>OY756210.1:60164030-61533870 GCA_963576795.1 Metopia argyrocephala
TTTTTTATGCCATTTTCTATTACACAGACTACAAATGGTTTTAAAAGTATTTTTTTCAAAACAGACCAGGCTTTCCACAGAACAAGTAAAATAGGATTCTTTGCAAAGCTGAACATCAGCTCAAGATCAGAAACATATTTTAAAAAACACAGAAAGAGAACAGAAACAATTTTACATGTTAAACGATAACAACAACATAAACGACCACCAACAACAATACTTGTTGGTCTCTTATGATGGCGATGTTGATTGTCACTGGCAGTGCAGTCAGTACTCCTGCTTCCTTGGGAGACCCGAAAAAAAGGCCACATCTACATTGAAAATTAATAAAAATGAACAGCAAACAACAAAACGCATTGTTGTTGTCATTGTCGTTGTTGGCGTTACTGTTGCTTTTAAATGCGATGACCACCTGCAGTTTGTTTTTTTTTTTTTTATTGGCGTTAACATACGAGTGTATTGCAATCACAAGACAATATTTACCATATGGATGTACAGTGTACACTCATACTCCATACTCAACGACAATTGCAGTTCATAAACATAAGGAAGAATTTAAATTGTCTGGGGTGGATGCTGCTATTGCTCTTTTTGCAACTGCTTCAAATGCAATTGTTATTCAGTGCCATTGCATTGTTGTACGTTTCTTCCCAGTGTAGTGAGTAACATTATGCTGAGTTTAGTTTTAATAAATGCGTTGCCTATATATGGTTTTTATTTTAGCGCACTTGTGCTGTTAAAATATGTAGATCAGCTCTAACAAAAAAAAAGAAAAAACTAATATTGGCTGCTTAAATTTTGTTGCTGCTGGCTTTTGTTTATCCTCCATTTACTAGTTGTAGTACCAGTACCAGTGCTAAGAAAAATTACATCTTAAATACTTCCCATAGTTTTGCAGAAGTTTTCAAATTATTTAAATTGCTATTTTGCCATTATTTGCACTCCCTCTGTTCCTTTGGCTTTTAACAGCTGCTGTTGCTTGTTGTAATGCTCCATGCTACAGTACTACTTACATACATATGTATGTACGTATTGCATGTTCCCAGTGTGTGGGTGCACGTATTTGTCGAAAAGGTAAAATATTTTCTACCAAAACCATATAAACAAGCATTCGGCGAATGTATTCAACAGGTGTTTAGGCCGATATAACAAAATGATTTTTTAAACAAAACCACTAACATGTACAAAATCATGAAGCAAAAAACAAGAAACAAAAAAAAAAATTCTTAAATTAATGGCGATTAACACTCATGATAAATAAAGTTTAATTTGGTTTAATTTGGCTGTTCAGCAGCCAATATGAAACTAAGTTGTGTTGGTGTTTAATGGTACGAGTATTATGGAAGACTGGAGTAATTGAATTAATGGAGCGCAATGGAATACATTTTAGAGTGGAAAGAGATAATTAGATACGATAGTAAATAAATGTCAAATATTTAAATATTTTGAAACCGACAATAAAATTTTTCTAAAACAAATAAAAAACTTTAAAAGATTCCGGAATAGATGAGAGTGAATAGAAATCCAAGGTGGAAAGAAAATTATATTCGGCAACTGAAAATAACTGTAATTCTCTTAACTTAATAACTTAACAGGTTAACAGTATACAGAGCTTATATGAGCTTTCGAAAAAAGTCACCATGAGGCCACAGCTTTTGTAGTCATCTAAGTCTAGTGGTTATTGTATTGGCTTACTAGAAAACGTCGTGCGAGAGTTTATGTGCTCTATCCGCAATTTTATATATCTTGAGCCGTTTTCGGCTATTTATCTCCGAAACTGGACGAGATATCCGAAAACGGCTTGCAGTCTAGAAAATTTTGGGGTCGAAAACCTAAAGTGGCATTATTTACTCAAGATTTATAAAATGGCGGTTAGAGCACATAAACTCACGCACGACGAAAAGAGCTCCGGACTCAAACACCAGCTCTAACATCTTGAAAAAAAAAAATTTCAAAAAAATATTTCTTTCGACGACTACCTCTTAAAGAGGATTTAGACGGTAACACAAGTCGTACGATATATCAAGTTTTTGTGTAGAAGTGCGTGGATGGTATCGTCTAAACTTAATATGTAATAAAAGCATACGACATACGAGGTATGATAAAAAAAATAGCCGTTATTTTAAATTTTTTCAAAAATCATTTCTTTATTCATTAAATGTATTCACAATGTATGTAAATTTTGTGTGCACGTGTATGTGAAATTTATTTATGTTTTCAGTTTACTTTGTTTTGGTCCAATTTTACCAATGGTGTAAATACATATAAAAAAATCAGTCGAAGATTTTTACTCTCATTTTGAAAATACGGAGATAATTTAATATGATTTTCTCTTTGGTTTTATGAACGCCTTGTATGTTCTGAGAGTATATCGTCTATTGAATTAAAGAGCGCTGTAACTGACAAAACCTTAAATGTTCACCAGAACCAAAAAGGGCGCTATGAAATGAGGCCCCAAGAAATTTGGCCCCAAAGTGAAAAATGAAAAATTACCCCAAAAATTAGAGGGAAGTAATTGGGGCGTATATTCATCTGGTGGGTCCTGTTTTCATTCTGGAAAATGAAACAATGTCCCAAAAAAACAGAAATGAAGAATGACCTCAAAAGTTTGGGGTCAAGTTTCATTTTTTATGTATGGGGTGAAATTGCATTATGAAATGTAGCCCGAATTTGTAGAAATGAAAAATGGCCCCAGTTTGCATGATGCTAAATATGCGGCAAAATTTCATTTTCATTAAATGCGGTTTTTTAGGAAAACAAACATCCTTATAACGGTATTGGTTTATGATTGTTTTGATTTAGTTGAATTTTTCACATTATTTAATGGAAAAGAATTAGTTTGCTGGTATTATATTTAGTAAATCAAAAAATGATTTTTAAAAAGAAATCTAGCTATAAAGATATTGTGAAATATGTTTGCTGGAATAATTCATATAAAACTGGGATTATTTAATTATATTTTGATGTTACAGATTTATCCAGTGTTTTATGTATTAATGGAAAAGAAATCAAAAAAGGCATATGTAGAATTGCTGATATATAAATAATAAAAGTAATATGTCTGACTTGGAACCAGCTGTGTTCATTTCGGATTATGCACATGCTTTGAGATAATCAATAACGAGCGTTTATAGTGGTGTGATTGGAGCTGGTGAGATGTGATCGCGCGATTTTGGTAAACATTTTCAGATAGTTTTTCGTATATAAAGAACAAATATAATTCTAAACAGGTTTCATTATTGTCAAGCTCTAAGACGCATTGTCATGAAAAACCATTCGCTCTTAAATTTTATAAGATCGTCGGATGCTGCAAAAACAGCATATCCGGAATTAATGGTTCATCTATTGTTACCACCAAATTTAATAAAAACTGGCTGTGTGGTTTGTCAGAATAAAAACCCCGATATTGTTATGTTATGTTATCTTTCAAGTACCTAAAAGTTTGTAGCGAATGCAATCTTTTCCGCAAGCCGCAGCTGTACAAGAAAAGGAATTAAAGTATAAGTGTCCTTGTTGTAGAGTGGACGTTATTGATCCCATACAATGTTTTTTTTTACTTGCAATATTTTGGGGCCATTTTTCTTTTCGTTCAGTTGGGGTTATATTTCATTTCTTTAAATTAGGGTTATTTTGCATAATGAAGAAAAGCCCTAAATTAATAAATGAAAGTGTGCCCCAAAATTAATATTGGGGAGAATTTTCATTTGATTGGGATCTTTCTTCGTATTTTTTTGAGTTTAATTTTCATTATGAAATTTCGTCCCAAAAATGGGGCTAATTTCCATTTTTAAATTGGGGTCATATTTCTTGGGGCCATTCTGCGCAACGCCCCAAAAAGCCTGTATGAAAGTAGAACAAAGAGACTGGTATTTTTCAAAACGCAGACGGCGTAAATGAATTTATTTCCATCGTGAAATCTGGGACCGGGACCAATCGATGCGTATTTTTTGTTCTGATAAAAATGATGCAAAAAACTTATTTTGCATCATTTTTTACAGCGTTCTTTAATTCTTACGACGATATGATTGCCATGAAAAAGCTCTCAAGTCTGTAGTTCGGAAACGAAGTTAAACTATAGGACCCGGTACGCATGGATAAAAATTTACTCACACATCATGGGTGCTGCGAGAAGCTAGGTCGTAATCTTGACCCAACAGGGTTGTAATAGCCATATTTGACAAATACTGCATAGAAATTTGTCAATTCATTTCCGAGGCGGGAAGTCGTCTAACTACTATAGTTAGAGAGCGTGCCCAGAAACTCAAACGACCGAGGTTCAAATCTCAGATGAAGGAGAAAAAATAAATTTGCGGTTTTTCAAAAATTATAATTTAAAAAAATAAGGGGGATCCAAGAAGTCCATATTCACAAAATCGCTTCCTGACATTTCCAGTCTATTCCACCAAGAAAAAAATGATCAGGAGTACAGCGCCACCTTCTGGGAAGGTAACAGCTAACCTACATAAAAGATGCTCACCACTCATATTCAACATCCAGATGGAACAATTGCTGTTAATCATTCAAAGGTGAAGGTATAACCGTGGCCTTTGAGTGATCAAATTGAAAGCAATTTGTCCCTATCTCTCTTTCTCTATGTATTCAATATTCTAATGCAATGAACTGCATTTAGTAGGGGTTTACCCCTGAGTATTGGTCTTAAATTAAGAAAAAGACCTTGGATCTCCTAATTTGTTCTTATGTTCTACTTATAATTCCATTATTCAAATTCTAATTTACTTGTTTGTTGTTAAAATTATATGTAACTGATGCTAATGCTATAATTAATAAGATACTGTTTGCATTTTGTTGTATTGGCAAAGCAAAATAAAATAAATAAATACGAGTAACTACTTACTAAAGTAGTTTTTAAGAATTATTTAAAACTTTTTTCCTGCATCTCTATTCATCACCTACCTATTCACTGATATAATCACATGCAATTAAGTTCACTGCCTTATGAGTTAAACTTATTTCAACACATTCTTTATACGTATTACCTCTAACCTCTTGCAATTGGCCAATTTTAAAAACGATTGCCAATGTTTGTATTACAAATTTTAAAAGCAAAATTCCTTGAAGTCATAATTACATTGAACGCTATTCAATTTAATGTCATGTATTATTTTTTTGGTTTGCTTTTAATTTAAAATTGCGTGCAATTTTGCTTTACAATTTGATTATTTATTCAAATAGTTGTTGTTATTATTCAAGCCTATATTACTATTGTTTTTACTATTTTTGTTGTTGTATAAGTAACATTATCTGTGTTTCAGCACCCAGATTAACGTCTAACATTATGAACTAAAAAGGAAAAAAAAAGAAAACAATTTAAATGAAAATTGATTTCCTATTAAATTGTCAAACGCACCTATTTAACGCTTTACAAGAAAATAATAAAACGAAATAAAACCCACTCGCAAAATTGGTTCCATTGAACATACACACCAAATTTTTATGCGAAATTCTATTACGAAAAATATTTGTAGTGGCGCGTGGGTTGGTCAACTGTGTACTCATAATATACGAAGTGGTGTTAATCATGCTGGACATGAAAATTATTCCACAATCTTAAGGACTTTGGATCATATGAATGTAAGATTTTTCAAATTAATTGATAAGTACACACAACTATTTTTTTTAAATTTATTTTTGGCCATGCCCAACGCATATAATAATATCGTCGCAAGAATTAAAGAACGCTGTAACTGACAAAAAATCGAAAATACGTTTTTGCATCATTTTTATCAGCCAAAAAAAAAAATACGCGTCGATTTGTCCCGGTCCCAGATTTCTACGATGAAAATAACTTGACTTACGCCGTCTGCGTTTTGAAAAATACCAGTGTCTTTGTTCTACTTTCATACAGGTTTTTTGGCTCTGGTGAACATTTAGGGTTTTGTCAGTTACAGCGTTCTTTAATTCCATCGACGATATGTATGCCCCAGGTAGCCCCAATAGTGCGTGATGGTGTTTCTATTTTTTATTTGAAAAAAAAATATAATAAAACTCCTCAAGTCTTTAACTAAAACTAAACACTCAATAAATGCTTCCTTCAAGATTTGTTTAAAAACATCACAATACGAGTATGTTTAGGCGCCTTTTTATAAGGAAATATATTACTTTAGAGTTGCCATAATTCATTGAATATTTTTTTGTATTGACTTGTTAAAGAATTGGAAAAAAGAAACAACAAATGATAGAAAGGGTGGAATATAAAAAATTTAAACAGAATATTTATTTTTATATTTCTCTAAATGTTTATACTTTTTATTAAAAAAAGAACGCTACCTTAAACGCCAAAATAACGTAAAAACGTCTAATTGAAATAAATCTAGTGTAAGTCGATTCATATTGAAATTTCAAAGCAAACTTAACAAAATGCAACTATCAGCTGTTAAATGGGTGATCCAATAAAGCAGTGATGTCAACTCAAAGTTGTGACGCTGTATAAAAAACAGCCATTATAACAATAAAAAGTTAGCAGTATTGTAGTGTTCTAAGTAGGGTTCAGTTCGAATGTAAAATATTTTACATTGTTTTTGACAGACTTATCGATAACATTCGTAAATACGAGTATTTTGATTTCAATAAAAAGTTATACTTTCTTATTTTATTATGTTTGCACTGTTCTCTAATAAATACGGCAAATATGTAGTGCCATAAAGACTTTATATACTAAAGAATTTTCAAGAATTTCAGATTCATTTGATCTGGAATGTTTTTAATTTTTCTGAGAAATACAATAAATGTCCTGCAGTGCATTTTAATCCAATATTGATAATTACAACAATATTCCACCGTTTGTTGAGATAGATTTTTCAACACGTTGCATACATCGAAATAGGTTAAGTCTTGGATTCAAAATCAAAATATTAATATACTTAAATTGCCGGCTTTGTCAGCCAATTTCAACCCTATAGAGAACTTGTGGGTCATTGTGGATAAAAAAAATAAAACGCGAGCAAATAAAATAACGCTGTGTATAATTTTTTAAGTCATACGGACACCACTACGTGATAAAAGACCAAAAAAAAGGAAGACCCTTGTCTCCCAGTTTTACCCAAAGACATAAAATTTTATTTTATGGGCCCCAAACATTTGGGGGCTCAGTGTCATTTTTGCAAAAAAGTGATCATTTACTCATTCCCATATCTTGCAAACAGTTCGGAATTTTGGTTTACTTCCTGAGGCAACTTTGTAGCTCTGCTCATGAAGAACACAAATTATTAACGCACAAAATCGAAAAAACTTCACCTTCAAGATCAAAATCCCAAAAAAAAACTTTGAAAAATTCGATCTTTTTTACCTTTTTTTCCCTGTTTGTTCTGAAAAAAAAATATTTCTTTCGGCGACTACCTCTCAGCAGTCTTCTGGCAAAAGCTCTGAGAGTAACTAATTGCCATGAACAAGCTTCTCAAGTCTGTCGTTCGGAGTTGACATTAAACTGTACGTCCCGGTACTCATGAATAAAAATTTACACACACAACATGAGTGCTGCGAGAAGTTAGGCCGTAACCCTGACACAGGGTTGTAAAGGCCAGTTTTGTATGTATGTATCATCTATTGGACACCTAGTGGTATATGGTTATTTTTTTTCGTGTTGCAATGCGTAAGTGTCGGAAAGCATTTCAGAAAGCGACATTCAGAAATTAACATTCTCAATTTCAATAAGGATATTTCATTAATTATTAAAATATTTTAGAATATTGAAAGCAATTTAAATGAGTTGCTTTAGTTTCTGCCACCTAAATGTGAAACATTCAAATTTTTGTATTTTTTTATTTTTTTTTTTTTTAAGTGAAGAATTTTTATTTAACGAAATTTTTTTAATAAATTAATATGACCCTAAAGGGGTATTATAAATAGGTCTCTTTGAAAATTCTGTATGAATTACGGGATTAGTTTTATCCAATTTTCTATTTGTTTTTCTCCAGTTTTCCTTGGCAACCCTCTAAATCGCCGAAAAAAATTAAACTTACAATTTAGTAAACATTCATTAAAACATCTGCAGTTTAGCAAATATTTAGTTGGATTTTTTTAGCATTTTCTAAACATTTGTTCGTTTAAATTTAGTTTTTTTTTTTTTTTTGCCCACTTTTCATTTCTCGACATTGCGAGTGTTTAAGCACAGCAGGAGTTTTCATATTTAAGCGTTAAAACATTTTAGGCTTTTTGTTTTACGAATAGTTTTTATTTTCTAGACCAGGCTATTTTTGGAAAAGAGAAAAAAATCCGGGTGCGGCTAAAAACAGGCCAACAATTTCAACAAAAAACTGAAAATCTCAAGCTTATGTTTAGCATCACATTCAACAGCAACAACAAGGAAGCAAATCACAGTCAATTCATTGACTATACAAGTACTACTACTACTCACTCTTATAAATGCAATCAAATGGTATCACAAACTAACAACATTTACAACAACAAACTCTATGAATTTTGGTGTAATTGCTAAATAGCAACGATAAGAAACATATGGTGTTCCAGTCTTACCAAAAAAAGAATAACAAAAATGCATGCCTCAGATAAAAAAAAAAAGAAAAAAAATTGTGGCAAATAGATCATACGAGCATATCTACATGGTCATACACATCATATTAATATACAGGGTTATTCATTTTTCAGGTTCAAAAGTAAAATACACAAAAAATCATCTCGTTTGTTTGCAGCAGTCAATACTTTTTCAACATTTGGTATGGTAACTTGGCGATAGAACTTGACAAATGTTGGCTTGCAAATTTTTAATATTATAGGATTATCCACGTATGTAGACATGGTGTCTGATTTGACCCTACACATAAAGTCTAATGGTGACAAATCATATGGTCTTGGTGGTCAATTTTTGTGACCATATCGATAAACTACGCGACCACAAATTGCTCATGGAATAAAGTTTCTTTCATTGTTCAGTTCATAATTATCAATTGCGGCCAAAAAGACGTCAGTTATCATTCGGCCATAGTGCGCTAAATTAACGGTAATGGTTCTTACCGAGTGTTTTTCGAAAAAAGGTGGCGATCATAGCACAAATCGAATAATCGCTTTATCCAAATGAAGTCGATTTTCCAAAATCACATCTGAACTTTCCGAATCGCACTTGCAAGAGTTTTACATGTTGACTTGACCTACAAGTATCGTATCGCTGACGAAGATTTTGTTCGAAAAATCAGCACTGAAAAGATATTGCTCTACCACTCAATTAGTATATATATGTAAATACACATCATTATTGTCAATCGTAACCTTTAAAGCAAAAACACTCCAGATGGTAAATATTTCAATATTTGAAAACGCTAAATGGATAACCCGATACTTTTGTGTAATATTACTCGTACTTGTATTAGAGACTAGTTTTTCCCTAAAAAAACACACATTTATAGACAAATTGGAGTAATCAGTCTCTTTAGCAGAGTGACTTGACTTAGATTTTGCAAAACAAAACAACAACAAAATTAAAAACTCCTTTAATAGCGTTAAATTTGGCGGCTTCTTGTCGTTATTATTGGCTGGTTGTATGCTGTATGCTGTCTTAAACATGCATGTGAGAGTATATTAAATTGGCTTAAGAAGAACTTTAAATGTACCCTACAGCTGTATATGTCAGTTTTATAGTAGTTTTGCGATACATTTTAATTTGATATTAAATTAACGAATATCCTTGATATTTTAATTAAATAAATTTATTAATTCAAGCACAAGACGATTAAATAAGTTCGTGATTTAAATACAATGCTCTGAATATCTCCAAGGGCTATGATAGGGTCTAACAACATGCGTTCAATTCAAAACATGCTGCTTTTGATGCCAGTGATCATTTCAATCCTTTCATATCGAGTTTTCTCATGTAGAGGGTGGCTTAGCGAGCTTACAACACAAAGCAGCCCAACCTCTTAGAAGACAATCCTTAAGAAAGCCGAACCCTGACATTCCACATTATCCACTTTTGACTTATCAAACAAATGATCAGGAGAAAGCACCACGTACTGGGAAATAACAGGCAGAACTAAGCAAGGATCAAAACCTACCAATAACAATTTAGCAAAGACCAATACCGCTTCACAACAAACAAAATTAACAACAACACATGTGGCAAATGCTCTTGAGCATTTCAATGGTGAAGGTATAACAATGGCCTTTGACTGATTAACTGACAGCAACTTGTCTAATTGACATAAGACGCTTAAAAAAAACATCTTTCCATCTCCAATATAATGCACAGCATGAGTAGGGGTGTAACCTTTAAGTATTGGTCTTAACAAAAAAAAATAGTGGCTATATAGGATGCCTATTCCAACGAGCTTGGGCTAAAATTGGAGGTACCATAACGCTCTGTTCTATCTAATACTTTTTTCCTGATGTGATAACGATCTTATCATTTTATCTCTTCGTTTGCAAATGACAGCAAAATTTGTGTCTGATATCCACTTGATCATAAGCAAAGCCTTTTGGAGATTGAGCTAAAAGGCAGATTATAAACAAGTGTTCTATTTATAACCTCTGATTGCATTTGTGCGAATAGAGACGAATTAATGCACCTAGAACTCAATGTGATAAGGTGCTGATGATGGTGCTATGAGATATTTGTGACTATCGGTAGATCTATGTTTGAATATCAACTCTGATGTCGGTTGGAATGATAAAATTTAACGAGCGGGGAATGATTACAAGTCACTTGTCCGACCCAAGATGTTATACATTTTTCATGTATGCGCTAGTGCTTAAATTTCTAAGTTGAGGATTCTCGACCGAGTACAAGAAAGGTGACATGGTGCATATCAATGACGGTAGAGTATCGAAATTGATCGATTTATTCGGCATCGACTAAATATGGCTTGAATTTTTCTGTTCTACCGGTCTAATCTAAATTTCTTGTAGCTCTCATAGTTCGCATCCTTTTGTAATTTAGTCTCCAATGAATCGCACAATGCACTACAGAGAGAATTCGTTCTTTAACCGCACGGTTCACTTATGGAATAATTTTTCCGCGAATGTTTTCCCTTGCGATTACAATGTGAACAACAGGTTCAAACCAAATGTATACAAACACTATTACCTATTTCCACTTTCTCAAACCATATTTTGCTAAAACTAGTATAAAATTTGGCCAGAGACAAATACTTGGTGTAACTGGGGCAATGAGAAAATGTCGTAAATGATATTGGACTATCTGTTTGTAATGAGGCTGGCTTTGTTTATGGCAGCAAATTTGTTCGACAAAGTTTAATGCCCTTAAAATTAGACAATGGTGTGGGTGCTGGTGTGCATAGACCATTTATAGTTTTTCAGTCTTAGTCATGGCCATTGTCATATATACTTATAGTATGCATGACAACAACCAACCAATCTCCACAGTTGGCCCAAAGGTAAATCTAAATCTGAAATCCAAAATTGTAACATATTGCTACGACACATTGCAAAGAATAGCGCTTAGCATTAAAGTCTAGTTGTTTTGTGTACCTGGACGCTATGGAATAAGAGGCACAGTGTTTAAGCCAAATTATGACTTTATTTTTACTCCATAAATTATTTTTGCGATACTCATTAATTGAGTTTTCTAAAACTTCTATGTTTGTAATCTAAAATTCCTGACAAACACTTTCTCGCTACCAAACATACCAGAAGTTTTTTATTAACCTAGTTTCTGTTTAAAGTGTCATGCCTTGAAATCCATAAATGGTTTCCTTTTAGTCTGATTTAAGAAATGCTCAATATATGGTCTGTTGTTAAGCAGACTACAATTCAATTCGTTATATGTTGCTTTGAACACTTTAAACAGCGCTTTTTTTATTATTATTTTTTTTTTTGTTCCCCATTCAACTACATTGGAACTCGCCTATTTTTATCTTGCGTCTTGCTATTGTAATGGTTAAATAAATTTTTAACCAATTAATAGCAAATTACCTTTAAGCGTTTTATTCGCATATATGTATGTACTCGTAAACTCGTACCTATAGACATACCAAATCCCAGATGTAGTCGTTGTCATCTCGTTGTATAAACAAACATTTTGTTGCGTTAAGCTTTACCTGGATTTCTTTTAAGTTCTCCTCTAACTATTCAACCATCCATCCATTTATATGTATAGTTGCAGCTGGTGGGTTTATTTTTTCTTTAAATTCAGAGCAGTGCAATTCATAGCAAAGCACAGAGCAGTTCAATTTGAATTTTTTTTTTTTTAAACATCGAAAACTGTTTTGTTATTCCAGTACTTTTCTGCAGTTTTTTTTATATTTCTTGCCTTAAATTGATATTAATGGTAATGCTTGTAAAATGAAATTTTTAAGATAATTTTTATTATTTTCTGGCTTTTACGTGTATTTCTGCATTACTATCTGTAATATTGTTGCAATATTTTCTTGTTTGTTTGTATGTTTGGAATTTTTCTCACATTAAATGGGAACTAATTTGTGTTGGTTATTTAATAAAATAATGAAAAATGAAAAAAAAAAAAATAAATAAATTGCAACTCTTATTAAAGTGCTGTATTTGATTAGGACTTTTAAGAAAAGAAAAAAAAATATGTCTGGGAGTTAATAATGGTTTAATTAAATGGAATGTCAAGTAGTTGATCTAATTATATTTCATTACTCTATAACGTACGCGTACATATGAGTGTGACTGGTTGACAGTAATCCAGTATTTTAGCCATTAATGACTTTGTAATAAAATGAATTCATTTAATTGTTCACTTAAGAGAATTTTAAAATATTTATAAAGTTTTTAATAAATTTATTGCACAATCAAAAGTTAGAAAACGAAAAACAAATAAAATGAAATAAACAAATAGTTGAAATGTGAAGTACTTATGATGTTAAAACAGATCAACTAAAACTAAAGAAAATTGCAAGTGATTTATTAGACAAACAAGAAAAACTTTTTATTTTAAGTTACAGTGGCTCGAGAAGCGATTTAAACTTTAACTGAGTAATAAGAGTGAATAAGAATGAATAGAGACTGCATATTCCTTTAGGGGATGAACTATTTGATGGTACATGGATGGGTCAAAAACTCAGGGCGGCACAAGAGCGGAAATATTTGGACTTGGGACGAAATATTAAGAATCCATGGCGAAACTCGCCAGCATTTGCCAGGCGGAAGTTTATACCATCGAAACACACGCTCAATTCAACCTGGGCAAAAGGTACAAAATGCAGGAAATAGACATACTTTTTGACAGTCAGACTACCATTCGAGCACTTGGTTCCTATGAAATTAACTCCAAGTTAGTATGGGACTATCTCGTGAAACTACACCGCCTTGGCAGAAACAAGAAGGCCAGCCTACGCTGGATTCCGGGTCATGCCTGTGTTCAGGAAAATAAAATAGCAGAATAACTTGCCAGAAAGGGAGCAACTATGCCAATGATGGAGCCAAAACCTCTTTGTGGGATAGGAAGGGGAAGGGCATACTGAAGGTGAAAGACAACAGAGAGAGGCGATTACTCTTCTTGAGCTAGACTGGCCTTAGACTATCCAAACTTTTACTTGGTAACTGTGATAGGAAGAGATTTGAGTCGTGCATTAAATTCTCTAGAAATAATCTTAGCATATTAACGGAACTTCTAATCGGACACTGAATAAGATAGGAATCGCTTCAAGCAATATGTGCAGATTTTATGACGAGGCGATCGAATCATCAGAACACATACTGGGCAATTTTGCAGCATTGATGTACTGTAGAGAAAGATACTTTGATGATTATCAATTATCAGATAGGAAGGTTGGCACCGGCCGACATTTTGAAGTTGGTCAGAGCGCCCAAACTAGGAAGAATATTACAGGGGTGTAAAATAGGTCTACAGGTCGAAGTACTTTAGTACCTCGTTTATGAATGAATGAAATTGTAGTATGATTTTCCTTTTGCTCAATTATAGCTTTAAATCTCGTTTTTTTTTTTTGTGGTTTAAGTAGCGATTTTTGCTATTTTTTCATGTAACTGCCTCCTACACTTAAATTCAAATAAAACATAGTGTACGTGAGATATAATCGAAATTTCTTATTAGTTTAAAGAATTTGTAAGTGCAGTTAGGTGGGGAAATGTCCGCCACGGCTTCTCTGGATGGAGCGTATTCGAAATGTATTACCTTCCAAGTATCTGCCGGATAAATCAGATTAATTTTGATCGATGGAATGATCACCCCAAAGAAAAAGTCCAACGATGTCGAATCGCACAATTTCATTGGCTAAATCACACCAACATATCCTCAATACATTCGCTCATACAGAATATCCAATGTGGCATCTGCTGTGTGGCACCTTACGTTTTTTTGCTGAAACCAAAGGTCATTAGTATCGAAATCATTTAACTCAAGCCAAAAGGATTTATATAATAATCATCGACTTATAGCTCTCGCCGTTGACACTGATGGCCTGGCCAACATCGTTTTCAAAGAAATATGGACCGATGGTGTAGCATTCCCAAAATCCACGCCGCTAGTCCAATTAATAGTCACCCTTTTCAATCCATTGAAACTTAGAAATACTTCACTTTTCCTAATGTTGCCAACGATGTACGCCGACCGGAAGGTATTCAGTATAACAGGGACAATTGGAATACCTATGTCCGGTTTTTTTTTTTTAAGACCAATACTCAGGGGTAAGCCCCTACTCATGCAGTGCATTGTATTGGAATGTGAAGATGGTTGATAGGTTTTTTTTTTTTTTGGAAATTGAAAATAAAATGTTATTTCTCTCTAATGACATAATCATGTCAATAATATTCAAATAATTCACTTCTCACATTTATTTTTCCTATTCTCAAACTCACAAGCCATCCGAAAATAAGTGGTGGTTTTCTGGTGATCCTTGAAAAATGTTAAAAGTGGTTGGTTGATGCTAACGCCAGTAATGATTACAACCAACGATAATGACACTGATGATAAATATCACATTATAGAGGCCAGCCAAGCAATCTATTAAATGCGTTTAAATGTATCGAAATTTAACACGCAACACACGTTGCTGCCACAGCAACAAGATCTACAAGATTAACGAGTGATTGTTTTTTCTTAAATTGAATTGTTTAAAAAATATTTTTTCTTTTTAATTTACAAATCCCTTGTTATTGTATTATTATGAAAATTACGTGTTGCTTTACTGTTGTCGCTGTTCTTGTAGTTGTTGTTATTGTTTCATGTCTAATTATTACAAAGTGGGCAAATTCAGAAAAAAACAAAAACAAAAAAAAGCAATTCGAGAAAACAAACTAAACGTCTCTTTAACTCATAATTTTTTTTTATTTTTGATCTTAAGAAAAAACCACGTTCAACAGCGGTAGCTTAAGATGGAATAAAAAATATGAATTCGAAATACAAAAAGACTACATGGCGCCTTTATGAAAATGTGAAAAATATTTGTTGACTTTTTCTTTCAAGAGATCGAGAAATTATTGCGCGTTATTGTTCAATAAGCAGCTGCGTTTATTTGATTTTTTCCTTTCCTATTGCTATTGCTTTTTAAATTTTTTACTTTAACTTTTTTCCGAAACACCAGATGATGTCTGTGGCATTTTTTAATTTTTGTTTTTTTTTTTTGTTTTTCTCCTCAAATCACAATAAAACAGCCACTAAACGTGGGAAATTTTTTTGCGCATTTTTTTAACGACAATTGCGACAACTGTATGAAAATCTAACACACAGCTTGCATTACGACGAATAAAATCATTTCCATTGTCAAGTCAAATTTTATTGTATTTTCTTTGTCAAAAACCATGTAACACGCAAAGGGTTGATTTTTAGTTTTTTGGGTTTCTGCTCAATTTTAAGCGGTTTTTGTTGGTGAATTTTTAGATGAAAATCAACAAGTTTTTCTGCTTTTCTAACAAAAGAATTTAAATGTTTTAGAAAAAAAAATTATTTTTATTACATAATTGAGTGTTGTATTAATATGTACCAGTAGATACTAAATAATGAAAAAGCGCATAAATGTTTTTGTTTTTGGTGTTCCTATTACAAGATACAGTGGGATCTCAATTTTTACAACTTGAAAAAATATTGCCTATTGACGTTACCGAAAAGTTGCAATTATCGACCAATGATTTACTTGATTTCAATAAAAAAAACTTTATCTCTTGCGGCATATGTCTCATAAATAAATTATTTATTGAGAAATAAAACAACAGTGGCCTAGCAATTAATTTTTTTTTTTTTTATTAAAAGCGCATATTCATATATCGACGATGGAATTAAAAAACGCTGTTACTGACAAAACCTTAAATGTTCACCAGAGCCAAAAAACTTGTATTTTTTTATTTCGCAGACGGCGTAAGTATTTATTTTCATCGTAGAAATCTGGGACTTGGACCAATCGACGCGTATTTTTCTGCTGATAAAAATGATGCAAAAAACGTATTTTCGATTTTTTGTCAGTTACAGCGTTCTTTAATTCCATCGCCGATATGTTCATTAAGTGTTGACTTTTTAAGTATCAGTTTAATTTATTCACATATCGTTACTTTCAGTACCAAACTTTACACTTAGTGATGACGATAACTACCCTGCAGCTAAAACTACAACTAGTAACACAGAAAAAACTAGATTGTAAATACAACAAATATTTTTGTATATACAATTAAAATATTATTCAATTTTGCGCTAACAACGGTTTTTGTAAATACAAATACGACAATTGTAAGTTTCCTTAAGAAAAGAAAAAAAAAAAATGCAACGGCACCATGTTTTTTCAATTATTGTGGTTAACAAACTATTTGTTGAAAAGATTACAAGACTTTCAGTAAATATTTTTGTTGCACTATTTTATCAATCTTTTTTTTAAATTAAATCATCTTTATTTTCTCCTTTGCTGGGATTTGAACCTGGGCTGTTGTGTGTTGTATGCAAGCGCTCTAACCATTATCACCACGTCACTCCAAATTTTAATAATGTTGTTTTTGTACTAAATATGAGCAACTAACCTAAAGCAAAGAATTCAACAAAAAATTTATTTAATCGTTTTTATTGAAAATGTATGGTACCGTAATAATTTATTTTTTTTTTCAAAGTTTACTTGGAAAAAAAGAAAAAAGTGTAACGGTACCATCATTTTTCAATTATTGTGGTTAACAATCCAATTGCTGGAAAAATTACAACACTTTCAATAAATACTTTTGTTAAACTTCTTTATAAACCTCATACTTTTTTGTTGTTTTTTAATAACTAAGTCTTCTTGTTTTTGAAAATATTGCTTAAATAATAACAACAATTTTAATAGGCATAATTTGTTGAAAATAAATCGTAATATTTGTAATATCAAAAAAATATTTGATTGTATTTATAAAACACATATTTAAAATAAAATTTCACATTAACAACTCACTTTGTTGATTGAATTTTGGTGATATTTTTTTCTGTGAACGTTTTGAGACAGACATATTACTAATTGTAAAAAGACTGTCGCAAAATTGACAGATATGAACTAGCCCAAAAAGGGACAAAAATAAATAGAAAATAAAAATTAGGAATGATGCGCTCTGTTACATATTAAAAAACAGTGATTTTAATTAATTTCGGCGATATTTAATTTGACAATGAAACTGGTATGCAACCCTCAACAATGCAAGTGGCTTAGATCTGAATGGTAAAATTATTAATAATTTATCTTAAAAATATTAGTATTGTATGAAATTTAATAGCCTAAGATCCTAATACTGGTATTCTTATAAGAATTAACATCCGTTATGTGCTGGCCACAGCACATAACCCATTACTGATTAAAAATTGGTAATAAAGGGTAAATTGGAAAATAAATGTGTTATTCAGTTACCAGTTTCTACAATATTATTCACCCATTTTTTGAAATTTGTGTTCCCAAGAAAGCTGTGCATACTTCTGTGGGCCCACCATGGAATTCCAGGCAATTATCTTGCCTTAAAAACCTGAAAAACAAATTTTATAAGAAGTCTCGTACAAAAGGTCTGGCTCTATTATTGATTACGGAAAGTATTCTGTCTGCCGCTCTGAGTACAACTTGCTTGACTATTCTTTATACAAAAATTATTTAATTAAAGTAAAAACTAATTTTATTCAATACCCTAAGTCCTTCTATTCATTTGTTAACTCCAAAAGAAAATGTACTGGATTTCCTTCCGTTATGAAATTTAATAATAAAGAATCCAGCAATATTGATGTCATTTGTGATATGTTTGCCGATTTTTTTGCAAGTACTTACTCTGATGTTGTATACAAAGATGAGAACGAGTCCCTTACTCGCTAGCATCAAGCCAAGTAATATCCTTTTCCATGTTTAAAGAGAGTGAAATTGTGGAGAACATAATGAAGATTAAGGTGTCCTTTAGCTGCGGTCCTGATGGGATTCCGAGTTGCGTTTTACATCGATGTGCGGGTTCATTTCTAACACCACTTACTTTATTATTTAATACCTCAATAAAATATGGCTATTTTCCTGAGGTTTGGAAGGAGTCGTTTATCCTGCCGATTTTTAATTCTGGTAGTAAATCACATATAACAAATTATAGAGGCATTGCTAAATTAAGCGTTATACCAAAAATGTTCGAAAAACTGATTGCTGATTTACTTCGTCATACTACTTCATCGTTTATTTCATCTTTTCAACATGGCTTTAAAAAAGGTTGCTCAACAATGACAAATGTTCTTGATCTAACATCATTAATTAACGCTGCATTTACTCAGCGGAAGCAAACCGATGCCATTTAGACGACCATTTAGTAAAGCTTTCGATAAAGTTAATCACAAACTTCTTTTAACTAAACTAAACTCGATTTATTAGAAGTTTCTAAGGTTAGCTTAAACTGGTTTGAATCGTATTTGACGGGAAGGAAGCAGACAGTACGGGTTTACAATAGTGTATCCAAATACATCTGTGTTCCTTCAGGTGTTCCCCAGAGTAGCCATCTTGGACCTCTCCTAATTACGTTGATCACGCATATATTCAAAGTGATTTAAATAATTTCTTATGGTGTAAGCACAACATGTTGGAGCTGAATTTAAAAAAGTGTAAATGCATGCGTTTTACTAGAAGTAATATAATTTCTGTAAATTATTCACTGGGTGGTCATCAATTAGAGTTAGAGTATTCATTCCTTGATCTCGGTATCTTACTGAATGAAAAGTTAAACTTTAATGATCATATAACTTTGGCTGTGAACAAGGCCAGAGAAGTTCTTTCATTTATAAAACGGTGGGCTAAGGAGTTTTCTGAACCTTACATTACTAAGCAGCTCTTTGTTTCACTTGTGAGACCTATTCTGGAATATGGATCAGTTGTATGGGATCCTTACTACAATAGTCATATCACCCGAATTGAATCTGTTCAGAAGCAATTTTTGCTGTTCTGTTTGCGTGGTCTTAGTTGGAATTATTTGAATCTACCACTTTATAATTGCAGACTAGCATTAATTAAATTGCCTACTCTTAAAAGTCGTCGCACAATGTAGATCTGATTATGCTTTTGCTGATCCTTTTACAAGATTATGTCGTCAATATAATTTTTTGTCTGAATTTGTTGATTTTTTATTAAATACTAATGTTATAAAGCAAGGTATAATTGTTTTTCTCAACACCTAGATAATTCTTCTTTTATTTAATTTATCATAGTGTTATTGTATTTTTTATTTATTTTATTCATAATTTATATACAATATATGCACATAGGCTGTAAGGATTACATCCATTGACTAATTAAATAAATAAATAAAAGACTAATATTTACATATATAGTACATGTTCTAATTAATAATTACTAGTATAGTACTAGTACGTAACTAGTTGGGCTCCTATGACAATCTAATATTAAAATCGATAGTTCGATATATGAAAAAAGAACAGATAGGCAACCAGTCTGAAGTAAAAAGCAACTTGTATACTTCTAATCACATACTAGTTATTTTGTCTGCAGGGTAATTGCCAACTAACACATTCGCAGAACAGCTAATTAATTTTATTTCTATTGCATCCAAAGCCAACCACACAAAACAGAAAATAAATTTGAGATGTGCTCTGGTCGACTATATAAATACTCGTACTATTGAATAATTTTTAAACAACAAAGAGTTTTTTATATAGATTTTCCAGCTTTTGAATATACGAGTACATGCCAATATTCAGCGTTTCATTTCATATACCAGCTGAGAGCAGTTGCTGCCTCAGAGTATTCAAGTATTATTTTTTCTTGACTATGATTATGGGCCAATGATTTCTTTCTAACAAAATCTCACTAATTTACGAGTCGAATGAAGATAAGCCTGCCTGTTGTATTGTATTTTCATAAGATTTGCTGTTTCCAAATTGTCATTCATCAAGAATAAATCATTTGTCTAGAAAGTAAATTTTGTTCTTTAATTTTTCCCGTGCTTGCAATTTATTGAGCATTTTTATTCTAAATATCCTCGTGCTGTCTGAAGAACCAGACAGCTTTAGTAAGCAATGCGTTACCATAGTTCAATATTTATTTGTTCATAGTTGTGTAGCACTAATTTCTACATTTAAAGCAATTTTTTTTTGAAATTCGAATACTTCTTTAAAAATAAAAAAGTCATAATATTGCACAATACCACCTAATAAATCTTCAATTAAATGAAAAAGACAAAAATAAAAACGATAATTTATTGATTTTAATAATTCAACATTCGATTCATTGTTTTCAGTTCATTATTTAGTATTTGATCGCATATGGTTTTGTTTTAGAATGATGAATGGATTTTTGTTGCAACAGCCAATTTGTGAAAACAATGTGTCACCTTGCCACATAACAAAACTCAGACACTTAACAAAATATCGAAGTTTAAATGAAAATAAAATACCTACTTGAAAGACAAAAAAGCCAAATAACAAGGACATGCTAAGAAGAAAAAAAATACAAAAATCAACAAACAATTCCAGATAAAAAAGTCAGGTTTACAAAAGAATCAAACAACACCTTTTTTATGTACGAGTGTATGTATAATGATCAGTGCCTTGAGACAATGATTTCATAAAAAAGTAAAGAATCGAATATATTTTAAAAATTAGAAAAAAACAGATAATTCAGGAACTTCGCTTTGATCTTTTTTTACTAACTTTGGGGTATTTTACTCTGAATGTTTTCTGTTACTAATCGTCATTGTATTTGTTATTGCAGGAGAAGGTTACAATCTAAACACACCCCTAACTTTAACTCTTTCAGGTTTGGTGGTTAGTTATCTAACCACCTATTGTTGCTTGTCATCGAATTTTTTTTTCATTTTCTAAATAGCGCCCTCATAAACTCTTACATTATATATAAAGAACTCCAGAATACACACCACCCAGAACTTCATCAGCTCATTGCCAAAGAGTTTCGAAGAAGTGTTTACCTTGGGATCCTAACACTAGTTCAGGCGAAAAAACCTAAATCAGACACTAAGCGTTCGATTTCGTAACCCTCTTCTCCACTACCGGTACAAATAATGAAAAACAATCAATCAGTAGGAAGAGAATTGCGTTTGGAAAGCAGTGTGCATCAGCCAGAGGATGTAGAACTCCTACATCACAAAGATGTGAAAATACAGCACAAAAAAGAACTCGTTGCGAACCTTATGGCAATGCAGAACCTGTAAAGTTCCTCTTTGCATACGCACAAATAAGACATGTTTGTCTGATTTTTATCAGAATTATTTTTTTGTTATAAAGTATGGCTGCCGATACTACACTTTACTTGAATAATTTTTATGCCAACTGTCATGGTGGTTACTAAACTAACCACCCTATTCCACAAAAGTCAGAAGTGCAAACTTATTTTTTACTTTTTTTGTATAATAAATGAACATTAATCAAACCAAAAATGCAGTTGCTTTGTTAATAAAATTATATATGTAAGACCGTGGCTGAAAGAGTTAAGAGGAACAGACTTTATTGTTATTATGGTAAGTCCACAATTGACCAGATATTCACACTGCTCCAAATCCTGGGGAAAACCAATGAAAATCAACGCACACCACCTCTTTGTCGACTATAAGGCAGCGTTAGATAGCCCAATAAGGTATCGCGTATATGCCGAAATGTCTAAGTTTGGTGTTCCTGCAAAGCTGGTAAGGCTGTGCAAAATAACCTTGAGCAACTCCTACTGCTCCGTCAAGATAAGAAAAGACCTCTTCGAGCCTTTGAATACCGTGTAAAGTTTCAGACAAGTTGATCCCTTATTCTACGACCTCTTCAATTTCGTGATGGAGAATGTTTGCGAAAGACGAGTGTGCATCGTAATGGCACTGATTTTAACAAAAGTGTTCAACTCCTGTGTATGCTGAGGACATAAACATCTTTGAGTTAGTATTCCCACCGCAGCCTTTAATGCTAATGAATGGGAGTTTGCACAAATGGGTCTGGCGGTAAATGAGAGCAAGACGAAGTAAATATTGTCAACGAGTAGGGACGTTGAACGTATCGACTCCCAAGTTACAACCGGCATACTGGCCAACAGGTGCTCCTACAGTAACAGAGACCTTTCTCATGCGACGAAAATAGCACCCTACAAGTTGCCTATTCTTTCAGTGCTACTCTATAGTGCGAAAGCATGGGCCCTATCTTGTGGGAGTGTTTGAGAGAAAAGTTCTTCGCAAGATCTTTGGTTGACTAAGGCATAGCGATAAGTTTCGCATTACAACCAACTATAAGATGTATGTGCTCCTCGGTGATGTAGGCGTTGTTCAGCGTATTAACATCCAGCGGCTACGCTGGCTCGGCCAGTCTTCAGATAGAAAAATTTGCTCCAGCAAAAAGGTTCGATGAGTAGGTCACTGAACATCGAAGTAGATGTTTACGTTTTCAATGTTTAAATTGGAAGGATTAGGTTGTTGAAGCCTTGTCATCAATTGGTGTGACCAACTGGAAAGGAGACTAGTGTTAAGGCGTGCCGAAACTTGCGAATCACTTCATTTTAAATAGTTTGAAGAATTCAATCTTTTAAGATTCTTTGCTTCATTCACGCATATCAAATGATTTTTGTCAGGAATTCTTTCGTTTGTATTGTTCTCATCTTAATTGGATTGATGGCCACAACAAAATAATATTTTAGCCAAAAAGCCATGTCATGTAGAGAAGATATTGTCAGCTTGGTCTTTGTTTCTTTTTTGATATTCAAACCACGATTGACTGATCTCTTCAAAACCCAAAAAACAATAATAAAAAATTTCACAGTTTTTGTAAGCAATTTTTTGTATCCTATTGCCGGTATAGAAGGTAAGAGTATTTTGGTTTAGTGCTGAAATTTATGAAAATTTAAAAAAAAATTTGGAAGTTTTTAAAAAATATATATAAATTGCTGCATAAAATGATTTCGAAAAATTGTTAAAATAAAATATTTTACAACAAATCACTGCCTGGAATATATTGGCGATAGATATTTTTTCATTTACATCAGCTGTTTGCATAAAAAACTTCCCAATGCATATACAGTTTGAAGTTACTCCTGCTAAATTATTTTAAAATAATTATTTTTGAAATCGAAGTTAAGTTTATTATCTTAATAAAAAGAAAATATACAAAAGTAACATTAGAACTATTGTAATTCAAAAAATCCATTTAAATTATCGATTAGTACTGAATACTTAAATGAAACGTATTCAAACATACATCCATACATACACATACATAATTGGAAACTACAACCGTGTTTCAGGGTTATGCCCTAGCTTCTCGCAGCACCATGTTGCATGTGTCACAATCCATGAGTACCGGGACCTACAGTTTAAAGTCGACTCCGAACGATAGACTTGAGAAGTTTGTTAATGGAAATAAATTACTCTCAGAGCTTTTGCCACAAGAATGCGAAGAGATAGTCGCCGAAGAAAACAGTTTTTTCATGTTTTTTTTCTTCAAGATGCCAGAGCTGGGGTTTGAACCCGAAGCTCTTGTCTTAGTAAGCCGACACACTAACCACTATTCCCTGTGATATAATTCCCTTTAAATTTTTTTTTTTAAGTTTTTACTGCTATAGAACAAATTTTTCATTAATGGTTAAATACCGCAAACATTTTTAGAGCTTTCGCTTGGCGTTATAGCGCTCAATGTAATCGTATTTGACTTGTACAATTCTTATTTGGTGAACAGCATGCTCGTATGTAAGATATTTAAAAATCGAGTTAATATTTTTTGTTAATTTTGCTAAAGTAACAAAAAAGAAGTGCCAAAAACTCGCAGAACACTTCCTTGTGTTTCAAAATTTGAATAAACTGTTGGTTTGCAAGTCTTAATCAAAAAAAATTTTTTCTTTTTTCTTTTTTGTCTTTCTCATATTGAATTGTCAGTGATTAACTGTTACTATTCATTTCTTTATGAAGTTTCTGTAACAAAATCACAGTTTTGGAAAGGAGGTGCTTATAAGAGTTGCCTCCAGTAAAATTATATCAACGAATAAAATAAAATTAAAAGCAATGCAAGCAAAAGTTAAACTTTATATTTTAATTTCCTATCGTTTTTAAATTTCCTGATCACATTCAAATGCAGGCAATATAAACTGTGTTGTGTTGTATTGCATGTTTAAAGTCATTAATTGTTTAAATTTTAGTCTAAAGTGTAGAAATTGTAACAAAATTACACATTTCTAACAGAGACATCACTTGTGGGAGGTGTTTGTGAGTAGAGTAAAAAAGGTATGTTAAAAGAAATTCTTCATTTACTGGTAAGCCTTAAAACAACTAAGAAAAACTTTTCTTTTATAAAAATATACAACAAATTTGTATATCAGAGTTGTCTTTTTATATGACATTAAAGTTTTCCCGGACTAAAGTTAAAAGGAATTTATGTAACAATGTTCTCCTAATGTTCTCTAAAATATTGAAAAATAGTTGCCATCCACATGTGAGTCCATTGTGGATGGCAACTCAAATTGAGTTGCGTTGCCAACTTTCTTTTGACATAAAGTTTAGTATGTCTGTTCTGTTTTGACAAAAGTTTCTGTACAAAAAATCGTATATGCAACAAACATTCCTTAAACGTGAACGTTGCAAAAATGGTCTTACAATGCTACTATTAGTAGTTATCTATGGTTAGTTAACATGTTATTGTGATTAGATATGTAGTCGTGGCATCTCACAGGCATAAAGAAAAACTTCGTATATTCTCTGTGAAACTTTACTATTACATACATACATAATTGGCCATTACAACCCTGTGTCAGGATTACGGCCTAGCTTCTCGCAGCACTCATGTTGTGTGTTAATTTTTTCCCATGAGTACCGGGTCCTACAGTTTAAAGTCGACTCCGAACGACAGATTTGAGAAGCTTTTTCATGGCAATTAATTACTCCCAGAGCTTTTGCCAGAAGACTGCTGAGAGGTAGTCGCCGAAAGAAATAATTGTTTTATATTTCTTTTTTTAAAGATGTCGGAGCTGAGATTTGAACCCAGCACTATCGTCTTCGTAAGCCAACACACTAACCACTAGACCACGGCGACTACAAACTACAACTTTACTATTAGTACTCATATATCAAAATAATAGACATAATCAGAATTGTGATCATGACACCGGAGTAAAAGTAACAACTTTTTTTAAGTTCTTCACTCTATGAAGTGTGTTTTTTATAGCTTCTAAAATAGTAAGAGAATTACTAAAAGTCGGGGGGCTTATTTTGTATTGCGATGCGAAAGTCAATGCAATGCGTTAATGAAATGCGATGGTATTCTCAAATCATTGGCAACACTAGGCAAAAAGTAACTGAATTAATTAAGAAATATATATATTTTTTATTAAAAATTGACCAAAAATTGTTTCTGCGGCACTATTTTTTGACGAAGAAGAAGAAAGTGAGCAAAATGAAAGGTTTCAAAGAAGACTTCTTAGAAGCAAATTCGATAGTTTAAGTTTGAAGGAAACAAGGTAACTTATTTTATGTTTGCGAAATAAACACGTTTACTTATGCGGAATAGTTGTTTTTTCTGTATTTTTCCATTTTGAGTCTTTTCTAATAGACGGATGACTGCCACAAAGCCAATTGCCAATTGGCTATGATTATTCATTAATTTTACCTTTATTTCAAACTGGCACGATTTTGTGACTGTATTCTTGGTTTTCCTCAATAAAATATTGTATTAAAATAAATAAATAATAATAACTTACTTACAATTTTGTGCCTTGCGAATGCTCTTTCGCTGTCGAATAAATTTTGCGATTTTAATATTGAAATTCGCATTACAGAATACGGAGTAAGCACATTTTCGAAATTTAAATGCGAATAAAAACTTACTTTTCGATCATCGTAACACAGAATAGCAGTTATTCGTATTTACATATTTTCGAGTCGCACTGATTTTTGCATCGCAATACAGAATAAGCCCCTAGAAGAAATGGTAATTTTAAAACAAATTCAATCGTTAAAAAAATTAAAAAATAATATTCGAAAAAATTCTTGTTTTCCTTTTCCTATATTCAGCATATACGCCCATATATTTCTAAACTTTATCTTCGATAATTCTCTCTATAGGACATTAGCACGCAATTATAACGTTTTATTTTGCAGAACCTTAAAAGTTATTCAAATAATATTAAAAAAATAATAATAATTTTGCTGCTGCTGTTAATATCATTCCTATTGCTTTTTTTGTGTAATTCAATTATGAACAACACGACATCAATTGTTGCCAAAAGCTGTTGCCAACAAAATCAATTGTAAACAGAAAAAAAAAACATTTGAAGGAAATTTTATACTTTAAAGACAGCAACTACGTTTAGGTAAAAAGTATTTACTTATATACCCTACACAACACTGTTTGTAAAAGCGTTAAACGTAACGAAAGAAAACTTATATTCAAATACACTATTTTTTATAAGAAAATATATTTTAAATAAGAAACTATGTAATATTAGTATGTTGGTAAAATGAACATTTGAATAGAGAATAGTTTTCTGAGAAAATATTTTTTCAATAATGAGGCAGGCACCTTTTCAGTTCAAAATATTTCTAAATGGGCTAAATAACCTATTTATCGAAAGAAGGATAAAAAACATAATAGGCAAATACTCGTACTTTTTGAAAATTGATTCGACAACATAATTTAAAGATGTCGACGTTTCCGTACTTCTATTTCTGTTCCCCATCAAATATATTCATGCAACTACCAGATAAATTCAGTAAACCGGAAGTGAGTGAAATATGACAAGAATTTAATATTTATTTTTATTTATTCATTGATTATCGAAATTTAAAATATGTACTCGTAATTGTCGCTATTAAGTTTTCTTTGTCTCGATTTCAATTCCACTTGACTTTGTTTTACAAAACAAATTTTTAATTATGCAACAATGTATTATTAAACAAATATACCGTGTTATCCCGGTAGCACCTACAATTGTGTCTTTAAAGAGAGGTATCCTCTATGCCAGGTGATATTTTTTGATATTAGACGTGCAAGATCGCTGTTGTGTCTCAGTAGGAAAGGTGTTTCCAGATTGGTGGCTGTACTTACAGAACATTGGCCGATTGGAAACCATGCTCACTAAATGGGTATTCGGTACAATGATCACTGTCGTAGCTGTGGCGATTTGAAAGAGGAGGAGACGGTTGAGCACTTACTTTTCAATTACCCGGCCTTCTTTAGACGTCGTCATGATGCTCTCGGTATGGGGTTAATCAGTATATAGCAGAGGTATCTGGTACCTCAAATTTGACGACCTGATGAGTTAGAAAAACGAGTTGCAATTCATTTCCAATTAATTTCAATTGAATTGATTTTGGGTGAATTCAAATGAATTATAAAAGTAACTTGTATTTCATATTTATCAAATCAAGAATTAATTGCACTCAACTGAAGGAAACGTGGTGTTTGGTTCTTCAAGTACTTCTTTTAATTGTACTTGTAAGAGACCAATAAATTGGAAATGAATTGAAATTCATGTTTAATTCGAATGAATTGATAAAAGAATTTCAATTCATGTTTTCTAAATTCAAATGACTTGATTCAAATTTCATTCAATTCGTTTTTTGGAGAAAAGAATTAATTCAAAAAAGAATGAATCATTTACAACTCTGATACATATATTCATAATTGGACATTACAATCATTTTTTAGAGTTACGGCCTAGCTCCTTCCAGCACCCATATTGTGTGTGTGGCCGAGCATGGGATATATCGTCGCAAGAATTAGAGAACACTGTAACTGACAAAACTTTAACAGCCTTATTTATAATAAAAAAATTAGCAGGTCGTTGTACATAGTGGCTAAGTTTGACATTTCTATACGTAGAAATTCTTACTCTAACGTGCAAGGTATTTAATTTTTTTTTGGATTCTCTGGTATGGTCTAGTGGTTAGTGTGTTGGCTTACTAAGACATGAGTCCTGGGTTCGACACCCAGCTCCGACATCTTGAGAAAAAAGAAATATGAAAATAATATTTCTTTCGGCGACTACCTCTCAGCAATCTGAGCTCTGAGAGTAATTAATTGCCATGAAAAAGCTTCTCAAGTCTGTCGTTCGGAGTCGACATTAAACTGTAGGTCCCGGTACTCATGGATAAAAATTTACACACCCAACATGAGTGCTGCGAGAAGCTAGGCCGTAATCTTGACACAGGGTTGTAAAGGCCAGTTATGTATGTATGTATGTATGTATGTATGTATGTATGTATGTATGGAACATTTTAATAATTTCAGTCTATTGCAAATGATAAACGTGCAATTTTTTTGTCCCATATACTAACTTGTTGCTAACTTTTCATTATACATACGGCCGTAAATGTTTACCAGAGCCAAAAAACCTGCATGAAAGTAGAACAGAGACACTGGTATTTTTCAAAAGGCAGACGGCGTTAATGAATTTCTTTTTATCATAGAAATCTGGGAGCGGGACCAATCGACGCATATTTTTTTTTTTTTTTTTTTGATAAAAATTATGCAAAAAACGTATTTTCGATTTTTTGTCAGTTACAGCGTTCTTTAATTCTTATGACGATATTAAAAACTTATGTTGGAGAGAAGTAGCACGAGTTAAAACTAATGGAAAAAACACACTTTACCAGGATGTATTCGGTCTCCCTAAATTTTTAACATATACTCAGATGTTATATTCGAAAAATCCAATAATAGGAGTAAAGCAGCAATCAGAGTATTAATAGCTCAGGTTATGTTGATGACACAACTATTTTGGCAGATTACATGATTCAATTTACAAAAAATAGTCCAATAGTTCAATTTACAAAAAATACCAAAGCAAAACTTTTGATGTAAATGTACAAAAAACAAAATTTATTATCCTAATTCGTGCAAATATTTCAGATCCAAATGCCACAGTTTACATTTTCTATAAGCAGGTAAAAACAGTTCGGAAGTTTATATATCTTGTTTGTGTATATTTGTTTTTTTTTTTACATTTGTGCTTAATTTAGTAAAAATTATTGTATTTGACTTCGTTAACAACTCACTGTAGTGAGTTCAAACAGACTTCCTTATCTTACGAAATAAAAATCAGTGACAAACTATATATTGTGGTGTAGTATACCACCTACTACCTATTTCAAAAGCAATACACGTACAATATAAAACCTCCCCCTTTCCAACACTCACATTCTACATTAAATCCCACTGTGATTATTTACAATCTTAATGATTAAAGAAATTTACACCAAATTTTGTCAAAATATTGTCCATTTTTGAAGGCAATCGGACCAAAAAAAAACTGACGAATGAATGGACAGCCAAGCAATTATGTTTTAAACAACACTTTATAGCCGCAATCATATGGCCTTTTATTCACTTTTTTTTTAATATATGTAAGACCAACAACATTGTTGTGGAGACGTGTTTTTTTAAATTTAGTGGGCGTCTAATTTTCATGTTCATGTCCGTCGTCATGCCCATGTGTTTTTTAACGTTTATTTCTGGCTTTCTAGTGTGATCGGCACTGTTTCTATTCGCACAGTCTCGTGTCCTAAACAATAAACGTTATTTATTATAGTCTTTGTGTCTATTGCCTTTAATACCCTATATTTCAAAAATATTACCAGTACACTGGTTATAAACTCCCTTACTGCCTTACCCACCCGCTTTCCTACGCCAACAAAACTAACGCTTTCATCTCAGTTTTAAACTGTAATTTTTACGATCTGTTTATGTGCACAACTACTACCACTACTACTATTACTGATTTGAGCACTCGTAGTTCGACTAAGACTCCACCAACATCAGTCAGTTAGTCGGCTGCTGTTTCTACGCAGCCGTTTATTTTTATGATTTCTTATTGAAAATTTATGACAACATTGTTTGCGTTTTTCAACTCTTTCCACATGGTGATCGCAAAAACATGCCATTTTCATGTTATTTGGCACTTTTGTTGTTATTTATATGGTTGAGAAAAGTAAAAAAAGGAACATTTTACTGGTACAATATATTGAAAAATTATGTAATTCACACCAGATGTCTGTATACACTCGTATTATGAAATTCGATAGTTATTTATAACAATAACACAACGTTACACATTTTTAAAAAAATTTCAAAATTATCACAAACATCGATTATCTATTTTTGAAGTGAGTCTCGTTCTAACAGAATTAATATACTCTTTTCCACAAAAGGCTATTTCTTCTATTGGATGAAAAATATGAAAGTGACTCTCCAGTGCGTCGTGATATATATTTCTACTAGGGACTCTGATCTTATAACCTGCCTTTTAAAATTAAGAAAAAATGCAATAAAAAAGAAAACTATAGCCGATATTGGTTGGTAATTGCAAAAAGCCACTCATCTAAGTTGGTATTTTAATTTATATACCACAAGAAAAAACAATAGCTTTCAGTAGTGGAGGCCTAGTGATATTGTCACCAGTGTTATTGACGATCTGTACCTCCCATTCAGAGCTATTTACTGTTGTCATTTATCACTGACTACGTACTTTATTTAGAGTAACATGAAGAGTTTTTGATAAAACAGTAGTATATTTTTGAAGCATTTGGCATAGAATAACAAATGCAATAATAAATGATTATGATAAAACATCTGATAGTAAAATCGTTGACCATGAAATCATTAATATATCATTTTCGAGAATGAACGATAACAGACAAAACAACGTAGAAAATTGCAATATATTTAAATATAATTTTTTGAGGAATATTGAATTTTTTGAGGACTGTCTAAACAGTAGAATACAACGACTTAAATTTAACAAATGGTTTCACTTAAATTTCAAAGTTAGTAATTGACATGACATTGAATTACAAATAATGACAAGAGAAAATATTACAAAATATTTACCAATTAAAACTGATAACACCATTCCACGAGAAACCAATGATCAGAAGTACAGTGCCACCTTCTGGGAAGATAACAGCTAATCTACTAATCCACTAAAGACGCTCACATCCACCAACATATCAGGTAATTGCTGTTTGATCAATCAAGGGTGAAAGCATTACACTGGTTCTTGAATTATCAAAGTGACAGCAAGTTTTCTCACCAAAAAAAAAAAAAAAAAAACGCATAATATACAAATATCTATAAAAAAATCTCTATCTATCATGCACTGCATGAGTAGGGGTTTACCCTTGAGTATTGGTCTTAAAAAAAATAAACACAATACAGTACTGCAGAACGCACCATTTTGTGTAAATATTTAATTTAAAAAAAACCATGCTATACCATGTCATATCGACTCAAACACAGTGTCATTACAGTGTCTAAGCTTGTTATTACAAATCGGCTAAACTATTGTAGCTCGTTGTGTTGAATATCATGTTTATGAATGTTTTTGTTCGTAATGGTTTCAACACTGTTGAATTTATTCATATTTTACAATAATATTTTATTCTATACAATATTCAATACAATACGAGTATTTAGCAATAATCCCGCAAATTTTATGAGAAGAATCCATCATTAAGAACTTATGTCGCCTGTGTAGCATGTGTTGACATGTTAATTTTTCATGTTGATGTGTAAAACATGAATATAAAAACGATGCATAGGTTTGACTATATTAATACAGTACAACCTCCGTAATCCGGTCACTCGCTAATTCGGACTACCCAGTAATTTGGACATTGAAAGAATATGGACAGTTTAGAACAACAGTTACAGTGAACTCGGGATAACGTGAAATAATGTTTACCAAAGCAGTTCACACTTTTAAGGTTGTTCACAATTTCGAATGTAAAATTTTTGAAAAAAAATACTCCTATTTACCATCAGAAATAATGTATTAAAAAACTATAAAACCAGTGTTTCAATATTTTATTAATTACATACATAACTGGCCTTTACAAACCTGTGTCAGGATCACGGCCTAGCTTCTCGCAGCACTCATGTTGTGTGTGTCAATTTTTATCCATGAGTACCGGGACCTACAGTTTAATTTCGACTCCGGACGATAGATTTGAGAAGCTTGTTCATGGCAATTAATTACTCTCAGAGCTTTTGCCAGAAGACTGCTGAGAGGTAGCCGCCGAAAGAAATATTTTTTTCATATTTCTTTTTTTTTTAAGATGTCGGAGCTGGGTGTCGAACCCAGGGCTCATGTCTTAGTAAGCCAACACACTAACCACTAGACCACGGCGACTACTTTAAAGACTACACCTCCTGTTTTTTTTATATACAATCCACTAGCGAAAACGTAAACACTCGAATAGGTGAACGTCTCAGAAACGTGGACAAATATAGACCACTCTAAACACTTTCGTTTGTTACTTTTTAAACTCGACATATTTTAAGAGTAGATTTGCTTGATTATGTTAAAACGTCCTTTTTTTATTGTACCCGTGGATTCGTGCTTTGCCGTGCTTTGATATTCCTACGGAAGGGAAGTTCGGTTCTTTGTCCAGTAACTATTGCCGTATTTTAAGGAATATATCTTTAATTTTAAAGATAAGTTGTAATAAAAAAAAAACATTTAAAGGTCACTTTATTCCTCTCTCTCTCTAATGAAAGTTAACTTTTACTATCGGACACTTTATAGACAGGTTGTAATAATTGGCCTTAAATGTTTTACGAAAAGAAAATATGGATACTCTCCAAAATATCTGTGTGTTGGTTGTTTCTAATAAAATATGTAGAAGGCAGTCAACGCTATGAACTGAGAAATGTAGACTATACACTATCCAACAATTTTAAGAACAAGTTCAATAAGAATGTTTTTAAAGAAAAATTTATTAATTTGATACTTTTTAAATTGTTTGTATATTTAAAGTATTTTTAATGCCAATAAAAAAAAAAATAAAAATATTTTTGATTTTCTATTGCACTGTGTAGACTCCATGCAATTATTCACCATTAAACCTCTGACTACCACGAGGGTCTGATGGACCCGAAGTTACAATTACGCAGCCCCGTAGAAAGGAGTTGGTTTGATTACAAAGTCAAATACCCAGTATACGTTCTTTGTCTTTAGGTTTATTGCCTATTTTACAACAATGTTAGTATTCAGGGAAATGAAATAACAGACAAATTTGGCAGAAAAGGAGCATCCATATCATTGATGGGGCCGGAAACATTTTGTGGTATGGAAAGGAGAGTTTGGAAGGGCCTACTGAAGGAGAGGCGCATACTCTTTTTGGGTCAGACAGAGTTCCAAACGTCTACTTGTTAACTATGATCGAAGGAGATTTTAGTCTTGCATTAGATTTGCTAGGATTAGATTCTCTGACCAAAAACTGCAGTCTCCATGGATATTTAAATAGAACGGGAATTGCTTCGAGCGATATATGCAGACTCTATGGAGAGGCCTTTGATCAGAGCACATTGTAGGTAATTTTGCAGCATTTATGCATAGTAGGAAGAGGTACCTTGGTGGTCATCTGATATCAGATGGGGAATGGCCAAAGTTAGCACAGGCCGACATTTGAAGTTCCTTAAAGCGACGAAACTCGGGGAGATTCCCTAGTTGAGTTGAGGACTGTACGATAAACCTATACGTCGAAAAACTTTTAGTACTTCATAAATGAATGAATGAATACAGCGATAAAGAACAGTTGCCCTTTTCAATGAATCTAGAATCTAGATTGTGTATTTGCAATTCATTTTAATTTGGTAGAATTTTTTTATAAATTACGGCTATAAAATGTAGTTGATTTTTCTGTTGCAATACGAGTAAAATTCAATAAACAAATAATCAATAAATAATTAAAATGCCATTAATATTTCTATTGTTACAGCTCACGAAACTAATCAATAATTTGCAAAAAAAATTAAAGAAAATAAACTTGTAAAACGTCATTCTACTCAAGTTCAAAAAAAAAATGTTCACAGATTTTGAATAACAACAACTGACAATATCAGACGAGACAACCATTAATTATCTGTACCTGTTTATAATGATTTTAGACTGCATTTTAATATTGAAAAAAATTTTATATTCTAAAATATCATTTAATAAGTTGTTCAAAATGTGTGAAAACAATTTTTTTTGTTTTAATTGATAACTCATTCAGAACAACATAAAAGTCATTGGACATGCAACTGATGTTTTGTTTTTTGATTTTTTTTGTTGGGATTGGTTTTTGAGGGAAAAATTCTTACTTATAAGCAGACACGATATAACAAATTCAAGAAGGTTTTTGAGATTATACTGAGTAACCATTTTTTTTATATGTACTCTGCAAATTATTTAATATGATACACGTACCCCTTTGGTCATCCTTCTGTTACATCAGTTAATATTATGCGACATTGTAACGAGACGCCAAACTTTACTAAAACCTTATGACTGTTATTTAAACAAACAAATGGTGATGCATAATTATTTTTTTTTATTAATTTTTATTTCTTATTTATGGTTGACGGCTTTCGATTATACAAAAACTGTCTGATTCATTCATTTAACATTTAGTTGGTATATCAATTCAACAACCTGATCAATTAGAAATAAAAACACACACAAATATCCCCTCCTTAAAAAAAATTAAATAATAAATCATGTGGTTTCCATGTGTTAATAACCATTAGAAACAGATCACCAACAAACAAAAAACCACAATGACAATAACTGCAACATGATTTTTAGTTGTTAAGTTAAGTTGTAACAATCTGGGTCTAATGTTAGACTGTGTTTGTGTTGTGTAGGTATGTCTTGTGTTGCAAGTTTTATTTAGCGGCTATGACACTTAATGAGCTCGTGCCAAACGAAATCGTATGCGAATTTAACAACAAATCTTGTCCATTACTACATTGTTAATCAGTTTGTTTAAGAAATTTGTTTTAAAAATGTAATTAAATCACGATCAAAGTTTAAAAAATAATGCACAAATCTCTAAGAGAAGATACTAGACAACAACATACTCGTATTAATAATGTTATAGAAAGTAAAAAGGATACAGTAACGGGGTACAGCATGACCAAATAAAATCTACTTTTCAAATTAATTAAACGAATTTTGCATAAAAACACTTTAATATACAGGATATCGATAATAAAGTTAAAAGTTGTAGTCGCCGTGGTCTAGTGGTTAGTGTGTTGGCTTACTAAGACATGAACCCTGGGTTCGCCACCCAGCTCCAACATCTTAAAAAAAAAAATATGAAAAAAATATTTTTTCGGCGACTACCTCTTAGCAGACGTCTGGCAAAAGCTCTGAGAGTAACTGATTGCCATGAACAAGCTTTTCAAGTCCGTCGTTCGGAGTCCGAAATCCTTACACAGGGTTGTAAAAGCCAGTTATGTATATATAGGACGACCCCTACTCATGCAGTACATTCCTTGTGCTGTTCTAGGAAAATATGTTATGGGAAGGGTGAAAGGGGGGTAGTGCTTGTTGACATTTAATTTAAACTAATTGATATCGTAATTGGCAGGAAAAACATTCGCTGGAAGATTTTTCCATAAACGAGCCGTGAGGCTAAAGAACAAATTCTTTCCGTAATGCATTGTGCGGATCACTGGTCAATCAACTACAGAAGGATGTACTCTGAGAGAGGTACGTGCAGTCTATGAGAATAAGCGACCATCGGGAATCAAGTCCTTTATTTATTAAGAGCATCTCCCATGGTGGTACGCACTCCATATTGTGCCGATGCTCCTTTGCTGATAAGCACCCTCGCCCTTTCCTGTAAATGGTCGAGAAGGCCCAAAATAGACTTTGAAGCACCGGCCGATACATGAGAGTTGTATTCCATCCTATTTCGGATAAAAGTCTTGTAAATATGGAGAGTGAAGTATTTCTTGCACAGTTTTAAAAAACCGAGGCACTTGAATGCTTCCTTCGACACTCGAAATATGTAATCATTCCAAAGGAAATCAAGAGTGTCCGCCTCCTCAATTACATTACCGATAGTCACAGATGAGTCATAAAACAACATTGACTCTTGCGCGCATTGAATTCATTTTGCGTGACCCCATTCGGAGATAATTTATAGATAGTTTGTGACTATATCATTCATATTCGCTTTTCTCACCTCAATTGAATCGGCCTACAATTAAATAATTATGAATGGCAAATGTTGCTGTCGTCTGCGAAAGAATAGATAAGATTGGAAGTCGAAAGGACAAGAGCGTTTAGTAAGGTTAAGTATCATTGGTCCGTGAGAAAGCTCGTTATGAAACGTCAGAAATGATTACCCACACCAAACGCATCAAGTTTGGAATTAAGACCATCGTTCCAGACTATATCAAATGCCTTTGAAATATCCAGAGCAACAACTTTGCTTTCACCAAAGCTGTGTACAGACCCACTCCAGCTCTCAGAGAGGAGGGCCAACAAGTCACTGGTGGAACGGCCACTACGAAAGCGATATTGATGGTCGCTTAGCAAGTAATTGGATTCTAAATACATCATAATTTCTAATCTAATGCTTAGTTTGTTTTAAAAAACAAAATTTTGTATTTTTGGTTTGGAGTGATTTCGATCTAAACTAGCATACCGATTATTCTAAAAAAAACAATGGCGTCGGTGCTAGTTCTCATTAAACCAACTGAAAGCCTTTCAGATTGATATCGTGGTCATTTATATATGTTCTGATACTCGTGTCAACCTTGACAGCGAACTTAGAGGTAGGAATATCTTTTTAGGCAGTCAAGCTGCTTTACGGGCTCTTGCGTTTAATTGCATGGCATTCTAAATTGTCAAATATTGCTTCTATTGGTTGAGGATGTAGCCAATGCAGAGTTTTATGACGACCTACTGTACAGAAACGTTTACTACTACGGGCAATATAATTAGAGATTGAAAAGTTGGTAAATGTATTGAACACTGAAGTAGGTCTAAGACTCATTAAGGGAGTAGTCAGTTCACAAATTTGGGCGAATTACTTGGAACTTGTGAAAGATTTTTTTTACAGATGGAGTGAAAGTGTATTTATGCCTATCACAGATATTGTGCTTACAGGCAACAGAAACAGAGGAACATATATACGAGTATATAGTATGAAAGTGGTAGAATTGATAGATTTAAGGGAATATGTTTAGGCACATGGTTTAGCTGTGGGACATAATCACCACTGAAATTTCGGACTTGTTAGCATTCCATAGGTATGCTGAACAAACACTACTTACAGATTTAAATGAACACAAAAATTCTTATAGAATGCAGAGTCTTGCTCGTTCTGGATCGAAAATAAAATGAAATAAATAACTGGAAATCAATAGCATTTTCCTGTAGTGTACAGAAACAGACTGATAAGAATAATACAGAGCAATCAGTTAGTGCTGTAAGAATCACCAAATCTCTTTCCTTTTCTTATTTACTTACATATCTGTATATTTATTACCTCCCTTAACAGATCTGGCATCTCGAAATTTGTTTTTCTGTTTTTCACGGTATTTACAACGGTCATCCAAAACGAATCAGATACCCATTTATCGTACTTTTGCAATCTCAAGCAAATGTCAACAACTTATCTCTTCGTTATCTTTGATCTCTGATTCTTCCATAAACTTGAAAAAAGATACATGTGTGTACCAACTTTTGCCCTGTAGCAAGACAAAATAATTAAAATTAATTATAATTTCGTTTCATTCTATGCAATTAAATTACAAAAGATTATAATTTGTTGGTACATGATAATCGATTCCTTTGCACCGATATCATATTTTGCGCAGACGCAAAACCTTTTTCAGCGATAACGAATGTAATCTAAAGAGCGCAATCTTGAATCTTAAGAAAGAAAAAATCTGTTTTTTTTTTTTGGTTCCTGATATGTTTGGCAAAAGTTTTTAATTGTCAATATTAAAAGCGCAACTAAAGAGAGAAAATAAAAAAACATTTCGTTTTTTTTATTAAATTTTAGCCCAAAGGCATTTATTAACAAGGCAAACAGACAGACAAGTAAAAAAACATGTGGACTCATATATGACTTGTATTTTATACTCCGTATTCGGTGATATGAACGAACACACGTTTAATTAATTTCAGGTGTTAAAGTGCCAAAAATAAATGGGTCAATAAAAGCTAACTGGCATAAACAGGACATTTTAAATTAAAAGGCCAATGAGAAGAAGAAAAAACAAACCATGCCAAAGTACAGTTATTCGGATAAGGCGGTGCGACAACAAAGCAATGAAATTGTGGCTGGTAGGCAAGCTGTTTGGCTGATTTTATGTATCTTTAATGAAATGATTCGGGAAGCAGTGCTTCACTGCACCAACTTTTTTTTCTTGTTGTTCTTTTTCTTCTCTTTGAGCTAAATGAATGATAAAGAAATTTTAATTTTTTTTTGGAATATTTAAATGTCGATAATTGTTCACTTTCATGTGAAATGTGAAACTGGAATTCTGTTGAAAATTTAAAGATGCTACAAATGATTTTTGTTAAACAGCCTGCCTGTCCGAAATCATTTCGTATCGTTTAACAAATATTGCCAAAACATGCAAAACATTTAAAAACAATTAAAAATTTTACCAGTGGATGAGTTATTTTATAATAAAAGAAAAACTGGGTTTAAAAGTATATTTTTAATGCAGTTTACGATGATCAGATAGCAACGTTTCTTTCATTTAAACAGCACTTTAATAAATTGGGTTTCACACTGGGCGAACTGGTATTTGTTATTAAAAAATATTTATATTCCAGGTTATTGCAGAAATATAAGTGATATTAAGGTGTGCGTCACTATAAAGTGTAACACCCATTTTTCTTAATAACTTTTTTTACCTTTAATCAAAATTATTTTTCTTAATCACAATATCTTTGAAAAATGTGTCAGATTTTAAAATGTATCAGTTTGTCAAATTTAACTTGTTAGTTAGTTCACAATAGATAATCAAAGACAAGTGCATACAAAAATTATTCAAATAATTCAAAAAAACCATATTGGAGTTATACAAAAGTTGCTAGGGAAGTCCACGTGACCAGGCAATGTGTTTCCAGAGTGGTCAAAAAGTTCAACAAAGACCTAAAAATTGAAAGAAAGCCTGGAACAGGTAAAGCAAAACTGGTAACGAACGACGCGAAAGCCAAAAAGGTTGAGAAGCTTTTGCTGGCTCTTCCAAACATTTCTGGTCGCGAAGTGGCCCGGCGCGTGCAATGTTCGGAAAGTTTTGTGCGCCGAGTTAAAGCTAAAGCTGGCATTAAAACATTTAAAGTCCAAAAAGTTCCGGATAGAAATGCTAAGAAGAATATTGAAGCAAAAAAAAGAGCAAAACTCCTCAAAAAAGAATTTTTTCAAAAGTTCGAATGTTGTGTAATGGATGATGAAACTTACGTTTTTGCAGACTTTGCGCAGCTTCCTGGCCAAGAGTTTTATGTAGCGGATAGTAGAGGCAATGTTTCTGAAGAGTTCCGAACGAAAAAACTATCAAAATTTCCCAAAAAATTCCTAGTTTGGCAGGCTATTTGTAGCTGCGGCAACAGAAGTGCATCGTTTGTTACATTGGGATCAATAAACTCAGATATTTATATCAAAGAGTGTCTTCAAAAGAGGTTGCTCCCATTTCTAAGACAGCACAACATATCAACATTCTTCTGGCCAGATTTGGCAACATGTCACTACAGTAAAAGCGCAATGGACTGGTATAATAAAAATAATGTTATTTTTGTTCCAAAAGAGGCTAACCCACCAAACTGCCCAGAGCTGCGGCCTATTGAAAGATATTAAGCTCTGGTCAAAAGAGAACTAAAGAAGAGTACATCTGTTCCCAAAACCATTAGTAGTTTTCGATATAAATGGACAGCTGGTACCAAAAAAATCACCGAAAACGCTATAACATTGCTTATGGATGGTATAATGAATAAAATAAAAAATTTTATAAAATTAAATTAATTTTTAAATAAAATAATACAGAATATAAATCTGTAATAAAAATGCAAAATAAAACTGTTTTATTTTTAACTCTAGCTTACTCCAGTCAGTTTTTATTTGACTTTTGATGTGTTACAGTTTATAGTGACGCACACCTTAATTACTCGTATATCAAGTAATCGGTAATCAGTGTATCTCTATACACATATATTACTGCAGCGTCAATCAGACCGAATTTAGTAAGAAGAAGACCGTATTGAAACTAAGTAACGTCAAATTAGCGGCAGTAGTTTGAAAACATTACATTTGTTTTAAGCCACTACGTAGTTTAATAATTTAATATTTCCTTTGGAAACTTGAAAAATAATCGATCACAATTTTCTTTTGCAGCATCTCGATCTTGCTCTCGAGATGTCTGCTTCTTCGCTTATGAAATTTAACGAGTCCGTAAAATCTGTCAAAACGAACACAGTAGTGCTCGACCAGTTGAAGTGGCCATTCCAGTAACAGTTAAGAAAATGCGTAAGCTGGCTTAAATACCGGGATTTATAAAAAGTTATGACATAAGACATAAACTTAAAATAGCTTAATGTGTTTCATGGCAATAAAGCCGAATTTTTTTTTTGGCGATGCCAAACCATGAATGCGGCGAGTCCACCACTCCATACCCGGCAGAATGAAACAAGCAGAGCAGTGAACTGTGTCCACTTGTGAATTGGGTAAATTGTATCCAATAAAGATGAAGGCATTTCCATTTACAGGCCAGGTCATATTGTTTGTTTTTTTTTTCAGAATAGAAAAAAACGTATTGCAGCGTTAAAGTGATGAAATTAAAAAAAAACAGATAACATTTACAAAAAAAAAATTATTGTTGTTTCATGAAAACAAATCACCATTCCACTCATTATTCGATGGCCATAATCAATCAATTAAATTTGTGATTGGTTCATCACTCCAGATTTAGCGGATTGTGACAACAGCGTTTTTTGTATCTTATGTGCTGCAAACGACAGAAAAATACGGAAAGAATCAAAAAAGAAAACTTATGAGTTCTCTTTGCTTACCAACTTACCTTCCGCAGCGGAACCATATCTCATGATTACACCACCGTATTGTCATAAGGAAAAACTGAGTGGGCGGTTTCAACTGTTTGAGTCTTCGGGAGCGAACACTATATATCTGTAGCTTCTATAGCATTTGTAACTACCTGGAACGTTATCCTAGCAGTGTTGTCAGATTGGGGGATTTATCCGCAAAATGGGGATTTTTTTTCTGAAATGGGGATAAAAAAAATTCATTTGGAGATGGGGATTTTTTTGGGGATAGTCGACAATTTTGAAAAAATTTTTTTTTGCTTATTTAATTACAATCGAAACGTTTTAAAGACTTGTAAACTCAATGCCAAAACACTGTTTGGACATTATTAAAAAAGAGGGTAATTCCACTAAGTACAGAAATATATAAACGGTAATTGAAAGGAATAATTTGGTTAAATTAATAAAAAAAATTTTCTTTTGGGCCATCAAATTTGGTTTTTTGGGGATATTAATTTCGAATAAAATAAAATAAAAATTGAAAGCTATCTGTATCCTAGGGGATATATCTGTATCCTAGGGGATATATTCCTAACTAGTCCGATTTGATCATATTATATCTGAGTGACTTTTATTAGTGAAACCTAGCATTACAACTGGAAACTAAAAGACCATTAGCCTCTATTACTTTTTATTAAAAAAACATGGAGCAGTTAATTGATATTCATATATGTATGCCAAACCCTGGATAGAAATTTGCTACCTAAGAGGGTTTGTGAAATCCTCCCTCTACACACTATAACACACACTACTGTGAAGAACAAGAATACAGCTTGACTTCCTTCTTGAAAAAAAAAAATTTGGTATATCTGGCGAAAACCGCTACCCAGGTTTTGATTCTTACTTACATACTTACTTAGATGGCCATAACAACCCGTTAACGGGTTTTGGCTTGCCTTAACACTAGTCTCCAGGCGTCTCTGCTAAGCGCCCGCCTTCTCCAGTTGGTCACACCAATTGACGACAGGGCTTCATCAACTTGGTCCTTCCAACCTAAACACGGTCGTCCTCTACGCCGACGTCCAGTGACCTTCGCATCGAAAACTTTTCTCGCTGGAGCAGATTCATCCATCCGAACAATATGGCCGAGCCAGCGTAGCCGCTGGATGTTAATGCGCTGAACAACGCCCAAATAGCCGATGGTTGGTTCTTATGCGAAACTCATTGCCATGCCTTAGAGAACCAATTATCTTACGAAGAACTTTTCTCTCAAATACTCCCAAATACGGCACAAGACAGCGTCCATGCTTCCGCACCATAGAGAAGCACCGGAAGAATAAGCGACTTATAGAGTTTTAATTTCGTCGCACGAGAGAGGTCTCTATTACTAAACTGCCTACTGAGACCGTAGTAGCACCTGTTGGCCAGTGCGATTCTTCGTTTGATATCCAGACTGACATCATTCTTGCTGGTACTGGCGGTGCCAAGGTAGATGTACTCCTTGACCACATCGAATGTATAGTTGCCGGCTGTAACCTGGGAGCCGATACGTTCAACATCCGTACTCATCGACAACATGTACTTCGTCTTGCTCTCATTTACCGCCAGACCTATTTTTGCAGACTCCCGTTCAATAGCATTAAAGGCTGCGGTGACATCTCGCTTGGTATGCCTAACAATGTATATGTCGTCTGCATACGCAAGGAGCTGGACACTTTTGTTAAATATAGTGCCATTTCGATGTACACCCGCCTTTCGCAAAACACTTTCCATGACGAAATTGAAGAAGTCGCAGGATAAGGAATAGCCCTGTCTGAAACCTCGCACGGTATTAAAAGGTTTCGCTTCATGGAAGAATAATCTATCCGACACTAGCGGTTAAATTTATATTTTCAAGCTTAAAAGAATTGCCTCAATTGTAAAAAATTTGCACACTATGAAGAACTGGAGACTGCTGCCATACAATTCTTACTAAAAGAAGGATATCTGAACTATGGAACAACCATGTATATCGAGATGATAATGCTAAGAAATATGGCAATTTTTGAGGCCAAAAACGAATAAATTGTATTTGATAGAGCATTTTGCATCAATAGAAACAAATGGTGGTCATATATGCGGGGATAAAGCAAAGCCTTTTAAAACGTGTTTCATTGCCCCTTAAATACATCAGAGGGAATGATTATTATCAAATAATACGGTTTAATTCCGGCTATGGAATTCCGTGCCAAACCACGCTTTAAAAAATTCACACTATAATTAAGTAAAAGTTAGCTATAATTGCCTGGACTGCCGTAAAATAGTGGTTAATTTGTGTACGTACGTGTACGTGTATAGTAATCAAACTTTAGTAGAGTTGCCTGGAATGGAATTACAGACGATAACTGGCATCTTATACTTTAAAACTTTATGTATGCATCGACTATTAGTTTCATGATTGAAAGCTTTGTAAGACTGCGCAAGAAAGCTGAACCTTTATTTTATGCTACATATTGAGACTTAGCCAGCCGTCACACTATCTAGATAAAATCAAATGATCATCGAAAGTAGCATATCCATATATACACAGAAGGCGTATGCTAATCGTAACATGCACACATATATACATAATTGGCGATTACCTACAGTTTAAAGTCGACTCCGAACGATAGACTTGAGAAGCTTGTTCATGGCAATTAGTTACTCTCAGAGCTTTTGCCAGAGGAATGCTAAGAAATAGTCGCCGAGGGAAACATTTTTTCATATTTCGTTTTTTTTCAAGATGTCAGAGCTGGGGTTTGAACCCGGAGATTTTATCTTAGTAAACCAACACACTAATCGTAACATGATCATGAAAAAAGCAAATACGCTGCTCATTTTACAAAACCTATGCTCTTGCAATGTAATTTTGTATAAAGGATTTTTTGAAGCCCTACTGTACAACACACTAATTAGAACGAAATGTAAATGGTTGCAGTAGAAAACTGAGACTAATTAAGCCTGCATACCTTCCAAAAGAAGAATATGTTCCTTTAACACTTGCAAAAATAGTTCGAAATATAATTTCGTCTTTTCATTTTTTTCTCCACACAACGGAGTATAAAAAGTATGTAAAACGAATACAATTTCATGCCTGTAATTTATATTCCTTTCTGTGCAGACAATCAATAACAGAGTAGTTAAAGGAAAAAAAGAAACAAAAAATAGAAACGTGGAGTAGTAGTCGTGGAGATCGTGGTGGTGGCTTTAAAGACTTTTAAGGAAGAAGAATTTCATTCTAAAGATCGTTAAATGAACCACATGCTGTCTTAATGCCTTAAATCTTTATTAAACTTGGATGCTGCTGCTAGAAAATAAAATTAAAGACTTACAAAAACGAAAAGCAAACGAAAAAGAAAAAATATTTCAGTTTTTGCGTGTTGCAGGTGTGCATTTTTAGTTATTCGAATGCATTATTATTTATTTTTTTTTATTTTTACCCATTTTAACAATTGCTTTGCAGCCTTTTCTACAAATAGAGCCACCAAAACCACCTTCATCATCATGATCAACAACTACAAACATTTTTCATACTTTTAATATCTTGGCTATGTGTACTAAATTCTTAAACGTTTTACCATCGCCCATATCAGTCTGTCCGTCCGTTTAACGTCAATTTGCCAATCGATTGGCTGCTTAAACTTTTTGCATTGTGTGAGATCATATTTCTTTCAATCTGGTGACTTTATCTTACGTTTCGTTTCTATTCTGTTCTTTATTTTTTTTGCACAATTAAAGACCATTACTCCATAGCACACACATGCTGGTTTTAAGGTGACTAGTGGCTGGTGGATAGTGAACGCACCCATAAAATATGTAATTTAAAACAATTCGATAGTAGCCCATCCCCCTCACCATCTTATACAAGTAAATGCAATATTTAGACATTGTAGCCCACCTCCTACGCCACCTTCACTGGTAGACAGTCAGTGTAGCAGCCAGCATGTGACCATTAATAGAAATTTATCACACATTATATCACTTGAGTTTTTTTTTATTTTTTTTGTTTGTTAGTTTATTTGTTAGTTTAACTCTATCTATGGTTGTATGGTGTGGTTGTATCATTGGAAAGCAACATTCACGGTCAACACCTTAACCATGTGCCGTTTAAAGAAAGACTACAGTCACAACTTGCATGACTTCATGCTATTCTTTGCCATTATAGAGGTACGTTTTATAACAGTAAATATCTTTTAAAATAAGAGATTGTTTGTGATTCATAACGTTTAATTAATTAAAGTTTTGGAGACAATTCGCAAATGTTTTCCAAAGAATAATCAAATAATTCGCGGAAGCAAAATTTTTACTTGAAAGTCATTGCAGTACATGCTTTATCTGTAAAGGTGGTATTAAGATTTTTCACCTTTATTTCAGAGAACAATTTTTTTTTTTTTGCTTCATTAGAAGATAACCGTCAGAAAAAAGTCACTGTCAAATATTTGTTTTTAAAGTATTTTACTACAACCCCGATCAAATGGTTTAGGCAATATCAGGCTCACCTAAGGAAAAAATCACACATTTGAAGTTGTAAAAAGGGTTTTAATTTTACCCAGTTATGAGATTCATTAACAAAGAAATGTGTAAGAGAGAACTGAATTCCGAATAAGAGACACTGTTTTTGAATAGGTTCGATGTGCTCTTAAGGTGTATGATATTAGTAATTGTCAAACATTTTGGTCTAAAGCCTTATTAGTGATTTGATATCAAACGTTATAAGTTATGCCTTGTGAACTTTGTAAAATGCTTCTATAGAACCAAGGGAGTGGAATTTCGTTTTTTTTAAGATCGTACTTACATACAGACTTATGTAATCGAATGATATCCATATCCTATCAAGATATTGACAGCAAGCAACAAAACAAAAACTAAGAAAATTGAAAATGCTGACTTTTATCTCCTACTCATCCTTTTTTGATGAAAATAAGTCCAAGACTTAACGAAAAGAAATATGAAATTCGTTAATGCCAAATTTTAAGTAAATAAAAATCTCGAAAATATAGAAAATAAATAAATAAATATAGTAAATAAACAGCTGTTAAATGCAAGGTAAATGACGGAACTTACGCAAAATTTGACAGTTTTTTTTAATTGTCTGGGCGATGGAAATACTGTTACTCATACCCTGGATCCGTCACTTCCAAGGTTATGTTAGACTCAAGGATTTTTCCTATTCGCCTAGCTACCAACTAAAACCACCTCCCTTCTACGGGGAAATTTTTTCCGCCACCCCGGGACTACTCATCGTATTACTTCGGTGTGCTCACTCCTATGGCCAGCATAGCCCTTCACTTCTCTATCTCGTCAGATTCCCGCTTTGGACTTCATATTATTATCTCCCGTAAGCATTAACAGGATCAGCACCATTATTGAAAAACTGCTCCAACTCTCTCTTTTTCTCCCGAAGAACCTGCTTGAGGAATATAAGAAAAGAATTCCACATGTACTCGCTATATAACATTTTGTATATAACATTATCGGCCGTCAAAGGGTCAGATCGTCGTTGGTCCCTTATTCTTATTCTTAGGTCATGCCATCTACAGCATTGAAAGAACGTATGTTTCGCATCATCCTCGTTGGAATCTTCTTATTTAAATTCTGGGCCGCTTGTCTTTCCCATTCTCTTCAGACATTTCCTAAAGTTCCAGTAACCCGAGAGGAGTTAAGTAAGATAATAGTTTACCTCTGCAAATATCAATAAAGCATACAAATAAAATATACAGTGGTGTTCAATAAAATAGATTCAGTCTGATCTAACATATTTGAGACCGAGAAAACATTAGTAAAACGTGATTAATATTTTTGGTTGTGTAAGAAAATAATATAAAAAATATAAAACTTCCCAATATAAAAACTTAAAAAACAAGATAACAACCCGAAACACACGTTGAAGCGAGCAAAAGGTTGGTTGCATAATAAAAGCGGCAAGGTTTTAAGCTGGCCTAGACATTTTCTAGACTTAAATCCTATTGTAATTTTATGGAAAATTGTCAATGCTTCCCTTCAAAGATGAAATCCTTTCAATAAGGTACAGTTGTGGGAATATTTTGAACATAATTGAAAGATACCCACTAGTGCTGTCAAATTCTGCTACTTTTGATTACTCAATACTATTCAATGCTTTTAACGCATTTTATTTTTAAAAGAAAACAATTTCATAAGGCATTGTGTTTTTTGACAAATTTTTTTTATACCGTTAAAATTTAAGTTTTCCATACAACTTCGAAGATAAAATACAACTCTTAAAGTATTGAGTAGTTACTTTCAAGTACTGAGTACGCAAAAATTACTACAAATACTCGATACTCGGTACTCAATACTTTGCCAGCACTAATACCCACCACATCAGATTTAGCTAGCTGCCTAATAATGCTAAATAATAAATCAAATATTGTAAGTCTAGTCCTTTGATATGTCATTAGATTTCACTTTACACATGCATACGTATAATGTCAAACAAATTAAAAAAGACATATTGTTGCCTATACCTTTCTGCCTAAACTCTACACCAGGGATGGCGAACATTTTTTTGACTGCGTGCCAATAAATATTATTTTTATAAAATTAAAATACATGCGTGCCAATAAAAATTATTTTTATTAAATGAAAATACATGCATTTTAAAAATTATATATACATATGTAGATTCATTTCTATAATACGCTGACATGTTTTTTAATGGGATTTTTGTTGGTGAATATTTCTCGATAATGCATCAATATCCGGATCATAGTTTGACAATTTTAATGAAATTCAAGCCTCCCCACATTCATCGGTAAGTCTGTTTCGTACATCAGATTTTATATTATTCATAATCGAAAAAAGACTTTCACAGCTATACGTTGATGAAAATTTTGTTAGAATAGCTTAAAACGAACGCAGTGTCTTCAACAACATATTATTCATGTTTTCGTATTCTTCTTCATTTAATCTTTTTTTTACTATTTTCTATTTCTTGCCTCAACTCTATAAATTTCTGCTTCCAAATAGGACTTGATTGAAACTCTGCCAACTGCATTTCTAAATTCACCAGCTTTAACCATTCTTATTGATCTATTTTAGCAGTTTCCAAATCGAACTTGTCTGGATATTTAATAAAGTTAATTAATGGTTGAAATTTTTTGAAATCTTGAAATCTCGTAACAAAAGTGTCTTGTATGTCACTTCCCAGCAGAAATTAGTGCTTACGAGTAAGCTATTTTGTAAGGGAGAAACCGTGGAAATAACTTACTCGTGCGCATCAATAATGCATGATTTTTATATGAAATGAGCCGCTAAACTGCAATAGAAATGCAAATTTATTGCAACCAGTAAGCAAATAGTAAAAAAAAATCAAAAATAGTACCTTATTCTGTAGCATATTTGGAAACTTTAATGTATAAAAAAATATAATGCTTCCATTATTGCTTACAATTTTATTTATTGCTTACAAATCTTAAAAATTTTCTGCTGGGTTATAACTTGGCTGTAAAAATTTATATTAATTTCATAGACTCCATGAATAGAAAATTGTTTAAGGTGATCTTTCAACAAAGGAAAATACTTAAAATTATTGTTGTCAATATCGCGTTTAAATATTACTAATTTGGACTCAAAACCTTCAATAATATCGAAAATTAAATCAATTGATTTTCCGGGACCTTGCAATTTAATATTTAATTCATTTAAATGGTTGGAAATATCTGTTAAAGACATTAGTTTTAGTAAAATTAAATCTATCTTTTGTCGTATTGTGCGTTGATTTAATATACTTATGAGCTTGATTATGTGAATGCAAATAGAGGTTTTATATATTTTGCCATTTCTCCCATATAACCAGAAAGTAAAATTATCTTGACAGATTAATCAATTTAATTTATTACATTATATTGCAAAAAACCAAATAGTTATAATTGATTTAACATAATTTTCTTAATTATTTCTATTAGAATTAGGACTTAAAAATTTGGTAAGATTTTTGCTGAAATTTGGTTACAAAAATTTAAAAGTCGTGGCAACACTGTTTTCTATCAACTACTAAAAACAAATGCAGTTGTTACATTATGAAGAGTGCAATATTTTTATTGTACTCTGAACCAACTAAGTATATTTTAAAGATTTGTACAATGGCTTTTGTGTGCTGTTGTTTTTTGTTATCTGTTTTTGCATTACTCTTTTTTATATTTGCAACTACAATCAGTATTTGCTCATGAGAAAAATACAATACTGTACAATTTTAGCATATTGTGCTCACCTCTACTACATACGCAAATAATATAATTATATTTTAACGTTATGAATAAAGGCGCCAGAAATCTGGAAGTTTGTTTTCAAATATCAAAATTTATGCATTAAATTTGATTTGAGTTCACAATTTTTTCGATATCAAAAATGCATTTGGATTAGTCAGTACATATGTATGAAAATGAAAAATATTATATGTGCCAGCGAAAATTTATCTGCGTGCCACTTAGGGCACGCGTGCCATAGGTTCGCCATCCCTGCTCTACACCACTTCTTTTAAAAAAATCTCAACACATAACTAACATGGATGGAACAATTACCCACAAAAATATACAACCTGTGGCAAACGTTTTAAACACTTTTAACCATTTAAATGGCTGGCAATTTTGTTTTGTTACAAAAGCTTAAAGTAAAGTAAGTTTTTGCACGTGTTCCACAAACAACAGCCGCAGCTACAACTTAAACAACAAATCAAAATCAAATTTGTAACCGAAATTCAAATTTAAATACAAAATAACATGTTCTTGGTGTTTATAATGAAAACCCAACAACAACAACAAAGTAAAATAAAAAAAAAATAAAAACACAAACAATCACATTTAACGGTTTTTATTCTTCCGGCAAGTATTTCGCTCTCTGACAAGACGGCAACAGTTACAATCAGAAGAGTGTCAAAACCCAAAGTCACAAGATTGATTGACTGTCGATGTAACATGTGTGATCCAGTTTTTGGCATATTCCACATATAGACACCGTTTTACGAACTAAGATTTTAGTTTTTAGTCAATAAACTTAAAAATTAAATACGAAAGAGTAAAATAAGCGAAATTTTAAAGCGTTATATTTTCCTGACTCTACCACAACACTTGACAAGATCGTTAATCAACTCGTCATTCATGCGCAGTATTTGTGTTGATTGCGCTCTCCTGTTCCTCTTTTTTTAAAACTCTTATGAAGAGTATACTTATATGTATCTTGGAGAGAAAAATAGATTGATTACGGTTTTTTCCTGTCTATATTCTCCTCTCTCTCTCTCTCTCTCTCTCTATCTCTCTTTCTCTCACTCTTTACCAGTCTTTTCCTTCTGTTGACGATTTTAAATGTTTTAAGGCGGTTAATGATCGATCATTTACCACGAATTACAAGCAAAAACCAAAAAGAAGGAGGCGAAATTTGATAACGACTTTAGGTTACATTTTACAAATAATTGCTTGAAAAAGTGTCTTCTGTATCTTGAAGTTAAAAAAAAATGTTGCACGATTTAGAAGGATTTTATTGATGTGATCAGTGGGATAAAGAGTCTTAATTAACAGACTGATAATAGTGAAAAATTACTGATAAATATTTGGCATGACAAAGAATAATGATGATGACGATGACGACTACAAAGATCAGTCTGTAACTACCACCATTTGCAGTTAAAAAGAAGTCTTAAGAAGATTAAATGGAAAAAAGAAAGCAATTTTGTTGGCTGAAGTCGTGAAGCAAATACCATGTGTATAGAAGTGAATACGAGTATATAAATAAAAAGATGTGCAAAGAGTGTACACAATCGCAAGAATTTTTAAAACAGATTGCAATGGGTTGGATGTGGCATTCAGCAGCAAGTCGTACAGGTTGAATGGGGCCAAAAAAATAACATTATCTACTTAGAATATAGTAATAACTTTAGAGGGCTTTTTTTTGAACAAAAATTATATCTGCGTAATCGCAAAGAACTATGACAAATGAGATTTGTAGTGATCCTTCGATTTTTTTGTTTATTCAGATAGCCTACGAACTTCGCACTGAACGCTAGTAAATGTGAAACTGTAATTAAGTGATTTTAATAATATTAGATATATATACTTACTGCTAGTTATTGAACTAAAAAAAAAATAAATTTAATGTAAAGAAGGTAAAAAGGACGAATTAAAACATTTTTGTAAGAGAAACAATATTTTCTTCAAATCTTCTGAATCAAACTAAGCAATTATAAGTAAAGGCTTCCAGCTATTATTTTTTTTAAGAGTAGAGAGTAGAGTAGTAGAGACTTAAAAGACAGAAATTAAAACTTACAGTCTGTTCATAGACCACGAATGGTTTTTGACATTCGTCTTTTTATATGAGCAACACTAACCAATTTGAGTGTTTCGTTGTTGTTTTATATATAAAAAGACGACTGTCAAAAACCATTCGTGTTCTATGAACAAGCTGTTAGGCTCCGATTATGGTTCACAACACATAAAGGCCATGTCAAATAAAACTTTTGGTTCGCGTTGTTTTACAAATTCACTTTGACATTTATGATAAAATGTACATCTTTATATGCCACTTGTCACATAAAGTACTTTTAACGCAACGCAAAGCGAAAAGTTGGGCAACTTTCATCTTGTTGCGCGCTTGACTTACTGTTTTTAGTTTTGTGTTAAAATTTTGTATTAAAACTATAAAAGTAAATTTATAATTGGAGTTATTGAGAGGATTAAAAAAAAAATAAACAAATTACTGTGAATGTTTCTATTTTGTCATACAGCTTTTGTTTTACGCTTTTTTTTCAAAGTTTTAAACTTCACGCAAAGCAACAAAGTTTTATCTGACAAGGTCTAAGGTGTTTTTCGATATTTTTTTCTATTGCCAGCCAATTTTCTTTTCAGATTGGCTTTACAGTGAGCACATACTTTTAATGAAATCAAAAAAATTTTTATGTATTAATAAATTATAAAATTTATCTGCTAACCCTTTGCCATTCTTTCACAATTCTAGTATGTATTGTAGTTGGCCCCAAGCTATTTAGCTGCTATAAAAATGTTCCCCATGTTTCTTTGTGGTGGGTTTTATTAGCTTTAAGTGATAGCTTGCCACGGCCAAGGTCATGATTTGCTGTCATTAACTTCACTAGTTTTTGCATCTGCTTTGTATTTTTTTTCTATTGTTATTGGGTTATTGTAGGTGATACGTTGCATTATTTCTGTATAACCAAGAATTATCTCAGGGGTATGATCAAGGAGAACAACAACAACAACATCATCTCCAATATCATTATAATCTTTTACTCCTCCCCTAATTTAAACTTTATTGTGCAGGCTTCTTGGGGTTGATTTCTGTTGAATAATTAATCAAAAGCAATCGACTGCCTTGCGGTTCGCATTCTTAAATTAGGACCTTTGTTTTTTTTCGAACTGATATCAGATATGGCCTATTTTTCTAGCCCAGCACATGCATGAGCAGGGGTCATCCCCTGAGCGCTGGCCTCATTAAAAAAACTTGTTTTTGTTACAAAACAATTCTCATCTAAAAACGCAACGAATCATCTAAGTGATTAACATATACAATAATGTGTTCATATGTATAAATAAATTGGGCGCTGTTGGACCTTTTTTCATGCAACCCCATGTAAATAAATACCAAAAAACTTTCATATTAGAACTCCGCAAAAGCTAGATTTTTATTTTAGAGCCATACTTTCGTTGGGTAATTTTCTTAGAATTTCGCACAGATTTCGATTTTGCTATACGCCAGTCACGTTTTCTCTCACCCTAAAAGACATACATATGTATGTATTTCACTAAGAATTTCATAAAGCAATAACCATAATAAGTTAAAGATCTCCTTATTTGTTAAACAAACCTCGTATAACATTTAATTAATCACTTTAAAATACGATTGAACCACAATTTATAGTCAAACAATTTCATTTAAGGGAAATGGAAAAAAGAAATATTTTTCAAAACCTGTTACGGCTGACGTATTTCGCCAACAATTTTCTCAATAAAAGTCACAAATTAAAAATCCCAAGACAAGAAACAAAAAATCCTTGTCATGATAATTTTCCGCTATCAAGTCATTTGTTTCGCTAAAAAAAACTGTTTCGACTACGATGATATGACAGACAACAATTTAAAATAATAATTTAATAGTTACGATTATATTTATAATAATTGTATTTCATGGCTTCTTTTAATTTTCGTTTTTATCATTCGTTTGAAGAAGTAATAAATCATAGACCATAAACTGAACTTGGAAAAGAGAAGAAAAGCAGCAGAAATCATGGCACAAAAGCATTCTATCACACACAGTAAAATTAAACAAACAGAGCCCATCTAAAAGACGACTCAATAGTTCAAGAAGAAATACCAGAAAAGGTTACACGCTTGTAGTCATGACACGGTTGGCTAATCAACAATGGTCACCATTGTAGAACAAATGCACAAAAACTTTATGAAACGGAACGAATCTCTGTAAAAATAAAAACTATTTTCCCACGTTTTAGGAAGAAATTACAAAAAAATAAAAACCACAAATCAAAATCAAAACTTAATGAGAATAAAATCATGCTCGTAAAAGTTAAACTGCGCCCAGATCATGCTTCTGGGGAGATTTTTTTATAAAATAGGCTACTTTTTCTTTAATGATTTCTATAAACAAGTTAAGAAAATTCCAATGTTTTTGTTTAAAGTTTAAAGATTTGCGACAAAAGTGTTTCGACATTAACACCTGAACAAACAGTTTTTGCCACAAAATATCTGAAAAAAAAAAATTAAATAAAATTTGAAGGATTGAAAATCAAATTTCGCCTTGAAGCCCCTTTACAATGGGAGTATTAACCATAAAAAGTCATATACGGACATATGAAACTACACTCCCACTCCAGGTTATATGATGCATTTTGTTTTTTTTTTTTTTTTTGTTGTGAAGAAAAAAACAATGCGAGGGTAGGTAATCTTAGAAATTTACAAATCATTATGACAGGAAAATGTATAAAATCTACATTTTATTCGCATATTTTTGCTGGCTACTCGTACCTCCGTCGCCGTGGTCTAGTGGTTAGTGTGTTGGCTTACGAAGACGATAGTGCTGGGTTCAAATCTCAGCGCCGACATCTTTAAAAAAAAGAAATATGAAACAATTATTTCTTTCGGCGACTACCTCTCAGCAGTCTTCTGGCAAAAGCTCTGGGAGTAATTAATTGCCATGAAAAAGCTTCTCAAATCTGTCGTTCGGAGTCGACTTTAAACTGTAGGTCCCGGTACTCATGGGAAAAAATTAACACACACAACATGAGTGCTGCGAGAAGCTAGGCCGTAATCCTGACACAGGGTTGTAATGGCCAATTATGTATGTATGTATGTATGTACTCGTACCTCTCTCAGAGCACATCTTTTTGTAGTTGATTGTCCAGTGAATCACACAATGCATTATAGAGAGAATTCGTTTTTTAGCCGCACTTCGCTCTTATGGAACAATAACGATATCAATTAGTTTAAATTTAATGTCCACAAGCACTACTACCTCTTTCACCCTTCCCAAAATATTTTTTCCTTGACCAGCACAATGTACGGCATTAGTAGGGGTCAGCCTCTGAGTGTTGGCCTTAATAAAAAGAAGAAAAAAAAAACGAGTGAAAAAGGATAACCACCAAAAGACAAGACGCTTATAACTACAAATTTTCGATTGATTTAGGCCATTTAATTTTCTTGTGTTCAAAAAATTTTCAAATAAAATAAAAGAATGATGATTTTGATCTGCTTAGAAGGGTGCTAACTGATAACGAATGATTACTAATCCAAAACTGAGTTCTTCTTAAAGAACACTTCAAACGACGCAAAACCGAAAAAATTCTTCTTAAGTTCTATTAAAATTTAAATGTTGCTTACAATCTTGTTATAAAACGTAAAGTAAATCAGAGCCTCATTCGACGATTACATATCGGAGCTCAAGCACTCATATGGCGGGCATTGAAGTCAATATTATGAAAACAAATGTAAAGATCAGATTTTTAAGGAAAGAAGGAACTATTGAAATGAGTTATTTATACAGTGTAAAAATATCCGTCATCCTGTAGGGACTTATGAACTTTGACAGTTAATAGCAGCCATTTGATTTTTTAAAATTATTAAGGGAGAATGTATAGCGTTTAACAATCTTAGCGCTAGCGATGTCATTGGTTCATATTTCCGTAAGACGATTACGAGTATGATCAGGCCATCGTCTTTAGTGGCTGGCGCTACAGGTAGATGCTTACGAACTCTTCCGACCCGATTTATTCGAAAAAAATTTTGATTAGCGTTACATGTCACAGTGGCATGCACATACATATATACATCGTGCATTTTGACTTCGTTAAAAATTTTCTTCTACAGTTTTCTTGTATTCAGATCTTTGCAAATAAATCAAAAAGTACAATAAACACAAAACCAATGGCGTATGTTAAATCCAAGCTGATTTATGCACAAGTCACAGAAAATTGTACACTTTAGATGCGTTCTAATTAAGCAAACCTTTCATGGTCATTTACACAATGTAACGAGATGGTCCCAAAACTAGCTGACTTAATGTGTAGTTGGCATACGTTTTATGTTTCTAGACTTCACTGTGCTTTTTCTTTTTCCAAAATCGATCACAATAAAGTTACTAACATAGAATAACTTGGTCATCACTATCTAAATCAATATTTTCTTTTGAAAGATCTCAGTTAAAACAATATCAAAACTAACCATAAATTCTACTGTGGGGAATTCTACTCCTTCGTTTACGATTATAAAATATTGGGTAGCAAAACTTAAACGAGTTCGTAAAAGCTGGCAAAACATATGCCGTAGTCGTTGACCAAAACTGTACAAATTAGTATTGGATAGTATTGGATCGAATAGCCAGTTGAAATGACTGGCTTTATAAAAAGTGCTATACATCGCTATTGAGTAAAAATTTTATGATGAGAAAGCTATGCGCAAGGTGCCTAAGTAAGTCACATTAGGTCAATCCAAGGAAACCGCCCCCTGATATTCCCCTCTCTTCCACCAGCCGTCTAAAAACGAATGAGCAGGAGAAAAAGCGCCACCTATTGGGAAGATAACAGCTACCTAGAAAAGATACTGACCAGTTCAGTGTCAACATGCAGCGACAGAGGAAACAAGTGCTGTTGATCATTCGAGGGTGAAGGTATAACACAAAACAATTTGACTCCGTCTCATTTGTAAAGCGCTAAAAAAAACAAAAAAACCATTAAGATGTTTCAATATTGTGGCGAAATTTCCCCACAATAAAGCTCAACCATGGATGAGGCATGAGACCAACACTTTACCCTCGAGACAGAGAAATAGTTTATGTTCTAGAATGGGAAAATCGTTTCAAACACCAATGTCGTCTAGTTCTTGGATTTTTCTTTTTTTTTTAATGAGACCAATATTCAGGGGAGTAAACCCCTACTTAGATTGAGTATTATTTTTCTATTAAGCGCTTTATATTACACATTATGGCGATGAGACAAGTTACTGTCAATTGATCACTTCAAAGGCCAGTGTTATACATTTAGCCGTAAATGATTAACAGCAATTGCCCCATCTGTCGTTGGATATAGACGACGCCTCGATGTTGACTGTGTATTGTGAAGTAGTGAGGATTTTTACTTAAGTAGTTAGCTGATCAATCGTTTTGGTGCCATTGCCAAAGGTGGATAGAATGGAATGTCAATGAGACGAGGGAACTCTTATTTTTTTTATATTAATTTAAACTTCGAAAACCGACAATTTTTTGTTCTTCATTTCCTGCTTTGCTGGGATTTGAACCTAAACTGCTTTGTGTTGTAAGCGGGCCTTATAACCAACGATGTACCTACTTTGTTATTTCCATAGAGAATAATGCAATAATTTCCCCACTATTCGTTTGGGACTCATTAATATGTACATCTTCTAAATATGCTTTATTTTTTAGACTATCCTCGTATAAATCAAAATACATATTTATAAAACTTTGCTGGTATACTCGTATCATATTTTTTTTTTTTTTTTTTTGTTTTTTTTTTTTTTGAAGAGAAAAAGTAATTGGTATTATTTGAGAAAATTACCGATCGTGATGTCAGTTTCATTTCATTTAAATGTTTTGTAGCCTTTGGGTTCCAAAGCAATTTATTGTTCAAGTATTTTGCCTCAAAACCACACACAAACAAACAGATATAAAATGTATACTTACATATATTCGAAAATGTGAATAAGAAACTGGCAAATAAAAAGGCAGTCAAACAACCAAATGCGATTACATGTAACCAAATCAAATAACCGCATTGAAAAGGCACCCGAAACAGAGGCAAAACGTATGAGTATTTAGAACTAGAGTTGCCTTAAAAACACAGAAAGAGCTTCGTTGCACAATTGATTTAAAGAGGAAATATTAAAGTTGCGTTTTTCGTAATGTTTTTCTGACGATATGTCTATAATTTAAGGCTCTTAATGTTCTTTCATAGCTAAGCCACTAAGATTCTACCATAAGATATAGCCCATATTGCGAATTGCCATTGTGTTGCAAATTTAATTTGAAGTTAAAAAAATTAAATTTGTGTTGAAAAACATAGCGTTTGACTTGTAAAAAAATTTAATTTGTATCGAAAAGCCGTTAATTTGAAAGTAAAACCTATATTTGAAATGGTAACAGTAGAAGTCTCTAACTTTAGTACAAATAGCTTAATACTCTATACAAATGCTTAGACAAAAAGTGGGTGGAATCAGATAAGTGTACATGGTACCTGCCATACAAAATTGAATAATAATGAAAGGATTTGTTGCATCGAATCATATCATATCTTTTACAGATGACAGCAGCATTTGTCACTCGTATTCGCTTGATTACGATCGAACATTTTAGAGATTGTACAACTCATGGATGACGCAATTTCGAAAACCAAATAAGCATTCCTGAGAGGGATTGTGCAAACATAACCAACTTTAGGTTGTCAAAAGTTCAATGGTATATTATGGTACAATGGTGTTATAATGGTGTCATCCAAGTCTGTGGGTAACTAAATTGAAGAGGCGGATGGTTTTTATTTTCTGGACATCGAATGTCAAAGCGATATAAAGTTCCTCTGTTTTTTAAAACAATTTAGACATTACAAGACGTTTATCCGACAATGCATGGAAGACAAATCTCACGTATGAGCCGGTGACTCAAAGTCTATTTTGAAGTTTTTAGACGGTATGCAGAAGAGAGAAATTAATGGCAGTACAGTAGCCATTTCTATTAATTTATTAGCATATCACGACAATTATGGCTTCTGGCGATACGTCCCCCTGTGCTTTCGGGGAATATGGAGTTTACCTAGCTCTGGGTGCCGGAGCCCCCGGAGCCCCCGGTTTGCTTGTGCTCCCCTGTCACTCAGGGCGTGAGGTAAATCGGCCTGTTGGTTTAGGTGCAGCCTTTCGGAGAGCGCACGTAGTGGTTGAAGTATATGCTGGAGAATATCACCTCGGAGGGTGCTACTACCCAGGCAATGGTAGTATCAAGATTACAAATTCCTTGTCATAGGGCTCTCTCTTGAGTGGCTTGGATACGGCATGTCCGAAATTTGAGAGCAGCGGCATTGGATGGAGATAAGTGAGACGCATAAGTATCTCACCTCTACCCAAACAACTGGGTAGCGTGTGGTGTGTTTAGGGACGGGTACGCACCCTAAATTACTCTACTGTTATTCTATTGATACTAGAAAGTGATCTGACGAAATATGGAAGTTACTTCACTAGTAGTCTTACTTCTCACAAAGTACCATCAATTATTGTTGTCTGCTCAGTATATCGAACAATGCATTGCAAAGATAATTCGGCTTTAAGCCGAACTGTTCACTGATAGAATGATCTTAGCGGAAATTTCTTCATATCAATTACGATATGAATAGATTTAAGTTAAATGTCTATAAACTCTACCTTCTCTTTCTTGTTTCCAACAACTTATTTTATTAGCATGACTGCTGGCTTCGACCAAAATTTCAACTTTGAAATACCAGCTAACCTACTTAGTGAAGACGCTCACCACTTACAATCAACATCCACCGACAGCTGGGGCGATTGCTGTTGATCATGCAAGGGTGAAGGTATAACACTGGTCTTTGAGTGATCAAATTGACAGAAATTCGTCTCATCGACAAAAAGGCGTTAATAAACAAAATCTATCTATCTTAAAAAATTCCAGTACGATGCACAGCATGAGTACGGGTTTACCCCTGAGTATTGCTCTTAAAAAAAAGAAGAAAAAAAAATACGGGATATATATTAGAAAACGTTACTTGTAACTAAATTTAATCTGGCAACCCTCTTATTATTAAAAAACAAAAACAACACTTATTTACGAATACATTACAGGCATCCCATTACCTTTGCCAAGTAATGTATGTCTAAACTTATACTATTCGTATCCCTTTTTTCGCTTCTCCCCCTCCGTGTAATTTTGATTCTTTTAAAAAGAATTCTCGTATGGAATTGAAAAAGAATGAAGCGGCAAATTTACAAGACTTTATACATGACCACCGTCACTACAACACCACTTACGTGAGTATTGTTCTTCATTGTACAACACCACACTAAAGAGGAAGTTTTTATAAAAAAGTTCATTGATCGTGGGTCACGACTTGACTTGACTGTGCAACTAAAAAACATCGACACTGTCAATTTTAGTTTGTGTTTCCATTTTACGAGCATTTTTCGTTATTCTCTTAAAATGAGATGTACTTGGAATAGAAAAAAAAAACAATCATTTGGGAACAACAACCAGTAACAAGCTAGTAATCCAGAGTTTGTTGCTTTTTCTCCACTTACACAGGCAACCGTTTGGGTTTTATTTTACATTCAATCTTCTATTTGTTTTTTTTTTCTGTTTTTTTCTTTTAATGTCATTTAATTTTATTGCAGCTGCAAACACACGAAAATTATCCAGTCAAGTCAAATCAACAATTGAATTGAACTTTTGGTGTCTTTTGTGATCAACAGAAAATGTTGCCTTTTTTGAGAAATCGATCACTTTTGTGACATTTGCGGTAACCACACAGTCCCCACACGATATGAAAGAAGGAAAACAAAATGTCAGCAATAAATTCATCCATCCAAATTTAATGCATATTAAGTGGTTTCCAACAATTTATTGAAAAACTGCTGTAACCAGGCATTGTATTGATGAACGTTAAATGTTATTAAAAAAAAAATACCTTTTAAACTTATAATTTAAGCCGGGTTAAGTTTAGTTGTAACGTATTTTTCCCTCAATTGCAATTCCTGCATTATAAAGGCGAAAGTTTTAAGACAAATAAGGTGCTGAAAGTTTTGCAACAAAATGCATTATGGGAAGTTCTAATGTACAAATGATTTCCAAGAATAACATCAAATGGAGTAGCAAGGCTTACAACAGCTGATACTGAATTTTTTTTTTCATGACGGCTCAACCAGAACACTTAACCAAGTTTAGACTAAAAAACAGGTCAATACCGGGTTTTGTATATTACTGCTTCTTAGGAGTACGTACCTGACGCACGTCTGATCAATCGATAAGCAGCATAGTATTTCGGTGAAGATGTAGTCTTAAGATACTTAGTCACATGCGACACAACTTTTTCTTTTTGGTAACATTCGGGAAAGAAATACACAGAGTAGAGTTTGTAAAGCAAAGCATGTTTCTGACAGAATAAATACAAAGTTGGGGTAAAAGATATAAAGGCAACATTATTTCATAGAAAGGAACACGTAGCATCAGTAAGTATATGCACACACATAAGCGTTATAAATATTAGATTTTTTTATTTAATTCAAAGAGGGGTAGTGAAGCACGCTGTGTTTTAGCTATTAAATAAATAAAATAATAAATAAGTGATATTGCTGAATTTAAACGCTGTTACTAACGTAGACTTAAAAAAGTCCATTTAATAATTTTCGTAAAGTGGAGTTGATAGAGAAAGTTGCAACTCTCAAAAAGAAGGATAGAGTCAACAAAAAAAAAGAGCCCCATTTGGAAAAGACAACTGGTGCTTCATCAAAACAGTACAGTATGTCACAAATCGTTCAAATTCGAAGCTGACATCGAAACTTAAAGCCGAAAATAGTATCAGTAAGGTCACGGTGGTTTGTTATACCTGAGACCAATACTCAGGGATAAACTCCTACTAATGCTGTGCATTGTATTAGAATTTTTGTTGAAAGAACAGTACATACATTTTTTTTCTTATATTATCAAACGTTGGTATATTCGACCCGATATTATACTCTGGTTGTACACATCTGTGATAAGACCGATACTTCCATATAGAACGGTGGTTTGGTGGCCGGTAACGAAAACTAAACTATTTACTAGAATTCAAAGATCAGTTTACATAGGCGTCACTGGAGTAATGCGTACTTGCCCCTCTCAGGCCCTTAATTTTATGCTGCATTTACTTTCGATAGACATTTTCATTCGTGCTATGGTGGTTTGTAGTGAGGTGGCACTATGATTTCTGGGAGTATGGAAAACTAGAGCATATGGTTATGCTCGGGTTATTGCGAAACTTCCGGGTTATTGCCCTTCTTGTTACTGTGTTCTCACACTTGACTTCGATAGGCATTTTGGGGTAAAGATTCCTACCAGATCGGAATGGAATCGAGTGAACCTTTTACAGGATACCGATATCAAATGGATGGTTCCAAGATGGATTGTAGTATTGTTGTTTTCTCTATCGAGAACAGTTTAAACCACTACGGTAGTCTTCCCCCAGCTGTATTGTTTTTCAGGTGGAGATCCTCGCTATTTGAAAAACCTGCTCGCTTCTGTCCTCTTAGGATGTCCGGGTATTTGCTTGGAGATTTTTATAGCCAGAAGACTTTCCTTGCACTTGAATTGTACATTATCACCTCTCGGCTATTAATGGAGTAATGTGTTGCACTGACCGCTCTGTGCCTTCTCACTGAGACGTCTCTGGGGCATTGTGCATTTGAATGGAATGTCTCGGTAGCACCCCTAAATGCCAAATGGAGTGCATTTAAGTCCTTCAGAATCTAGAAGCTGATTTGGGTTGTTCTTGGTTTTGGCTATACCTACTGTACACTGACCGATCGGAAACCACGCTCGTAGGATTTGTATTCAATACACCGATCAGTAGTACAATACAGTAGTCTTAGTGTATACAGGTAGTTAGATGATCGGTAAACACTCTAAAAAGTTGAGTCGATCATTTAACACTGCAGAAGTTACTGGAATACTTCTGAAAGTAAGACTATTGATTAGTAGAAGCTTAAAATTTTTTGGGGTACCTTTTATGGAGCAGTGTGTGAACCTGGACCCCCTCATTCCATTCCACTTTGTGGACAGCTGTAGTTGGCTGTAGTTGTTTTCCTGCTTGGGTAAATTCAATTTGCTCTGGTAATGGTTTTTAAAGACATTTTGTGACTTATTGTAGTTGATCATGTGTTTGGTTGACTAGCCATCTAAAACGTTGTATCGCCCACGAAGGTAACTACACTGATGTCAGCTAACTATTTTTTTATACCAACTTGTTACTAAAGTTAATTAACTATAGGTCTGACAGAGAATCTACATACATATGTACTTTATGTGCATATATGTATGTATGAGTAGTGATTTTATTTTTGTTTTTATTGAAATTTTGTACAAATAAGTTTTAAGTTGATTAAAATCTAAATCGGTATCTCTTCTTTTAAGTACTTTACTGTTTAGCATCCAAGTGATTAAATCGAAAAAAATGCATCTTTTCAAGTTTTTATTTTTGCTTGAGTGCCACACTCTTATTTTTTGTTTTTAAGTTTTCTGTTGAAACTTATAACCGACTTTATGAACAGATAGTCAAGAGACAACAAAGAGTTAAAATTAAAAACACAGAAAATTTGTCAATTACTTGTGGCAAAAAACAAATTTTCGTATTTCCTTTTTATCAGATTGCTTCTTGACTGAGATCGTTGTATGTGTGCTTAACTCCCTTAACCAAGTTGCTGTTGTTGTAAACAAAAAAATTAGAAACTCATGCAACAAAAGCAATTGACAACATCGACAAGAAGTTTAACTGTAAATTCATAACATTGTTATTGATCTTGTAAAAATGAGTACCAAATATGTACTATATTTACGGTGACCATATTTTTAAGACCAAAATACAGAACAAGGAAATATCTGACCAATAACAAGTAAAATATGCAAACAAACAACCTTTCATACGTACATAGGCATGTATTTATAATATTTATTATTTAAATACAAAATTAACAAAATTAAGAAGAAAAACAAAATAAAATAAATTATCCAAAAATTCAGAAATAACTACAATTTCCTGAGATCATTAAATAAGTACATAGATACATACAGATTTACATAATTTTAAATACCATAAAATAAAAATTAGTTTCTAGATATCGGAGTTGGGTTTATTGCATTAGATTTAATTTTACACTAAATTTAGTGGCAGTGGAAGAAATAGTGCATTATCGCCATTTATATTTAGTGGTCGTGGAAATTTTGTGCATTAAATAAAACGAATTTAGGGGTAGTGGAAATTTTAAATTTACCACTACCACTAAAATGGTTTTATTTAGTGGTTAGTTATTTCCAATTGCATTTTGTGGTGGCTGCAAAATTGCTGCATTAATTCTAAGTAGTTTAGTGGTAGTGGAAGCGATAATGCATTATGAATTCAATGCAATAAAGCCAACTCTGCTAGATATCAAACTAAATGTTAAAGTGAACTTAAGAAACATATTTTGTTTTTATCATTAAGTAAACATTCAAAATAGATTCACAGAAAAGTGCATTGAAAGGGTAAAATAAATTACAACTAATTTAGGTATTTTTCTGATGAATAAATTTGTTTTATCAAGTTATAATTTACCTTTAAACATACTTTAAACTCTATACAATTCATATCATAGTTTAATTTTGTGACCAAAATGACTTTGATGGTTTCCATTTTCCTATGAGTTTTTTCATTGCTCCAGTATTAAATAATATAATACAGAAAATACCCTTTTTGTTGGAGCATTTGAACCCGGTAAACAGAAACTGAACCCGACAACCGTCAAAATTAGTTTAAAATTTATCGTTCTTTCTCTAAAATGTATTTATATACATAGTACATCGTATGTATATGAAATGTATTGCTTACGGAGATCATGCGTTTAGTCTCTGCTTAAGATGCTCGTCAGGAGACTTTTTCTCTAAGATGTTAATCAAAAGTGCAAATACTACTTTGAGACATGAAAATACAGAACAAATACTGAACATTAAATAAAATACAGAACATTTTTATGTTTTTCCCTAAAGAATAATTTATACAGAACACGGGTTTCAAATACAGAACTGTTCTGTATAATACAGAACGGATGGTCACCGTAACTATATTTTAAAAGTACACAAACAATTCACGGTACTTTTGAATTATTTGCATACAAGGAGAATATACAAAGTTTTTTTATGGCCTAATTTATGGTACATTTAAATACAAACTAATACAAACAATTACTAATAAATACTGAATTGCAAATATGTATGTTAAATTGAAATTTTAAAATTAAATTTTAAGACAGGTTTTGTAGTAAATATTTGGTTTTAATTAGATGGTACTAAATAAACTTTTATTTTTTGTAGTTCTTTATGCAGAGTACAACACAATAAGAGACGGTACCTATTCTTTAGTATTCATTTATAGTTTTTATCTAATATGTAATTTGAAAAAGTTCCATGTATAGAAAGAAACCTAATTAAGATACCAAGCAAGTGGTATTTATTTGATCTCAAAAAGGAAAAAATACCTTTCACCATGTTACGAACTGTAAAGCCTAGAAAATCTTATAATTATAATTTTGGACTTTCAGAATATTTGCAAGACTTCTTTCCGACCTATGTATGGGCCGGTGCCTCAAAGTATATTTTTGGGGCTTCTCGACTGAGTACAGGAAAGGGCGAAGGTGCTTATCAACAGCTCTATACCGCTCTATCGATTCTTTGTTCTATCGGTACTAGTATTGGAAGGGCTGTGATGAAATACTCACTCGATTGTCGAGTGAATCACACAATGAATTATAGAGAGAATTCGTTCTTTTGTCGCACGGTTTGTTTATGGAATATTTTCCCTGTTAATTGCAATAATAATAAGTTTAAATCAACTATCCACAAATTCTACCCCCACTTTCCTTCTTCCCATAACATATTTTCCTAAACCAGCACAATGTATTGCGTATGGGGGAGTAATCCCCTAAGTTCTGACCTCAATTTATATATAAAAAATTAAACTTACGGTGGAATGTTAAGGCAGGCGGAAGTTGGGCATGCTTTACTAAGTCGTCAACACGGTGAGATATATTACTACATCACTCAGTTGCATACGGGCCATGTGCTCTTTAGGTCGTGCCTGTTCAAAATACGAAAGGTTGCAAGTCCCACATGCATCTACTGCGATACGCAATTTGACTCCGCTTCTGACCCTTTTTTGAAGGTGAGTGAGTGAATGACGGAAAAAGAATGCAATTATGAGGGAATTTGGGGTATTGGCTCCCAACACGATTGATGAGCAATCCCGTAAAATGGAGGAAGATCTCTTTGACCGTTAAAGGATCCTTTGCCACAAGAAGAGGAGTCATAAATGATAATGTTCAAGTGTACTTGAAAACAAGAAGTAGTGTCTTAACCTGACGGTTATGGGATGGAGTTGGGCGACCGTAAACTTCTCTGCTGTCTCCTCCTCCGTAACACATTTTTCTAGTTATGAAATTCGAATTTGATCGGGTGGATTGTTCATTTAATTCTGAGCGACTTTTGTGATAAGTAATGTAATAAATTAATTATGTATTCATGCACTGATACTTTAGCTGGTGCAAATATCTCCGGATGAATCTTATTTCCGCAATACCAAAGATCATACAGACCATAGCTGCTTTGAACATATAATAAAAAATATTAATTTTAACAATATTTTTCTCTTGAGTTGTAAAGTTAGGTTCTCAAGATCTTTATCGTAAGGAACTCTCACATGAAATACATTTGTAACATATGGCCCAATAAAAAGTAAAGATAATTTTTTAATTTTTCTTTAAAACTGAAGACTATGCAATCGTTATATCCTACAATTTTAATGATTTTTATTTCAAATATTTTATATTCAAGACAACTTAGCTAATGAGGAAGTTGAGTTTTACACATTCCACAAGCGGGAAACTAACCACTAAATGTTTCGAATTATGTGACAATCCAATCACCTGCCAGTAGTCTCACATATTTTTTATTTCTAAACAAACTTTTACTATTTCGTTAATAATTATTTGCTTTAATGGCTTTCAAGGTTTTTTTCCAGTTTCTTTTAATGAAATAATAAACTTTCTCACAACAATTTTTTTTTCTCCATATGATCTAAACAACACATTTAATCAACGCCTAATTTGAAAATATTAAGAAAATCAGAAGAGAAATAAAAAAAAGGAACCTTTGTTATGACTATACATACTACTTGAGTTTGAAAGCTTGAGTTTGGGTTTGTCTTTGTACTTATAAAAAAATGGAATGTATGCCAGCATGCATTATGTTTCTAACGTGTTGCCATTTAAGGGCAATTTGCTAAACATGCATTCATTCATTCATTCATTCATTCATTCACATAATTGTGTGATCTAAACATTAATGCATATGGTTTGTCCGCCTTTATGTCTGTCCGTCATCATTTTATTGTGCTGATCTCATATTCGTAAATGTCGTTATTCGCAGCTGTGATTTTATTTTCATTCTCTACTATTTTTATAACTGCGACTAAAGCATGAATTTTCTTTGATTCTTTTCTTGTCAGCGAATGTGTTTTCATTTCATGTTTTTAGTTTACCTTTAATTGCCTTTTGTTTTCATAATTGTTACAGCTGCGGGCCTGCGCGTTAAGAGTTTGTTTTTTTCTTTTTCTCATTCTCATTTTCATTTCTCTAAATACTGGACAATTGGTGTTTTTATTGCAAAATAAAACGAAAATATTTTGTAAATGTTGACGATTGAGGGTTACCGGAAAAGAAGAGAAAACAAGGTAATAGTGGCTTATGTTTCAAACACTTTTTATGGCTGACGTGAAAAGGTTGTCTCTCACTATGTAGCTGCTACACTTACTGACAGGCACTGTAGCGTAATTCCTTTCATATTGAGAAATTGTTCTTTAACTCCAGGTATTAAATGCCACTACCACCAATATTATTTTTACTTTTGATATCAAAATTATGATTATTTTTAAGAGCACTTCTGTAGTTGTTTAAAACAATGAAACAATCAAATTTACTCAGACGAATACGCAAAAAGCAGACTTATGGAACTCTATTCTGTTTATTTAAAATTTTTCTGGTTCTTTACTACAAGATTCAAGTTCGTCTTAATGCTGCTCATGTGAGAAACACGTAATAAAGAAGAGAAAGTTTCAAATTTTTATTATTTTTAATTAAAATTGCAAAACTCATTTGAAAACACACTACGTTACGCCTTAAAAGCACATACCACCTTGTGCTCTTAATTTATGATCCATGTCGCCTATACTTTAAAGAAAGCCATTCAATCTTATGCCGTATTTCCATATTACAATTGACTCAAAAATTTCATATGGAGTTTGAGAAAACAACTGTCAAGCTTTATTGAGTAAAAACTTGAGAGCTGTACATAAAGTATCGTGCTTATGAAACCAGGTATGTTCCGTTCTTGTTTAATAGTGTGTAGTCATGTTTACGGTTTCATAAACATGTTCCATTCTAAAGTTTCAAGAATATCAAAATATTTTGATATTTTCTTGTTGCATTGATGTTGGTTCCAGTGTGTAAATCATTGTTTATTGTTTTTACTGGTTTGGTTTATTGAAAACAAGCAAACGCTATAAACTTATAATTTACAAATACAGAATACGATGTTTAGGTTATATTTCAATTGTTGGTTCCAGTGTGTGTAACAAGAATGTTAAACGTCTTCCGTTACGTTTTAAAGTGTGTACCTCTAGCATCAGTTCTATATTATGGTACTCAGAATTATGCTGTCCATCGTATTTTGTTTCTTCTTCTCACATTCCTCAAGCATAAATAAATAAATAATCTTAATTTTATTCAAAATGTCTGCCTTGGTCTTCACACACTCCTTACGTCGCATTGGCCAAGCATCAATAGCACCACGCACCTTATCCATTGGAAAATTGGCTACAGCACGAACAAGAGCTGTCTTAAGAGAATCAATGTTATGGTGTCTTTTGTGGGAGACTATATGCTCTAAAACTGTCCACAATTTGTAATCCAAAGGATTCAAATCAGGGATGTCAGATGAGCAATCTTCAGAGCATATAAAAGCTGACAAATTGTTTCGACGCCAGGTCTGTATCGTTTTAGCCTTATGAGCTGAGAACCTTGATGGAAAGTGCAAGGCTGGTTTTGGAACAGAGAATTGTTAAGCGGCTTCACAACTGTTTCCAAAACGGTTTCTTGGTAAACTTTGACTGATGTTTTGACCTCCTGTTCACAGAAAAGCAAGTTAGTCACCCCATCATGAGAGACATCCCACCAAACCATGACTGCAGCAGAAGGATGACCATTTTCGATCCTTGGAATGAGTTCTGATGCTTCTTTTGATTACCGGGCATAAACCCTATCATTTTGTTTTTTAAACTTTTCCGGTACGGTAAAAATTTTTTCATCCGTAAACAAGAGTGCAAGTTATCAGCGTAGTTCACCAAAAGAAGTTTGGATTGTTCTATCCTAGTTTTTTTTTTAACTGCAGTCAACAAATGTACGCCTGTACGCCGTTTGAAAGCTCCAAGACCCAAGTATTTTTTAATAATACAACCCATGGACTTTTCTCATGGGCCATGGTTTTCTGTTTTCGGAGAGGATTTCGTTGTATTCTTTCATTGACGGCTGTGATTACTTGCTGTGTCCGAACGGTACGTTCTCTCCGCTCACCTCAAACATTTCTATGCACCTGCAGACGAACATGCGACGAATGCCGAGCCTGGCCGAGCTTTTTGAAAATATCATTTTTTTATTCTTCCAACACTTCAAAATTGCTATAACTACGATACGGTTTTCTTTATCTGACCACTCCATGGTTAATATTAACACAATTTTAAAGTTCCGTAACTGAAGTTACGTTTCACAAAACATGTGATAATAAAAGGGTATGTTCAATTTTACTATTCTAATGGGTATGCTCAATGTATTAACAATATTTAGGTCCCTACTAAGTAGAAAGTGCTGCATAATGAGAGATCAAAATCGATTCGAAGAGCTTTCTCAATGGTCAAGTACTTCTTTAAAGAATTACTCTATTTTGTTTTTAAATTTCTTTTCTTTGTTTCATACTGTCTTATTTGCCACCACCTACACCTGTCTGTCATCATAATCATATCCCATATATGCAATCAAGCATTTCATTAAGAAACAAAACTTCCTCAAAGACATTTTTACATTTCATAATATGAAGCAAAAATTAATCCGTTTCACTGCATGCATTCTCAACAAACAAAATAACTGCTCAGATATTTGAAAGGGACGGACCGGACCTTTGGATGGTTACAAATATGTAAATCATATTGAAAAATTCACACGTAAATTAAAGTGCCATAAAACACCTGCATGCTCATCATCAAAAATGCTCGTAAAATAAACAGGAATTAAAAACAGGCCACAAAATGTGTGTGAAATTTTTCGATACAAAAAAAAAACAAAAAACATAAAATTAAATGCCAAAAACCAACCAGGCGTTAACTCGTCAAATTGCCAACAATAAAGAAGAGCTGAAGGCTGTTCGTAAGGAAATATAACTTTTAAGGGCAGACAAAGAAAAGGAGAGAGAGAGACAAAGGAAAACAGACCATTGACCCAATAATTAATGCAGTTGTTGCTATTTTTATACAAAAACAAAGAAGAATAAGCAACTGTAGAATAAGTGGGTGACCTTTAAAGGGCATTAATTTCAATTGAAATGCATCTTTTTAAAAGGAATTTCCTTCGGGTCTACGAGTGTTTACAGTTGTTCGGTGTTGCTAAAACAAAAAACGGAAACATTTTAAGGGATGAAAGTTGTATATTTGAAAGAATATTTCCTTTATTTTGTCAATGGCAAAGATAGAAGAAATTTTAAAAAAGTGAAGGATTATTATTATTTTAATACTCGAATTTAGTCAATTGTAGGTCGTTTTACTTCAAATACTTTCTTTTATACTGAGATCTTCTCAGGGTGGCCAGGAACATAATTTTAGTAGCACAAAAAAAATTAACAATGATATGGAGACTTGTCAATACAATTGAGGGGAAGATCGTGGACATTTCCATATTTGTTGAGATCTACCTGTAGAGCAGACTTAAGGGCAAAGCAATAAATATTTTCTCTATAGGTGGTTGTCTTTTTTCTTCTGACATCTAAACTTGTCAAATGCTGGTACGACACGTTGCAAAGACCGAAAACTGCACATTAAGCGGCAACGTGGCTGTGTATGCACTTGCTGAGATGAGAAATGTGATAAATTATATTGAACAGGAGTCCCGTTTTACTATTCTCAATCCAATAATAGGAGAAGTTTATGACAAATGCTTTTAACATTAGAATGTTCATGTTGATCTTACACACACTAGAACGGTGGCTAATCCACAATATGAGTGCAGGTCTGATGTTCTCAAGTATAGCTATAGAAAGAATGACCCGTAAGAAAGTCTTGCTTTGAAGAGCAATCCTTCCATAACAATATTTATATACATACATAATTGGCCATTACAACTCTGTGTCAGGATTACGGCCTAGCTTCTCGCAGCACTCATGTTGTATTTGTTAATTTTTATCCATGAGTGTCAGGACGTACAGTTTAAAATCACTCCCAGAGCTTTTGCCAGAAGACTGCTGAGAAATAATTTTTTTATATTTCTTTTTTTCAAGATGTCAGAGCTGAGATTTGAACCCGGCGCTATTGTCTTAGTAAGCCAACATATTAACCACTAAACTATGGCGACTACATAACAATATTTAGTCTATCAAAATTGGCAAGTTAGGTAAAACCAGCCAAGAGCAAATGCAACATTAGTACACTGATTTACGTTTTATAACATTTCTTCAAATGAAATGAAGCCGAAACTTGATTTCATTACCACATCATGTTTTATGATTTTGTGTTTAAAATTATGACAGACAATGAATGAGCCAAGCGAGATGTGGTTTCACTGGATGGCGATAACTTTATTTCAACACATGGACTTGCAAGTATGTGCGTTTTAACACCTTTCGACTATTTTCTTGTACATCCATGTAAATTCAACTGTTTTTGCTAATAGATTAGGTTGGCAGTAACAATTGACATCTTGTTCAAAAAATAGGCATTCCGAAAATTAAACGTTCAGCACATATGTTGCTGACCAAAATGTTTTAATATTGAATTGAAAAAAAAAATCTTTTGGATTAAAATTGCATTTTATTTTTCATATTATTTTCTAAAGTTTAAAGTTATATCGGTCTTAAAGAACACCCTAAACATATTAGTCATAGATTTTTTTTAAAGAATATAAGAAAAATAAAACAAAGTGTGTACAAAATGCAACAACAGTGAAATTTATTTACATATATATGGGCCATGTGAATAAAAACGTAACTAAAGCTTATACTGCAAATTTTTAAGTTTAAACTAGCTTTGTAGCTGAGTAGCAAACACTAGTTTTTCCAGCGTTGGCTTAAAAAGGGTGTGAATAAAACTACTACTTTATACTTTGGTTTTTTTAAGCATCTGATTGAGGTGCTTGCAATTTGTTTTTTTATGTATTATTTAAAAAAAATTTTTTTTCTGTAATTTTAGTTAAATTAATATCTGTGGAATTTTGAAAAAACGTCTTCTCTCGAAATAAGACAATTTCCCAAGATTTTTATAGTAAATATAGAATTTCCTTTGGAACGCAAGATATGCAGTTGACTAATCGACCTCTTTCAGGCTTTCCCCCAATTTCAATTTGACAAAACGACTTCTTTCAGAGAATTAAGAATAATTTGAAAAATTTAATGTCTATAGAAAATTTGATTTAATTTTTATTATTATTTTTTAATTATTTGCATATTGTAGCGAAAAATTGAAGTATTTTTTTTTTAATGAAACCGAAATATTTCTTCCAGATCAACTTCTTTCAACCTTTCTTTCATATTCCATTTTAACAAAACAACTTGTCTTGACTTAAGCGACTAAAATAATTTTCAAATTTAATCAAACAAATTTTGACAAAACGACTTGTATGGTGGAAGCTAATTTTTTTGCTTTAAAATCTATTTCACAATAAGTCTTAAATTAATTTTTTGTCGTTTTAAGGAAAACCATTGCTTCTAGAGGGAAAAAAAGGTCGCATAATGTTCGTTAATTATTTAATTATTTGTGTATAATATCCAAATTCAAAATTTCTTTAATTTTCTAAGCAATAACTTCTATTAGCCTTTTTAACTGTCTTTTTTTTGCTCTACTGAAAAGTTGTTGATTTTGAAAGAAGACGTTTTGTCAAATGTCCACAGATATGTCCATATACATTTATTCAATTTATAAATAACTATATACAGAAATATTAATATAAATAAAATAAATTTGCAAGTCATATGTTCAAAAATGTGGAAACTCATAAATGATTTATATCACCTGGTAAATTTTCCAGCTTTTGCTATTACTTTTCAGCATTCTTTATGTAGTACTAGCAAAGGATTATTCACACTAGTGGCTTTAGCTAGTACTGAAAAGATAAAGCTAGTGCTACTACTTAGGACTGTGTAGCATAAGCTACATTTTTATTCACTCTGCCCAATATTAGAAAGAAATTTCATCCAAAACGTAAATTTTTTTCATAAATCGCTCGCATATTTGATATTTTAGAATTTCACAGATGATGTAGGTGTCTTATTCGCATAGAAACTGCTCGAGCATAATTCCAGCAAAATGTTACATCAAACCACCTTTTCAGCACATAATATAGTGGTTCATTTTAGGTAAAGCCAGCATGATTTTAACATTAGCATCCCATTGAAGATCGTGTTTTTGTGCGATAATTTCACATTTGCAACTAATGAATCACACAAGAGCACAATGTGGGATTCAAAATCGTTTTTCATGTATTTAAAAAAAAACAATTTTAATTCGCTTTACTTGAATATTATTGCGAATCATTTGACTTTTAAGCTTATTTTTCATGCTAATTTGCATGATTAAAAAAAATGACAAGTTTAATGGAATTTAGGTGTCAATGCATTATTAAAATTGAGTTCAATTCATGAAATAATTTTAGAAGTCGGTGAAATAGCATTCGTCTTGAATCACTACCATTTTCCTTTGTTGCCATATTAAGTAAAATTAAAACATAAAACACTCGAATTTTCTCTAGCTCTAACTAATTAGGTTGGCAATAGCGTTAAGAGAATAAATTACATACACTCTGTCTTCCCTAACTCGAAATTCTCTATTACTCAAACCTTTATTTCAAACAGAAAAAGCTAAATTACATGCATATACACTCTATAACTCGAAGTATTTTGGTCATTTGGATAGTTTGTTGATTTTGCCTTCGTTTGATTATTTTGCCTCCATTTTCTTGTTTAGCTAACTTGAATACTTAGATTTTATTTATTCAGGGGAAACCCATTTTTGTATGTCATGTATTTTTTTTTTTTATTGCGTAGGTTTCAGTTTTTATGCATAAATGCCATTCGCACATAGGTGATAAATGAAAAACCCATATTTAGTTGCCATTACTAAATATATTTTAAAATGTTTGTCGCTTGAAGAAAAATATGAACTTATAAAAGAAGTCGAAGGTGGATTAGAAAAAAGGAATCAGCTGATAAATATGATATCCCGGTCAGTACGGTTTCAACGATTTTGAAAAATTAAAGATCAATTATCCACTTGTTCGGATCTGGATTTCGTCCGTGTGAACGGATTACTAGTTAGAGCGCTCACAAAAAAAACTCAAACGGATCGGTTCAAATCCCAGCGAAGCTAAAAAAATGGAACACGAATAGTTTTTGGCATATGTATGTTTAAGTGTTGTTGTTGTGTCACATATAAAAAGACGAATGTCAAAAACCATTCATGTTCTATGAACAGGCTGTTAGTTTGTGGTTTAAAAAATATCACTCCCTGACATTTCACTCTGTGGCAACCCACAAATATTACATAAAAATGCATACTTGCAGTTTTGTACCTTTTATACACATGTGCATACTTTTGATATCCGTTTTTAACTAAGATTGTTCTTTCTCTTTTTTCTGCAAACGATTGCCTGGCGTAAACGTTTCTTTTATTAAAAATAAAGTAAATTTTGATTTTAATAATAGTAAGCAAGACGACTTTTATTCAATATTGGAAGGCTCTGTTCGCAATAACAAAACCATCCAAAACTCTATTCCACCTTAACCATTGACAACAACAAAAAAGAAACGAATTATCAGGAGAAAAAGCGCGTCCTATTGGGAAGTAGCAGATAACAGCTAAAACGTAGGCAATTGCTCTTGATCATTCTAGGGTGAATGTATAACAACACTGGCCTTTGAATGATCAACTCACAGCAATTTGTCTTATTCCTAAGGCGCTTAATAATGATATAAGAGAAACAAAATATATGTATGTTCTGTTATAAATGTACTGTCTAGTCCATAAAAATTCCAGTAAAATGCACAGCATTTAATAGGGGTCTACCCCTGAGTATTGGTCTTAATAAAAAAAATATTGACAAAGCAGTCCTCGATTGGTTTACAACAGTTAGAAGTCAAAATATTCCCATATCTGGAGCAATATTAAAGGAAAAAGCAATGGAGATTGCAAAGCGTTTCTGTTGTTGAAGTGGGAAACTAGAGGGGTGGAAGGCTGAATGAATATATCGTCTACTTTTTAAGCCGATGGTTGAGCATATAAAATATGAATATCAGTTTCTATGAATACATATTATTTTATATGCTCAAATAAACAAAATCCCAATCGCAATAAGTTGCAATTAAAGAAATAAAACAATAAACAAGGAATTAGGATTTTGGATACAATTTTGTAATTTTTAATAAAACTAAAATTCTTAAGTAACTTCACTTACTGGGAAGAGTATAGCTCAACACGATGCGTTCATTATTTACAGTTTTCTGCTTTCGTATATAATGAAATATATGTATGTATGTATGTACCAGAGATCAGCATTAGGTCGCTTTTTAGCGATTCATAAGCACCATACATGGGCATACTGCATTACTATTTTACTGCAATACGCAAATCAGTATTCAGTAAAAAGTACTGATTACTGAAAATAGAAATCAGTATACAGTAAAATGTACTGTTTACTGAAAAAAGAAATCAGTATTCAGTAAATTTTACTGAATACTGAAAACGGAAATCAGTAATCAGTACTTTTTACTGATTACTGAAAATAGAAATCAGTATTCAGTAAATAGTACTGTTTACTGAAAAGAAAAATCAGTATTCAGTAAAAAGTACTGATTACTGAAAAGAAAAATCAGTATTCAGTAAAAAGTACTGATTACTGAAAAGTGAAATCAGTATTCAGTAAAAAGTACTGATTTGTGTAAAAAAATTCAGTAAACATTAAATGACTGATAGTAGATACTGTTTGTTTTAAAAATGATATGTACGCATTGCTCACTGACATGAATTGTGACATAACTAAAAAACGGCATTTCGAAAATAAATTAAAAATTGAAAAAATTATTTTATTTTACATTTTTCAGTATATTTTTTGTACTTGAAGTCTCAGCTATATAAACCAGTTTTTATTTACCCAATAACACATGTCATAATTAAAAATAGTAGAAACACACAAAAAAGCAATTTTTCTCGAAATGAAGTTTTTCACTAATGCCACTATTCATGTAAGTGAGCAATGCGTACATATCATTTTTAAAACACACAGTATCTACCTACTATCAGTCATTTAATGTTTACTGAATTTTTTTACACAAATCAGTACTTTTTACTGAATACTGATTTCACTTTTCAGTAATCAGTACTTTTTACTAAATACTGATTTTTCTTTTCAGTAATCAGTACTTTTTACTGAATACTGATTTCTCTTTTCAGTAATCAGTAAAATTTACTGAATAATGAATTCTCTTTTCAGTAATCAGTAAAATTTACTGAATACTGATTTCTTTTTTCAGTAAACAGTACTTTTTACTGAATACTGATTTCTCTTTTCAGTAATCAGTAAAATTTACTGAATACTGATTTTTCTTTTCAGTAATCAGTAAAATTTACTGAATACTGATTTTTCTTTTCAATAATCAGTAAAAAAAGAAAATACTGAAAATGTACTGGTACTGAAAAATGCCCATCTATGGTCCAATGTTGACATCAAACTCATACTCACTTGTATTCATAATTTTATAAAAATACTTATGATACTCACAATTGGTTCGAGTGACTCGAATCATACGGAAAAAATTTACCGTTTTAGTCGATAGACGTATACAATTCGTCAGCAAATTTATATGGTGTATACAAAAATGAACATGCAAATAATAAACAAAAATAAGCGAAAAAGTTTAAGTTTATAAGAAATGTATTAAAAAATATAAAAAGGATACATTATGATACTCACAATTATATCATAATTATTATTTATACCGTGATTATTATTTAATTTTTTATAAACAGGTTCTAAAGAAATTCATAACAAAAAAAAATATTTTTAAATTTTTTCTACATTTTACATTGTAAAAACTTATAGTATACTTAACAAACTACATCTTTATAATCAATATTTATAATTTTTTTAATTTTTTTATTAAAAAAAAGACCTCTAAGCTTGAGTAATTTTTTCATTATAATCAATATTTTTAAAATAGATTATTGGAACGAAAATTGCCCATATTGGGCTATTGCCTTTATGTTTTCTCCTTAATTTCACTCTTGCAATCCATTTCTTTATAACCTGCTTATAAAAATTAAAAAAAAGAAAAATAATTAAAAATTGTTTGATTTCTTTAAAATATTTCCTAAAGACATAAACTTTTTCGCTTATGTACATTCTTACATTTTGAATGTTTATTATTATATACACAATTCTATTTTCTTTTTATTGACGAAAAATAATAAAAATATAATAAATTACATAGTCAAAAACATAGTATTTATTTAATACGATTCATAATTTAACCCAAAACTTTTTCTTTTGCAGTCGTGTGGTAAATGATTGGTAGCTAGGAATTTGTTTATAGCATTAATTTACTCTTGTACTAACGCAGTAAGCAGAGCAAACACAGAACAGTTTGTAATCGAATCATACTTATTATTTCTCATCTGTATGCACTGAGTTAAGGAGAGTTGAAGTCAACAACATCATAATTATTATTAAATATAAATGCGATGAGTACTTCAAAGTTTTGAGATGAGTAGAGTATTCATTACATTAACATGAGTATGAATGCGTATAAGTACAAGAAATTATGAATCATGATTCGAGTTACTCACTTTTTCAGTACTCATTGCTGATCTCTGGTATGTACTTAACGAAACTAAGGACTGTTTTTTAATGTTAAATTTATATTTGACATTAACAGGGTGATGATAATTTTATGGCAAGCACAGATCGCCAATTTTCAGTCACTAATTTCAGATTATTTTTCATCAGTGTAACTTGTTTATTACATATACAAGCTTAAGTAAAAATACCTGCTATATAATATATGTGGATAAATGTTTGCAATTGATTCTAAAAAAATCTATAACTCGAAGTCTCCGTAAGTCGAAGTTTTTTTTTTTTTTTTTTTTTTTTTTTTTTTTTTTTTTTTTGGTTATATGTAATGGTGATTCGAGTTATGGAAATTCGACTGATTGATTTCAACACTTCGCCACTAGCAAGACGTGTTACCATACTGTAGTAAAAAATATTGTTTTATTATCATGCAGATTTGTGTTAAATACCACATTAATGACAGCAAAAAACAAACTCTCAATCGACTACGGAAAAAACTTTAATTTTTAAAAATTAATAAAATAATAAAAATTATTAAAAGTGTAGCATTAAGAAAAGAAAACTGATTATTCAAAAATGTTACAAACTTTCTTTTTGTTGGTCATCTATGTAACTTGTTTTTATTTTAATAAAGCTTAAATAATAATTTAAAAAATCAATCTTTTAGATATTAAAGTCGTTTCTTAAATCCGTACAAAAAGAAAAAAAAACAACAAAAATACGACAAATCAGGATTTTAAAAAGAAAAAAAAAAACATGTCGTGTTATGTCAACAATTAATTAAAAATAAAAAACTAAAAAGATAATGTAGTCACAGTGTATGCCGTACAAATTCCGGCACTTATAAAGAATACAGTTTTTCTAAGTTCTTCAAAGCAGTGTTACACAAATTTCAGCATTCGTAAAAAAAAACCAATTGTGAATATTTTTTAGTATAATAAAACTCATCTTAAGTTCCGGTCATTGTACGCAAACACTATTTTATGAAAATATTTTATGCTAACATTGTGTTTTATGTAAAAGTTCTTTAAAAAAATTTTTTTAACCGGAAATATTATTTAAATTCTTAATTACTTAGTTAAATTTTTAACATCAAATCTTAATAAAACTAAATGTTTCATAAAATAGTAGTTATGCTATTTTCGTCAAATATTTGACTAATTTGACTGTAGTTTTAGATATGAATGTAAACAAATATTGCCAAAAAAATATATCGAAAGACTTACATTGTACGTTGCCTTGGATTTTGTTTTAATTGTGATTTTAAGTAATAAATAATTAAAAAAATTATAATATACCTACATACCTACACAAAATCATTATTTTTCATCAAATATTTGCCCAATGTGACGGAATCCATTAGAAAAAACCAAGTTCTTAAACAATTGAAATGCAATGTAAGCGCTCATTACAATCTTCAGCATATTCTTAGGCAGTATAGTGTTGAAATTAAATTCCAACATATACACCATACCATACATGTCTCGTGTGGTAAATAAAGTTTTGGTGTATATACATCAGAGTTGTAAATGAATCATTCATTTTTGAATTAATTCGTGAATGATTCATGCAATGAATTGGTAAAATTGTGAATTAATTCTTTTCTCCAAAAAACGAATTGAATTAAATTTGAATCAATTCATTTGAATTAAGCGAACATGAATTGCAATTCATTTTCAATTCAAATGAATTGGTAAAAAGAATTGCAATTCATTTCCAATTCATTTGAATTGAATTGATTTTGAATTAATATAAATGAGTTAGAAAAAATGAATTGCAATTCATTCCCAATTCCTTTGAATTGATTTTGAATTAATTCAAATGAGTTAAAATATGAATTGCAATTCATTTTACTAATTCATTTGAATTAACTCGAAAAATGAATTTGTTATTCATTTCCAATTGCAATAATGCAAAAGCATCACCCTTTTTCCACGTACTTCTATTCTGTACTTTATAATAAAAATATATCCACTACTAATAATGAATCACCCATTGTCTATTACTTTTAATCCAAGTATTTATTACTTATTTATAATAATTCTCTTTGTTACATTTATTTCACAAGTAGTATTTGAAGAACCAAACTCCAAACACCAAGTTTACTTCAATTGAATGCAATTCATTTTTGATTTGATAAATTTTAATTACAAGTTACTTTTCTAATTCATTTGAATTAATTCCAAATCATTTCAATTCAAATGAATTAGAAATGAATTGCGATTCTTTTTACCAATTCTTTTGAATTAAAAAATGAATTGCAATTCATTTTGCCCAATTCATTTGAATTGGAAATGAATTGCAATTCATGTTCGTTAAATTCAAATGAATTGATTCAAATTTAATTCAATTAATTTTTTGTTGAAAAGAATTAATTCAAAATTAAGCTAATTCATAATGAATTGAAATCAAAAAAGAATGATTCATTTACAACTCTGATATACATGAAACAAAGAAATAATAAATAATAATTTGTATCATGTGAACGTGTACGGTGTTGAGTTGAAAAAAATTCAACACTTTTAGCATATTCCCAAATCATTCCCCCATATACATGTGCTTTTTAATTAACTTTTTCAACCGGTTGGCGTCTTGGGTAGATTTTAAACAGGCAAAGCCCGATTCCTTATATAACTTTAATGCCCATATTCACAATCTTTTACCCTGACAGACAACAGTTTCTGCATTAATAGAGTAGTCAGACTCTTTGTTTGTAAATAATTTTTATTTGATTTATACCCCAAGAAAGAACAGGTTTGTAACTTTGCTTACTTTCTATTCATTTTAATTACCAATAGTACACAATTAGCCAAGAACCAACTGATTTTATGCGGTATTGCCATATCTAAAAAGCTTAATACTGTTGGGTTTTCTGTAGTGCGATTCAGTAACATATTTTTACGAAAATCGCATTGTTTTCAATAGTAAACAACAGAATTGTCGATATTGCTATTCATTATTTTTTGTTTACGATGGCTGTTGTCGTAAACTAACGCCAAAAATTTTTATGCTATTTATTCAGTTGGAAAATCGTAAATTTTTTATATTGAAATTTTGTAGAGAGATGTGCCTACGCTATTAACTAGTTTGTTTGAGAACAATTTTTGTGTGTTTGTATACCCAAAGAAACTAGAGGTTTGTAGCTTTGCTAACTTTCTACCCAAAAACTGACTGATTTTATACGGTGCTGCCAAATTATTACAATTTAAACATAAAGAAAACTACAGTTGTCGACTGTCGATAAAATGTACTCAGAGAATCACATAATCGTTACTGCAAACAATAAAAACTGTCGACTTCTTTTGCGAATTTCGTATTGTTAAAAGTTACTGAATCCCGATACTGAATTAATATATCACAGTTAACGCACATTAAAAGGGGATAATTCAATAGTTATTTTGAATTACGACTAATAATGCGCATTAACGCTATCGTCTGTCAACGGTACATCATTCAAAGCTTTTAGCTTACACTTAGTTAATAATTTGTCTGTTATTTTAGTTAGATAAATAAAAATAAAGTTTATCTATGTATATACATACATTTGTACATCGATTCAGTAACTTTAAATAATACGATATTAGCAAAAGAAGTCGAAAATGTTTATTGTTTGCAGTAACGATTATGTGACTCACTAAGTACACTTTAGCGACATCCGACAATTCTAGTTTTCTTTATGTTTAAATTACAATATTGGGGCAACACCGTAGAAAATCAATCAGTTTTTTGTTTATTGTTAATTAAAATGGATAGAAAGAAATAAAAGAAAGTAAGCAAAGTTACAAACCTCTCCTTTCTTTGGGTATAAAGCAAACAAAAATGGTTCTCAAACAAACTTGTTAATAGCATAGACACATTAATGTTGTCGCCTCTACAAAATTTTAAAATAAAATCTTTTCGATTTTCGAACTGAATAAACAACATAAAAATGTTGTCGTTAGTTTACGACAATAGATATTGGGATTATCGTAGACAAAAGATAATATCGACAATATCTGTTGAAAACAATGCGATTATCGTAAAAATATGTTACTGAATAGCGATACTGAACAAAAGCTGCCTATTGTGATGACTATAGCTTAATATACACAGTGCAGCAACACGAAAAAAAAAAATATACGGACACTACTAGGTGATAAAAGACCAAAAAAAAAGAAACCCCGTTTTTTTTATTGAGAGTGGGCAAACAAACAAAACATTTCGCAAACATTACCACAAAGTCATAAACTTTTAATTTTTTTTTTAATCGTATAGTACATGAACACAACCAAAACAAATACTTTCTTAATGAGAAAGAGCGCAAACGAAAAAAATTCGCTTTTTACTCTTGTACTTGCTTTGTTATTCCGTTAAATTCGTATAATTTGCTCTTTTTCTCTTCTTCTTTTCTTTTTCTTCCCATTAATTTTTTTTTTTTTTAACCTACGCACATTTGAGTTAGTGTCTTTGTAGTGCTCAAAACAAAAACAATATACAAAATAAATGGGACAATCGCTCTCACTGTTTTTGTTTTGTGTTTGTTTTACTCATTGCAAAGAACAAAACATAATGAGATTAAACGTTTCGATTTGTTTATTTTCCTACTCTGATTATAATATATTGTAAATGAAAAAATATTAAAAAAAATTATAATTATATATCTTTAAGGCACTAAAACTACTAGAATCGCTGTATAACTACCACCCTTAACATACATACATACATACATAACTGGCCTTTACAACCCTGTGTCAGGATTGCGGCCTAGCTTCTCGCAGCACTCATGTTGTGTGTGCCAATTTTTATCCATGAGTACCGGGACCTACATTTTAATGTCGACTCCAAACGACAGACTTGAGAAGCTTGTTCATGGCAATTAGTTACTCTGAGAGCTTTTGCCAGAAGACTGCTGAGTGGTAGTCGCCGAAAGAACTATTTTTTTCATATTTCTTTTTTTGAAGATGTCAGAACCTGGAGTCGAACCCAAGGCACATGTCTTAGTAGGCCAACACACTAACCACTAGACCACGGCGACTACTACCCTTAACATAAGTCAGTGTAAATTTGAAACTAAAATGGTCACTGTGTTGCTATGGCTTCGGTCAAACGAGACAGTTGGAAACATTTCTGGTATTTTCACATACAAGTGTGGAAGATATTGAATTATATTTCCGTCTTACATCCGAATTGTCTTGTTTGTTCAGTTCTTAGCGTGAGCCCCCCTCTCCCACCTACCAACTTTAAGGCAATAAAACTCGGAGGGGTCATGGTATAGTAGTTAGAGCGCTCTTACAAAAACTCAAACAGCCCAGGTTCAAATCCCAGCAAAGGAGAAAAATTAAGAATAAAAATTTGCGGTTTTTCGAAATTTTAATCTAATAAAAATAAGAGATTCCTCCCTCTCCAAGAAGTCCATACTCAAGAAACAGCTCCCTGATATACTATTTTGTTATACCTTTGGCGTTGACATCAAAAACCAAGGAGTGCACCTACTGGGAAGATATCAGCTACCTATTAAGTGAAGGCGCTCACCACTCAAAATCAGCATCCAACGACAGATGGGGAAATTGCTGTTAATCATTCAAGAGTGAAGATATAACACTGACCTCTAAAGGCCGTAATACACTATCCTATTGAATAGTACGATTTGTCAAAAAAATCGTTTATGTTAAAAAAGTATAACAGTGTGGCATAAAAATGCATCTGTATGACAGATTTTTTGTCCGACTTCATAATCTTTTCAAAAAATTCATAAAAATTTGTATTAGATGTGATCGGAGTTGCATGTTATAACATGTTAGCAAAAAGCAACTCTGCATATGCTTTGCATCTTATTTTGTTTGATGGTGTGGCGCGAATGTTGCCATTTAAGGCGGGTTTAGACGGTAATACAAGTCAAGGCCCAACCATAATGTACTTTCGTAGACGTATGCTAATGTCAAAAATTAACGAAACATCTGTCAAAAGTCTAACGAAGCTTTCGAGTGGCTATAATGTACTTATTGAACTTAAACGCAAACTGTTCTTAGTTGAAAACATTAGTACTTATGTAAAACTTGATTTGTCTCTATATTTCATAAATTTATAGATTTTTATCACAAAATGTTATTTAATATCTACAACGGTTAAATATTTTATCGAAAACACGTCAATTATATTTATTTTTGTTAATTAAAAAAAAAATAAATCAGAAATAAAAAATAGTACTAAAAAATACAATAGTACTAAAAATACAATACAATAGTACTAAAAATACAATACAATTGTACACACAGGCACATTTGTTTAAATTTTGTTATTAATGTGCTACAAAATGAACAGAAAAGAAAAATATTTAAATGGTTGAAAATGAATAAGATACACATTTGTCACAGAGAAATTGTTTTTTTTTATATATTTTCAAGCAAATTTTCAATAAAGTTATCCTCGGTTTCCATTGCACACTGCGGTCTTTTGTTTATTATTGTTTACACAAAAACAAAAACAGCTGTTTACGTACGTTTGGTGCAATCGGCTTCGCTCCAAACGTAAACAAATTAAATTAAACGAAACTCAACGAAACGTTGGTTAAGTACATTATGGTTATACATACACATTTCATTGCATGCATTCGCATAGTTGTTTAAGCTAGCCTAAGCACATTATGGTTGGGCCTTCATACGTAAAATCAAAGAGAAAATATTATGAAATTCCGTCCGCATTTTAAAAAAGAGAGTAAAAATCTTACGACATTTATTTTTTGCATTTACACGGTTGGTAAAATACCAAACCAAAGTAAAATGAAAACATAAAATGCACATACACATGCACACAAAATTTACATGCATTGTGAATACATTTAACATGAACAAACAAAAACCTAAAAGGCGTAATACAAAAGAAAATGTTTGTGTTTTCGCTACAAAGTCCGACCTAATTTTAAAATACATCAACTGGTGGAAGAACTGATGCCATACGACCTACAACAACGGCTAACTTTTGGTGAGCAGGCGCCAAGAAAATTGGCATCAAAATGACCACATTTTCTGGCAAACTATAAGAAATCATTAAACAAGAATACAAATCGGTATACGGAGATTTTTAAGGCCGTGGATTGCGAATCAGACGTAAAATTTTTTCAAAGTATAGAAATCGCAATTTTTATTCTTTATTTTTTTCCTTTGCTGGGATTTGAACCTGGTCTGCCCTGAAAATATTGAAATTTCTGATTGCTAATTGATTACGATTACAAATAATCAAAAAATAATCAGAATTACTGGCAATTACTACAAAATAACCAAAAACAATCAAAAGTAATTCCAATTATTTTCAACGATTCCTGTTGAATCTTTTTGATTATTTTTAACACAATTTTCTTCAATATAGTTCAAATTTCATATTTTTATTTTAATAAAAACATTAAATTAAATCAGAAAATTCAAATCAACTAAACTAAAATAGTTAAATAAATTATTGCTCTTGCAGATTTATAGCCTCTTCGATGGATAATAATGGTATTAGTATAACCTTAACCATTGACAACTAAAAACGAATGATCAGGAGAAAAAGCCCCACCTCTTGTGAAGTAGTAGATAACAGCTAAAATGTACTTAGCGAAGGCACTCACCACAATCGACATGAGGCAATTGCTGTTGATTATTCAAGGGTTAAGGTCTAACACTGGCCTTTGAAGGACAGGGTTGTCAGATAGTTTTCAATTGTTATCTCCGATTTCGAAATTTATATGACCAAAAATCTGTAAAAATCTGATTAGTTCATCCCGAAAAATCCCCACAGAAACTGTATTAATAATTTTGCATGTATGTAGTGGAATTACACTTTTTTTAATAAGGTCCACACACTGAGTCCACAAGTTTTTAAAACATATCGATTGGAATGTTCTTCCACACATTTTTAACAAAATTCTATAGAAGGGTTTTTTTCCTTGAAGAGCCGCTTTGAGAATTTGCCATAAATTTTCAAACCTTGATGCCATTATTTTGAAACCAACGGTTTGCTCCCTTCGATGTATGTTATGGGTCGAAACATCCTTCGATGTGCCATTTTATATTCATCATGATGTCGTTTAAAATATTTGTATAGTATACGGCATCTATTGTACCTTCAATTATATGTATATAGAGGTCCAATGCCATAGTATGAAGAACATTCCCATACCATTAATTAGATTCGCAATTGACTAATTTTTTAATTCTGTGGCTATTTAGCTTGAATTATTTTAATTTTTACTTTATGTATGTATGTATTAATGTAAATTTAATAATTGTAAAGTTTAACCCAACAACCCTTGTGATAAAACATACTTTTTTAGCAGTGTTAAAATAGTTTCTAAACAACTTTAAATTTTGCAGTAAAAACCGCATATTAATTATTGAAATTTTGTAAGCAATTAAAGAGTATCATAAGGTATTTAAGTAAAGTAAAAGATGCCTAGAAAAAATTTTTGTCGTGATATTGCAAATAAAAAATTATTAAATTGTTTTATTTGCGAATATGTAATCAAAGAAGAATCTGATAACTATATTGACTGTTACAAATGTGAGAAAATATTTCACTCTCAATCAGCGTTGCCACAGAAGAAATTTTTTTCCTACCAAAAAATTTCAAAAAACCTACCAAAATCCTCTGCAGCCTACCAAAGCTCAATAATATAAAAAACTGTAAAATAATAATAATTATTTCAGTATCAAATCTTAATAAAATTTTTAAGGCACTAACATCTCTAGCCATACCATTAGCCCATCTGTGGACAGCCCTGATAACATTGTGTGGCCAGAGTCTGGATAACATTCAGCAGTTAATTCATTAACATAAACGTTGGGTTGTGGGTAATGCAAAACATTATTAATATTAATTCATTCATCCATACTTGCTTTTAAATGGTGTACCAATATTCGATCCAAATTTAGGTAATTTGCTCGGTTTGTTCCATAGCATTTTGATGATTTTTAGGATTTTAAATGCTTTTTGAATACACAAAAACGACAACCATCCTTTTTAGCCCCTCGGCTCTAAATTTAATTTTGTTAAATTCTTGTTTTCGTCACTGAATGTAGAAACTTTTAGAAACAAACTGTAATTGTTTGTTTCTACCTGGTTGTTGGAATATCGTCCTCTAAATTTTCAGTTTCGTTCGACTTCTGTGTTTCTGATAAAAATCTAGAAGTTATGTTTGAATATATTTTTTTATAAATTTTATTATATTGTTTGTTTTTTTAAACAGAGATGATTAAGACCATATTACAAATTAATTACATTTAAAGGCAGAAGTACGTTACGTAGTTAACAGCGGCTACAATCAAGAGTGCAAGTCAACTGTGCAACTATCAACGAATGTAAAATTAACAAATTTTTCAACTTCTATACATTAAATAATTTGACAATTTTGCCAGTAATTTGCTTTCTGAAAATTCACTATTTTAACTTTTTTGACAGCAGTGCAAAACACACAATTGGCAGAACCCATATAGGTACTTCTACCTCAAATCATACCTATGCAATAGAATGTAATAGATGTTTTCTACATAGCTGCCTTAATTGTGAAAATTTTTAAACAGGGTTAACAGTATTGCAAATTGTTTACTCGAATAAAAGTTTTTTTTTCTTACTCAAAAATTATAAATAGTGTTTTCAACATGAAAATCTACCAAAAACCTAGGAAACTTGCAACAAACCAACCAAACTACCAAACGGTTTTAAAAACATGAAAAACTACCACGTTTGATCCGATCGGACCAAAACGGCAACGCTGCTCTCAATGTACTAAATTAAGTAAGAGAGAATTTGATAAATTAAAAAATGATAATGAAGAAGTATTCATCTGTCAATTGTATAAAGAAGGAGAGGGAGATATAAGAAAAGAGCTTAACACAATAAAAACCGAGTTAAAAAAATTAAAGAAACTTGAAAAATTGGATCAGCTGACTGAAGGCCTGGTTAGCCAAACGTTGATGTCGTAAAAACGGTACGTACGTTAATGTACGTACGTATGTGCAGTTATACAAACGTGTCATCTGTCAAGAGAAGATCTAAATAAAAACAAAACAAACCAAAAAATTATAAAGGCATTCATTTGCCTGTACTACTAATATTAATTTTTCGTCGTCCACTAAAAACAAAATATAATAATGTTTTATTTTATTAATATTGATAATATAATTTATTATATTTTTCTAATTATTTTTCACAAAACACAGCACAAATAAAAAATTTTAATTTTTAAATGGCAATATGAAGCCAGCTGTTTAGAGCAGTGATGAATGTTGTTAAATTAACACAAAGTTAAAAAAGGTACCAGAAGTACCAAAATAAGAGCATATTATAATTACTTCTTGTATTTTATGCTTCCTAAAAATTTATTCTTATACTACTAGTGAATATTCAATTTTTGGTTTAAAGCCATTATTCATTGAATCGGATCCATTGGTCCATTGTGGACCGGAAACGAAAAAAGTTAATTTTTAAGTAGAACTTTTTAAATAAAATTGTAATTATCTCGGTAACTAGCTAGCACGTAAATCAATCATGCATCCCATATGCTTCTTTTTAGATAATCGAAAAATTTTTCATTTGGTATGTATATAATTCGTCTGTCGAAGATATGTTAAGTAAAACATGGGACTTTGAAATGAAAAAAAAAAATTAAAAACAAACTTTATATTCACATAAAAATTTAAATTATTCACATAAATATCATTATATGTATCTAAAGACTTCAAAAATTAAAGTCTTTTTGCACACATAAGTATAAAAGAAAATGATTTGCAAATAAGCATGAAAGTACCAAAAAGGGCATTTGGGCCACATTGTCATTTAACATACAATAGTCCCATCACTCGCTTTGAAATGTAACGTAAAAACGTTGAGAAATTCTATTTTATACAGATTCTTCCGTCCCGTCAACGTGACATTTATTTTGGATAATCATTTGCATTGTTTTCATATGCTAGAAACCAACGTACGTTGCGTTACGTTACATCAACGTTCGGCTAATTCTACCTTGAATCAATAAATTTCATGTCTGAAAAATTTGATGAAGTTTTTAAAGATGTTGCAGATAATAAGAAGAAGATTACTGAATTACAAAAAGAAAACAATAAACTAAAAACTGAAGTTCAAACCCTTAAAACTTCAATTAAAATGTTAAATGATTATAAAGTTAAAAATGATTGTATAATAAGCAATATAAAAGTTGATGACAAAGTTAATGAGGTTGATGCTGTTGTAAACTTGTCCAGAGATGAAGGTGTTGTTTTCGAACTGAATGCTGTTGATAATGCATATTTTCTTAAAACAAAAAACCAATCTGAGACTGGTAAAAAAACTATAGTGGTAAAATTTTCTTCTAAAATACATAAAGACCAATTGATGTCATCTAAACATAAATTAAAAGAAAATGAAAATATGAGAGATGTGTATGTTCATGATTTTCAAAGAAGGGAGACATTGAACCTATTAGCTTATGCCAAAACTTTAAAATCAATTGGTTTTCAACGTATTTACACCAGAAATGGAAAAGTTTACTACAAAAAAAATGATGTGGGAAAACCTCAACTGATTGATTATTGAAAGCCACAACTAATAAAAATTATAAAAGAAGACCCATCACTAACAACAGAGAAGCAGATAATGTTGATACGAGTGATTACGATGATGGTGATAATGCTGCTGCTTATATCTAGCTTTTAAAAGGATATGTACCAGAGATCAGCAATGAGTACTGAAAAAGTGAGTAGACTCGAATCATGATTCATAATTTCTTGTACTTATACGCATTCATACTCATGTTAATGTAATGAATACTCTACTCACCTCAAAACTTTGAAGTACTCATCGCATTTATATTTAATAATATGTATGATGTTGTTGACTTCAACTCACCTTAACTCAGTGCATACAGATGAGAAATAATAAGTATGATTCGATTACAAACTGTTCTGTGTTTGCTCTGCTTACTGCGTTAGTACAAGAGTAAATTAATGCTATAAACAAATTTCTAGCTACCAATCATTTACCACACGACTGCAAAAGAAAAAGTTTTGGGTTAAATTATGAATCGTGTTAAATAAATACTATGTTTTTGACTATGTAATTTATTATATTTTTATTATTTTTCGTCAATAAAAAGAAAATAGAATTGTGTATATAATAATAAACATTCAAAATGTAAGAATGTACATAAGCGAAAAAGTTTATGTCTTTAGGAAATATTTTAAAGAAATCAAACAATTTTTAATTATTTTTTTTTTAATTTTTATAAGCAGGTTATAAAGAAATGGATTGCAAGAGTGAAATTAAGGAGAAAACATAAAGGCAATAGCCCAATATGGGCAATTTTCGTTCCAATAATCTATTTTAAAAATATTGATTATAATGTAAAAAATTACTCAAGCTTAGAGGTCTTTTTTTTAATAAAAAAATTAAAAAAATTATAAATATTGATTATAAAGATGTAGTTTGTTAAGTATACTATAAGTTTTTACAATGTAAAATGTAGAAAAAATTTAAAAATATTTGTTTTTGTTATGAATTTCTTTAGAACCTGTTTATAAAAAATTAAATAATAATCACGGTATAAATAATAATTATGATATAATTGTGAGTATCATAATGTATCCTTTTTATATTTTTTAATACATTTCTTATAAACTTAAACTTTTTCGCTTATTTTTGTTTATTATTTGCATGTTCATTTTTGTATACACCATATAAATTTGCTGACGTATTGTATACGTCTATCGACTAAAACGGTAAATTTTTTCCGTATGATTCGAGTCACTCGAACCAATTGTGAATATCATAAGTATTTTTATAAAATTATGAATCCAAGTGAGTATGAGTTTGATGTCAACATTGGACTCAGGGCCCAAATCGCGGCACTCGTTATCGAATGAAGTTAATGGAAATTTTTGTATTTGAGATCATCGCACTCGATAACTAGTAAGGTGTATCGAAATTTTAGATTATGGCATTCGATAACGAGTACTCGATCGAATGCCTATTCTCGAAATACCATTCGATACTAAAAGAGCAATCGAAATTATATACGCGTTGTTTATTTGGAAATATAACAAGAAAAAAATTTATTATTTTTAATAAGATCGACAGAAATGTAAGTAGCAAATAATTTTTTAGCGTAAAATACATAAAAAATTTATTTTCCCGTTCAGGACAAACAAACAAAATAAACAGCAAACAAAGGGATGTTATGGCACAGTTCATGTTTGAACATCCACATTTGGCTAAGAACTTGCTGCCAAATTGCGGACAGAGAAAAGAAACGGCTGAAAGTTTGTGGGAAGAGTTGTCAAATTGTCTAAATACATTTGGTCCACCAACTAAGGAAGTGGCTGTATGGCGAAAGGTAAATAGTTTAGTTCTTCTTATTTAACGTTAATATTTTTTCTAACATTTTTCTAAGGTGTTTGCTGACCAAAAGCATAATGTTAAAAAGAAACTTTCATTTAATATGAAATCGAAGAAAAAAACTGGCGGTGGTCCTTACGAGGAAATCTAAATAATTTTGTTTAAGTTAAAATTAAACTATACAATAATTTTACTTACTTGCTTTTTATTTTAAAATTATTTGTTTATTTGTTTACATTTGTACGAATCACATGTTGTGATTCTTTTACAAAACAAAAAATCTTTTACATTTTTCTTGTAAATTTCGATTCGATAGCTATCGAGTGCCATAATTTGATTATTCGATACGTGACGAAATTTTACTCGATACGAAAGTTCATTCGATAACGAGTGCCGCGATTTGGGCCCAGATTTATTGCAACCTTTATTAATGAATCAACGTTGTGTGAGTATGAGTGCGTCGGAGTAGTTAAATTTCAACTACTTGTACTCACTTATATTTAAAATTTCATAAGTGCTTATGAATCGCTAAAAACCGACTTAATGCTGATCTCTGGTACATACATATATATATATTTCATTATATACGAAAGCAGAAAACTGTAAATAACGCATCGTGTTGAGCTATACTCTTCCCAGTAAGTAAAGTTACTTAAGAATTTTAGTTTTAATAAAAATTACAAAATTGTATCCAAAATCCTAATTCCTTTTTTATTGTTTTATTTCTTTAATTGCAACTTATTGCGATTGGGATTTTGTTTATTTGAGCATATAAAATAATATGTATTCATAGAAACTGATATTCATATTTTATATGCTCAACCTTCGGCTTAAAAAGTAGACGATATATTCATTCAGCCTTCCACCCCTCTAGTTTCCCACTTCAACAACGGAAACGCTTTGCAATCTCCATTGCTTTTTCCTTTAATATTGCTCCAGATATGGGTATATTTTGACTTCTAACTGTTGTAAACCAATCGAGGACTGCTTTGTCAATATTTTTTTTTTATTAAGACCAACACTCAGGGGTAGACCCCTATTAAATTACAGGAATTTTTATGGAAAGAACTGTACATTTATAACAGAACATACATATATTTTGTTTCTCTTATATCATTATTAAGCGCCTTAGGAATAAGACAAATTGCTGTGAGTTGATCATTCAAAGGCCAGTGTTGTTATACATTCACCCTAGAATGATCAAGAGCAATTGCCTACGTTTTAGCTGTTATCTGCTACTTCCCAATAGGACGCGCTTTTTCTCCTGATAATTCGTTTCTTTTTTGTTGTTGTCAATGGTTAAGGTGGAATAGAGTTTTGGATGGTTTTGTTATTGCGAACAGAGCCTTCCAATATTGAATAAAAGTCGTCTTGCTTACTATTATTAAAATCAAAATTTACTTTATTTTTAATAAAAGAAACGTTTACGCCAGGCAATCGTTTGCAGAAAAAAGAGAAAGAACAATCTTAGTTAAAAACGGATATCAAAAGTATGCACATGTGTATAAAAGGTACAAAACTGCAAGTATGCATTTATATATAATATTTGTGGGTTGCCACAGAGTGAAAAGTCAGGGAGCAATTTTTTTTTAAACCACAAACTAACAGCCTGTTCATAGAACACGAATGGTTTTTGACATTCGTCTTTTTATATGTGAAACAACAACAACAACACTTAAACATACGAATGCCAAAAACTATTCGTGTTCCATTTTTTTAGCTTTGCTGGGATTTGAACCGATCCGTTTGAGTTTTTTTTTTTGTGAGCGCTCTAACTAGTAATCCGTTCACAATGACGAAATCCAGATTCGAACAAGTGAATAATTGATCTTTAATTTTTCAAAATCGTTGAGACCGTACTGACCGGGATATCATATTTATCAGCTGATTCCTTTTTTCTAATCCACCTTCGACTTCTTTTATAAGTTCATATTTTTCTTCAAGCGACAAACATTTTAAAATATATTTAGTAATGGCAGCTAAATATGTATAAAGAAAAAGGGTTTTTCATTTATCACCTATGTGCGAATGGCATTTATGCATAAAAACTGAAACCTACGGAATAAAAAAAAATACATGACATACTAAAATGGGTTTCCCCTGAATAAATAAAATCTAAGTATTCAAGTTAGCTAAACAAGAAAATGAAGGCAAAATAATCAAACGAAGGCAAAATCAACAAACTATCCAAATGACCAAAATACTTCGAGTTATAGAGTGTATATGCATGTAAGTTAGCTTCTTCTGTTTGAAATAAAGGTTTGAGTAATAGAGAATTTCGAGTTAGGGAAGGCAGAGTGTATGTAATTTATTCTCTTAACGCTATTGCCAACCTAATTAGTTAGAGCTAGAGACGTTCAAGTTCTGGAAGTGTGAGTTAGAGAAGGAAGAGTGTATGTAACACTACTGCCAACCAGAGATCAGCAATGAGTACTGAAAAAGTGAGTATACTCGAATCATGATTCATAATTTCTTGTACTTATACGCATTCATACTCTTGTTAATGTAACGGATACTCTACTCTTCTCAAAAGTTTGAAGTACTCATCACATTTATACTTAATAATACGTATGATGTTGCTGACTTCAACTCTCCTTAACTCAGTGCATACAGATGAGAAAAAATAAGTATGATTCGAATACAAACTGTTAAGTGTTTGCTCTGCTTACTGCGTTAGTACAAGAGTAAATTAATGCTATAAACACATTCCTAACTACCAACCATTTACCACACGACTGCAAAAGAAAAAGTTTTAGGTTAAATCATGAATCGTGTTAAATAAATACTATGTTTTGGACTACGTAATTTATTATTTTTGGTCAATAAAAAGAAAATAGATATAGTATATATTATAATTAACATTCAAAATGTAAGAATTTACATAAGTGAAAAAGTTAATGTGTATAGGAAATATTTTAAAGAAATTAAACAATTTTTTTATTTTTATAAGCAGGATTGCAAGAGTGAGATTAAGGAGAAAATCAGTGTCGGAGGTCTCCGATTAGTTCGGAAACATAAAGGCAATAGCCCAATATTGGCAATTTTCGTTCCAATAATCTATTTTAAAAATATTGATTATAAAGATGTAGTTTACTATAAGTTTTTACAATGTAAAATTTAGAAAAAATTTAAAAATATTTTTTTTTTGTTACGAATTTCTTTAGAACCTATTTATAAAAAATTAAAAAATAATCAAGGTATAAATAATAATTATGATATAATTGTGAGTATTATAATATATTCTTTTTATCTTCTTTAATACATTTCTTATAAACTTCAACTTTTTCGCTTATTTTTGTTTATTATTTACATGTTCATTTTTGTATACACCATATAAATTTCCTTTTGTATTGTATACGTCTATCGACTAAAACGGTAAATTTTTTTTCATATGATTCGAGTCACTCGAAACAAGTGTGAGTCTCATAAGTATTTTTATAAAATTATGAATCCAAGTGAGTATGAGTTTGATGTCAACATTTTACTCATATTTATTGCAACCTTTGTTAATGAATCAACGTTGTGTGAGAATGAGTGAGTCAGAGTAGTTAAATTTCAACTACTTGTACTCACTTATACTTAAAATTTCATAAGTGCTTATGAATCGCTAAAAAGCGACTCATTGCTGATCTCTGATATGTACCTATATGCAATAATTTTTTTTCTCTATTAATTATGATAAGAAATCAATATTTTAATCAAATATCATATTTTAAAAATTATATTTGTAAACTGAATTTTAAATTTTTTAATATAATAAGTTTGAACATTAGAAGCGTTTCTTCTATTGATAAATTCGGCCAATTTAGAGCAGTGATGTCCACTACTATTTGAACACACTTGCGTTTGTGTATGAAGCAGAGAAAAGACTCTGCTTACTTCTACCAGAAATTGGAATGTTCAAATTACTTTCTGTTTATAACTTCATAAATATTTCTTCATAATTCTGAGTAAAGTGCGTAATCGATCCGATAGACATGTGACCGATCTATTAAGAATAAAGGAGTACCGAGGTCACATAAATTTGGAGGAAATAATGAATAATTATTTCAGTTAAATAAAAATGATACAAAAAATATGCACTATCCATCCCTGCACTATGTTGGAGAGAAGCTAAAATCTTAAAAGAGCAAGAGTAACAATATCTCTTTTTATTATGTACGTGTTTGACTTCGACGTAAGCAGAATTTGTTTTCCTATCACGCGTTATAGGGAAAGAGAATTTTGGACATCACTGATTTAGACAGTTAATTGTTGGGCTGCCAAGATTGCCAGATGTAATTGCAATTCAGGAAACATGGTTTAGTAAGGACGTTATACAAATTAATGAAATTCCAGGTTTTGCCAGTGTTCATTGTTGTAGAGACGATGGGTATGGTTGTACAACATTGTATATAAGTCAGAACATTCACTATGTACTGGATATTAGCAGGAGTGATAAATTTGTAGAACGCATAGTTGTTACATTTCGCAATATTAAAGTTGATCATAAGCCTTTAAAATTTATTTCTTTTTATCGTTCTCAAAAATGCAACGTATACGATTTCATAAATATTGTTGATGATATTTTGAGTGTTCATGCTCGTAATCCAATTATTATAGTTGGTGACTCCAATGTAGATTTGTTTCAAAATAGTCAATATAATGATTTGCTTACTACTTATGTTTCAAAACTATGATTGCCATAGTGCACATAATTTGATAACAAAGCCACAGAGTAAGACAAGTACTGATCATGTGTTCAGTAACTTTACACATAGGCTTTATATAGATTCGGTGGAATGTTATCTCTCGGATCATAATATTATCTGCTGCAAATTTGAGGGCATGAGGAATGAGGAATACAGGAAGATAACAAAAACACATTATGATTATTCAAAGGCAAGAAAAATTTTGAGAAATACTTTACCTGAGGATTACTCTTTAATCAATGCATCGGAATTGACAAATACCCTAATTTCTTGCATGACAGCCGCTATAAATGATTCAACCACAGTTAGGAAATATAAAAAGCACATGAGGTTTGAGCTTACCCCATGGGTTAATAGAAATCTTCAAGAATTAATTTTATTGAAGAAGAAGCTCTTGAAAAAGAGAAGGAAATATAGAGGTAAACAGAATTTAGAGGATTTCTTGAGGCGAATATGTAGAGTGATAAAAATTGCTACAAGGCAATGCACAGATAATTATTATTCTGATAATTTATCTAAAATGGGAAACGAAATTTATAAATAAAACTCTTGGTCGTAAGAAAGATAACGAGATTCATTTAAAGGATGCCCACGGACAGGAAATTATGTGTGACAGAACCAAAGCTGACTATATTAACAATTACTTTATAACGGCCATAAGGAATGCCAAGAGGGAAATTGAAATCTACCCTGGAGATGATTGTAATTTGCTGTGCACACTTTGCTATTAACGGAACCGTTTCACTCTTGAAAACATTAACGTTGAGGATATTATTGAAATAATATTAGGTATGAATATTAATAATAGTCCTGGTCATGACAATATTTCATCAGAATTTGTTAGAGAATGTCGGGAAGAAATTTCTCCAATTTTATGCAATATTTTTAACAAAATGATAATTAACTCGGTTTATCCAGATATTTTGAAAGTTCATAAGTTGTTACCGATACCAAAAGGGGTAAATGTATCTACTGTAGATAAATATCGACCAATTGCTGTATTAAGTTTAATTGATAAGATATTTGAGAAGATATTGTATGATAGACTGCTATCTCACATGGTAGAGAACAAATATTTGTATGATTTTCAATTTGGATTCAGACGAGAGTGTGGTACCGAGGATGCGGTCGTTCACGTTGTTAGTAATATTTATAAGGGTCTAGATGACGGTTTTGCTGGTGTTGCCGGAATATTTTTTGACTTCACCAAAGCTTCTGACTTAGTGGACCATAAGATAATGATACGTAAACTAAAATATTATGGTGTTCAAGATCGGGAACTTTTGTTGTTTGAAAACTATTTTACCAACAGGAAACAATATGTAAATATAAACGGTTCTAAAAGCTTTATTAGTTTAGTTGAATACGGTGTACCGCAAGGAAGTGGATTAGGGTCACTATTATTCTCAATTTATTTAAACGATATTGCAAAACTTGATTTAGGTGGTCAACTGGGCATGTTTGCTGACCATGTGTGTGTATTTTATCCATATAAGCATGACTTAAAACTCAAATTGAGAGAGATGCTTCAATGATTTTTGAATTTGCAAGACTGAATCGGTTATTGCTTAATCCGGATAAGACCAAACTAATTCGATTTAGACCACATTCTTTGAGTATGAATAACAGTTTTAATGTATATGTAGATGGTAAGGTTGTGACTGAAACCCATTCAGTAAAGTATTTAGGAATAACTCTTCAGAGTAATTTGTGTTGGGATGTGCATATCAGTAATATTAAAAAAAAGATAGCTCCAGTAATTGGAATTTTATATAAATTGAGGAACATATTAGGAAAACAGTCAAAACTGATGATATATCAATCGTTAATTCAATCTCATTTAAATTATTTGGCAATTGTTTATGCTTACAATAAAAATAACACTCTACTTAGATCACTGCAATGTATGCAGAATAGGGCATTGAAAATTGTGTACAATCTGCCATTGTTGTATTCGACTATTTCTTTATATAAAGACGTGAGTAAAACTATATTACCAATTTATGGGTTGCGTGAATACCAAGTTTTGTTGTTTGTTTTTAAATGTGTTAATAATGTTGGGCATCATACTATACTATTCACTCAAAATCAGGTAAATTTTAATACGAGAAATAGAACAAATTTTAGAATCCCAAGATGTAGGTTAGTCGCCGTGGTCTAGTGGTTAGTGTGTTGGCTTACTAAGACATGTGCCCTGGGTTCGACTCCAGGCTCTGACATCTTCAAAAAAAGAAATATGAAAAAAATATTTCTTTCGGCGACTACCTCTCAGCAGTCTTCTGGCAAAAGTGGTGGTTTTTTTTCAATTTCTTTCTACGTAAATGTCTTGCTTTTCTTATGACTCTTTGCATCGTTGATAAGCTCGCTTTAACACCAGTTTTTTCCTTAAGTTTGGTAGACGAGTTATGCGAATTTGATGCTTTCCTCAGTATGGCCTTTAAAGTTTTTTCCACAGTTTTCCTTATTATTAAGAAAATTGGCTATTGTTTTCCTGTGCCTTCCAGTTTTGTCTGCAATTTTATGGAAGTCCTACCTCCCAATAATGCTATAAACACAACAAAGGCTATCGAACACCGAACACACGACTACAAAAATCGCTGGCTACGAAAGTGGCTAAGCCAGCTACTTAATTATAATAACGACTACAGCTACAAAATAAACATCTGTTTTGACACATTGAACATAACCTAAACAAAATATATTTTTTGTAATTGAAATTGTGAGGAAATAAAAAACAACAAATGTCTGAAAAAAACTTATAAAAATTTAAGAAACTAAAAAGGCAATTAAATAATAAATTAAAAATAAAATAAAAACTGATGTATATAAATGAAATAAGTAAATGAAAACTAAACAAAAAATGTAAACAAATGATTATTTATTTTCAGTGGTGCAACTCAAATTTTTTCGCATTTTTAATGCATATATTTCATATATTGCGTTTTTTAAATACCTTTTTCATGCATCTTATTGTATTGGCAGCACTGAACTGTTTATTGTCGCCAAGAAAAATAGAAATTAGCCTAAGTTGGCTACGGGCTACAAAAGCAGTCGAGTGTTCGGTAGTCGTGTAGCCGTTAAAATAATTATTCTCATATGCACACATGCATTCTATTTTTGACAGCTTGTAGTCGATGGTCGGTAGTCTTTGTTGTGTTTATAGCATAAGCTTCAATTTTAGATTTTTCCTCCAAAGATAAAACTGTTGCTCTTCCCATATTTTGCAATTGTTTGAAGATATTGAATTTAGTCTTGGGATTTTTAGCTCTTTTGAGTGAGCGCTCTTCTTAGTTCAGCTCACTTTAATGAACTATGTCGCTCATTTAGTTCAATAGCTCATTTAGTTCAATAGATCATTTAGTTCAATATTTTCATTTGAATCATATTAAACTTTTTTCCACTGGTACTGCTCATGTTGTGGGCATTAATTGTATACGTAGCTTTTGTATACGTAGTTTGCCTTTAAATTCAAACTCAATCGATTTTGTTTTATTTATTTATTTATTTATTATGTTCAATGAATTACAAGCCTTAAAGGCCAAATTAATTCAGTAGTACTTATATGGTAAGGTTAAACAAAAAAAAGAAAAAAAAAATATATATATATATTAAAATCTTAAACATAAGTCTAAATTAAAAAATGCAATCTAGTATGCCAACAATATTGATCTCAATCTTAATCTAGCACCAATAAGAGTCTTGCTTGTTATATTATTTTTATTTACCTCTTTAAAATTTTACTCTCCTAATAAACAGTAACAGTGACCACTCTCATAGACATTTACTCAGTTCACTTTTATATTTATGTACAGGACAACCAAAGTTACGTAGCTGACTAGGTAGTAAAGAATTCCATACTCTGACAACTCCCACCACGAAAACCCTATTCATGTGTAGGGAAGTATAATTAGGATAGATTAAAATATTAGTACGGGTGGAGTTGCCAAAGTTAAACTTCTGAGCAAGATACGAAGGACGGCTGTACTTAATTATCTTATAAAATAGTAACATTATCCTTTGATCAATTAGACTTTGAATGTCACCGCCAATAAATTTATAAATATACTCAGTAATGTGGTCTCTATAATGAAGACCGTAAACAAATCTGACTACTCTGTTAAAACACATCCTGAGCTTCTCTAAATTCTGTTGAGAGGTACCCGAAAAAATTTCAATGCCATATAAAAACAATGGGAGACATAAGGCTAAAGCTATACGTTTTTTCACATTTATTGGCAGGAAAATGCCCAAGTTATATAACTTCAGCAAAACAAAAGAGACTCGAGAAATTACACTGTTGATATGATAACTAAATTCTAATATACTATCAATATAAACCCCAAGGACTTTCTGATATAATACATATTCTATTGATTCCCCACGAATCAAAATTTTGGGATACGAAGAACTGTGTGAAAATAGCATGGCTTTGGTTTTGCCAGGGTTAAGATTCAAGAAGTTGTCGTCCGCCCAATCAGCTACGCGTTCCAACTCTTTGTTGATATTGTAAGATAGGTAATATGGACCATGTCCCCTATCAGTCATGAGTATCTGAATATCGTCAGCATATGTGTAGCATAAACCAAATTCAATCTTACAATAAAGATCATTCATATACAACATGAATAAAAGAGGACCTAATATTGAGCCTTGCGGCACACCTCTATATAACCTTGATATAGCAGACTTATTGCCCCTATATTCTACATTTTACAGTAATCGGTTATCAATTATCATACTCTAGTGAAATTCAGGTATACAAATTAATTTTAGCCTTACAGGAAAATTTAAAGAATTTTGTAATTAATATACAATTTTATTTTCGATCTCAAAAATTACGCACGAATTTATTATTATTGTAATTGCAAGTTTATTTTAATTATTTAAAATATTTTGTTAAAAATGCTAATTTTTATTCAAATTCGACAGTAAAAAATAAATATAATTTTCTTTTATATTGCTTCTAAAATTATCATAAAAATCGTTAAATTTCCAAAAATGTAACGTCCTATAAAGTTTCTGGCAGCTACGTATATTATTTGCAGCTGGCATTACCAATTAGTATGTACCTTCAACATGAAATGTCAAAGAATAAAAGAGATTCAAGAAAGAAAGAAAACGAACTAATAAGAAAGATGAGCGAAAAGAAACGTGGATTCACAAGAAAGAAAGAAAGAAACATGAACTACTGAGCTAAAAGAGCATATTGTAATGAATGGCTCTTTTAGCTCACTTGAGTGAATAGCTCAGTTGAACTAGTTCGTTCATGAGCTACACAACTCTAATTGAATTTGATGACAGTTATTGCAAAGGCAAACTAGATAACTTAAATTTAATTTGGGGGCGCTAATCTGATGAAGCAAAAGAAGTGCAAAGTATTTTGACGAAAATAAAACAAAATATAAAATAATATATAACGGTTCTTTTATTGAGCTCAATTTTCTTGTGAGCGAAAACGTATATGATGATTGCAAAAACAAAACAAAAATTAAGAAGTTGTGCCCAATATTAAAATAGAAAATGTAAAAAGTAAATGAGAAGTTAGGGGGCGCTAACCTGATGACGCGCAGTGTATTTTTAACGTTTATTGCGTAGGTATACAAATCTAGATAGATATGCCTAAGAGGAAGGTAAAATAACAACATAAATTTTAATTCTCACATTATTTTTTAGAATACAGTTATAGTTTTATTTTAACCCTGCTACTACGTTAGGGTCATTTTATGACCCAAATTGCGGCGAGTAAAGAGAAAAAGACCTTTACAGAATGCATTACTTGTAATAATTATGTCTGTCCATCGCACCGAAACACAAAACATAAGTTTATATAAAACCTACTGCAATCATTACGAGTCTTCAAAACTTTTTTCTTTTGTAAAAATTAATATTTTTATAATAAAAATATATCGGGTCATAAAATGACCCAAAACATAATATACGTAAGGTTTTTTTAACGTAGTAGCAGGGTTAAGGGCATTGCCTCACTCTTGCACCAATGCTAAAAAGATTGGAAATGAACTCTTAATCAGCATCTGATTCATAATTCTTTGGCTTTTTTTAATTACTTAGTTTAGTATTTTTGGCATTGACTCATATTATTTAATACAAAAAGCGTTGGTATCCTACTAAACCCTGTTCCATAGTTATCTTAAGCTATTTGGCTGTTCCTCATAGTTTGAAAACCTGGATTTTAAGAAAGTCCACATATTCTCTATCGGATTGACGTCTGGGCTTTGTTGTGGTCATTCCATTATGCCAAACTTTGGGTACTGAGACATTCTTTCATAATTTTCGCTGAATATTTTGAGTTATTGTCGTGCTGAAAAATAACCTGTGGAGGATTATGTGGCATTTGGTCAAGGGCTTTAGGTAAATTATCCTTAATTATGCGTAGATAATCTTCTTTGTATATTATTCTTTCGATCCGTATTAATGAACCAATACCCTGTGGGGTTATACATCCTTAAACCACCTCAATGCTTAATGGCTTGGTGTACGTTAAATGGGTTTGAAGTTTTAGACAGCTTGGCCAATACCAAACTTTTACGTAAAACTGATATCAGTTTATTTTGGCCTCGTGAGACCAATTAACCATAAAATGAAAAAAATTATATTAAAAATAAGATATTACATATCTTACCGTTTCCCAATCTGGGACTATTCAATCTATATATTTCGCCATAATGATCTGCGAATTTAAATGTTTTTATGCGATAGTTTTGGTTACTTCTTTGTAATACTGGCGCTAAAACCAACTCTTTAAGCAGCTCTTTGTACTATGCAAAGCTTCTTTAGTGCTTTTAAGTCGGCTTGTGGTTAGACTCTTCTAGCTTCTGTTTCTACATATTTTCCTGGTCTTTCATGTTTTTTACTTACAACTTGATTAAGATTAAAAAAATGTGAAATTTATCTGCTAGAATTACCAACTTTAGCCCTAATGGAAAACGATTTTTTTCACTACCGCAGATATTGATCCCGTTATAGATTTTTTCATATATGTATAATATTTTAATATTGTATGTTCTTTTAAAAACTATTAACTATGGTCTTGGAATACAAAAAAGTAAAAAAGAAATATTATGTTGGTGCAAAATAGTTTTAATAGTCATTCATTTTCTAAAAGAGGAAAGGAGATAAACATAGACTTTCATTTAAATTTTACATAAAACTTCTAGTTATATCAAATTATAACAGTAGTTTTTTGTTTGCATATACAGATACAAAAATAAATGATTGAAATCTAAAAATTTTGAAACATTGCCTCATTTTTGCACCACAGTATATATGTATGTAAATAAATATGTACTTAAACGTAAGGTAATTTTTTTTTTCTTTTATATATATAGATATAGCGAGCTTCGTCTATAACGAGCTAAATTGCGCGGTCCCTTCGAGTTCGTTATAACCATACTGTATATGGTTTGTCACAAATGACTGTCCTTACCACAAAGATTCCAATACAATACAAAGCATTACATTTACCCCTAAGTATTGGTCTCAATAAAAAGTGTTGTTCAACTTGCTTGTAAATAAAATCTACTTGAAATGATTTTGACCTATTAAATTTAATTTATTATAATTTTTAAATACAGTTGTTGAAAGTAATTAAAAAGAAATGTTGAAAATAATTGGGATTACTCTTTGAATACTTTTGATTCTGTTGTAGTAATTAACAGTAATTTTAATTATAATCGTAATCAATTAGTAATCAAAAATAATAAATAATCATAATTATTACTTCGCTTCTTCACTTCCAATTAGTGATCATATCATTACTTAACAGGTTTGGCTGACATACATACATATTTCCTAACACCTCGTCTAGACGAGTTATCCATTTAACATGCAATGATCAAATTTTTGATTGCTCAACGAATCGGTTCGTCTAGACAGCATAAATGCATGTCATATTCTTGGCCGACAGTCGCAGGACAGCTGAATGGTCGAAAATATTCAATTTGACACAATCCAATAATGCTGACAACTACTTACAAATATTTCTAGTGAAGATGAGCGGTTATAGAAAGTCAAATGATATAATTGACTGCGTAAAACAAACGTTTTAAAATTAATTTTCATATTTTTCATATCCATATAAATAAATTAAAAAAAAAAAATTGTAAAAACTTTATTATAAAAATATAAAATTGTCTGCTTTCACGCAGTACATACATACATACAAATGTACATACATATGTGTGTATATGTATATGGTTATAGTCTTAAAAGCTTAATTTTATTTAACAGACAACGCCTTTAACTGAAATACATTGTTGAAGCGTTATGTTGTTATTCCTGCTTATTTTTAATTAATTTGAAGCAAGTTGACAAACGTGAACATGAGAAAAAAAAACCCTACATTTTGGACATTTAATCTATAACTATAACTGGGCCATACAGAGGGAAATAAAGCATAATATTTACCATAAGAATGAACTTCGGCAGTTATTTAAAAGGCAGGTACTAAATGGCGTTAAAAACTTTTGAAATTTCTAAAGCGTAGCAAAGAGATATGAAATAAATGTTTGTAAAGCCCACAAATAAAGCAGACAAAACAAAGAAAAACAGTATAACGATAATTGACGCGTCTACATGAAAACCACTTGTTGAACTTTTATACATGTGGTACTAAAATGTAGTGTGCTTTTTAAATAAAAATACAAAATAAGAAAATAAAAACTTTTTTATTTCAGTATTGCTTGGGCTTATAGCGCTAAATGGAGACCCCCTCCCTGTAACTGTCGTTTTGGTTAGAGAAACGCTTTAAAAGCTTTTTTGATTTTCACAACAAAGACACAAGATCACACGACGTTTCCAATTGCCAAGTCGAACTTGTATACGATTGCTAAATAGCCGATTACGTATGCACATGTACATATATGCCTGAGAACAAAGGCAGGCCCAAAAGCAAATAAAAAGAGAGGCAGCATATAAAACAGCGCACGAAACGAAGACAGCAGGGAAACAACTTTAAACAAAACGAACACACTGACTCTCAGTTTAGTTTCCTACTGTTATTAACTGGGGAAGGTTGTGTGTAACGCCGTTTGTAAACTTCGTTCTTTACCTAGTCTTTCCGCACTTCTTCTCCTCTCTACAAGAGTAGAGTCAGAATATTATCTCACCATTGCTGTTGTTGTTGCTGTTACTGCAGTACTTTAACTGTGTGCGGTATAAAATAAAAGAAAAAGTAAACAGTTTAAGTGTTAGTAGTAGTGGCGTCGCAGTCATACAATGGAACAGAATTTGTTGGCAACACATACCACGGGTTATAATGAGTACAAAACACGCAATATTTTAAATCTGGCTGAACGTGTTGAAGTCATACGTGAATACGATCGCCATTTAACACCGCCTAGCTTTCAAACTTTAGCCAAAAAATTTGAATGCAGTTCACAACAAATTAAAAAGATTATTTGTAATCGTGAATCGATTTTACAATCGTTTAAATCGAGTGGAGCTACCACATATAAAGACAATACGCGACGTGAGGACAGTCGACGAGAAAAGAGACTCGAGAAAATCAATTTCCTGGGTAAAGTTATGTACGAATATATACAAAGAGTCTTATACTACAACTATAGCATTGACGATGAGATAGTGAGACAGAAAGCTTTGCAGGTTAAAGAATGCATAGCAGTGGAAAATTTTCAGCCCACATATGGTTGGTTAGTTGATTTCAAAATGTTGTATGGAATACCTGCTTTTGATTTACAAAGTTTACGTAATAATGTGGTTATAACCGAAACTAAAAGGCCTGATTTAAGTGCCATTGACATGATTCAGTATGTAAGTCGTACAGAAAAGGAACAGCAAAATAGTAATACAAAGGAAGAAGGTAGACAACTACGTCTTTCCATATCTAAAGCCGATATAAATAGTACATCACGTACAAATACCCAAAATGGTTATAATCCTCCAGTTCATGAACCAAAGATTATCTATGAAGTCGAAGATGAGGAAGAAGATGAAGAGTTACGAAAATTAAATATTTCTGATGATGAAGTTAATCATTATGATCAATTTACAACTCACAATTTCAAATATACTACAAAACGTAAAGCCAACTCGCCATTTCCCGATATTGAATCCGTAGATGTGGCCCTTCAGCATGTAAAATGCTTAGAGGAGTATGCCATGTTACAAGACAACTACAGAGCCATAGGCTTATTAGCTCAGTTGGAAGAGATATTTAAGAAACAGTTAGAAAATAAGTAAAATTGTGAAAGACGTAGCCGTAACTTTTTATTTCATTTATTTTTTTTTTTTTTAATAAGCACAGCACATTGTTTTAAATGTGTGTATCAATGGACATTCCAATGAATATTTTCCATTAAAAATTATTCTTAAGGCCTCATTAGTCTTTACTTTCTATTTCTGTTCACTTCTGTGCCGTTCCGTTGCTTTGTTGATGTAGTTAGTTGTTCTGTAACAAAATAACAGCTGTTTTTAATAAATAAAACCAAAATATTATATAAATTTGCGCCCTAGTTTGAAAAATAAACAAATGTGGTAAAAAAATGAGCAACACTATTGGACTCTGGACACAAAGTATCTTTTTTTTCAATTTTTTTTTTTTGTGTTGTTCTTCCAAACTTATTCCAAAATTTCAATGTTTATCTTTAACAAAAATTGTTATTAAATTAAATTTTCATTAAACAGAACGGAAGGGAACAGAAAAACTAAAAACTTATAAAAATGCTTCATGTACAAAACATCAACAATTGATTCGGAACGTAACAGAACGTAAAGACTAATTTTACCTTTAGTTTTAAGTAATACGTTTTTGTTTACCATGCACATAAATATTTTTATTTTTTCATTTCTATTTTATAAATGTTATTGAATAGTATTGAAATAAATAAAACACAAACTTACCCTTTGGCCAAAAGTGTAATCTGAAATACAAAAAGAAACAAATAAAAAAAATTTATTGAAAAAGAGTGAAATTTTTAAAATTTTTGCACTGGCGAGCAGAAGCGAGTGCATGTTTAGAATAATGCTAGGAACACAATTGTGGCGATGGACGAATTTTTGGTCACGAATATTCGTCGCTAAAAATAATACATATTTGTGTATATGAAACTGCTCACAATCATGGCGAAATTCGGCGTAAGCGATGAAATCAAATTACATATACGGCCTTATTCCATTTGGGGACGTCGTTGTCGTCTGACGACATTTTTGTAGCAGAATAAAAAAAAATGTTTCTTTTGCCTTTAATCTATTACAAAAAATTCGTTACACAACGCCGACGTCGCCAATTGGAATACGGTCTATTATTTTAATTCATTAGGCGGCGAACGACGAACTAATCAGTTTAGGGTGACCATGTTTTTTTTTACTTTTCAGGTTTTGTAGTAAATAAAGTTATTCTTTAATGCCCTACATGTTTTTTTTTTTGCTAATTTTAAGTTATTTAAATTCAATATGTAGACTATTTAACTATTAAGATTGTTTCAAAGTGTGTTTTTATTAATAACTAGCTTAAACCTGGCGTGCTTTGCTACCCCTACCAGTATTATTTCTCACCATTTTTCGATTGATGATTTTGTAGTCGCCGTGGTCTAGTGGTTAGTGTGTTGGCTTACTAAGACATGGGTCCTGGGTTCGACTCCAGGCTCTGACATCTTCAAAAAAAGAAATATGAAAAAAATATTTCTTTCGGCGACTACCTCTCAGCAGTCTTCTGGCAAAAGCTCTGAGAGTAACTAATTGCCATGAACAAGCTTCTCAAGTCTGTCGTTCGGAGTCGACATTAAACTGTAGGTCCCGGTACTCATGGATAAAAATTGACACACACAACATGAGTGCTGCGAGAAGTTAGGCCGTAATCCTGACACAGGGTTGTAAAGGCCAGTTATGTATGTATGTATGATTTTTAGTGACAGACCAAATTCAAAAACTTTAGCTGTTACAGATTTCAAGATATACTGAACTGAACTATACTGTACCAGCCGCTAGTCTCTCCTCTTTTGATATAAATGCTCTTCCTGGCATTCGTTTCCAGAATAAGCCAGTCTCGTCGACATTAAAAACTTGTTGAGGGGTATATCCACCCTCATCTATTATTTGTTTTAATTTTGCAGGAAAACTTCTAGCTTCTTCACTATCTGCACTCGCAGATTCTCCTACAACTTTTATATTGTGAAGTTTTGCTATTCTTTTAAATTTTTTTAACCATCCTCCACTCGCGTTAAAGCAAAAATCGGATAGGTCGTTGTTGTGAAGACCGTCTGAATTTAAATCATTAAATAAGCTTATAGCTTTTCTTTGTATTACTGTCGTTGTGATTGCAATGTTTTTGTTGTTTAAATCCTTTATACAAAATAGAAGTGCATTTTCCATTATTACTGGCCTTCTTTTAGTGGTGGTTTCAAGAGAACAAGTCTCAGTCGCTGTTACGCTTGAACGAATCTCAGCCGCATTTTTAATTATCGTTCATACTGTGGTCGGTGGGAGTTGCATTTTACTGGCAATAATGTAAGCCTTTTTACCATTATCGTAACGACGAATAATTTCTATTTTAGTTTTCAGTGAAATTGCATTTCGTTTTTTTTTTATTTGAATTGCAGAAACTTTATTAATTTTACTTTTCGGGCTCATATTTCACTCTATTGTATCTGACAAGTTAACCAATATTTTCTATGTGTACACAAAATTTTAAAAACTACATACAGACACGAAAACATAAAACAAGTACATTATGTAAAACTAGAATTCCCCGTTTTTTTATAAACAACTAAGACGACGTAAATCGATTGACGACGCAAATCAAAGTTAAAGGGAACTAAAATTTGACGACGTAAATCGAAACAACGTTAATCGAGGCGACGTAAATCGAGGGATTACTGTACTTATAACAACGAGATAATTTTTTATTTCATTTTTGTTTTTTTTTTTTTTTTTTCAAATATAGGGGAATCTACGTCATCTAACGCGAAAATATGTGCATGGCGTAATCTTTAGTTCTATCATTCTTAGGAAACAATTATGGTACATATTAGTTATGTATTGGTCGTTATTGTATTTCATACGACGAATTCATGCAGAGAATTTTAGCTGACAAATTTGTCGAGGTAGGCGAAATTCGTCGTTCGCCCCAATTGTGTTTCTAGCATAAGTTTACTAAAAGTGATATAAAATGGTAAGTAAAAAAATGTAGTAAACATTCAACAATTGCTCTTCATTATACCGTCGTGAGGGAGTTTATGTTGCTCTATCCGCCATTTCATATTTTTTATATATCTCCTTTTTTATGAAATTATATTAACGAATTTTGAAAACTTGATACAGTGCGTACGTAATTTACCGTGATTTTTTCTATTATAAAAAAATTGGAGAAAGCCTAGAATTATTAAAAAAAAAAAAAACTATATACATACTTAGTATTTATGGCGTATGTGATAGACGAACTTAAGGCTACAAATATAGTCGCTCAATATTTTTGTTGTCTTCATTTTATTTTTACTTATTCCGATACTTAGCTGATAAACGGAATATTTTACGTTTAATTTCGAAATATATTTAAAAATATCCACACCTACACACACATATACAAGAGAAACATACATACATACATATAACAAGCTAAAAAAAAAATATTCTAAAAGAGAAAATATGCGAAATTGAGAGTATTTAACCCTGTTTAAGAGTATAAATTTAGTTAGTCGCTCTCATTTTTTATTACAAAAGAAACCAAAAAAAAAATATCTCTTTGCTGGTTATAACGTCTCAGTTGTATTTGGACTCTGACATAAAAAGCACCGTGGAAAAATTGTATTCGTGCATAGTTTCGTTTTTTATATCCATATGGTTTTTATTTCATTTTTTTTTCTTTTTTGTTGTACTATATTCACATATGTACATATATAAGAGAACATACAAAAATAAACTGTAAATAGTTAAGTTTGAATGTGTTTATGGTATAGGTATTACGTTTTTTGTTTTTATTCATGTCATCAATACGTCATAAGTAGTTTTTTTTTTCTTGATTTGAAATGGTAATGACGATTTTATGGGGGTTGCCCACATTGTTGTTGTTGCCAACGAATATAAAAATCAAAACAAATAAATTGATAAAATTTAAAATATAAACAAAGGTAAGACAGACTGAATATTGTGTGTGTAAACCAGATACGAGTATATACTTATAGATAGATAGGAATGTATGCCGGTTGTTTGTATTTATTTCACATGTTTTTTGTTTTTGCTTTTTCTTTGTTTACGTTTTTGGCGGCATATTTTTGTTTTTTTTTTATTATTTTTTTGTGTCAACACGTTTTTGTTTTTGGTGTGCTTATTTTTATTGGCAATCAAACCAGCAATTGTGGCAAACAAAAAATAAAAACAAAATATTTCTTGTGTATCTCGTATATCCACAACAACAATGACAAGAAATTGAAGAATATTTTTTACATTCATAAGCATTAAAACAACAGTGCTGCCAAGCAAATATGCATTTTAAAACAGGTTTCTTAAAAATTTTCTTTTAATTTTTGCTTTTGTATTTTTGTTGCTGTTCTTCGCGCAAAGTTTAAAATTTTTGAAAAACAGGTTTTTTTCTACTTTTAGTTTTGCTGGTTTAAAACCAATAACAACACACACACCACAACATATTAGTAACTTAGGAGAAAAACTCATATTTTTTTTCAAAACGAGGTGTGTTTGAGCGAATTATTTTCTTCACCACTAGTAACAGAGAGGCATCGACTATTTTTGGATTCCAAATCAAAACTGGTTTTTTTTACGAAACGGAACACGTTAACCCGGTTTTTCAGATTTCTGATCTATATTGAATAAATATTTTATGTTGTTACGTTTTACTTTTCTACAAGTCGTCTGGTTTTTAACAGTTTTTAGTTAGTCGTTCATCTAATATGGCTCAGGTAAGTTTGATAACAACAAATAATTTAAAATAAATTCAAATACACATGATGTACTTGTAATATTAGAAACAAAATAAAAATAAAAACAAATTTGAAACAAAATATTTAAGTGATAAAAATATGCAAACACCAGTGTTCATTATAATTACAATAGAAGACACATAACGGGTGGACCATTTAAAATTATAAATTTAAAAATGCAAAAAATCAATAACGGTTTTACATTTTACCAAATTAATATTTTTTGTGAAGTACAATTGTTCCGGTTAGAAATTTCATTCATATGGCTGCCGCAGCTAGCCTCACATTAGCCCATTTGATCGAAACAATTTTCGAGTGTAAGTTCTTCAAAAATGTTGGCCTTAAAATGCTTAATTGTCTCTGGTTTATCGGCATAACACTTGTCTTTCACGGCGCCCCACAGAAAATAGTCCAATGGTGCATTGGCTTCTATAAGATCACGTGTGGGTTTTCTGAGCGCTAAATACGTCAATTTTGCTTATTAATGTACTCACCAAGACGAAAACGAACTTCTTCCGAAAGGTTTTATTTTTTTATTTTCATGCAATTTCCAACCAACATTGCTCAATTGTAAATCGATTCATTTCGTTTAGTGAAGATAAAATACTGAATTTTGTGACAGAATAGAATGGCATACATAAGAATTGCTACATTCAAAATAGCCGGTGATTCAAATTTTAACCGATAAATGGCCCAACCGATAATTTAATATAGTATAGGCTTACTCCCATTTTTATTTTAGGGAGAAAGGATAATATTTAAAAAGACGGTAAAATTTTAAATATAAAAAAGCGGTAATGCTTTTTCGATCTAAATTGTTTGCCTGTTTCTTAAATTTAAATCTTTACATTTCTTCCTCTTCCTGTAAATAAGCAAAGTATCGAGTTACGCCTTTTCTATATTAATCCATCGATATGTAAAACAGCTCTATAAATCAGCATGTAACCACGCATGCATTCGTTCGTTATGTGTTAGTTCTATACCGTTAAATGACCGTGTATTTGTGTTCAATAAAGTGTTCGGTAAATAAAGTGAATTGTTATAAAGTGTACTTAATGATAATTCCCACATGTTCCGTAGAATTCCTTCGAATAATTAATCGAGGAATTCCAATTTGCTTCAGTGAAAAAGAGTAACAAATTTTTATAATTCAGTCTACTTTTTCAACCAACAAATTTTAAAAATCAATTTTTAGTTTTCATCCTCTCTCTCTCTCTCTCTCTTTTCCTATAGAAATCTGATTCTGAAAACTCCATAGACAATGCCGACATTAATCCAAGTCCCCAACGAGTGCGAAATATATTAACATTGAAAGAAAAAGTAGCGGTCATTGAAGCCTACGACCAACGGCCAATATACACAAAGGTAGCGCGCATGTTTAACTGCAGCTGGGAACAAATCAAAAATATTGTTACAAATCGTGACGCCATAATGGAATTCTATAACGCTACTCTCAGTGAAAAACGAGAAGAATTAGAAAAGAAAGATGATACGGAAATGGATTTAAAAGAAAGAAAAATTAAATTTCTGGGAGAATGTGTTTACGAAAGCATTAAACGTTTGCAATATCATGTAAGACAACCTATAACTGAGGAACTGATACGTTTAAAAGCGTTAGAGTTTCAAGATATTTTAAAAATAGATGACTTTAAGCTGAATAAGAAATGGCTTAATATCTTTAAGGCCAACTACAATATATCTTTGTCCAATAAACAAATAGCCATTCACACTGCTCCACCCTCTTCTTTGGATTTAAAAGATATCATGACCTATTGTACTAAGCAGAAGGCATATAAAGCCAATAATAGTTTAGAGTCGCGTTACATTAAATTCGATGACAATTCAGTGGAGTATGAAACTAAACGCCTGCGTAAACTTAACTTTCTGCGAGAGGCCCTAAGTGAATATATGTTAAGGGTTAGAGTTCACCATAAATCCATTAAATTGACCAGTATGATGATGCGTAAAATTGCCGCTGAATTTAATGAAATCCTTAAAGTACAAGATTTTGAACCCACTCTGGGTTGGGTTAAAAACTTTATGAAATATTTTGATAGCCAACTGAATCTAACAAATATTAAAAAACCACCCTTAAGTTTGGATCTGAAAGATATTTTGAGCTATTGCAGTCGTATACATAATAAAACTAAAGCACCCACTGTTACTTTGGCTCCTAAAGAAACCGCATTACAGGTGCGTATTTCACCAAAATTTCCAGGAAACGTTAATTCAGATTCGGGTTTAAAATTTCAACAAAATTCTATTATATACTTAGATGAGGAATCTGAAAATGATACTAAACCGGATATTAAAGAAATACAAGTGGAAAAAACACAAATAGAACAACCACCTCCTTTAAAAATACGCAAAATCGAATCGATAAATAATGATCCCGAATTACAGCGTAACTTTTCAAAGCCTCAAAAACCTGTTGAAAATTCAATAACAGACGAACCTATTGCAGATGATGCATCCAAAGAGAATATGGTTCATATAAATACTGCCTCAGTTAATGTCCCCGATATACAAATCAAGGAGGAAATTGTTAAGGAAAATGATTTTATATTACCGACAGCATTACCAGCAAGCAGTAGCCCAGTACCAACAACAATTACAATAGCTAAACAAGAAAACATTACTACATCAACATCTGCAATGGCTGATAATAATGAAAATGAAGTGGGACTACCCCGACATGTAACAAATTTTAAAGATATTCTCTTATTACTCAAACCCTTAGAAGAATATGCTATGCTTAAAGAAAACTATAGAGCAATAGGTCTGATTACACAACTTGAAGAGGTTTTTAAAAATCAATCCCAAGAAGATAACTCTATAGAAGAAGAAGAGGAATTCATTGGCTAATATTGGCTTCTGTATATACTACCAAAGTTACATTGTTTAAAATGAAATCCTTTCAGATCACTATCAATTTTATAAGTGGTATAATAAAGCTTTAAGTTCCTTTAGATAGTAAATTATATATACATACATGCATATACATACTTACATACACATACATTGTATATACTTGTATCCTTTAACTTTAAAATAAAAAGTATTTGATTATTAAATTAAAAAAAAAAATTATAAAATAAAAGAAAAATTTTTACAAAATAGCATAATGTGACTACAAAAAATCTCTAAATCACTGGACAAAACTAGATGAATTGGTTTTAGAAGTTCCAATCATAGTTGACACACAAGAAATTTTATTCCTTCCAAAAGTATTCAAAAATTCTACAAAATAACGTTCGTTTTCTGCCAAAGTTTAATGCCAAAAATAGTAAAATTGGCACACCTGATTAGTGCTTGCAAAGTAATGAAACAGAATACCAGCAAGGTATCGATTTTTTCCTTGCGATACCCTTTAGAGAAAAAGTATCGATACCTACTTGTATCTATACGTATTTACTTGCATCGTTAAGTCTGTGTTCACACGTAGAGATTCTTATTTTATATTCAAAAATCAAGTTTCAGGTTTTTTGTGTATTATTCAGGTCAACACTCAAGGTTAAACGTTTGAGCTTACCATATTTTCTTGAGCTTGTCATATATTTTCTTCGTTGAATAAATAACAAAAGTATTTTATTTATTTTGTCAACAACAAAGTAAAGTAAATAAAATATATTTCAAATACAATTATTTTTTTTGTGGCACAGGGCAACAAACAGATGTTCTTCAAGACCACATGAATATTTGAATTTTCAGAATGACAATTTATTAACGCTCATGTAGATATGAGTTGCTCGGAATAACAGTTCTATCGGGTGGTTGAGTTCTAAGAGCCGATGTTGAATGTGAACCACATCTAAACGTCAATTTCATTTGGCATTTCTCAATTTCAGACTAACTCAATTTGAACATCTGTAAGATACACAATCAAGCAACGCGTTAAAGTTATTCAGGCGTATTATGAAAATGGGCATTCAAATTAAAATGCATATGGTGCACTTCGTGATATTTTAGGCCAATTTAATCATGCAAATGTGCGTACAATCGGAAAAATTCTGCAAACATTTGAGCAACCAGGGGTGGAATTGTCACATACGTTATCGTATCGACAATCGTACGAAAAACAATTACGTGATACGTCAGGCAATTGAACGGAATGAAATTATGACATACGATTACAAGCTTATCGTAATTTTTTATAAAAATCACAATAGTCTTTAACTTCAATAACACTGCGAATAGTACTTTCAATTCACAATAGATGTGTAACTGCCAAAAATTAAAATCAATAATATAAATTAAAATATAAATATATTATAAAAAAATACAAAAATACGGTGTTGTTATTTTATTTAAGTGAAAACGACAGTAAGGAAGCCGAAAAAATAATAAGGATCACAGCTTGAGTTTTTAAAAATTAATATTAAAAAATGTTTTAACAAAATAATTTTTGTAAATTTATAAAGCGGTTCCGTTTAACCAAAACAGCTTTTGTATATGTGCTAAATGAACTAAGTCTTAAACACTTAAATGCCAAAGCGGTTCTCCAGTTTTATCCTGACTGGTAGACCTACATAGTCCTTGAGTACAATTGGAAAGCAAATTTTTTGCTAAATATTGATACTCGTTCATGAATTCTGCCATAACTTCTTTTTATGTGGCATTAAGTTTATTATAGTTTTTCCAAGAAAATATTAATATATTAATTACTTACAATCATATTAATAAAATATTCAAAGATATTTTGGTACACTTAAATTTTTTTATTAAATTTTAACAATTTTTCTATGTAATCGCACTGAATTTTGTTAACGGATGACAGTTCGTAAAAATCATACTTTCAGTGATACGATAACGTATTCGTATTTCATAATCATGAAATTTACAATAAGCTGTACGTTCAAGTATATCGTAATCCGAAAAATGTATTTTTACGTTACGAGTTATACGTTCACGGATGTGACGATTCGGGCCCAGTACCGGGATTCAGTAACTTTTAACAATACGATATTCGCAAAAGAAGTCGACAGTTTATATTGTTTGCAGTAACGATTATGTGATTCACTAAGTACATTTTATCGACAGTCTACAACTGTAGTTTTCTTTATGTTTAAATTGCTATAATTTGGCAGCACAGTATAAAATTAGTCAGTTTTTGGGTAGAAAGTTAGCAAAGCTACAAACCTCTAGTTTCTTTGGGTATACAAACACACAAAAATGGTTCTCAAACAAACTAGTTAATAGCGTAGGCACATCTCTCTACAAAATTTCAATATAAAAAATTTACGATTTTCCAACTGAATAAACAGCATAAAAATTTTTGGCGTTAGTTTACGACAACAGCCATCGTAAACAAAAAATAATGAATAGCAATATCGACAATTTTGTTGTTTACTGTTGAAAACAATACGATTATCGTAAAAATATGTTACTGAATCGCACCACAGGTCTGTAGAAGATGTGAAAACACCAGTGCATGCTCGTACTGCGGAAAATATTTCTGCTGTTAGCGATAATATGTCTGAAGAGCCGTATACTGTTACTGTGAATGATAACGAATTTTTTATGGCCCGAATTAGAGGAAACGGATGTGGGCGATATGTAGTTTCAACAGGATGGAGTCATTTGCCACACAGCTAACGAAACAATCTCTCTTTTGCTCGACAAATTCAATGGGCGTGTTATCTCACGTGGTAGCCATTTTAATTGGCCGCCAAGATCATGTGATTTGGCACCGTTGGGCTTCTTTTCTGAGGTGTACGTCGGATTTTGATCGTCGCATATCAACCAAAATGTTACGATTTTTTTAGTCTTCACATTATTCTTATCAAGGACATGAAACTGTGGTACAGTCTAAGAGTATACCTTTTTACTAATATGTAGATACGTGACGGACAAATGTAGAACGGCAAGTCTCACAATTTAATGCAGTTTTTCTTATTTTAAATGGATTGTAGGTAAGCGTAAAACTCGCTTCATAATTTCATTGTCAAACAAAGCAAAACTTCTCAGAATTTCTTACCTTTATGAGGGTAATAAAACCGTAATGAGTACGTACTAGGAAATCGTAAATGGCACGCAAATTTTATTCAGCAGAAATTTCGAAAGATAGGTAAATACTTAAATTGGTTCTTGGAATGATAAATTTGCAATAAAATTTAGGGATAAAGGTGTAAAATGGCCTTGAAGTCGTATGGAATGATTTATGACGATGCTCGATTTATAAGCAATTTACATATTAAAGAACGCTGTAACTGACAAAAAAATCGAAAATACGTTTTTTGCATAATTTTTATCAGGAAAAAAAAAAATACGCGTCGATTGGTCCCGGTCCCAAATTTCTACGATGAAAATAAATTCACTTACGCCGCACATTGGGGATTTTGAGGAAAAAAGTAAAATTTTCAATATACTCTTCATGCAATATGCAGTGATATTTTGGCATTTTAGACTAAATGGTACAATCAAATCAAAAAGAATTACTCCGATCTGACTGCAAATTTTTTTTTATAGCCGTCTTAAACTCAGTACTTGTATGTTTTACCGAACCAACTTAATTTAAACCTAAGAATTTCAAAGCGAATATTCTTTTATTATGTGAGCAAACGTTTTTCTTTTTATTTTTTATTTAAAGTAGGATATTTCAGCATACCAAATTTGGGAAAATAAACTCTGCACAGGTTTAAGTTTTTTTTGTTTGTTTATTTTTATGAACATATAACAAAAATCCTTTTTTTCTCCAAACATTTGGACCTGCAATTTTAGCAATACAGCCATGGATGGGACAGGGCGATTGGAATTGAAGACCTAACTCCCTATTTGTGTTGTGTTCAGTTTATTTGTGTGTAAGTTTTTTTTTGTTTTCATTTCATTTTTTTTTCTATCCTACGAACGGCCAAATAGGGTTGAGAATCTCCCCTGAGGAATCCACTAGCCGGGAACCGAAGTTGGCCACAGGAAAAGTTCGTTACGTTATAGATTTAAAGGATTAAAAGTAAAAATATTTCAAATGTTACTATATTTAAAAGAAAATTTTAACTAATTTGCTGTTTTTTTTTTTGTATTATATTTTTTATATTTCTTAAATCAATTTAAATTTAATTCAGAATATGTTTACCTAATTTATTTAATAAAATTGTATATTCATGAGTAAAGTGGTGAATTAAAATTAAATTAGTGAATTTTGGATTGGTGAACATTAGGTAAGGCGGAAGGGATGGGTATTGGGGTCTGCGGGAATAATATAATTGGATATTGTGCGGCCATGGATGGGACAGGGCGATTGGAGTTGAAGACCTAACTTCCTATTTGTGTTGTGTTCAGTTTATTTGTGTGTAAGTTTTTTTTTGTTTTCATTTCATTTTTTTTTCTATCCTAGGAACGGCCAAATAGGGTTGAGAATCTCCCCTGAGGAATCCACTAGCCGAGAACCGAAGTTGGCCACAGAAAAAGTTCGTTACGTTATAGAAAATTGGAAATCACTACTAATACATTGTCTCTCATATGTGTTTTTATTAACATTTTTAATCAATTTCAAGTGCCACCAGGTGCCACCTCTCAATTTGTTGCATTACACAATACAACATTTTTCAGCCGATTGATTCACGACTCAATTCTGATAAGGCTCTTTTGTTTAACATAACTCAAGAACCACTAGTCGGATTTTGCTGAAAAAATATAGAAAAAACAAGAATTACAATTACTTTCATCTGTTTATATAACGTTTCGCTATCTAAGCAACAGTTTCGCAGTTATAAATAAATGTATGAAGGAAAACAAAGGTTTTTTTGCCTAAAAAACTATTTTTTTTTTAATTCATTAAAAATCTAAAACGGTAAAAACGTATCAAGTTCTACTACTTTCGCGTAAAGTCGCATAACCTATGAACAAAAAGAGACATAAATCATGAAAATCGATGAACGCGTTTTGCTTTTATTCACAATTAAGTAAAGGTATGAATTTAAAAAATTTGCTCGAGATATGAACAAAATTCTTTTGAAAAAACATTGAGGACTTTTTTATGATTCTCAGAATTATAAAAAAAAAGTAGTAAACAAAAGATTATTTGATTTTTATGATTACAGTAGCAAAGTAATAAGCGATAATAAATTTCACATGGGGTTTTACGCCCGAAGTTTCTGGAATTTGACAAAGACAGAACAAAATTAAAACAGTTTTTGCAACAATCGCACATTGGCTTAAACGAAACTAAAGCATGTGAAATTTTGGATACAATATATAAAGGCTTTTACTCTAACTTCAAACAAAGATGGCAGGATTCTAATCGTGCGAAGTCGCGATTTAAAAAAAATGCAAATTGGCTTCAACGCACATTTACAATAAAGTTTACCTACCAGTTCTGCACTTGGTCGGCCACGTAAGTCGTTTGAGGAGTGTACCTCTGCAAAATCTGTTGGATCATACTGCTAAAAGAGTCCTAGAGGCCAAGTCAGTAAAGGCTCAAGAAAGTCGTAAAAAAGACTACCAAAAATATGGCCTTAGACACTCCAGAAAATGCATTTAGCCAGAAAAGGCATACTGTTATAAGCTTTTTTAGAATAATAATTTAAAAATAGATTTAAAATAAATAATAAATTCAAAATTAAAAAAATCATTAAAATTTTTTGTAAGTTATAGCTTTTTACATTGTAGGTAACGATATACATTTCTCTAACTTGCTTTATTTTGATTACTTTTGTGATTTTATTATTTTGTTTACATTTTTTGACAAACATATTTTTTTCCTCACCTCCATATAAAAATCCCCAGTGTGCGCCGTCTGCGAAATAAAAAATACCAGTGTATTTGTTCTACTTTCATACAGGTTTTTTGGCTCTGGTGAACATTTAAGGTTTTGTCAGTTACAGCGCTCTTTGATTCCATCGACGATATATATGTACGTATATCGTGTAGAATAAATCGGAGTGTCGGTTAGGAAACTGCCTAGTATCTGAACAATATCTGCTGATGTAGTTCAATGTGGTGTTAGATTTAAAAATATGCAAGAACCATTAAGTGAATACAGTCAGTTTTGCTTTTTTCATACTTTGATAAAATGGCAAAACGAGGAGAGTTCCGTTCCTTTGTGATGTTTCCAGTGCATGATATACGCATAGACTTGAAGTCTTATTTATCATAAAACTTTTGAATTAAAAGTCTACTATAACTTTTTTTTGCATATGGGCAGTAGCATCTACCAATTTGATTTAATGGGTTTTACAAAATCATGGGTTCTCCAAGCCCCATACGAGACAATAACATAGCGATAAATGAGCTAGACCGCTAAAGAAAACTTTTCTTACTTAGTTAGATTTAAAAGCCTGTTGCTTTAGCACTTGTCTAGTCAATTGGAGTTTAATGGATGATCATGGTAAAAATCCAAATGCAAAATACGCCAAAATAAGTCGCTAAATAGGCTGTGTAATTGACAAATACCAAAATATGATCCAAAGAAGTGATATTTTTGGCATTATGGCATTCAATGCAATGATGTACAGCCCTGAACACATTTGTAACGCTTCTAGTCTTTTCTAAATTATTTATGATGCTTCTAATTTCTTGCGCAATATCAAGAATGATAGAACTAAAGATACGACATTACGCACACAAAATTTAAATTTTTTGCACATCTACTTGAAATGACATCACGAAAATGTTAAATAACATAACAGTGTCGCATGTATTGATGTGTACAAAATGAGTATAAAACCAATGCATAGTGTACATTCACCCTTATTCTATTTGGCGTCGTCGATAGAAGGCAATGCCGTTTTTAGTCTTTTTTTGCAGATCGGTATTCTAGTTGGCAATATTGCCGTTTATCGATCACTGTTAACATATTTTTGGTATTCTGTAAGCAATATTGACGTCGTTATTGTCTTTAATTGCCAATGATTTTGTCGTCGTCATTTTTGGTGTTGCCTTGTGTTGTTCTTTGTTTTAAAAAATAGATACATACCTACACATGTTAACTGTGTTACTTTATATTCTAAGCTGTTAAATTTAGTTTATTAAATAAATAAATAAATAAAATATAAGAAAAAGAGTAGTTGAAAAATACATTTAAATTAAAAAAGTTCAGTTAATGTGCGGTTCTGTTCCTGTTTTTTTTATTCGAAAAAATAAAATTTAACTCCTTGTTTTCAGCTTTTGTCATGCTAAATTTTATCCACTGTGTACGAGCTATCTCTATGGCGTCCAGTGTTTCGGCCAAAACCTTCGCCACCATTGGCTGTGAAAGTCCCGGGTTATAATCGTTTCCAACCCCTGGTCTAGAATCGTAATGTCGCTGCCAATTTTATGATGTTTGAAAAGTACGTTGATAGAGTTCCTTTTTTTAAATTGAGCTCTGTGGTATCCAACACATATTTAAATAATGCCTAATTTACCGTGAAATAACTTTCAAATCTTAAAAACTTTAATGAAATTAATAAAAAAAAACTTTGAACATGATGATTTTAAATTTACTTCTCATTGGGCAAGCACGACTTCTTCAGTCTTTTTTCCACAACTAAATTGGTATTAATTTCTTCTTCACTGGATTTTTTTTTTTTTTTCACGAAACTATTTTTTTTTTACCAAACAATGAAAAAAAAATGAAAAAGCTGTCTCAAACATTAGAGATGTGTGCTGTATTTTATTAACATTATCGATAAACAGGCAACGTCATCATAATACTCTTATAGAATACCAAATTAACATTAAATTGACGTTGCCGTTGTTTAAAATTGCTATTGCCTTAAAATTGCTATTGTTATTGCCGACGCCAAATAGAATAAGGGTGATTATTATGTTGTGTAGAGCAACATTTGCAGGGCTTTGTATGTATCTACATATATGCAAAATTAAAGTAATTTATTTTAATTCTATTGTAAAATTTGGTAAACGATTGATGAGAACACTTTTTAGTAATTTTTTGAGAAGCTGGTTAACTGATGCTGATCGTCTTTAAAAAGTTGCACAATATTAAAAAATTTACATATATTGAGCAAATTTTCCTACAATATAAACAATATACATACATACATACATACATACATACATACATACATATATACGTAGAAGTTAACAATACACACGCATGTGTACATATTTAAGAAATTGTGAAATTAAAAGTAAACAAATTAAACAATTTGAAATAAAAATATTTAAAAAAATTATCAGGGCAATTCCTGTTCTCGCTTTCACCTCAACTACGCTCATAGAGTTTATTTTTTAATTCTATAATACGTTAGGGATGAACAACTTGAAAACATACGTTTTTTTTCAATTTCTATAGGTACATTTTAAAAAACGTTTTTACCATCACAACCAATCGTTTTTCTTCGTCAAAAATTTTGCTGCGTTTTACATAAACAATTGGAAAAACTATATCATGGATAATTAAAAAAAGGCTTTTTTTTACAAAATTTTGCTAGAAGTAAATATATTAAGAAGAAAGCGTGAAAAATTAATATATAAAAATTTGTTTTCTATTTGGTTAAGTTATTGGAAAATTGTTTTTGCAATATTTAGGGCTAAAAGACAAACAACGTCAGGTCAATTTAAATTGATGGTTGATTTTATGATGGAACATAAGGGCATTGGAAGATGAGTCAGCCCATTACGACCAGAAGATCAAAATGCTTTACGGAAAGACATTACATAAAATGTTAATATAAATGGCCCTCCTGCTAATCAAAGGCTCAAATTTGAATTCTACTTCCAAATATCGACTACATGTGAATATGAGTTGTGAAATTGTTGTAAAATCTCATTTGGAAATGAGTTTTCATATCCCCAAACTGAGTAATAGCAATATCCATCCACATCCTAAATTTAAAATATTTAATTCCCAAGGTCTGGCGAGACCAATACAAACAGCAAGATGGTAATAAATAAAGAGCAAATGGAGGCCACAGGTGAAGGTCCAAACAAAACCATTGCATTAAATGATTTGGAAGAGGCGGTGTTTACTATTAAATGATAAAGCATCCTTGAAAGGTGTTTCAAATGTAAATTCACTTGGAGTATTTGAAAAACCGGAAGAATTAGAAGAAGGAGTTAGTTTAAATATGAATAACATTGCTGCTAAAGATCCAGTACCTAAAGAAAAGAAAAAAATTGAACAACCGAATTTTTTGCAGCAGCAATTAGAAGAGTTTTATGAAAATTACGTTACTTTCAAGAAAGAATTGGGATATCTTAAAAAAATAACTGAATGGGAAGTATTTTTTTAATTATTTCTTATTTTTGTATTTTCTAGTAAAAATTACTTCTTACTATTGTAGTTATAGAACTTTATCATCGTAATGAAATTTGAAAAAGCCTTTCGGGAATGTTTTCTTAATATTTTTGTATAAAAATTTATGTTTTTTACATGTATTTTTATTTAATCAAATAATAAAAATAAAAAAATATGACAGTTGTTATCGATAATTCATCACACGTATTTAAGAATGTATAGAATTTTAGTTGTCGAAAGTGAATGGTCGCATTCGACAATATAAAGAAAGTATTCCCGAATTGCCCTGAATGGTTAGTGACAGGAGTGAGGGAAAACAGGCTTTTCTAGCAATTATTTTACCAACTAAATTAAAAAAAATTACAAAAATGAAAAACACAAATGGATGAAGGAATGATTCAGTAAGAGAGGAAAGTTCACTCATGAAAACCTTTTAAGGGAGTTGCGGCTTTATCAGTATTTATAAATCTTTCCCTCTATTTCGAAAACAGTATTTCATTTCGAAATTTTTTTCCCCGATGGGAATAGTCTTTGCAGTGGCGTAGCTACCTAGGGGCTAGGTGGGGCAGTGCCCCGGGGCCCTCAAATCTTTACCAGAAATATCGATCGAACTGAACTTTTGGAAATTTCTCCCACTTTCAAAATAAATATGACAGGCTGCAAGTTGCAACCCCACTTTAATCATGACGACTCAGTTAAGACTAATTCAGAAGTTATGCCTAGGGAATTCCTCTAAATTCTTCCTGTAGGTTGGCGGTGCTGCCAATTTGACGGATAGTGATATGTGCGTTTTATTATTCATCGATGTGCGTAATGTCACTAATCTTTTTTGTACTGGTCAGTATAGTGGTTCAATTTCATTTGATTTTACCACTCATATTGATGTCCGTTAAGTCAGGAAATCGTGTCATATATAGATTTCGGCTACAGCTCATTGTATAGCGCGAAATATCGTGAAAAACTTCGTCACCTGCAGTAGGTACATTATTTCAGGTCCGCAGGCAGGAGATCATTCTTGGTCTTCGCCGTTAAATGTGGTAATACTAACGATGGTAATTTTTTTCCTTAACTGCATTTGTTGCGTATCATTGTGTTTCTCTTTCCTATTTTACTTTTAACGTCGTCAGTGAACAGTGGATACCTACCTACTCGAGCACAATCTAATATTGTATTGTTTAAGTAAATTACAAAAACTAAAATTATGCATAAGAAACCCAGTGGTGCTTTTGAACGCGAACAATGCCAAGAGAGAAGATAATACATCTGGCCAAAATATTTCTATTGAAAGATGTGATAACTGTAGTGTTGGTTGAGAAGCCTACTGAAGAGCATTCGACAATTATTGCAGTTGGAGATACCTCTGCCGCCGAACATGTGAACGTGGATGATGGTTGCTTGACACACATAAGAGCGGAAGGTTTGGAGAAACCACAGACCTCTATATTTTTCGAAAATATGTTTGCAACAAATCTGCTTATGACTTGGAAAACTTCACGAAAAAAATATTAAGTGATATCGAAAAACGTCAAATTCTTGATATGCGACTTTTACAATCTTCAGAATCTTATCCAACAGACGTCAAGCAGAACAATAGGTGTTTTTCAAAATCGTACTACGTTTCGTGTTCTAAATATGGGCGAATTAATCGTTTTTGGTTGTTTTACCTTAACTAACTCAATCATGGACTGTTTACCAATTATGTAAGGAAATAATGAGCAGATATATAGAATGCAACCTAACGAAAGTATTTACAGCAATCTTATTATTCTTTACAATTCCTATCACTTTTGAAGCAGGTCATTTAGCAAATTAAAAATAATAAAAAAATTATTTAAGAAATAATATGGGCCAAACTCGACTCCGACATTTATCGCTAATAGCAATAGAAAACAAAACCGCATCAAGCCTGGATTTAAACGAAGTCATTGATATCTTTGCGAAAACTAAAGCTAGAAAAAAATTTTAAATATGTATACTTTTTAGTCAGTTGGTAGGGTCGACCTTTATATAATAAACCCTTGAATGGTCTCTATTTCGTTTTATTAGTTAAACTTACACCAAGTATTATTTGTAATTTATATTGTTACTGTTTAATATTTTTATTACCAGCTCTGCAATGCACAAGAAAGAGCTAAAGCAGCTTAGCATTTTAAAAATATTTGTATATTTTGTATTTTAAACAGCAGTAGGGCCCCTTTTTTAATTTGCCCCAGGGCCCTTGGTTACCTAGCTACGCCACTGAGGCTTTGCAATTTACGTTCCACAGATCCTGTAATGTTTCATATTCAATTCGTTACACTCTATAAAAATTTGTCGTTCTGATGAATTTTTATTTTGAGTACAGTTTACTACAAACTGTCAGTAAACACTTTATGCAGTACACTTTCTTTTTAATTATTTAAATATTTTATTCAAAAAAATTTGATATAATACACTCATACTTGACTATATACAGCTGCGTGCAACTAATTAAGGACAGTAGTACTCAATATTTAAATCATTATGTTGAAAATAATACTATTAAAAAAATCGCTAAAATTTTACCCTGTTTAGTTAATCGAACTTTGTTTATTGAAACTTCCCAATGGCAACCCTATTTTTACCGTTATTTTTTCTTTGTGGTGTTTTTCATAATTTGTGAAATAAATTACTCGTGCACTTAATTAATGACAGTGAAAAATTTTTTAAAATTTTAAGATTCAAGTAAGTTTTAACAGTTAAATTCAAATACTTAAATGAGATTACACAAAGTGTTTTTCAGAATTTGATAAACTTTTACTTATTGCTAAACATGGGTAAAAATAAGTCCTGTGACGTCAGTACTCGAAAGATTGTTGTACAAATGCATCAGTAAGGAAGCTCTTATAGGGAGAACGCAACAGCCTTAAAAGTTTCTAAAACAATGGTTTTCCAAGCGGTGCAATATTTCAAAAAACATTCGACAGCTGAAAAGGTGCCTGGTAACATACATACATACATAACTGGCCTTTACAACCCTGTGTCAGGATTACGGCCTAGCTTCTCGCAGCACTCATGTTGTGTGTGTCAATTTTTATCCATGAGCACCGGGACCTACAGTTTAAAGTCGACTTCGCCGAAACAAAGAAAGCTTGGGAGGTCATTCCAACTAGTGTATGTGAAAATCTGGTTAGCTCGATACCTCGCAGGTGTCAAGCTGTAATCGACAACAATGGTCTTGAAACAAAATATTGATTTTTTTTTAATAAATACAAGTTTTTCTTAAATTTTACGATCTGTCCTTAATTATATGCACGACTGAATTCAATATTCTTTAAAAAATGGCTCACTGCTTTATAAAAAATAATTTTATTGACACAATAAACAGTTATTTTCTACGACTAAGAGTTTAAATAACTAAACTCGGAAAAATTTTGACAATATATACAACTATTTTTATTTTTTTGCTTCAAGCTCACATGTAAGCTTCGTGTTATTAAGCTTGTTACAATATTATTCTCAAGCCACTTGGTATGTTGGGTGGTATGTTGGGTACTTATTCTTCACACACACACACACATCTGTTGTGCTCTATTTTGGTGCGAAATTGTCATTGTACACAATATTGTCAATACTTTACACAATACTTCTTTTTGTACAATTAAAATCAAAAGGCTTTTGATTTCCCAACAAACCAAATGGATTTTGAATAATATTATAATAAGCTTACCAACACAAGCCTTAAGTTTGAAAAACATTTTAGAATTTGTTGAAAAAGATTATCGTAACAATTGTAGAAAAATCAAAACGGAACCCTTATGAAAATCTTATATGTTCAAGCTTACTAAAAGCTTAACTTTTCAATTGTAGAATAAGCTTACAAAAATAATATTATATTAGTTATTTTATAAAAAAGATAATTCGTCTCAATATTATTATAACATTTTTAGCATAATAGTATAATAAACATTAAAACACCAATGTATTGTTTAATTACAATAAAAGAAAAATTCGTTAATATTATTTATTACACAAAAAATACATTAGGTATTCTGTATTTATGTTTTTATCCTATTGCTGTATTCCTTTGTCACTTTTAAACGATTTTTTGCAAACATTTAATGTATAGCACATTTGATTTATTTGTGGAAATCCCCTAAATTAAAAACATGTATTTTTTTTCGACATAAAAAATTTTAAAAATATTATTGTATAATTGTGGATGGTTAAAAAACGTTTGTAATTTCAAATTTTATATATAATATTATAAACTAATTTAAGAAATGCTTGCATTTTACTATTTTTGTAAGCTTATTCTCAAGTTGCATTGTAGAAGGATTGCTTTATGGTATGTTGGGTTTATTCAACACATTGTGCCATCTACTCATATAACATACACACGCAATTTTATTGTGAATGTAAGGTAAATAATTGCTCAATAATATTGCAAGTGTATAGGTAGCTTAACGCTACCCGCTTGTTCGACAAAGCTACTATTGACGCAATGTGCAATTCTCTTTGTTTACATCCATAGTTAAAAACAGCTGATACGTTTTTATATCAAGCCAACTTACGTTACTTTACGACTTCTGTAGTGCTACTTTACGTTACGTCCAGACTAAGTAAGGACTTACTTTGATGAAAATGAAATTTGTTATTACGTTGCAATTAATTTGTCGTATTTGTGTTGTAGTCGCCGTGGTCTAGCGTTTAGTCTGTTGGATTACTAAGACGATAGCACTGGGTTCAAATCTCAGCTCTGACATCTTGAAAAAAAAAGAAATATGAAAAAATTATTATTATTATTATTGTAGGTCCCGGTACTCATGAAGAAAAAGAACACGCACAACATGAGTGCTGCGAGAAGCTAGGCCGTAACCCTGACACAGCGTTGTAATGGCCAATTATGTATGTATTTGTATTAAACGACATTTTAAAATACATAATAAGAATATTTTTATTTTAATGTAAAACAAAAATAAAAAGGAAACTCTTTTATATTTATCGAGTGCGTGTGGCTAGCGAACCGCAGTTTGGCAAACCCAGCTCTATAAACTAACACCAGAGTTGCCATAAATTTGTGAGAAGAGAATGCTAAATTCGTAAAAAAAATTCTGCTAAATGGTTCTACAGAAAAAATAAAATGCTAGATTTATATTTTCAAAAAAATTCTTCAAAGTATTGGACTCTTGAGCAAAATTGGAATAATTTAGTGCTTAACCACAGTATTTGCTATTTGCTATTTCATTTGGCAACCTCAAAAATAGTCCATTTTTATGCTAAAAACTTACTCTTGCCTTTAAGAGGAGAAAAAATAAAAATACACGTGTATCGGCGATTTTCATGTACATGTCAGAATTTTTTTTTATGTATCTAAATATACAAAATTGAATGTGTGTTTGTTTGTACCGTATAGGAGACCAAACCTCTGGACCGATCTTCCTGAAATTTTCACAGCATTTAACTGGGACTCTGGCATGATTAATAGGGTACTTTTTTTTTCTTACGCTACGCCCTCTTTCACTTCCCTTTTCACGTCAAATTTTGTTTGAAAGTTTTAAACTTTTTGCTCTCTGTACAAATTTGTTCCTTCCAACGGACTTTTTTATTTAGTAGTATATTGCTCTTAAAACTGCTAACGACGCCATATAACTAGGAACCACGCCCACCTCACCGCCCCTTTTTGTTTAATTCAGATACTTGCTTGCTATACAGAATGGACAGAATGTGTGTAACGTGGTGTAATATTTGTGTTTACAAACATTAAATAAATTGATTTTATTAATTCACAACTAGATTTTATACTACATTCCACCGCATGAATTTAAGTGTGATTTTCGAAACCACGTTAGTTTCCAAGTGATATTTCATACCATATAACTATTAAAAACGACAATTTGAAGAAAAATCATGACAAAAGTCGGGGGTATAGCTAATTCTTTGAGAATGTTCAGAGTTGACGTTCCTTCCATTACTTAGATTTTCTGGTAATACACATTTTGTCTTTTAAACATTTAAAACATTAACTTGTTTTATTAAACAATTTTTCTATTCACTATTCACTAACAATTGCGGTAAAAACAACATGCAATTTATTAAACGCGGTATTTAAAAATTATTATTAAATTGAAGCCGTGGAAACGGAGTTGTATAGGGGAAAAAGATAAACGGTTTTTATCGTTTTTCACTTTTTACTTCATGTAGATGTTGAAAAATTTAATAAGATAAACAGTTGTCTGCTACATAGAAAACAAACAGAAATCATTTTCTACAATAAAAACAACTTTTTTTTCGAAAGTTAAATACTTTTCAGTGAAGAAAACTGCTAAATCTAGCAGTGAAAATGCTAAAATGGCATCAATGACTTACACAGCTATCTACTGATTTCGTTTCATTTTGGCTAACTACTGTCGAATTAAATATTACAAGAAGTACAGCAATATTAAAAAAATGGGAAGGCTGTCTAGCCCAAAAAGCTTTTTTTAGAAACAACAGCCTTTAAATAAAAATTTTAGGCGTTATTATATAAGTACTGTTTATTTTTCATTACATAGTTATAAGCAAGTTGATCAATAATACAAAGAAAAAAAAACTCGGTCTTCAAAATGTGTTGAAATACTCGCAATAACAAATGATGGCCTACGTAAGCAATTAAAGAGGTCAGATGAAAAATACAACCGATAACAATACTGTAATGAGTCATACGGAGGGGAAAAAGACAGTGAAATAAAGCATGACAATACGATAAGATTTAACTTCGATAATTATTTTTAAAGTGCAAGAGAAGAGCTATTGAGAAGGAAGTAGGCATTAAATGGCGTTTAAAACTTTTGAAATTCCTAAAGCGTAGTAGACAGGCATGAGATGAATGTTTGTGAAACCCACGAATGGTTTCATACAAACGAATACAGCAAACACAACAAAGAAAGACTGTATACCGATAATTGGCATGTGTGCGTGAAAACCACTTGTTGGACGTCAACTCATATTGTGCTACAATACAATGTGCTTGCGAATTAAAAAAAATTAAATTTTTTAATTTTAGTATTGCTTAGGCTATCAGCGCTAAACGGAGCCCCCATAACTGATGTTACAAGTAGAGAAAACGCTTTAAAAGCTTTTTTGATTTTCACCACAAAGACACAAGATCACACGACGTTTCCAAGTGCCAAGTCGAACTTGCCTACGATTGTCAAATAGCCGATCACATACGTATATGCATGACATTAAAGGCAAGCCTAAGAGCAAATAAAAAGAGAGGCAGCATACAAAGCAGCGCACGAAACGTAGGTAGCAGGGAAACAAATTTAAACAAAACGAACACACTGAGGCTCAGTTTAGTCTCTTACTGTCATTAACTGGGGAAGGTTGTGTACGACGCCGTTTGTGAACTTCGTTCTATAGCTAATCTTTCCGCACTTCTTCTCCTCTCTACCAGAGTATAGCCAGTATATTATCTCATTGTTGCTGTTGTTGTTATTACTGCAGTACTTTAACTGTTTGCGGTATATAAAAGTAAAGAAAAAAAATAAAGTAAACATTTTAAGTGTTAGTAGTAGTGGCGTCGTCGCAGTCATACAATGGAACAAAATAATTTGTTAGAAGCACATAGTACGGTTTATAATGAATACAAAACACGCAATATTTTAAGTCTTGCTGAGCGTGTTGAAGTTATACGTGAGTACGATCGCCATCTAACACGGCCTAGTCTTCAGAGTTTAGCCCAAAAATTTGAATGCAGTTCGAAACAAATCAAAAATATACTTCTTAATCGTGAATCGATTTTGCAATCGTTTAAATCGGGTGAAACTACTGCAACTAAAGACGTAACGTTACGTGATGATGGTCTACAGAAGAGGCAAGAGAAAATCAATTTCCTGGGTAAAGTTATGTACGAATATATACAAAGAGTCTTATACTACAACTATAGCATTGACGATGAGAAAGTGAGACAAAAAGCTTTGCAAGTTAAAGAATGCATAGCAGTGGAAAATTTTCAACCCACCTATGCTTGGTTGGATGATTTTAAAGTCTTGTATGGCATACCTGCTTTTGATTTACAAACTTTACGTAATAATGTGGTTATAACAGAACCTAAAAGGCCTCATTTAAGTGCCATTGACATGATTCAATTTGTAAGCCGTACAGAACAGGAAGAACAGCTTCGTAATACAAGTTTCCGTTCAAATCGTAATGGAGACCAAGAAATCAGACCATTACGTCTTTCTAGTATATCTAATGCCGATATAAATGATAATGCACGTGCACATAACCAAAATGATCGTAAACCTCCCATTCATGAACCAAAGATTATCTATGAAGTTGAAGATGAGGAAGACGATGAAGAATTACGAAAATTAAATTTTACCGATGATGAAGTTAATCATAATTTAAAATATACTACAAAACGTAAAGCAAATTCACCATTTCCCGATATTGAATCCGTAGATGAGGCTCTTCAGCATGTGAAATGTTTAGAGGAGTATGCCATGTTACAAGATAACTACAGAGCCATAGGCTTATTAACACAGCTAGAGGAGATATTTAAGAAAAAATTAAAAAAGAAGTAAAATTTTAAAAGTCATATCCGCAAGTTTTTATTTCACTCCTCATTTTTTTTTAATAAAAACACTACATTGTTTTAAATGTGTGAACGAGTTTTAAAGGACATTCCAATGAATATTTTTCATTCTAATTTCTACCTGTGTATGTATGTTTATTTTATTTATATATAGTTATGTATGTTTCTTTGTAGTTTTAAGCTTTTATAGAATGATTTAAATTTATTTTTTTGTTTTTATTATATGTATAAATATGTATGTACCTCTTTAATATTGAAATAAATAAAAAATAAAAGTGTATAAAATAAAATTTCATTACAGTAGAACCTGTTTTTATGCGGACTATTTTTTTGCGATTTCTTTTCTTATACTATTTATTTGATGGCGTTTTTTTGTTCGATGTTTCTTTTTGCGGTAGTTTCTGGTCGCTATATGATGGTTTAAACATAATAAACACATTTATCAGCAGTAGTGGTAAAGGAAATATACAGAATTACGAAATATTTCGGTAATCTTTTATGGAACGTATGTATATGTTGTGGATAAAAATATAGGTTTTTTTCTTTATATCGATGACTGATATGTTTTTCATTCCAATATGTAATGGTTCACACGATAATATGAACCATTTGGTTCACTCTGGAAATCTCAATGTTCAGACGAGAGTTTAGTTTAAATTGTTACCAAATTAATCTTCGAGGTTCACAAAAAGATTAAAAATGAAGAACAATAGTTTGCTCCTAAAATTTGTATGACGAATCTACTTGTTTCAAACAAGATTATGTCGCTAAATGCTTATGAGATGCAACCAACGCACAGAGGGGTATTTTGACAAAATTCGGTTTTTCAAAAGTGTATGTTTTTCATAATTACCGATTGTAGGGTAAAGAGATTAGAATGCTTAACTAGATTCCGTTACTTTTTCATACCTGTTTGTTTACATTCGTTTTCTACACTCTGATAAAGTTTCCTGTTGCTAATTGTGCATTTACTATTTTGTTGCGCTCAAGTATTGTAAATTTAAAGTTTTAGCAGGCTGTCCGAAGGCGTATGTTCATTTTAATTATTTAAACAAAATAGTAATTGTAAAGCAGGTAAATATTATTAAATCCACTTCGAAAATAAAATTGAATAATAATTTAAATTCATACTAGTAAAGCAGCATTGAAAAATATGGTATATTTGTTAATTTCAATGGGTATCAAAAGTGAACTCTGGATAAAAAGTTATGCACCACCTCTTACCACCACTTTAATCTATGGTTAAATGTAATCTTTAACATTGTATTGTTCAGATGAGAAAAAAAAATTTGGGGGTGTGTGCGGTTTTGTGTTTTATAGCCATTTAAAGTGACCTACTGCGGAAAAAAATACCATACTTTCTGCTGCTGCTTTCTGTATCACTTTCGTTGATATACAGAGTGTTCTATATCTCAAAGTATTTATTCATGCGGGTGCTAGACGAATAAAAAGGGAGATATGGCTCTTGGAATCTTACCTTTTTTATAGAAACCTTCTTTTTTTTTTGTATAAAAATTTATAAATTTGAGGTATTTTTTTCCAAATGGTGTAAAAGATCCCGTCTACATCCCAATCTTAACAAAATAATTTTTTTTACACCTCACCGAGTCATTTTTTAACATTCTGTTTCATAATTTTACTTCAAATAATTTTGGTCGCCCAGATCGACAAAAACTGATTATCTACTACCTATGTACATGGTAAGCGAGTTAAGTTGATTTTTGTCTGTAAAACAAGTAGATATTATACATATAAATAAAATGTTTAAAAATATTCACATGTGAACTTACTTAGTTTACTGAAATAAAAACGTTGTGGGTTATTTTCGAGATAAAACTTTTTTATGCGGTCCCTATTGGTCGCATAAAATATTTTTTTTTTATTTAGGTTTCGAAAACTATTTTTAATAGCGTTTTGTGTAATTTTTTTTATACGATTAATTTTAAGCCGTCCCTATCTACCGCATAAAAATGGGTTTCGCTTTATTTTATTATTATGCATTCCAAAAGATATTAGAAAATCATTATGTTAGCCGTCTGCCCTGAACAACAAATGGCTGTGCTTTGCTAAAAACGGAAAAAAAATAAAACTTCTGGATCTTCTGCTGAGTATATCTGAATAATTATTCCCGGTGTGACAAGGTTTGTTGGGCATAAAATCGTCAAACTACTAGAAAAAATTCTTCAAAATCATCATCATATTTTGAAAAATCATCAACATACAAAAATGTTTATTTTTTAATAACAAAACAATACAATAACATTTTATTTTGTTATTAAAGCTAGTGGTAAAAGAACAAATGAAAAATATTATTTTTTCATACAATAATAATTGTGTTTTTAACGCATATATACATATCCTCCGATTTGCACGGAAGATCGGTTCCTGAAAAAACCGTGTAAAACGAAAAAAGTTTAAAATAAGTAAAATCAAATTAGTTTTTTAATTAAATTAATTTTTGTTTTATTTATACATGTTTTTCATTTGTTTTTCTTTCATTTACTTATGTTAAATAAAAATAAAATATACACCTAATAAAGAAACAAAATATCCAATCAGTTTTGTAATAACAAATATGTACATGTAAAAAAGAATTACATATTTTTAAAAAAAATTAGAATATTACAACAAATACATACATACATATATCAAAGATTTGAGAAAAAATTTAATCACTATCAATGACTCTTAACCTTTTTTCCTTGACTGGTGACATGTCACTTTCATCACTTGATATTATTTGAGGCGATTCTCTAGTTGATGGATTGGTACCAGTTCTTTATGGGTTATACTCAGTGCTGTCGTTTTACAAATTTGGAATGTAGTGTTTGAAATAAAAAAAGGTGTAGCAAAATAACACAAATTTTTGTTTTTAACACTTTTATTTTGTAAAATTTGTTCAGTTTAAAAATCGTGAAAAAGCGAAAAATAACGTTTAAATCGGGGGAGAGATCTTGAAAAAATCCGTGTAAAAGTGAAACCGTGTAAAAAAAGTACCGTGTAAATCGGGGGATAGGTGTACTTTGAAAAATTCACTTTTCATTCATTTATTTATTTAAACGAAATGATAGGAATGAAAAAAAAATTCATTCCATTCAATAGTGATGCAAACAAATATTGAGTTTTGTTCTATTGTTAAATGTGAATTTGAATGCTTGCATATCGCTCATTTGCGAGAAGAGTGGCATAACTCAAAAAACATATTTTTTGTGTTAATAATGCAAAAATATGAGGCGACCTGTAATTTAAAATATATCTGAAAATTTTATTTTTATCTATTTTTTTCATTGAGTGGCGATCAAAAGTTTCTTCTACTTTACATATGTATAAGTTTGCCTGAATTAAAATGCCTAAACGTATTTACCTCAAAATCGCTTTTTTTGAGTTATGCCACTCTTATCGCAAATGAGCAATATGATTAAAAAAGGCATGAAATAATTTATGAAGAGAATGCAGGGAATCAAACATGTCGGATCATATTTATCACTGCTATTTAAGTGATGATTTGAAAAATATGAATATGATTTTATTCAACGTTCAGTGTTTTTTATCATTCAATTTGCATTAGAATTGAAGTGTATGATTTAATCGTAAACAACAATGATTATGAAGTTCTCTGATATGTACATATGTATGTTTATTCTAGGGTCTAATCGTCACTTACGTGATCAAACGAGTGAACGTATCGAATAAAATTTCGATATCGTGGCATTCGATTGCTATCGAATCGTAAATTACAAAATCGTACTAGATTTTTTTCTTCTTTGGAAGAATCTCTCAGTATTTTTTTCATAATCAGGGCCACAGAAGTAGCCAATAATAGAAAAAAATTAAAGGAAACAAGAGTTGTGTTGACCAGTGTAACCTTTATGAAAACCATGCTCAGAAGGTATGTTGATTGAGGATGTCCGAAATTAATGTTTCGGAATTATAGTGAACTCGCGATAAGGTGAACTAATTTTTACCACGGCAGTTCACATTTTCAAGATTGGTCACGATTTCGAATGTCAAATTTTGAACAATCTACATCAGAAATAATGTTTTAGTAAAAAAATATTAAAATAATATTACAAGCAAATAGTTTATTTCTAACAGCTCTACTTTTTAAATATACGGTTTTATTATTTTGATGAAAAAGTACAAAAAATTAATATAAATGGTAACAGAATTTCTATCGAATACTATCAAATGATCTTTTATAACATTTTTGTGAATGAACGACTTTAAGTAGATCTCGCTGCAAACTCCAACAGTTGTCAGCCATCATATGTGAGCCCCAACTTCCATGTTATCTTTCTTCTATTGTCCGAAGATCCTCATGACACCTTTCACACTGTTCCTCACTAAAATCACCAAGAATTTGTGGAAATCGCTCCAAATGCGAGTGCAGGAAGTGTAATTTTATGCTCATGTTCCACCCTAGCTTGATAGCATGCTCTCTACAAACTCGCCATGGTCGTCAGATTTCTTTTTGCCTAGGAAATTACTCATAACCAAAACAAATGATTTCCAAGCTCTGGATTCGGCTTCTGTCATTGATTCCCTAATCTGCGGTCAATCAAAAATAACACACATTTCTGGCATGCAATATGAGGAAAAACTGTTGACGTATTGAAAAAACAAATAAAAATCGCAGGAAACAACGAATTGTTGGTCTTTTGAAAATAACACACATTTCTGGCATGCAATATGAGGAAAAACTGTTGACGTATTGAAAAAACAAACAAAAATCGCAGGAAACAACGAATTGTTGGTCTTTTGTTGATCAGTTTTATTCTACTGTGTGTAATTTACTTCAGTTTTCTTCATCCGTTATAAATAGATTTGCATCTAGTGAATGGACCCATGCAATTTACTCTGGCATTAGTAAAACTAAGATAAGATAAGTAAGATAGGTTTTTGTTATTGAAATTAAAACTTTATTAGATATTGGTGATGCAACTTTGAGGTGACTTAAGTCCTATTTAAATAACAGGACACACAGCGCGTTAGGTTTAGGATGTCATATTCTAGGAAAATTTCTGTCACCTCTAGTATTCCCCAGAGTAGTCATATTGATGCGATATTGTTCTTTTTTGTGAATGATCTTCTCTCATGTACTCGTATTCAGAACTCGAATATTTTAATGCACGCTGATAATGTGAAGCTATATATGAATTTTTTAAATACATACTATTTCGAATTGTCCTTTAGAATTCGTCATCAACATTCATCCAAAACATTAATGTGTAGCTTTATTTATAGTTCTACAGTTTTGTTCTAGTAATTTCTATTGTTTCTTTGTATTAGTTTTTACATAATTATATATTTAAAATGTTTAATTTTACATAATTTTAAGCATACTCGACTGTTTTACGTGTATTTTGTTATTGTAATACAAATTTATGTAAATGCTAGAAGTAGTAAATTATTTAATAATTTATTAAATAGGTTGTTTAATTGACATACACATTTCATTAATAATTTTCCAAAAAATAAAAAAAATTTGAAATATTTTCAGAACAATATTAAATTTAATGTCAAAATACAATGTGCAAGATGCGTATTCAGACATATTAAAAAAAAAACATTTTTCCTAAAATCACTGCTTTGTAGGATAAATTGTAAAAATTATATAAAAAAATAATATTTAATAAAACAAAATAAACAAAAATCATAATATGTTGGATATATGACAAAATTCGAGTGAATAATTTTAAAGTTTGTAGAAAACTGACTTCGAATTCTGTTTTTTCGTTCTTACACAGAAAAAAATAAAAATGTGTTTCCATTGAAAAATTACTTATTTTTTCACCAGTAAGCAATAGATAATAAAATATAAATTTAAGAACTTTAGAGAAAAAGTATTGGGACTTATAAATAAAAAAATGTTGATTTTTGACGTTTAATACACAAAATACATTCATATGTATGTACATTAGGGGGGTCGATTTGTATGAGTGGGAAAAAGTCAACAAAGCGTATAGCAAAAACGAAATTTAAGGAAAATTCTAAGAAAATTTCTCCAAAAATCCATGGGTCTGAAATAAATTCATAGCTCGCGAAAATCGATATGAAAATTTTATGTCACGTTTTACACAAAAAAAAAAATCATTTATTTTGTGAAAATCTGAGTGACACATTCTTATTTATTTTATTATTATATAAATTATATATAGAATGTTGGCATGCATTATTTATTATAGGATTATTCAATTATATTATAATACGATTTATGTATAATAATCGATCGGTTGTGCCGTTTGGTCATATTTTAAAAAAGAATTGTAAAAAGTAATGGTTTTACGACATTTTTACATGCTGTTTTACCTTTTGAAATTATAGTAAAATTCCAATTACAATTACTTAGCTTAGAATCTCAGCTTTCTTTTTATTGCTCTCAGGCTCTTAAAAACCCCTCAGTGTATTCTTTTACCATTCTCGGATGATATCTACTTTTTTCTTCTTGTCTCGTCAGAGAATTGCTTTTTCTGCCATTAAATGAGAATGCTTTCTTCGAAAAGCATCCTTACATTTCTTTTTTTCATATGAAACTTTAGATTTGTCCATAATTATTTATTCCCCATTTTCATCGTTAAAACCAATGTCTTTGGAAAGTGATGTGGCCAAAAAAGATGCAAGCTTATTCCCGATACCAAACCATAGCGAAATGGGGTGTATCGTACCTCTTTGTATGAAATCTTTTTTGCGAAGAACTTGGCTGTCTTGCAGTTAGTATGGCAAACTCCAATGCAGACTCAATATCCATATGTGATGGACCAGGATTAATCGTTGGATTGCGACTAGTTGTTGACAGTGTTGATTTTTGGTCAACAGTAATCGCATCAAATTCGAGAATACATACATACATACATAACTGGCTTTTACAACCCCGTGTCAGGATTACGGCCTAGCTTCTCGCAGTACTCATGTTGTGTGTGTGAATTTTTTATTCATGAGTACCGGGATCTACAGTTTAATATCGACTCCGAACGACAGACTTGAGAAGCTTGTTCATGGCAATTAGTTACTCTCAGAGCTTTTGCCAGAAGACTGCTGAGAGGTAGTCGCCGAATGAAATATTTTTTTTAAGATGTCAGAGCTGGGTGTCGAACAAATTCGGGAATGGTTAGCTTTTTTGTACTGAGCTGATCAATTATAAACTCTTGGAAATCAATGGTTATTAAGCCACAGCAGCAAGGCGATGTTTTTGCGCACTGACATTTCCTAATATAAAACACTTCATCAATTGTTTGCACAAATGTTAAAGACTTGCTTGATTTTGCTTGACACTGAACCACAAAAAAACTTGTTTTTTAGAAAAAAAAAGCCAGAATTAAACTTGCAATAGTGCACGTTAACTGAACTACCTCTCAACAGAAATCTAGTAAAATAAAGCTAGTGCGAAAGACAGCGCCATACTCCAAGATACAGTAAAACATGTAGGAGTTAATTTAATTTTTTTTAAACATTATGCTTCCATTTGCGGAAAAGGAAATGACCGTCAAGTAGTGATGTCAATATGACAACGACTTTAAACACACATCTAAATGTGTGAAAGAGTAGTTAGTTGGAAATAAAATCGATGTCTTAGAAGTGGCCACCGCAATTACTTAATCTTACTCATATAGAAAATATATAGGATAATTTAGATCGAAGACTACTGCACCACAACTGCAAAAATACTGACTTTTTTCGGCAGGTAAAAAATTTTTGGAATTAAATTCCTAGAAACGTGATGTCTAATTTGATTGAGTCCATGCCACGCAGTTTTAAAAAATATTGGTTGCGTTATTAAATATTAGATTATTTTTAGTACTTTTTTCTAAAACATTTTTGGTTCGGACCAAATTTTTTTTATATTTAGTTGGACGTTTCTCTCAGAGAGCGAGAGAACTGATTTTGTGCGAGGTACTCTCAGCTCGATTTAAATAAATTTTAACTTTGGTCCTAACCATGTTAAAAAAGGTTGCCACACCATACGAAATTTATACAAAATTCATGCCATATTGCTTGGCACTTGCATTAAAAAATTAGTATAATAAATTGAAAAATGTTAAAAAAAAGCTAGTAAGAAGAAAGACTATTAGAATAAAAGAAATATTGGCAGAAAAAATAAAAAGATTTAAAATTAAAAAAACATTATATGAGGTAAGTTGTAATATTAATGAAATTTACTGTATGATTGCTACATTTTCTGTGTCTCAAATGATTTTTATCCATTTAATCCATCACAAAACAAAATCTTTTTATTCTTGCTAAATAATTCACCACAAATACTATTAATTTATTTTTATTTTCTTTTGTTATAAATATTATTAGTTTATTATTTGCTTAATTTGACACAAATTTAATTAAATTTCTATTGACTTTATGCACATATGGCAGCACTGATTTTACGAACAAAATTTCTGAAACAGGTGAATCGTGATGCAGAAAACTCTCTTACTTACTTACTTAGCTGGCCATAACAACCCGTTAACGGGTTTCTGCCTGTTGAGGCAGAAAACTCTCAGTAAACAAAAAACTCGTTTGCAAAAAAATGTTCAGAAACTTATGGGTGAATCCGCCTATAGTTTTGTATTATAATGTATCCATGAATAGAATATGTATTTGATTTAAACAGCGATTTTTCTTATGCTCTCATTTTGGGACACAAATTCTCTCATATATTTTTTAGTTTTGGCGTAACACCCCGTCTATACGAACCATAGATTTGGAATATCATGAACAAAACGTCGGCAGCGCAAATGTCAAAATGTTGTTCTAATTTGTGTATGTGGTGACTACGTATGGTTTACCAAATCATAATTTATAATTTTTCATCTAGTTCATTTCGTTTATTTCTGCGGCTGAGAATGTAAAAAAGATGGCGTCAAACTAAAAATGATAGTTGATGGTAGCACATAGTTGTTCGAACAATTGTTTTACCAACGATGGTCGACAAAGAACATGACATTGATTTAGATAGTCTACACGAGCCAAATCGATCATCGACCAAAAATTTGTTCATGATATACCAAATGTATGGCTCGTATAGACGGGGTGTAAGAAATATTAGAACAAAAGAAAATTAAAAGAACATTTGAGAGTCTAAATAAATTAATAATTTTGTGATTTGTTAAATTGTTATAGAAAAATAATTGAAGAATGCGTAAACATTAATAAAATATAAATTTAATTCTTAGCAAAAACTCTCATAAACATACAAAAAATGTAAAAACATTAAATGACAGTTTGTGAAGCTGCAGCCGTTGTCTAAATTATGGGCCTGTTTTCTCTGAGAGTCGTTTTTGCTTAAAGTTTGGGTCGTATTTTGTTTTATGATTTAATATTGATTCTCGATGGTCAATAATAATTTTTTCCGTTGGATATTTAACAAGCTAAAGAGAGAAGAGACAAAAGAAAATAGAACACAAATTGTGATTAGTTAACCCTGCTTAAGAGCATAAAAATTACTCGCACTCTTTTCACTTTACAAAAAAATATATCTCTGGGCTGGTTATAACGACTCAGTTGTATTTTAGCTCTGACAGCAAAAGTACCTTACGAAAATTTTATTCGTGAATATAGTGTGAGTTTTTTTTTTTTTGTACCATATATGTATGCGCATATGCATGAACATGCATGCATATATACATACTTCTATTTATAAATAAGTAAGTATATACACATACGTACATGCATTAGTGGTTCATTATACGTCACAAGTAGTTTTTTGCTGTTGATTTCTAATGTGTATTTCAAGGGGATTGTCCACATTATTGTTGTTGGCTGAGAACATAAAAATCAAAACAAAAAAATGTATAAAACTGAAAATGTAAACAAACGTAAGCCATAGAATATTGTGTGTGTAAACAAGATTACTTGTATAATAATAAGCCGGTTGTGTTGTATTTACATGCATATTTAGTGTTTTTTACTTTTACTGTTGCCAGATATTTCTGGTAAAAAATCTCTGAAATTTGGATAAAAACTTTACGCAACATTTTTAGAATTTACATAAAATCTAAATTCATAAAAATTGCATACTTTTTAAGGGCTTTTGGAATTATTTTCGTAATAAATTAAAAAATTCCTGTTAAAAAATAAAGAAAAATTATATATGTATGTAAGTACATACAATTTTATGTATACAGTATTCCCCGGATAATTGTCCCACGCTTAATTAATTGCCTTCCATGCTTATTTACTTCAATTTCTAAATCCCAATATTTTTCTTACCATTTTCTAAAAAAATTCCACGGTTAATTAACTTTCGCTTAATTGCGTTATTCGCCTAATTGTCTCAAATATATTTTCCCAAAGAGAAATTTCCCTTAAAATTCCTTCGTTTAATTACCCAAAATAATTATTTTCTAAAAAGTGCAGCTTAACTCAACTCTGTTTATATAAGCATAAAATGTGCGTTATATAACTATGTACTTTTATTATACAACCTTGCAGTTAAAGTCTACCAAGTTTATGTATAAGTAAATATAAAGTTACATGGTTTTCTATTGACGGCAGTATATACAGGGAATTAAGCGTATTCGTTTAATTACCTCAAAGAGACAATAAACCCTAATCGTTCAAATGACTTCGACGCATAATTGCCCAAAAATTTTGACATTTTTATCGAGACTACTACACGTGAAATACTGTACATTGAACTGGTCGCAAAGGTCTAAAAGATGAGGTTTATTGTCATAAACACGATCTTACAGCCTATTTCACAATGTCGGAACAAACAGAAAGATATTTCGGGTTTCTCTATGTCCTTCGCCCGTTCTTACGAGTCACCATTTTTCTTTTTTTGCATATCGTAAAAATAAAGCTATGCCAGTTAAAAATTCATAGTGAATTTATTTAAAAATAAAACATAAACTAGTATTTTGCTTGTGAAGAAATACAACTCTGTTTAACATATCCGTTACAAATAGTCCATAGCGCACTTATCATAAGATGACTTTGAGATTACAAAAAGTAAAACAGTAACAAAACCAACAGGACTTTCTGATATTGGTCAGGGTAAAGGACTGTCAAAAGAACCACAGCAAAAAGCATGAAAACAAAAAAATTTATATAAAACAATGAAAAAATGGCAAAACTCTCTTTATAAATTCTCTAAGAAAAGGTAGATCAGCTACGTACATATGTATGTCAAAGGCACCTCATAATCAATACGCCATGCATTCGGCATTGTGAAATTTAATAATTCCCAATACTTTTTGTCCTGAGTTTGTAAAAATAATTTTTATTAAACTTTTTACCCTGCACTCTATTTTACTGTGTCAAAACTGATGAAGTTTTTGAAAAAAACTTTTCAGTACACTACATTGTACAATTTTAGGAATTGTACCTTATAATCCGCCCATACTTCTACTCGGTTTTCATTAAATCGACTTACAGGACTATGTAAGTACACAGAGAGCTCGTCAGACAGGCTTTTTTCATCTCTATTTGTTTTCCAATTTTTGTGAACTAATTTGTGTAGTCGCCGTGGTCTAGTGGTTAGTGTGTTGGCTTACTAAGGCATGGGCCCTGGGTTCGACTCCAGGCTCTGACATCTTCAAAAAAAGAAATATGAAAAAAATATTTCTTTCGGCGACTACCTCTCAGCAGTCTTCTGGCAAAAGCTCTGAGAGTAACTAATTGCCATGAACAAGCTTCTCAAGTCTGTCGTTCGGAGTCGACATTAAACTGTAGGTCCCGGTAGTCATGGATAAAAATTGACACACACAACATGAGTGCTGCGAGAAGCTAGGCCGTAATCCTGACGCAGGGTTGTAAAGGCCAGTTATGTATGTATGTAATTTGTGATGGTCGCTCTAAAGACTAAAGTCAACTGTTACCATATCTGAAGTATCAGAACCCTACGTGTCTGTTAAATCCTTTGCTATCATCTCTTGAATTTTTCCAACGGCTTTAGAACAAGCAATTGGGTTTACAAAATTTATTTTTTTAAAGCGTGGGTCCGGACTAACGCTATTTCCAAATATTTATATATCCATCAACATAAAATATTACTACTTTGTTCAATTTGTTAGTGATTTGCAAATAGAATAGATAACTAAAAATTCATATTTTGACTTAGTACTATAAAACATTTATATGGCAACATTGTCCACTTACATTTATGGATATAATACACAATTATAAGCAGCGTTCAAGCAGGTGTGTCGGGTGAAAACACCTCAAAACTATAAGTATGGTTTTCGATGCATCGAATGATATCGTATTATCCGATGCATCAAATTAAAAGCCTCGTTTCTTGCGATGCATCGACAAACATTGCGCATTCGCCTAATATGGCAACAGTGTATGACTTTGTTTTGTACTTAATGATTAAACAGAATACGACCGCAACTTCAGGCAAAAACGAATCCCAGAGAAAACATGCCCCAAATTAAAACAACGGCCGCAACTTCACGAACTGTCATTTATTGTTTTTACATTTCTTGTATGTAAAGGCACAATGTATACAGTGATGAAACTCCAACAACTATAGCAGTGGTCTTCACCAGTATTACTCAGGTAAATAAATTGTTCGGATATTTTTTTAGTTTTTCTTACTCTCTTCGTGAATATTTCAACCAGGGTTGCTTAATTCCACAAAAATTCTGGCAAACAGCTTCTTAAAATATACCAAAACTACCCGTATCGTTAATTCTTATTATATTACTTTAAAATTAAATGTATTGTACTTTATTAACAGATATCACTTTTAGAATTCCTGGAAACCAGTTTTTGTTTTATTTTCCTATGAAAAACTTAATTAATTATTAAAAAATTTGCAATGTTAAGAATCTTTCATAAAAAGAAATCCACACGCTTTGTTTTCATCATGTTAAACGACAACCACAATTATTACAAAAACATGTGTGTGAGACAAAAATTGCGTATGTGTTTATGTTTTATTAGTTTTCAAGAGAGCTAAACTTGTTTGTCAGACACTGAGAAGTTATGATAATAAGCAACATAAACTTATTAATGTTTATATTTCTTTTAACTACATTTCAATTTGTTAATAGCATTTACAAACAATTTATTTCATGAATAATTTTAATAAATTAGTTTAAATTTTAAAATTAAAGGTTTTTAAAACGAAAATTTTCCCAAATTTCATTCAAGTTGTTAAAAACAATACAAATGAAGAAACCAATCTCATCTCTCAGTGTATTTTTGTGTGACTCTCTTTGTGAAGACCACTGAACTATAGCAAGAACAACACACAGCAAGATAGCCACAACAAAATTTTTGCACACACAATATCACAGTGTATAACAAAATAGCCACAACAAAATTTTTAGCATACACAACATTACAGTGTATAATAAGATAGGCTGACTTCCAAAATGTATTAATACAAAGTTTGTATACAGTTCTACTGCGGTATATAAACATTTTGCATATGCAAAATTCAGAAACAATGCAACTATGTGCTTTGTTTACATTTTCATTATGAAACAGAAATGTTGCAATGCACCATTTTTATTACTGACAAACAAGAAAATGGAAACGGCGGTTGTAAAACTTTTAATTCATAATTTTTTTAAATTATCAGAAATCATTATCATGATATCATCCCGAGAGAAAGGAAAGGTGTCATCCACCTCCTTAATTTCTCTCAAGACCTTTTCCCACAAAATGGTGCGCGTTTTGCGGAAAAGTCGGGTTCTTTTCGCTGAAATACATATGTTAAAAAAATAATCATTTGCTGTTTTTTTAATATATTTTTTATTAAAAACAAATTAATTTACTTTTGTAATTCAGTCATTATTTGTAATTTTTTTTTTTTTTATATATATTTTTTTGTTATAACATAAACGTTTTAATGTTTGTAAACAAACCAATAGCAAACAAAGCATCAGTTATAAAACCGATGCTTGATTGCTTTTTTACTGCGTTAAAAATAATTATTGGCGACATTTTGAAATCGTATACATTGTAGATATTTTGTATAGCGACTTTATGAAACAATATACTTTGTTCGAATACAAAGCAATTAACATTTTGGAAGTCAGCCATAGCCACAATAAAACACAGCTGATTTTAAACTTTTTGAGCTGTCATTTCCTTCATCACTGTATGCACTGTGGTAAAGGTATTAAAAATTGAGTTTATGAAAGTTTTTGCATAGAATTGAATTTATATTTTATAATTTAATAATCTTTACTCATTTTTCCAATTATTTTTTTATAATATCACTCATTTTATTTAACAAATTTCAAAAATTATTAATTTATTTAAACAATAACAAAAACACTCAAATTTGTAAGTGTTTCTCATATAAAAAGACGAATGTCAAATACCATTCGTGTTCTAGAAACAGGCTGTCAGTTTTCTTTGCACCAACAACAACAAACAAATGGGTTTGTTTACAAAATGTATGAAATTTCATAAAAGTGTGGTAACATTGTTGAGAGAATTTTTGTCTCAAAATGAGAGCATAAGAAAAATCGCTGTCAAAATAAAATAGATTCTATTTCACGACTGCATTCTCCAGCGAAAGGCCCATTAATACAGGTCATTGCATCTCTACAACAATACAACTACTGAAAAAACCACACGCATTTTGTGTCGCGTGATCTACCCGTAACTGTCAAAATTATAAAAAGTTTTTGTAGAAAATGGTGCGAAAGAAACTAAAATCAGTGTTGCCACAGTCCGTAAAATTAAGTAACCAAATTTCAATAAAAAATTCAATAAATTAAAACTAAACATTTAAATGTCGGCTAATTTTATACATATACAATTCAATTTCAACACACGTTCTATGATATAAACTGTAAAATAAAGCGAAAGTCTCCCATATAAAACATATTGTTACGAAGAAATAATTTTGTAAAACAAAATCATAATTGCATTCCCTTAAATTAGTATTTTCACTATTTCTAGCATTTGGGCTATATAAAAAAATTATTACAATAAGAAAATATACATATGTCGGAAAATCAAGTACGTTTAAAATTATATAAATTTTTAAATTATAAAAGATTTATTATTGCTGTGGAATTAGTTAAATACTAAGCAATAGAGACAATAACAATTACTAGAAAAACTGTAGATATTATAAATAAGGCTTCACATTACTCTTTTTAGTTTTATATACAAGATTATAGAGTGTAAATAAAAGCTTTAAAATCCAAAAGTATCTGTATTTTTAGTTTGCAGTAAAGAGCCCTAGTATACAAAACGAACTATAAAGGACAATTCATAACGATATTATCCTGCTTGAACCTAAAATATTACAATGTATAGTTAAAATTATAATTATTCATTAAAAATAAAAATACCATTTTCTTCTTAAAGAAAGAAAAAACACAAAAAGAAAATATATATATGAGAAAATAGTAGCCAACTTTGGTTAGATATAGGCAATATGGCAACACTGATTGAAAACATAAACATTCAAATAAAACAAAAAAGATAAAAATGTAAACAAACTTTGACGTTTACAGGTAGGTTTCCATAAAATCAGTCTGAGAGATGCAATGACCTGTATTAATGGGCCTTGCTCCAGCGTTTTCATATGTCAATTTGTATGGAAAAAAACGTCTTGCCCCAGTTCTGTTTAGTCATTTATGTTTAATCATTTATTTATGGTTTCCTTGGCATTTTTGTTTATGTCAACACGTTTTTCTGTTTGAGTGTTTGTCTATATTTATTCGCAATAAAAGCAGCTGTTGTGGTAGAAAATAATAACAAAACATTTATAAATATCAACAACAAAAATAATAGAAAAATTAAAGAATATTTTGTTAATTCATAATCATTAAAACAACAGTGCTGCCAAGCACAAAAAAAAAACTCTGTAAAACAGGTTTCTTTAATTTTGCTTTATATTATTGAATTTTTGTTGCTATTCTCCACGTAAGGTTAACATTTTTTAAAAACAGGTTTTTTTTTCTTTTAGTTTTTATATTTTAAAATCAACACTAACAATAACGCATCATCACACCACATTAGAAAAGTCGTATTTTTCAAAACCAGTTGCGTTTGAGTGATTTTGTTTCTTCACTAATAGTGGCAGAGAGGCATCGATTATATTTGGATTCCAAATCAAAACTGGTTTTTTACGAAACGGAACAAGTTAACCCGGTTTTTGAGATTTCTGATCAGTATTAAATAAATATTTCATGTTGTTACGTTTTGCTTTTCCATAGTCGTCTGAGTTTTTTTAACAGTTTTAGTCGTTTATCTAATATGGCTCAGGTAAGTTTTAAAAAAACAAATAATTTAAAATTAATTCGAAAATACTTGTAATTTTAGAAACAAAATACATACATAAATAAAAACACAAATTTAAAACAAAATATTTATGTGATACAAATATACATACAAACAAGTGATCATTACAATTATAATATCCAACACAATTACTTGACATACGACTGGACCGACTCCTACTGAATATTGGAGGTTTTAAACAAGATTTAGATTGGGCAGTGCACTACGTTCAAAGTTTTTCACTAATATATATATATATAATTTTTTATTTAAAAAATATTTCCTGAAGAAGCTACGCAGAGAAGTAGCGAAATATCGAAAAAATAATTATTTAATCGACCTAAAGCTTAATTAAAAGCTTATATATTAATCAATAATAAGGTCAACTAAACTTATTAATACAGTTCTTCATTAATACACTCACATTTTTGTCCGCTATGCTCTTGCTAAAATTAAAGGCAATAATTTTGGAAAATGATTTGGTTTTGTGTATAATTTCATAATAATACAAAAAAAATTGTACTTATAAAAAAAAGTTTATGGAAAATGGGCTGAAGGTCGCATTAGTCTTTACTTTCTATTTCTCTTCCGTTCTGTGCCGTTCCGTTACTTAGTTAATTATTCTGTGACAAAATATCAGCTGTTTTTAGTAAGTAAAGAAAAAAGAATCGTGAGGGTACTCACGATTGAATTTGTGCAAACTAAAACTAAGCAAATTTGCTGTGTAAATGGCTATAGACCGTGAACGTCCTTTTAAGGCGGATTCACCCATAAGTTTCTGAAACATTTTTTATGCAAACGAATTATTTGTTTACTGAGAGTTTTCTGCACCACGATTCACCCATTTCAGAAATTCTGATCGTAAAATCAGTGTTGCCATATTCAATTAAAAATTACATAAATACATATGTGCATAACGAAATAGAAAATTAATTATTTTTGTGTCAAATTCAGCAAATAAAAAACTAATAATATTCGAATTTATAACTAAAGTAAATAAAGAATTAATAGTATTTGCTGTAAATAAAAGATTTTGTTTTGTGATGGATGAAATGGATAAAAATCTTTTGTAACAATTATACAGTAAATTTATTTAATACTACTACCTTATATAATCGGCCCTATTCCCGTTGGCGTTCTTATTTTAAATGTCGTTTCTATTTGGTTGTCGTTTTTATGTCGCTTCGTTTCTAAAATGGTATTCCTGAAATAAAACGAAGACGACGATAAAAAGTTATCGAAAACTACAATAAAACCAAAGAAAAACTTGGTAGCACTAGAAAAAAAAAACCTGTAATATTATGTGGTTTTGTTTACCAAATAATTTCGTTTTTTTTTTTAATTAAAAATCAAATGAAATGGTGTCAGATTTGTTGTTGAATCTAAAATGAATTTAAAAAAAAGAATTAAAATATTTGAGCAACTCCTTTTTAAATGTGGTAGCATTGCGCGTTTTCTGAAGGTTATTAGGAAGACTATTCCAAAGACTTATAGTATATACATGGAATTGCCGTTTGCGGTTGAGACAAAAGGCTTTTATAATTCGGCACAATAATTTAAATGTTATAAATGTAGGGAGGATTTTTTGAAACAATAATTTTGTGCAGAAAGGTCAGACACTTGTATTTCATTAAATCTTCAAAACTGATAAATTAAAAATCTGAAACGAATAACTAGAGATACTACGGTCATGGCGACCTCTGCGGAAAATATATCGAGCAATGTTATTATAAGTTACCCTAAGTTTAAGTAAGTCAATTCTGTCACAGTTTGCAAATAATTCACATACATATAGGAGTGATGGAAGTAGGTCTGGGCAATAACATCCGTATAGAAAGTGGCGTCAAATCAATGATATACATACATATTTTAAAATTGTTTAGTAATATTTTGTTGTTAATTTAGTTTTACTTATTTTGTGCCAACCATCTCCGTCACGGAATGGAGGTCCAAATGGATTTATTTTTGCAGCCACTTCCTTCCAAAAACTTTTAAAATTTAAGGGTTTTATGCCTTTTTTGAAACCATCACGATTTTTTTTCAATTTCTGATACTAAAGTTTCAAATTGTTGCAACGTTGTAATTTTAATTTTCTATTTTTGAAACCTCTCGTTTTAATGTCGTTATTAAAATTGAAAGCGACAAAAAACAGGTGTTTCTTTATCGTTTCTATCTTCGTTTTTAAATAGAGAATTCCGACATTTTTCGATTATTGTCGATAACGACAACGGTGATACCAAGTTGTCGTTTTTATTTCGTTTTAAAATAAAAACGCCAACGGGAATAGGGCCGAATATCTTTTAATTTTTTTTTATTTTTGCCACCAGTATTTCTTATATTCTAATATGTTTACTTCTTATTTGCTTTTTCTTTACATTATTTACTTTACCATACTAATTTTTTAATACGAATGCCAAGCAATACGGCATGGTTCTTGTATAAATTTTGTATGATGTGGCAACCTTTTTCAGTGTGGTTCGGACCAAATTTAAAACTAATTTAAATCAAGCTGAGAGTACTTTAACAAGTTCTCCTGATTTCTGAGAGAAATGTCAAAGAACATTTAAAAATAAATTTGGTCAGAACCAAAAATGTTTCAGAAACTCATGGGTGTATTTTTTGTATTTGTTTGAACTGGTCCTGCCAGGTTTACCAACACAAAAAATCTGGCATCTCTTAAAAAATAAGTGTATTACAAATGAAAATGCCTAAAAGTAGCATATGGGCATTTCCTGGGGTCGCGAATGTACATTCGTACGCTTTTGATGTAAAAAGAACATGGAAAATAAGCTTTTTCTAACATATTTTTTTGCGATTAGATAGCATTTTGGAAGCTCTATGTGTACGTTTCATAATAATAGTTATAAACATATGGTCACGAACGTACGCAAAATAGAAGTCAACTTTGACTGGCAGTAGTGAAATGTAAAATTCTGCGAAATGGAACGGAATATTTAAAAGCGATTAATTTATTTTTAAAGGTCTCTATCCAGTATTTTCATAATAAAATATCTCTATTGGTTTTTGTTTAATTGGTTTAAGAATCGGTCGCGAACGTACGATATTTCCATATGTTTTTTTTTACTATTATCACCATGCATTTTCCCAAAAAATATCTTCAAATTTCCTTAATAAAAACTTAACACTTAATTTATAGCGTGTAGTATCACTAATAACAAGAAATACACCAATTTATTTAATACCAAATAACGAAATTTTAACAATATTTATGATAAGTATTTTTGTTTTTATTGAATAGGCCGTTAGAGCCGTGCTTTGTTCAAATACCTAATCACAGAAAATCGAATGAATCATTCTGACACCTGGAACATACGGTACAACATTCCATTTTTCCAGAAAAGTGGGGGACATCTTACAAATTTTATCAGGTCCAATTTTCCAGTTTCCAGCCCAATTTCCTCAAGTAAACACCTGAGATATGCTATGAAATCATTCTATTATAAAAATATGGACACTTTTTTATAATTATTAACAATTAAACGTGATTATTGTCAACATATTATTTTTCGATCTTGGTTGACCCTTCTGTGGATATGCCCATATAGAAAAAAATTGATTTTTAATAAATAATGGTATGTATTAACGAAAAAAGAAAACGCGTGTTTTGTATACATGAAATATTGTAAATGCAAATATCGTTTTCGCATTTTAGCTGTAACATGCGTAAAATATATGGCTGTAGAAATGTCAAAAAAAAAGTTTCTAAGCAAAAATACTCAACCAATTTACATATGTACATACATAACTGGCCTTTACAGCCCTGTGTCAAGATTACGGCCTAGCTTCTTGCAGCACTCATGTTGTGTGTGTAAATTTTTATCCATGAGTACCGGGACCTACAGTTTAATGTCGACTCCGAACGACAGCTTGAGAAGCTTGTTCATGACAATTAATTACTCTCAGAGCTTTTGCCAGAAGACTGCTGAGAGGTAGTCGCCGAAAGAAATAGCTGGGCTCATGTCTTAGTAAGCCAACACACTAACCACTAGACCACGGCGACTACACTACTCAACCAATTTATTGAAGGTTTTTTTCAGGGCAAATGATGCAAATTGCAAATTGTTGTATTGAAAAAGTATTTTGATACACTTTGCATCGTTCGCACAGTTTGCAATACCCTTCGTATATAAAATTGTGCCACAAACTTGAAAAATAAACAAAAGTAATAAAAAAATTAGCAACCATGTACTTATAATATATGTATATGTAAGTCGACGACTATTACTGAATTTTGGAAATTTACAAACATACAATCGAAGCATTCTGAACTAAAAAGTATGCTTGCCAAATGACTATATTTGGAACAACATACCCACGTGAATAATTTTATTCAACTTTAAATTCTGTGAAATCTTAACCCCGATCAGTACTATTGTACTATTGATCCTTCACACACGTCTTAAGTCGCATTGGCCAGTCATCAATAGCTGCACTCACCTTATAAATTGGAAAATTGGCTACAGCACGAACCGAAGCTGTCTTAAGAGAATCAATGTTACGGTATCTTTTTTGAGAGACCATGTCCTCTAAAACCGTCCACAATTTGTAATCCAAAGGATTCAAATCAGGGCTGCTAGATGGCCATTCTTTAGAGCATACAAAAGTTGGCAAATTGTTTGGAAGCCAGGTCTTTGTCATTTTGCCTTATTAGCTGGTGCAGAATCTTGTTGGAAAATCAAAAGTTGGTTTTGGAACTGGGAATTGTTAAGCGGCTTCACAACTGTTTCCAAAACGGTTTCTTGGTAAACTTTGGCCAATTTTTTAACCCCTTGTTTACAGAAACGCAAGTTAGTCGCCCCATGGTAAGAGACACCCCACCAAACCATGACACTTGGAATGAGTTCTGATGCTTCTGCTGTACGGTAAAAATTTTTTCATCCTTAAACAAGATTTTTCTATGCAAGTTATCAGCATACTTCAACGAAGACGTTTGGATTTTTCTATCCTAGTTATTTAAAGCTGCAGTCAACAAATGTCCTGTACGCCGATTGAAATGTCCAAAACCCAAGTCTTTTTAATAATACGACTCATGTTCTTTTGTGTGATTTTTATCTCACGGGCCATGATTTTCTGTTTCCGGAGAGGTTTTCGTTAATTTCTTGCTTTGACAGCTTTGATTACTTTCTGTGTCCATACGGTAGGAGGGCGACCCTGACGGGGGCGGTCTTCTGCTTTTGCGACTAATGCTGAGCGGGAGCAGCGTTTTGAAAATATCATTTTTTTTTTCTTTCAACACTTAACCCTTTCACTACAAGTTTTTACTGGATGGATGAAAAATTCCGATTTCTTGGATTTCTACTATTATTAAGTCCGGGAACAACATTCAACAACCGGATTTTAAAAATTATTACCCTAAATGTGTTTTTTGGAATGTATCCATATGGATACAAAATTCACTAATGGTAAAGAAAAATGCAAGAATTTTGTTTTTCATTCATATATAGAACTTTTTTATTTCTTTTAAGTTTTTAATTTTTTTTACATAAGAATAAATTTTTTTTAATAAAAAACAAGCATAAAACTAAAACTTTACATAAACTTAAACAATACACATAAAAATGCACATAAAAACCTTAATAAAGCTGAAACTGAAATAAAACAAAATATTCATGTACTTACTACAAGTTTATTTATTTAAAATGTAATGAAAATTCTTGAAGCAGTTCCTGGATCCGTTTGGAATGCATAAGAAAGTATCGCACTTTGAGCACTTATATCTCGTTTGTCTTTTCTTTGAAGTCGATGGACTTTCGGGAATTTCCTCATTTAAAGACAACGCTGGGCGTCCACGCTTCCCAGAACAAGCCTGTTCATCAGAAAGAGCTAAAAGTCCATTCGCAACATCATTACGAAAGCTTAGCAAATCCATATATTTCTTTGTACAGATATTGCTTTCATGATCCATTCTATATTCCAACCACGAATTGCAAATTGCTAGGTCAATGAGGTGGTCAAATATCTTAAGCATCCACTTTCGAGATCTAATGGAGATTCTGTACAAAGAAAGCAGAAAATCCATCTTATGAACGCCACCCATGTTCTTGTTATATTCTTTTATTATATTTGGCTGTATTATTTCCACATTTTTCTTTTCTTCCTCATTGAATCGGCGTACAAGTTGATGGGGTTCATGTCCATGGATTGATGACACCAATTGGACAATCCCGCCATCAAACCATCTCAGGAGAAATATATTATCGGATCTTTCTACACGGTAGTCGAAGCTTCCACGATCTTCCTTTTTTAACTACTTATCAGATTTAAAATTTATTTTACCATATCTATTTCCTCTAATTGTACCGGTTGCCCAAATTCCTCGCTGACGTAAATTCAATACTAAATTAAGAGTCTAAAAATAATTATCGAAATAGATTTTATGATTTTTTCCTTCTGGAATTTTCTTTGAAAGGTGAACTCAATATCGGAGCAAAATCGTAAGTTTGCGCCACCTAATAATGTACTTTTACCCTGATAAATCTCAATTTCGTAAACCATTCCTTTTGAGCTACATAGACAAAAAATATTTATTCCCCATTTGATGGGCTTTTTTGGCATATATTGCTTCATAGTAGTTCTTCCTTTAAATGGAACCATCATCTCATCTACGCAAAGATTTTCATCTTTTGGAATAGAATAGGATTTTTTAAGAAACATATTTATTAAAGGCCGTACCTTGTACAGCTTGTCATTACCTGTCGATTCTGTTGTAAATTTAAAATTTAAATTTTTTTCGACTTATAACTTAGCAGAACTAAAGTTTAGGTCTGCATTACAACAGCATCAACAGTAAAATGGTTTAGTTTGTTATTTTCTCCCTCTTTATATGTATACACAACTCAAGTTTGTATCCATATGGATACATACAATTTTCAAAAAATTCCTGGCGACTATACTAATCCTTAAATGAAAAAATAATAATTGAGATCAACGCAACAAATGTTTATCTTGATCTAGGATTCACTTATTTACTAAAAAAGTATCCGAAAGTATATGTAATTTAAGATCCAAAAAAATTATTTTTTTGAGAAATAAAAAAATAAAAAAAACATTTTTTTTTAATTGATATTTTTTTGACAAATTTAAAAAAAAATCAATTCTTATAACAGCCAAGACTTCAAAAAATCATAGTTGATTAAAATTTCAACCAGTATTATCAAATCGAAGCTGTGAGACGCCCTAAAAGTTGACTGTATCCATATGGATACATAGGAGCGAAAGGGTTAAAAATGCTGTAACTATGATACTGTTTTCTTTATCTGACCACTTTATGGTTAAAGTTAACACAATTTCAAATTCCCTTAACTGACCAACGCTATAGAGGTTACCTTTAAAATAACAAGTGATGCTAAGTATACTTAAAGCATAAAAGGTGATCGTGTGGGTAAAGAAGTTAAAGCTCTAAACCATGCACCTCGATTGAAACAATCTTTTAATGGAAAAAAATAAATATCTGAAATTTATTGTAAAATTGATGGAAGAGTAGATATAGATAAGTAAGTTAAAAAAATTCAATTTAAAAAAAAAACATATTGACTGCAATATTTTAGAAAAACATTATGAAGCCAGAAAAGAAATAAAAGTCTAAGCTGAGCATCCTTAACAGCAGCAATTAAAGTTCCCGGTATTTTTAAATTGGATTTGTTTTCTTTTCTTGGCACTTTTTATGTGTTGTGTCTTTAACTCTTATTTATTTTGTTTACATTTTTTGCTTTCACCTACAAACAATCTCTGAGCGGGGTCTTGCAAACATGGTCGCATTAAAATGCGCTCAAGACTCACTATTGTTTTATCACGCATAGGCGTGGTGATGTCAATAGAACCTTGTCATCTTTGACTACGAGTAATGTAAATATTGAGGAGGCGGACGCTCTTGATGTTTTGGGCATGAGAATTAACTGTGATGTTCATTGGAATGATTCAAGTGCTTCGTTTTTTTTTAACGGTGCAAGAAATACTCCACTTCATCTGACCTTCTCAATACTTATTTGACCGATGATGCGGGCTTCTAGACCGCATATTATCGACGGTAGGATAAGGTATTCAGCTCTATCGATTAGTTGGAGCATCAGCGACATGTGGCATGAGTTTCATTGTTCTATCGGTATTACAATGGGAGGTGCTCTGATAAAATAAAAGACTTGATTCCGGATGGTCACATATTCTTACGGAGTGCACGTAGCTCTCTCAGAGCACATCCTTTTGTCCAGTGAATCGCACTATCATTATAAAGAGAATTTGTTCATTTGTGGAACAGTCTTCCTGTGAACCTTTTTTCTTTCAATTACGATATTACACACAACGCATTTTCCTACAGCAACACAATGTACTGCATAAGTAGAGGTCATCCCCTGAGAGCTGGCCTTCATAAAATAAAAAATAAAAACCAGGTTTTTTTCATTTATGTGTACAATATTGCCATATTGAAAGTTAAATTCAAAGTGTTTATGAATCAGAAATTCTAATATTTGTGAATTGAAAATTTGAATCGTAATCTGCAGAAGGTAAAACAAATTTGATCGAAATTGTAAATACAGAATTAAAACCATTCCGATCAGAATATGTGACATGCCTGATATTTCAACGTACATACATTACATTACATTACAACCCTCTGTCCATGAGTCAGTTTAAAGTCGACTCCGAACGACAGACTTAGGAAACTTTTTCATGGCAATCAGTTCCTCTCAAAGCTTTTGCCTAAAGAAATATTTTTTTCATATTTCGTTTTTTTTTTCCAAAATGTCAGAGCTAGTGTTTGACCCCGAAGCCCTCGTCTTAGCAAGCCATCATACTGTATACTAGGCTACGACGACTTGGGCAGAACGTGGTCCAGCCAAATATTAGAAATATAAAAACTACTCATACATCAAACTTTTCCACATACAGACTGCGGCTTTAGTTTTTTTATATAGATTTATGACACGTCTTAGTTTTTACTGCACCTGTGACTTAGAAAAAACGTAAATAAATTTTTGTTTGTTTTGGTAATCACTTCAAAATATAAAATTTGCAAAAGACGTAACAATTTTGTTTGCCTGTTTCCGAAACCAACACATTTTAAAAATCAATTTTTTGTGTTCTCTCTATATCTCTTTTCTAATAGAAATCTGATTCTGAAAACTCCGTAGACCATACTGACGTTAATCCAAGTCCTCCGCGAAAACGGCATACATTAACACTGAAAGAAAGAGTAGCGGTCATTGAAGCCTATGACCAACGTCCAGTATATACAAAGGTGGCGCGTATGTTCAACTGCAGCTGGGAACAAATTAAAAATATCGTTGCTGATCGTGACGCTATAATGGAATCTTATAATGCTTCTGTCAATCAAAAGCTTGAAAAACTAGATAATACAGAAAGTATGGATTCGGCTTTAAAAGAGAGAAAAATTAAGTTTCTGGGAGAATGTGTGTACGAAAGCATAAGGCGTTTGCAATATCATGCAAGACAACCTGTTAATGAGGAACTTATACGTTTAAAAGCTTTAGAATTTCAAGATATTTTAAAAATAGATGGTTTTACGCTAAGTAGAAAATGGCTGAATATCTTTAAGGCCACCTACAATATATCTTTGTCCAATAAGCAGATTGCTATACGTACTGTTCCACCCTCTTCATTTGATTTAAAAGATATCGTAACCTATTGCACAAAACAAAATGCCAGCAAAGCCAATAATAATTTGCAAACGCGTTACATTAAATTCGGAAACATTTGTATGAAACATGAAAGTAAACGCCTGCGTAAACTTAACTTTCTGCGAGAGGCCCTAAGTGAGTATATGTTAAGGGTGCGAATTCATCATAAATCCATTAAATTGACTAGTATGATGATGCGTAAAATTGCCACTGAGTTTAATGAAATTCTTAAAGTACAAGATTTTGAGCCCACTTTGGAATGGGTTGATAATTTCATGAAATGGTTTGACAGACTGTTGCAGATAACAGATATTAAAAAACCGCCCTTAAGTTTAGATCTGAAAGATATACTCAGTTATTGCAGTCGTATGCATAATACAACTAAAGCACCCACCGTAACTTTGATCCCCAAAGAAAGAGTTTTACAGATGCGTACTACACCGAAATTTCCAGGCAACCTAGTTTCAGCTTCGGGTTTAAAATTTCAACAAAATTCTATTATATACTTAGATGAGGAATCCGAAAATAATACTAAACCGGATATGAAAGCAAAACAAGAGGAAAAAAATCAAATAGAACAACCACCTCCTTTAAAAATACGTAAAATCGAATCGATAAATAATGATCTCCAATTGCAGCGCAACTTTACAAAGCCTCAAGAAACTGTAGAGAGTTCAATAACAGACAAACCTAAAATATCACATGAGCACTTGCAAAAAGCGTGTGTTATGGTCGATGATGCAGTGAAAATAATTCATATAAATCCTGCAGTTAATGTCCCCGATGTACAAATTAAAGACGAATTTGTTAAAGAAAATGATTTTATATTACCAACAGCTTTACCAGCAAGCAGTAGCCCAGTACCAACAACAATTACAATAGCTAAACAGGAAAACATTACCACTCTAACAACTGCAAAGGTTGATGATAATGAAAATGAAGTGGAACTACCCCGACATGTAACAAATTTTAAAGATATTCTCTTATTACTCAAACCCTTAGAAGAATATGCTATGCTTAAAGAAAACTATAGAGCAATAGGTCTGATTACACAACTTGAAGAGGTTTTTAAAAATCAATCTCAAGAAGAGAACTCTATAGAAGAAGAAGAAGAATTTATTGGCTAAGATTGGCATTTGTACATACGAAAGTTACATTGTTTAAAATGTAATTCTTTACGGATCACAATCAATTGCTTCGGTTGGCTTTAATTGTAGTAAAGCTTTAAGTTCCTTAACCAAATTTTAATTTTCTTTCGTTTAAATTATTTTTATAATAAATATTATATTTTTTCCTTAAAAAAAGTTAATTTTAAACAAAATAAATACATATTTTGAATTACAAAAGTTTAATTTAAAATATAATAAGGAAGTACTACCAAATAATAAGTTGTATAATAAAATAATTAATTTAAGATGAATAATTTTTCTTTTATTTTGGCTGTTAAATAAAAACTAAAGTATATATCACGGTTTCAAAATTAAACGTAAATAAAACACATATAAAATATTTTTTCATAATATTTCTTTTTTAGTATAAAGTTTGAACGTTGACATTATGTGTGAAACACTACATCATATAAATGACCTCCACGCGAAGTGTTGCAAGCATTGATTTTCGACCAGTTTTTGACACATATTGGGCGGTATCTCAGCCACAACTTGGCGAATGTTGGTTTTTAAGTGCTCAAGAGTTGAAGGTTTATCTGCATAAACATGGTCTTTCGTGTAGCCCCACAAAAAAAAGTCTAATGGTGTCAAACCGTATGATCTTGGTGGCCAGTTGATATCGCCACGACGAGAAATAACGCGGCCAGGAAATGTCTCTTGCAATAAAGCCATATTCGCTCGAGTTGTGTGGCATGTGGAACCGTCTTGTTGAAACCACATAATAACAGGCAAAAAAAGTTGGTTATTATATGACCATAACGCTCCGAATTCACGGTGACAGTCGTTCCATCGTCGCTTTCGAAGAAGTAAGGTCCAATCACACCTACGGACCAAAGAGCACACCAAACAGCGACTTTTTCTGGATGTAATGGCCTCTCTACACTTACTTGAGAATTCTCAGAATCCCAAATACGACAATTTTGTTTATTAACATACTCACCGAGTGAGAAATGTGCTTCATCGCTGAAGATAATTTTGTTCGAAAAATTGCCGTCCACCGCCTGTTGTCAAGCACCCATTCCAGGTATCTACGACATTGTGAATGGTCAGCTGGCTTCAGTTGTTGCGTGAGCTGGGCTTTATATGGATGTATGTAGGTGTAGATCTAAATGCAAAATACGCCATAATGTGCCGTAAGACAGTCCTAATTCCTGAGAACGACGAGGAATCGACACATTCGGGTCTTTGGTAACACTTTCATTTACAGCAGCGATATTTTCAGCGGAACGAGCGAAACGATGATGCACAGGCCTTACAATATTTGAAACTGCTCCAGTCTCTTCAAATTTCTTCACAATTTTGCCAATTGCTTGCGTAGTTGGACGATTATGTAAACCATAATCTCCTCTTAAAGCACGATATGTGGCTGTAGCAGAATCACCATTTTTGTAGTAAGTTTTGATAATTTTTATGCGTTGTGTGATAGTTAAGCGATCCATTTTCGTCAATGTCAGACTTTCAACTGAAAAGAAAAAAATTGGTTTAAAAACTTAGTTTGACAGATGTCGAATTCCAGTCCCATACTTTTGAAACCACGAAATGGATAGGCCGTTATATATGTAAACATACAGCAGTTGTTAAAATAATAGAACCATCAGTGAGTATTGAGCTGATCTGGCAATTCTAGTTTTTCGGATTAAATTTTATCTATAATTTCATAACCTTTAGCAATTTTTATTGAAAGAGTTGTGTAAACAAGATAAAAAAAAGAAAGGCACACCATTCAAATTATGGATTGCAATCGATCTATGGTAATTTGGTCACGTCAGATTTTCGAAACACTAAAATAATATTTTCTTTTACGTTTTTAACATAAAAAATCATTAGTTTATCTAAAAATCAACGAGTTGTCAAAACTGAATGGCGTTATTTGAACGTCGATTGTATTTTGTTGGTACGGTTTCACGGATGTGTCCCAAATCCTCGATAAATTTTTTAAATTTTCAATAAATCTGGGTGAGAACGCTCGAATTAGTATGAATTTTTTTTTTTCATTTCCATTATACAAAGAAAGAGCCTTTAAACTGTACTTAAAGCCATCGATAAATTATCTCCATTCAGTTGTAGCTGGTAAATTTCGTTTACTATAAACCATCAATATCAGTACAGTGTGGAATAAAATGCTTCTTTTCAAAATACATATGCAGTCAATTCAAAGCTTCTATATATATAGATTGCTACTTTTATCCCAATTGCAAGACGTTTTCACTCCTGCATGCGTAAAGCTAGTAATTTTGCGTCTTGCTTTGTTAATTGTAAACCCTGAATTATATCATCCAGCTCACCTTGAGTCACTAAATGGCGTTCATCACCAGCCTCATACAAACTACCACTGCTGGTAAAATATGTTTAAAAAATAAGTGGTCCCCCCTCCCCCACCAATAAGACTTTCTTCAAGAAACCGCTCTCTGACATTCCAATGGGGCAATTGCTGTTGATCATTCAAGTATAAAGGTATAATACTAGCCTTTGAGTGATAAAATTGACAGCAGCTTGTTGCATCTACAAAAAGGCGCATAATATATATCTATAAAAAAAATCTATCTAGATATCTACCTTCAAATTCCAATAATATGCCCTGCATGAGTAGGGGTTTACCCCTTAGTATTGATCTTAATAAAAAAAAGAAAAAAAATTTGGTGGACGTTGAACTGGTTCGAAAACCAATGGGATATTCGAGTAAGTAATATTTTTTCGATTTTTCATATTGAATCCAACAACTTTTGTTAAACAGAAATAACAAGTTTCTGACAGTAAAACCACAACAATGTAAACGTGTATATTTCAATGGTTCTGATACTGAATATCCTTTTTTTCCACAAAATATTCACCACACACAAAGCAAAAATAATAACACACGATCTCTCTGACATGCCTAAGCGCTACTATTATAAAGATTTAGAATGAATGTGGTCTTCTGTCAAATTAATAATTCGCCGTGCGGGAGTTTATGTGCTCTATCCCAATATAACTGAAAATATATTTGATTATAATTCGAAAAAATAATTACCCGATTCGAGTGAAGTAAACTTTTTTTAAAAGTGTAACAATTGTTTATAATAATTGCAAACTAATAATAAAATAAACATGTTTCACTATTATTTTATACAACCAACAAACAAAAAAGTCCAAAAAATTAACTAAAAAAATTGTCCGTACGGCAATCTAAGTAATATAACGGTTCTTTCATTTTTGTTGTTTTTATAAAATCGGATCATTGTCCAGAAAGAAATATAAATTTCTCTAATACAACGGATCTTTAATTTTTGAAGTTGAGGTAAAATTAGACAATTTCTCAGTCTTATAAAGTGGCGTTATAATAATAGTGCGTTATAATAATTTTCAATATGAGTTCAAATAATAAAAATCATACTAAAATTCCTATTGCCATCAAAGAATTGATTATTAAACTGCACAATGAAGGCAAAATATTTCTAGACCAAAATCATCCAATATGTGATACAAAATTATAAAAAAAAAACAAGTTCATTGTTAATTGCGCCAGGAAGAGGTCGTAAAAAAATCATAGACGCTCGATTGGGAAGAAAGATCGACCGGATGGTTAAACTGGAACCAAAAGCAAGTGCTGTAAAAATAGCTAAAAATATTAAAAAAGATGAAAACGTTACTTTAAGCGCACAAACGGTACGGAACTTTGTGCATATAACCAATATAAGACATGTGTTCCACGTAAAAAACCCTTTATATCAAAAAAGATATAAAACAGCGTTTAGATTATGCCAAAAAATATGTAGACAAGCCTGACGACTTCTGGAGAACAATTATTTTCACTGAAGAAAGTAAATTTAATATTTTTGGGTCGGATGGAAGACGTTTTGTGTGGAGAAGAGAAAACACCGCGTTGAGTTAAAGCATCTAAAAGCAACAGTGAAACATGGTGGTGGCTCGTTGATGGTGTGGGGTGCAATGGCAGCTGTAGGTGTGGGAAATCTCGTGTTTGTGGAAACCACGATGGACAAATTTAGTTATTTGAATATTTTAAAAGAAAATTTAAAAGCTAACGCCACTAAGACGATTATCGTTTCTTGCACGATAACGACGCAAAGCACACTTCCATGGCTGTGCGAGAATGGCTGCTCAACCACGTTAAGGAAGTGGTGTCTCATCCTCCCCAAAGCCCAGATTTAAATCTAATAGAACATTTATGGGGTATTTTAGAAAAAAAAAAATTCGCCAGCATAAAATAACTAATAAGCAAATGCTGAAAAATGTCAGCGTTTAAGAATGGTGGAATATTGGCACAGAAACCACAGAAAAACTGGCTTTATCGATGAAAAACCGCTTAACAGACGTAATCGCTGCTAAAGGATACCACACTAAATATTAACCCATTTACCGCCAAAATGAAACCAGCAGTGATATTTTATTTTATATTCTTAGGAAACTAAATAAACATAAACAAAAGAAAAAACTTAAAAAAATTCATTAGGTAAGGTAAAAAGTATATGTACTCGACTGGGTACAGCGGCGTCTTACGTGTGAAAACTTTCAAAACACGATCTTTCTACACATAATGTTTTTAAGCATTTTTTACATTGCCAGCGAACTCTTGCGTGGCATACTACACATCTGACTGGTTTTACAACTTTTGCAGGGTAGTGACCTATGCCGTCTTGCGGTAATCCTGGAACTGATGAAGATGTAGGCCAAGCTTTACCAACAAACATCTTGCGTAAGTAGAACCTCCCAATAGAGCGCCGGAATAAAAGTTGATCCATGTTATCATTATGGCTCATTAAAAGTGAATCATTTTTTATTTTACTATTAATTGGCAATTTTTATAACTACTTACTTGTTGGACTTTAAAAAAAATTTACTACATTTGAATTGGGTAAGTATTTTTCGAATTATAATCAAATATATTTTCAGTTGTATGGGGTACGGACAATTGTTGAGACAGTGTATATCTCGAGTTAATTATGCCACTTTAGGTCTTCGACCCCAAATTTTTCAAGTCTCTGCAATCCGTTTTCGGATATCTAATCCAGTTTCGGAGATAAATAGCCAAAAACGGATTGCAGATTTTAAAAATTTTGGTGTCAAAAACCTAAAGTGACATCATTACCTCGAGATATATAAGATGGCGGATGAGCACATAAACTCCCGCACGACGAATTGTGAAATTGTAGGGTCAGTGTTGACTGTTTTACAGTATTGCCAGCATGCGATAAAAAATGAACAAGAAGTGATAGCCCAGATACGAATTCATCGCACCCAGATTATTTAAAAACCATGCTTCGTTTCTGCAGTCATTTTTTTTTCAAATTTGCTTGCAACAGTCAATATATACATACAATAGACATATGTATGTATGTATATACGTATGTATATGTATGGTTGTTAAGATTTTTGAAAAAACTTTATGGCATTGCATGATATGGCATTTACATATCCAAATATTAAAGTAAAAATTTTTTAAAAAGCACTCTCTCTCTCTATCTGTTATATATCAAAAAAGTATTTCAACGATTCTTTTGGCCAACTTGCTATGTCACTTTATAAATAAAGTCCACATGTCAAAGGTAAACTTTAATAACGGTTCTATATGTGTAACATATACTGTTTATCAGGATATACATAATCAGCATATTTTAAATTGAAAAAACTTTATAGCTTTGCAGAAAAATAATTGCTTTTGCAAATGACAATTTAAGCGCAAAAATTCCTATGAAAATGCGTTAAATCCATGTTGTTCCCTGCATAAAATTCTTAATTAATGTGTTGATTCAAGAGAATCGGACCATATGTCATATTTCAAAGGGGATCAGGGCACAGGTCCCGTGTGTCCGTATGTGCCCTCACCTTGGTAGTATGCAGTAATTTATCAAAAATTATTCAAAATTTTGTAAACAACTAAAACACCATTTTAATTACTTCTAATAAAAGTATTTTATTTTCGTAAAATTCTTTTTTGATAAGGTGTGTTAGAAATACTCGTACATATATAAAGACGATAATTTTCTATTCAAGAACGTAAACTTTTTGCATAAATTATATACACGAAAACAAAGACTTAAATTATTCAACAAAAAAATCTTAATTAGATTTCAAAACACCCATAACTCTGACAAATTAAATTAGAAGGATGCTATCTCTATGCAGAAAAATAAAACCCATCAGACAGGCAACCAGGCAGCTAGATAGTGAGTTTGACAGACAAACAGCCAACTAACAACCCCTAAAAATACTCGTATCATTCACTAGAAAGACGGAAAGACTAATGCTCTTAAAAGTATATAAAAATGTATGTATGTGTGTGTACTGTATATAAGAACCAATGTGAGCATGTATAGGAGAAGAGTATATATACAAATATTTCAATACATATAATTAAGGGACCCTGACATGGCAAAATTTCCTTGAATGCGATTATCTGCCATCTGCAGCCTTACTTAAGTTGAGAAAGATGGATTTTCAAAATTCCCTATACAGAAAAACAGAAAAAAAAAACTTTTTCAAATTTAAGTTACGAGTAATGGTTCCAAATTAATCATCAGAATGACATGACGAAAACCAAAACCAAAAAATAAGTACAAAAAAAGTTGAAAGTAGAGAAAGGCCATAAACCGGATGATGGGCGTATGCTTTTTCAAAAGCTAATGTTTTACTCGTATTTAGTATAGGTTGACGTAAATAGTGAAGCACTGCCACCGAATATCTGGCATTTTTGTTGTGTGTGTTAGAGAGTTGCTCTTGCTTGAACCTTGACAAAATTATATTATTTTTTCTTTCTTTTTTTTTTTTTTTTTGAAAGTATTCCAAGTATAGTATTAAGCAATTTAAAAAAAAAAAATACTGGTTGGCATTTATATTACTCTGTTCATTTATTTTTATAGAACCCTCAATTCGTTTCAAACGACAGTGAGTCATTACACGTTATGGTATACTCGTCAGATCGACTGACTAAATAATCAAGAGTCAGTTATGAACAACAACTGGGAACTCAATAACTTACTAAACAGGCAAGCATGTATTTTCATGATGTGTAAACAATATTACAGTGCTGAACAAAAATATAACAAAACTTGCGAGTATGATGTTAAACCCATAATCTTTAAATTGCTTCACTCCCAATCGAAATGGAAGAATTGCTAATTAAGCATAAATATCACATTTGACCAACGTAAATTAAAGCGTTGACAAGTGCCCAAAACATTAATGCCAAAATGACAAGTTGTGTCATAGACAATAATATCAACTCAACAATACATATTTAATTTAGCTAAATATATATGAAATAATGGGTATTTATAGCGAGATTTGACGTGAAAATAACTAAAATGGCATTACTTTTAAGCAATAACAAAAGAGATCGTGTCAAACTGCAGCCGACATGACAAAATGCCCTTTTCAATTGATGGTGGTAAAATTTTAGCCGTCGGCAAAAAAAAATTAAAAAGATATGATTCAATGGATAAGTTCATAGGATAAGTTAAAAAACACACAAAATTTTGACAAAACGGATATAGAGGTTTCCAACTTTTAAAGTATTACTTCTCTTTCTCTCAAAATATGCCTCAGTTGCAGCGATTACGTCACCATTGGTCTTACAATTTCTCCCCAATTCATTCAACATTGAAATCGTTTTCATCGGTTAGTAATACGGTGCATTGTCTTGTTGAAACAACATTTTTTTCTTATGTAAATGTAAAGACAGCCGTTTCTTCACAATTTCAGCCTTCAATCTATTCAAATGTGCACAGTAATAATCGATGTTTATAATAATTCCTTTTTGGAGACATTCAATCAATATTATCGCTTTGCATTACAAAATACAAAAACACCGTTACCTTACCGGTCGAGTATTGCGTCGTTGCTGTCTTTGGATTCGGTTCTGATTCAATTGACTGTCGATTGCATTCTGGTATTTAATAGTTAAGCCATGTTTCATCAAATGTCACATTTCGACGATAGAATCCCATTTTATTGCGGTATAACAGAGCCAAGCATTTGTCTGCACCATCAAATCATTGTTGTTTTTGATCGATTGTAAGCACACACGACACCCATTTTGTACAGAGCTTTCGCATACCCAAATGTTGGTGTAAAATGGTAAAAATACGAACATCTGATATCTTTAAAATGTCAGCTAGCTCTTGCACCTTCAATTTACGATCGTTCATAACCAATTTGTGGATTTTTGCGATGGTTACTAAAATAACAGCCTTATTTGAGCGTCCACTGCTCTCTACATCATTTGTGCTGATACGATCACGTTTAAATTCAACATACCACTTCTCTACTATGTTTCTCGATGGAGCAGAGTTCGGATAATATTTATCAAAATTCGAAAACAATTTTATCAAAAGTTGCTTCCCACAAAATGCTATAACTCACTGTCAAATTTATAGCATTTTCAGTTTAAATTAAACCTTTTTCAAAATAAATGAAACCTTTTTCAAAATAAACGCAACATTTTTCAAATTAAACGAGACCTTTTTCAAATTGAACGAAACTCTATTCAAATTAAATGAAACTTTATTCAAATTCATTTAAACATTTTTCAAATTAAATTGAACCAGTTATAGAATTTAATAGAAAAGAAAATATTTCCTGAAGAAGCTACGCAGAGAAGTAGCGAAATATCGAAAAAATAATTATTTAATCGACCCAAAGCTTAATTAAAAGCTTATATATTCATTAATATTATAAAATCTTCTTTTCAATAAATCCCGTTACATTGATGTCTTTATAAATAAAAATCAATGCTGTTCGTTGGTCATCGCATCAGTTGAGAACGGCTGATTTTGAGGATATTTTCTGTCTAATAATTGCCGTGAGCCAATTTTGCCCCGCCCATTCTTTTTTTGATTTACCTAAAACCAGAAAACGGCTCCATCGATTTGACTAATTTTTCTTACAAATGTTTGTATTAAACCATTCTAAGTTTTTATCGAGAGAAAAATATGATATGCCTACTTTACGCCCACTTTTTTCTATTTATCTCTAAATACTGATTTCTGTACACCTTTAGAACGGTTACAGCTAAAGTTTCGAAATTGGGTCTGAATGATTTCATGGGCAAGGCAAATCATCAGTCAGAAAGTGGGAGAAATTAGGCAAGTGGGCGTGACACCTTCCGTACAAGTTAAAAATTGATTTCTTTATACATATGTAAGTATCTTTAGAAGTGTTGAAGCTAAAGTTTCTGAATTTGGTGTGATTGATTTCGTAGCCATTAAAAATTACCAATAGGAAAAAATGCGGACAAGTAGACGTGGTAGCTTCCAGACAAACTAACTATTGAGTTCAGTATATTTTGAAATCTGTAACAGTTAAAGTTTTTGAATTTGGTCTGAATTATACCATTAGTCGAAAAATGTGGACAAATGATAGTGGTAGGTGTAGCGAAGCACGCCGGGTTTAAGGTAGTTAAAAATATATTTCATTGCTTTATGATTTAAACTTGTTTTGCTCTTAAGATTTCCATAAAAATATCGATATATATATATATAGATTTTTTTCAAAATACTTTGAAGATATATGTTCATATGTATGTACTATCGTATATGTATGCAAAATTTCGTATACCTATTAAAAAAACCCAAAATATTTATTGAATTGTACAACAAAAAATTCAGGTACAAAAAAGTAGGTTTTAAAATTTTTCTTTGTCATTATTTAGTGTTCACTGTAGTTGTTAATACTCGTACTTCATCAGTTGTTGCCGTTGGCGTTGTATGGGTTTGAAAACTGATAAAGAAAAACTGTATTTCTGTAAATTAGAGTTGTAACAGTGGTAGTAATTGTGCCTGGGTATGGCTTAGTCATTGCCATTATAATCCCCTAAAATTCTATATGAACATTTTATTTTGCTTCACAAAAACTACAAAAACGAGTATAAATTTTCCATTAAACGGAGCTGAGCTGAACTGAACGAATCGATATTATTTTTCGAAAAACTTATAAGCATTAAATGAATTTTTCCCATTAATCCATAATATTTACAACAATAAGAAAAAGCAACAACAATTAAAAATACAGCTCTTAAAACCCTCCACCGATGATATTGTACATGCAGTTGTTTGGATGATATTGCCACCAGTCCACTATACTGCGTACTACAACGCATACAACTACTAATCAAGGAAAGAACATCTTTCAGACAAAACTTTTATGAAAATAAATTAAAATGATGTATCGCGCACAGTTGAATTTGAACAAAAAAATCTATAAGAAAGCAATATGGATGAATGGATGGATGAGATATAAATGGGTTTTTTATTATTAAAAGAATTAGTGCGGGTAGTTTTTCACTAAAATTAACTACATTCGCCGTCATCATCGGTTTAGTTTACTTGTTGGTTGAGTTGGCACTCAAACGAAGAAGTGTCTTTTCTTTGTAAATGGAATGTATTGAAATATGTTCTTCACTTTAACTGGGTCTACCAACTAAGGTGTAATTACAGTTTTCAACGAAACAAAATCAAATACTTGTGAATACTATGTGAAGCAAACTTTTATCTCAAAATGCTCTCGTTTAAGCAGAAGATACATAGAAGACAAAATAATGAATAGGGTAAAAAACAGAGTATGTAGTTGCTTCAGTTCTTATCTCTGATGCTCATGCTGAAGGTATTACTTCTGTCTTTCTTTCTTTCTTTCTTTCTTTTTTTCTTTCTTTCAAGTAAAAATTCATCCAAAATAAATCATTTATTATTAAATACTATGTATGAGCATATACACACATACTTCCATATACATACATTCAAGTACATAAGGATCATTAGTTATTTTAGTCTAAAAACCCTGTGAAATGATCTTCATTTCATCTAATGAAATTTCCGACATTCTCTGAAAGTGCTGGAGGCGATAAATATTTTATTTATTGCGCTTCATGTTGACAAAAGTCGCTCAAGATTTATTTCAAGTTCGTTGGGATAGTTTAATTTAAAAATAGTTGAATATTTCAAATAAACTCATGTACATACATAATTGGCCATTACAATCCTGTGTCAGGGTTACGGCCTAGCTTCTCGCAGCACTCATGTTGTGTGTTTTTTCATATTTCTGTTTTTCAAGATGTCAGAGCTGAGATTTGAATTCGGCGCTGTGGTCATAGTAATATTAGTAGTATTATCATATAGTTTTATTTAATTCGTGTATAAAAACAATTTAAGTTTTTTTAAATTTAAATAATCTTTTGTACTTAAAATACCTTTAAATAAATATTTTTCCAATCGGTTTCTTAATTTCATTTCGTCAATATCTGCTTGACTAAATGTGGTAAAATTTAAATATTTTTTAATATTTTTTTTTTAATTTAAAATTAATTTCCTAGAGTCATTCTTCATAGCTTTTCAATACACAAACTTGTTTCTAAAAGTTTAATAAGTTTGATAGGTTTTCACTAACAAATTTTTTTTGAAATTTAATAATTCGAACTCTCTAAATTCCAAATCTAACATCTATCTTCGTTATTACAAATTTGACAAATATTGTAAAATTTACAATAAAGGACATCATTTCATTCCTCCGTCTAAAATTTTATTTCTGGACCACTCTACTAATAATTAATAATTTTCATCCTTTACCTTGTTTTATTCACCTTCAATAGATTGAGGTTTTTTTTATTAAAACATTTAAATTTTAAATGGAATACATTTTAACAATTACACAGGCCTGCATCAAAAAAACTGCATAGGATTTTTAAATGTTTTCTTATAGATTTTGATCTCCCAAAAACAGGAAAAGTATTCAAAACATTCTACAATCACATAGGTTTTTACAGATACAGTGGAATCCCGATAATTCGTAACAATCTGGTCACTGGTATTTAATAGGGCAACCAAAAATATGCATTAGCATTTTTTTTACTACGAAAACAAGCAAAATATTAATTCATTTTAGGCAGAAATACGAAGTTTAACCCCTATTTGTTACGGCATATTTTTAAAATTTTTTTCATATTTGTATGGCATATTTTACAAATTTTTCCATATGCTAGAAGAATTTACGTGTATAACCAAATTTTATTTTTTTCAAAATAATGACTACGTACTGACACATAACTTAAGTATAATCTATTGAATAATAAGGGTGCTCTTGAAAACCCTTAAAATTAACAATGAAATTGGGGAAATTCGCGAGAGTGGTTCATGAAGCTCCTTCTTAAACTATTGTGTAATAGTTAATGTGAATTTGATAGAAATGTCAAAGCAAAAAACAAATTATATACAAAGCATTTTTTTTTTGTGGGGGAAGGAGGGAAAAAGCTTAATGCTTTCGCGGAAGTCGTCACCTCGCATGATATGTCGGACTCGCCCAAAAGGGGTATACCGACTAAAAACCCCCCTTATCTCCTCACCATTGGAAGAATACCACCTCGGAACCACATTCGCATTACTTCAAGGTGGACCCCTCTTTGGCACGGCCAGTTCCGTCTAGGTTGTCCTGCGTCCAGGACCCGCACTTTCAAATTCCTCAAGGTCCTTCTTTTTTCGCCTTAGGATACGTTCAAAATACAAAGCATACACATTTTGCATTTACGCCAATTAGCGCTTAAAAAATTGCTTAATAATGAATTCTAAAATAAAAGTAACGTATTTTTCAACGTTCTTCCTGTTGGAGAAAAACTGCAATAATTGCATGATATAAAAAATTAAATTAAAAGTTGATTAAATTTATAAAATTTTCGAAAGAATTTGCAGAAAATCAAGCAATCGGTGTCAAACAGATTAAATAATATCGCACGACGATATGTTAGCGAATACCAAGATTTTAAAACTAATAGGAATATCCTATTTTGTAAAGTTTACAATAGGCCAGTGTCAGCATACGAAATATTTGCCATAAAAAACACCTTGGAAACCAAAAACAAAAGTTCAGATGCTTATTATTTCTCCAGTTTTCCGAATTGACCAAAACGGTCAAAAGGGAATGGTAGGCCACACTAGAAAACTTGGAAATTCAAAATTTCAGACCATCAGTTCTTTATTTTTAAAAGTTATGGGCACTCAAATATCGAAAAACTCAAAAAAAGGCTTGAAATTTACAAGAGTTTTTTCATATTTCCTCACTTTTCTAATTTTAGTTTTAAACTTCCGATGCTCACTGATATAAAATAAAGTCACTAGACTTTGTAGATATTTACACTATAAAAGTTATGCCCATACTACTATTTTGGAAAAAGTTGTACAGCGGTTCATTTTTGAAACCAAAAAATTTTCCTATTTTTTATTTTCGCGGTTTTTTCTATAGCGTTTTTGCGCCGTTCAAGAAAATTGCATTTCGTCAACAGTATTTAAATAGATGGTGTAATTTGCTAAAATTTGCGCCATATCACGTCGATGTCAGGCTGCTAGTTGCTGAGAACGATGATCTCAAACTTTTATAGAATTGGCGTAAATTTGTCAAAAATGACAGTTTTTCGCGCCTGACATTTGCAATCATATTTAAAACTGGTTTATGTATTGCGTAATCTAAACTTCTTAATAAATGGCACCTCAACGTCAAGAAGGCGTTAAAATATTTTGAAACGCAAAAATTTTATAAAGAAAATAAAAATTTTGCGAAATTTCATGATTTTGTTTCGCGTTTTTTTTAAATAATCAGTGGTTTAAAATCAATGTAAAGTATTGGAAATGAAGTACGGCGGTGAACTAAAGATCATATATAAATACGGTTGAATTCGGTCCATATTTAGCGGGTACAGCGACATTTTTCTTCAAACACATTTTGCTTTGTGACATCTGAAGTTATGTATAGATTCCGCCGCGATTGACACCAAATGAAAGGTTTTGTTAAGCTTGATAATAAAACCGAATAGGCATTAAAAAATTTTCATGATTTTAAATTTTACAGATCAAAAAATAAAATCCCAACCTCAAAAATAATTCTTATATAATTTTTTTTATGTTTTAAATTTGCAAGTCAAAACATTGTTTTTCTGTAAATTAGTTATGCGTTATATAAACACATATTATAACAATCGGTGAAACATTCAAATTTTTACAAAAATTCGCCTTTTTTAATGATAAGGAATTTTAGTTATAATTGATATTTTTTATGTATTTTATCAGTGCAGTGATGAATTTGGACTGCACTGATGAATTTGAAATGAGTTTCATGCATCCATACAACATTTATTAAAATAAACCAATAAATTTAACTTTAAATTTTTTTAAAGAAATTTTAACTTAAAACCTCCATAACTTTCGCGCCGTTTGCAATAAATGATTAACGCGAACTGTTTTGGTATGCTAAAATATCACCCTTCACGTGACCAAAGCGTCATTTGTGTCATCAAAAAAAAAAAAAATTGGAAAAAAATATATCAAAATGTCGATAATTTTTGAAATTGCCCATATATCCATAAATAAAAATTGAAAAAAGCGATAGGGAGCTGTAAAATCCTACACAAAACTTTTAAAGCGTCTAACGATGAAATGAAGATAAATATTAATAACGATATAAAATGTTTAAATATCGGCTGCCGAAACGTTCAGATTGTGGCCGAAGGCTTTTGGTATGAAGCCAATGAAAGTCGAGAACGCACGACGAACAACCAAGAACACCTAGTAAAGAGCTACAGTAAAAAAAAAATTAAAGAATTCGTGACGCAAAATAGTCGATTGACTACAAGAGAACTTAATATTCTTGAAATTTCAAATGGATTAGTCAACACCCTTTTAAAAGACATTTTGTGCCTGAGTCAAATCTCGATTGATGGCTAAAAACCCTCAATTTGTTCCAGAAAATGCATTGATTCATTGTGAAAATTTCGTCTAAAACTCAGCCAATATCGTTCCGCAACGACCGTATTCACCGTACTCACATTGGCATAGTTGCATTGCATCCAGATGGTTTATTTTATTTCCAAACTTGTTAATTCAAACATTTTTTTTTCTTTCCTACAAATATATATAATAGTTATAGATTTTACAATTACTTCGGCTCTGTAGGTGCCCCAGTGGTCTAGTTGGTAGTGTGCTAGTGCAAAGGTTGTGAGTTCGATAACCACCAGAGTCTGTGACAATACACCGAGCAAAGGTCTTAGTCACTCGTTTTGGAATAATTAAATATAATATTAATACTTGTATCGCCGTGACCTAGTGGTTAGTGTGTTGGCTTACTAAGACGAGAGCTCTTTTGGAGATTACCTCTTAGCAGACTTCTGGCAAAAGTTCTGGGAGTAACTGATTGACATGAACAAGCTCGGTGTCGTTCGGAGTCGAAAAAGTATTTAATTTTTTTTATTAATTTAAATATAATTTTGGTGTTTTGTAATAACTTGTATTTAAAAGTTATGTATGTAAAATTAAGAGATTTGATCAGAATTACAACGTTTTGTTAATATATTTTTAGTATGGTTTCTCGCAATTACTTACAAAATTTTTGTTTTAAAAAGGCTTGTGCGTAACACTACGTATCTCTATACGAGGTACGATTAGGTATATTTTATTATGAACAAAATGTCAGCAGAACAAGTGTCAAAAATTTTGAGAAATTTTGTATATAGCGATGAAAATAAATATGCTATGGTTAATCACGTCATACTTTACAGGCTATCTTCAATTATTTTTCGATGATATTTCTGAATGGGTGCACTATTAAAGATGGCGTCATTATTATTAACTCTGCAAATGAAACTGTCAAATTGAAAATAACAATTAATGGCAGAACAATTGAAGGACCAGCAACAAGGCCCATTAATACAGGTCATTGCATCTCTACAACAATACAACTATAGAAAAAACCACACGTATTTTGTGTCGTGTGATCTATCTATATCTGTCAAAATTATAAAAGGTTTTTGTAGAAAATGGTGGAAAAGAAACTAAAATCAGTGTTGCCACAGTCCGTAAAATTTAGTAACCAAATTTGAATAAGAAAATTCAATAAATTAAAACTAAACATTTAAATGTCGGCTAATTTTATACATATAAAATTCAATTTCAACATACGTTCTATGATATAAACTGTAAAATAGAGTGAAAGTCTCCCATATAAAACATATTGTTACGAAGAAATAATTTTGTAAAACAAAATGATAATTGCATTCCCTTAAATTAGTATTTTCAGTATTTCTAGCATTTGGGCTATATAAAAAAATTATTACAATAAGAAAATATACATATGTCGGAAAATCAAGTACGTTTAAAATTATATAAATTTTTAAATTATAAAAGATTTATTATTGCTGTGGAATTAGTTAAATACTAAGCAATAGAGACAATAACAATTAGTAGAAAAACTGTAGGTATTATAAATAAGGCTTCACATTACTCTTTTTAGTTTTATATACAAGATTATAGAGTGTAAATAAAAGCTTTAAAATCCAAAAGTATCTGTATTTTTAGTTTGCAGTAAAGAGCCCTAGTATACAAAACGAACTATAAAGGACATTTCATAACAATATTATCCTGCTTGAACCTAAAATATTACAATGTTTAGTTCAAACTATTATTATTCATTTAAAATAAAAATACCATTTTCTTCTTAAAGAAAGAAAAAACACAAAAAGCAAATATATATGTAAGAAAAAATTAGCCAACTTTGGCTAGATATAGCCAATATGGCAACACTGATTGAAAACATAAACATTCAAATAAAAACAACAAAGATAAAAATGTAAACAAACTTTGACATTTATAGATAGGTTTACATAAAATCAGCCTGAGAGATGCAATGACCTGTATTAATGGGCCTTGACCAGCAAGAACATAACATGAATGTAGGTGATGAGGAAATGCAAAACAGAAAACAAGAATTAAGTATAAATAACTTTCGATATTGATAACTTAGTTTGACAGCTGCAGTAAAGTTTGGCAAGTTAGCATCAATCGTTTAACGCAACCGAAAGAAAAAAAATCGGTCTACAGCACTTTGTCTATTGTGAAATAATTGAGCGTTTTCACATTAAGTAGTGATTTAAGGTCATGAACAAGCCAAAGAAATGTGCATACCGAACGAAATATTTCCGCTGTATGGAAAAGTCTTGAAGAAGACGTTCAATTCGATTCGTTGTCGGTCTTTGTCCTTCGAGTACAATTTTACAGGAGGACCTTTATTTGCTGTTTGAACTCTTTTAAAGTTGGGTGAAGATGAGCCATTTATCGATGATTTTTTTGAAGGAAACTCAACCTGAAAAATGGCTACGTGAATAAACTAAATCACCATTACATCTATTAAAATCATGGGGTTTAATATCTTTTGGAATGAGCTAGAGAATGCCATTACGGTGAATGGCGAGCGATAAAGAGCTATGCTGATCACTGAATTTTTATTTCCAAAACTTAAAATAAAAATAAACAATTTCTTAAGTACTTTTATTTACAAAACAAAAGCAGCTGATGCGCAACGGAACACAAATAAACACTAAGTTGACCTTTAAACTTTTAAAATAATAAAAAAATTTTGCGAGTTTTTATTTATTTTTTTTTAAATTTAAAATTCCAGAATTCTCTTTTCAAACTCTACACACCAAATCCCTTTCACATCCACTGTAGAGTGTTTATGTAAACCATTTTTAATTTGATTCCATCGCTGTAACGAATATACCCTAAACCTAAAATATTTATGTAATTAATATTTTATGTGAAAAACGTAAAATGACCCCTTAGGAGATAAGGTCATTAATATCATGGAAAATAAGAATAAAATGGCAGATACCCAAAATAAATGAATAAAGCCACGCAGAGCACAGCACACGCCAAAGTGAACTTAACTCAACAAAACAGAACTAAACTAAATTGTACTGTTGGAATACCAAGCCCAAAAATACCCACCCACTTTTTGTATTTTACTTTTATTATTATTTTCTGGTGCCCTCGATAACCATACTTGGTGTAATAGCATTAAAGCGGGGAGTAGATTACAAAATGTAGTACGAGTATATAAGAATTCAAGAAAAAATATATACGAGTATAGGTATATGTACATTTGTATACATACATAAGTACATATTTTTCTTTCTTAAGTATATGGACAGCAATGTTTTTGCAACCCTCCTTTTGAAATATTTTCAAAAACTATGGGGACTTGTAAGCTGTGAGTATACGAGAAATACTGCCTAACTCAAGAACCTTTTAATTTTTAAAATGTTTTTGCTTTGAGATGCCCATGAATATCGAACAAGTTTTCGAACAACAAAAAGAAGCCAAACGAAGGAAATCCATACAGACCTTTTTGAAAACTTTCTTTACTAAGAAATTTCAGTTCTTAGCTGAGAAATAAAAGAAACAAAAAAGTATGAAGAAATTAAAACGAAAGAACTGTGTTGTTACATTACATTGAGCAGATGGTCTTATTTAAACCAAATGAGAGAATGATGGTTCTTCTATCATTTTAACTGATTAAAACGCCGTTCATAATGAACTTGCAAAGACTACCATAAACCCATAACAGCTGCCTACTCGTACAGTATTTGGTAAAACTAAGAAAAAAGAACAAAAGAAATTAAGACATTTCTTTGTCCTCAATCTGTTTTTTTTTTTTTTTTTTTTTTAAACTGTAGTATTTCCCATATTTCCAAATTGAAATCATTTTAAAGAATTCATAAAACCATTCAGCTAGACTGTACTAAATTCATATCGTTTCAATTCCCTATGGTATACAGAAAATTTCAAACCCAAACCGAAAAAAATTAAAATGAAAATCGAACGCCCCAATAGAATTTGAAATTAAAATAAGAAAAAAAAACATATACAGACCTTCTCGTATACAAAAAACTAGATACCCGCACACACAGAGTATAAAAATGGTTCTCATTCATGCTACTAGCACTTTTAAAACATTGCCCTTGCCTTGCCTCTATACATTTACGAAAAACTCTTAGTCATTGCTTTTCCCTCTGTGATTATATTGCCCCTAGAGTGATAAAAAAAAACAGCAGGCAGCAACGAGCCCGAATCATACAACCAACCTACAAGTCTTTTATAATATATATTCTGTTCCATAAAAGAAAAAAAAAAACAAAAAAAAATTTATATATAAAAAATACTCGTATAACTTGTATTGTGAGAATAATAATGATGGTGCCACAAGCTATTTTCCATTAAAAAAAATATAAATGCAACGGGAAACTTTTTTATATAAAAATATTCAAAACGAACTAAGTTCACAGCGAAAATTGTGCACATATGTATATAGAAAGAGAGAAGCCTTCAATGTGTGTTGATTTTCATTATGCCATAGGAAATGGGTAGCGTGCGCGCGCGGTGCTATTTAAAAACCAGAGAACCCCTACATCAAGACTCCGTGTATTTGCTTAACAGAGTTAGGCAGTCATATTGGCACACCTATAGTCAGTCGTATTAGGCAAAAAGTCCGCCAGTTAGTGAGATATAAAAGACAGTCATTTAGTTGGATGGTGTGATCAAAACAAACTCATACAGGCACACCACACAAACATGCAAGCCATATATGTACACTTAACGCAGCAATCACTACTACTTCCACAAAATGAAAGCAGCTGTATAATGGCATACAGTGGGTGTAACATTGAAACGTAACGCAAAGAATTTTAATTACGAGTATAAAAGCAAATAAATAAAACTGTTCACAAAATCTGTTTTTTCTTTTTTTTAGAAAATATAACACATAAGTTTTATTTTGTTGTTTGAGAAAATAACATTGGTCGACAAGGAAAATGCCACAAGATGTCCTGAACAAAACTACGATGTTAGTTTTTTTCCCACCCAGCCAAGATTTTTTGTAATGGGAGTGGCAAATTTTATAAAGCGACTATCTTTCTTCATTATATCATAACTCGAGAACGGTTTAACGGATTAGAAGTAAAACGGTAAAGGTATTGCAGAAATCGCCTGTAAATAATTTCAACTTAATTTATCCTACGAGTACGCTAACAGTTTAAAAATTATTCAGAATCTAACGTTGGAAAATTTAGAAAAGACATAAAAAATTTCAATATTTTTGTTCTTTTTGTCGCTTTTGTTCATGTGTCTTCATTTTGTTGACCAGTGTAATTTACCATATAATAGACATACCAGAGAGATTTTATAATAAGAAAACACACACACACTTTTTTTCACACTTACCAGCAATATTTGATAGTAAGGCTCCATATATTTACTATTAAAGTGACCACTGAAAAATGATTTATATAGCTGAGACTTCAAGTTCAAAAAATATACCGAAAAACGTAAAATAAAATAATTTTTTCAATTCTTAGGCTGTGTTTGAATCGGTAGCAAAGTTCTATGATAAAAACAAATTTTTCTGTGGTAAAAATTTTTTCTCTTTCTGCTGTGTGAAATGAAAACTTTTTTCACAGCATACAATTTTGACATTTATTATTAAAAATACTCTTTTTGTTTTTAAATTTGTTAATTAAAAAATTATACAAAAATTAATAAGTTAACAAAGTATATTCCATTACCAGGGACTGTAACGGTTATAAGTTATATCGAAAAACTTATTTTTTATGGTTATTTTGAGAGTTTTTCCAAAAAAGGTCAGCAGAAAGTTATTTTTCAACGGAAAAATAAAAGTTAAAAAAAAAACTCTTAAAAATAGAGTTTTATTTTTCCGTCATAAAATAAAACTCATTTTGTGAGTTTTATTTTTCCGTCATAAAATAAAACTCATTTTGTGAGTTTTATTTTTCAGTCAGAAAATAACAGTTATTTTTTGAGTTTTATTTTTCCGTCATGAAATAAAACTCTATTTAGGAGTTTTATTTTTTCGGTCATAAAATAAAACTCGTTTTTATGAAAAATTTTTTTCACACCTAATCCTGATTTGTCACATTATCGTCTGCAAACTAATACAAATGTCATTTCTATCATATTTTGTTCCGTGCAGAACGTCGTAATAGACGCAGTCATCGAACCCGCTTTCATCTTCCTAGTCAAATATTTGTAACATTTTTAACAAGTTCCGGCCATTATCGGTTTTAATTGTGTAAATTTGCTCTTTTATTAATATTAAAGCACCCTAAAAATCGTTTAACTTGAGATTTTAGGTATTCAGCTATAAAAAACAATAAAATAAAGATACCACAAGCATGGGGATTAGATTAAAAATAAGATTTTTCATAAAAATGAGTTTTATTTTATGACCGAAAAAATAAAACTCTTATTTTATATTTGTTTTAGTTTGTTGTTTTTCTTTAATTGTCAAATATTTCTATGCTTATGTCAAAAATTTTACTAGCCCCTAAGGCTAGATAAATTTTATTCACCTCAAAAATGTCAAAATTTTACTAACAAGAGAACTTTGCTACCGTTTCAAACACAGCCTTAATTTGTTTTCGAAATGCAGTTTTTCAGTTATGCCACTATTCATGTCAGTGAGCAATACGTACATATCATTTTTAAAACACACAGTATCTACTATCACTCATATAATGTTTACTGAATTTTTTTATACAAAACAGTACTTTTTACTGAATACTGATTTTTCTTTTCAGTAATTAGTACTTTTTACTGAATACTGATTTCCTTTTTCAGTAATCAATACTTTTTACTGAATACTGATTTCTCTTTTCAGTAAACAGTAAAATTTACTGAATACTGATTTTTTTTTAATAATCAGTAAAAAAAGAAAAGTAAAAAAAAGTACTGAAAAAGTACTAGTACTGAAAAATGCCCATCTATGCCAACTATATTCATTTACTGAGTTTTGTACTCTTCTTTCGGACTATTTTTAAATCCTGCACTCTGAAAGTACTAATTTGTATAATTTTATGTATTTCTAAAACATTTTTTTAGATTATTTTATTTTAGTTTTATTAATTGAATATTTAAAAATATTTTTACAGTGATTAGAATTTCACGCACGCATATTACTGTCACACAATTCCGCCACAAATGAGAGGCTGGACAGATAGATAGATACAACAGACCTCTTTCTCTAACAACGTCAAAATTACATTTTTGAAAAGAGATGGATATAACTATCTCTCCAATATTTGTGTACGTAATCCTCATGTAGTCGCCGTGGTCTAGTGGTTAGTGTGTTAGCTTACTAAGACATGGGCCCTGGGTTCGACTCCAGGCTCTGACATCTTCTAAAAAAGAAATATGAAAAAAAAATATTTCTTTCGGCGACTACCTCTCAGCAGTCTTCTGGCAAAAGCTCTGAGAGTAACTAATTGCCTAAAGTACATAAAATGTCCTATGACACAATAGCGTCAACATCCAAACTGACAACATGGCCGACTTCCTAAGCGCAAGTTGCAATGCATATTTACAATGCACACTTCGTAAACGCATATGTCAACTTTCTGGCAATGTCTTATGTTCTCAATCGTTTGACAACTCATTTTAAAGAGTATCAGCTGTCAAAATCCGGCATCATTTTTATTTTGTATGCAAAAATTTTAGTTGCAATGGCTGAGTAAGTTTTTTTTTTGTTTATTTTAAATAATTTTTTTATAATTGATATATTTTATGTAAATATTTAAGCATTTTATATTTCAGAGACAAAAAGTGCATACGGAAATGTGAATAAAAAATGTCATCATCCATTAGTTCAATGCATTTCTCAAAATGTTTATTTTTGATCACTTTTCTTCCCCGGATTTTTATTGCCCTTAATAAAAGATTTCTCTTCTTTTTTTTTTAATAAGTTTCTTTAACAAATTAATATTTCTTGAAGATTTAGCCTGAGATAATTCCAATAAAATTCCCACAGCTCCTCTGTAATTCCTCTTACTGAAACAATTAAATATCTGGGTGTTGTTTTAGATAAAAAGTTGACATTTAAACACCACATTACTCAAACATGCGAGAAAGCTATTCGTTGTGACAGAGCTTTATATCCTTTGTTGAACAGAAAGTCTTGCTTAAAGTTGAAAAACAAAATTTTACTCTATAAAATGTGCATACGACCAATAATGACCTACGGTTGTCAAGTGTGGTCAAAAAGATGTGCCAAGACACATATTAAGAAACTTCAGATTATACAAAACAAGAATTTAAAGATCATCTTTAACTTAAGAAGGCGTTACTCAACAAACAGACTACATAGCAAATTCAAGCAGAACATGTTTACGGCTGTAATCAATTATATGACACAAAGCTTTGAAAGTCGCAACAGGTTTTCAAGTTATTCTTTAGTAAGAAATTTGTAGTATCACCAGCTTCCTCAAGTTCATCTGAAGGGTAGATATAAAAACCTTCAAATTTCAATAAGGTTTCTTGCTATCTTTTTCCTTTAATGTGCGATAAATATATTTATATGTAAGTATTTTAAGTTCAACCTAGAATAAGCTTTTATTTGTTGCAATACTTACTAGTAAAATCTCAAACTATGTATATATATTAAAATTTTTATATTTTTAACTTGAAATAATGATAGTAAATAAAAATAATAATAATAATAATAATTCCAATAAAATGGATAAATAAATTTGTGTTACCACCATTTTTCAACAAAATTTTATTCAATTTAATACCATATGTTTTGACGTACATATCGTCGATGGAATTAAAGAACGCTGTAACTGACAAAACCTTAAATGTTCACCAGAGCCAAAAAACTTTCATGAAAGTAGAACAAACACACTGGTATTTTTCATTTCGCAGACGGCGTAAGTGAATTTATTTTCATCGTAGAAATCTGGGACCTGGACCAATCGACGCGTATTTTTTTTTCTGATAAAAATGATGCAAAAAACGTATTTTCGAGTTTTTGTCAGTTACAGCGTTCTTTAATTTCATTGACGATATGTTTTATGTATGAGTTGCATAGCGACGTTCCTAAATGCCGATAAAATGCAAAAAATTTCTCTGCAACGCAAGGTTGTATTTAAGACATATTTAGCACTGCATATGCATTGCAACTTGCGTTTAGGAAGTCGGCCCATATTTTAAAGGGAATACTTTTGGAACTAATGAAAAAAAATTTTTTTCAGTTATGAAGGGTACTTTCGCTTTTCACACAATAATCCATAATCAAAGTTTTCGCAGCATGGACTGCACTACTAAATTATTAAAAAAAAATTTGTGACGAAAAATTTTCTTGTGTGCGAACAAAATGTGAGTCTATTGTAACCAGCGTATTTAATGAATACTGCAAGAAAATGCTATTAGAAAATCTTGATTTTTGTATCATACTTAAGTATATACTTACCTATTCTAGCACACGCATCGAATCACAATGAAATAAAACTAATTGAAGAAATGGAACGATGAGAAAATAGAACTTGACAAAAGATGGGTTGAAATCTTTCGGCATTTTAAAGTAGAACATATCCCACATGAAAATTAAAAAAAGTTTTAATAGAAATTTCTACTAATGCTGCTGTTGAAAAGGTATTTTCACTAGAGAATGATTATTTAATCAGTGAAAAGACTTTCTGTAAAAACATTATTTGCCGTCTTAACAGTCAAATTTAATATGCAAAATGAAAATTGTTCGGATGTGGCTCTATTATTAGACGAACATCCTCATTTCACCAAAAAAAAATTCACTCCGAAGTAAAATATGTTTTTAAAAGAAAATAAAGTTTTTATCGTTTTTCTTCTTTTTTTCACCTATGTATGAAATACTTACAAAGTGTACTCTTTTTAAACAAAAAATAGTTGGTCATCTTATTATTATTGGGAAATATTTTTGATTGATTTGATCATTTAGCCTGACAACTACGATGGATGTGTGCATCCATTCTTTTTTCTTTAATTTTATTAGATAATACTTGACATTGATTGTATTTTCTTTCTTGAAATATATATGTACTTCGAGCAACTAAGTACGAATTTTATATGAAAAAATCCTATTGGCAGAACTCATAGTTTTTAATTTCGGACCAAATTTTTTTCGTGTTTATTAAAGCGTAGCTTTTTTTAGCCTTAAACGTCCTGAGCTTAAAATCGTTCGTTATCTGCCATAAAAGATTACTTTTCTCCGGTTGCAAGCTGAATACGTCTAGTTGTGCCCGATGCTTTTTGCAAGAGGCATTGGATTCTTTATGTGGCACGTATTTTGCAATTTTCTAAAAGCCTTGGGTGGCAGTGGTACGGGAACAGATTCGAGTCTTCTTTCTTGTTTTTATTTTCCCCTTTGTTTATTTCTCCATTCTTATATTTTTCAGGGCGATTAACAGGAACTACATGATCTTCGAGTGGAGTGAATGCACTGATTACACGGTCACTAACCTAATCTAACCAATTTAGACCAATAATTTGAAAAAACAAAAATGGACAAAAATATTAAATAAAAACGATGTCAAACATTAATCTTAACATTCTTAGCCGTATAATATAATTAGAATAGAACAAACCAATTCAATTTTGAGTTTTACCAGAAAAAAAAAATAGGCGATCTGTTGGTACTACGAGTATGTATATCTAAGACATTGTGTGAGTCAGAACGACAAATACATATCTTCTAATAGCAAAGTAACATATGCTATTTCTTATGTATTATAAATATATGACGTCTACAGATAAAATGCATGCACTCCTATTGACTTATTAAAAAAAGAAAACACAAGAAGGAAAATAATAGACGTCTATTTCGTGGTATTCTAAGCTATACAGGTAAACGTTTAAGTTTTCGAAAAAGAAAATATTGACGAAACAAAGATTATATTCTTTTCTATTCTGAGTACAAGAAAAAAAATAGTTGTTACTTAAAAATGAAACAATAGTTTTTAACACTCTTTAATACCACCGTGCACTGCCACCAGTGAGACGTTCATTCACAGGCAGATTCAGATTATAATCAAAAGTAGATTTATTTGCTTAATACTGTCGTTAATGTCTACGTTAACGTTTACGTGTACATTAACGATATTGTAATTGTTGCTATTTTTAATTCAGCAACTTCATAATATTGAACAAATAGCATTATTTATTAGCATTATAAAATTATAATAAAAATAACAACTACAACAACAGTACATAAACACGATTGTGAAACGACAACGATGACTATATGTACGTCGTTTAAGACTTTTGGCGTTGCTGGGGCATGACATCAATTAAAAATTCTTCATTTATCTGTGTATCTGAAGACCTTTTTTTTTTTTTTGAAAGAAGACATTTAAAAACAAAACGAAACGAAACAACTTGACTTAGCCTAGCTTGGCTTGGATTGGGTTAATTTTAAATTCATTTCATTTTGACATTTTTAATTACAATTTTAATATTTTTTTAGCTTAACCTGACTCAGTAGTATGATTTCATTTTGTATACTCGTACTTCCTAAAAGCCCTGACGACGACTATGCTATGTGGGTATGGATTTTACAATCTTGTAGGCGAGCAAGTAGAATGAATAAATGAGTGTCAGCGATAGATGGATGTAAATGGAATTTTTGGCAAAGCAAGTTTTCTATAATCTATTCTTATAGAAGAGTAATACTATATCGGTTTGTATATAATTTCAATTTGTTTTTTTTTTTTTGCTTTAGAAGAAAAAAAAAACAAAATTGGCACAACTTGTAGCCAACAACAGCAAATACAACAAGAAACGTGTAGTCAAACAGCCAAGATAGTCAAATCATGAGACCCATTCATTTTATTAAGAGTTGGCTGTTTGATTCTCAGTTAAAACCATTTTAGACGTTTTTCTTTTCCCAATTCCTCTTCTGCTACTTTTTCAAAAGTTGATGGCAATGATTACGGGAAACAACAACTACAATAAATCCACCACCATCTTCATCATCATCATCATGACGGGCACATTTTGTATATAGCAAGAGCAACATGAACTGTGGCAAAAACTTGATGTAAAATTTCAGATATGGTAGCTGTGTAGCTGCTATTCAAGTGTGTATAACAGAGACACTCAAAGCGTAGTACATACGGAGCAGAAGTATAGTGCAGAGCGACATGTGCACAGAGTCATTGGCTTGGGTATACAGAAAAATTTTTATACTGAATACGAACGAGTGTTCAAATTGAATAGGGGACGCAAGCAAATGGCAATGGCAAAAGTATCGTTAAGCAGGCAAGAGTATGAAATACTTATATATTATGGATGGTTGTTGTGTTGAACGAAAATATAAAAAAAAATCTTTTTTATTATTTACTCAGAGGGTCTCGAATGTACGATATCAGTTTTAAGTACATTGACAATGTACGAGTATGTAAAAAGTAAAAAATATGTTTAAATTTCTTGCTCTAATCTTAGCAAATACAAAAGGCCAGATGGTTTATTTTTCTGTCCTAGATATCACCGAGTTGTTTTAAATCACAACTCTTGTTTAAATCCTCTTAAGAAAGGCAATTTTTTTTTTCTAAATTATATGTCGTGTTTAGTTATAAAAAAAGAAATCCACAGATATTTAAGAGTTACAATTTTAATGAATTGACTAGTGACGTACGAATATACAAAATTATTGTGAAATTCGAGTTAAAAACAACAGCATGAAAAAATTTAATTAAAAATCTACGTTAACTTTCCAATGAAAACTGACTGACCTTATTTAACCAGTTGTCTTGTAATACAGTATAAAGTGTTTTTAAACCCGATAGATTTAGATTAGGTTGTAAAAAATAACACAAAAAATTTAATTTGAATTTTTTGTTTTTATGCTGGACTAGGAAATATGTTATAGGAAGGGGATAAGAGTGAGTAGGATTTGTGGGCATTTGAGTTAAACATTTTGATGTCGTAATTGATAGGAAAAACTTAAAGAACGAATTCTCCCTATAAGGCGTTGTACCATTCCCATGCTATTACCGATAGAACAGTGAAACGGACGCCACACTTCGCCGATGCTCTAGTGTTGAATACTCTATCATCACTAATGAGCACTTTGTCCCTTTCCTGTACGCGCTCGAGAAGTCCAGTAATAGACTTTGAAGCACCTGCCCATATATGAGAGTTGTATTCCATCTTGGGTCAGATAAAGATCTTGTACATATGTATTAAGAAGATTGACTGGAGTGAAGTATTTCTTGCACCGTTTTAAAAAACCGAGGCACCTGAATGCTTCTTTCGACACTCGAAAAATGTAGTCAATTCTAACGCCGAGAAAATCAAGAGCATCTGCCTCGCCTCCTCAATATTCACTTCACCTAATCTTGGAGATGAAAAGATTGTATCATCAAAACACATTAAGGCGCATTAAATGCGACTCTGTATGCGCTACCTCACTCTGTAACCATTCTTACAGCGCTGTCCCTGAGAATACTCATCATAAAACGACAGAAATGATTACCAACACCAAAGGCAGCCAATTTAGAAATAAGAGGCAACGTATAGGAGATATCTAGAGTTTGCTTTCACCAAAGCGGTGAATGGACACATTCCACCAGCAGGTCACCATTAGAGCGGCCACTTTAAAAGTCATACTAACGGTGCTTAGAAATTAATTGGACTCTAAATACCTAACAAGGTGAAAATTGTTGAACATTCTGCTATTGGCCGACAATATTTAGGATTAAAGCCTCACTCTTGGATTGGCGTTACATTGGCAACCTTCCAGTTAGATGGAAATACACCGGCCGCATTGAAAAGGTTTGCCAATACATGCGCAAATAGCACTTCTTCAGGATCAGTGCTAATATACTTTTGGGCCCAAAAGGCTTATGTATGTTGAGGTTGCAACCACCCTTGCATGCGTAACAAGCCTACCATATCTATATACATTTGGTTGTCATTAAACATGATTTTCTGAATTTGGAAGCCTTGAAGCGCATTCTGGATTTTTGTGTATATCTGTAGGCATTTCTGTTAAGTCGTTTAACTCTATTTACTTCAATTTTGTTTATAAACATATCCGTTAAGTCAAAAATGGATAAACGTTTATAGGAACTTAGGAAGTTGTGGAGCGGTGTGGGTTTTTCCACACTAAAGAGATATGGCAACTCTGACTTAATGTATATTTTGTTTATATCGGTGTAATATTTCTTGTGTTAGGTATACAATTTGCTCCATTGAAATCTTAAACAGATATATACATACATACATGTGAACTCAAAGTTAAATAACGCCAAAAAAATATGTACATATAAGGTTAAAATAGTTTATAATATCTACGAATATCTTTTTTGTATAATTTTGTAATTTAAAACACGATACTTTACTCAGATTAGCACAGGGTGTCAGCCGGGGTATACTACTTTGGTTGTTTATAATATTTGATTAAATGAAAGAAAAAGGATCTTATATTGATGTTTTATTTATTGTCGGCAATTATGAATGGAATACAGTATCAGATTTTTCTCAAAATTAAAAAAAAATCCAAACAGATAGCTTAACTAGGTATATAAAATTCAACATTTACTTTGTATGAGTTTGCAAATGCCCGCTTGTTATATTCTGCCAAGTCTATTAGACCCAAGTTAGAAATTTTCGCTTGAACCTTTTCTGGGATATACAAAAATCTTGATTTGATTTCATTTGTAATGTCCATGAGGCTAGTTGAGCCAAATTTAAACACTGTTTCTATAATTATTTTTCAGATATACAAAATGTATACTTAATTTGTATGATATGAGAGGATAACATACTCAATTAACAAATTCCATTACTTTTTGACTGCTGATTGGTATTGACTATGAATTTAAATATTTGGGCCAATCCGGTAATTTCCAGTTTCACCTTCAGGCAATAAATCAGTTGTTATAAGACAATTTATTTACCGGAGTTTAAAATATAGTATTTTCTGAAATCAACTGATAAGCCAGATTTTGTATATACCATGTAAAATTAATTTCTTATATTATTTCCATTTATAAATAAAAAAATATTTATTACAAAAAGGACTTGTTTTTAATACAATAGTAGAAAATAAATATTTCGCACGAGAAAAACAGTAGATCATATTGCTTTTAAATATTGTATCTCTATTTGGAGTAGAATATTTCAAGTGTGAATAAATTTCAATATCTAAAGTGTTATAATGTTGGCCTTCAGCATAGGAAGTGTTCTCCGCACAAAAAAATGTTTGCCTCAATAATTTGAATTAAAACGTTAATTGGTATAATTTAATTTACCCAATTCAAATTTTAATTAATTTTTTTATTAAAACATATGTAAATAGCAACGTTTGTGTTTAAGTTTTCTTGTCTAGCCTCATTTTTGTTTGGCAATTTAATTGTATCAATTAAAATTTTAATTGACTGCAATTTTGTCGCAAAGATCGAAATTACTAATCCGTTAACTGATACAAGTAATATTGTTAATAACGCAAAACTGGTAAACAATTTAATAGGTATGCACTACAAACGTAGGATAAATTTGTTAATTAAAAGTGATTTTCTAATGTTGCTGTTCTAAAAGGAACTTTACAATTTTAACAGTTAAGAATGTGCACCTTGTTGAAGCTACATCTCTCAAATTAGTTTTCATTTTTCCACTCTGTTTTGACAAATCACCAAATAAAGGATTTACTCGTAACAATACATACGTTTTTATTTTTTACTAGTTGACCTGGAAACGTTTTTGTTTTTTTTAGATCAAATATATTTGATACTCTTCACCGATCACAAAGATGAGGCCGCATTAAATATTATGCACGAGCAATTTAAGAGCATCGTCATATCATTTGGAGGTAATGTTAACTAGCAACAAAAATCTTGTAATTTGACTCTGTCAGTTTTTTTCTTGCAATGTTTTCTTGAGCAACAGGAACATGCGAATAATCGGTTCACAAAGCCACCAAAACCCGTCCCAACATTTCAAATTTGGTCTAATTTATGCACAGAATAAACAGAATAAACGGATAAACAATTTCGACACGCTTTTTTTCATTTAAAGACAGGAAGCACTTAAGACTCGTTTGATTAGTAACATTTATTTAAAAAAAACTAATGCCAAGAAATTATCTACCGGATTATAAAAAAAAATTTTACGTTCTGACAATATATCATTATTTTTTTATCACTTTGAGTTTTCCAGCTCTTAAAAATACACCCGTTATTATAATTTTTTTTTTTTGTATAACAACCTTTTTAAGCTCAAATCAATAAAACCAAGAAACGCAAATTGAAGTAATGAGACCCCTAGTCATTATTTTAAATGTCTCGTACACAGATGGGAAAGTTTATAATTTAAAAAATAAAAATTTCCACTACAAAACTTAAGCAAGGGGTAGGGAACAATTGCAATCAACATCAGCGCCACGAGCAAATATCCGCTAATCATTGATTTTTAGTTTTGTTTCTTTTTAAGACTAAAATTTAAGAGTTTAATATTTATATTTATTTTTCGTATCGTTTTTGCATATCTCTAATAATTGAGGCTAAATTGACAGCTATAGCTTTATAGTGAAAATCGTGAGGTACTACATATTTCGATTTAGACGTGCAGCGATTTTTAATAGTTCGCCAAGTCTCAGTGAGTATCTGGTTTTGTAAACTTGTCTAAAGTATAGAGATAAAGAGAGAACATTTTTCATACATATGTACGTACGTAAATATGTATATTTAAGTTCTACTGAGCACTATACAATCAGTCAGTTTATAAGGCCCCATATAAATAATTTTTCAGTAATAGTTATCATGTCTATTTCTTATATGTATGTGGACATTATATTCACACCCATTGAAAATATATCTATAAAGACAACAGCATGTATAACAGCAGATGTTTGTTCAAAACAAATTAGACCGTCAGTCAGAGATACAGAATGGCAAGGCAAACATTAATGGGCAACACAGGCACTGTAATCAACCAATCAGCCAGCCAATCATATATTGAAATAATACACGTTTGCTCGTATACACAAAAATCCATTACTACCTGCCTTCATATATGATTAGTAAATAAAGTACCTGGCTATGGTTCGAGGGAAAGTAGGGTTTTACCATACAACCAATTCCATGAATAATACATACATACTTATGTAAAGAAAATATGTACATACATACATACACATGTACTAATATTTACATTTTTATGTATGTGTTTGTATATTGGTTATTTGATAATATCGTAATTAAGAATGTATAGTAGTAGTAATTGACTTGTGTGTGTGTGTGTGTGAGCCTGTGTTTTTATTTAAGATCGACAACAAATCGACCTTTTGGTTTTGAACAAGGGGTGCTGTCGTACATACAAAATGAGGCAACGTCTGAAAACCCCAACTTGATAATTTACCTTAAAAAATACACACATTTTTAGGGCTTCCTTTTTATGAAGCATAATATCTCTGTTCTATAAATGAGTATTTTTCTGTATGTGTTCGAGCATATACTTCGAGTAAATGAACCCTCTTCAAAACCCTTTTATATATATATACATACCTACACATGTATGTATATATTTATAATAACGATGTTCAACCCAAGCGCGAACAAAACAAAAAAACACGTTCAGTATAAATATCTTTTTAATTAGCATTAAGAGAAAAAGAGAAGGTTTGTGTTAACGAGCAAATTCCTAAAATGTCAGTATATGTCTGTGCATATCTACATATATTATATTTTTCTGTATACTAAAATTCCATATTTCGAAAGCCAAAAAAAAGAAAAAAATTTAAGTATTAGAAAGGTCGCTTAAGTCGACGACGCCAACGTAGCCTCAGTCATAGTTTTAGCACATATGTACGAGTAGTTTTCTTTGGCGTAGTAAAAGCAATAGGAAAAAAGTATAAAATTATCAAGATTATCTCTTTACCCAAAGGCATTAAAAATACTATATAGAGAACTCAATAACAACAACGCCAACAACCCGCAGTGAGTCTTAATAACAAAAGAATAGTTTGGGTGTTAGAAAATTTTGTTTTTTATATATGTATATGTATATACACATACACACACACTAATTTAAAATCATTATTCAGAGTTTTGAGTAAGGCAAAGTTTTATCATTAATAAAAAGGTATTGAGGCAAAACAGTGCCCAACCTAACTAAGCCAGTCAGCAATCCAACAGCATTCGATTCGAGTAATATAATATTTTTACCCAACGAAATATCACCATCATTATCATCATTCGAAACAACAACAATCATAACAACAATATCAAAGGCAACAGCAAGCAATATTTTTTGGCTTGCCTTACCTTGTTTTACTTTCCAATAATTCTACAACAACTTTGGTTATAGGTATTAAACAACTGACTGACAAAACGTTTACTCTATAGTAAGTACAGTGGAACCTACATACGTATGTAATATGTACACACAAAGTAGTCAACAGTTAAAAATTTGTATAATAGGTACATATAAAAAGAATTTTATAAATATTTTTCTATTATTTGATAGGTTAACATAAAAATTACATTAAGTACGTACTTCTGAATTGAATGGTCGCCTTATAATACCAATCAAAATTCAACTGCCTTGAAGTGTTGTGATTCCCTATGAAATCTTAAACACAATTGTGATTTTGCGTTTTTGCTCTTCAGTAAAATGTTTTTAACCACTTTCGTTATCGTTAAGAGTTTTCTAAATGGCATACCGTAGGATCATAGTTTGAAAAATAATGCGTTTTAAATAACTGTGCAGAACAAATACTATAAGGGCCACTTTTTTTAGTTTGAGATAAAACTCAGTTTAGGATTTAGTCAACTAATCTAAAAATTAAGTTAATCCGGTATAAATTGTGTTTTGTGGTTTTAAGTATGAGTTTAAACCTTCGTTTTTGCAAATGTCAAATATATTTTCACAGCACTCCGCCGAATATTTTTTAACAAAATAAAGAATTAAAAAATGTATAAAAAAGATGTCTTCAAATATCGAACAAGAAATATTTATATTTATTTTAAATAAATGCTTAGAATTGTACTTCTAGTGAATTAAACTATTTATTAAAGTTAGTGGATGATAGAAAAAACATTATAAAGTCCAAAAAATTAATAGTTTGTTTTATTTAGGTTTTCATACATCTCATGATTACTTAAATCTTCATCAGCACTTGAATAATCCATTTTAATTTAACTTTAACTTTTTGTCTGTTCTTTTTTCAAATAAACAAATGAATAAACAATATTTTCAACAGCTGTTTCTATTATATAAGTACATCTGGAAGTTGACAGTTCTCTTTTAAGTTTAAACTACCAGCATCGGTCGATTAAACTAGCAATTAACACTAAGATTATGTCAACTCAAAAAGTAAAATCAAAGATTAAAGTTAATTTAATCGCGTATCTCAAACTCAAAAAGTGGCCATAAGTAACTAAACGTAACTTTAAATAAACTCGTTAATAGTAAGAATTCCAATCAGAATTCCCGAATACCGAAAATCCTATTTCAATTTATGTAGAAAGTAGTATTTTATGTACTCGTATACCTTGTCATAACCTTATATTTATATTTTTAAATGTTAAGATTGTTAATGCTGTGTATTTACAGGCGCGACGAGAATTATCTGTCCAATCCATAAATTCTCTCCAATATTCAAAATTTAATCTGATCTGTTTCAATTCAAAGACTGCCTTTATTGAAATTTGAAAGTAAATTTAATGTTACCAAGTACAATATCAGGTAAAAAAATATAAAGCAGAAATAGAAAAAAAAAAAACAAACAATAGAGGGACCCGTAAATCGTATTATGTTTTTGTACAAACAATATTGGAAAAATATTAACTTAAAACTTCAATAATCGAACGAATCAACAGAAATGATTATTGTTACAATTATGCATATGTATAAGAAAAAAATATATATACAATGCACAGCATCAGTAGAGGTATACCCCTGAGTATTGGTCTCAATAAAAAAAATTACTACAAAATAATCAAAAAGCATCAAAAGTAATCAAAATGTAATCCCAATTATTTTAAACGATTTTTTCCTATATTATCTAATCATTCGATTTCTCTCACCTAAATAACTTAATTTTAATATTAAAATACTTTTTAACTTTTATTCATTAGTATGGGATTTGTTTCGAATACAACATATGCTTCTTATATTTTGAACCCTTGTCGATATACTGTCAAAAAGTTAGTGACAGGTATCAAAGTAAATGCATACCAAATTCTGTCGAAGACAAAAAATACAAGGATGTTCTCCATTAGAAAAAGTACAATACGACACTATTGTTTTAAATGGCCCCAACGGTTTTTAATCGGGTCTCTCCGCCACGGCAGCAATGAGCCTGAAACCAATCTTACACATACCGTGACACGTCCTCTACTATGTCGTTATTTTGCTATGAAAAATTCATATAGTAAAATGTGTTCTCCACGTATGGCAGCATTATGCTCTCTAATATGTTTGTAAAATCAAATTGTATTTGTAATCATTCTTAACTGTTTTTATAGTAAATCGTACATGAAATGCAATTCATGCACATTTTACCAATTGCCATTTACAAAGAGTTTTTGAAATCAGTTTTAATTGGAACCAAATTATATAATTTTTGTTAAGCTCTCTAATTTATGCCTCGACTTCGTAGTTTAATTTTTTACATATATCAGAGGAAGCTTAAAACTGGCTAAACGAAAGCCAGAATAGTAAATTCATTACCAGTAGCTGGTAGGGTTTTTCAACTTTACAAGGGCTCCAAAATTTGTTTTGTGGTTGTAAGACATTTTGGACAAAATACAGTGATCTATAGAAATTTTTAGCCAAAGATTATTGTTTATTACTATCAGCGTACAGTGTATATTTAAAATAAAGGCCTGCACATGTTGATCTATACAACATAGTAAATTTCCCGTGCCATGTTATGCCGTTCAAACATGTTAGACAGTAACATATTAAGGCAATGTTGTTGTTTTTATACTCATTTTTTACACATCACATGGAAAATTAATATGCGACATACATGTGTTTAATGATGAATTCTGTTCATTTGTTTGATTTATAAAATAATACATAAAAAATAACACTAAACATAAATTATAAATATTGTGGAACAAAGTTCTTAATGCAAAAATATTTTTTATATTTAATATTTATGTCTAATTAAATTAACGGTACATTTATAGGTATATTTCTTCTATTATTAAACAGACATTGTATGTAGTGCACACTGTATACTTTTATATATAACCCTGCAACACCGAGTAATGTAGCGAATATTTATAAAAAAGTATTGAAAACATTAGATATAAAACACATTCATAGACATGGTACTCAACACAGCGAGCTATGATAGCTTAGCCGATTTGCAAGTACATGCTACGGTACTATGATGACTTTGCATAACATGGCATGACACTATGTTAGAGACATAACATAACATGCAGAACTTTAATTTCCACCCATTTATTAATGCAATTTCACTTCACTTATAAAGAGATATTAAATAAAATTACACGCTTTTTCCAAATAGTTTCCATTTATAAGAAACATTTTACAAAATGGAAAATGTACTTAAATTTTCAAGCAAGCAAACTCTGAACAGTCACCGAATAATTAAAAACTGAACATGTACAATATTTTGAACATATGTATGTGCACCAACAATAGTGGCAGTTAGGAAATTTTTAAAACCTCCTAAAATTGTAATTGTAGTTTTAAAGAATGTATTTTATAAAATAATATTTCTTAGAATATAATAAAACCTTGTCAAACTAGTAGACTTCCCAAACCAGCTAGTCCGTACGTAAACTAGGGATTAAGAGTTCTAGGAGCTATAAAATAGTTTTCAGGTAAAAAAAATTATAATTATCATTATAATTTACTAAGAACAATGGGTTTCTATATCCGCAGAAAACGCAAAGAAGCTAGCAAACAATGTGAATACGTTTTACTGCAATATATTTTTAGAGTTGAACAAATGCTTGTAAATAAATAAATTATGCTGCTTTATATAGTCAGTCGAAGGATTTTAAAATAAATTTATCAGCTACTTTTAAAAACTTGTAGAAATTCCAATTCAAAAAGTCAAAATCATTTCACGGACTTTACTAAAGGAGACCATATTACTTACAAAGCTATTTTTAAGTTCAAAATTTGTATAGTAAGTGTAATGAATGATTAAATATTTTCATGCCAAGTTTAGTAGAAGATCAGTAGGTTATGTAGATTGAAAGTACGTTAAGTAGGCGCTATAAGACTAAATAGTTTTAAGTGTCAGATGTCAGATAGAAAGATAACAGAAAAAGTTGTTTACAAAATAATTGTATCAAAATCACTCTGCACTGACATCTTAAAAGAAAAAAAAATGAAAAAATTATTTCTTTCGGCGACTGCCTCTCAGCAGTCTTCTTGCAAGAGCTCTGAGAGCAACTGATTGCCATGAACAAGGTTCTCACGTCTGTCGTTCGGACTTTAAACTGTATGTCCCGGTACTCATGGATAAAAATTAACACACACAACATAGGTGCTGCGAGAAGCTAGGCCGTAACTCTGTATGTACTTATGTATATATGTATTGGCCGTAATAAAAAAAAAAGTAGCGGCCTAATGGATAGAACTAGAAGCGTTGTGGTAACTAAACACTGTGGAATAAACGGTAACAATGCTGCAGATGCATTGGCGAGAATGGGATCCGTTACTCCAAATTGGTCCAAAATTCTGGTATTAACCACCGCTTAAAAGGGTAAACCCCTACTCATGCAATGTGTTGTATTGGAATTTAAAGATATTGTATTTTTTTTATTATGCTAAAATTTTATATCCTAGTTCTGAAAACAAAGTATGTTAACCTTAAAACTTGAGGAGAATTTACTAAAAATCTTCCAAAACATTGCCTTATTAAGATCATAATCTACAGAGAGAAATAATGAGATAGGAGAATTTACCGCAACTCTTTTTATTTTCCACATCCAGGTTTATCTAATTATTAGATGAGCAAAAGTGATTTGTAATTGTTTTAATGAGCATCAAAAATAAGTGCACTGAACAAAAAAATTTGTGAATTCATAAATATGTACATATGTTAATAACTTACACATGTACTACGAAGTTTCTTTTACTGCTGAGGGAGACATATCAGGATAAATATTATGTGAGTACGCTAAATTCAGTAGTGCTAATCGTTTTTTGAAGGACGATCTTAAAAAAAGTTATATAAAACTTAAAATTTAAATATTTGATAAGTATGTAGTTTTTAATCTAAAAATCATATTTGTTGATAATTTAAATTAAATCTAATGTATGTATTTAGAATTTCATAAATTTTGTTCAGTTAATCTGAAAAATAATTTTAATTCTGAAATGAAACATCCGATACACATGTGCACTTGCCAGGAGCTCATTGACGAATAAAACGTAAAACAACATTTGTCTCGTAACACGATACATTTCTTTAAGTGCTTCGCAAAAAAACAAGTGCACAGAGAGGACAAAATGAAAGAGCTCAATTGAGCTATGAAATGCCCATCTATGATCTAATATAACAGTCCTATTTCCACTTTATTATTATATTCATTTATATTATTTATTTATCAGTAGTTAAATATAGTAGTTGGCGTTTAAACCATTAGTCAATAAATTAATATCTCGCATTAGGAATCAGTCAAAAAATATAACTGTGATTAAATGAAATTGTCCAATTCTTTTTTACTGCAACCATATGGCCATTCTGGAACGCTTTACGATTTTGTGTACCATATTTACGCATCCTTCTTTATATCGCCTAATTTTATCATAAATATCACTATTGAAAACTATAAATATAAAAGCAGCTCTAGTTGGATAAACTATGCATTTTTTCAGTATCTATTTTGATGAGATTAAAATTTCAGGAATAAGCATTTTGGAAGTTTATTAATTTGAAATCTTTTTGTTTTTATAAAACTTAATTAATTACAGACAAACATTAATTATTTTCTTTAGTCCTCAGCCAATAAGATTCATACAATATCTGATTGTAATTATTAAAGTAAGACTGTAATTGTTATTAGTGGGTATGTTTGAATAATCGCACATTTACTCTATCGCTTGCTTTGCCTGTTTGTCTGCCCAGCTGTATTCTATGTATACAAGGCATTAAAAACACCACCACTGCGTTCAGACTGTCGAACTGACTTACTCACTCACTTACTCATTAACAGACTTATTCATTCATAGTTGTACGTTATAAACAACTTTCAGTTATTTTGACGCTCACACACAAAACGTCTATAGACGTCGAGTGGTTGTTTTTATAAAGTCTGTATTTCGGTTCTATTCGGTTCGGTTGGCCTGGTCTGGTCTGGGAATTATATAGTACTTTATAGAAAGAAAAAAGCAACAACAGCACAACAAAGTATATTTTTGTTGTTGTTGTTGTTTCTTTCCCTTTACACACAGTATTTAATTTAAGTAGTCGTAAATACGTAAGGGTACTACCACAACAGCAACACTTTTAATGTGTTCCGGTGTGTATGTGAATAAATGTTTGGCTGAACAATTTTTACATGTTCTTGTGTATGTTTTTGTTCGTCGTTATGTATGTATGGATGTGTTTGTCGGTACTGCTATAACAACATCATCATTATTATCATCATCCAACAACCATCCAATGCTATAGTTTTTCAGCTTGATTGGTATGTACGAGCCATAGTAGTAGAAAATCGTGTGTTTGTTGGGTCTTACGATTTTCGTCTCATTTTGTGTTGAGCAGTCATTGGATTCGTTTCTATAAAATCTCACATCGGATGTGTGCAAAATAGTTTGAATTGAACAAGAAAAAAAACATTTTTTTTATAAAATCGGTTCATATAAAGACCCATACCACATTTAGCGTGTATTTTTTTACGACACGGTAATTTATCATTGAGTGTTTTATACTTTCTCTCACTACATGTGACATTTTTAAAGAGAAACAGGAAAAGAGAGAGAGAGAGAGAATTAATGGATTAATGGAATACTTCGCATTTCAAAGTGGTGTTTACTATATTTTAACTACGAATTGGAGTATATAAAGGCAAAAAAAAAGTGTACAACAAGAGTAATAAAAACAATAACAATAACAATAAATAATTAAAGAATATAGTAAAAACAACAAAACTAAAAGTTTTCATCATTGAAAAAGTGTGCGAGTTAAGTGAGAATATGTTACAATCAGAAAAACAATAGCAATACAAATAAAAAACAATAATAAGAATAATAAAAACAAATAAATAAACAAACGGGGTCTTGAGATTTACACATGCATTTGTATATATGTATACTCTTAAAAAACTGCATTTCATTTTGTAAAAAAGTATAAAAAACAAAGAGAAAGAGAAAAGGTAAATAAAAGTGATTTTCTTTGCTTTTGCGAATTTATTTTTTTCTTTTTATTTACATCTGTTTCCTTCCTTTAAGTAAATGATAATGTCGACAAATGGCGCTTAATTCCTAATAAAACGTGGAATTTACAATTAAAAAGTATTGCTAAATTAAATAAAAAATAATTATTATTGTTTTAATAATAAAAATGAAATTAAAAGATAAAACAATTGATATTACTTATATTAATTTAAATTTTAAATATTAAATTAAAATTTCATTAAGTAAATCCATTAAATCAACAAATTACTTAAAAAGAAACAAATTTAAAATTTGTCTATTTCCGCTTACTTAATAGCTTATTTATAGCTCTGAATGTGTGTTAACTGTTACCGTTACTTGTACCATTTTAATCTATATTAAGAAGTAAGAAAAAACTGACTCATACCAAAATCGAGTTTTTTCGTTTACCTCAATATTTTAAAGTATAAGCAAAATCACTGTGTATTTAATAGTCTTCTTTTAATACACCGTGAAAAAAAGCACATCTTTTTCAAAATGCTGCGCAAACTCTAAAACTTTTTAAGTTATTTTAATTAAATTGCATTCACTCACAGTGATATCTCTTGCAAATGTATAAAAATGTGAGAAACTTAAAAAAATGAAATTGGATTTTCCATATGACTAAAGGCAGTTTGAATAAAAACTATAAAAAAATAATATTTTGTGATAACCGTGTTTTAAATCTATTAAATCTAAAGTTACCTAAAAAGCATATTTATACTAATTTATAGTATACGAGCATGAAAAAGAGAGTCACACAAAAATACACCGACAGAAGAGATTGGTCTTTTTATTTGTGCTGTTTTTCAAAACTTGAATGAAATTAGTGCTAATTTTCGTTCCAAAAACCTATAATTTTAAAATTTAAACTACAAATTTATTAAAATTATTCTTATAATAAATTGTTCTTAAATGCTGTAAACAAACTAAATTGTAGTTATAGGAAATATGAACATGAAAATAAGTTTATGTTGCTTATTATCACAACTTCTCAGTGTCTGACCAATAAATTTAGCTCTCCTTAAAACTAATAAAACAGAAACGCATTCGCAATTTTTGTCTCACACATGATTTTTGTTATAATTGTGGTTGTTGGTTGGTTCATGATGAAAACGTATGGATTTCTTTTTATGAAAGATTTTGCAGCGTTGGTAATAAATAATTAATTAAATTTTTGATAGGAAAATAAAACAAAAACATCTTTCTAGGAATTTCAAAAGTGATTTTAGTAAATACAGTACGATATATAAATTAAAAGCAGAGACCGTAAATAATGATTATTGTTCGTTTTTTTAATTAAAAAAATCAATCATTTAGAACAGACATAAATACAAATTTTTTGCACCATTATTATTATTTTTTAACAATCTTTGCATATCCGTCATGATTTTTAAATTTTCGATTTTTAAAGTTTTCTTCAATGGTAATGATTATTTTTGAGAAATATTAATAAAAATCAGCCATAATCATTATTTTTGAGCAAAAGAAATAAAACTCAAAAATAATCATTATTTATGATTTTTATTTTTTTCGCTCAAAATAAAACTCACTTTTAATTTACTTTATATATGATGTATGAAAAAAAAAATTTTTGCGCAAAAGAATGATATTTTATATAACAAAATGAACAAGCATGTCTTAATACTTTTTCTTTTATTAGTTCTGACCAAATTTTTATATGTAAAAAACCTCAAAAAAAGTCATAAATTGAAAGTGAGTTTTATTTTGAGCGAAAAAAATAAAAATCATAAATAATGATTACTTTTGAGTTTTATTTCTTTTGCTCAAAAATAATGATTATGGCTGATTTTTATTAATATTGCTCAAAAATAATCATTACCATTGAAGAAAATCTTTAAAACTCACAATATAATCATTATTGTGTAATTTTTATTATAAAACTCATAATGATTACGGTCCCTGATTAAAAGATAAAATAATAAGGATTTATAATACAGGTATTTTTGGTACAGGTCACGAAGGTGTTTAGTAGGTTGTAATATTCACAAAGAGAGTAACTAAAATTGAATAAATACCCGAACAATTTCGTTAGCTGGGTAATATGAATAAAGACCACTGAACTAATCGAATTATTCGAAAACCGGTTTTTTCCTATTTTTCCGGTTTTTTTAAACCGGTTTTAAAAATGTGTCGGTTTTCGAGTTATTCGAAAAACCGGTTATTTACTGTCGAACTATTCAACATTTTCGAATATATTTCATTTTAGGTGTATTATATTTTACTGATTTTTTTCTTACAAATTTAAATCACGTATGCAACACTTCTAATTTTCTAAAACATCCAGAAAACTAAACCAACTTCTACAATAAGTGACCGTGTCTTTTCAGTAAGCCCAACAATAAAAACAAAGCTAAGAAACCGTATGTCATCTAAACATTTAAACTGCGTCCTATATTTGAAATACTATAAGTATTTTAAGAAAAATAAATAAACGGACGTAACTACAATTTTTGTTTTTTTACAGGAGAAGCAAAAAACCTTAAAATCAAAAATTTTGTAAATCCTAAAAATCATACAAATTTCAGGATCGATATATAAGGATTGGCATTCCTATATACAACAAGTGAGCTTGTATGTAAGGTTTTTATATAAATATGTTTGTATGTAGTTATGTCTTCTTGCATTTAGAAATGCACGCACATGTAGTTACGTCCGTTTAAATTTCGTTAATAAAATCGCCATTTTTTATCGTTGGAATCTAAAATTTTGCACGAACATGTATTTGGATAAAACGAACCATATTAATAAAAAACTCAATTTCGAAATTTTGTGTAGTTATGTCCGTTTGCATTTAATATGACGATATGTAGAATATAGTATATATTTTTATTAACGGAGAAAATCGAAAAACCGGGTTACTCGAACCGGTTTTAAAATAAAAAAGACGAGAACCGATTTTAAAAACTTACGGTTTTTTAAACTATACGAAACCGGTTTTTGGATTTTGTCGAATAGTTGACAACTCTAATTTGAATGTTTAATATTTTATTACATTTCTTTTTCTTTAAGTGTAATTATCTTGATTCTTTTACAGTGTTAGTCTCCATTGCTATATTTTCTTGTCTACATACTACGATTAATGTTATTTCTGATAATTAGAAGTTTAACTCATTGTCAAATCTAGATACTGAATCATCAGAGATTTTGCAACAGCAACTTGTGAAACGAACTCGCAATTGATTACTCATAAGAGTATACTATAGTAAAGCCCACATTATAATCATTATGATGAATAAAATCGACAGACATTGTAGGATTTTAAAAATTACTTTTTGGGCTTAATCGATTATATTTAACACCAGCTGTTAATAAATTTTATTAAAAAAAAAAAAACGAGCGTAATAATTAAAACATAAGGTCGCATTCGCATACAATATCGAATTCAGTGTATTGCATTACAGCAAAAAGAAACATATAAATGTAGAAGTAGGTATACGCGTACAGTCAGTTAGAGCTATTAGGTCATATTAAAAATAAAATTACACCAGGGAGAAATTTTACAGATATGAGCCAAATGTTATTTAGTGCGCATGCGCTTAAAAATTACCTTTTACTTTGAGGCCTCCTAAATTCTTGAATTATTTAAAGTGTTTATTAATTAATAAAAAAGAAAAGTGGATAAATTTTTTTAATTATAACCGTGGCTGTTTGTACATGATGAAATTCTGTGGGCGGATTACTTCAAATTACTTAAAGTAATAGAGATTTTCAAATCCAAAATACTGGACTAATAACAAAGGCGAAATTATTTATAAATGAGAAAGATTTGGAATAGCCCTACTGGAGAGGGAAATAAAACTCTTAGTATTTAGTTTACAAAAGAAATACAAAAGAAGCCATTAAATAAAAAACTTAAAGTAAAATAATAATTGTTAATTGTAAGTAATAGCCCTAAGTTAGATAAGGTTACATGGGTTACTCGCTTCTACCGGATGAACTTGGATGTCCTATGGCCTCTTGTGATATGCTTCAAAAATAACCACACACTAATAACCTAAGTCAGGCATAAGAAAGTCAAAACATGACCAAACAATATTGTATTTCATTTAATTTGTCCATATCAATAAAGATGTTGGTACCGATTCCTTCTCTGCCCTTTTCTAACATAATACTGATTGAAGCAGTTTCATATGTCGCAGTAGGTCAATTTACACAATTGTATTCATTGGAATTTTTAAAAAGATTGTTAAAATATCAAATAAGAAATTTTAATTTTCACATGTCAAATAACATGGGAACTCTCTGTGGCATATAAACAGGGATGAAAAAGTTGATACGATCTTAGAGTCTTTTTGCAAAAAATCTGTATTGTTTATTAAAAATTATAAAGGAATACTTAAAATCTTTACTTCGCTTTTATTATTTTGTAATTATTTATAATATTAAAGAAATAGTAAAATTACATGATAAAAGCTTTAATTTTCCACTGCTGATTTTCATGTTTTGCTTTGTAAAAATACAGTTCTAATCAAATGAAAAATGTAATTCTTTACAAAGATTTCTAAAAATGATGAAAGCAATAGGACTGTTAAAATTCTATACGTATTTTTTTGCCTTCCATAACATATTGTGTTTACATTATTACACTTTATATTTTATTTTGATTTTTTGGCATGTCGTAATACACAGTATGTGATTACTTTCACAAGGTCAAGGGTATTCTGCAAGTGTTAATACTCAATGTAACGCTATTGATCTAAATTCAATCCATGAAAAACTTCTCTAAATAATTCACCATCCATTCGGAGCCGCCTTTCAACTGGAGATTATTTTCACCGAGTATAAAATTAGAATCGGATACAGCTCATTTATTGAAAATATTGCTTCTTGCCTTAGTTGGTGGGATGTTTTTTCTTTTTTTTTTTCTTTTCAATGACTACTTATAGTATAATAACAAATACAAGTATAAATTTGAATACAATTTGTCGAAAGTTCAGATGTTTTAGAGCGTTTTCAGTGGAATCTCTGACTTATCAGCTGTCACAGAGGGGCCTATCTTTTTTTTCTAATATATTTAAATTTAGAAAAAATATCTTAAGCAATTAAAATCAGTTCTAGATTTAAATGAAACCTTTAAGATTTTTAACGTAATGATGGCTAATTTCTTACACAGAAAATTATGCTCTAGACGAGATGTGGCACCACAACTATAAACACTGAACTAGTAACATCTGCTCCTGTTTTAAAATCTTGAAAAGAACATTAAACTAGATGTTTCTGAAATTATAAATCCATAACCGACCACATTTTATTTCAAAGGCGATCTCATAATTTCATTTTACACTTAATAAGCTGAAAAAAACAATATTTTTTTATGTGCTGAAGGCCCAAAGTTCGAGCCCCAGGAAGAGTGATCAATTTTTTTAATATTAATTTTTATTTCGTCAGAAACGCTTTAATTAGATCAAAGTTAACTGCAATGAATATTTTTGGTAATCAAAGGTAAAATGATGTCCGTGAAGGATGTTGATGTTGATGTTTGGTCTTGAATATGCACAGGACACAAAGAACTCTGATGAGACTACCGTAGCTGGAGTCGAAAACAATTGTTCAGTTTGGCTAGTGTACTATTCCTTCACGGACATCATTTCTTCTTTAATTACCAAAAATATTCATTGCCGTTAACTTTGATCTAATTGAAGCTTTTATTCGTCAGATACCGGCCGAAATGTTGGAAAGAGTATGCCAAAATTGGACTAAACGGATGGGCCATTTAAGGCGCAGTCACGGTCAACATTTACATGAAATAATCTTCAAACATTAAATTATATGGACCGTACTATCGATTCAAATAAAGATTTCATTAATTTTTCTGAATTTTAGGTGTTTTTTTTAACTTTCCTATTGCTCTTAAAAAATCACACTTTATAATTAGACCATTTTTTTTCGAATATTATACAAACTCAATAAACTCTAGAAATTACTATATACATAATAAGATTCTGAAAGTGATTTGGCAAGTGAAGCATTTAACAATAAACTATTAGTGCTTCAAGCAGCTATTTTTGTGTATTTTTGAATTGTGCAGATTTGCAACATCATGGATTTATTTTGTTTTTTAATATGCAATGTGTATAAAATTTAGAATTCGTCCCGTCCTCTACCTTTCAAATGAGATGTTAAACAAAATAGAAATATTTTTATTTGCATTTTTCAGGGAACGTAATCATTATGAGTTTTATAATAAAAATTACACAATAATGATTATATTATAAGTTTTAAGGTAAGGATTATTTTTGAGTAATATTAATAAAAATTAGCCATAATCATTATTTTTGAGCAAAAGAAATAAAACTCAAAAGTAATCATTATTTATAATTTTTATTTTTTTCGCTCAAAGTAAGACTCACCTGTCACGGTGCAAAGGTGATACTTCAGGGTGGCACTCCCACTGCCAGTATCACCACATTATCTGACAGCCAGGTGGCGGTCAGATCCCTGTCGAGTTTGATCACAAACTCTAAAATTGTCGGCGACTGTCGCGATACCCTTGTGGCACTTTTGAGACAGTGCGTCGTTAATCTGATTTTGTTCCTGGTCACAGGAACATCGCGGTTAATTGTAATTGGCTAGGGCGGGTACGTTTTCTGCCGGATGTTCATCCTCACGTGGAAGTGGGTATACCTCTTTCCTCCGTTAGGCTCCTTATTAGAAGGAAACATTTATTGGACGCGGACCTGACCTTGTCGCGGGAGGAGTCTCGTCAAGTTGCTAGACTCACCTGGCCTAGGCTGAACTTGAGGCGTACCAATCAACTCTTTAAACTGGACCGCAGGGATATCTCTTCCGCTGTATCTATCCTCACGGGTCACTGCGTGATGAGCAGGCATGCAGAAAGACTGCGCTTGCCTACGAATGACTTCTGTCGTGGCTGTGGGTCGGCTGAGGAAGAGGAGACTGTGGTTGACTATATTTGCCAGTGTCCATCTCTGGCTCGAAGTAGATTTCTTACATTAGGATCTCCTTTTCTCGATGGCTTGACTGACCTATCGATCCTGGATGTTGGATTAATTGCCAAATTTATTAGGCTCTCTGGCTGGTTTCCAGCATAATTTTCTGGGGAAGTAGTGCTTCTTGTGTGGAGCCCCTGCCTATCAGGGCTCCCACGTCATGTGGTATCACAACGGGCCGCCATGCGTGCTCAAGTGTGCCTTGTCATTACGAGGCTGCCACTTCCTCCTATCCTATCCTAGGCAGAGTGGGCAAACAAACAAAACATTTCGCAAAAGTTACAACAAAGTCATACACTTTTCAAAATTTTTTTAATGGTATTGTACATGAGCAAAACTAAAACAAATACTTTCTAAATGAGAAAGAGCGCAAATGAAACAATTAGCTTTTCGCTCTTGTGCTTGCTTTGTTTTTTGTTGTTTTTTTCTCTTCTTCTTTTCTTTTTCTCTTCTTCTATTCTTTTTCTTCTCATTCATTTTTTGTTGTACCTACGCACATTTGAGTTAGTGTATTTGTAGTACTCAAAACAAAAACAATATACAAAATTAAATGAGACAATCTTTCTCACTGTTCCTGTTTTATTTTTGTTTTACTCATTGTAAAGAATACAACAGAATGAGATCAAACGTTCAGTTTTGTTTATTTTCCTACTCTGATCCTAGGTATCGGTACTCCACCCTTTTGTAGAGCTTAATGGATGCTAAAAACTAATACATGTACTCCTTTGCATTGCCTGGTCTTTATAGTATATTCGGTCATGATTTTTTCAACCCTCTTTTTATTTTGACAAGAATTTTCGAAAGTAAATGTTCAAAAGCAGGTAAAATATACGTAAATGGATAAGCTTATAAAATTATACAAAATTCTTCAAAGTTTAAAGTTCTATTTTCAGAATTTGTTAGTATACAAAATTAAATGTACATGAGAACTTTAAAGCAAAAATAATAGGAACAGAAAAATTATTTTTTTTTCTTTTAAGTAGAACGTAATTTAATATCGTGCCATATAATGTGAGATACACATTTTTAAAAATATATTCAAGTTATAATAGATACTAAGCCAGTAGCAATGATGACGATATGTGGGTATCATAGTTGTCGTCATATGTTAGTATGGGTAGCAATAGTAGTAGTACTGGTACTGTTACTGTTCGTTCATTGTACATGGCAAGCACTATAGATATAATGAATCTCTATATGTTATTCCTATTTAAACATTCGAGAAACCTTAAATAAATAAAAGCTGACTAGTTATACTACATACAATATTTGTTTTTATTGAGTTAGAGCCACAGTCTTAAAAAACTAATGGATATAATCGTTGGTAGTACGAGTACAAAATGAAAAATGATTTACAGTACACAGTCGCAGTACCTGCTTATTAAAGCGTGCAATAGCTTATATTTTACGATTTCAAGACAACGCTCGCTCTCTTTTTTTTTGTAGTTTACGATTTATAACAACAGCCAGCATAATGATGAGTACAATGATGAAGATGATGATGATGATAATGATGAAAACAAGATAATAATCATGTTATAGAATTTGGCTAAATAGTGAAAAAACCCCCTCGAGGGCAACCGAAAATAAAGCACAGCATGATGACACAAAGTTATAAAGAAAAACAGAAGAGAACAACTCAAGGGTAATGACGTAGGAAAAAATTCTGTTCTACATAATAAATAACCAGTATTTCTAAAGATACGGATTCACTGTAAATGATATGGCTATAATATAAGCTATCGTAGGTATAAGCCCCCAGATCAAGTCAGCCATATAGGAAGTTGTGTGTGTGTGTGTGTATGTGTCTTTGTAAATGTGTGTAGGACAGTTTTGAAAAAATAAATCAATAAATGCACACAAAAAAAAATTAAGTTCAACAGAGTGTAACATTAAATAACAAAATCATCCTATACAGTTGCTTGTTGCTATAGCTACTAATGAGTACCCACTACCTACCTACATATGTTTGTATATGCTCGTATACATATAATTATATGTCTTAGAAATCATATTTTCAAAAGAATTCCCAATTCATTCATGCATATATATGTACATACATATATGCTCTCCTATTTATAAATATAAATCTTTTTAAAAAATCTGAAAGCATATAATAATCGCTTATACATCGCTTTAACTAAAAAAGGTAATTTTTTAGTAGTATCGCCAAATGAGGCCAAGTAATTGACACTGACTTAAATATTTTAGAGTATGACTACGTTGAGATCTCTGATGATTCAAATGAAGTCGTAATGAAATAAACATTTTTAAAAACAAAAAAATAACAAACGATGCTTATAATGGTACAATTGGCTGACTGACTTATGTTACATATGTATGTATGTAGTATGCACATACATATGTATGTATGAACGAGTACATATGTATGTATGTGTATTAAAATTTCCAGACAATTTTTATAAAAATTCCGTCGTCATACATATAATATAATGAGAAGCAAGGGGACTTACATAAATCACTACCCAACTTATGAGAATTATGAAAATAATTTATTTTTTTACTAATAATTCCTTGTTGGCTTTAAGCTGTTTTTAAATTTTTTTAACAAACTTATATAGCATTAACTTGAAATACAGAGACTGTAAAGAAAGCATTCATTTAACAAATAAAATACAAAAGATACGGCTTTTAGCAACAACAACAACAACAACAAAAATAATAAAGAAAACGAAATTTAAATTCTACACTAGCATGGATTCAGATTTTGACTCAAAACACTCTGACTTTTTATTTTCTTTTTTTTTAAAGTCTTCTAAAATCTTCTAGCGTTCACATAATGCATAAAGCAAGTACGAGTACAAGTGAGATAGAAAGACTAGGAGAAAAAAAGAATTACAAAAGACACAGAAAACAGAAGTCGCGCAGTTTTTTCAAACTCTCCGCCTTTTATAAACTTTTCACCAACACAAAGAAAACCCTGCATTTGACTCACAAAGAAGTCATTGTCTGATCAGAATTAAAAAAAAAAATAAATTGTTTTTCTTATTGATCCGTGTCGCATGTTATCCCGATGAAAAAATTGTGTAGGTAATAATAATTTCAAGGTTTTAAATACATAAGTTTTTAGTCATTGTCTACAATTTCTACCATTTTAATGGGCCAATCTCTTTGCTTAATTTTTTTTAATTTCATAAACATATCTGAAGGTAATTTAACCAGATATGTGTCACCTCTTTTACAAGGTAACCAATAAATAGGGAAAAATTTCTTGTATGCATATCTATGTATAATAAGGGGCTTTTATTCTTGGTAGTAAACTACCATTGTACACATTGCAAATATAGTATAAATACTATTATTTATAACCCATAACACATATTAACTGTGCTGTTGTAAAAAAGCGACACTAAGGGCCACTTTTTGAGTTGGAGATTAGCGATTAAATTAACTTTAATCTTTGATTTCACTTTTTGGGTTGACATAATCTTATTGTTAATTGCTAGTTTAATCGACTGATGCTGGTAGTTAATCTTAAGGGAGAACTGTCAAATTCCATGTGCGTAATATAAAAAACTGTTGAAAATATTGTATTATTTATTCATTTATTTAATAGAAAGAAGAAAACACAAAAATTAAAAGTTAAATAAAAATGGATTGTTCCAGTGCTGTTAAAGATTTAAATGATCACAAATATCGTTGGCCAGGTTCAGCACATGGTTTTTTTGTACTCTATAATGTTTTTTTTGTTTAATTTTAATAAATAGGTTACTTCACTTGAAGTAAAATTCGAATTTTCATATTAAATATTTTTTCTTCACTGTTTGAAGACATCTTTTTTTATAAATGTTTTAACTCTGTATTATGCTCCAAAATATTTGGCGGAATTATTAATAACAAAAACAAAGTGTTATGAAAATGTATATGTATGGTATACATAAGTAGAATGTTGTGAAAATATATTTGACATTTGCAAAAAAGAAGTTGCCATTTGTCTTATTCAGTATAGCAATACTAAAACATAGGTTTAAACTCTTACTCAAAAACACAAAACACAATTTATACCGGATTAAATTTAATCTTAGATTAGTTGACTAAATCGTAAACTTGACTTTAATCTCCAACTCAAAAAGTGGCCCTAAAAGCAGTTGTAAACTCGCTTGTTAAATTACAACTACTAAAAACAGCTTATGGTTCTTATGGCAGCAACATTGATTTGATTAGTTATTTTTAAAGTTGTAAAAAAATGCATAAAAACACTACAAACCCCAAATAAAACTAGCAATCCTATACTGACATGGCTTAGGGATGCTCGATGTTTATTGATGCATCGAATGGTACAATATAATTCGATGCATCGATATATTTTTACGATGCTTGTTCAAAAGCCGTTGGAAAAATTCAAGAGATGATAGCACAAGATTTAACAGACGAGACAGACATATTTTCTTATTTTCTAAATTTTAACTAGAAAAACCGAAAATTTTATTTTATAATTTTCGCTGGGATTGAACCTCGGTCGATTGAGTTTCTATGCGAGCGCTCCAACCACTATACCACGACCCCACTTTTTTACCTAAATATAAGTGTGCACTCGCTTTTTCTAGGCGTTTATTGTTTAATAATTTTTATAAATCTCTTTATAAATTTTCGATCTAGCACATCATCGATTTTCGGCCTTAGTTTTAATTTCTTTTTTTGTTACCAAAGATGCACACACAATTTTCTGCCAATAAGATTATCATAACAGACATATTTTTTTAATTTCTCTGTATTTTATAGTTAAATAAAATAGTTTAAAAACCATTAAGAAAATGAAAGTATGTACAATAATTTAAAATTAATTTAATTCTCAAGACTTTTAAATAGTTATTACAAGTATTGAGTTTGTTTTAAATGTATTCTTAAATTTCTATAAACTCATAAGTTTTTCATTTTTAAAGCTTAATTTTAGAAAAAAAAAAGTGATGGGAAAATTTGACTTAAAATTCAATTTAAATTTACTTTATTTTTTATGAGTACGGGCATGTAATTGTCTTTGTTAACACTTAAAAGAACTTCTTTGAATAATTAATTTTGCATTCATTCAATTCATTCATTGAAATGAGTTCAATTTCTCTCAATTCTCATGCAAACACATGATCTACAGTAACATACTAATGTGAAAATCATGCCTGTTTCATCTAATTTGTACCAGTGCCTCATGACTTTGTAATACTTTGTTGGGTCGGTTTAAATGATATTTCACCTTTTAGTTTCTTCGAAAACATCTTGTGTTGCTTAAAATTCATATCGTAATTATGACAAGGCTTGAATACATACATTTGTGCTAATAAATTTTAATTAAAAAAAAATTAAATAAAAGAAGCACTTGAAATAAATAATTATACCCCAACCTTTATATCTGTACTAAATTACCTTTGTTGTATTACCATATTATTTGCACTCTTTTAAAGTCTTTCAATCGGTTTATATTTTTATAAACACATTAATTAAAAACTTACTTTTATCTACATTCAAACATTATCTCTATACATACTCGTATATAAAAATTAATTTCATACTCGAAGATTTCAAAGATTTACATATATATCCATGTATAAAACCTGCCAAACAAAATCATCTATCTTTGTATCTATACTATAGCTATAAAATGGCTGCCAGCTGGAAATTTAGTATGGTATAGTATAGTATGTAACATGTTTTCCCCCCTCTGTGCATTACATTACAAGCAACGTAATACCCCACTACTACTATCCAGTCACTGTCACTAATTTGAAAGTTATTCTATATTCCTTTCATACTAGCCAACTAAGAGTCGTTGCCAGCAATGATGGTAAGAAATTTATGTTTCTCAAAATACAAAAAGAAGGTTGAAAGTGTTTTAATTCCCTTATAGGGGTTATTTTCCCCATTATGTATATACTATATAGTACGATAATTGTATAGGGACGATGATGATAGCAGTAAAGACAAAACTTTAAGTTCTGTTGCTGTTTTCTGCTGTGCTGCTTTAGACGTACAACATACGACTCCATCTGGGGATTCATGTTGCGTGTTATTCAAACAAAGCAAACCAGTGTTTTATTGAAGCTCTAAAGCCTTGGGTATTCAATTCTTTGCCTTAGTAACTGGAGAATAAAAAATTGTGAACAAAAAGGTAAGGAAATATAAAACCAGATAAAGAACTTTTGCAGCATATACTCGTTTTCTCTCTATCTGGTTGCTTTCAAAGAAAAAGGTTTTCAAAAAGTAAAGTTTTATTTACTGTTTCTATTTGTTTTCAAAAAGTAAAGTTTTATTTACTGTTTCTATTATATAAACGAATATAAATAAATTACGGAAAGGTTTTAACCTCAGCCTTTCGTTAAGTTTGAACCCATTTCTTTAATGGAATTGTAGTCTCACTCTAAATGCACACAATTATAATTTTTTGCAGTATATGAATGTATGTATGTGTGTGTGTGTGAAAGGTTTGTAAAAACTTAAGAAAAGGAGGTCTTATTTTTAAAGGAACTTTAAGAACGTTAAAAAAACTATTCCAAAAGAACAAAAATGTAAACTTGAGGATTTCTCATATGTACTGAGTGATAAGCATAAATATTTACAAAGAGCTTTATATGCATACCGAAATTATTTTTACAAAAATCAATATTGCAGACTAACATTTTAATTTAATTTTGAATTTGTGTTTCCGTTTTGTTTTACAATCTTAAATAAAAGTTTTTACCATTTTAACGCTTCTATTGAACAAATTGAGAAATTGTATTCATACCGCATGTATTTCTAGCATCGCATAAAAGAACCATTTTGTCACAGTGACTTACGAAATGTGTAGCATTTTTACTCAACCAACCACCCTATATCTTTCGACACTAATAACGGTGGCAATCGGTACTCATTATTCGTAAGTATAATTTCAAATCCTATTCAATTGGAAAAACTGATGTATGTATTTCCCAGGCAAATTCTTTATTCGGTTCTAAAAGGAAGAATTTCATAATTAATTATATATCCTATCCTCTATCTTCTAGATGCAAGAAACTTAATCGAAATTGGTTTAGTATAATCATACATTTATTCATATGTAGGTAAAACTCTAATTAATTAAAGGTAAGGCATAAAAGGATTAATCATAGGAAATGTTTATTTTAATTTTGCATGTATACGTTGCGAATAATGCATATACTGTCGGAGGTAGTACCTAATTTTTTGTTAAAAAATATATTTTTTTAAAAGGCATCCATTAAAATTTTACAGGACAAAAATATAATCATATGAGATGGTTTTAACTCATGACAAAGTGATTAATTTTCGCATAAATAAGTTATTGAATATCATGTCTTTAATAAAATACTGTCTAGAGAAAGAAATGGGTGTTGAAGTTTGTTTTTTATTTGTTAACATTTTTTATGGGTTAGATTTAATTGAAGTACTCGACATGGACTACGACTCGAGCATGGACTATCTCGTTTTACTCTGCTTCGTTCACAGCTCTCGTTGGCTGTAGTCCTTTTCCTGCTTTGGGTGAATTTATTGTGGTCCTTTATTGGCATCAAAACGGCATATTGTGCTGATTGTATCGGATCACTCTTTGGGTTGACTTGCCATCTGCCCTAGCTACTGTTTGCATGTCATTTAAACAGTTGCCAGATGGTAATATTCATGACTTGCAACAAGAACGAATTAATTCGAATACGAGTATAGGAATGCAAAATGATTTCGACTCTCGTAATGATTTGAAAGTCGTCAAAATTACAATTTTCTTGACACTCCAATTTTTTGTTTTGCCATGAAAAGTTTAAACATTTCGTAACACTTAGGGCCACTTTTTGAGTTGGAGATTAAACTCAAGTTTACGATTTAGTAAACTAATCTAAGATTAAATTTAATCCTGTATAAATTGTGTTTTGTGTTTTTGAGTAAGAGTTTAAACCTATTAGTATTGCCATACTGAATAAGACAAATGGCATCTTCTTTTTTGCAAATGTCAAATATATTTTCACAACATTCTACTTATGTATAGCATACTTCCACATTTTCACAACACTTTGTTTTTGTTATTAATGTAGATAATTGCATTGCGCCAAATATTTTTTGGCATAATAAAGAGTTATAATATTTATAAAAAATGGCTTCAAACAATGAAGAAGGAATAATTAATATAAAAAGTGTAGAAGCAAAACGGGCTGCTAATTTTACTTCCGGCGAAGTAAATTATTTACTTCAATTAGTTGAAGATAAGAAAAATATTATCGAGTGTAAAAAAACAGACCGGACCACAGCAGCTGAAAAAAAATCTGTGCTGGACGGAAATCCAGGAGAAATTTTGTGCAAAATTTGGTGTGTTCAGGGCATCCAAAACTTTAAAAATAAAATATGAAAAAGAACGCAAAAAAGAATTTTGCCTTAGAAAAAAAAGACATATAAAACCGGTGGTGGGAAAAAAACACAGTCAAATATTACTGAAACAGATGAAAACATCATACAAATGCTCCAGATAGAGCAAGTAGAAGGTCTGCCGTCCTTGTATGATGACCATAGTAAGTATAAAAAAATTGGCTTAAATATACATACGTACATCCTTTTTTTTGGCGCATTCAGATTAAATGAGCTTTAATTTCTATTTGCAGAAATTGAAGAAGTTTCAGAATTAAAGTATTCAATTGAAGATGACGGGGAAAATTTTGGTAATTTATTTTTAAATAAATTATACTTTTATTTATTTACGTATACATGTAGTCGCCGTGGTTTAGTGGTTAGTGTGTTGGCTTACTAAGACATGGGCCCTGGGTTCGACTCCAGGCTCTGACATCTTCAAAAAAAGAAATATGAAAAAAAATATTTCTTTCGGCGACTACCTCTCAGCAGTCTTCTGGCAAAAGCTCTGAGAGTAACTAATTGCCATGTACAAGCTTCTCAAGTCTGTCGTTCGGAGTCGACATTAAACTGTAGGTCCCGATACTCATGGATACAAAAAATTTACACACACAACATGAGTGCTGCGAGAAGCTAGGCCGTAATCCTGACACAGGGTTGTAAAGGCCAGTTATGTATGTTATGTATACATATGTATGTACATAATTTAAATATTAGGCCGTATTCCAATTGGCGGTGTCGTCGTCGCTTAACGACATTTTTGTAATAGATTAAAGACAAGAGAAATATTTTTTCTTTATTCTGCTACAAAAATGTCATCAGACGACAACGACGTCGCCAACTGGAATAAGGCCGATTATTTTAGAGAAATGTTTTGCGGAATGTACACCTCATGAAGATGGTCTAAAACAGAAGTGGGAAAAATACACACCAAGTATGTTAAAGGCACAAAAACATCCTGTATTGGCAACTGAGAAGAAAAGAACAAGAGATGTGTGGGCAGATGTAGCATTGATAAAGATAAAAAATGATTATACCATGGTTGTGACAATTATTAGTTTAGTATTGTAAACTTACCATTTGTGTCAGTCGTCTAGAGCTGCAAACTTAATTCTAATACAATACACTCGGAAACAAGATATAAAACAAAAAGAAGTGAAATTCAAAGTAATTTTTGTTAATTTAAAACACAAAACATTAATTTTTATTACACTAAAAAAGAACACAGTATAGGAACCAGTGTTGTCAAATTGTTGCGTTCGTCCCATTTTTGGTGCTTTTTTTAAATTTTTGTGCGAAAAATTTCTTAGGTAGGGCATTTTTAATTTTTGGTGGCACCCAAGTAAATTTAACGCAACTTTTTGTTTCAGTATGAGAACAATTTTTGTACAATTAAATACACCTGTTTCAATACCATTTCAATCAATAGTGCAACATTTGTACAAAATAGAAGAAAACCCATGATACCTTGATACGTACATACATCTGTACATACTGTCTGCATACTTTTTATCTGTATTTTAGTACCAAATTCATTTCTTTGTTAAAGCAGGCCATACACGACAACAGCATGCAAGCAAAATCAAGTGATTGCACAAACAAGCTCTTACCACAAAACATGCAATTAACCTGGCGCAACATTTATTTCTTTAACATTTTGCAGGACAGGTCGTTATGAGTAGTAATATAACTTGTGCTGTATTAATAAAGATTTGAATATTCTGAATTTTAAGTTTTTTATAAAGAAGGCACGGACTGTTCAAGGAATTTATTCCAAAAAGCTTTATCTTTCAACTTCATTTTTTTTCCCAGAAAATTAAAATATGTTCGTGTCGCTCACTCTAAAAAAACTTTCAGCCTGTTTCTAGAACACGAATGATTTCTGACATTCGTCTTTTTATATGTAAAACAACAACAAAAGCATTCAAATTAGTTAGTGTTTCTCATATAAAAAGACGAATGTCAAATACCATTCGTGTTCTAGAAACAGGCTGTTTGTGAACTGTAGAGTAGTTAAAGTATTTAGTATTTCGGTATTGAATACTCAATACCGGCTATTTTCTGGAGTACTCAATACTCAAAAGTAGTTACTCAATACTTTCAGGGTTGTATTTTTCGGATAAATGCATAAAAATACAACTAAATACGTATACATACTGCACAAAATAAAGCTTAACCCACGATATCGAATCGTGTAGTTTTAAGCGACAAACAGCTGATTTGCGGCACACTAATTATTTTTGTGTCGCCAAAAATAAATGCGATTGGTAGCATAAAATTTTTTACACACATATACACATAAATAAACAAAATCGGAATAAGTTTGTTTAGTCTATGTCCACACTCGGCGAGAAGAGTTGGGCAATTCTTCATCAATTCTCTTTTAAACTTGTCTTCGTGTCCACATTCGAAGAGTTTAGTTGCCCAACTTTTTGTTGTTGTTCAGCAATTTTTGTGTTTTCTTTTGCTTGTTTTCCTTACAATTTGACATTTATGCCGTGTTGCCACAAAAATACTTACAAATTACACAAAATTTTATAGATTGCCTAAAATATATTTCATACATAGAATATAATAATAATCATTTTAATATATGAATAAATTTTTGTGTATTTATAAATTTGCCTGTAGGAGACAAAGCCTTAAAGTTATTACTAGAGCTATTGGAACAGCCCAAAACAATATTAAAGTATTTATAATTGAATACTAGTGCTAATGAGGACTAGTACTTGAAATAGTTCGGGAGCACCGCTTAAATTTTGAAGAAGTTTATAAGATAAGACATATTTTATATTTTTATCCTAAAATTAAGGTATGTTACATATAAAATAAGATGCAAATAATGAAAATCAGTTGATATAAACAAAATATTTTCTTTTAATGTAATATCATTATGCTACACAATTAAATTTTCTATTAATGAAAAATAATAATGTTTCTCTTCCCTTCTCTTATAGTGATAGAATTTTTAACCAAATACCTTTTGAGATACAAAACGAATGTCTTTTAACAGCTAGATTATGTATTCACGTATTATGTGTCGATTAGACATTCAGCAGTTTAACGGTCATATACAAAATAACAAAGTAAATTTGCTGTCTTTATTTTCCATTTAAATTTTGAATTAAAATCTATTTTAATTTTTTTGCATACGGGCAGAAGAATTTACATTTCATTATGATTCTTAATATTTAAAAAAGCATGTTGTCCCCACTGAAAGGCAATTTACTTATAGTTTAATAATTTCCGAAAATGTTTGCTTTAGCTCACCAGTGGACATATTTTAAAATTGGTATAAGTTTTGATAAAGTCACCTTGAAAATATCTAAATCTTTTACTATTAATGCGTAAAGAATTTTTTAGTTTTTGTTTTTTTATTATTATTCATTCCTTTATATCATTAGCATATCAAATTTTGATTGTCTCAGCATCACTTAGTCATTATTGAGGCGAGCTGGTAAAATATTTACAGCTTTGAATTACACATGTACAATATATAATTGGGGTATTCAAACGGGGTCCTATCAAGTCATATTGTCATAATATCATACAATTTTAAAATAGTTTAAAAAATAATAAACTATTGAATAAAAAAGTAATAAAACAATAATACTTTTCAACCTATGTTTACCATTTTGTCATAAATTGAAAAATAAAAAGTAATAAAAAAATAAATTTAAAAAAATATACTATACTATGAAGGGTTGTTTACAGCAATAATATTTTTTCGTTTTATTGTTTTATAATATATGGCTTTAAAACGACCATTTGAATCCCCCAAATATTTTATTTTAAGATATTTAATTCTATATACTTATAAAATTTACAAAAGAAAGGAAAGAAATAAAAGAAGTAAAAAATAGTAATATATACACTAGGGTGACCAAAAAAAACCAATGTTTGAATTTTGTTCGTCTGGACCCCACAAAACGATTCCCCTTTCCAGATATTGAGATAGCCAAAATTAGAGCTCGATTAAACGACGTTAACCCATGCCGCTCGTCGATCAAAGTTTGAAAAAATCCAAATTTTTGGCCAAAAAGCTAACATATTGAGCCATAACTCCAGAACCGTAAGTAATAGAAACACGATTAATATCTCAAAAGAAAGCTAATGTTGTTCTTCAAAATTTATATTATATACATAATTGTTGTTATTTTAAGTCAACCCGAGTTACAACAGCCTTTAGGCCCAAAAATGTGACCTGGAACCAGCAGGAGACTGTTTGGGATTATTCTGAGAACTTTACGGGTTTTTACATTATTTGTCTCGTAGTAACCATTTTTTGTTAAAAAGTATTTTGGAACTCAATTTGATGGGTAATACACCCGCCTATCAACCACGAGGTCCGGGGTTCAATCTCAGTTTCGGACGGAACATCTGACAAAATTTAGATTTTATTTATTTAACGTCTTTTAGTTAGTAGGAATTCTACTTTTGTACTCTTTTAGAATAGGGAAATAATGTGTATAAAAAAAGAAATTTAAAAAGATGTCAGTATGGTTATTGAAACTGAATAAAGTCGTTTTATTTCGGAAGTCATCCTACACCTTTTGAACTGGTTAGGTTGATCAATTATCCAGTGATGATGTTTTAACGTTTTTTTTATTTCACAAGTGTATAGTATTATGCCTGCATATATGGGATCTTCTCAGTACCGTGAAAGCGATGTGCTTCAACACTACAGCAGCCAACACCGGAAGACTCAAAGGAGCATGCTAAATATTGGAGAAAATGTAGGAAGAGGATTGTTATACCTAGCTTACCGTTACCATATATTAGAAATTCTGTTAAGAGGCGTATTCGACACAAAAATGGGGTCAACCACTGGACCTCATCCAGGCATATTCAAGAGGTTACTCACAGCGTGGCCCAAGATAGAAAAATAAGCATACGACACAGGTATCAGTGAAACACAAATACAAAAGCAGCTAACTCTAGAAGTAATTACAAATGTTGCAACAAGGAACTATTACAGTTGGTTCTCATATTTGTTGGATCACTAGACGGCAATGTTGTGGGTTTTAGCACTCCAGGAGCCATTCATCATGCTAGGTGGATGACAAAGGCTATTTTTGCTTAAAAATGTTCAGTTTCCGTAGTCAGTTTCAGAAGTCTAAGGAAGAAGAAAGTTCCGTGCGTGCCATTTCTGTTTTTCTAGTAAAAATTTATTGTAAGGCTTGGTTCAATGCTCCAAAAGCTCATTTTGCACCAAAGCAAGACCTCGTCATTTTGCGTAGTCTGTTAGACTATAAAGAATATGACAACGATATTGCATTAATAGCTCTGACCGAATTTTCGAACCATTTATGGTATTTTAATGCAAAGTTGGTGGGATTATAGTTTTTTGGTCCCACTATAACAGATGATGAAAAGTTGATAATGACTAATAAATTGCTCAGTAGCGCAGATGAACCATCAGAGCACGTTGTAATTACAAAAGTTAGGAAAGACAAATTAAAAGAGGTAGTTGATGGAGGGTTGGTAAATTTACTTACCAAAGAAACATTTACATTCTTTGACCAATTTAATATAATAACTAATTTCTTAAGACAACATCCAAGCCCATGGCCTCAAAGTAATGACTTCCAAGAAGGTTTGAAAATTGTCAAAACTTTAAATGGCTGAGAGTGGTTTAAATTAATAACCGATTTTAACGACCTTTTGACAAAAGATGAAGGACAAAAGCAATATGTCCTTCAAGTTGTAAGCAAATGTCGAGCATTATATCCTGACGTTTCAAACACTACTTTAGCAAAAGCTCTAGAATAGATTAGGCAACTATGTAAAGTTATCAACTTATGTAGGTACTACCTCTGTATCCTATCTGTGTCTGTTTTGTATGTAATATACTTATATACTTGATTTTTATATTTTAAAATAAAAAATGTCATTAGACTTATCAGCATTGCTTGTTTTTTATTAAACTTTAAACTCAAAAATATAAAAAAGGGAAATTTATCACCTTATTACAAAATATACTAAGTATGATCCTAATGGTACCAGGTCACGTTTTTGAGTCTAATGTCTGTTGTAACTCTGGTTGACTTATAATCACAACAATTATGTATATAAAATAAATTTTGAAGTACAACATTAGCTTTCTTTTGAGATATTAATCGTGTTTCTATTACTTACGGTTCCGGTGTTATGGCTCCATATGTCATCTTTTTGGCCAAAAATTTGGATTTTTTCAAACTTTGATCGACGAGCGGCACGGGTTAACGTCGTTTAATCGAGCTCAAATTTTGGCTATCTCAATATCTGGAAAAGGGAATCGTTTTGTGGGGTTCAGACGAACAGGATTCCGAAATTTTTTCCCCCCATATAAGATTTGGTCACCCTAATATACACACAAAACTAATTATTAATTTATAGTTTATTGTATACGATTGCTATGAATCATATGAAAAGAGTTTATAAGTCTTGAAGCAAATATTCCTCTATCCTTTTCTTGAAAATTGAAATTCGTTTTATATTTTTAATATCTTGAGGGAGATTGTTAAATTCCATACTATCCATATTTTCAATGCGTTGTTTCATAGTTTCTAACCGACATCTTGCTATCATAAGATTCATATTGTTTCTGGTATTGAATAATGTTTGATTTCTGTGAAATGAAATTGTATGGTGACCAATATTATGGGTTGCTTAAAAACATGAAGAATTGAATTAATTTATTATAAATAATTTAATTGAAATAATGGTGAGACAAAATTATATAAAAAATTTATGATCTAAAAATATGTAAAGAAAAAGTGTTCTCTTTCATTTTTGTGTAATTACACATAAACTGGCAACGCTGCACTTATTAAAAAAGAAAAGACATAAGAAAAACGAACGCTGCGATTGTACGAAAAAGACGTGTACACCAAAAAGCGAAAAAAAATATGAAAGGAAATGTCAAATAATCAACTACAAAGAAAAAAACGATTGAGTGAATATAAGGCCCAGTTTTTAACTTCATATTTAAATGGCATTTAAATTTAAATGCCATTTAAATGCAACTTTGAGTTTTTCAGCGCAAAGTTAAATGAAACTTAAATGCCATTTAAATGACCAACCTTGTCCATTTAAGTTTCATTTAAGTTTTACATATAAACACATGTTCTCGCCATCTTGTTTTTACGTTTTGCAAATAAAAATGAAACAATCAACAATGTTTTTAATTTTTTTATAAAAAATGGGCATATTATGAACAAAACTCGTCTTTATATAATAAAATTAATATATATTAATCACGTTTATTGTTATTAATTGATGTTTATCAATAGTATTTTCATTTTATTTCTGGTGTTTTATTTTGTTGCAGCCAATCACAGCTGTTTCTGCGAAAAATTCTGCAAAGTTTATTTACATTTGGTGATGCTACCGTACTTTTATCGCAATTAAATACAAACTTAAATTTATGACTAAAAAACTGAAACTGTATTTAAATGCCATTTAAGTTTAAATTAAAATTAACTAATTTCACATTTAAATATGAAGTTAAAAACTGGGCCTAAGTCTATGTCCACACTTGGCGAGGCGAGTCGGCAACTTTTGTAGTTTGTTGACGATTACGGTGAGGGGAATAAAAGAAGAAAAATACTTGCCCGTTCTCGGCGATTCTTTATATTCCGTCATTCGTTTTTTGTCTTTGTAGTTGATTATTTGACATTTCCTTTCATATTTTTTTTCGCTTTTTAGTGTACGCGTCTTTTTCATACAATCGCAGCGTTGGTTTTTCTTGTGTTGCAAATTGCAGCGTTGCCAGTTTATGTGTAATTACACAAATGGAAGAGAACACTTTTTCTTTAAATATTTTTAGACCATACATTTTTTTTTATTTTGTCTCACCATTATTTCAATTAAATTATTTATAATAATTTAATTCAATTCTTCATGTTTTTAAGTCTACCCATAATATTGGTCACCATACAATTTCATTTCATAAAAATCAAATATTATTCAATACCAGAAACAATTATTTATAATAATTTAATTCAATTCTTCATGTTTTTAAGTCAACCCATAATATTGGTCACCATACAATTTCATTTCATAAAAATCAAATATTATTCAATACCAGAAACAATGTCAATCTTATGATAGCAAGATGTCGGTTAGAAACTACGAAGCAACGCATTGAATATACGGATAGTATGGAATTTAATAATCGCCCTCAAGATATTAAATATATACAAAGAATTTAAATTTTCACGAAAAGAATAAAGGAATATTTGCTTCACGACTTAGAAACTCTTCTCATATGATTTACAGCAATCGTATACAATATCCTATAAATTAATAATTAAATTTTGTGTGTATATATTACTATTTTTTACTTTTATTTCTTTTCTTTCTTTGTAAATTATATACATACATATATAGAATAGTCGCCGTGGTCTAGTGGCTAGTGTGTTGGCTTACTAAGACTAAAACCCTGGGTTCGACTCCAGGCTCCGACATCTTCAAAAAAAAAAGAAATATGAAAAAATATTTCTTTCGGCGACTACCTCTCAGCAGTCTTCTGGCAAAAGCTCTGAGAGTAATTAATTGCCATGAACAAGCTTCTCAAGTCTGTCGTTCGGAGTCGACATTAAACTGTAGGTCCCGGTACTCATGGATAAAAATTGACACACACAACATGAGAGCTGCGAAAAGCTAGGCCGTAATCCTGACACAGGGTTGTAAAGGCCAGTTATGTATGTATGTATATAGAATTAAACCTGTAGATGAATATCTTAAAATATTTGGGGATTCAAATGGACATTTTAAAGTCATATATCAAAAACAACAACCCGTCATAGTTTAATATATTATATTTAATTTTTTTTTTATTATTCTTTATTTTTCAATTTATGACAAAATGGTAAATATAGGTTGAAAAGTCTTATTGTTTTATGACTTTTTTATTCAAAGACCAACAACAAATTTTTTAAACTATTTTAAAATTGTATGATATTATGACAATATGACTTGATAGGACCCCGTTGGAATACCCCAATTATATATTGTACATGTGTAATTCAAATACCAGCTTGTCCCAATAAAGACTAAGTGATGCTGAGGCAATCTTAATTTGATATGCTAATAATATAAAGGAATAAATAGTAATAAAAAAAATTCTTTAAGAATTAATAGTAAAACATTTAAATATTTTCAAGGTGACTTTTTCAAAATTTATACCAATTTTAAAATATGTCCACTGGTGAGCTAAAGCAAACATTTTTGGAAATTATTAAACTATAAGTAAATTGCCTTTCAGTGGGGACAACATGCTTTTTTAAATATTAAGAATCATAATGAAATGTAAATTCGAATGGCCTTGCAAACTGTGCAAACGATGCAAAGTGTGTAAAAATACATAAAATTTTTTCTCTGCAACAACAAAATATACGCAATTGAAATTTGCATTAATTGCACTGAAAAAACCTTAAGTAAATTGGCTGTGTATTTTTGCTCAAAAACTTTTAACATTTTTACAGCCATGTATTTACGAATGTGAAGATAACAAGTGAAACCTAAAAATGATATTACTTCATACATACAAAACACGTGCTTTCTTTTTTAGTTATTGCCTTTATTTATTAAAAAAATAATAATTTTTTTCCTTTTCGCAGCATTTAGGCATTTTTATTTGTAATAAACTTATTTTTCTTTTCAAAGAATAAGCGTTGTTTTTGGCATTTTTAGAGGAAGATGCCAGATGTTTTTGAGTCTATAAATCCGGCAGCACTAAGTCAAACAAATACTTAAAAAATACAATTAATTATAAAAGGACGCTCACGATCTATAGCCATTTGCACAGCAAATTTGCTTAGTTTAGTTTGCACAGATTCAATCGTGAGTACCCTTAATATATTAAACTATGACGGGTTGTTTACAGCAATCATAGCTTTTCGTTTTATTGTTTTTTGATATATGACTTTAAAATGTCCATTTGAATCCCCAAATATTTTAAGATATTCATCTAAAGGTTTAATTCTGTATACATACATACATAACTGGCCTTTACAACCCTGTGTCAGGATTACGGCCTAGCTTCTCGCAGCTCTCATGTTGTGTGTGTCAATTTTTATCCATGAGTACCGGGACCTACAGTTTAATGTCGACTCCGAACGACAGACTTGAGAAGCTTGTTCATGGCAATTAATTACTCTCAGAGCTTTTGCCAGAAGACTGCTGAGAGGTAGTCGCCGAAAGAAATATTTTTTCATATTTCTTTTTTTTTTGAAGATGTCGGAGCCTGGAGTCGAACCCAGGGTCTTAGTCTTAGTAAGCCAACACACTAACCACTAGACCACGGCGACTATTCTATATATGTATGTATATAATTTACAAAGAAAGAAAAGAAATAAAAGTAAAAAAATAGTAATATATACACACAAAATTTAATTATTAATTTATAGGATATTGTATACGATTGCTGTAAATCATATGAGAAGAGTTTCTAAGTCGTGAAGCAAATATTCCTTTATTCTTTTCGTGAAAATTTAAATTCTTTGTATATATTTAATATCTTGAGGGCGATTATTATATTCCATACTATCCGTATATTCAATGCGTTGCTTCGTAGTTTCTAACCGACATCTTGCTATCATAAGATTGACATTGTTTCTGGTATTGAATAATATTTGATTTTTATGAAATGAAATTGTATGGTGACCAATATTATGGGTTGACTTAAAAACATGAAGAATTGAATTAAATTATTATAAATAATTTAATTGAAATAATGGTGAGACAAAATAAAAAAAAATGTATGGTCTAAAAATATTTAAAGAAAAAGTGTTCTCTTCCATTTGTGTAATTACACATAAACTGGCAACGCTGCAATTTGCAACACAAGAAAAACCAACGCTGCGATTGTATGAAAAAGACGCGTACACTAAAAAGCGAAAAAAAATATGAAAGGAAATGTCAAATAATCAACTACAAAGACAAAAAACGAATGACGGAATATAAATAATCGCCGAGAACGGGCAAGTATTTTTCTTCTTTTATTCCCCTCACCGTAATCGTCAACAAACTACAAAAGTTGCCGACTCGCCTCGCCAAGTGTGGACATAGACTAAAGAATCGCCGAGAACGGGCAAGTATTTTTCTTCTTTTATTCCCCTCACCGTAATCGTCGACAAACTACAAAAGTTGCCGACTCGCCTCGCCGAGTGTGGACATAGACTTAACCTTTTAATTAAAATATAAGTGATGCAAAGTTATTATTATTTATTTCAGCAAATACTACTCTGATTTCTAGCATGTCTTATTTTGGCTTTTTCTTTTCTTTGCAGTTAAAAACCGTTATAGATAAAATAGAAAATCAGCAAAAGAATTAGAGAGAACAAAGGAAACAAAAAATAAATCTAGTATGCCTACTGTGAGAAGATGTTGTATAGTGGGATGCATGTCCAATTCAAGACAAAATCCTAATCTGCAATTTTTTCAATTTCCACGCCCAGATAATCCCTTTTACAAACTCTGGACTCAGGCCTGTCAAGCTTCATTAAGTCGCATTTTACCCTTTAAGAAACCCGTTGTATGTGCTTTACATTTTCATCCTCACTGTATAGGAGGCAGACGTTTAACCGGCAGTGCTGTACCCACTTTAAAATTGGAGGTGCCCTCAAATTTAAAAGCTGTCGAGCAACAGGCCATGGTTGAGGAGATTGAACGCAGTCGTAAGTGCGCATATATCAATGCTGTGGTGTATGAGTGGTTGGTAAGAGCCAATCTTAATCCCCAGTTAAGAGGCTCCATAACTCATGGCATGATCAAAGAGAAAGCTGAAAACGCCAAACAAATTATAGGCTGTGATTCATTCATGGCTGACAATCGTTGGCTTAATCGTTTCCGTGAAACCCATTTGACAGGTTTTGCCCAAAAGTTAGCTTCCAATCAATTAAAGCCCATGGGTTCTTCCTTATGGATACCCGATATAGTACAAGACTTGGCTCAGCTATTTCCTCCCACTAGTGCTGAACGTATTGATAATTTTGAAAATATGCCAGAGCAATACATTAATTATATGAAACAGTACGGTGAATATGAAGAGGAGGAGGAAGTTAGTGAACAGGAAGCATCACAAACTTATGTACCAGAACATGATAATGGCTATGGCCAAGATTCAAAATTGGCAGCTCAGTCATATTATCAACAACAACAGACAGCGCAGTCTTATTACCAACACCAACAGCATCATCATCAGCAGCAACAACACCATCATCAGCAGCCGCCCCAAAGTGGTTATTATGGTCATCATCCTCATCCTGGCATGCATCCTACTGCAAGCTACAGCAGCTACCATGATTATTATCATGATCGAGCGGCACATCCACAACAACACTACCACCATCAGTCTCATCCCCAGCAGCATAATGGTGGTTATGGTGCTCCTCATCCTGGTCAACCGCTACCACATCCAGGTCTTCCACATCCAAACATAACAGCGCAACCGCATTCTCCCACCCAACCTACACAGCAACAACAGCAACCACCGAGTCGCCCACCTTCACACACACCACCACATCAAAATAGTGTAAATACTTCGGTGCCATCAGATAGAGCCAGTCCCTACAGTCCCAGTGTTAATGTTACAGCTAAAAGACCGCGTTCCATTGAACTTGACACAGAGGCACCCTCTTCCAAAAGCCCCCGACCATTAACTGCAAATGGCTCGACGTCGCATAGTTCACCCAGTCGACCGGCATCGAAAAGTCCCACACCTGCAGTTGCAGAAAATGCAAGCGAATCGAATAGTAACAGTAATAACAACATTAATATCGATAATAGTTTCAAAATTAAACTTCCTCTAGCTAACGGCAATGGTAATAGTAATATAGGCAGTAGTAACAATTCTCAACGATCATCGACACCCAACTCTCAAACGAACAACTTGAACTCACGTTCAAATTCACCAAAATCTCGTAATGGACAAACTACCAATGGCAATACCTCACCAACACCCAGTCAATCGACAACAAACACACCAAAGGAACTAGAGACATATGCCCAAGCTCTAGAATATCTTAAGCCTTTAGAGGATTTTGCTTTGTTTAAAGAAAATTTCCGTGCCATAGGTTTAATTTCACAATTGGAACTTGTATTGAAAAAAGCCACTAAAAAAATAGAACCACCAGCAACAGCTGACTAAACAGCTAAACAGACACATCAATCAATTGTAAATAGTATTCTGTAAATAGTTTCTTAAAATGAATCAGAGCGCAGATTTATTATTAAAAGAATGTTTTTAAAAATCCTAAAAAGAAAATCCTATAGAATAGTTTTAAATAATTTAAGCCTTAACTATTTATATTTTAGATTAAGGTATGTCTGTATGAAAAAGTTTAATCTTAAGAGTATTCTTTTATTTTTAATTACAAGAGAGGAAATGATTCCTTAAGTGTTTCTATTTATTTTCATTTTTTGTATGACTGAATTCTTGACGATTTTTTTATTTAAGCGTTATTTTAAGTTGAGAAGAAAGTAAATCACAATTTGTATGTTGTATTAAATGTAATATGTTTTTAAAGCATTAATAAATAATTATTAATATAAGTTTTTAACTATAAACTAATAAAGGAAAGTTTTATTTTAACCTTTTTTTCAATTGAAAAAAAAAATTATTCGGAAAATAAATTTTTAGTAGTAGATATTTTCGAAATCAAAAATTGAAGGACTTTTTGGGCAAGGCTTGTATCAAATACAGACGATTTCAATTTCGAACAAAGTCGTTTTTCATCACAAATCGGCTTGTTCTAGAGCTATAAACTAGAATTGTCATTGTATTGTTGATGTAGCCAATGATCAAAATTGGACAAGGACAAACCAAAACCGTATTTGAAGGATTAACAAGAATAAAGGTAGAATTAGCCAAACGTAAAGTAACGTACATATAAGCTGTTCGTTTTTGGTATATGAACATCAGTACAAATGATTACCGAAATTTAATGTGACGTTGCTTTCATGTACCAATCTGTAGAAAATGAAGTTTTACTGCATTTGTTAAAAGGCAGTAGGGTTCTTTCAAGAAGTTTATATGTACTATATGGGCAATTTCAAAAATTTTCGACATTTTGATATTTTTTTTTCCAATTTTTTTTTTTTTGATGACACAAATGACGCTTTGGCCACGTGAAGGGTGATATTTTAGCATATCAAAACAATTCGCGTTAGTCATTTATTGCAAACGGCGCGAAAGTTATGGAGGTTTTAAGTTAAAATTTCTTTAAAAAAATTTAAAGTTAAATTTATTGGTTTATTTTAATAAATGTTGTATGGATGCATAAAACTCATTTCAAATTCATCAGTGCAGTTCAAATTCATCACTGCACTGATAAAATACATAAAAAATATCAATTATAACTAAAATTCCTTATCATTAAAAAAGGCGAATTTTTGTAAAAATTTGAATGTTTCACCGATTGTTATAATATGTGTTTATATAACGCATAACTAATTTACAGAAAAACAATGTTTTGACTTGCAAATTTAAAAAATAAAAAAAATTATATAAGAATTATTTTTGAGGTTAGGATTTTATTTTTTGATCTGTAAAATTTAAAATCATGAAAATTTTTTAATGCCTATTCGGTTTTATTATCAAGCTTAACAAAAACTTTCATTTGGTGTCAATCGCGGCGGAATCTATACATAACTTCAGATGTCACAAAGCAAAATGTGTTTGAAGAAAAATGCCGCTGTACCCGCTAAATATGGACCGAATTCAACTGTATTTATATATGATCTTTAGTTCACCGCCGTACTTCATTTCCAATACTTTACATTGATTTTAAACCACTGATTATTTCAAAAAAACGCGAAATAAAATCATGAAATTTCGCAAAATTTTTATTTTCTTTATAAAATTTTTGCGTTTCAAACTATTTTAACGCCTTCTTGACGTTAAGGTGCCATTTACTAAGAAGTTTAGATCACGCAATACATAAACCAGTTTTAAATATGATTGCAAATGTCAGGCGCGAAAAACTGTCATTTTTGACAAATTTACGCCAATTCTATAAAAGTTTGAGCTCATCGTTCTCAGCAACTAGCAGCCTGACATCGACGTGATATGGCGCAAATTTTAGCAAATTTTAGCAAATTACACCATCTAATAAATACTGTTGACGAAATGCAATTTTCTTGAACGGCGCAAAAACGCTATAGAAAAAACTGCGAAAATTAAAAAATCTGAACATTTTGGTTTCAAAAATGAACTGCTGTACAACTTTTTCCCAAATAGTAGTATGGGCATAACTTTTATAGTGTAAATATCTACTAAGTCTAGTGACTTTATGAGCATCGGAAGTTTAAAAGTTTGAGTTTTTCGATATTTGAGTGCCCATAACTTTTAAAAATAAAGAACTGATGGTCTGAAATTTTGAATTTCCAAGTTGTCTAGTGTGGCCTACCATTCCCTTTTGACCGTTTTGGTCAATTCGGAAAACTGGAGAAATAATAAGCATCTGAACTCAGTTTCAACAAATGTTGAAAATTTTTGAAATTGCCCATATAAATTAAGCAACTGAAAATAAAAATTATTAGGAAAAAAGTAAATGGTCAAGTGAGTATTTATTATTACAAAATAGTAATATAAAAGCCAGGTACATGTCAGAGATCAGCATTGAGTCGTTTTTTCGATTTTTTGTCAGTTACAGCGTTCTTTAATTCCATCGACGATATGCACTTGCACTGCCGATTACTTAAATAGATTCACTATTTTCATTACATTCAAATTAATTTTTTTCTAAAATGAATTAAGTTTATAGTTACTTATATTTACCGAATTCACAAGGTTTTGTATCGTTGTGTCAAGTATTAAAAACAATTTTTGTATGTATATAAATATATTTTGTGTATTAGACGTCAAAAATTAAAATTTTCTTTAATTTAATTTGCTGTGCTGACAATAAAAATAATGTTTTTGTGTTTACAACTTTTTAAAAACACATGCAAAAAAGTGTATGAGTTGTATCAAATTTTTATATGTATGAAAATTACCGACAATAAGGAATACAAGGGTTTTGTGAATTCGGCAATTATTATCTAAAATGATAAAATATTGGATTATGTGAGTTTATAATATAAAAAATGGTTTCAATAATTAATAACTGAATTTTATTAATTTTTTCCCAAAACTAATATGATTTTTAACACATGTTTTTGTGCCATTTGTATAGGTTCACTATCATTCATTTAAAAAACTAAAAGAATAAAATTACTTTTTTGTACAACTTTTTATATTTTTCAAGATTTCTTACAATGCTTTGATGATTTAATAATGAGTATTAGGGTGGGTCAATTTGTTCGGGACCGAAAAACATGACAAAGCGTATAGCAAGGTCGTAATCTACGAGAAATTCTAAGAACTTTTCCCAAAGAAACCATGGTTCTAAAATCAAAATCGAGCTTCCGGTTTTTTACGAGAAAATTTGGTGTTCAGGTCATCCGAAAATAATGCTATTTTTTTTTAAGTATTCATTGCAATTGGTGAATAGTTGACCTGTAATGCTGGAAGAGGGCTTATTTTAAAGGAAATAATCTCAGCTTTCTATATCTGTCCTCATTTATAGAAAATTATTTACCCAAATAATGGTTTTGGAGGTTTATGTCAAAATAATAATAGTAAAACTGTTAAAAACCTAAAACTATTATTTTTGTAAGAATACAAAAGTAAGAATAGTAAAGAATAAGAATAGTAAAGTAAGTAAGAGTAAGATTCGTCTTCTTCATGCACGAAATAGCCCGTACTTTTTCTTCGGGCTAGTTTGTGCAAGTAAAGAAATAATCAGCTGTTTAAAAAAAATAGAAAAATAAAAGGTTCAGAAAAGTAAAAAATTTGTAAAAGTTGGGTAAAAATGGGTAAAATTTTTGCTTTTTTGCGTTCCCGTACTTTTTGGTAAATTTGTCTCTTATTGAGAGAAATTATTGCCTACTCTCTATTTACTGAACTTTACCCAAAAAGTAAAGAAACACACCTAATGTTAAGTACTACCTAAACTACTTGTGCTATGGACTTGCAATTTTTATGTATTTGACTTCTATCAATTCTTCTTAAAATAAAACAATAATTGTTACTGTAATGTTGAAGTTACTATTTTATTTTTAATTTTTGGAAAAAGTGTAACAAAAAAGTAACCAAAAATTGGTCATCAGGATAGGGCTATTTGCGATAATTTCAATATATTTAGTTTTTTAAGCAAAAAGACTGCTTTTATTGCCAGTTTATGATATTTTGAAAACTTTTAAATAAAATTAGTAATGTGTGGTTCCGCCCTTTTTTAAATCATCTCGAAAATTCGATTGGGAATTGTACAGACTTTCAGTGTTTGATGCCTTCAATTAGTTCTGTTTTTGTGCTATATTGCTTTCCGGACTCGTATATTTTCCTAGACAACCATCCCCAGACGTTCTCGATTATATTAAGCTCAGGCGAGTATGGTGGCCACTTAAGGATGTAAACTTTTTGGGTTTGAATCCATGATTTTACGGATCTGGCAGTGTGAATTGGGGCATTATCGTGTTGGAAATGCCACTCTAGACCCCAAAACATGTTTTGGAAGTGAGGAAAAGCTATTTCTCAAACGTTTTTATAGTTTTCCGCATTCATACGTGACGTTAAAAACTGAAATTCGCAGGTGCCATAGTGGGATATAGCTCCCCACACCATCACACCTACCTCTCGGCTGTGCAAGCGGTCCAAGTGTTGTTCCTCTTTACGTAGATCGTGAAAGTAATAATTATACCCATCGGGCCCTTCTAAATTGAATTTCTTTTAGTCTGAAAAAACTACGTAATTCCACTCAGCAGACCATGTCATGTGTATTCGAGCAAAATCTAAGCTCATTTCTTTTCTTAGCGCATTAAATGGTGGTTTTTTTTCAATTTCTGTCTACGTAAATGTCTTGCTTTTCTTATAACTCTTTGCACCGTTGATAAGCTCGCTTTAACACCAGTTTTTTCCTTAATTTTGGTAAACGAGTCATGCGAGAGCAGTATGGCTCTATTTATATTCTAATTATAAATAATTATTTATTAAATATTAGGTCCTTTCGTACTGAAATATTTTCTTTGTCCTATCTGCTTCAGAGACCACTCGATTGTTACCGCCTTTAAAGTTATTTCCATAGTTTTCCTTATTTTTAAGAAAATTGGCTATTATTTTCCTGTGCCTACCAGTTTTTTCTGCATATAGTCCTGCCTCGCAATAAGCTTCAATTTTCGATTTTTCCTCCAAAGACAAAACTGTTCCTCTTCCCATATTTTGCAATTGTTTCAAGATATTGATTTTGATGACAGTTATTGCAAAGGCAAACTAGATAACTTAAATTTAATTTGGGGGAGCTAATCTGATGAAGCAAAATAAGTGCAAAGTATTTTGACGAAAGTAAAACAAAATATAAAATAATATATAACGGTTCTTTTATTGAGCTCAATTTTCTTGTGAGAGAAAACGTATATGTTGATTGCAAAAACAAAACAAAAATTAAGAATTTCTGCCCAATATTAAAATAGAAAATGTAGAAAGTAAATGAGAAGTTAGGGAGCGCTAACCTGATGACGCGCAGTGTAGGTCTTCTACCTTAAATCATACTGTTTCTCGCAAGTGTTATATATAAATGGAAAGGGCAGAGTTGATTTTTGATTTTTTTCAAATACAATTTTCTCGAAAACTGTAAGAACGATTTTGTGCACGGAAAGCTTTTTGGAATCTGGACACTTTGCCCTTTCCATTTATATATAACACTTGCGAGAAACAGTAACTCCAAAAAAAAATAAATGGCCCTAAGATGTTGGGTAATTTTTAACTTTTTTCTCAAAAATGATTTTTTTTTTCAAATACAATTTTCTCGAAAACTGTAAGAACGATTTTGTGCACGGAAAGCTTTTTGGAATCTGGACACTCTGCCCTTTCCATTTATATATAACACTTACGAGAAACAGTAACTCCAAAAAAATTAATGGCGTCAAGATGTTGGATAATTTTTAACTTTTTTCCCAAAAATAATTTTTTTTAAATACAATTTTCTCGAAAACGGTAAGAACGATTTTGTGCGCGTAAAGCTTTTTGGAATCTGGACACTTTGCTCTTTTCAGCAATGTATAACACTTGGTTCATGGAGCTATAATCTCTGAATTTTTCTGTTCTTTTATTAGGTTTGCATATTTTAGAAAAAAAAAACGCTTTTTCAGTTTTGCGTTTTCGTTCCTATTTTTTCGTTGCTATCTTGGCGGACGTAAGTGAAATTACTTTTAAGGTGGTGTTGTCAACGCAGTTGTTTTTTTTTTCATACCGCTGCTGTCAAAAGTTTTATTTATATGTATGTATTTGTTTTTTGTATACGTATATTGCTATGTATACGTGTTTTTGTTTTGATGTATAGACATATACATACATACATAACCGGGACCTACATTTTAAAGTCGACTCCGAACGACAGATTTGAGAAGCTTTTTCATGGCAATTAATTACTCCCAGTGCTTTTGCCAGAAGACTGCTGAGAGGTAGTCGCCGAAAGAAATATTTTTTCATATTACTTTTTTTTTAAGATGTCGGAGCTGAGATTTGAACCCAGCACTATCGTCTTCGTAAGCCAACACACTAACCACTAGACCACGGCGATGTGATGTCGCTTTCGAAGCGAAGACATATGCATATGCTGTTATTCACAGACACCTCTGACATCTGCTTTATAATTCACTATACCTGCTTTTGACATTTAAGAACAGAAAAAACAAAAACAAATTCCCTGTTGTTTTTGTATTTTATTTACCTGTCACCACCTTCTATACTTTCACCATGGATTATACCATGATACAAGTTTTTGACAAAAATTATGATATTCAATATCGAAAAAAAAAATTCTTTCCTGCATAAAATACAAATTATTAGTAAAACAAATTAATTTTTGTTGAATTTTATAAAAAAGTATGTATGTATGTGCATATGTAAATAATTTACTAGAATTTAAGAAGAGTAACTGCTGTATTCATAAAAAATAAAATATGAAACTTCTATGGAATACTAAAGCCAAGTAAACGGTTAATAATTTTATAATATTTTTTATGAATATGACAGTAAAATTTATATATTCTGTACAAAAATAAAGGTTCTTTTTATAGAAAAAGTAATAGGTGGTAATGACGTTGCTCGGGGACAACGATGTTGATATATTCGTTTCGAATACCATATATGTAACTGCATTATATTTTACATAACTAGTATCTTAATAAATCAAATGTAAAAACCAAAGACTTATTAATAAATAATTGATGATTTGTAATACTTAGAACATATCACTAGTTTATTCCAACAGATTTATATTCCAAATATAATCGAACCTGGAAGAATATGTTGAAAATAGCTTCTTTCAAGGTAGTAGGTAGGTAGAACAGAGTTGTTAGTACATAACTTAAAAGTATGAAGTTGTGAGTTATGACTCAGTAGTCTGTATATAAAGGAACAATAATGTCTTCATTTAAAAACTACAACATTTACCCCGTTCCATGGAATCTTCTGCATCTGATATTGCTTGTAAAAGAGACATTTTTATTTTACGCTGTTGTTTTTTCTTCAGTAGTCGAGTCTTCTCAAACATTTTTCTGAAAAAATCTCTCAATTCATACGTATACGTTGTATTATCACTAGCATCGAATGTAAGACTACATAAACATTTAACTCTTAATTCTGGAGTATTTGAATTTTTTTTAGGTGCATTTAAATTTCTTGTTAAAGTTGAAGTGGAGGCATTTTTTAAATTAACATGAGTATCAGTTTCTGTGTTTGTTTCGTTAGTTCGAAAATTATTATGATTTTCTGGTACTGGACTAGTGTACGATTTCAAAGCCCTTGAAGTTTCTAATGATTTAATTATGTGATCTTTTAACTTGCTTTGACTGCGTTTATTTTTTATAAAATGATTAATAATTTTCTTATCTTTTCCATTCAAATGATCTATGGTGGTTGAACTTAAATTTTTCATAGGTGCGGTTGCTCCTTCAATATTGTAGCGAGTTCTCTTGTCTATGGGATTTATGGGTATCACCACTTTATTAAGTTTTCTTAGTTTGGCATTTAATAAAACTGGAGGTGATGTTGTTGGTATTAGCTTTAATACAGTATTGAATTTGTTTTTATGTGTAGCTGAATCTGATGCAATCTGTTGTTTTAAAGCTTGAATTGAATCAGCTACTAAGGGCTTTAATTGCGCTGTAATATTCGATTTAGTATTTATCTGTGAAGTTTTATTTATTATTTGTCTAGTGTTTAGTTTATTCTGTATATGCTGAATTTGTTTTACTAACGCAGGTGCTTGTGGTTCATAAATTAGTAAGGCATCGCTTGGTATTGACAATTTATTTTGTACTGGATCTTCATTTTTTTTATTGTAGCCTGCTTCCGTTAATGTTGCTTCGTTAGGAGGTTCACTTTTTATTGTTACAAAAGGTAACGTAACATCGGAGATTGGCTCATTTTTAACAGATATATTGCATTTCGAAACATCATCTTCGGCATATAAGCATTCTTGTTTGATATATGTTTCATAGTTTAGGTTCATACTTGACAATAGCTTTAAGAATCTAAAAAAAAGAAATTGATATAAAAAACTTTAATTAATAATATGCCAGTAATATTCTAATACAATTAAAGATACACATTTTTTAATTGTATTCTGCATCATCAGCTAGAACTCAATAATGTCTTGATTTCCTAGCAGTTTTTGAACATGATTCGAAATTTTGTATTCTTAAATAAACATACATAAGTATATACCAATGTGCATATCGTCGCAAGAATTAGAGAACGCTGTAACTGAAAAAAAATCGAAAATACGTTTTTTACATCATTTTTATCAGAAAAAAAAATACGCGTCGATTGGTCCCGGTCCCAGATTTCTATGACGAATAGAAATTCACTTACGACGTCTGCGTTTTGAAAAATACTAGTGTCCTTGTTCTACTTTCACACAGGTTTTTTGGCTCTGGTGATCATTTAATGTTTTGTCAGTTACAGCGTTCTTTAATTCTTGCGACGATATGTACAAATATTTTTTGAACAAATCTTTGTAACTACTTTATTTAGGTAATCAGTTTTATGATTTACATAATTATTTTTATTTATTAAGTAGACACAAATAGAGAAGCATTATCCTGTTGAACCAATATCATAAACAAGAGGCTTCCTTTCGCCTCCAAAGGAACTGCTCAAACCTAACAAACTCTGTATGAACAATTGTATGGAGAACATCCGATACTATGAAACGGGGATCTATAAGGTAAGTGCTAAGAGCCAATGTATGCCAGGAGTTCTCATGAAACTCATGTACTCTTATGTCGCCGTCCATGTCTGTCATCATAATATAACAAATACACATGGGTTTTTTGCAATTCTGACCTTTTCACTATTGCAATATGTTCTGGTCTTAAGAGGAATTGTATGGAATTTTGACAAATACCTCAGAGATTTCGAAGTCGCAGATGATATACATACACACATACAGTGGTGGCCTTGTAATTAAAAACGATGTTTAATCAAAATGAAATCAAAGTGTAACTTCTATTAAAAGCATTAATAAAAATGACAAGCACCGCTATTCGAAAAGCACACGATCCACATTATTGCCGCTGTAAAAAAACTTTGAATCTAAAGCTTGCACTTTAAAAAAATTATGATTAATTTCTAAGTACTTGGTTTTTAGCTGGCCATGTAATTAGAAATGGTCAAGTTTTCTTTAATTAATTAACTATTTTTATTATGAGTTATAAATTTTAAATTCAGTAGATCGTATTTAAATAACCTTAATACGTTTTAGTTTTCAAACTGGAAAAAACAAGTAATGCATTCCATAAATAAGGGAGGGCATCTACAAGGTGTATCCAATGGAAAAATTGTCAATGTGGGCTATCGCACGATGGTTTTCATAATCTAAAAAAGTGAAATTTGGTGCAGTTCACTTCTAAAATTAAACAAAAGAAGTTTGCAACCCCAGCCAGGAAGCTCAGGGCTAGAAAAACACCACAAGTAGAAGATAAAATTATTTTCAGCATCAGTAAAAGTAACCAATTTCTAAATTTACACAAAATTGGGATGAAACTGGGCGACAAATGAGAGAAGTCATTTTTGCACGCACAATAACAATGCGTTTATAAGCATTTTGGCTTTCGTAGAAACATTGTATAAAAGAAACCGCATGTCTCAATAAAAATATTAAGAAACACTGACGCTTTGCAAACAAAATGCTCAACAAAGATGCATGTTATCTGAAATAGAATTCTCACAAGCAACGAATTTAAGAATATATTGTTTTAACCTGACGAAAAATCGTACGTAAGATGTTCCTCAGTAAAATCCTTAAGACTTTAGGTATTTTGTTACAACAGTGGTGGTGTATGATAACTTGCGATGATATTTCGTGGTGTGCTGTGAATCCATTCTTAGAATAAAGGGAAAAGTTGATTAACATCAATATAAAAACAATTTAAAAAAATGTAATAGAACACTATTTCTTTTGAGAATATACTCGTTCTCAACATGATAACGCCTCAAATTAAAATTCTAAGTTAATGACATACTGGATTTCGTATAAAAATATTGACTTTTTGGACTTATCATCGTAAAATTTTTATCTAAAACCAATTGAAAACTTATAAGCAATTGTAAAAAGGAATCACACGAACAACAGTCTAAAAAACAAAAAGCCTATTAGTTCCAAATGATGCAGCAAACCTAGGGAAACATGTCTCTGTAAAAATGCCAGCATTTAATACAAAATTTACAGAGAAGACAAATATTAACCAATATTGTCAAAAATAAAATATGCAAGAGATTATCCTATTAGAGGATATGTCAATTTTTGTTTACTTTTGTGGAAAAAATTTTAAGTTTTGTGAAAACATTTGTGTCGTTTCTAATTATAAGACCAACATAAAAGTGCTATATTTTGTTTAAAGTTAATTTTTTTTAAAATGTTATCTCAGCTGTAAATATTTTTATTATAAACTCAATAGTGATTTAATACTTTACAATTTGTAGTATTTAGATTTGGTATTGTGAACTTAATTTTTAAAATATATTAAGTCGTTTCTAATTATATGGCCACCACTGTGTGTTACGTCGTGTAAATTCGTAAACACGAAAAGCAAATGGAATTGGTATAGAGATGAAGATAGAAAAGACTCAAGCAATGTACATTAGAAATACAAATCGTGGAAGTCTCATCTTTTACTCTCTCATAAGTTGTTAATGAAGTAAATATTCGTGTAAAATTGTTAAGAGAAAAAAAAAGAAAAACTTTTCAAGCCCACAGTGCAGTATAAAATAGAGATGTTTACCAACACTAAGTGTGAACCATTATGTTGATATCGGGCATGTAAATAATTTCAAAAAACGGATTATAACGTACCAGTTTTACATTAAAAAATTGGTAAAAATCTTTAAATTGTAACTTTTAATTTTTATTTTTACAAATTAATAAAAACTTATATTTTATTAACCACTTAATAACCCTTGGAATGATAAAAGCAAACTAAGCCAATAGAAGTGACGATTATAACCTTAAGAATACACAAATAGTGTTCATTTAGTAACAAAAAAAAAATATATATATATATATATAAAGTTTTAAAAAATTCATTCAGCAAAAGTGTCTTTATTCAAAAGCTTTCGAAAGCTTTAAGTTCATGGCTATATATGAAATGAACGAGCTTTTAAGCTTGTGTAAAAATAAAAAAAACGTTTAAAAACAAGCGTAACACTAAAGGTTAAGACAAAAATAAACAAGAAGATAAAGTAGAGAAGTTGAAGAAAAAAGGTGAAACAAATACGGGTGGTTTACTGCCTTTTATGTTTTTGTTTACATTCTACATACAATAAAATTATTAAGGTGAACAATGCTTTTTACAAATAAAATTTTTTAAAACTGGACATTTTTTTGTTGAGCAATTTATTATTTCTTTGAACGTTCATTCACAACATTATCAAGAAGGTCGTATGAAAGGACTGTAATTGATAAATTTATGAAAACTAAAGGATTTGGCTGCAGTAATTTATAACACTCGAATCCATGGCATAGTGATTTTAAGGTGAATTTGGCATACCAGCTATGCTACTTTTTTTTACAGCCTACTCATAGAACAAGCATAATTTTCGACATTCGTATTTTTATATGAGAAACACTAACAAATTTGAGTGTTTTTGTTGTTGTTTCGCATGTAAAAAGACGAATGTCAAAAACCATTCGTGTTCTATGAACCAGAGTGGGCAAACAAACAAAGTATTTCGCAAACGTTACCACAAAGTCATAAACTTTTCAAATTTTTTTTAATCGTAGTGTACATGAGCAAAACCAAAACAAATACTTTCTAAATGAGAAAGAGCCCAAACGAAACAATTCGCTTTTCGCTCTTGTGCTTGCTTGTTATTCCGTTACATTCGTATAATTTGCTCTTTTTCCTCTTCTTCTTTTCTTTTTCTTCTCATTCATTTTTTGTTCTACCTACTCACATTTGAGTTAGTGTATTTGTAGTGCTCAAAACAAAAAAATTTATACAAAACCAAATGGGACAGTCGTTCTCACTGTTTTTGTTTTACTCATTGTACAGAACAAAACAAAATGAGATCAAACGTTTCGTTTCCTTTATTTTCCTATTCTGCTATGAACAGGCTGTTAGAAAAGTTATGAAAAGAATTGTCACTTTTTTACCCTAACCAACAGAAAAAAGCCATGTTGGTTTTGTTAAAGTTTACATGCTGTAATCTCAAAGTCACCTTATAATAAGTACGCCGTGGTTGAAACCCTGTGGCCACCCTTTAATCTTCTGGCAAAAGCTCTGAGAGTAATTAATTGCCATGAACAAGCTTCTCAAGTTTGTCGTTCGGAGTCGACATTAAAAACTGTAGGTCCCGGTACTCATGGATACAAAAAATGTACACACACAACATGAGTGCTGCGAGAAGCTAGGCCGTAATCCTGACACATGGTTGTAAAGGCCAGTTATGTATGTATGCATGTATTTTACATTCCAATTTAAAAAATAACGTTTTCAATATGTGACAAATTCGACAATGTCATTTTGCAATCTATATCTATATATAAAAGAAAGTGGCGCTAGTTACTACGCTTATGACTTAGGAACGCTTGGACCGATTTTCCCTTACATTTTGTATGAAGTGATGTCACAATGTTTGTAACAAAGCTTCTCTGAAATTGTCTGACCGACTCTTATAAAATTTTGTCTGTATATTCAGTAAGGCTGACTATAGACCCTAATATATTTTTTTACCTCCACGCCCACTTCACCGCCCACTTTTTCCGTGAACTTAAAACCCTGTTTACGTTCCCCATAAAGCCTTTAAACATGATACGAATGCTTCCAGCACAAGCTTTTATGATACAGCTTAATCCGACTGGGATAAAGGCAGAGGAAGGGGTATTCCCGCAAAAGGTAGGACACCTTTTATAGCTCTTTTAAAGAAGTGTAACACATAAAGCTTTCAAGCTTAGTAGAAATATTTAGAAATATATTTTTTAGGGGCAGGGCAAGTTATTCCTCCAAGCAGGTAAATTATGTTCTGTCGTTTATTTAAACAGTTGTTATACATAATACTTTTAAGCTTGGCAAGAATACCGAAATTATGTAGTATGACAACGAAACGAAAAATATTGTTTATCACAGAGTGCTTCAATGATATTCTCTAAATTTATTCAATAGTTTATTTATTATTCACATTTTCATATTTTTTGTAAATAAAGATAAATTATCTGCACCGATCTCCCTAAAATATTACCTGAACCTGATCCTGTACCTGTATTTTAAATCAACACAAAAACAATACTTTTCTAGGAAAAACAACATTTGCCGGGTCAGCTAGTTACATATAAAAAAGTGTAAGGCTGATGTCAGAGTGCGGGCTATAAGCGATGCTATAATATCGCACTGCAATGCGCTACAAACCTCTGCTTGTGTTTTCTTATACTATGTTCAGGTATACACCTTTATTGCGTAAATCGCAATAAACGCCATTATTGAGCTCAATATTCCATACAAAATCTCAATTATTTATTGCGTAATAATACGAATATTTTTATAATATTGTGTAAAATTTAAAATGCAACACTGTACATTACCAATAAAAACGAACAAATTTCGTTGATGGTTGGCAACTCTAATGTAAATAAGTCAAATAAAAGATGGAAGGTAAGTTTATTTTTATGAAATTTCTAATTTGATAAAAAATAATGATGTATTTATGTTTTAAATAGGTAAAAACAAAAAGAAAAATAGAATGGGGTGGAGTGCTGCCAGTGAGGCAGCTTTACTTGATTTGTGGCCAAGCAAAGTGGAAAATATAAAATTATATATTGTTGTTATTTGTCAGCTGATTGTCATATGATGATTATTGAGAAAGCTAAATTGCGTATACCTGAACACTTAAAATAATGTTGTCAATTAACTAAATATTGAGTCAATAAAAATTTATACCTGAACATAGTATTACGTCAATGCTCAAAAGATGTCAGAGTCAAAGCGAAGCTACAAGAGAGCCAAAGCGACAAAGCAGGTTGTGAAATGATTTATAGCATGGCATCACTTCGTTGTTGTTTGTTTACATTGTACTTTGACATTTTTCATTTGTTTATTTTATTGTTTATTTATTTCATTATTTGTGCGTGTTTAAATTTTCCATTAATTTTAAAAGATATTTGTAAAATAATGGATATTGATATTGAAAAATTTATAACAGAAGTGTTCACACGCCCTGTGCTTTAGGACCAAGCAAATAAAAGTTACCACAATAGAATTCTCGTGGAAAATAACTGGAAAAGTATTGAAACAATAATGAAACAACCAAGTAAGTGAATCTGAATCCATTTTTAACAAAAAAGATTGACGGAATAAAAAAAGTATTTTAAAAACACAAGTCGGTTTGTTTAATATAGTCTCCACTTTGACATCCTGTAGTATAAGTATAGCATGAATATTATAGCTTTTAGCATCGCTTCGCTTATAGTTAGGGTTGCCATTTTGGAAATTGGAAAAATCAGTACATTGTAAGAAAAATACCAGTACATTCGAAAAAAATCAGTACACAAATTTTGAACCAAAATTTTATTGAATTCATAAGTTTTAAGCGATTATTAAAATTATACTATAAAAATAATTAATTTTTCTATTTTTCAAGGCAAGAACTTAACTACATACATATAAAGGAATAATAAAATAAAAGTAATATCATTGATCGGCACATTTGTTGTAAATACACAAAAAATTGTAAATTCATATAAACTATTGTCAATATAATGAGGGTATTCACGAAGTCTCCTATCTAGCCATAATTTTAATACCCCTTACAATTTTTTGTTTTTGAATTTCAAACGAAAGAAAAAGCAGCATTTTCTATTGAAAAGCACTAATGGCACTTCTATTTATTTGAATACAAAATATATGGTAAGTTAAGAGTAGTAAACAAAAATAAAACAGAAGACTGAATTTTAACTGGGTGATTCATAACAAAACAAAATTAATAAGTAAAGCAATTTTAAGCAAGTAAAATTATTTGGAGGCAAAATTTAAAAAAACCAGTACATTTGCGTACTGATTTCGGTGTTATGCATAAACCAGTACATTGAATAAAAACAAGTACGTGTATTGGTAAAATCAGTACGAATGGCAACCCTACTTATAGCGCGCACTCTGACAGCAGCCTAAGTACAATTTTAATCAAAACTGAATAAATATTTTTGTTTTACACATACAGTATGTACAAAAAAAAATTGCAAGTAGATGCGTTAATTCACTAGGGGTTTTGCTAGAGTAGACAAAGCAGACGTGGAGAATTTATAGAGATCTAACCATAGAATTAAATAGCCTAGTACTACCAACTTGGGACACAAACGATTGGAAAAGTTTTTATATGCATATAAACGTGCATTCTTAAATATATTATATAATTATTATATATTATGGTTAGATGTGGCATGATTGGAAGATTTCTATCAAGAAAAAAATTACAACCAACAAGAAAGAATCAGTTTCAACAGGCGGAGGTCTTTATAATCAGATCAATATTTCGAAGAAAGAGGAATTCATTGGCCAAATTTTTGAATTATACTCTTTAGTCGAAGAAATAGATAAGGCAGTGCCAATAATAAGAGATCCTCCTGCAGAGAACATGATGGACTTATATGAAGGGTCTCTACACCGGCAAGAGAATGCATGTAAAAGAAAAATTAGTAAAGCCATGTCTGATTACATCCTTAGCACGACTAGGCAGTGCTGTGAGTTTTTCTGTGTCTCATCCCCAAATTCAAATGGATGTTAATACGCTGGACAACACCTACATCGCCGAGGAGCTCATACAGCTCATGGTTGGTTCTAATGCGAAACTCATCGCCATGCCTTAGAGGACCAAAGATCTTACGAAGAACTTTTCTCTCGAACACCCCGAGGACCGCTGCATCGGCACAAGACAGCGTCCATGCTTCCGCACCATAGAGAAGCACCGGGAGAATAAGCGACTTGTAGAGTGTTAATTTCGTCGCACGAGAGAGGTCTCTATTACTAAACTGCCTACCGAGACCGTAGTAGCACCTGTTGGCCAGTGTGATTCTTCGCCTGATCTCTAGACTGACATCATTTTTGCTGGTAATGGCGGTGCCAAGATAGATGAATTCCTTGACCACATCGAATGTATAGTTGCCGGCTGTAACCTGGGAGCCGATACGATCAACATCCCTACTCGTCGACAACATGTACTTCGTCTTGCTCTCATTTACCGCCAGACCCATTTTAGCAGACTCACGTTCAATAGCATTAAAGGCTGCGGTGACATCTCGCTTGGTATGCCCAATGATGTCTATATCGTCTGCATACGCAAGGAGCTGGACACTTTTGTTAAAAATAGTGCCATTACGATGGACACCCGCCTTTCGCAAAACACTCTCCATGACGAAATTGAAGAGGTCGCAGGATAAGGGATCGCCCTGTCTGAAACCTCGCACGGTATTAAAAGGCTCGGAGAGGTCTCTTCCTACCTTGACGGAGCTGCAGGAATTGCTCAACGTCATTCTGCACAGTCTTATCAATTTTGCAGGAATACCGAGCTCAGACATTGCTGCATATACGCGATCCCTTATCGGGCTATCGAACGCTGCCTTATAGTCGACAAAGAGGTGGTGTGTGTCGACTTGACTTTCATGGGTCTTCTCCAGGATTTGGGCAGTGTGAATATCTGGTCAATGGTGGACTTACCAGGTCTGTAGCCGCACTGATAAGGTCCAATCAGTGAGATGGCGAATGGCTTCAGTCGTTCACACAATACGCTCGTAAGAACCTTATATGCGATAGGGAGAAGGCTTATACCCCTGTAGTTGGTGCATATTGTGGGGTCTCCCTTTTTCAGGATCGGACAGAGGGCACTGAGATTCCAATCATCGGGCATACTTTCCTCCAGCCATATTCTGTAAATGAGCTGGTGCATGCACCTAACCAGTTCATCGCCTCCATACTTGAAGAGTTCAGCGGGCAGACCGTCAGGTCCGGCTGCTTTGTTGTTCTTCAGTCGCCATATGGCAACCTTGACCTCTTCATGGCTGGGGGACGGGATCACAACGTCATCATTGATTGGGTCCGGCACAGCATCTCTAGTAGCGGAATTTGTATCATCATCGCTTTGCAGTAGATTACAGAAATGCTGTCTCCATAATCTCAGTGCACCATGTGCATCTGTAACCAGATTACCATGTTCGTCTCTGAATTAAATAGCCTAGTACTACCAACTTAGGACACAAACGATTGGAAAAGTTTTTATATGCATATAAACGTGCATTCTTAAATATATTATATTATTATTATATATTATGGTTAGATGTGGCATGATTGGAAGATTTCTATCAAGAAAAAAATTACAACCAACAAGAAAGAATCAGTTTCAACAGGCGGAGGTCTTTATAATCAGATCAATATTTCGAAGAAAGAGGAATTCATTGGCCAAATTTTTGAATTATACTCTTTAGTCGAAGAAATAGATAAGGCAGTGCCAATAATAAGAGATCCTCCTGCAGAGAACATGATGGACTTATATGAAGGGTCTCTACACCGGCAAGAGAATGCATGTAAAAGAAAAATTAGTAAAGCCATGTCTGATTACATCCTTAGCACGACTAGGCAGTGCTGTGAGTTTTTCTGTGTCTCATCCCCAAATTCAAGTTTTCCATACCCAAAATTCACCAAAGAGATATTCTTCAAAAAAGTATTTGTTTGGTTATAAAAAAAAAATTTCTACAACTTTTAAAATCTTCATTAAGCATATTATGTACCAGTTCCGCTAGTTCTTCAAACGGGTGTTAGCCTGAGGCACCTTGATAGGAAAAAATATGGGCTAATGATAGACAACATGCATCTTTACCAATATATTCTGACCAATTCACAAAAACGATTTAGCATACTTATGTAGCAGAAAGGTTTTCAAATACAAAGAGCAAGTTTTTATAATTTAAATATTAGAGGTCTGCATGAACGTGTTCATCCACGAACATATTCAATATGTTTATTGACTGAAACTCTGGTGCCTATTATGAACTAAATTCGATTTTCGACTGTTGTCGAAATAGCTGATCGAACGAATTTTCATTGGGTATTATGGCGCACATTTGTTGAAGAAAAATACTATTGTGAATTTTACCGATTTGGTTTATTCACAATAGTACACTGTTAATAAAATTTTTTTTTACAAATTTAAAAAAAAAAAATTAAATTAAACATGACCCCCACGGAATTATGGTACGATGATTCGTCTGATGAAGATGAACGTTTACTGGAACTGACTAGACGCAGAAAAAGTTTGAGGGATGCTTCTAACATATTGGAAATGGAAACAACTACGTAAGTATCTGTATTTTTTGATATGGTTTTTACAAAGAATTCATATACAAAGTTTATTTACAGCAGGCCTGTGCAAAAGTAAAAATGTAGTTGTGTTGGTGAGAAAATGAGAATTATGCTATAAACACAACAAAGGCTATCGAACACCGAACACACGACTACATAAATCGCTGGCTACGAAAGTAGCCAAGTAGCCAGCTACTTAATTATAATAACGACTACAGCTACAAAATAAACATCTGTTTTGACACGTTCAACATAACCTAAACAAAATATAACAAACTTATTTTTTGTAAGTGAAATTTTGAGGAAACAAAAAACAATAAATGTCTGAATGAAACTTATAAAAATTTAAGAAACTAAAAAGGCAATTAAATAATAAATTAAAAACGAAATAAAAACTGATGTAAATAAATGAAATAAGTAAATGAAAACTAAACAAAAATGTAAACAAATGATTATTTATTTTCAGTGGTGCAACTTAATTTTCTTCCCATTTTTAATGCATATATTTCATATGTATATTGCGTTTTTTAAACACCTTTTTCATGCATCTTGTTGTATTGGCAGCACTAAACTGTTTATTGTCGCCAAGAAAAATAGAAATTAGCCTAAGTTGGTTACGGGCTACAAAAGTAGTCGTGTGTTCGGTAGTCGTGTTGCCGTTAAAATAATTATTCTCATATGCACACATGTATTCTATTTTTGACAGCTTGTAGTCGATGGTCGGTAGCCTTTGTTGTGTTTATAGCATTACACTTTTTTTTTTTTTTTTTTTTTTTTTTTTTTTTTTTTTTTTTTTTTTTTTTTTTTTTTTTTTTTTGGTGAGAGGGGAAATGCATTTACGCACTTAGGTGGTTGTTGCCACCCGTCGTGCCGGACTCCACGCAGTTATTGCGTGCCTACCGGCTAAAACCCCTCTCTATATCACCAGGCTCCATCCTGGGACCGTCATTTATGACATTACTTCAGGATGGAGCCTTATATGCCGGTCCAGTTGGACCCTACGGTTCTGTCGACCTTGCCAGGTCTCTCTCCTTCCGACGAAGAATCCCCCTCGCAAAAAAGGCGATCCTACTCCATGCAGCAAGGTTTCCTAACATGACTCCCGTGATGGTATTGGGAGTCAAGATGCCGAGATCCCTCTCCAGTGCACGCCTCTCCAACATCCACTTCTCACACTCAAAGAAAGTGTGGAAAGCGGAGTCGGATTGTGCTCCACAGTAGACGCATGTGGGACTTACGGCCTTTCCTATTTTAAACAGGAAAGACCGAAAGTGCCCATGGCCCGTCAGCAACTGCGTGAGGTAGTAATCTACCTCACCGTGCTGACGATTTAGCCAAGCGTCCACTTGAGGGACAAGGGCGTAAGTCCACCTTCCGCGTGTCTCAGTATCCCACCGTAACTGCCAGTCACGGAGGGACTGAGACCTTGCCACAGATTGTGCGCCTTCTCTTCCAATTTCGTCCTTGTGTTGGTGGACGAATTGTCGCTCCCTGGCGAGGAGGTCGATGGGTATGACCCCGGCAACCACCAAGACAGCCGGCTCCGATACCGTGCGGTAGGAGCACGCTATGCGGAGCGCTGCTCTCCGTTGCACTGCCGCCATGCGCTTTCGGTACTTTTCGACCGTGAGCGCATCAGCCCAGACTTCAGCTCCATACAACATCACAGACTCGGCGGTGCTCAGCAGCAAACGTCTTTTACAGGGAAGAGGGCCCCCAATGTTGGCCATTACCCTGCTCAACAACGTCACTACTGAGGCCGCTTTGTCCGCTCTGCTGGATATTTCGCTCCAGAAGGTTAGTCTGTTATCCAAACTAACCCCCAGGTAGCGAACGGCGTTCTTCGTCTGGACTGTAACTTCTCCTACCTGCATGCTTCTAATGAGCGGGATGCGCTTCTTAGTAAGAAGCACTATCTCGGTCTTAGTCAGTGCCAACTCCAACCCGTGGTCACTCAGCCAGAGAGTAACTCGACGCATAACCTGGTTGAGTCGCAGTTGGGCCGCATCAACATCTTTGGCAATAATAACTGCCGCGATGTCATCCGCGTAACCAACCAGGAATGTCCCTTCGGGCATCTCCATACGTAGAATCCCGTCATATGTATAGTTCCATATGTCGGGTCCCAGTATGGATCCCTGGGCCGCCCCTGCCGATAAGACTTTCGTCTCTCGGCCATCCTCCGTGTCATAGAGTATGGATCGATCTTTCAGGTAATCTCCCATGATACGCAGGAGGTACCCTGGGAGCCTGAAATTTCTCTCCATCGCGTATAACGCGTCCTGCCAGCGGACAGAGTTAAAGGCGTTTTTCACATCCAGTGTGACCAGCAAACATACGGGACGTGAAAAGTGGTTTCCACGTTCCGTGCTCCTACCTGCATTAACTACCTCCTGGATAGCCGCCACAGTCGACCTGCCCCTTCGAAAGCCGTACTGTCTTTCGGAGAGGTCGCCTGCCGCTACTACTGCAGCCTGCAGACGTGGGCGAAGAAGCTTCTCCAGGAGTTTCCCCGCGTTATCAAGCAGGCATAGTGGTCTGTATGACCCAGGAGCGCCGACTGGTCCCTTGCCCTTGTCAATAAGCACAAGTTTAGCCATCTTCCAGCGGGAGGGAAACACCCCGGCCCTTAGACAGGCGTTGTACATATTGAGCAAGAGCTCTGGATGACTCCGTGACACGGCTTTCAGCACCTCTGCTGGTAGACCATCAGGACCTGGTGCCTTCCCGCTGCGCAAACAACGAGAGGCACACTCCAGTTCCTCCAAGGTGAAAGGCGGTATTTCCGTTTCTTCCATGATCGATGTTCTATCGACCACTGGATGATCCGGAAAAAGGGCTTCCACTATGGGCCGAATAGTATCCGCATTCAGAGAAGCGTTTGGCTTAAACGCCCTCAATTTGCGGAGCACTATTTTATAGCCCAACCCCCATGGATCCCTATTTAGGTCCTCCGTTAAGTCCTTCCAGCATCGGCGCTTACTTCTTTGGATGGCGCGGCGAAGATCTTTTTTCGCCGCCTTATACTCTTCGGCTTTACGGGCTGCGTCATCTGCGTTTCCATTAGCGCGTTGAGCCAGCCGTCTACGACGGAGACAAACACGCCTCAGATCCGCAATTTCGGTCGTCCACCAGTAAGCAGGACTTCTCCCTTCGTTCGGACCCCTCCTCGGTACAGCGCTTTGACAGGCCTGATGTATAAGACTCATGGTTGAGTCCACAAGTACATCAGCCCTCTCCACAGGCGGAAGATCATTACGGATCCCCTCTGTGGTCATACGTCCCCGTTCTAGGGCTAGAGACAAAGCTTCAACGTCCATCCTAGCGGCATTCCACCTAGCTGGTCCATGATGTTGGATGGACCGAGCTGGCGCAATATCACGCACACGGAATGTGATATACTGGTGATCGCTGGCCGTAAAGTCCTCGATCACCTGCCATTCCTGCACGAGTGCCGCTAGGTTTTCAGTTGCCAGAGTGAGATCGATAATGGTCCCCCTTTGGCCAGATCTTCGAAAGGTGGGCACGGAGCCGTTATTTAATACAACCAACCCCGTCCTGGACATAAAGTCCAAAATTCGCCCACCTCTCGAATCGGTTCTAATCTCGCCCCACTCTACTGCTTTTGCATTGAAGTCTCCAGCCACTACCAGATGACCTCCCATGCTCCGTAAGACATCCTCCAAGTCGTCTAACTTGGTTTGGAAGTCCGAAATACTCTCGTTTGGGGTAAGATAGCAGCTAAAGTAAGTCACCAAGCCGCTTCTCACCCAAACGAAACCATCTCCAGAGCCATGGGCCGAAACACAGAAGCGTCTCGGGTCCGGGATCCATATCGCCGCTGTACCGAGGTTGTCCCTAAACCACGTAGGCGCACATCCGTCTCGGTACTGCTCACTGATCAAAATAAGATCAGCTTGTTTCTCGAGACGGATCTGCCCCATCAGGTCGTGAGCAGTTCTGCTGCGGTGCATGTTGGCCTGTAGGATGACCCTCATATTGTCCGCTTAGCATCATCTAATGCCTTGCGGAATACTCCGCAAGCGCCCGAACCTGCAATATGTTTGCGGCCACTTTCCCCTATGCCGGAGCATAGGTAGCATGTCGGCTGGGACTTGCAGTCCTTTGCCTTGTGCCCTTCTACCCCGCACAGGAAACACATATTGCCTCGGTCAGGTCCGCTGCAGTTTCCACTAAGGTGACCGTACCCCAGGCACCTAAAGCACCTGGAGACGTCCACTCTGCCGCGCATCCTGCAGTTGACCCAACCGATTTTCACTGTCCTCCTTTGGAGGAGAACCTTGGCAGCTTTCGCCTCCATCTTGGCAATAGCCATGTGTTGCCCCCTCATGTTGGGCTTGGTCAGAAACACCTCCAGAACACCCTTGTAGTCTACAAGAATATCTTGGAGAGCCACTTCCACTTCCTCCACAGAGGTGCACTCGTCGAGATCTCTGATCTCTACCTTACTCATAGGGACCAGTTCTCTGACTACACTCGTCTCGCCCGCTGCCTTCTCTAACGCCTGTTTAAAGGCGTTTCTTCCTTCAGTGGAGGACTTCTTCAGCTCCACAAGAAGCTCTCCCGCCTTGGTCTTCCGTATTGACCTAACAGCCACTCCACAGGCTTCCGGTTTGACCTGCGATCGGACGGCACTAAGCACTTCCGCGTATGTCTTACCAGCTGCCGGTTTTAGAACAATCGCTTCTGGCTTCTCGCCACCACGCTTCCTCTTCTGCATATTGCCCCTCTTACCACTCGGTCCATCCTCATTAGATGGAGCAGTATCCTGAGGAGCACCTTTTCCCTGAGCGCGGTTGCGCTTTTTCCCGGCGGGGGTTTGGGCCACCTTTGAAGAGGCAGCATTTTGAGATGCTGCTCTTGTCGCGGGTGCACCGTTTTCAGTCTCCGGTTTGGAGACGACCTCGCTGGCTTTCGCCTTTTTTGCGCTCTTCTGCGCCTCTACCAATGGTGGACTACCTGCCCTCCTCTTCCCACCTTCCTTGGTGAGACATCTAGGAGCCGCTACATAATCCGGACGTTGCGGTTTCGAATAGCTCATGGTGAGCCACTCCAATTTATCAACATTCTCCTCCAGTTTTGGAAGAGAGTCCTTAATGGACCTGCTGACGTTTGGCTGCTTTTTAACAGCTGCCCCCATCTCCTTAATAATGGACCTCATTCCTGACAGTCCCTCCTTCAGCTGGGCTAAGGCTTCCGCAAACCACCTTTCGGTGTTTCCGAAAGACCCAACTCCACCACTACGGCCTTCCAAGGTAGGCTCCATCATCAAAGGGGTGCCACTTAAAGTGGGCACCGACCCTGACCTCTCCATCCGGAGGTAATAAGTTTCAGTGCTATCCACTTTCCACTTATTACAATGCGCAAAACTAATATAAAAGAAACAAAAATTCGTAATAGGTACCTATTACAAATATTTAAATTTCTTCTATCAAAAATCCACCTATTACTAATCACACTAATTATTATGCGGTCGCAAAAAAAACACGTCTGTACTCGTTAAGAGATCACCAGAGAATCTATAGCATTACACTACTGAAGATGTAAGTAGCAGTATCAGAAACTGTATGAATTTTTTTTTAATTTAAATTTGTATGTAATATTTCATCTAAAACTTAATTACTTTAAAAAAATTTATAAATATATACTACCCTGCTATAAAGAAATAAAAAGGACTTTTCGTTTTTTAACAAAAAAAAAAATAAGTTTTGTTTTTTTCATTAAATTTATTAAAAATTTTATAAAAATAATGAAAATGTCGCTGAAAAACTTTTAAACTATATTCTTAATTGTTCTGTGATAAAAAAGGTATTGGATTTTCAAATGCATTTATAATAAAAAATATTTGTTTGCAGTGCTATTAATTTTTTCACTGCAAACAATAAATCAGCGTACATCCATCACGCATGTTAACTCATCGCTGTTTCAGTGACGACTGAAAGCAAGAGCGTAAGAATACATGTGAGTTTAGCTAAGCCACAATTGTGTATGGAATTTTTATTTTTGCACAGGCCTGATTTACAGATTTATAACAAATTTTCGCCTGCGTAAGGATTCGTTTATGGACCTACTATCCACTACAGATGAACTCCTGCAGCAATGCACACAAGGTAGGTCAATACCAAGCATATTCAAATTAGCAACAGTTCTCCGATTTTGTGCTCAGGGATCGTACAAACTCAGCCTTGGAAATGAAAATATGCTTGGTCTTGCACAGCCTACGGTGTCTGTTGTGATGTCAAAAGCTCTGGATAGATGCCAAAGATGGATCAATTACAACCATACAGCAGCTGAACTGCAATAAGCCAAATTGTATTTTTTTAATAAAAGTGGAATACCAGGGGGCAAATTACGGCATTCGATATCGATCGAAATTTATATGAAAATTATTTTCAAATTGTATGAAATTTCGCTCGATATCGAATGCCGTAATTTGCCCCCAGGGATTATTGGACGTGTTGATGGCACACACATTAAAATTTTAGCTCCCAAGAAAGAATTGTAGCATTTATGTTATAAAATAAATAAAAATATTGTATGAAATTTAATAGCCTAAGATCCTAATACTGGTATTTTTATGAGAATTAACATCCGTTAAGGAATATGTACAAACACTAGCAGAACTGAACTAGTTTTCGACCCAGCTACGAAAGGTCTCATCAGAGTTCTTTGTGTTATACATATTCATATTTTTATATTTCTATTTAAAGCACAATCTATTGGAAATAGATTATGTGAATTATATTTGAATGTTATTCTCACCAGGGGGCTAATTCTGTCATTCGATTACGATCGAATTCTTACTCGTATGTACGAGTTTTTTTACTTTTGGGATTCTATGAGTCGTTATCGAATAACATGTATCGAAATTTCTAATGATGCCATTCGATAACGAATGTTTGTTCGAATGCAGTCTTGCGAGTTTTTACTCGCAAACAAAAAGCCATTCGAGTTAACGTTTTTGTATATACATACAATAAGTAAAGACAAAAAATAAACATGTAAGTTAAATTTTTTTTTAATTTCTTCAAATTATAAAATATATTTCAGGTCAAAAAAAAATTATGCACAAAGAAATTCTAGGAAATTTCATGGCATAACTTACGGACTTGGCAAAGAACATATTGCCGAATACTTAGCAAGGAAAGGCAAGACTTTACCATCTTTAGGAACAAATAGCGCGTTAAAATTGAATGCTTCTAGTCCACCAATACGAATTTAAATAAAAAATATGAATTTAAAGCAATTTTCAGACCCTACATAAATTTATTTTAATATTTTCGCGGATTTTTTTTTTCCAATATTTGTTGTGTTGGTTTCATTGTCATACTGTGTTTTATTTATTATTTCTAGTGGTGTTTGATATACTTACATTCTCGAAACATAATATACATTCAAAATGCTTATATCAAGATTTATGCATTGCTTGGCAGACTTAAGGGATCACTGGTACTCCGCATTTTTGCCGAACAAGATTCATATTTAAATTCACATCAGTATCGGAAGATGATGAGTAAAAAAATAATGATGGATTCCTTGTAAACTTGCTTTATTTTTTTTACTTTGATTTAAATTTTTTTTTCCTTTTTTAATTTTTTTACAAATGTATGTATGTATGTATATATGTTTTTTGTTTACTATTTGTTGTATTTTTGTCAGTATTGTAAAATGACTTTTTTTTGCATGTTTTACAACACTAAACAAAAATTCGATTCGTATCGTATCGAATAACAGAATTAGAAAATTGTTCGTTCTCGAAATTATTCTCTATTCGAATGTAATTTCGATCACGACTGCCAGAATTAGCCCCCAGTCTTTTTTCCTTAAGGCGGATTCACCCATGAGTTTCTTGGTTCGGACCAAATTTTTTTTATATGTAGTTTGACGTTTCTCTCAGAGAGCGAGAGAAATGATTTTGTGCGAAGTGCTCTCAGCTTGATTTAAATTAATTTTAAATTTGGTCCGAACCACACTGAAAAAGGTTGCCATATCATACAAAATTTATACAAGAGTCATGCCATATTGCTTGGCATTCGTATTAAAAAATTAGTATGGTAGAGTGAATAATGTAAAGAAAAGCAAACATAAAAAGGCCAATAAGAAAAAAAAAACATATTAGAAAGAAAATATTCGCGCCAAAAATAAAAAAATAAAATTTAAAAATATTATATAAAGTAAGTTGTAATATTGAAGAAATTTACTGTATAATTCCTACATTTTCTTTGCCCTTTCTGAATAAATTTAAGATGGACTTGTCTGAGGCTATTGCACTAAAATTAATTAGCGAAATAAAAAAGCGGGGAGGGAATGCTTATATGATTTGGGCAACAGCTCTTATAAAAACAATCATGTAAAACAAATTGTTTGGGCAGAAGTATCAGAAGCAGTTGGAATTGGCAGTAAGTGCATTTATTTTTATAGCTTATAGAATTCAAGAAACAAATTTACATCCTTGGGTGATGCGATATTTTTTTAATTTTTTATATAATCCGGTATGTGATGAAAAACGATCGAAATATTAAAACATATATATTAATTAAAGGTCTGCACGGGTATGTTTGAAACCATCTTCAAGACATTCTAAAAATTTCAAACACACTTCCAACTCTAATTCGTAAAAGCGAAACGAATAAAACAAACATAAAAAGTGGTTGTTGTCGTTAGAATGTAAATAATGAGAGAATAGAGATAAGAGAGTATGGAGACATGAGAGACATGAAACATAAGAGTTAAGGCCTGGTTAGCCAAACGTTGATGTCGTAAAAACGGTACGTACGTTAATGTACGTACGTATGTGCAGTTATACAAACGTGTCATCTGTCAAGAGAAGATCTAAATAAAAACAAAACAAACCAAAAAATTATAAAGGCATTCATTTGCCTGTACCACTAATATTAATTTTTCGTCGTCCACTAAAAACAAAATATAATAATGTTTTATTTTATTAATATTGATAATATAATTTATTATATTTTTCTACTTATTTTTCACAAAACACAGCACAAATAAAAAATTTTAATTTTTAAATGGCAATATGAAGCCAGCTGTTTAGAGCAGTGATGAATGTTGTTAAATTAACACAAAGTTAAAAAAGGTACCAGAAGTACCAAAATAAGAGCATATTATAATTACTTCTTGTATTTTATGCTTCCTAAAAATTTATTCTTATACTACTACTGAATATTCAATTTTTGGTTTAAAGCCATTATTCATTGAATCGGATCCATTGGTCCATTGTGGACCGGAAACGAAAAAAGTTAATTTTTAAGTAGAACTTTTTAAATAAAATTGTAATTATCTCGGTAACTAGCTAGCACGTAAATCAATCATGCATCCCATATGTTTCTTTTTAGATAATCGAAAAATTTTTCATTTGGTATGTATATAATTCGTCTGTCGAAGATATGTTAAGTAAAACATGGGACTTTGAAATGAAAAAAAAAAAAAAATTAAAAACAAACTTTATATTCACATAAAAATTTAAATTATTCACATAAATATCATTATATGTATCTAAAGACTTCAAAAATTAAAGACTTTTTGCACACATAAGTATAAAAGAAAATGATTTGCAAATAAGCATGAAAGTACCAAAAAGGGCATTTGGGCCACATTGTCATTTAACATACAATAGTCCCATCACTCGCTTTGAAATGTAACGTAAAAACGTTGAGAAATTCTATTTTATACAGATTCTTCCGTCCCGTCAACGTGACATTTATTTTGGATAATCATTTGCATTGTTTTCATATGCTAGAAACCAACGTACGTTGCGTTACGTTACATCAACGTTCGGCTAATTCTACCTTTAGAATGGAATGAATAGAGTGAATAGAATGTCTTGTTTGTAATATGATAGAAAAGAATTTCTTGTATTTGAGACGAATTCAATAAAATATTTTATTGCTTTTTTTGTAATTAATAAAGACGAACAAAAAATTAATTTTATTACAAAAGGAAATTAATGTCAAACACACTGGAAAAGCTTGCGAAGACGCCATAAAACGGCAATAAATAAATATAATAATATAATATATAAATATAGTAATATAAAATAAAAATTCACCACAAATAATATTCATTGTTTATTTACTTTTTTAATAAATATTATTAATTCTTTATTTGCTTAATTGGACACATATTAATTTTCTTTTTCGTTATGCACATATGTATTTATGTAATTTTCAATTGAATATGGCAACACTGATTTTACGAACAAAATTTCTGAAATGGGTGAATCGTGGTGCAGAAAACTCTCAGTAAACAAAAAATTCGTTTGCACAGAAAATGTTTCAGAAACTTATGGGTGAATCCGTCTTTATGAACGGAAAATTTTTTCAAATTCAACTATTTGTTGAAATTTATTCAAATTCAACATACTTTTCAATGTAAGTGTTACCGTATTCTAAGTAACCGAAATTACATATCTATTTTACGGTTACTTAGAATACGGTAACACTTACATTGAAAAGTATGTTGAATTTGAATAAATTTCAACAAATAGTTGAATTTGAAAAAATTTTCAGTTCATCAGGAAAAAAGACTGGTGAGAATAACATTCAAATATAATTCACATAATCTATTTCCAATAGATTGTGCTTTAAATAGAAATATAAAAATATGAATATGTATAACACAAAGAACTCTGATGAGACCTTTCGTAGCTGGGTCGAAAACTAGTTCAGTTCTGCTAGTGTTTGTACATATTCCTTAACGGATGTTAATTCTCATAAAAATACCAGTATTAGGATCTTAGGCTATTAAATTTCATACAATAAGTATAATAAAGATCCATTAAAAAATATTCGAATTTAATTCGAAAATGTATAATAATTATAAATTTGCGGGCCACAGCACATAACCCATTACTGATTAAGAATTGGTAATAAAAGGGTAAATTGTAAAATAGATATGTAATTTCGGTTACTTAGAATACGGTAACACTTACATTGAAAAGTATGTTGAATTTGAATAAATTTCAACAAATAGTTGAATTTGAAAAAATTTTCAGTTCATAAGGAAAAAAGACTGGTGAGAATAACATTCAAATATAATTCACATAATCTATTTCCAATAGATTGTGCTTTAAATAGAAATATAAAAATATGAATATGTATAACACAAAGAACTCTGACCTTTCGTATCTGGGTCGAAAACTAGTTCAGTTCTGCTAGTGTTTGTACATATTCCTTAACGGATGTTAATTCTCATAAGAATACCAGTATTAGGATCTTAGGCTATTAAATTTCATACAATAAGTATAATAAAGATCCATTAAAAAATATTCGAATTTAATTCGAAAATGTATAATAATAAATAAAAATATATATAAATAAAATTAAATTAATGAAAATAATTCATTTAGTGGCTTTTGGTCCAGCAGACCAAAAAAAAAAAAAAAGAAAAACAAATATAGTACATACATAGTATGTATGTATATAAATACTTACATTTTTAAAAAATTTTTTAATTATTTTACAGCGTCGAAAGTAAAATTGTGTTCGTTCAAAAATTCGATACACAACAAAATTTTCGACAGTTATGCCAACTTATAATACAAATTTTACATTGATAGCCAACGAATATCGAATGTCGTTTGTTGCAACTCATAATAAGGGCCATAATCTTGAAAAAATATGCATTTTGAATTGTTAACAAAGAAAAATGTGCAAAAATACAGTATTTTTTCATTACTAAACGTAGTGATAAATACTTAGGTTTATTAATTTTTGCTCTTATATTTTAATTTTTCTTCATATAAACATTAGGAGAATAATTTTTTTTTCACTTAAATTAAGAGATATTATGAATAATCATATTTTAGGAAGAAAAGAATATCGGTACAATAAATAAAAATTTGGTATTTTTTGGTTTTACTTCAAAATGCTGCGAAAACAGGTGTAGATTTTGGGTCACTTGAATAGGTTCACTAGGAATAAAATTAGTTTGCTTTTGACCATCGACAGTATAATTAAAATTTTAAATATTTGTGAGTTACTGCAATAATTTTTAATATTTTTTATGTAAAATGCAAAATGGGGCGCAGCAAGCGATTAACTGAAGAAGGAAGAGGTAAAATTGAAGCATTCAATTAAACTGGCTTAAGCCATAGGAATATCGACAAAAAAATTGGTCGCAGCCAGAATGTTGTAAGTAATTTTTTAAGAAATCTGTCCGATTAGTATAGAAACATGAAAGGGCTGACGAAAAAAGCCACAAAAGAAGCGGACAGAAGAGTTATTGTAAGAGCTGCCTCAAATTCGAGCGATTCTGCTGCAAAAGTTAGACAAAAATTGGGTATCACAGCTATCATAAACACTGTAAGACATGTTATTCGAAGTTCTAAAGATTTAAGGAGATTGAAAATTAAAAAAAAAACATCTCTTATTGCTGCTCGTAAAGCGACACGGTCTCATTTTGCACGAGAACTCATGAACAATAAAAATGAGTGGTATCGTGTTGCCTTCTCAGATGAAAAAAAAGTTTAATTTGAAAGGCCCGGATACAACTACTATTTCCACGACCTACATAAGGAGGAACGCTGCCTTAGTCGTCTCGTCTCTGTGAGGGAAGTGTAATGGTGTGGGGGGCGATTTCATATTATGGTACATTTGAGCTTCAATTCCTCACATCAAAAATGAACGCGAGTAACTACAAAACAGTACTTGAAAACGTGTTTCCATATTTTTCTACTATTTTTAGACCAATGTTTAAACAAAATAATGCCCCGATACCTAATGCCAGGGTTGTAAAAGTGTGGATTCAAAGCCAAAATGTCAATAAGTTGGAGTGGCCACCATATTCCCCTGACATAAATATTATAGAAAATGTATGGGGCTTGCTTTCTCGCAAAGTCTACGAGTCCGGCAGACAATACGAAACCAAATAGGCTTTCATTGGAGGAATTAAAAAAGCTTGGTCCAAAAATTTCATTATCATCAATTGAAAACCTTTATAGCTCCCTCCCAAATGGTATTCTTTAAGTTATATCGAATAAAGGAGGATATACTCATTAATAAATCATCAAAACATTGTAAGAAATCTTAAAAAATAAAAAAAGTTTTACAAAAAAATCATTTTCTTCTTTAATTTTTTAAATTAATGATAGTGAACCTATTCAAATGATCCAAAAAATTGTGCTGAAAATCATATTCGTTTTGGGAAAAAATTACTACAATTCCGTTATTAATTATTGAAACAATTTTTTTTTTTTTATTATAAACACACATAATCCAATATTTTACTATTTTAGAAAATAATATAACTAAAAATTTGATTACTTTTAGAAAAAAATTAATTTGAATGTAAAGAAAATAGTGAACCTATTCAAGTGATCGACAGTGTACATATGACGTTGTGCGGGAGCTTATATGCTCCCTTCGCCATTTTATCCCTTTCAGACCGTGATGCATCGATTGTGCGGGTGGGTTCCGGTCTTATTATTTTCCATTATATTTGACCAAACATCAAAAAGACCGGCGTGCATCGATTGCGCTGATTGTTCTTTATGTTTGCTTCTGTTATTATTCCGCTATTTGCAGTGCCGTTATTTAAATAATTGCGAAATTCTTGCGTCAGATTTCAGTTTTGTCAAAATGAGCCGTAGAAGAAAGTTGTGTTTGCAATTACGAAAGTACTAATGGCTAAAAAGTAGTGAAGTGGGCAGATTTTAATTAAAAAAGCTATAAACTTTAATGTTTCAAACCAATTAAAGTTATTCAAGGTAATAAAAATGCGCATCAATTGTGCGTATCAAGTCTGATGTCTCAAAAATCTTACTTTTTTCAATTTTTATTATTAGAAGTGCTTACCGATGATGGCATTTTGGCAGAGCTGGAAGATTCGGATGCGCTTAATTTTAGTAGCGATGTTGATAAGAAAAGGACAAAAACTATGTCCCGCAGTTCTTAATGAGTTAGGCTCCAATAAAACCAAGAGGTGTTATTTTAAAAAATAAGGTATTGACCACATCAGATGAACTAGTTCTTTATTTCGAAATTTATCAAAGCAAGACTACGCCTCTTTCCGAAGGAAATATTAGACTTGGTTCTGTATTCATCCTGCGTCTTGTACAAACATTACCTAAAAGATTCAAAGTATTTTTGACAAGTACTTTACCACATTACCACGACTGGGTGAGCTTCTGCAAATAGGGAAGGGATCGGTAATAATGAGGTCTCCGTTGTCTAGTGGTTAGTGTGTTGGCTTACTAAGACGATAGTGCCGGGTTCCAATCTCAGCTCTGACATTATGAAAAAAAGAAATATGAAAAAATTATTTCTTTCGCGACTACCCCTCAGCAGTCTTCTGGCAAAAGCTCTTAGAGTAATTGGTTGCCATTGATTTGATTGATTGTTTCATTGGCGTCATCTGCGTATGGATTCAGTCCCGTTAAGGTGCAAAAAAGAAAACATTCCAACGCCCAAATATAGTCCAGCAATACAATGAGTCAATGAGTGGTGTGGACATTTGCGACCAACTAATAGAAGCATATCGGACCTTTTTCAAAACCCGAAAATGGATATTAAATATAGTCGCACATTTTATAGATTCGGCATTCTGCAATGCTTGGATGGAGTACCGAAAGGCTTGTCGGGAAATTGATAAACTACTGGAAGATACGCACGATTTACTAAGTTTTCGACTTGTATTAGCTAAAGCATTGGTGGCCACTTTAAAAAGTAACAACTTGAAATCGAGCTCTGAATCTAAAACGACCTATGTTGAAATTACTCAACAATTAAAACGATGTCGCCCATCAGACAAGCCATGCCCCGAAAAACGTCTGGATGGCTTTATTCACTGGCCGGAAGAACTCGATTTGAAATCTGCCCGTATGTGCCGTCGAAAAGACTGTAAGTTACGTACAAGCACACGATTCACCAAATGCGATATATTTTTATATTCCAACAAAAAATATTATTGCTTCAAGCTCTATCATAATGAAAAATAAAAAGACGGTTGAAAAGAATTTTATATGCGGCTTTAGTTATTTCAAAATGAAATTAGACCGATATGCATCAATTGTGTGTGTCTTGAAAATCCTTGAAGGATATAGAAATAGTAAAATTTAAACATTTGTTATATTTTGATACGATACAGGGACCATATATTCCAAAACACATTAAAATATTCCCATTAGTTTAGTGTCAGGTCTGAAAGAGTTATATATCTTTTATATGATACCACTTTAGGTTTTTGACACCAAAATTTTTTAAATTTGCAGTCCATTTTCGGCTACTTATCTCCGAAAACCTACAATGGCATCATTAACTCGAGATAGGTATATAAAAAATATGAATACCCCAAATAAACCAAATAAGGTTGATCATATAAAAAAATTATATTTTTTTTTGTAATTTACAATGGAAGCTACATAGATTTAATTTTTAACGTAATGAAATTCTCAAGCTCAAGGTCTTTTTTTAAATAAAAACTTTAATTATCAATATTTCGCTACTCCTGCGTGTAGCGTCTTCAGGATATACATATTTATTTATAAATTATTTTCAAATTTTAAATACAGAAAATGGGTATTTATAAATTAAAAAAAAAATAATTTATAAATAAATATATCCTGAAGACGCTACACGCAGGAGTAGTGAAATATTGATAATTAAATAAAAGTTTTTATTTAAAAAAAGACCTTGAGCTTGAGAATTTCATTACATTAAATAATAAAGTTCGAAAAACCAGAATTAAAAATTTAATTTTTAACTTAACAAAATTAGACTTTGATACTTGTAGCTACTTAAAATTAAATTACCCACAAAACATGAGTTAGAGAACCTTTTGAATACAGGCTATCGATATGTATGCGGTTATTCGAGAAAAATAAGAGAGCAAAATAAGAGACGTAGGTATAAGAGATTTTTAAAACACTACAAATGCAAAATAGAATAAAAAATATGTATTTAAACTGCATGAAACCACCCCCTCTCCTGTAAGCCAAGTGTGGGTAGAATTTTTCTTTATGTTTTTAACCAAGCACGACGACAATTGTGAAAAGCAATTGAAAACCAACGACTGCTTATCAGTGCCAATACTAGAAATGAATTGCTGACTGAATAATGGGCTGGCTGCTGAAAAAACAATAAAAACAGAATTCTTAACACAACCTCCCAATCTACCGCTAGTTTATAAACATATATGTATGTACATACCTACATATGTATGTATGTATGTATTTAAATTATTATTAATATGTGATGTTTGTGTGTAGAGAGAAATGTATACAACACAAGAGCTGATACAACACCCTGGCACCGGCGCACTATCACTGTTTTCATATGACTATGATGAAAAGAGCTTGTGAGAACAGTCAGTGCAATTGTATTTATAAAGAAGAGAATCAGGGAGAGGAACTTTGTTACTGATAAGGAAAAGCATCTCTCTCCGTTAAGCTAATGTACTCTCCTCTTAGCGGCGAAAAGCGGACATCGGCATCAAGTGAGTGGCATAAAAAGCGATATGGGACTATACGCGGGTTGTATCCGCTTTTGACTAAACGCAAAGTTCTAGTTGTATATTAAACGTTGTGTTATAAACGTGTGTGATTGGGAAGTGATTAACAGAAAATATTTAATAACTATAACATTGCTACTGTTGGTGTTTCATCGCTTGTCTATCTATTACTACTACTGTGGTTGTAGCATTCGTGCGACACATACATACAATATAAAAAAAAGCAACACAGGCGCAAAGTAAGGTGGTGGGCAAGAAAAACAAAGAACCCCAAACGTTTTTTTTAAGAAAATAAGCAATACAAGTGAAATTTTCTTTAGCACACGAACTCATTCAATTATACCCCGTTTGACGATAGAAATAAAGAAAACCAAACAAATGAACGTCACCATATCAACTTAAAGAGCAGTACATTTGTAAATATTTTATGAAAAAGCACATTGACAAAGATTCCACACTTGTTATATTAATATTTTATGCGAGACAAACCAAACTCTATTCTGTTTAATTGTAATTAAAGTAAAGTTTTTACAATTTCTTTTAAATAATCTTCAGTTGTAATCTGTATGAAAAAAAAATTGCATATGTATGCCTACCTACGCATGCAAACAATAAAATTGCACAAAAAGTTTTGCTTGTTTTGCATAAATAAATAAAAAAGCGCAAATTTATTGTTGCACTTTTGATTACAAACAGCGACAACGATAACAAAGACGGCATCATTATGAAACCCTCATCAAAAACAACAGCTAATAATAATAATACAAACAACAGTACTAAAGATGTTACTATTACAACTATTAATGACCACAACAAGGTGAGCTTACGTCTTGCCCTTCCACCCTTTACATTCCACTTTATACTTTGATGTTTTCTAGATTTTAATTTATTTTGCTTTCAGTTTATTGTATTGGTGAAGATTCGTGCCATATGAATTTTTTTTTTCGTTCCTTATTCGGAATAAATCAAAACACGATACTGCGCGGAAGCAGAAACTATAATTCGTTTTCGTATTGCATGAATAATTAAAATTTCTAAGAATAGGTATACTGTTTGCTTAATATTACATGTAATATACATTGTACATACAAATGAATGTACATATGCATGTGCTTATAGATACCCTATACAAAGTAATTTCTTTTATAGAATTTATGTATAAGAGAAATTATAAATACGTACATATGTACGTAGTTTAAAGTTAAATCATAGAAACTACAATAATTACAGGTATTTTTATTTTTTGATACAATTTGATCAAGATTAAAATAAAGTTCAAAATCACAAAATATATCGTAAATATCGATTGTATGTACCTAGGCGATGAATTGAAAAATACGATATCGCGGGGCATAAGCATATGTACTATGTATGTACGATTATTTTTTGTTTTTCATGCGCTGATATCGATCAAAATTGATAATCGACTCAAAATTCACGTTGCTCCCATAACTCCAAATCTAAAAAGATTTGGAATTCTTTTTTTAATCATCAGCTTAATAACCAATAACCCTACTTTCTTGGTTATTAAAATTTAAAATATTAAAGCAAATAAGCTTTATATGACATTGAAAATAAATACGATTTCAATTTTAATCACATACCGGAATGTACCATATAAATAAAATATTTGCTATTAGCAGGCATGTTCTGAAAATCACTTTTTGCAAGAGTGATTTCATATCACGAAAAAGAAGTCTCAACACAAAATTTTTCGATATTTTGAAATTTGAAATTCATCAGGTATCGGCGAAAACTGGAAACAAATATACAATTATATCATTTGTTCTTTATTTATTTTTAAAACAAAATTTTATAATTTCATTCAAAAAAATCACAAAATTTGCAAATTTTCAAACGCACTACCCCCCGTCTACACGTATAATAATTTTTTCCAAACTTAAGAACCAACGTCGGCAGAGTAACAGTAAAACATTCATGTTTTTTTATACTTTTATTTTTTTTTTTATTTTTAGACCAATACTCAGGGGTAAACCCCTACTAAATGCAGTGCATTGTATTGAAATGTTGAATATATGCATAGTTATAGATAGATAAATAAATAAAATATCTAAAATATTCAAAATATACACACTATTTATTTTTTTTTTCATAGAACAGTTAAAATACTATTTTGAAATAATTTAGCGTAATTACAAACGAGAAAAATGATTTTTTCAAGCAAAAATCGAGTTTAAAAGTCTAATTTGACAGCTTATGTTTACATATAAGTGCAAATACATGTTTTTTTCGGTCTAGACTTGAACATTTGATGTTGGAAATAGAATTTGACAATTGGAAGTATAATTATTTCTAAGTTTATTGTGCGTGTAGACAGGGGGAAAGGTGCCTTTGAGATTACAAGTAAAACAGTAACAAAAACGACATAGCTTTTTGTTGTTGGTTACCGTAAAGAGCTGTCGAAAACCAAAGCAAAAAATATGAAAACTAAAACAATTTATATAAAACAAAGAAAAAATTGACAACTCTCTTCACAAATTTTCTGAAAAAAAGTAGCTCAGCTGGTATGTCAAATGCTCCTAATAATCATTACGCCATGATTTGTAGTTTAGAACAAGGCCCATTAATTAATCATTGCGCCTCTACAATAATATAATACAACACGCATTTTGGTGTTGTGTGACTAACAACCCCAATCTGTCAAAATTATAAAATGAATGTTTTAGAACATACCTGATAATGACAATTATACAATTTTTTACATTAAAATCAGCCTGATAATTGAGTTGACTGTATTAATAGGCTATGCACTAGCCAAAATATTTCGAGCCTAATACAAAAAATAATTTTTATATCTGTTTCGTAGTAGACGTCATAAAATATATATTTTTTTCTTTCGAAATATAATAACATAGAATAATGCTATGTTATTATAATCATTTGTGTCCTATATGTTTTTCATGTCTGTACAAAGCTAAAAAACTTCAGCAGGTTAAATTTTCAAACAAACAATGTTTAGTTATAATAGAGCCTTGATTAGAAATAGGCATAGTCATATGAATTCAAATTTGAATTGAATGTATCATAAAAACTATAGCAGTTAATTTTTTTTTATTTTGTACTATAAAAGTATTTGGTTATTAAAATACTTATAATTTACTTTCTTTTTTATTAAACTAGTTGTATAGCATATACATAATTACTCCATTTACAGAGTCCCATTAACAAATAGTTTTCTTAAGTCTTTTTATACAAACAATTCTTTAAACATTATTTCAGCATTAGATTTTTAAAAATTTGGGTTCTATTTAGAAATAAAATAATTTTAATTTTATTTTCAAGGTTCCTCGTGTGGAAAAAGTGGTATTTGACAATCGCATAAAACGTAAAAATGTTTTGGCTTTAAATGAAAAGGTGGCTGCTATTCGAGAGTATGAAAAACGTCCAGTATATAAACGTATTGGACGTATGTTTCATTGTAGTCCCGATCAAATAAAACGAATAGTACAACAGAAAGAGGCAATATTAAATGCCTGGGAACAGAGAACACGCAAATGTCGTGACGCCAAAACATTAGAAATGAAAGTTGTTAAAGTTTCTATGTTGGGAAAAGCCGTCTATGAATGGATACGACGTATGATGTACTATAAGGATATTTTAATAACAGATGGTCTCATACAAAAAGTGGCTTTACAGTTTAAAAGTGCCATGGGTTTGCAAAATTTCTTTCCTCATCAAGAATGGTGTGATAAATTTCGTACAACTTACAATATACCCACCTGTGACAGCAAAACTTTAGATATTGGCTACACACAAAGTCATTCGGTGCAAATAAAAGATGTTATGAAAGATGTTTTGTCTGAATGTTCACCAGATCCTGAGGATAATGATAGTGATGATGACGACGAAATAGATGAGGGAGAAGAGGAAAGCGGCGTGACTAATTGTGAAAATGATTGCATAAGCATACACAGTGATGAAAGTGAGATGAGAGTTAAAACCAAGTTAAATCCAAATATATCAAATAAAAGTATACAGTCAAAAACAATTAATGAAACTTCCTCTAAATCTGTACAATTGGTGCAACACACACACTTGCAGAATATAAGGCAACTGGTTGCTTTACCCTTACAAACAAACTGTATACCAGGCATGGCGCAAAAAGTACTTGTAGCCACACCTATAGTTCCCCACGGTCAAAAACAAGGTACTGCACCTATGACTATGACTATAATACCTTTAGCAACTTTGGCTCAACCCGCAAATACTCTTAATGCAGCAACAACAGCTAATACATCAACTACGACCTTAAATCAACGAAATAGTCAAAATAATCACGATAAGGACCAGCATGTAGATGTACCATCACCAATTTTTGAAATTAAAAAAGAAATTAAAGAGGAGCCTAAAGATGAAGATGAATATATCAATAAATCTCTAACAGCAGCCGTAAACATAAAGAAAGAGTATTTAACTGATGATGAATGCGAACAGAATGTTTCAAATAAGCAAACTATAAAGAATAATTTAAACACCCCTACACACGTTGTTGCTATACCATTAACCAACAAGGATATGATAGAAGACTCTACAAACGACTCTTTAGATGACCTCACATTATCTACCTTAAGAAAGCGTATAAAAACTGAAGATGCTTCATCCGAAGTAACCAAAGACATTGAAAGAAAATTATCTTCACCACCACCACTGACGGCAATATCAACAAATCCATCTCTTTCCAAACCAAAGGAAATACCGCCTATGCCTCCTTTAACTAAAGCCCCAAACCAAAATAATACTAGCGCAATTTCTTCGTCCCTAATAACTACTCCTAATCAGGCTACCATCACATTATCACCCCTAACAAATTTAAATTCAACTCAACATAAACGGCAAAGAACTAATGAAAGTCAACAACAAACTTTACCAGCCATTCGCTCATATACAGAAGCTAGAAAATATTTAAAACTACTGGAAGACTTTGCTTTAGAACGAGAAAACTTTCGTTTAATTGGTCTCATAACCAGAGCCGATGAAGTTCTTAGAGAATTAGACCGTAAAGAAAACAATGAAGACGAAGATGTCGATATAGATTAGGGGGATATACTATATAATTTGATATTATATTTTTTATTACAAAAAGAAAAAAAAAACGCCAAAGTTTGTTAATTAGTTAATAGTTTACTGTTAAGATAGAATGTATGAAATACATGAGTATGTACATATTTTTAAAATGAATTAATAAACATTTACTAAGTAATAGATTTTATAATTTAGAAAAACATACATACAGTTACGAGCAGATAAATAGGTTCACATCAAAATGATAAATCAATTTACATTACAGCAATAAAAAAGGAAAAGTCGCTAATTACTAAAGCAAATACCCACTTTTAATACTGCATCACAATAATTAAATTATTATGTAAAAAATTGCCCAAAATTAAAAAAAATTACCGTATAAAATAAAAGAGCAAATAAATAGGTTCACTTTGAAAAATTTGTTAGTTTAAAATGTTAAACACCAAAATTATAAAAATTATTGTAGAAAACTTTAGATTCAGCCTTTTAATACAGCTTATTAAAGCAAATACCTCTAAAAATTTAAAAAATGGGACGTTCTAAACATTGTAGTGAAGAGGAAAAAAAGATTATAAAGGATCTACACAGCCGAAGTTATAGCCAACGGAAAATTGCTGAAATTCTTGGGAGTCGCAGAATATGATAAGAAATGCATTGCAGCCTCCAAAACAAAAACTTAAGAGGTCAACAGCGAAAAACCTCGAAAAGAGACGATGATCGCATTAAGATGTTGTCAACTCGTAATACTTTTATGTCCGCAGTTCAGCTGAAAAATGAGTTAAAGCTTCCCGTATCAGAGTGGACCATTAGACGTCGTTTAAGAGAAAAAAATTTATTCGGAAGATCGGCCCAGAAGGTTCCAATGCTTAATAACAGACAAAGAAAAAAGCGCATTGAGTTTGCAAAAGTACATGCTGAATGGGCCGGCCCGGAAGGTATAAAAAAATGGAGAAACATACTATGGTCTGATGAATCCAAGATAAACTTAGTCGGACCTGATGGAAGAACATGGGTAAGGCGTCCAAAAAATAAAGCATATGATCCAAAGTACACCACGAAGACAATAAAGCATGGCGGCAGCAACATAATGATATGGGGTTGTTTTTCCTGGTACGGTGTTGGGCCAATATTCTGGATCAAGGAAAATATGGACAAACATCTTTATCTGCATATTCTTAAAGAAGTAATGCTTCCGTATGTCGAGTAGGAAATGCCTTTAAAGTATGAATTCCAGCAAGACAATGACCCCAAGCATACTTCTAAGATCGTAAAACAATGGTTCCAAAAGAAAAATATAAAGTTAATGGAGTGGCCTTCACAATCGCCGGATTTAAATCCCATTGAGAATCTTTGGAGAATCGTTAAGGACAAAATTGCACCACTCAAGGCTAAAAATAAAGAAGATTTGTGGACAAAAGTGAAGGAAGCTTGGTACTCAATTCCATTAGAGACTTGTCAGTCACTTGTCGAATCAATGCCCCGGAGATGTTCGGCGGTGATTCAAAATAAGGGATTTTCAACAAAATATTAGAAATTTTCTTGCAATTGCACTTTTTTTGTATAAAAATGTCATTCTCTTTTCAATGAACCTATTTATTTGCTCGACAGGCATCAATTAATATATTAAATATATCAATTTTTCTCATTTTTTTTTAATTATAATTAAATACATTTTATGTGATTATTTATGTTTAATGTAATAAATATCGCTTTATTGTATATTACCGCATTTTAAGTTATTTGAAGGCGAATTTATCAAAAAATGTGATGTGAACCTATTTGTATATAATGTAATGTATATTTTCAATAAAAGAAAAATAAAAAAAAACAGCCATGCATCTGTAGCGTAAACAAACAAATAAAAATAGTACATATTGATAAAAAATAAGGCAAAACACTTTAAGTACTGCCACATCAGTAAATACAGTAAATACAATGCGCAGGTCTACGTTCAGACTACAAACAAAAACCATATAAAAAAGAAAAAAACGAATGGTATAAGTACGAGTATTAGAGATTTATTTTAGTAACTTCACAAATAGAAAACGAATAATGAAATTATTTCTTTTGTGACAATCAATTTTATCAACTGATTATATTGTAGTTTTAAAATATAAAACTTAACGATTAACTAAAAGAATCAAATATGTACTAACTTTTGGTAATGTTTATTTAAAAAATAATAACAAATTCAAATAAAAATTGGGGCACCTATTTTTGGAGGCATTTACTCCCCAACGATTTTTTATATTATTAGATAAATTGGCTTAAAAATTATGGTACACTAAAGGCTAGCTAAATATGTACTCGTATAAATTGTTTCATAAACGTACCTATAGGAATTTGTTTTTAGTTGCCCTTTGCAACCCGACAACAACAACAATTGACAGTATGTATATTTTGGCTATAAAGTCATTGATGATTAATAATTTCTATTTCATGTCTGTGTTTACATGGTGAGATTACTACTTTAATGGTGAGAGAGATCTAGGCTAAAGAAACGCGTATACTATGTTGTACTAGCAATAAGTTTTACTTTCTCATTGGTGATTGAACACATGCGTACACACAATTATACATGATAAACATAAGTATATAGAGTCAACAATAAGACTTGTATTGTGAGAATGCCGATGATAGATCAAAAAAGAACACTCGGAACTCTTAAAAATAAGACTATCATCGTGTGAAGACAGGAGTAAGGTTCTTTTATATGCAAAAAAAAAATAACAATATAGGTATGTACTTACCCCCTTGTTTGTAATAATGATTTTGTTATTAATTAAAATGACTTATTAGGTCGGTTTTTTTTTCTCTACATTGGGCGTCCGCGGGATTCCAATTTTACCAAAAAGCATTCCCCTACACAAAATTTGGGCAAAAGAGTGAGATTTTGTGAGACTTACATTCTTCTTCTTCATGCACGAAACATCCCGTACTTTTTCTTCTGGTAAATTGGGTACGTCCGCCAAGATAGCAACGAAAAAATAGCAACGAAAACGCAAAACCGAAAAAGCGTTTTTTTCTAAAATAATGCAAACCTAATAAAACAACAGAAAAAATCAGAGAATATAGCTTAATGAACCAAGTGTTATACATTGATGAAAAGAGCCAAGTGTCCAGATTCCAAAAAGCTTTCCGTGCACAAAATCGTTCTTACCGTTTTCGAGAAAATTGTATTTGAAAAAAATCATTTTTGAGAAAAAAGTTAAAAATTACCCAACATCTTGAGGCCATTTATTTTTTTGGAGTTACTGTTTCTCGCAAGTGTTATATATTATTGGAAAGGGCAAAGTGTCCAGATTCCAAAAAGCTTTCCGTGCACAAAATCGTTCTTACAGTTTTCGAGAAAATTGTATTTGAAAAAAATCGTTTTTGAGAAAAAAGTTAAAAATTACCCAACATCTTAGGGCCATTTATTTTTTTGGAGTTACTGTTTCTCGCAAGTGTTATATATAAATGGAAAGGGCAAAGTGTCCAGATTCCAAAAAGCTTTCCGTGCACAAAATCGTTCTTACAGTTTTCGAGAAAATTGTATTTGAAAAAATCATTTTTGATGAAAAAGTTAATAATTACCCAACATCTTAGGGCCATTTATTTTTTTGGAGTTACTGTTTCTCGCAAGTGTTATATATAAATGGAAAGGGCAAAGTGTCCAGATTCCAAAAAGCTTTCCGTGCACAAAATCGTTCTTACAGTTTTCGAGAAAATTGTATTTGAAAAAAAATCATTTTTGAGAAAAAAGTTAAAAATTACCCAACATCTTAGGGCCATTTATTTTTTTGGAGTTACTGTTTCTCGCAAGTGTTATATATAAATGGAAAGGGCAAAGTGTCCAGATTCCAAAAAGCTTTCCGTGCACAAAATCGTTCTTACAGTTTTCGAGAAAATTGTATTTGAAAAAATCATTTTTGATGAAAAAGTTAATAATTACCCAACATCTTAGGGCCATTTATTTTTTTGGAGTTACTGTTTCTCGCAAGTGTTATATATAAATGGAAAGGGCAAAGTGTCCAGATTCCAAAAAACAGTAACTCAAAAAAATAAATGGCCCTAAGATGTTGGGTAATTTTTAACTTTTTTCTCAAAAATGATTTTTTCAAATACAATTTTCTCGAAAACTGTAAGAACGATTTTGTGCACGGAAAGCTTTTTGGAATCTGGACACTTTGCCCTTTCCGTTTATATATAACACTTGCGAGAAACAGTAACTCCAAAAAAATAAATGGCCTCAAGATGTTGGGTAATTTTAAGATTTTTTCTCAAAAATGATTTTTTTTCAAATACAATTTTCTCGAAAACTGTAAGAACGATTTTGTGCACGGAAAGCTTTTTGGAATCTGGACACTTTGCCTTTTCCACTAATATATAACACTTGCGAGAAACAGTAACTCCAAAAAAATAAATGGCCCTAAGATGTTGGGTAATTTTTAACTTTTTTTTTAATTTTTTCTCTGTGTAATTGTTTCTCTAATGCAACTCTGCACAGACGCTTCATATTAATAGTAATTTTAAGATTTTTTTTCTCAAAAATGATTTTTTCAAATACAATTTTCTCGAAAACGGTAAGAACGATTTTGTGCACGGAAAGCTTTTTGGAATCTGGACACTTTGCCCTTTCCATTTATATATAACACTTGCGAGAAACAGTAACTCCAAAAAAATAAATGGCTCTAAGATTTTGGGTAATTTTTATCTTTCCTCTCAAAAATGATGTTTTCAAATACAATTTTCTCGAAAACTGTAAGAACGATTTTGTGCACGGAAAGCTTTTTGGAATCTGGACACTTTGCCCTTTCCATTAATATATAACACTTGCGAGAAACAGTAACTCCAAAAAAATAAATGGCCCTAAGATGTTGGGTAATTTTTAACTTTTTTCTCAAAAATGATTTTTTCAAATACAATTTTCTCGAAAACTGTAAGAACGATTTTGTGCACGGAAAGCTTTTTGGAATCTGGACACTTTGCCCTTTCCATTTATATATAACACTTGCGAGAAACAGTAACTCCAAAAAAATAAATGGCCCTAAGATGTTGGGTAATTTTTAACTTTTTTTTAATTTTTTCTCTGTGTAATTGTTTCTCTAATGCAACTCTGTACAGACGCTTCATATTAATAGTAATTTTAAGATTTTTTTTCTCAAAAATGACTTTTTTCAAATACAATTTTCTCGAAAACTGTAAGAACGATTTTGTGCACGGAAAGCTTTTTGGAATCTGGACACTTTGCCCTTTCCATTTATATATAACACTTGCGAGAAACAGTAACTCCAAAAAAATAAATGGCTCTAAGATTTTGGGTAATTTTTATCTTTCCTCTCAAAAATGATTTTTTCAAATACAATTTTCTCGAAAACTGTAAGAACGATTTTGTGCACGGAAAGCTTTTTGGAATCTGGACACTTTGCCCTTTCCATTAATATATAACACTTGCGAGAAACAGTAACTCCAAAAAAATAAATGGCCTGAAGATGTTGGGTAATTTTTAACTTTTTTCTCAAAAATTACTTTTTTCAAATACAATTTTCTCGAAAACTGTAAGAACGATTTTGTGCACGGAAAGCTTTTTGGAATCTGGACACTTTGCCCTTTCCATTTATATATAACACTTGCGAGAAACAGTAACTCCAAAAAAATAAATGGCCCTAAGATGTTGGGTAATTTTTAACTTTTTTCTCAAAAATGATTTTTTCAAATACAATTTTCTCGAAAACTGTAAGAACGATTTTGTGCACGGAAAGCTTTTTGGAATCTGGACACTTTGCCCTTTCCATTTATATATAACACTTGCGAGAAACAGTAACTCCAAAAAAATAAAAGGCCCTAAGATGTTGGGTAATTTTTAACTTTTTTCTCAAAAACGTTTTTTTTTCAAATACAATTTTCTCGAAAACTGTAAGAACGATTTTGTGCACGGAAAGCTTTTTTAAATCTGGACACTTTGCCCTTTCCATTTATATATAACACTTGCGAGAAACAGTAACTCCAAAAAAATAAATGGCCTCAAGATGTTGGGTAATTTTTAACTTTTTGCTCAAAAATGATTTTTTTTCAAATACAATTTTCTCGAAAACGGTAAGAACGATTTTGTTCACGGAAAGCTTTTTGGAATCTGGACACTTGGCTCTTTTCATCAATGTATAATACTTGGTTCATGAAGCTATAATCTTTGAGTTTTTCTGTTTTTTTATTAGGTTTGCATTATTTTAGGAAAAAACGCTTTTTCGATTTTGCGTTTTCGTTGCTATTTTTTCGTTGCTATCTTGGCCGACGTAAATTGGGTAAATTGCCAAACCATCAGCTGTTTGAAAGGAAAACGATAACAAACCAAAAATTATATTTTTTTTAGACAAATTTTTTTTTGTAAAATTATTAAGAAGAATAAAGTTGTGGTGGACAAATAATATTTAATAAAAAACGAATATTTATTTTAAACACAAACGTGTTTATTTCATTTTCTATTGTTGGTAGTATTAAAAAAATGTCGGACGAAGGTATTTTAAAAACCATTGTTGCGGAGTTCTTGGACACTTCCAGTTAATCAAGTGACGATGATCATATTTAGACCTTATCCAGCATGATTCTGACTTGGAAGCATCCCTGAATGTGTTTTTTATCTCAAACAAAAATTTTCATATTCATAAATTTATTAATTAAAAAACAAAAAATATTTTTCGCCTTATTGGCAAATACATTTAATATGATATGAAATGTATGCTTTTGGGGATAAGCATGTCTCTATGGCCATTTCGTCTCTGCTTAAGAGTCTTAGGCATAATTTATATATATATATATTAGGGTGGGTCAATTTCTTCGGGACCGAAAAACATGACAAAGCGTATAGCAAGGTCGTATTCTACGAGAAATTCTAAGAACTTTTCCCAAAGAAACCATAGTTCTAAAATCAAAATCGAGCTTCCGGTTTTTTAAGAGAAAATTTGGTGTTCAGGTCATCTGAAAATAATGCTATTTTTTTGGTAGTATTCATTGCAATTGGTGAATAGTTGACCTGTAAAGCTGGAAGAGATCTTATTTTAAAGGAAATTTTCTCAGCTTTCTATACCTGTCCTCATTTATAGAAAATTATTTACCCAAATTATGGTTTTGGAGGTTTATGTCAAAATAATAATAGTTTTAGGTTTTTAACAGTTTGACTATTATTATTTTGACATAAACCTCCAAAACCATAATTTGGGTAAATAATTTTTTATAAATGAGGACAGGTATAGAAAGCTGAGATAATTTCCTTTAAAATAAGCCCTCTTCCAGCGTTACAGGTCAACTATTCACCAATTGCAATGAATACTTCCAAAAAAATAGCATTATTTTCGGATGACCTGAACATCAAATTTTCTCTTAAAAAACCGGAAGCTCGATTTTGATTTTAGAACAATGGTTTCTTTGGGAAAAGTTCTTTGAATTTCTCGTAGAATACGATTTTGCTATACGCTTAGTAGGCAAAAAAATTGACCCACCCTAATATATATATATAATTCAATGTTTAATTCCGTTTAAAGATTTGTTTCTGTTAATCGCAACAGATTCCACTGTGTGATAATACTTAATATCAGGTTCACAGTCTATAAGATTAGAACATTTTAAAACGAAGGACAATTTACATAGGCAAGTCTTCTTTTGACAATACTTATTTAGGAGTAATTATTTGTAACAATTTAAAATCCAATCTAGCATTGATTTGGTTTAGTAATTTAATGTAAAACTGCAATATTGCATTTCGGCTTTTGTACCGATAAAATTTTTGAAATATCAATATGAATATTAATATGTATTTTTAAAACCAGTTTCAGTGTTGTTTATTAAATTTTTATGATAAAATTGCTTAATATGAGCAAAAAGTTAGATTTTATTCTTGAATATAAATACGGAAATCTTGAACTTCCCGACTGAAATTCCTTATTGTTTATAATGGGCAATACAGTTTTTTTTTTTGGTATAATTCTACAAATTTTGACAACGCTGACGGGAACGCTTTTTGGTAAAATTGGGATCCAGCGGGCGCCCAATTTAGAGTAAAGAAACAGACTTATTATTATATGCATGCATAGTTTAAGTCAATGTCCAAATAAATAGTAGTGAATGTTATTTCCTTAATTTACAGGGTCCGCCTGTATAAAGTAAAAAATGTTTGTTTTTTAATTAAAATTTTAATAAAAATTTTAGTATTTTTAATTGTGCTACCATCAATTATTATTTTTAATTTGATGCCATCTTTTTTACATTCACAACCGCAGAAATAAACCAAAGGCACTTGATGAAAAATTATAAATTATGATTTGGTAATCACCACAAACACAAATTAGAACAAAATGTTAACATTTGTACTGCCGAAGTTTTGTTCATGATATACCAAATCTATGGCTTGTATAGACAGGGTGTAACGATGGTCGACCAAGAATATGACATAAAGTAATGCCAGGTAAAGTTTTCAAAATTATACAATAAATTCAGATAATAAAAATCCAATATGGATTACAATTTGGAATTCAGAAAGCTTATAATAATTGGTTACACATATATTAAAATTATAATAGAAAAAAATTCCATTGCCGAATTCACAAGACGCTTGTATCGTTGTTTCGTTGCTTTAAACTCCAACAGTGTATGCTTGTTGTTGGTAACATGGTACTATGATTAATTGTACTATGGTTGGTAATTTTCATAAATTCTATACACTCATACAATAATTTTTCATGTGTTTTGAAAAAGTTGTATTGTGTTCTATGCTATTAATGTAAAGTGAATGCATATTATTGAAAAAAAAAAATACAAAAAAAAAATTATTTACTGTCAGAAGCAAATTTATTTAGAAGAAAAAGATAACGAAGTATATAAATATAGAAATGAAATTAAAGTTGATAAAGTAATAAAATATATATTAATGAAACATTTATTTATTTGTAAATAGTGCCTTACTTCTTATGTAATTTTTGACGTTTTCGATACAACGTACCTGAATACTATTATACACTAGGTGTTCACAAGCAAATAAACAAAAACTGTTTTCAATACAATATACTATGATACAGAAGCTTGTGAATTGGTCATATATATTTTCTAAAAATTAATAATAATTGAGTTTTCCTAGTTTTAAGTATTTGAAAAAGTCTTGAGAACATAGTAAACCACATCTAATAATAATAAAATACATATACATAGGCAGTTATTTATGTTTGCAAGAGATATAAGGCATTCACCACGCATAGTGATTACCGCTATTATTCGTTTAGTTTATATTAAAATTCTAAAAAGATTTTTTGGCTTAAAGTTTTTTAATGCATCATTGCACTGCATAATGACAGTGGTTCTTTTCTAATTTTTGCTACATAAAAAACCAACGACTAAAACGAATATGCGCTATATCCCCATTGAAAAAGTAGAAATTTCCGTCGGGAGAAAAGCGTACTTAACCGAGACTCTTCTTAGTCGGTTATTTTCATTTTTTTGTTGTTGTTAATGAGTGGAGTTATTTTCAGGGACTGAAACCCTGAAAAAATTGGGTTCGGGTTCAGGTTCGGGTTAATAAAAATAAAAAGTTTGGGTTCAGGTTCGGTCCAGGGTTCAGGTTCGGGTTCAAAATTAAGAAAAAAAAAGTACAAATCATATATTTATTTTTCAAAAAATTTTTATTTATTTTTCAAAAAAATTTTCATTTAATTTAATAATTCTTCTTCTTTTAAATTTGATGTGGTGATAAATAAAATTTCAAAGCTGAAAAAGCCCTTTCTACGCTTACTTGCGTTGCAGGAACTGCGAAGATGATCTTGGCCACCTGATATAATAATGGTGTTTGCATTTTATGTTGCTCCCAAAATCTTAAAATATTTTTTCTTTTCCCAGCCTTGGATAATTTTCGTATATTTTCATCTCATTTTTAACTGAACTATCAATTGAAGAGGTAGCATTTATATTTGACGAATTAATTAGAGAAAACTTTTCTTTCTTCTTTAAAACTTGTTCAAGAATATCCTCATCTTCTCCTGAAGAACTAGAAATTTCTGTTCTTATAAAATTTTCTTTGTAGTTTTATTTGTAGTTCAAAATATTTTCTCTTTAAAATATTTACAGTTACGAGCAGATAAATAGGTTCAAATCAAATTTTTTGATAAATTCGCCTTCAAATAACTTAAACAGCGGTAATATACAATAAAGCGATATTTATTACATTAAACATAAATAATCACATAAAATGTATTTAATTATAATTAAAAAAAAATGAGAAAAATTGATATATTTAATATATTAATTGATGCCTGTCGAGCAAATAAATAGGTTCATTGAAAAGAGAATGACATTTTTATACAAAAAAAGTGCAATTGCAAGAAAATTTCTAATATTTTGTTGAAAATCCCTTATTTTGAATCACCGCCGAACATCTCCGGGGCATTGTTTCGACAAGTGACTGACAAGTCTCTAATGGAATTGATTACCAAGCTTCCTTCACTTTTGTCCACAAATCTTCTTTATTTTTAGCCTTGAGTGGTGCAATTTTGCCCTTAACGATTCTCCAAAGATTCTCAATAGGATTTAAATCCGGCGATTGTGAAGGCCACTCCATTATTTTTATATTTTTCTTTTGGAACCATTCTTTTACGATCTTAGAAGTATGCTTGGGGTCATTGTCTTGCTGGAATTCATACTTTAAAGGCATTTCCTACTCGGCATACGGAAGCATTACTTCTTTAAGAATATGCAGATAAAGATGTTTGTCCATATTTTCCTTGATCCAGAATATTGGCCCAACACCGTACCAGGAAAAACAACCTCATATCATTATGTTGCCGCCGCTATGCTTTATTGTCTTCGTGGTGTACTTTGGATCATATGCTTTATTTTTTGGACGCCTTACCCATGTTCTTCCATCAGGTCCGACTAAGTTTATCTTGGATTCATCAGACCATAGTATGTTTCTCCATTTTTTTATACCTTCCGGGCCGTCCCATTCAGCATGTACTTTTGCAAACTCAATGCGCTTTTTTCTTCGTCTGTTATTAAGCATTGGAACCTTCTGGGCCGATCTTCCGAATAAACTTTTTTCTCTTAAACGACGTCTAATGGTCCACTCTGATACGGGAAGCTTTAACTCATTTTTCAGCTGAACTGCGGACATAAAAGTATTACGAGTTGACAACATCTTAATGCGATCATCGTCTCTTTTCGAGGTTTTTCGCTGTTGACCTCTTTTAAGTTTTTGTTTTGGAGGCTGCAATGCATTACTTATCATATTCTGCGATCTCCCAATAATTTCAGCAATTTTCCGTTGGCTATAACTTCGGCTGTGTAGATTCTTTATAATCTTTTTTTCCTCTTCACTACAATGTTTAGAACGTTCCATTTTTTAAATTTTTAGAGGTATTTGCTTTAATAAGCTCTATTAAAAGGCTGAATCTAAAGTTTTCTACAATAATTTTTATAATTTTGGCGTTTAACATTTTAAACTAACAAATTTTTCAAAGTGAACCTATTTATTTGCTCTTTGATTTTATACGGTATTTTTTTTTAATTTTGGGCAATTTTTTACATAATAATTTAACTATTGTGATGCAGTATTAAAAGTGGGTATTTGCTTTAGTAACTAGCGACTTTTCCTTTTTTATTGCTGTAATGTAAACTATAGTCAAACAAAATTGATTTATCATTTTGATGTGAACCTATTTATCTGCTCGTAACTGTATATAATAAAGAGAAGGTACTTAACATGAAATATTTAAAAAAATGGATGATTGCTTGTAAGACATTTAAGCTATGCTTGCGCAGCCCTCTATTAAGTACACATAATATTTTTATGTACAAAAATAATTTTTTGAAATTTATGAACCCGAATCTATGAGCTTTGGGGTTCAACGGGGTTCGGGTTCATGGTTATAAAAGCACCGAACCCGAACCCATTTCGGTTCGGGTTCGGTTTCAGTCCCTGGTTATTTTTAAGCCTTCATTGATAGTGTTTGTAGTTCATTATTGCATTGTTAGAGCCTTGGTATAATAATTTATAACTTGTATTTCTATGCATTTAAAAGCCTTTTCTACAACACAATAGTTTTAAAATGTATTACGGAGCAAAAAATTAAAAATTCAATGTCTATGTAGTAATAGTAATTATTAGCGCAACAAAATAATTAAATTTTTTTGTTAGCAAACTAAAAATTAAAATTAGAGTACGTAGGATAATTTAATATATAATTTTTTCAAAACTCACAATACAAAATAGGCTAAATACAAAGTGACTCTCAGAGCAATAAGGGAGCAAATATCTGTTTTATTTTTGCAAGTCATTCCGGGAGTCAGTTGAAAAAATTCGCATACGTGTCGTCAACCTTCATTTTCATTTCAGTCTACCACATAACTTTCATGTTTAGGTGTTCGAAAATATAAACCATATATACAAAAATAATAATACTAGTCTTACCTGAGAAACTGAACATAGATTTAATAGCGATGCTGATTTTATGATCTTAAATAAAATTGAAAGATTTTTAAAATTTTAGTTTTTGTAATTTTTATAAAAAGAGCGCACATGCATAGTAATTAATAAACTTTATAATGAGAAATGGCGGTACTGGTGGTATATTTGGCAAACATAGTGTTGAAAATGTTTATCTGCAAAACACCACTTCTATGATGACATTTTATAATTTACAACCGTATCAACTTTATGCAAACCGGTAGAAAAAGAGCGCAATTGTACGGCTTGTGCGTTTTGTATAAATGCCGGGCCCGTCTCATCCCAACTTTCTGGTATATCACAGGTCTGTAATGTGTGAATCATAACATCAAATGTGCAAATACAATCCAGTAGGGGCAAGTAGGTAACAGTAGCCGATATTTGACGCATAACATCTCGTATTTCATTTTGTATACGTTTCAGTTCCTTAGAAGATGTCAATTTACTAGCATCAAAGGTATCGCCATCACCCAACTCAGCATTCATTTTAAAATCCCAACATTCTAGCACTTCTTTGGTATGTGCATTTGTTATAACCATTGAAACCTTACTGATCATATTTTTAGCCAACCATTCTGAAGCACAAAAGAAAATACGGCTATAAGACAACAATAACAATATTAAACAAAATGTACCTTCAGTTTGCTCTAAGACTTTTTGGAGAAATTCCTCTATTTTGCGATCTTTGGACATAAGTATTGTTAGGCCATACTGTTGAGTACTTTCGAATGTTTCCGCCGGGTAGATGCCTCTTTGGAAAAGTATGGAATTGATACCGTATTTCAAATATTCTGCTATAATTTGGGCAGAACCATTTAAAGTGATGCAATTTTTAGTTGCTTGTGTTGTGGACATTATAGCTTTAGGCTTCTTTTCTTTAACAGTGAACACAAATACAATTTAAATAAAAATTATAAAACAAAACACTTTTCCGCCTTTAATAAAAATAAAACAGGAGCGAATAACTGTGTAAATATGCAAAAAAAGTTGTTTATTCGCCGGTGACTTTTTTGCAGAGTCGCATTTAATGGGAACGTTACTCAGTGCTGCCAATTCAGCGGACTAAATACAAATCATATTTTACTTCCATATAGCGCAGAATTGTATATGAATCATTCTTTTTTGATTTCAATTCATTACGAATTAGCTAAATTTTGAATTATTCTTTTCCCCAAAAAACAAATTGAATGTAATTTGAATCAATTCATTTGAATTTAGCAAACATGAGTTGCAATTTATTTGAATTGATTTTGAATTAATTTTTCTAACTCATTTAAATTAAAATAAATTGTAGTTTATTTTGAAATTAATTGCAACTCATGTTTGCTAAATTCAAATTCGTTTTTTTTTGGGAAAAGAATTAATTCAAAATTTTACCAATTCAGTGCATGAATGATTCACGAATTAATTCAAAAATTAATGATTGGTTTACAACTCTAAAATATAATCATACAGGAATATCACAATATTAGCCCAAACTGTTCAAGAATATTAGTAGAGTCGAGGAAATCTCGACTTAGAGGCGCCGTGGATCAGAAAGGATATATCATTTTAGCTGTGTCCACAAAAGTCTGAATTAAGTATTATTTTTTGCAATATCTGTTGTATATATATATCAGTTTTGTTTTATTTTCTTTTTAATAAAGGTAGTGCGGTAATATTATAATTGTGATGTGTTTGTTCTATTTGTTTCTATTGCCTATATATGTTAAATCTTACGAGTGCATCAAATAAACCGTAAGTAAATTTTAATAAAGACAAGAATTATTTTTTGTCTTCAAAACATAATTTTTTTATTATTTTTCTCATTTGTATAACGGTAGGTTTCTATTCATAGCAATAACATAAATACATACATAAAACATAACATAAGTACATACATAAAAATTTTGGTTGCATCAAATAAGCTGTGACTGGCAGTATATTAAAAAAATATACCCATATACGTAAAATAATTAATTTATAACATGATTTTGACACAAAATTTTATTTTATATACTAGCGGATTCTATGCTTGCTCTGCGAGTCAAAATAAAATAAGAAATTTTCCACATAAGGAATGAACTTTTACAAGAAATACAAAAGTCAACATTTAGTTTGTATGGAAGGTACCACGCCCACTTGTCCAATTCCCCTCACTTTCCCACTAATGCCCTAACCATGAAGTCATTCAGAAATGTTAAATTTGAGCATTAAGATTGTATAGAAAAGTTTACGCTAAAGTACTGGAGCTGGTGATTTTTGTACTAGTTAAGTTCTAGTTAGGTACTAGTTTAATCCCCTGCAGGGTGTACATACATATCGCTCATTTGCGAGAAGAGTGGCATAACTAGAAAAAGCGATTCTGAGATAAATGCATTTACATATATACATAACTGGCCTTTACAACCCTGTGTCAGGATTACGGCCTAGCTTCTCGCAGCACTCATGTTGTGTGTGTAAATTTTTATCCATGAGTACCGGGACCTACAGTTTAATGTCGACTCCGAACGACAGACTTGAGAGGCTTGTTCATGGCAATTAATTACTCTCAGAGCTTTTGCCAGAAGACTGTTGAGAGGTAGTCGCCGAAAGAAATATTTTTTTCATATTTCTTTTTCTTTTAAGATGTCGGAGCTGGGTGTCGAACCCAATGCTCATGTCTTAGTAAGCCAACACACTAACCACTAGACCACGGATAAATGCATTTAAACATTTTAATTTAGCCAAACTGATAGAGAAAGTACGACACTTTTGGTCGCCACTCAGTGAAAAACGAGATAAAAATTCAATTTTTAGATATTTTTTAAATTACAGTTCGTCTCATATTTCTGCATTATCCTTAAAACTTAATTTAAAGATTTTTGAGAAAAAAAAAATAATACAACAACCCTGCTTCCCGCCTGCATCTTTCGACATTTTTTAAACATGTTTAAATTTTAATTCAGATGCTCATTCTGTATGACTTAAAATTCTTCCTTTAAATTATGAAAAAAAATTTTTTATGCAAATATCTACATACATATGTATGTATGTACAATAGTATGTAAATCCAGTTGTTATGTAAATACAGGGGGGTTATTTTATATTTCGATGTGAATCAAAAATCTTACGAATTCGTAAAAATATACGAATTATCGAAAAATTTTGTATTCATTTATTGTTGATTTTTCGAATGGGAAATTTCTTTCGACCCAATTTTGGATTAGAACCGAAATACAAAGTAACCCCCCAGTGTTGTCGGCTGTTTGAGCTTCTGAGACCGAAACTAGTCCTTCACCGGATATAAAAAAAATTCATAATATAATTTTATTTTGTAAGTTTGTTCAAAATTTGTATTTTCTTCTTAACGCAAAGTTTAAAGGGTATGCTGTAATAAAAGCATTCCTTTTATAGTAATATCATACCTATACATATAATCAGTTTACTTCTTTTTCACGAAACTACAAAACATAATCCCATTATTAATATATGTATGTATGTAGTTTTTAAAATTAATTTACAAGATTAACTACATATATTATATCACATTTATTAAAAACTTATTATTTACATACACGTTGCTTTTTAGAACTATTTCTATAGGCGTTTACGTTTTTTAGCCTTTTCATATACTTCCGCCAATTGATTTAAGAGATTTATCGCCTTAAAATCTTCCTCATATAGTGCAAATTCTTCTAAGGGACGCATTAGTTTTAAAGCTTCCTCATAGGTATTTACTGTTGACGGTAAATGTTTCGATGTTGTTGTTGTTGATGACGAAGACGATGAAGAGGGTCTTTTAAAAGGACGAGTTTGTAAGGGACGTTTTAAATTTTTATCAATGCCTAAAAGACAACTTGCAAGAATAGAATGATTGTCGTTTGGTTCTTCTTTTATATTTTCGGGAGCTATAATTGCAGATGAATATTTTTGATTATTACTTTTATTTAATTTTTCTAATTCCTTAATGTCAGGCTTAATATCCTGCTGTGATTCATCATGATAATCCTCATAATCACCATAGTTGATAGTGGGCCCCTCTTCGTTTTCATTAATTTCATCATCCCCACCTTCATCATTAGCGGCCGTTTCATCATCATAAAAACTTTCCAATGGATCGTCTTCATCATCATTGTTATCATCCAACTCGTCAATTTCTTGTGTATTATTCCTATCACTTTCTTCGTTTGTTTGATTTCTAGAATTACTAGGCTGTGATGAAAGGGCATTGTCTACCTCTTTGGCACAATAAGTTATAATATCCTTACAATTAAGAGATTTTTGAGGTTTTTTGGCTATAATTATTTGATTTATATGATCCAAATCAATATTAAAAACTGACTTAAAATCTCTTATCCAAGCACGATTTGGAAAAAACTTTTCGATGTTGATCATCTCTTTGAATTCCATTGCCCGATCTCGTATAACTTCATCCGTAATAATCTGCAATTTATGATAATGTGCTCTCTTTATATACTCATACATGCAGTTTCCTAAAAAGTTGATTTTCTTATGGCGCACTACTTTCGGATCATCTTTCATAACATCGATGATTTGACAACTGGCATAGTATTTAAGGATTTCTTTACGATTTGCAACAATATTTTTAATTTGCTCCCAACTACATTTAAAAGCGGAGGCAACTCTCTGATAAACGGGTATTTCATCGTACATACGTATGGCCTGAACGCGTTCCTCCAAATTAAGTATTTTACGTGGTTTATCTTTTAGTTTTCTACGTTCCATAACGTAACGACACGGCTGAAAGTAAAAGTATGCACACACATAAATAGTATGATGTATTTTATAAATAAAAAATTTATGTACTGTATCTACCTATCAATTACAAAATAATTGAACGACTTTTTCTTATAAAAACTTTTCAACATTTAAACTTTCTGAATAATATATACAAATTTTTTCTTTAAAACTTATAAAAGAATTTTTACGTGCTACACTACTATTCATCTTGAAAAAAAAAATATGTTTACAAAAGCTTTTAATTAATGCTTATAAAAAATCATTAAACATAAAAAAGTATTAATTATTCAGACATAAAAAAATATTAATTATTCAGACATAAAAAAATCTTAAGAGGAGCTTCCCCTAATGCATCATCACCAAACAAATTTATGTCATTGGATACTTTTTCTGGCAGACACCAATTAAAATGCCAATTTAATAAAAATATGTAATACCGCGAATAACTTCAATTAAAAATATGAATAAGCTCTTAATATGTACAATATACATATGTATGTAATTATATTTTGCAAACTTACCATGTTTTTCTTTTTTCTATTTTAGTTTACCTAGCGTTTGTAAAAACAGATAAAGGTCGCTCTTGTTTTATCTGAAGAAAATAAACTGTATTGAACAGCAGCTATAAATAAAGAAACTCTTCTTTTCCAACCTAACGCTGTCTATCTACTGCAGAAAGAAACTACAAAATAAAATGAAAAAACCGTTTACCCTGCTTATGACCCTATTTTTTCCCTCTTGTTTATATTCAAAAAATATAAAACTCACACAGCTGTGCCTCAGTGTTTTTAAATCGATATACAACAAATGCAAAATGGTTCCCCCAAACTTGTTCAGTTTCAGTTTTTTTTTCGTTGCTTTTTTTTGTCGTTTTGCTCTGCTCTATATGTATTTTATATACACACAGCGTACACTTTGTTCATACTCGTATGATGTAGTATAGTACGAGTGCATATGCACATACCTTTTTTCCCATCTTTACAAAGATTTCTTTCTATAGTGCTTGTTCAATGTAACTTGTTCGTAACGAAACTCGTATAACGCCAACCAACCAAACAACGCTAGTATATACACAATTTTTTTTAACCAAAAACCTTCGTCCACAGCTGCTTTGTCAATAAACAGTATAACAGAATAAAACTTTCCCGAATCCACACAAAAACAAAACAAACACAACGTGAACTACCTAAGGATTGTTAAACACAACTGAATATAGAGTTTGCAAAAATTGTCTCACAAAGCAGCGTCTTTGTGAAATATACGACGATTAGACCAAAAGAGAGGAAAATACACATTCAACAGAGAAACATAATTAAAGAGAGTAAACAACAAGCGTCACCTCGACTAAAAGAGAGCGCAATGTGGAACCGGCCAATGCTAACAGAAAATCTCTCAACAAGCTTTAACAAAGCGTATAGTAAGAAAATGGTAGCCGCCTGTCTGCCTTGTCCATATACCTGCACTCCAGCCCCGCCAGCCTATAGTAGCTTAATTTCTGCTCGAGCAAAGCTAATGACAAAGGCAAAACAACTGTTTGTGTTTTATTGTATATTCGTACATGGAGAATAGCAAAGACTGCTTGTGTACAAACTATACAAATTTTTTCATAAAATTCTATCATAACGCCACCACCTTTTCTTCATCCATACATATGTTCATATGACGATGTGCGTGGTGGTTTAATATTTGGAATGCATACAGGTTGCCAAGTTAACAAAACAACAAGCGTCGTTTAGTAGATATGTAAGTATGTACATATATGGATAAAGAAAATATGTAGAAAGACTATAGATACACTGTAGGCTATATATTGTGGAATTGTATACTGGGTTAATGATAAGCAAAAACGAAATAAGAAAAATGTATGTACATACATATGTATGTATGGATGTATGTATTTAAATATACATATATTTAAATATATACATCCATACATACATATGTATTAAAGTATACATGTAATAAAATCAAATACATATATCATTTTTTGTATATTATAATAGCTTTTCTTAAAATCATATAATTTTTAGAGAAAAAGTTGGATGATTATTAGTAGCAACTGTTAAGAATGGTATGTATGTATATACATACATACTTACATATTGTATGCATGTTTGTATGTATTAATTTTCTTCAAAATTGATTTAATTTACAATATTTTTGTAAAATTTAAATCGTTTTGCTTCTTTAGTTTTTTACAGGCGGATTTTATTTGATTATAATCCCTAAAATTAAGTAAATCATTAATATACATACATACATACATATCGTCGATGGAATTAAAGAACGCTGTAACTGACAAAACCTTAAATGTTCACCAGAGCCAAAAAACTTTTATAAAAATAGAACAAATACACTGGTATTTTTCATTTCGCAGACGGTGTAAGTGACGTGTATTTTTTTCTGATAAAAATGATGCAAAAAACGTATTTTCGATTTTTTGTCAGTTACAGCGTTCTTTAACTCCATGATATAGCGCTTTTGAATTTGTTCCTTTCTCTCTGTACATTCTTTATTACCATTCCACAAGCACCTAAGATTAAAAAAGTAAATCACATTAATATTGCTTCTTATTCAATTACTTTAAAAATTTGCTATTTTGTATACTAAAAAAAGTTAACTTTTCGTTTTGTAAAGAATATACACTTAGGTCTTTCTTATGCGGTAGATGCGTTCCAAAAAAAACCTCAAAGGAAATCCGCATAAAAAAAGACTAATTTTCACACAAAATGTATGCTACGTTCCGAAAAGTTGAAAAATCGCATAACTTCAAATTTAGGTGTAAAAATTTGAGCAAAATCACATTAAAAAGTCACAAGATAAAAAATAATCAAAAACAATATATATGTTTTTTTTTATAAAAAATGCATAAAATAGGAGGAAAATAGTCATTTATCTGGTTAAACCAGTTTTATAAAGGTTAAAAAATATATGAGTACGAACTAAAAACCAAAAAATTCATTTTTTAAAATAATAAGATTTGATACATAAAAGTAAGACATTACACATTATCGGAATCACTACATGGTAACCCAACATACCATAAAGCAATCCTTCTACAATGCAACTTGAGAATAAGCTTACAAAAACAGTAAAATGCAAGCATTTCTTAAATTAATTTATAATATTATATATAGAATTTGAATTTACAAACGTTTTCTAACCATCCACAATTTAATTTAGGAGATTTTCACAAATAAATCGAATGTGCTATGCATTAAATGTCAAAACATTTTGTATTTTCATTTAGTTTGAAATTTGTGAGTGATGTGCGGAAAAAAATAAGTATATTAAAAGGTAATAAATATTTATTGTATTTTTTGTGTAATAAATAATATTAAATAATTTTTCGTTAATTGTAATAAAACAATATATTGGTGCTTTAATGTTTATTATACTATTATGCTAAAAATGTTATGTAATATTGAGATGAATAAGCTTTTTTATACAATAATTAATATACACTGCCGCTCACTTGAATAGGTTTACTATTTTCATTACATTCAAATTAATTTTTTTCTAAAAGTAATTAAGTTTTTAGTTATATTATTTTCCAAAATGGTAAAATATGGGATTATGTGTGTTTATAATAAAAAAAATTGTTTCAATAATTAATAACTGAATTTTAGTAATTTTTTTCCCAAAACGAATATGATTTTCAGAACAATTTTTTGGGTCATTTGAATAGGTTCACTATTATTAATTTAAAAAATTAAAGAAAAAAATTATTTTTTGTAAACCTTTTAATTTTTTAAGATTTCTTACAATGTTTGATGATTTCTTAAGGAGTATATCCTCCTTTATTTGATATAACTTCAAAAATACCATTTGGGAGGGAGCTATAAAGGTTTTCAATTAATGATAATAAAATTTTTGGACCAAGCTTTTTTAATTCCTCCAATGAAAGCCTATTTGGTTTCGTATTGTCTGCCGGACTCGTAGACTTTGTGAGAAAGCAAGCCCCATACATTTTCTATAATATTTAAGTTAGCGGAATATGGTGGCCACTCCAAATTATTGACATTTTGGCTTTGAATTCATACTTTTACAACCCTGGCATTAGGTATTGGGGCATTATTTTGTTTAAATATCCAGAGAATTGGTCTAAAAATAGTAGAAAAATATGGAAACACCTTTTAAAGTACTGTTTTGTAGTTATTCGCGTTCATTTTTGATGTGAGGAATTGAAGCACAAATGTACCATAATATAAAATCGCCCCCCACACTATTACACTTCCCTCACAGAGACGAGACGACTAAGGTAGCGTTCCTCCTTATGTAGGTCGTTTGAATAGTAGTTGTATCCATCCAGACCTTCCAAATTAAACTTTTTTTTCGTCTGAGAAGGCAACACGATACCACTCATTTTTATCGTTCATGTGTTCTCGTGCAAAATGACACCGTGTCGCCTTACGAGCAGCAATAAGAGATGCTTTTTTTTAATTTTCAATCTCCTTAAATGTTTAAAACTTCGAATAACATGTCTTACAGTGTTTGTTATAGCTGTGATACCCAATTTTTGTCTAATTTTTGCAGCAGAATCGCTCGAATTTGAGGTACCTCTTACAATAACTCTTCAATCCGCTTCTGTTGTGGCTTTTTTCGTCAGCCCTTTCATGTTTTTATGCTAATCGAACACATTTCTTAGAAAATTACTTACAACATTCTGGCTGCGACCAATTTTTAATTTTACCTCTTCCTTCTTTAGTTAATCGCTTGATGCGCCCCATTTTACATAAAAAATATAAAAAATTATTGCAGTAACTCACAAATATTTAAAATTTTAATTATACTGTCGATGGTCAAAAGCAAACTAATTTTATTACTAGTGAACCTATTCAAGTGACCCAAAATCTACACCTGTTTTCGCAGCATTTTGAAGTAAAATCAAAAAATAACAAATTTTTATTTATTGTACCGTTATTCTTTTCTTCCTAAAATATGATTATTCATAATATTTCTTAATTTAAGTGAAAAAAAATTATTCTCCTAAAGTTTATATGAAGAAAAATTAAAATATGAGAGGAAAATTAATAAACCTATTCAAGTGATCGGCAGTGTAATATTATTTTTGTAAGCTTATTCTACAATTGAAAAGTTAAGCTTTTAGTAAGCTTGAACATATAACATTTTCATAAGGGTTCCGTTTCGATTTTTCTACAATTGTTACGATAATTTTTTTCAACAAATTCTAAAATGTTTTTCAAACTTAAGGCTTGTGTTGGTAAGCTTATTATAATATTATTCTCAAGCCATTTGGTATGTTGGGAAGGGTTTGATCCGGTTTTGTATTGGTGAAAAATTACCCTCATCGCTGGAGAAACCAATCAAATCATCATCGTTGTTATCGCTAGATGAAATAAGACAAACATTAGCAGATGATACGGCCGGACCATACATACAATCTTTATTTGGAATATTTTTATCTGTTTTCTCAACAAAATAATTATGAAAACTCAATGAAAACAATATGTAACACAAAAAAAGTCGACTTTAAAACCGCATAACTTAAAATCCGCATAAACATAAGTACCTAAGTGTACATAATACATAACTTTTCCTTTTTTTGAAAATTGGTTCTACGCTCCGGAACGATCAGGCTTACATCGAAGATTGCAATAGGCTTGCCAGACGTACTGTTTTCAGCAGTACGCGTGCTTTTTTTACTGTTTGTACTGAATTCTGCACAAGCATTGAAGAAGTACGCCTAAGTATTTTTTAGTCAATGTACTTTCTTTTGTACTGTTTTTTTCTGTGTCAAAAATATTATTTATTTATCAAATATTTGTCTAAGAAGGCAACGAAATTTGTTTTTCAATATTTTATGCCAACATTTCGTTACCCCCCGTCTACACGAACAATAATTATTTCCAAACATAAGAACCAACGTCGGCAGAGTAACAGTAAAATATTTTTTATGTTCATGTTTATGTTTTTAGGTGAACACGTATTGTAATAAAAATAAATAAATAAAATGTCTAAAAAACACACTATTTAATATTTTTTTCTTAGAACAGTTAAAACTCTCTTTTTAAATAATTTAGCGTAATTATAAACGAGAAAAGTTATTTTTTCAAGCAAAAATCGAGTTTAAAAGTCTAATTTGACAGCTTATGTTTAGCATTATTTCTTTGCAAAATGTGCGAACAACTATGTTAACATATAAGTGCAAATACATGTTTTTGCGGTCTACACTTGAACATTTGATGTTGCAAATAGAATTTGACAATTGAAAACATAATTATTTCCAAGTTTATGTCGCGTGTAGACAGGGGGTTACTTGTTATTTTTTTCTTAAACATTTTTAAATAGAAATCATAAGAAATATAGTATTATTTGTATATGTATGTGCATTAAGTTATTAGATTGAACCTAAGTTTGTAAGGTCTTCGCAATATACAGGCCGATTGTATTGTCAAAATTAAGCTGCTGTAACTTTTCTGCTATCGTTTTTGGCACTTTAAAATTTTCCAGAAAAATTCTATACTTATTTCTTTAAAAAATGGTAATTTTTCCTGTGTTTTATAGGAAGCACAAATACAAAAAACATAAAATTTCCTTTGAATCAAAATTTCCAAAAGATAGTTATAAACAATAATTTGTCTCAATAAGAGACACTTTTACCCAAAAGTACGGGAACGCAAAAAACCAAATATTTTACCCATTCATATAAAAATATAAAAAACACAACTTTACGTCACACACATACTTATTGAACATGTACTCAAAAAGTAAAGGACAATAATTCGACTTATGTATATATACATGCCAAAGAAAAACTTTTTTATACATATAATAAATATTGAATTAAATTATATGTACTATAAGCCTTTCACTGCAGGTTTATAAATATTTTGTAATTCAACTTTTTTTAGTTTTCTGAAACTTTTATTTTTCTATTATTTTTTAAACAGCTAATTAATTACACATATTGACAAAGATTTTTTTCCAGAAAGTTTATTAGCTTTTATGTAGACATTTGACATCCTGACTGAAAATAAAAACCATTTTTATGCATCAGTTTTAGTTTTTGAGATATAGCATATATTTATTTTGTAGGAAAAATATAAAAGAAAATTACCAAAGAAGAATTCAGAATTTATTTGTTTACTTGTACAACAAACTAGCACGAAGAAAAAGTAAGGGCTATTTCGTAAATGAAGAATGTCACTCTCTCAAAATTTCTCTCATTTACCCAAATTTTGTGTACGGGAACGCTTTTTGGTAAAATTGGGATCCCGCGGGCGCCCCATGTAGAGTAAAGAAACAGACATAGTATATTTAATAATTAATTTAATAATCTGAGCATACTTTTAATTTAATAAATTCTTGGAATCAAAATGATTTTCCTAGGCTTGTCAAGAAAGGTTTATAGTCAAGCAAACTTTGAGTTTATAAAAATATAAATTTTAGTACAAAGTGACTGCTCCGTAAAATTATTTTCAACTAAAACAAACAACTGTCATGCTTGTGTACCTCCTGTTAAATCAAAGGATTTTGAACAATTTTTTACAAAATAATTATTATATACATACATAGATTGCTTACTATTCACATTAGACAAATATGTATGTATATGATAAAAAAAGTGTAATATGTGAATATATTATTCCAAAAATGTCTTTGTATATAAAGATTTCTATAAGCATTGTTCAAAAACAAATAATAAAAAATTTATTAAGATACTTAATGAATCAACCTAGAAGAAATAAAAGATAAATAAAATCATATTAAAAAATAAGTGGTCACGTCTTCTTCTTCAAATATTTGCCTAATGTGACCATAGCTTAAGTAAATGAAAATTCTTTCTATATTGCAAAGGGGTGTAGATAGACCGCCTCCTCGTGGTGCACCCTGGGTAATGCTAAATGGTCTATGCTCTTCTCAAGCACGACCCTCGCTTTGTCCACGGACTTATTCTCTTCTTGACTTGTCGTCTTGGGCTGGCGGCCGTAGTCTTCTGGACCTAGTAACAACGGGGTGAAACCCGGCGCGAACGGCTCCAGTCTAGGGCTGCGGCTGTCTCTGTCCCGTTAAAACCTTGGCAGGCCTCTGTGTACGTTCCTTGTCCGTCGCCGTTGAGTTGGCGATGTAGGTTCGGTTGAGACTAACTCCCGATTAGCACCGGTCTGGCTCTGAGCACTCAACCCCATGAAGGTGGGTGCCAACCCTCGCATGGCCTCCCTGCTTTGCATAAATAACCATGGGACCATCAAAGGTGACTCCACATACGGGCAAGGATAGCGGCACAGAGTGGGGACCCAATCAGATTAAATGGAGAACAAAAATATAAAACCTACGCCCACTCAAGCTGATGGGCGTAAGAAGCTCTTCAGGCAAACTGGTGTTTGTCCAACCTCTGGTAACAGAGGCTCCTCTTCGGGACCTGCGGTTAAACCCGCTACTGCTGCCCGTAAACCCGCAAAATTGGGGACGGTGACGTGTTCACCGTCCACATCGGCGGCTGCTACCATAGCACAGCGCTCTTCGACTGACGTCAAGACACTGGTTAACAGATCGAAAACGTCAGTCACAAGTACCAAACCCACTTCGGGTACAATTCTTCCCACGAGCGGAAACGCCTCTGTGAGTGCTAGCACTAGGGCGTATAGGACGCGGAGATCTGCTGCACGCATTATCTCCAAATTGGGTGCTAAGGATCCTGCTCTCTTGTCGGAGGAGGAAAGAGGCAGATTGACGTGGACAAGAGCTCATGTCGGTGATCATCCACCTGCCTCATCGGTTAAACCCGACGCTGCGGTGAAGAGGCAGAGGTCCGGCGAGCAAACTGCTCGGGCTCCTCTGCAGCCTTCCAAGCGGCCTAAAACTCTACCACCTAAGCCCAGACCCTCTAAGCCTCTTAGTGAGGTTGTAAAGGAGAGTCTGATCTGGGCGGTGATTGACCATGGTCATCCGGAGGGCACCATCACTCCCGCTAAGTGGAAGTTGGTGGAGCTGGCCCTCCTCAAAGTTTTCTTAGACGTCATTTCGTCTAACCCCGGCCCTTCACCCAGTTGCCGCGATGCAGGGTGGTTCCAAGGGCACATCAAGTTTATAGCACGTGCAGATATCCGCTCCATGGAGCTGTACAAGATAGCTATAAGCAAGGCTGGAGAGGTGTGGCCGGGAGCTAAGCTCGAGGCCACTCCTCTGGACAAGATCCCTCAACGACCTCGTTCAAGGGCCCGTATTCCAGCGGAGCCCTCTAACCCCGAGGAAATACTTCAGATTCTGAAGTATAGCAATACTGACCTACCCACCGATAACTGGAGGGTAGCTAAAGTCGGTGAGGTTAGCGGTAATGTGCGCGACGCCATTATCATATTAAATGAGAAGTCGCTCCAATTAATCAACGCCCGAGAAGGAGTGATTAATTACGGATTCGGGGCTATAACACTAAATGTGTATAAGGCTGATGCCCAGATGGCTCGGCTTCCCCCAGCTGGGTTGCCGACCCCACAGGTTCAGCCTAGTAGCTCTAGGGTAACTGCTCTAGATGAGGACGTGTGTAGCCAATCCTCTCAGAGCTCCAAATTGAGCTATGTTTCCAATTCCGAGTTGGTTGGGGACATGTTCAACGGATTGGAGATTAATGCGGGTGTTGTTTCTCCTTTATCGGAGGAGGACGATGCCAACGCCACTCTGGTTGTCCCTAATGATGAGGGTCATGCAGATAAATCTTCATAAATCCAAAACCGCATCTGCGGCCTTGCTCCTACTTCTTGCGAAGGAAGACTGGGAGCTCGTGCTAGTCCAGGAACCTTGGACCGTTGATGGGAAGGTTTGTGGACTCAACGCCGTCGGTTACAGGACGGTGTATATCCAGGACACAGGTAGGCCTAGAGCTTGCATTTTGGCTAAATCCTCAATTGATACTTTTCTATTTCACAGGTTTAGCGACAAAGACACCGTGGCTATGGTGGTCACATTGGGCAACTCATCCCTATGGACAGTGTCCTCGTACTTCGCCCATGACTACGGGCCTAATCCCCCGCAGGAACCCGTTGGTCAGCTGGTTGCAGAGGCGAATAGACAAGGTATCCCGGTCTTGATTGGCTGCGACGCCAACGCACATCATGTGGTGTGGCGCAGCTCGGATACCAATGAAAGAGGTGAGTGTCTTTTTGACTTCATTTTGATGCATAATCTCAGTATTGCCAATCGCGGTGATGAACCAACTTTCTTGACTTCGACTAGAAAGGAGGTTCTTGATATCACCCTGGTTAGTGCTCATTTCTCTGATAGGGTCTTGGACTGGCATGTATCTGGCAAATGCTCCTTCTCGGATCACAGATACATTGTCTTCTGTTAATAGGAGGCGCACGGATTGGTCTCTTTTCAGGGATAGGCTTCGAGAGGTTCTTCCGGAGTCTCCTCCCACCATCCGTGACTGCCCAGATATTGACAGGGCAGCGGATAATAAGTCCACAGGGCAGTGGACTTATTATCCGCTGCCCTTGGGAATGCTGCTTTATCCTCCACCAAGACTCCTGTGTACAAGGGTAGGCCTAGGCCTAACTGGTGGAATCAGGATATTGAGGATCATTGTCGTCTGTGCGGTAGGCTCTTTAACAGAGCTAAGTCAACGGGCGAATGGGATCTGTACAAGGCAAAGAAACGGGAGCTGAAATATGCGATTAGACGGGCGAAAAGAGCTTCGTGGAGGGACTTCTGCGATAGCGTTGAATACTCAACGGAGGTCAGCCGTCTTCGCAAGGTTTTGAGCTCCTCCAAGGGATCTCTCGGAAGCATTCGGAGATCTGATGGTAGCTGGACTACCTCAACTGGTGAGACGCTGAACCTGCTTTTAGACACTCACTTTCCGGAGAGTGTCTACGCTGCAGGCCAGATCGTCTTTCGTGAGGTTGCGCCCATTCCGGGGCACCCCTCCTTAATTCGCATAACCTCTGAGCAATTGCACTGGGCTATAGGTTCCTTCGAACCATACAAATCCCTTGGTCCAGATGGCATTATTTCGGCTGATCTGCAGAATGGTGAGGATCTCATTCTCCCCTGGCTTCTGGCGGTCTATAATGCCTGTCTGGATCTCATTTACATTCCTCTGCGCTGGAGAATCGCAAATGTGGTGTTCATTCCCAAAGTCGGAAAAACATCACACGTGAATCCCGGGGACTTTAGACCAATTAGTCTATGTTCCTTTCTATTGAAGACATTGGAGAGAGTTCTTGACCTCCATATCAGGAACTCGATCAATCCTTCACTACTATCTACTTCCCAGCATACCTACATCAAAGGGAGATTGGTCGATACTGCTCTGCACTCACTGATCTCTCAGGTGGATAGGTCATTGCATTTCAGGGAATATACGTTGGTTGCCTTTCTTGATATAGAAGGCGCCTTCAACAATATCTGCCCTACGGGTATCGTTTATGCTCTGCTCAATCTTGGACTGGATTCTAGTCTGGTTAAATTCATTGAGCTTCTTCTTAGGTCGCGATTGATATCCGCCACAATTGGAACTACAAGGTGTCAGAGGGTGTCTGCTAGGAACCTTGCTGTCAACACTCTCCTCATCGGGCTGGAACGCTCTGGTAACAGAGTTGTTGCTTATGCCGATGATATCGCCATCGCGGCGTCTGGGATATGTCCACAGACACTGTCCGACAAGCTCAACCTCGCTCTGGACGTTGTATCTAGGTGGTGCCGGGAGTTTGGACTACGTGCTAATCCTGGTAAGACGGAGTTGATGCTCTTTACGAGACGGTACAAGGTACCTCATTTCACTCTGCCCAGTCTGAAAGGGGTTGGACTGCATTTGAGTACCTCGGTCAAGTATCTTGGCCTCATTCTGGACCCCAAGCTGAACTGGGGACCTAATTTGGCTGAAAAGGCGCGTAAAGCTGCCTGTGCTATCTACTGCTGCCGCAGGGCAGTAGGGGCAAGATGGGGACTACGTCCCCGCGTGGATCGCTGGATTTATTCGGCGATCATTGAACCGAATCTTTTATATGGAGTGGTCTTTTGGTGGACCGCTCTCGACAAGCTCTGCAATGTCAGACTCCTTGATAAGCTCAGGAGGTCCGCGGCAGTGCAGATTACTGGTGCATTACGGACCACCCCTACGAAGGCACTCTTTGTTATGTTGGGGTGGCTTCCGTCTAGGAGTCTTGCCAGGCAGCAGGCTAAACTGGTGGCGGTAAGACTCAATGCACTAACACGGTGGAACATTGTTCCCTCGGGGCACTTCTCTATTCTTTTAGAGGAACCTCGGATACGGGACAATATCGATTACACCTCACCGAGCCTGGAACTACACAGAGACTTCCACGCGGTAATCCCAAGTAGGGATGACTGGGCCTCTGGCGAGGTCATCCCCAGTGGATCGGTGGAAGTCTATACTGATGGTTCCAGGATTGGAGATAAAGTGGGGTGTGGGATCTATTCGGAGATGCTCGCCCTCTCCATATCCCTTCGCCTCCCTGATTATTGTAGCGTTTTTCAAGCCGAAATAATGGCTATGTCACGCTGCAAAGGTGATACTTCAGGGTGGCACTGCCACTGCCAGTATCACCATATTATTTGACAGCCAGGCGGCGGTCAGATCCTTGTCGAGTTTGTCCACAAACTCTAGAATTGTCGGCGACTGTCGCGATGCCCTTGTGGCACTCTCGAGGCAGTGCGTCGTTAATCTGATTTGGGTTCCTGGTCACAGGAACATCACGGGTAATTGTACTGCGGATGAATTGGCTAGGGCGGGGACGTCTCTGCCGAACGTTCATCCTCATGAGGAAGTGGGTTTACCCCTTTCCTCCGTTAGGCTCCTTATTAGGAGGAGACATTTATTGGACGCGGACCTGGCCTGGTCGCGGGAGGAGTCTTGTCGAATTTCTAGACTCACCTGGCCCAGGCTGTTCTTGAAGCGTACCAATCAACTCTTTAAACTGGACCGCAGGGATATCTCTTCCGTTGTATCTATCCTCACGGGTCACTGCGTGATGGGCAGGCATGCGGAAAGACTTCGCTTGCCCGCGAATGACATCTGTCGTGGCTGTGGGTCGGCTGAGGAAGAGGAGACTGTGGTTCACTATATTTGCCAGTGTCCATCTCTGGCTCGACGTAGATTTCTTACATTGAGATCTCCTTTTCTCGATAGCTTGACTGACCTATCGATCCTGGACATTGGATCAATTTCCAATTTTATTAGGCTCTCTGGCTGGTTCCAGCATAATTTTCTGGGGAAGTAGTGCTTCTTGCGTGGAGCCCCTGACTATCAGGGCTCCCCACATCTTGTGGTATCACAACGGGCCGCCATGCGTGCTCAAGTGTGCCTTGTCATTACGAGGCTGCCACTTCCTCCTATCCTATCCTATATTGCAAAAATTATATTAAAATTTGTTTTTATGTACAAAAAAGAAAAAAATCCAAAACTTATTGATTAGGGTAAATTATACAAATGGCCTTTGTTTTTTAGTTCTATAGTTATCTTTTAAAGATACATATTAAAGTTTGCTTGTTGTTGTTAATTGTATTAAAAAAATTAGTTTTAATAAAAACAAAGTGTAATTTTTTAAATTAATATACTGCGGTAGTTCCAAATTTGGCAAGCCTAGATTTGCAACCTATTAAAAGTTGTAATAAGCTAGAACCATAACAAAACTATAGCAAACAACAATGAAATGTTTTTATATTTTTAGTAAAAGCTAGAGTAACCCAGTCCGCGCTTGTGGACATTACTATAGTATAAATCTAAATTTTTATGTGTATTAAAAATGAGGTCTTTTGGAGAGAATTAATGAAGAAGTTAAAAAGGAAAATAATTTTTAAAGTTGAACTTTAAAGGAAAAAAAATTTATTGCAATGCTGGTGGTAAATGACATTTTAGTTTTCTAAAAACTTAGAAATGTATCCCGCATACATACATACATAATTGGCCATTACAACCCTGTGTCAGGGTTACGACCTATTTTCTCGCAGTGCTCATGTTGTGTGTGTTAATTTTTATCCATGAGTACCGGCCCTACAGTTTATAGTCTACTCCGAACGACAGATTAGAGAAGCTCTTTCATGGCAATCAATTACTCTCAGAGCTTTTGCCAGAAGACTGCTGAGAGGTAGTTGCCGAAATAAATAATTTTTTCATATTTCTTTTTTTTAAGATGTCAGAGCTTAGATTTGAACCCAGCGCTATCGTCCTAGTAAGCCAACACACTAACCACTAGAAGATGTATGGTTTGCTGCATACCAAATAGATATATTATATAGTAATACACTGTATGTACATATATATCTACATATGTATGTATGTATGCATTAATAGCAATTAATTATGGGGATGTTTCTAGTGATTATAGCACTATAGAAACAGAGAAATACAAATTAAAGACTTTTCGACTGATTATTACTCTTGTAGTCCGATTTGTGAAATACTCTCGGTTTATTTTTGTAGAATTTGTATAAATTAATTTAAAAAAAAATTTTTACAGATATTTTTTTTTTCTTTAATTTGAGCTTACCAAATATGTAATCATAATTTTAACCAGTCATTAGATCTGTGTACTTTAGAAGTTGTAGCTTCCTCGGCAGCAAGAGTAAGTGCTATACTATTGCCTCCATTACCACATGCAATAGAAGGTGTTGATGTTGATACTTGAACTTTTTTATAAACTTCACCGCTTTCAACTTCTTCAGTGTTGGGATCTTTTGCAGATTTAAGATTTTTATAGTCATTGTCATTATTTGCTATCACACGACCATTTGAACCAATTACCAAATGACCCATGCAAGCCTCAAATAGTATATCATTAATAGCTTTGCGTGCTAAAATCTTTTGATCTTGTGTCAGTTCATCAAGCTGTATGGCCCAGGATTTTGCTAAAATTTCAGAAGATTCAGAAATTTTATTACAACAGCAGTTAGGTTTAGCTGTAGTCATGGTTTTAACATCACGAACATATTTATTAGTAACACTGGTCGTATCGTTAACGCTAACTATAGTTGTAGTACTTTGCCCTTGTTTTTGAAGATTTTCTCTAACTATATTATCCGCACTTGTAGTTTTTATACACCATTCAGCTGTATGTATTGGTTCATTTTCTTGATCCGTATACTCATGAAATACTTCTTGATTTGTATTGGCTTCTAATTGTTCATCCTTGGTAACCATATCGTTAGCTAACTGTGCCATATGATCAACGGTAAGTTCAACTTTTTGACAGTTATTATTATTGGGGGTATTTGTTCTCTGCAATGTAAAGTTTTCGTATTCATGCTGATGATTATACTCTTCATGATCCTGATCAATATCGTCGTCTGCCTCATGAAAGTTATGATTTTGTTGTATTTCTGAGTTGGTGGTATCACTTTTCTCATCCACTAAGTCATGTCCTAGTTCATCTGGAACATAATCAAAATCGGCTCCTTCATCTAGATCGTAATTAAAATCATGTGTTGAATGTGGCTGATATTCAATTAAATGACCTTTTTTTGCCGGTACTATAAATTGATCAGATGATTTCTGTATTATATGATTAGAACGACGTTTGCGCTGTAAAATAAAATTATTGAAATTTATATAATAATCTAATAATTTGTAGTTTCACATTTATATACATACATACATACATAACAGAATATATCAATAAATGTGAAAATTGGAAGGCAGACATTTTTCAATTCTCTTTTGCTCTTGTTTCGAACTTAGAAAACAAACAGAATAAGCAAAAATTGCGAAAAGTGTAAAATAAAAAGTAAACATGTCCGGTAAAAACATTCGTGTACTGCACTCTTCAAATTTTCGTCCCCGTTCAACTAACTTCGTCTGCTTGTCTTTCAATTTGTACATTGTAAATCCCGACTAACACTATTAAATAAGACATTTTTCGCAGTCGAATCAATATAAATCATAAATAAATTTGAAAAATGTCGCCAATAAATAAATTTTCCTTTTATTATATTAGAGCAGTGCTGAAATGATTGACCGACAAACAAACAGACTTATACAAAGAGATTTACTTCATTCGAAAAATAAAATAAAAAAATAATTATGGTAGTTATTCATTTCAGATATTTTTGGTAAAAATATAATTATTACATATTTTCGAACTAAATTCGAATATTTATAATAGTTTTAACCCTAGAACCATAACGCTAATTTTTACGCAATTTTTCAAGTTAGAAAATTTTCAATTTACTTACTTTAATTAAATTTATTTATTTATTTTAATTCATATGTTATAAAAAGAAAAGAATTTTTAGTATATTTACATTATTCAGTTATCGTTGTCAATACAATTTTGACAAATTTAAAAAAAAGTGCACGTAAAATTTACGTACGTTATGGTTCTAGGGTTAAGATCCTGATACTAGTATTCTTCCGTCAAAAAATATGAAAAATACATATCGTCATATTAAATGAAAACGGACGTAACTACACTTTTTGTTTTTTACAGGAGAAGCAGAAAACCTTAAAATTGAACATTTTGTAAATCCTAAAAATCATATAATTTTTAGGATCGAGTTCATATAAGGATTGACATCCCTATATACAACAAATGATTTTCGGCCATATGTATAATGAAAAATTAACAACTCGTTAGTATATGGGAAAAAAAACTGGGAAGTTTATTACCCGCTATAGACTGATATTATCAAAACTTTCCATACCCTCTATTTGATAACTAGTCAGAAATTCAAAAAAATTAAATACCTTGTAGCTTTGAGTAATATTTTCCATGTACTGGAATGACAAATTTAGCCACTATGTACAACGACCGGCTAATTTTTTATTATACATAAGGCTGTTTGTGTGCAAGGTTTTCATAGAAATACAGGGTGTTTTTTTTAGAGGTATAGAACTTCGAATTGAAATAAAACACAAGAAAATCGGTTTAATGTCCATCAATTTAGCTTTATTGGAAGGATAATTTCATTCCATTAATGTTTAAATATGATTTCGGGCATGTGGCCGCCGTGGCTAGCTCGAATAAAGCCAATTCTACAGGTCCAATTTTCAACCACTTTTTCGAGCATATGGGGCCGTATGTTGGCAATAACGCCACGAATGTTGGCTTCCAAGTCCCCTAACGTTTCTGGTTTGTTGGCGTAGACGAGCGACTTCACATATCCCCAAAGAAAATAATCCAATGGTGTCAAATCACACGATCTTGGTGACCAATTGACAGGTCCATTCCGCGAAATTATGCGCTCATCGAATGTTTCCTTCAATAAATCAATTGTGACGTGCGCTGTGTGGCATGTAGCGCCGTCTTGTTGGAACCACAACTCATCCACATACATGCCATCCAATTCAGGAACAAAATAGTCGGTTATCATGGCTCTATACCGGTCTCCATTAACGGTAACTGACTCTCCAGCATTATTTCGGAAGAAGTATGGCCCAATGACTCCACCAGCCCATAGAGCACACCAAACAGTCAGTTTTTGTGGATGTAATGGCGTCTCAAGGGTCTCATATGGATTCTCTTCACTCCAAATGCGGCAATTTTGCTTGTTGACGTAGCCATTCAACCAAAAATGAGCCTTATCACTGAACAAAATTTTGCGATGAAAATCAGCATCGAGATCAATCTCATTTTCGGCCCATACACCAAAATCACGACGCATTGCATGGTCCCGCGGCTTTAATTCTTGCACAAGCTGGATCTTGTAAGGTCGCAAGCCAAGATCTTTGCGCAAAATCTTTCATAAAGTTGATGGACAAAGCTCCAATTGCTGTGCACGGTGGCGAGTCGATTCATTCGGGTTCTCTTCAACACTTTGCTCTACAGCGGCAATTGTTTCTTCGGTGCGCACTGTTCGACGTCTCTGCGGATGCGTATTATCACATAGAGTAAACGTAGTGCGAAAACGATCCATGGTTAACCGAATTAATTGCTCTAATGGACGATTATGTCGACCATAAAGTGGACGGAGCTTGCGGTAAACTTCGCGAACTGAACCATTATTTTCGAAATAAATTTGCACGATTTGCAAGCGTTGTTCTTTTGTCAACCTGTTCATGATGAAATGGCAAACCAAACTAAATATTAATCACTTGACAGCTGACAAAATGGCCGCCAGTTAAAAAAGTGATGCCAACTTAAAGTTCTATACCTCAATAAAAAACACCCTATATGTACGTAGTTATGTCTTCTTGCCACTGATGCCAGATGTGACGATTTATCGTCATTTTGACGATTTTAAGTGCCAAAAATAGCTAAATGACGATCTGATGACGATCAAAATGAAAAAAATTCTATAGTTAAACGTTGTAGAAATTTTTATATTGAATTGTGTAACCAAATTTTAAAACGGTGTGATTTTGAAGATAAATTTAAATATTTAAGTATAATAACTCCAAATCTAATAATTGATAATAAAAATCTATCAATTTTTGAAATCGTCAAAGCGTTTCCAAATTTTGTAAATAAGGAAGAAGTACAAATGTTGGATTCGGAATTCAGAGAACTCCAATTATTAGATTTGAAAATCCTATGTAATAAAAATGAAACAAACTTATTAAATTTTTGGAAACAAGTTTGCGAATTGAAACGAAATGACTCTAGTTACATATTCAAAACTTTAAAAAAATTTATTAAAAATATTTTAATTTTACCACATTCTTCTGCTAATGTGGAAAGAATATTTAGCAAAGTAAACATTAACAAAACAAAATTGAGAAATCGAATGAAAAAATATACAATTGAGGGTATTTTATATACTAAAGATCATTTGAAATTAAAGAAATCAAATTGTTTTGATACTTCAATTAAATTAAAATATTTCCTGCAGAAGCTACGCAGAGAAGTAGCGAAATATCGAAAAAATAATTATAGAATAGACCTAAAGCTTAATTAAACGCTTATATATTAATCAATAATAAGGTCAACTAAACTTATTAGTACAATTTTAACTAAGGAACCTTTTTTTGAGAAATTTATAAAAAAAAATCTAAAAATGTGGTATTCTTTTTTGGTTCACTTGAATAAAGGCACTTTAACTAACTTTAATGAAAAATAGCTTTTCTTATTTTTTAAGTTATTATTACTTTATTTGCTTTATTAAAGAACTATTAGTAATGGGTACAACCCCCTTTGTTTTTAATAACTTCAAATAAACGGGTTTTCATTGACACATAAAGAGAATTGATGTAATCCAACGAAATTTCATTCCAAGCAGCCCTAATGGCCTGAATTAGTGACTGCTTGTCATCAAATTGTCTACCTCCTTCATAGACCTTACGAGATAACCAACCCCACACATTTTCGATAATGTTTAGATCTGGTGAATAGGGTAGACAGTCAAGAATATTAACATTTTGGCTTGCAATGTACTCCTTTACTACTCTGGCGTTGTGTATAAGGGCATTATCCTGTTGCAATATCCAAGGTATTGGACCAAATAGTTCATTGAACTTCGGAAAAGCCGACTCCATTAACGTTCTATAGGTTGCACCAGTCATTTTTGCACTTTGAAATTCAAGATCGATGGTGCCATAGTACGTAATAGCACCCCACACCATGTCATGGAAATAATAGTTGTAGCCATCAGGTCCATCCAAATTAAACTTCTTTTTATCCGTAAATACAACGGTTTTCCAGTCATTTACATGGCCTCTTTGCTGCACATCCCATACCATGTAGTCTTTTGCGAATTGAAGACGCTTTTCCTTACGTGGACCATTAAGTGGCGTCTTTTTTGCAATTTATTGTATTTAAGATATTCACAGCTATTAATAACTGTGAGTACTGATGACTTGCTCGCTTGCACTCCAGCTTGAGCTCTTATTTTTGACAAGGATAAGACAGAATTAGAAGCAATTATGATGATTTTTCTTTTCTCATAAGTAGATAAAGACAACGAAACCCTTCCTTTTAAATTTTTTCTATACCCCTCGGGGTCCTTGATGTAATTGTCGACAACTGTTGGGCTCCGTCCAATTTTTTTAGCTATTGCGCGGTTAGAATATCCTTCAGAACGGTAAACATCGATTTTAGCCCTTTTCGATAGATTTAAAATTTTTTGTTTTGCCGATTTGACTCGTAAATCGACTAAGATGTAATAAATTGCAATAAACAAACGCCCCCAACAAAAAATCACCGCTTACTTTAAAAGTAATTTAAAAAAAACACAGTGCCTTTATTCAAGTGAACCAAAAAAAAAACACATTTTTAGATTTTTTTTATAAATTCCTCAAAAAAAGGTTCCTTAGTTAAGAAACCACCATTGTCATGATTTTGTTTATATCTCAAGATGTCTAGCTTCCATTTCTATTTTAAAATTCTGGAATCGGTTAAAAATTGCAAAAGATACCGGCTCCTGAATACGGGATTTTTTGTGCTTTAAATAAGTGAACCGGAGTGTAGTTTTATATTATATTATATTGTATTATATTATGGACTAATGTCTAGAAGGATTTTTGTTTTTGCTTTCCTGGGAACAGCTGATGGAAATTTAGTAAAAAAAATTTAATTTTTCGATTTTTTCGTTCAGTTGTTACACGAAGTCTTCCACCTTTATGTATTGCCAAATTTTATTGAAATTTCTTTTTGAGAAAGTCCACTTTCAAAATATTTCAAAACTTTTGATTATAATTCCAAACTGTGTTTGTTTCCAGCCATTTGCCTCAAATATTAGTACTAAAATTAGTTAACCTATCAACTTCAACTGCGCAAACAAAACAATTAACATTAAATTTTCAATAAAATGTAAATCTTAAATATTAAATTATTAAAAAAAAATGTGATTACCGTTATATTCTGTAATTTGATAGTGTTAATAACATAGTCATGAATAAAAGAAAGGACAGTTGCAAATGTTTTGAACACTTCAATTTCGACTATCTCTACAAACTTTGATTTTTTTATTGTTGTAAAGTAGCGGATTCAATTTTTGTTTCACATCAATAAACACAGTGAATACTGATAAGTAGAGGTAACCAAAAATATGCAAAAGCATTTTTTTTTTATCTGAATGTTACTGACAAAACAAGCAAAATATTATCGCCCATGTTCTGAAAAACGCTGCGTTTTCAAAACGCATTTCATTTTGAAAACGCAAAACGAATTTGAGCATGTTCTGACAAACGCGCGATTTGTTTTTTTTCGATTTTAACACAAATGGAAATATTAACTAAATAAACGCAAATGGCGATGTTTGGCTATGAATATCCATCTTTAAAATTGTTTTTGAACTCCTTTTAAGAGTTTTCTTTGTGAATTAGTACAAAATTGTGTATTCAGTTGATCATAAATAAGTAAGCAATTGAAACAGACAAGTGGTATTAAAAAAGCAAATTTTTAAATTATAAATTTTTAATAAAAATTTTAAAAGAAAACGTACAAGATTCCTTTAAATTAAAAGAAATCATATTAAATTTATATATTGTATAATTTTTTTAAGGTTTATATTTAATACAATTGACCAAAACGCTTCAGGGTACATTAGCGATTTGAAATCGCCAAAGTTTTAGCGTTTTCGTTTTGCAGAACACCTATTTGGCGATTTCAAATCGAAAACGCCAAATTCAAGCGTTTTGCGATTTTCAGAACATGAGCGTATTTAATTTTAGGAAAAACTACGACGTTTAACCCCTATTTGTTACGGCATATTTCGTCGTAAATGCATACTATTGCTTTTTTCAAATTTTTTCATATTTCTATGGCATATTTTACAAATTTTTACATATGGTAGAAGAATTTACGTGTACCTATAACCAAATTTTATTTTTTCGAAATAATGAATACGTTCTGACACATAACTTAAGTATAATATATTGAATAATAAGGGTACTCTTGAAAACGCTTAAAATTAAACATTGTGAAATTGGAGAAATCCGCGAGAATGGATCCTGAAGCTCCTTCTTGAACTATTGTGCAATAGTTAATGTCAATTTGATAGAAAAATCAAAGCAAAAAACAAATTAAATTCAAATCATACAAAAAATTGCAAGTTCTAAATTTAAAGATACGTATTTTTCAATGTTGTACTTTTTGGAAAAAAAATTGCATGATATAAAGAATTTAATTAAAAGTTGATTTTTATATTAATTAAATTTTCGTAAGAATATGCAGAAAATCAAGCAATCTGTGTCAAACAGACTAAATAATATATTAGCGAATACTTAGATTTTAAAACTAATAGGAATATTTTGTTTTGTAAAGTTAAAAAAAGTGCCAGCAAGGAAAATATTTACAATAAAACAACAGCTCGGGAGTCAAAAACATATTGAACTCAACGCAAGAACTGATGCTAGAAAACGTTTGCATTCAAATTTGCACCAATTACTTCCGTTGATGTCGAAAGAAGTTTCTCGATGTACAAGAGTGTTTTACGGCAAAGCTTCATGATTCAAAATTTGAGCGATATTATTGTAATTTTTTATTATATTTATTAAAATATACGTAATTTTAAATAAACATATGTATGTATGTACATATTATGAGTTTTATAGAGCATATTTTAAATGCTTAAAAGTGTTTTGTCAATGCATATTTTAGGCGCTTAAAACTAATTTTATAGAGCATGTTTTTGGTTGCCCTAGTGATAAGAAATAAATGAACATTTTTTGCAAATTAAAAAAAATAAATAAAGTAAGCCACATATTGCTGGCTTAACATGTAAAGGTTCTAAGTCCATATTTGAAAATTTTACAGGAGAGAAAAAAAACAAAATTTTTATAAAAAATTTATTTACCACGTTGATATTAAAAAAAAATTAGCGCACATTAAGGCCGATTATGGTTCACAACAGTTGTAAATTTGATGTTGTATTTCTAAAATTGAGATTATGATTTACAACATCTATGTGTTGTACCATATAATTTTAAATATTGTTTACAACATTTGTTTTTATATGTTGTAGCCAATACAACACAACATTTAGTTGTTGTGAACGATAATCGGGGCTTAATTATTATAAAACAGTTAGTCGATTTTTTTAATACATGTGATGGAACAATTTGAGAGAAATGTTTAAAATGTACTTTTAATTGGGACTTAGAGCTTTTTCTTGTGATAAATTGCACTTAGCGCTTTTGCTCATCACTACAAAACAACAACAAAAAATGAGATAACTGTAATTTTTTCTTTGTAAACAATGTATTTTTACTTATTGCACATTACTGCATTAAAATCTCAATTTCTTAAAAAAGTGGACTTACAGCCTTTACATGTTAAGCCAGCGATATGTCTTTTGAGTTGCAAATGCTTTGACTACCACTGTATGTATGTAAGCATGGCGCAATTATCATAAGGTGCCTTTGAGATTACAACAAGTAAAACAGTAACAAAAACAACACAGCATTTTGATGCTTGTTAGGGTAGTTAACTGTCAAAAAAACCAAAACAAAAACAATGTACATAAAACAAAGCAAAAATTGACAACTATATTCACAAATTGGCTGAAAAAAAAGTAGCTCAGCTGCAATATCAAATGCACCTTATAATCAATACGCCATGTATGTAAGTATGGCGCTACTTCAAAACATAACAAAAAACCACTGATTTTCAAATACCACCTTATAAGTATATTCACCGTCATGGTGGAATTACTTACAAGGTGGTGTTACCAACCCAGCTGGGTTTTTTCTTTGTCATACCGCTCCTGTCAAAAGTTTTGTTTATATTTATGTTTTGTTTACATTTTGCTTTGTGTGTATTCGTGTTTTTGTTTTGGTGTAGAGACATGTATGTTGTTAAAAATACACACACACACTTCTGACATGTGCTTTTTTAATTCACCATACCTGCTTTTGACATTAAAGAGCTGAAAAACAAAAACAAATTCCCTGTTGTTTTTGTACTATATTCACCTGCCACCACCTTGTAAGTTATTTCACCATGATTCACCGTATTATTAACACAACAAATTACTCACCATTATACTCTTTTCACCATCATCATCCAACAATTTACGCTTTCTATCCTTGCGTGTATCAGATGTTTGTAAAAAGCATAATAAATCAAAATACCACAATGTTGATTGATAGCGACGTCCCTCTTGTAAACTCATGTTTATGCGCGAACATTCGCGTCTGTAATTTGTTCGAAATATATTTATTTTACGCAGAACATCTTCGCGATCAGCGTTTGGTTCAATTTCTCTTAATTTATCCACCATTATATCATAGGCGTCACACTTGATTTGACGATTCTTGTAAAGGGGATTATTCATATCCCATAATGCAGGCAATGATTCGTATAGGTAAAAGAATTCAGTCCAAAATTTTTTATTATGTATGGAATGTATTGATTGCCGTCGTGGAGACATTTTTTTTAACAAATATGTACGGCGACACATACATATGCATGCGTAAGTACGTAGTAAATGTGAATGTATGTGGGGGTTGTAGGTTATGTTTTCATTCCTACTATTTGTTTATTTAATATAAATGGGCATGTGGGCACAAAAAAATTTCACCCCTCTTTATATTATAATAAATGCTTGACAAACTATTTGGCTTGAACGACAAATTTCAACTGAAGTTTTTTAAATGTGCGCTCTGCTATGCTTGTTAAAAAATCAGCAATTCTCTGCTTGCCGGAATATGTAGAAGAAGAATAGAAACAGAAAATTAAAACTGTTTTGATTGTCCTCTCTTCTCTCTGTTATGTTTTGGTTTTATATTCCTACTTTTGCACAGTGGTGTAAATGATTAAAAATATGTACACGCAATGTTTTGTTTTTATTATATTTATAAGACGTACATGTGTTGATATTTATAACGCCATTCAAACATACATATTTAGTTTGCACTTCCTAAAGGCACCCTTACACGATATGTTTTTTACACGTGTTTTTTAAATTTAAAATACATACGTTTTTTGTTGTGTGTGTCAAAATTAGTCAATTTACATAAGGTTTATAATTTTTACTCACAAACGTATATGTTCAATTGCATATGTAAATAAATAATAAATTTTTAGGCACACAATTTATAAAAAAAAACTATTTTACAAATAATTCATTGCCGACTAATGTTTGTACAGGCATAGAAATTTAATATCATATGTGTGTACATACGAAATTAGAGCAAGCTCTAATTAAAATTTTGTCATAAGACTTTCCTTGTGTTTTTTACACAAGCAATGTTTTAAAAGTCACACACGACATGTAACTGTTTACTCATGTAAAAGTTGACAGTAACAGTGTAAAAAACATGTCGTGTAAGGGTGCCTTAAGTAGAGGTAGCAGAAACAGAGTAAATTTTTTTTTTATTCGGCTGTGTGCTATTATAAGTAAAGCCGATTATACATCAGCGTTTGAGGGCCCACATGACAGCACATGTTCTAAAGCAGTGCTTGAAAAGCTGAAGATGAATCATATTGTTTGTAAAGCCGATTGCACTTCGAAGAATAAGTGTCCACCCATAGATATATACAGCAAAATTCTAAAGTGTTAATTTCAAAGAAGATTTGGTTAGAATTGATAAGGTTTTTGAGGGAATACACAACTATTAAAAATTTTTCTGGAAATAGAAATTTTTTTGCAACTTGTAATAAACTTTAGTAGATTTAACTAACAACCCACTGTACAATGCTTTTTTATGTGTATGTATACTTATATACAAAGTCCATAATTATATGCAAAGCTTTTAAGCTTTATTACCTGGCATAGAATTATTAAAGGGGGGTTTAGACGGAAATACAAGTCGTACGACATGTCAAATTTTTGTGTAGAAGAGAATGAATAGTATCGTGTAAACTTGATATGTAATGAGAGCGTACGACATTGAGAGAAAATACGGATGAAAATTTGACAGTCGTACGGCTCTCTTTGTTTTTTAAAATTTTTTAAAAAACCATCACATTTCATTAGATCAGGGATGCATTTTTATGTTTTTGTTTGTTTATGTTAAATGTATTCACAATGCATGTAAATTTTGTGTGCATGTGTATGTGCATTTTATGTTTTCATTTTACTTTGTTTTGGTATTTTACCAACCGTGTAAACGCAAAAAATATCTGTCGTAATATTTTTACTCTCAGATTTAAAATACGGATGGAATTCCATAATATTTTCTCTTTGATTTTACGTACGACTTGTATTACCGTCTAAACCCGCCTTAAGCAATGCCTATAATTTCAAAAGCTTTAAAGTTTTATTATTTTGTATCTTTTGCTGAATAAATTTTATGACTCACATAAACTAAATGAACATATGCATTCATATACAGACCGTAGTTCATTTTCTGCACATTTTCACATTAGCAAGAAGGAGTAAAAATATAAATATGTATGTAAGTACCTCTTAGTACCACAGACTAATATGTTATTCTGTGCTTAGTACGATTGTGAACGTTATTCGTTAAGGCGGCTTCTTATTTAATAAAACTAACAAAAACAAAATAATGGAAAATATTGATTACAAACAAACAACCAGTGCAGCCGCAGAACACACTTCATCTCAACAAGACCAACGCTTATTGCTCATACGGAATATTCGCAAAAATCCTAGTTTATACAAAAATGAATTTTTACGTACACCTTTTTTACATCGCAATGAAAAGCAACAAATGTGGGACAAAATAGCACAAGAATCAGGGTTTGAAAAAGGTAAGTAAATCAAAATGGCAAAAAGTCTAAAATATAATAAAGAAATAAAGTGCAATTAATTTGAAATCAATATGAAAACCATATGATTATGTTTGTAAACAAAACATGTACGTATTGTCAATAGGCATAAACTAAAAGCGCGCAAACAAAGAATAGCGATTTTTAATTGGTTTGTCTGTTTAATTGATAAATTTGGTTTGTTTGTTTAATTGTTGGATAAATTTCGATGAAAAAATATGAATAAGTTGAACCCATTTTTAAAACGAACACAATAATGTGTATATAATCACACGAACGTCAAAAACTCAACTCATTTTATGAAAAAAAAAATGGTGAAAACTTGCAAGTGGGGCGTTAGATTTCTGTACTTTTCTACAGTGGCTTCTAGCCAAACTAGTACACTATTATTAAACAAACTAAATTTATTGTAATTTTGATTGCATATTAAGCTATAATTAGAGTTTTATTTAAATAAATTATAGAGCTGTGTAGGTTGTTAACGAACGAAAGATTACTCAGATCCCTTTGATCTTCCTTGATTTATAATTTTATTTAATAGTACATAATAAGTAATAAAGTACTGGATGTATTCTAATATGCAGACATTAACACAACCTAGTTCAAAATCCCTTTTAATTTCATAATTAAATCTACAAAAAAGCCAAACACAATTGATTATAGTCGTTATAACATAGTGGGTAGTGTGTTGTCGTACTAGACAAGAGCTCCGGGTTTAAACACCAGCTCTGACATCTTAAAAAAAGAAATATTTCTATCGGCGACTACCTCATAAGAGTAACTAATTGATTCTCAAGTTTGTAGTTCGCAGTCGACATTAAACTGCAAGTTCTGCTACTCATGGATAAAAATTGATACACACAACGTGGGTACTGCGAGAAGCTAGGCCGTAACCCTGAAACAGGGTTGTAATTTTTGATGTATGTATGTAAACATAATTGACTGATCTGAACGCTTTAATTTTCTGTCTACCACACGGGTTTGGTGAACCCAAAAGTAAATTGATTTTACTTATACATATACTTATAATTTATGCCTTATCCCTTCTTCAATTTATCCCCTTACTAACGTTGCCTTATTATATTATTTTTGTGTAATCAATTTCGCATCGCAAACTACTAGTCGGGTCTATTAGACCAATTCCACTTTTGGGTAAATGGACCCAGTTTAATAATTATTGTAAATTATAGGATCCGTTCAATAAAATCTGACAAGACTAAATGATTCCATTCACTTCGAATGCTGGAACAAAAATTAGGAGAATTCTAATAATAAAGAGCCTGATATACTATTTCAAGTAAATTAATATCTTGTGTAATTATTTTAACGTCAATTTGGAATGTGTTTAACACACAATCGATTATTTTTTGGCAGTAAAGAAGTACCTACTCAAGCTTAAAATTGTAGATATTTGTTCTAGTTTTTAATACTTGTTTACGTATGCCTACATATATTACGTTTTTATTATTTTTAGCTGAAGACGCGAAATGTAAATGGCGCTCCCTGATTCAATATCTGCGGCATCATTTGTATAGCGTGGCTCAAAAGAAAACCCGACGTTATATACCGAACACGGAAAATCCAGAAGATAAATATATACAATTGACTGATTGGGCGTATTACAGCGAACTGGAATTTATTGTTCCATACGTTAAATATTCAAGTAAACAGGATCGCAACAGTGGTAAAAATAGTATGGAAATGTCACCAAGTGAAATTGATATGATAATAGAGGGCATTGAAGCTGAATCCGATAAACAAAATGAACAAGGAGCACAGAAGCCAGATACGGAAAATTTTAGCGGGGAAGGAGAACCAAAAGATAAGATTGATAAACTAATACAATTGGTTAGTAACGATGACTTGACGGAAGATGATGAAATTTTAAAAGAATATTTCGAAAATATGTTAAAAACCACTTTAAAGTTGCCACGATTTCATCAAAATCGCATTAAACAAAAACTGTTAGATACAGTTAATGAATGTGAATAATAAATAAATAAAAACCACATTATGTTTTATCTTAATATATACATATTTTAAGAATATATAGTAAAAGTTTTATTTGAGGTTTCTTCTTATTTTTAATACTTATTAAATTAGCCATATTAGGCTACTTCAACGCGACGTATGACAGACTTACATTCATCATTACGGAAAACACGATTATAACTATTAATTTTGCCCAAAGTAGAAATAAAAGCTTCATCGTGGGTTATAATAATTAACATAAAATTAGTTTGCGACTGACGTTCTTCAACAATACGATTGAGCGCATCACACAATGATAAAATATTCATACGATCCAAATTAGTGGTGGGCTCATCTAGAGCTAAAACACCACAGTTACTGCTAAAAGTCTCAGCTAAGGCCATTCTTATAATAAGTGATGCCAAAACCCTTTGGCCTGCACTGCAACGACCACGCATTTCAATTTCGGAATTATTTTTCGACTGTATAACACGATAGTTATAACTACGTCTGCGGTCTATAGAAGAAGCAGCATCTTTACCTTCCTCCGTTTGAATTTGTATGTAGTCAATATCATTGCCTCGATAGATGAGACGCCAATATTCACGAATTAAGCGATTTATTTCACGCATTTTCTCTGTGTGAAACTGCATTAGGGCCCATTCCAAAGCCACACGATGTTGTCCCAAATCATTGACAATTTTTTTAGACAATTGAACTTCATAGTAGTTACGTTTGTAATTCATTAGTGAATCGCGATATTTCGGTTCGGCCAATTCCTTTTCTAATTTCTTTATTTGATGTTTCACTTCTCCACGCTGACCTAACAGTTCTCCCTTGCGTACAGTGATCTTTTCGCGCTTCTTTGTCAATTCAAATTTTTCCTTCGAGACATTGGCAAAATCTAATTTACCCAATTCTTCAATGAGAGCCTGAAATTTCTCATTCAAATCCTTTTCTTTTTGTTCTAATGCTTTTAATTCCCGATTATCCTTAAGATCACGATCCATCATTTCCTGATTGGCGATCTCATTTTTAACGGCTTCTAATTTCTCCATTACTTCTGCACTCTTTTGAGCCTGTATTAGCAACAAAAGTAAAATGCTTTTATTTTTTTTTTTTCGTAACACTTTTTCATACTTACACTTTTCTGAATTTCTTCCTTAATTGATAACAAATTGTCTTCCATAGCTTTTATTTTTTCTCCCAGATTTAGTTGCTGATAATCCAATACTTCATTATCCAGTCTGAAAAAGAAAATGGAATTTTTTTAAAATAAACAAAATTGTTGTTGAAATTTTGTATATAAAACCTATTAATTTCGTGATCCATTCTCTTAAAATTGTCCAATCTTTTTTGCATTTGATTAATTTTTTCACGATTTTTTGCTTTGAGCTGAACTTTTTCGGTATTTGTAGCGCTTAATTGTTGCTTTAAGGGAGCAACTTTACCATGTTTCTCTTGGACTTCGGTGACAGTAGTAACCAATAGCTTACTAAGTTCACTTTGCCGTTCCTTTATTTGGGGGAGATTTTGTATACCTTCTTGTAATTTTATTTGTTGATCTTTTAATCTGAATAAAAAAAGTTATGCATGAATTTATTTCCTCAAGATTTAAAAATTCTCTGTAACACTTACGAATTCTTCAATTCTCTCAATTTGTTCAAAGCGTCCATATTCTTCTCATAGTACTGTTGATTCTTTTCCAATTCTTTACGTTTCTCTTCTAGTTCGGCAGCTACAGCAGTTTTTTCTGCTTGAACTTGCTCTATGGAGACATTATCATCATCTTGGTTATCTTGAGGCATTTTCTTTTTTAATTTTTCAATATCATTTTTGAAGCGTCCCATTTCTTTAATGGCCTCGTCTAAGAGGGACATATCGCCCATCATAGAGTTGGCGGTGTCCATGTTAGCTGTTGGTTCAGCTAACAGTGCTTGTATATTTTCAGTTTCGGTAGTACATTCTGCCAATTGATCTTGTAAAACTTGCATTTCTTCCTTCTTATTAGGTATATCTGACTCAAGGCGGGCTACCTTTTCAATAATCGGTTTTAGATGTAATAAACTCTCATATTTCTTTTGCTCTTCTTTTAAAAGTTTTTCAACTTTTTCAATATTTTGTGGTAAATCTTGTATTTTGTCAGTCAATTCTGTTGCTAAATTGGACGCCTTTTTAAAAGTCATATATGTATTATTTTTTTATTAAACAATTGTTAGTAAATTTAAGTAACTGCCTTACCTCATCAGTATTCATACATTTCTGACACAATGGACAATACGGCTCTTCATCAATTTTCTGCAAATACTGTTTGTAAAATAATTCGGCCGACTTTTGAGCACCTAATTCTAGTTGATATTTGCTAACAATAGCTTTACTTTTAGTTAGCATTTCTTCGTATGGTGTGGAATGACATTTCTCAAATATGCTTTCTTTACAATCCTCTAATTCTTTTTCTGATTTTTGCAAAGCTTCTTTAAGATTTTTTCGCTTTATTTCTAAACGTTGTTGTTTCAATTTTAAAGCATTTAATTTCTCATTGTACTCTTTAATTTTAATACGCGATTTTTCATAGGATACTTTTAGATGACGCTGAAAATTTGATTCAATTGTGCGTCCTTCTTCGAATACTTTTGCAAAGTTTTCACTGTGTTTACTTTTCACTTTGCGCACATCTTGCTCACGTTTCTCCAATTCTTTTTCTTTTAAGTTAATCTCAGCTACTAATTTCGATATGGAATTCAGGAATGTTAGGCGCTTATCAACTTTACGGAATTGTTCATCTAATGTTTTAATAGTTGCTTTGTCTTTATTCAAAGATTCACGGAATTCATCTTGATTAAATTTAGTTAAAGATTCTTCATAACATTTTTCAGTTTCATTTAGATTTTCAGTAACAACTTTAAGCTGTTGTGCGGATTTCTCAGCTTGTAAAATATTTTTTTCATTTTGCTCCGACTCTTTTTCATATGCTTTCTTTTGCTTTTGCAGCGTTGTAAGGGATTCTTGTAATTTTGCCAATTCAACTCTTAGTTGATCTATTTTTGTTTGCCGTTCTTGATCTTCTTTGTCGTGTTGGCTTATTGTTTCAGTTATTTTACATTGCTCAGCGGTTAAAACTTCTTGTATATTATCGAGAATTTTTGTTATCTCTTCAACGCTATCCATTTGGTCGTCAGTAATGGGTATATTGATTTCTTTACAAAGTATTTTTAATTTTTCAGTTCTTTTATTCTTGCAATCTTGTTCCTTTTGTTGTTGCTGCTGCAAAACAACACGTTTCTTATCAGTTTCATTGTATTTAGATTGTAGACCTTTTTCTTCAATTTTTAAGCCATGAAGATTCTGTTCAATATCTCTGCGTTCCAGACGCCTTTCAGAAATTTTTTGATTAAAGGATGAAATTTCATTTTCTAACTCTTCCAAAGAACCCTCAAATATTTTTTTTATTTTCTTTTTTAGGGATGCCATTTGGTCTGCGCAATTTTTTTGTCTGAAAAAAAAAAAAGATTAAATTTAACAGTATTATTGTCCATGAATTATGTATCTCAGAGGATACAGAGACACTATTATTCCATAGTTTTCAAAGCTTTACAACTCAAGATTCTTTATTTGTTGCAAACTCTTTGACAATCCAATATTAATAAAGTAAAAATTGTTTTCTTACTTTGTTTGCAGTTCGACTTTTTGAGCCTGGTATTTACCAACATCATATTCGATTTTATGAATTTGTTTTAAACGTTCCTCAATGGGTGCCATTTCATCTTCGCATAACTTGCATTGTTCCTCTATAGATTGAGCTTTTTGTTGACATTTTTGAAGATTTAGAGTTTTGCCTTCCATTTCATCTTTTAAATGCTCCTCATAACGTAAATTGGCCTCTAAAATAATATATGTATACAAAATTTAATTTCAGAAAACAAATGGGATTTGCGAATTTGTTTACCCTTTACTTTCAGTTCTTCCATTTCATCTTTGCGCATTCTAATAATACGGTCTAATGCTTTATTGTATTCTGATATGCCAAATATGGCATCAAATTTTTCTTTCAGCTTTTTAGCTTCATCCAGAGGCCAGCTGGAATCTTCTTGATGACAAAACAACACATTATTTATAATGGCCTTTGATACTCCCATAAATTGACTCAAAACTAAATCAACATCGGCACAACGTTTGCTTATTGATTCGCCGCTCTTTTTATCATCATCGTTTAAATAATTTAAAGTGGCATCTAAGGTTTCAAAAGTTATCTTATTACGCTTCATGCCCAACTTCATGGAACGACATACCGAAAGGCGTGCTCCTTGTACATTCCGTACCTCCAGTTTAATCTGACCCAACACATCGGTAAGATTAAAGATTTTGGGATCATGTACAAAATTTTTACCCCTATCACTACCTGGTGGACATTCACCAGTCAGAGCATATTTAAGACATTCAATAACAGTAGTTTTTCCACAGCCATTTTCACCCAATATCAGCGTTACCGGCGATGTAAAACGTATGACCTATGCGTTTAACATACAAAATTACGGTTTTATTAGTATGTGTGTATACAAATGTAAGGGTTCTTTAGTATGTACCTGTGCGTCTCCAGCATTTCCACCAAAACTACGAATACCTTGTATAGATAGTCTTTCAATAGTAGACATTTTAAACTACACTTTTTTTTTGTAAATATTGTTTATTTCAAATAATTACTTTTCACAAACAGGATTTTTTTGATATTAACACAAATTTTTAAACTAAACACACAAAAGATGTATAAAAAAACAGATTTTCGCACAGCAAAAATGAAATTTTACAACGCAGCGTCAAAAGTTTTGCGCGTCTGCAATAATGGATGACTTTGAAAAAACAGTGTTGCAATGTGTTCAAAATTAAGTGATAAAATACACTGCAATTTTAGATGTGCATTATATCTTACTACACAGTGCTTTTTGTGTAAAACTTAAAATACGCAAAAAATAAAATTAATGTTGTACCAAAATGTAGAAAGGTTAATATAAAGCATGGAAATTTTGTAGTTTCCAAATAAATGCTTCAAATTTAGCTATAACAACACGCAGAACAGAAATGTTTATTCATGAAACTCTTTACATGCCAAATGTGTAAACACTTTTAAGGTTCTGTACTGAAAATATTATTTTTTCCACGTTATACAGCACTGTGCCGGTAAAATAAAGGGGAACGGTCTGGTATTACTATTTTTTTCAATTTGTTGTGGTCTCTTTCTTTATTTATTAGAATTACACTAAAATAGAAGCCGGAATTTTGCTTCTGTTATTAAAGTGCTAAATGAAAAATAATCTTTAACTTATGTTATTTTCGATTATACATAGTTATAAAATGACTGAATTGTCTAATGATCCAATTATAAACTTTTATTGCAAAATGATAAGGTAAGTTAAAACGTTTTGAAATTGTTCAATTTGTTTCCAGATAATTATTTTCTTTAAGTGTCCCTTTGAAATTCTTTCTGGTTTCTATGTAGTAATTTTTTTCTCTTATTGCCTTTTCCTACTAAAAGTCTTCATAAACTCGCGCGCTTTTCACAGTCCTCACCATAACATCAAGTTCTTTGCTTTTCGTGGCCGTATATACACGACTTATATATATTTGGTATACCATGAACAAATTTTTGTTCGATAAAGCTTAATTTCTATTTCTTATTCGTAATATAAAAAATTCTTTAACCCTTTATCTGACCTTGTAACATTAATGTCACATACCCTAAAATTTGCTATAAATTGCTGTGTTTTGTCAATCTTAGTTCTTTAGGCATTGTAACATCACTAGTACAAACCGTGTACATTGTACAATAATAAAAAAATATATAACTGGACAATATTATTATCACATGTTTTTCTGTGTCAAAAGTTTATTGCTGAAAAAATTGAAATTCTTAGAATTTGATACACACTAGTTTATAGAGTTTATAGTTTTAAAATAGAATTTATTCGATCACGATTATATGTTTTTTTATAGTAAAACTCAAGACGGTAATAATTTACCAGAATATAGTGAAATTTATTTGCGCTTGGCTTTTAAGTCTATATTTAATTTATCTTACGTAAGTAATGCCATTAAAAGTTGTAAGTAATGCCTTAATAGAATTTGAAATAAATTAAAATTACAGATAATTGAAACAGATATTCTTCAACTATATCGTAAACTACTTGTATTATATTATTGCCAACAATATCCTTATATATCTGATGTATATGCCATAATGGAGAAATGTTTTAAAAAAAATGATTTATATGCAATAATAGCTGCAAGAGAAGAATCTTTTTGCAAATGGAAGGAATACAAAAAATCAGAACAAATTAATACTACAAATTCTAATACTAAGATTTTGAATAAGCTTAAGAGAAGCACAAAAGATGAAGTGGTATTTAATAAAGAATTAAAAATGTAGTCATGAGTTTTTGTTTGAGACTGGGACGCTGTAAAATGATTTCATATAAAGTTAAGAGTTTGTCAGTATGAGAAGAGGAAAGAAGAATAATAGTACGTTTCCACTTAAAGAAAAACAACTTGTTTTGCGCAAATACGTGTCTTCGAACTTTCGAAATTAATAAGACATTTTTAATGTAAACAAAAAAAAAAAAATAAAATAAAAAAGCAAAAAAAAAAAAATAAACTTTTTTAATAAAAATGTTAATTAATTGGTTTTCATTAAATTTAATAGTAATGGGTATATTTTAAAAAAGAAACTGCGTTTTAAATTGGATCAGCTGACTGAATCAATAAATTTCATGTCTGAAAAATTTGATGAAGTTTTTAAAGATGTTGCAGATAATAAGAAGACGATTACAGAATTACAAAAAGAAAACAATAAATTAAAAACTGAAGTTCAAACCTTTAAAACTTCATCATTTTTACCAGAAAAAAAAAATACGAGTCGATTGGTCCCGGTCCCAGATTTCTACGATGAAAATAAATTCACTTACGCCGTCTGCGAAATGAAAAATACCAGTGTATTTGTTCTACTTTCATACAGGTTTTTTGGCTCTGGTGAATATTTAAGGTTTTGTCACTTACAGCGTTCTTTAATCCCATCGACGTTTCCACTTAAAGTAAAACAACTTGTTTTGCGCAAATACGTCTGTCTTCGAACTTTCGAAATTAATAAGACATTTATGATGTAAACAAAAAAAATAATTATAAACTTTTTTAATAAAAATGTTAATTAATTGGTTTTCTGGTGAATATTTAAGGTTTTGTCACTTACAGCGTTCTTTAATCCCATCGACGATATGATGCAGACAAATGAATATGTACAACACAAAAAATTTTGATGAGGCCTAAGTAGCGGACGTTGAAAACAAGTTCAAGCGCATCTTACAAGGTTATGTTAATTCTACAACAACCAATATTTTTCAAAAACAACAGGCATTTTTTTTACAATGTGCATGTAAAGTGTTAAAAAATTCAATATAAAAAGGTTCAATACATTTGGAGGTTATTAGTTCATATGTATATGAGTTACTAGAGTACTTAAACCTGTATATCTATTGTACTGGAGGGTTATTAGTTAGTAATGCATTAATTTTTTAAACATTAAAATAAGAAAAAATAAACTTTATGACCATTAGAAGAAATCTTACAACATAGATAGTAAAAATGTAATATAATAATTGAAAACAAATTTTTTCACGTTTAGTAATATAAAACTAATTTGGTGCTATTTAGTTTGCTTTTACTGTTTAAGAAATATATATGACATTTTCGCAATACCAAATTGTATGTAAAAACCAGGGACGGTAACAGTTGGTTATAATTAACCATTAACAGGAAATATATTTTATTTTGGTCATCGTAACCAATTAAAATGAGAAATATTTTTTTTTGGTTGAAAATAACCATTATATCAACCTAAAATTTGTTTTGGTCCTAAATAACCATTATACTAATAAAAAAATTTTTTTGGTTAGAAATAACCATTATATTAAAAAAGACATTTTTTTTTTGTTAAAAATAACCAATATCAAAAAAAATTTTTTTTTTGGTTATTACTCCACAAAATTTTTTTTTTTTTATATCAATAATAGGGGAATCTACGTCATCTAACGGGAAAACATGCGCATGGCGTAATCTTTAGTTCTATCATTCTTGCCATGTTGGTATTGTTACTGTTTTATTGGTTGTAATTTCAAAGGCACCTTATGATAAGTGCGCCGTGTGACTATTTAATTAACAGTCGGGGTTGTTATTTATAAACCTGTTTTTAATGTTTTGACAAAACGTTACCGCTTTTAATTAGGAATGGCGATTCAGCGTAAACGCTGAGCATAAGAAAACGTTCCGCTTGCCAGTTTTATTTAGGTATGACAGTTAGTAGTAGTCGCCGTGGTCTAGTGGTTAGTGTTTTGGCTTACTAAGACATGAGCCCTGGGTTCGACACCCAGCTCCGACATCTTAAAAAAAATTAATAAGAAAAAAATATTTCTTTCGGCGACTACCTCTCAGCAGTCTTCTGGCAAAAGCTCTGAGAGTAATTAATTGCCATGAACAAGCTTCTCAAGTCTGTCGTTCGGAGTCGACATTAAACTGGAGGTCCCGGTACTCATGGATAAAAATTGACACACACAACATGAGTGCTGCGAGAAGCTAGGCCGTAACCCTGACACAGGGTTGTAAAGGCCAGTTATGTATGTATGTATGTACTCCACAAAATGCAACATTTTTTGTATATTTTGTTTGATGCAAAGGAAGCTATCGCAAGAGTGATTAAAATCAATAAAAAGATTTTACAATTTAAGGATGTAACCAAAATTTTTTTTTGGGTCAAATGGTTATTTCCAACCAAAAAAAGTTTTTGATTGAAATAACCATTATTCTTAACCAAAATATTTTTTTTGTTGATATAATGGCTATTTCTAACCAAAAAAGGTTTTTGATTGAAATAATGGTTATTCTTAACCAAAATATTTTTTGGTTGATATAATGATTACTTATAACCAAAAAAATTTTTTTTCATTGTAATTGATTACGGTAACCAAAATAATATAAATGTACTGATAATGGTTAAAAATTACCAAATGCAGATAAAGGGCATTTTTGCGTAACCTTTTTCCTCAGAAAAAAATAACAATTATTTCCGGTCCCTGGTAAAAACAACAGTCAGCCGAAAAATTTATATCACCTTATAGATAATTGTATTATGGATTGTTTATTGTGAGGTACGCGCTTGTTTGTTCAATCACTTGATTACAAAATTACAAAAATTTCTTTCCATGTAATCGACAAATGTTAATGTGTGCGAAACCGTACTAAGAAATATACGTAAAAGAGAGAAAACGAAAAAAAAACAAAGAAAAAAAAAATTGTTTAATTTTTGTTCAGTTGTTTACAAATTCAGTAGAATGTCAGATGCATTAATAAATTCTGAAATTGTAGATTGTTTTTACTTAAAATCGCCCGATATAGTAAGATTACTATTAAATCATCGTAATAGCAATATAAACGAGGATGATGCTAAACGTCCTATTCAGTATTTAGTAAAAACTCTTTTAAAAAGGCCCCAAGACTTGGAGAGTTTTGTCAATACAATTGCTACAAATGGTGTTCAACCTGGTAAATGTATTGCTCTATCGCAGACATCGTATAATCCTGAATTGTTTAATGGTCGCAAAGAATACCCTCTTGTGATATATTCCAGAATATGGCGTTGGCCAAATGTTTTAATATCTCAATTAAAACCTAAAGACTATTGTAGAAGTTCCAGTGGCTTCAACACAGATAAAGTTTGCGTTAATCCATATCATTATACACATGTTGATTTCTGTACACAAATGCCCAATCCAACGAATGATTTTTATGATCGGTCACATCCATTGGTAAGATATATTTGCACATATTTTTGTTTCGATGTTACTGTTCTTTAAATTTATGTATAATTATTATATGTACTTGAAGATGGGCAGAAGTGTGCTTCCATCTAAACGTACAGTGGACAGAAATATATTTATTTTTTACTTATGCAAACAAAGTAAAAGCATATTTATTTTGTATATTGTTTATCCTCTGCTGTTCGTTATATATTATTTATTAATTGCAACTTATACATATGTAAATAGATTTTATTAAGGCATATACATATGTTGCTTAAGTTTGGCTATTTGAAATCCCACCGAATATTGGAAGTGAATTTGTAACAATTGTAAAATATTTACAATGCAGATTATAGAGTAAAGTTCCTACTTGCTTTCGATGTGAACAAGACAGTTTAAGTTGTAAACCTAAAACAATCCAATATCTCCTTTACACATTACTGACTGTAACACACCTTGTTGCGAGGAGTATATTATCTAGGGTATTCAATTATTCGACTTTTTTCTTTGATCGATTAATCGAGTGAGTAATTATTCGGGTTTTTTTCTTGATCGATTAATCGAATAAAATTTCAAAATTGATCGATTAATCGCATTTTGTTTTTATAAAATAACATACCAATTTTGTGTATTATTAAAACGTTTTATTCAAAAAAACAAATAACCAAAAACATAGTAATGTAATAACTTTTTAAAAATTAATTAATTTTAGTTAATTATAGTGTAGAAAATGTAATGAGATCTCATATTTTATTTTCAAACATATTATTGAAAAACTAAACCATAAAGAATAAATTAATTAATTTTAATATTTGAGATCATATATATAACGATTTAATATATAAAAGTAATAATTTACTACTTCGTATGCAATAAAAATATTAAATACTTAAGTAATTATAAATAATTCATATTATGAGTTAAAAATTAGTTAAAAAAATTATGCACTTCTATTAAATTAGTCTTTTAAAAAAAGGATGTAATTTATATGTTTAGCTTTCAACCGATTGTTTTCTTTAGTTTTAATAAAACTCGATTTTGAGAACACTCTCTCGCTGATTGTAGATGTTGGAGAAATTGAGAGAAGTGCATGGCAAAAAATATATAATTTTAGAAATCATCCATTAACTCATTGCAGCCTCTTTTAGGTTTTTTGAAATTTTGTACACTTTTAATTGTTTCATTTAATTGTGATAATCGATTATTTTCGTTTATTTCAATTAAATCTTCTGCAATCTGACATAATCATCTGACACATTTTGTTCCATATTTTCTAAAAACATTTTCAAAAACAATTTGTTTGCAAATTTGTTTCAGATTTTGTGCAACACTTTGAAAAAGTGAAAATGTACCAGAATTTAGATATAAAATAAGTGTACTAAGTAGTTTTACACGTCTTTCATTTATTCGAATCTTAAGCCTTTCCAATAAATAATTTGGAAAAGGATTGTTTGCATTTTCCATTGTATTAATAACAAATTGTATAATGCCTTCTAAATCTATCAATGTAGCAGAATCCTTGCCTAGCTCTGTAATAGCGACATCAAGTGGTTTAAGGGCTTTATTCAAATTTGATAAAACGTTAATTTCTATATCTGTAAAAGTCGTCAAACCAAAATCAGATAGAGCGTAATTTACGTATTTACAAATTCGAAGAAAATTTTCAATCATGGTAGATAAAGACGACCATCCATGCTTTACATCATGTTGTACAAGACGAATTTCTTATTCTTTTCTTGCAGCATAACATATGTTTACAATTTCTTTTGTTTTTCATTAGATTTATTAAATATTTTACAACACTTAGGAAGTTTATTAACACCATTTATTATTTCTATAAATAAAGTATTTTTTTATATGGATTAATCGATTAATCGTAGGAAATTATTCGAGTTATTCGTTATTCGAAATTTGACTATTTTTAATTGTTCGAACAATTATTTGAACAAAATTCTTCGATTAATCGACTAACAATTAATCGTTTGAATACCCTAATATTATCATTAATGTTTTAATACCCTAATAGGTATACGGAATACTGCCGGTCACTAGAACACAGAAAATAATTCAGAATTTTATTAATTTAAATTCGAATTAGCCTTTAATAATGGTTTCAAGCAGATCAACTGCTATCATTAAATAAATACCGACGAACAACTCAAAAGTCAGCATTGTAATTTGTTGGTACAATGTTGTGTGAACTAGTGAATCGATATATAACGTTTTAGGTTAGGCGGCGAAAATTTTATTTAATAGTCTACTGATTTTATCTTTATAGACATTTAAAATAATCAACAAAATATTATATGATAAAAATGTAATGATACAATGGAATGACATGCAAAACGTATCAATTTAAGTAAAACATTCAAAAATATATGTATGAAAATATTTGAGAATAATTGCAGTCCTCATATAATGAGTACTGCATATTATATATGTACATGTAGGGATATATTTAACGGACAGACACAATAATCTGGCAAGACTAATAAAAAATTACGGACGGACAGAAGAGAAATATGAGACAGAAAGAAAAGAAGTACAAAACTGAAGAAATTAGAAAGTAGATTCAGTCGGAAAAAAGATTCAAGTTGTGACAGTAGTGTCGAAAGTTAATAAGTCGTTAATAATAAATAAAGCTGTAGTTTTTTTTAAAGAAAGATAATTGATTCGGACGGACATTATATTATATTTCTCAACCTTTATTTAATTTTAAAAAACTCAAATTTATAAACTACTAGTTAACTCGGCAAACGTTGTTTTGCCTTATAAATTTGCTCTAGGAAACACTTGTTAGTTCAAATATATTTAATACTCTTCACTGAACTGCAAAACTTTACATTGATATGAGCAATCAATGCCTGCGTTATTAATTATTTTAATAAAAGATTATCCGCCATTTTCGGTACTTTAGTGTGATAGTTGGGGATAGTGAGAAATATCCCCTGTACGGCCCCCTTACTTATAAAAAGTAAACCGTATACATATGCTCTACGGTACATATATAAAATGTGCGTCACTATAAATCAAAATTATTTTTTTAATCACAATATCTTTGAAAAATGTCTAAGATTTTAAAATGTATCAGTTTGTCAAATTTGACTTGTTAGTTAGTTCACAATGGATAATCAAAGACAAGTGCATACAAAAATTATTCAAATAATTCAAAAAAAACCATATTGGAGTTATACAAAAGTTGCTAGGGAAGTCCATGTGACCAGGCAATGTTCAACAAAGTTCAACAAAGACCTAAAAATTTAAAGAAAGCCTGGAACAGGTAAAGCAAAACTGGTAACGAACGACGCGAAAGTCAAAAAGGTTGAGAAGCTTTTGCTAGCTCTTCCAAACATTTCTGGTCACGAAGTGGCCCGGCGCGTGCAATGTTCGGAAAGTTTTGTGCGCCGAGTTAAAGCTAAAGCTGGCCTTAAAACATTTAAAGTCCAAAAAGTTCCGGATAGAAATGCTAAGAAGAATATTGAAGCAAAAAAAAAGAGCAAAACTCCTCAAAAAAGAATTTTTTCAAAAGTTCTAATGTTGTGTAATGGATGATGAAACTTACGTTTTTGCAGACTTTACGCAGCTTCCTGGCCAAGAGTTTTATGTAGCGGATAGTAGAGGCAATGTTTCTGAAGAGTTCCGAACTAAAAAACTATCAAAATTTCCCAAAAAGTTCCTAGTTTGGCAGGCTATTTGTAGCTGCGGCAACAGAAGTGCATCGTTTGTTACATTGGGATCAATAAACTCAGATATTTATATCAAAGAGTGTCTTCAAAAGAGGTTGCTCCCATTTCTAAGACAGCACAACATATCAACATTCTTCTGGCCAGATTTGGCAACATGTCACTACAGTAAAAGCGCAATAGACTGGTATAATAAAAATAATGTTATTTTTGTTCCAAAAGAGGCTAACCCACTAAACTGCCCAGAGCTGCGGCCTATTGAAAGATATTGGGCTCTGGTCAAAAGAGAACTAAAGAAGAGTACATCTGTTCCCAAAACCATTACTAGTTTTCGATATAAATGGACAGCTGGTACCAAAAAAATCACCGAAAACACTATAACATTGCTTATGGATGGCATAATGAATAAAATAAAAAAATTTATAAAATTAAATTAATTTTTAAATAAAATAATACAGAATATAAATCTGTAATCAAAATGCAAAATAAAACTGTTTTATTTTTAACTCTAGCTTACTCCAGTCAGTTTTTATTTGACTTTTGATGTGTTACAGTTTATAGTGACGCACATCTTATATAATAAAGAGTTTTATAGGGCAAAGAAAGTAGCAATAGTAACTCAGAGCCCTGATGAAAAATACCTACCAAGTAAATAATTCACCGTCTAATATTTTTTTTGAATGTCCTACAAAAAGGCTTAAAGCAATACAGAACAATGAAGAATTTTATCGATTGAATTTACAGCGAAGATACAGATTCGATGGCGGTATCTTATACTCTACTTGTTATTTTCTCTTTCAGTGATTTCGTTGAAATAAAATACGGCTGCGACGTTCATTTCATCGAAACTGTATTTCTGTTGCAGTTCTCTAATGCCCTGAGTTGAATTCATTTTCATTACGTGGCATAGTGGTTAGAGCGTTCGCACAGAAACTCAAACGACCGAGGTTCAATCCCAGCAAAGGACAAAAATTATAAAATTAAATTTGCTGTTGTTCTGAATTATAATTAAACAAAAATAAGAGGTTCCCACCCCCTCCCCTCCCCTCCATCAAGAAGAAAAACCACTCCCTAACATATCCAGTCTATTCCACCAGAAACGAATGATCAGGAATACAGCGCCACCTTCTAAGAAGATAACAGCTATCCTAATTAGTGAAGTCGATAACCACTCACTATCAATATCTACTGATAAATGGGGCAATTGCTGTTGATCATTCAAGGGTGAAGGTTTAACACAGGCCTTTGAGTGATCACTGATAGCAACTTGTCTCATTGACATATGGCAACCAATAAAATTAAGAAAAATGTATCTATTTGAGTTTTGGTCTTAAAAAAATGTAATTTCTATTAAACAAAAATCGTCGTTTCTACCGAATGACCCAATACTATGAAATTTTTGTTCTACCGTTACAGTATTAATATTTAATGAATGAGGAATTTCCATCCATGTCAATGTAGTAGTCTTCTTGCTATAAGCAGGGTTGTCAGATAGTTTTTAAATTTTGTCCCCGATTTCGAAATTCATTTACCCAAAAATCCCCAAAACTCTGATTAGTTCATCAACAAAAATCCCCACAGAAACTGTATCACTAATTTTGATCGTATGTACATATGCTTTATTAAATATTTACTACTATACTTAGTGGAATTACCCTGTTTATTAATAAGGTCGAAGAAGCGTTTTGCCATTGAGCCCACAAATTTTTAAAACATATCGATTGCAATGTTCTTCTACACACTTTTAACAAACTCCCATAACTGTTCCTTAATAGAAAGGGTTTTTCCTCTAAGAGCCGCTTTGACAATTTTCCATAAATTTTAAAAAGGATTAAAATCTGGGGGCTGTGCAGACCTAGACACTATTATTTTGAAACCATCGTTTTGTTCGCTTCGATGTGTGTTTCATGTCGTTAACTTGTTGAAACAACCATCGATGTGCCATTTCATATTCAGCATAAGACATCATGATTTCGTTTAAAATAATTGTATAGTATACACATCAATTCTTAATAAATGTTCTATACCATAGTATGAAAAATATTCCCATACCATTAAGTGGAAAAGTAATTTGTGCTCGGACGAAACTAAAATTATTTTTTTTATCCCCGAAAGAAGTAGTTTAACTATAAGACCCTCAAATACTGAATTCCACTGTAATAAAAACTATTAAAATCGGTGGGGGAAACATAACGGTATGGAGATGTTTTTATTTATATCATAAAAAAACCAAACTAAAACTAAAAGCACACGTTTCAAAAATTTTATATGAAAGCATGAGTTTTAAACAAGTTTATAAGCAAGTCTTGCTTTCTCACACTTTCATATGAAATTTTAAAAATTGCAGAAAAATGTAGATTATCCCCAATAAAATCCCCATTCCAAATTGATTTTTTATGCTAATTTCAGAAAAAAAAAAATCCCCATTTTGGGGAAAAATCCCATAATCTGACAACACTGGCTATAAACTGTATACATACATACATACATAATTGGCAATTACAAACCTGTTTCAGGGTTACGGCCTAACTTCTCGCAGCACTCATGTTGTGTGTGTTAATTTTTTTACACGATTACCGGGACCTACAGCTTAACGTCGAACCCGTATGATAGACTTGGGAAACTTGTTTATGGCAATCAGTGGAATTAGTTTTTCGCAGAACTTTTGCCAGAAAACTGCTACGAGATGGTCGGCTAAAAGAGCTGGGGTTTGAACACGGAGTTCTCGTCTTATACTCTCTCGTCAATACACTACATACTAGACTACAGCGTTCATATTCCTGTTTACCACTACATATTTATGTAGCTCGACAGGTGATTATATGGAATTTTTAGTATTTCGAGCAGCTTTTTTGAACGTGCTCCATGAAAATGTTAAAGCCATACCAAGATAATTGGACTCATTTATTATCTCAATTTCATTTCATTTAAAATAGCATTTTTCTCTATTATAACCTCAACCTCCATTTCTAAACACCTAAATTTGAGATTTGGTAAGAAGTATCTCAAAGTTCAAAAACTCTAACTTCGCATTTAAAGGGCATTTCTGAAATTTGGCTGCTTTAATTTATAAAGCTCTTGGTCTCTCCTGAATAAAAGTAAAATGTGTACTTATGACTTTTCAGATATTAAGAGACGATATATTTGATATATTTGATTTTTTGTAATAAAAGTAAAACAAAATAATTAAACGTCTCTAACAAGAAGTGTCTCACCTGTTTTATAGTATGAAAGGGGACATGCGGTCCGTACGATAATGTACGTCAAAAACCTCGTGCATTCGAATAATAATTCTGCCGTAAACAAATGGAAGAATTTGAATACAGAATTTTTAAAAATTTTTGTTCGTAAGCGATTTTCTTTATTTGCAAAAATATTTAAATTATTTTGAGATTATTTAGTATTTTTTATTTTTATTTAAACCCATAATTTCTTTTTTCCACAAAAAACTAGAACACATTATAACCTTCACCAATTTATTCGTGTTTACCTTAGACTGAAGAACTATTTTTAACAGTCAACACATTAATTTCAAATTATTTACACCATAAAATTTGTAATATTTATAGATAAAAATCTAACCACAAACAACAGCTGTTACGGTAACAAGACAAGCCAACTGAAAACGATAAATAAATCTTCAAAATAAAATTTTAAATTAAAATGAAAAAGCAAAGAAATAAGAAGAAATAAAAAGAGCAAAGAAAGATGCAAAAACTTCGAAAATTTAATTTAAAACTCATTTGTAGACAAATGACTTTTGATGTATTACAGTTTATAGTGACGCACATCTTAATTTAAAATTTCATCAAATTTTTCATTCATTATTTAGGTGAGGTATAAATTTTCCCTTGGAGCGGGTCACCTTAACATTTAGAGGTATGAAAAATAGATGTTGACCGATTCTCAGACCTACTCTATATGCACACAAAATTTCATGAAAATCGGTCGAGCCATTTCGGAGGAGTTTGGCAACAAACACCGCGACACGACAATTTTATATATTAGAAATTAAAATAAATGAATTAATGAATATTTTATAATAAAACATAAAAAAACGAATTGCTCTTTTTTTATTCTTCTTACATACATATTATGTATATAATACAGAGTGGTAAACGAATCATTCATTTTTGAATTGATAAAATTTTGAATTAATTCTTTTCTCCAAAAAACAAATTGAATTAAATTTGAATCAATTCATTTGAATTTAGCGAACATGAATTGCAATTCATTTTCAATTCAAATGAATTGGTAAAAAGAATTGCAATTCATTTCCAATTCATTTGAATTGATTTTGAATTAATATAAATGAGTTAGAAAAAATGAATTGCAATTCATTCCCAATTCATTTGAATTGATTTTGAATTAATTCAAATGAGTTAAAATATGAATTGCAATTCATTTTACCAATTCATTTGAATTAACACGAAAAATGAATTTGTTATACATTTCCAATTTATTTAAATTGAATTGATTCTGAAAAAAAGACTGTATTGCAAAAGCATCACCCTTTTTCCAAGTATCCACTACTAATAATGAATCACCCATTTTCTATTACTTTTAATCCAAGTATTTATTACTTATTTATAATAATTCTCTTTGTTACATTTATTTCATAAGTAGTACTTGAAGAACCAAACTCCAAACACCAAGTTTACTTCAATTGAATGCAATTCATTTTTGATTTGATAAATTTGAATTACAAGTTACTTTTATAATTCATTTGAATTAATTCCAAATCATTTCAATTCAAATGAATTAGAAATGAATTGCGAATTTAGCGAACATGAATTGCAATTCATTTTCAATTCAAATGAATTGGTAAAATGCATTGCAATTCATTTCCAATTCATTTGAATTGAATTGATATTGAATTAATATAAATGAGTTAGAAAAAATGAAATGCAATTCATTCCCAATTCATTTGAATTGATTTTTAATTAAATACGGAATGTCTTGTTATTCAAAAGCGAAATAAGTAGTACTTGAAGAACCAAACTCCAAACACCAAGTTTACTTCAATTGAATGCAATTCATTTTTGATTTGATAAATTTGAATTACACGTTACTTTTGTAATTCATTTGAATTAATTCCAAATCATTTCAATTCAAATGAATTAGAAATGAATTGCAATTCATTTTGCCTAATTCAAATGAATTGCAACTCATTTTGCCCAATTCATTTGAATTGGAAATGAATTGCAATTCATTTTAGCTAAATTCAAATGAATTGATTCAAATTTAATTTAATTCAATTCTTTTTTTTTTTTTTTTTGTTGAAAAGAATTAATTCAAAATTTAGCTAATTCGTAATGAATTGAAATCAAAAAAGAATGATTCATTTACAACTCTGGTGTTTTTATAGAATTCACATTGAATTTTGAACACCATTTAAATAAAGCTTTCAAATCAAATTGCATTTATTTGAAGAAGACTATATACATTTTATTCTTATATACCTGAACATATTAGATATCGCCTGGCTCATGCTTTGCTATTATCTAATATAAACTATTGTCTTGAAATAATTTCTGGTTCATTACGAAGAAATATGCGTATTTATGGGAGGACTACTAGGAAAGTTATTAGCTATATTTATAACATCAGGATTTGGAAATATGATCGTGTTACTGCTTGTGTCCCCAAAGTTTTGGGTTGTAGTTTTGAGTCTTATCTTAGTGTGCGTTTGCTCTTATCCTTCTATAAGGTGATTAAGACTGAACAGCCTTTTCCAATTGCTAAATATCTCAGATTCATAGCTTTACACGCAATGTTCAAATTGAGGCCCCTTAAATATAAAGTTAACCAAAACTCTCAATAAATGAAATGCGTCTGGAGCACAATTTTGTACGGAAAATGAAGATTTGGATTACATTGCTTTGATATCACTTTCAATATATGAAACATCGTTTATTATTAGAGTATGTCGGCTTTGGAATAATATTTCTTTTTTCTCTTAAAATGTTTACATACTCTAACAATATAAATATATATAGAAGATTACTGATAAATTATTATATTATATCGGGGTAAATAAATAGATTCATAGATTCGTAATTAAATAGATTCATAGATTCGTAATTAAATTCTTTATTTTGATTTTATTTATCTTAGTTAGGGAGCCACTTACTTTCATATCTTATTTTTTATCAAATAATGTTTTTTAGCTTAAGTATACTATATTATTGGCCTTATAGGCTTCCAAAAGGTATTGAAATTTAATAAATAAATAAATAAAATTTTTAGAAATTGCTTTACAGAAAAAGGAGTGTTTATAAGCCAAAGCAAATTTCCAGGTTCGATGTCGTTTTTTAATGGATAAAATTTAACTGAAATATTAGCGGTAATCGCAATTCGTTGCAGACGGTCTTTAAAGTCTCTCAAACTTATAAAACCAAGTTAAATAACACCTTCTGCAAGATTTGCAAGGGCTTTTGAAACTAATAACGATTACCGCTATTGTTTTCATTGTCTTTAAAAAGATTAGATGCTACTTTCAATTATGACAAATTAAGTTGAATTTAAAAAATCACAAACTTTAAAACAAGGAAAATAGTAATGTAGTTAACAAATTACAAATTATGTACAATATACTATGATGAGTATGCTATGAATTTAGAAGAATAATAATATTGTTAAGCTCATTGACTATTCTTCTAAACGTGTCAGCTTTAGGAGAATTACCTCTAAAGAAATGTTACAGAGCGTGGTAAGAAATACCATATAAAAAATATGTTTTTAATCAAACAACCGGAGTGCATGTATGTATATCGCTCTGACAACACTTAATATAAGTGACCAATTTTTCATATTTTTACAGCTCTCCAACGATGGCAATATATTGAGAGTTAATTGGACAGAGTATGGCTACATATTTTTGCTTTCAAAGGAACAAGAGTCATGTAAAGGGCATTTACATATATATGCATCATTAAACTCCCTCGAAAATCGATATATTAACTAAACAAAATTCCTATCTTATCGATTGTAAACATAATAGGTATAAAAATATAATTTAGACTAGAAAAGTCAAATAAAATCCTAGCTACCGAAAATATGAGATTTGTTCTCACAAATTGCATAAGTTCGCATCATTTCACGGTGTCATTCTATCATTTTATGCCAACCGTATAATAAAATTACATATAGTAATTGTAGTACTCACATTGTGTGTGTTAATTTATTATGCATGAATACCGGGACCTACAGTTTAAAGTTGACTCCGAACGACAGACTTGAGAACCTTGTTCATGGCAATCAGTTGCTCTCAGAGCTTTTGCCAAAAGGCTGTGCTAAGAGGTAGCCGCCGAAAGAAATATTTTTTTCATATATCTTTTTTTCAAGATGTCATAGCTGAGATTTTAACCCTTCGCTATAGTCTTAGTAAGCCAACATTAACCACTAGACCACGGCGACTGGAATAAAATTAGTTCTATTTAAAGACAAAGTTGTAACATTATTATTTGCATTCACATGAAAATGCTTGAGCTCATTAAATTAAAATAAAGACAATTTTGTGTCACATCATGCAAAAATTCAACACAACAAACAAAACGAATTTTTGCAGGAACTGCTAAGGACTCTTTCGAATATCCCCTTAGAATACAATGACCTTTTGTATGTCTGTAAAACATGTCACTTAGACTGACAATTACTGATTTCCAATTCTATAAAAAATCAATCGAACTATCTGAAGTGTATGCATGAAAAAATTTGTATACGCTGTAGCTTAAGTAATTAATTCCATTTATTTTCAGATAAATTGACAACACATTATAACAGAATCCCACCAAATTGTACATGTTTATGTTTTTTATTTAAGAACCCTGCCCATTTTTATTCTCCTAATGAAAAACTACACATGCTAAGTTTAATAGTGATAGTAGTTTTAGGAGTTATTTAACGTTGGACAAACAAACCAACGTCCATTTTTATATGTATGGCTATATATTTTTATGTGTATGTCTCTATAACTATTTTTATTTTAGGTTATCGACTTTATACCTATACATAAGCAAGTGGAAATCATAAACTTGTCAAAAACGTTAAATAACTACCTATTAGAGAAGCATACTGGTGTAAATCAGTTGCATATTAAATGTATATTACATCGTAAAGAAAAAATTTTACAGCTATTCTCTCGTAGAGTACTCGATTTGACTATCGCTGACATGGATGGTGCTGATGCAATACTTTTAGAATGGCTAAAATATTACATGCAAAATTCCAAAGACATATGTTTTTATAAAATAGCCAGAGAAGCAAAGCACTTAAGTGATCTATTAAATATGCCGACATACTATATACGTCAGGGAACCCACTTACAAATTAAATCTATTTTGGCAAATGTGAAAGAGCATACACTTCTACATAACTTTAAATTAGATGTGTATACCATTCTAAGAACATGTGGTGAAATGATTCTTCAACCTGAAATATATAGAAAGTTCTTAGACACAGTAGAACAAACTGTGTTTATTCGTATAACACAGTGTGATAAACCAACAAATACCGAAATTACTTGTAGTGAAATTATAAATAAAAATCAGTGGTTATTCGACAATCATATACTAGTCCACAACTTACAGGATGTTAATCATGAAGAGACATGTGCGTCACCAGAACCACCAGAACCACAAGCATCACCAGAATCACCAGATTTAATAATAATTGAAGAAACTGTCGTTCACATAGACATTAGTAACGAACACGAAGATAATTCTTTATCAAACAAAAATGATTTAGAGGGTAAGTTATAATTAATCTGGTATGTGATGGAAATCAATTTCAATTAAAATTGAATTGGACTGCAATTTCAAGTTGCTATAACTTTCAAATCCGAAAAGATTTGGAATTTATTTTTTACTCATCACTAGGGCAGCCAAAAATATGCATTAGGATTTTTTTTCTGAATTTTACTGACAAAACAAGCAAAATATTAATTAATTTTAGGAAAATCTACGACGTTTAACCCCTATTTGTTACTGCATATTTCGTCATAAATGCATACTTTTGCATTTTTAATTTTTTTTTAAGAATTATATAGCATATTTTACAAATTCTAACATATGTTAAAAGAATTTACGTGTATAACCAAATTTTATTTTTTCAAAATAATGACTACCTACTAGAAAGCAAAAAACAAGTTAAATACAAAGCATAAAAACTTTACATTTATGGGAATTAGCGTTTAAAAAAATTGCTTAATAATGAATTCTAAATTAAGTTACTTGTTTTTCAACGTTGTACCTATTGGGGAAAAATTGCAATAATTGCATGGTATAAAAAATTAAACTGAAAGTTAGTTTTTAAATTAATTAAATTTTCGTAAGAATATGTAGAAAATCAAGCCAATAAATAATATATTAGTGAATACCGAGATTTTAAAACTAATAGGAAAGTTCTGTTTTGTAAAGTTTGAAATAAGCCAGTGTCAGCAAAGAAATATATTTACCATAAAACAACACCTCGGAAGTCAAAAACATATTGAGCTCAACGCAAGAAATTATACTAGGAAACGTTTGTTTTCAAATTTACACCGTTGATGTCGAAAGAAGTTTCTAGATGTACAAGAGCGTTTTACGACAAAGCTTCATGTTTTAAAATTTGAGCGATATGATTGTTATTTATTGCAACAATAATTTAAATAATTTTTACTCTTTTATTTTGTATAGTTGTCAGTCTGAATTTTTTGACATTTTTTATTTTTTATTTTTAATTTTGAATTAAAATAAATATATCGCTCATTTGCGAGAAGAGTGGCATAACTAAAAAAAAAACGATTCTGAGATAATCCATTTAAACATTTTAGTTTAGCCAAACTGATAGGAAAAGTACAAGACACTTTTGGTCGCCACTCAGTGAAAAAAAGATATAAAAATAAAATTTTTAGATATGTTTTAAATTACAGCTCGTTTCATATTTCTACATTATCAACTCAAAAAATGTGTTTTTTGAGTTATGTAACTCTTCTCGTAAATGAGCCATATGTAAATATACAAGGAATTTTATTTTATCTGGTTGGTGGTTAATTGTTACTTTTCATGTTTTAAAATTTTTGAAAAAATACGTAATTTTACATCAAATTTCCATAGAGCATATTTTTAAAGCTTAGAAGTGTTTTTTTAATGCATATTTTAGGCGCTTAAAACTAATTTTATAGAGCGTATTTTTGACTGACTACCGCCTCTACTTCCTTAATTACTAAAATTGTAAAATAATTAAAATGGTTAATTTTCGATTGAATTCTTTTTCCATCATATACCGGCATATTTTGTAAATGATTTTATATTATTTTATTTTTGAATATTAATTATATTACAATTTCAAAAATAAAAATCCAAATTTTACAATTAAAAAGCCATATTTCATAATTAAAAAGCCTTGAAGAATATATTATATTTTGGAAATTGAATTGAAAAAAAAAAATTTTTAAATCCTAATGTTGAAAAATATTGAATAGATTTATGTATTCTTCTTGTCTATTGTTAATTGCATCGACAAGCTGCCAAAAATTACGATAATAATCATTAACTGATCCAATTTCTTCAGCATTTCTTTTGTTTCAGCCCGGGGTCTAATTCTTCATTTAATACATCCAAATGTATTCTCGATGGGATTAAGATAAGGTGAATAAGTAGGTAACATCATTAAATGGGCACACAAAATATAATATAGTATACTTCAAGGCTTTTTAGTTAGTATATATCGCTCATTTGCGAGAAGAGAGGCATAACTCAAAAAAGCGCTTTTTAGGCAAATCCATTTAAAGCAGAAGAGACTTTTGGTCGCCACTTTAACGATGAAAAGATATAAAAATGTAATTTTTAGATATGTTTTAAATTACAGTTCGTCTCATATTTCTGCATTATTAACTTAAAAAATGTGTGTTTTGAGTTATGCCACTCTTCTCGCAAATGAGCGATATGTATTTCTTATATTTGTCTATTTTGTCTTGCTCTGTAATTCCAACTTGATTGTGTGCTTATTGGATTAAGATCCTAATACTGGTATTCTTATGAGAATAAACATCCGTTAAGGAATATGCATAACAACACTAGCAGAATTGAAATAGTTTTCGACCCAGTTACGAAAGGTCTCATTAGAGTTATTTGTGAATTTTTATTTTTGAAATTGAGTGTATTTAAAAGTTTCATATAAAAGACTATCATGAGTTTATTATTTTAAACGTATTTTATTTTTCATAAATACAATAATTAGAATTTAAATTAAGTTAAATGCAGCAGTATTTTATGACTAATCAAAATCATATGTATGAAGTAAAATCACTTGTTCTCATATTGATTATTATATGAGGCGTTCAGTGCACATATTGATTAATTCCATAAAATAAAAAAATGAGAAATGCGTTTGCAGTGTTTTTTAAAATTTTTATTATAATAAAGGGTTATTCATTTTGCGGTTTCAAAAGTAAACGTAAATAAAACACATATAAAATATATTTTTCATGATATTTCTTTTTTATTATAAAGTTTAAACGTTGACAATATGTGTGAAACACTAAATCATTTAAATGACCTCCACGCGAAGTGTTGCAAGCATTGATTCTTTTGAGGTAATTTTCTACCACTTTTTGACACATATTGGGCGGTATCTCAGCCATAACTTGACGAATGTTGGTTTTTAAGTGCTCAAAATTTTAAAGGTTTATGTGCATAAACACGGTCTTTAGCGTAGCCCCACAAAAAAGTCTAATGGTGTCAAATGATCTTGGTGGCCAGATGATATCGCCACGACGAGAAATTACGCGGCCAGGAAATGTCTCTTGCAATAGAGCCATATTTGTTCGAGTTGTGTGGCATGTGGCACCGTCTTGTTGAAACCACATATTCTCCAAGTCGTATTATTCAATAGCAGGCAAAACAAGTCGGTTATCATATGACCATAACGCTCCGAATTGACGGTGACAGTTGTTCCATCGTCGTTTTCGAAGAAGTAAGGTCCAATCACACCTTCGGGCCAAAGAGCGCACCAAACAGTGACTTTTCTGGATGTAATGGCCTCTCTTTAATTACTTGAGGATTCTCAGAACCCCAAATAAGACAATTGTTTTTATTGCTTCACCGCTGAAGAAAATTTTGTTCGAAAAATTGCCGTCCACCGCCTGTTGTTCAAGCACCCAAGCACCAAAGGTATAAGCTATTGAGTGAAACAATCCAAAATATTTTCCAGTTGTGATACTCATATTGAACGTATTTTAGCAAACTGGCCATTGTGGCGTATGATGGGCGTATGTATTAAAATCGTTTAAACCCAATAAATTGTAGAAAAAAATAAAATATTCGAAGAATATGGGATTTGGATTGTTTCACTCAATACCTTATACCTTTGTCAATTTTCGGTCGATTTTCTTCTGGTTGGTGTTAGTTCTTGCGTAGAAGTATCATCTTGACGTACATGAAGAGAAACCAAATGTTTTTTCGACGATTTGTACTTTTCCATCGGCACAGAAGCACTGTAAAATATGATTTTTTTGAAAATGTGCCATATTTTCATCAATATATTTTGAACCGCTTTAAAAATCAAAAATCCAGTTATACATATTTGTTCTTCATCTCAATATCTTCCATTTGATACCAAGAACGACCCAATAGGACATATCTAGCTCGAGATATAATTTGTCAAGTGAAAAAAGGTCGAAAAAATGAGAAAATGACCATATCTCAAAAACTGTTCCATAAAAAAAGTTTAACCTTGATTTTTGAATTCAGCGGAAGAAAATACATAAGAAAAATCACATCTCATCAAATGTACATGAAAAAAATTTCATTTTGTAAACTAGTGTAATTGGAGTTATTTGTTTACATATAAAATTATAATACGTTTTATAATATCGACATTTAAAAAGATCTCTATTAAACTAAAAATTTCGTTAAATATGCAACATAATTTCCTCCTAAACGGATCTGTCATTTCATAGTGGGTTCGAAAAGTTTTCAAATAAAATGGGCTATTGTAACGCAATGAGCACAGGGGAAAATTTAACTTCAGGTTGCTTAAAAGAAAATCGGATACAACAATTTCATTTAAAAGATTTACAATAATTGAAACGTTATGCACAATTCGCCTACTTTTCAATGTTAGCAATATTATAAAAGCAAGTCGTGATGAACATGATGGAAGTAAAAAATATCCTTTTTTACTCTTTTTTAGCATTACTTTTATATACACTCCGGTTCACTTATTTAAACGCACAAAAAATCCCATATTCAGGAGCCGGTATCTTTTGCAATTTTTAACCGATTCCAGAATTTTAAAACAGAAATGGAAGCTATACATCTTGAGATATAAACAAAATCATGACAATGGTGGTTTCTTAACTAAGGAACCTTTTTTTGAGGAATTTATAAAAAAAAATCTAAAAATGTGGTATTTTTTTTGGTTCACTTGAATAAAGGCACTTTATTTTTTTTTATTATTTTTAAAGTAAGCGGTGATTTTTTGTTGGGGGCGTTTGTTTATTGAAATTTATTACATCTTAGTCGATTTACGAATCAAAATGGCAAAACAAAAAATTTTAATCTATCGGAAAGGGCTAAAATCGTTGTCGACAATTACATTAAGGACCCCGAGGGGTATGGAAAAAATTTTAAAGGAAGGGTTTCATTGTCTTTATGTACTTATGAGAAAATAAAAATCATCAGAATTGCTTTTAATTCTGCCTTATCCTTGTCAAAAATAAGAGCTCAAGCTGGAGTGCAAGCGAGCAAGTCATCAGTACGAAGATTTATTGATAGCTGTGAGTATCTTAAATACCAGAAATTACAAAAAAACCCGCCACTTAATGGTCCTCGTAAGGAAAAGCGTCTTCAATTCGCAAAAGACTACATGGTATGGGATGTGCAGCAAAGAGGCCATGTAAATGACTGGAAAACCGTTGTATTTACGGATGAAAAGGGGTTTAATTTGGATGGACCTGATGGCTACAACTATTATTTCCATGATCTGCGTAAAGAAAAGCGATTTTTGAACCGACATCACAGCCGAGAGAGCGGCGTTATGGTGTGGGGTGCTATTACGTACTATGGCACCATCGATCTTGAATTTCAAAATGCAAAAATGACTGGTGCAACCTATAGAACGTTAATGGAGTCGGCTTTTCCGAAGTTCAATGAACTATTTGGTCCAATACCTTGGATATTGCAACAGGATAATGCCCTTATACACAACGCCAGAGTGGTAAAGGAGTACATTGCAAGCCAAAATGTTAATATTCTTGACTGTCCACCCTATTCACCAGATCTAAACATTATCGAAAATGTGTGGGGTTGGTTATCTCGTAAGGTCTATGAAGGAGGTAGACAATTTGATGACAAGCAGTCACTAATTCAGGCCATTAAGGATGCTTGGTATGAAATTTCGTTGGATTACATCAATTACATCTGTCAATGAAAATATGTATATTTGAAGTTATTAAAAACAAAGGGGGTTGTACCCATTACTAATAGTTCTTTAATAAAGCAAATAAAGTAATAACTTAAAAAACAAGAAAAGCTGTTTTTCATTAAAGTTTATTCAAGTGAACCAAAAAAGAAAATACCACATTTTTAGATTTTTTTTATAAATTCCTCAAAAAAGGTTCCTTATTAAGAAACCACCATTGTCATGATTTTGTTTCTATCTCAAGATGTTTACCTTCCATTTCTATTTTAAAATTCTGGAATCAATTAAAAATTGCAAAAGATACCGGCTCCTGAATATGGGATTTTTTGTGCCTTTAAATAAGTGAACCGGAGGTATATTAAAGAATATCTTTTTTCTAACTAAACAAGTAGTTTTAATATTCTTGCTCCTTAAATAATTACTCTTAATGAATGAATTGAAATAAAAAGCACAACAATTCTCTACTTATATATATATACGAATATATCCCTTAACAAGGATAGTAAAATCTGGTTCTGGACAGATTTGTTATGATCAATGTGAACATTATAGTACGGATGCCATACAATTGAACCATACTCTAAAATTGGTGTCGCATTAAGTTGTAAATGCCAATGCCACTTTAGCAATGATAATCAAACATTATTAACAAGTTGTGAACTGCAATAATTGCATTAATTTAGGTGAAACGTACATACATATATCCCAGCAGAAATTAGTGCTTATCGATAAGCTATTTTGTAAGGAAGAAATTGTAAACAATCACTTACTCGTGCGCATCAATAATGAATGTTTTTTATATGAAATGAGCCGCTAAAATGCAATAGAAATGCAAATTTTTTGCGACCAGTAAGCAAATATTATACAAAATTAAAAATAATAAGGTATGAGTAAACAATATAATGCTCCCATTATTGCTTACAATTTTATTTATTGCTTCCAAATTTGAAAAATTTTCTACTGGGATATTGTTTCACTTTTAGCATTTCATTGTAGATAATTTGTTTTCTGCTTTTTAATACAAATAATGAAAATGATGCATTTTATTGTGGATGTTCGTTTTCATGACTTTGCAGTATTTAAAATTTAAAACTAAAAGAATTAAATTTTTATAATAAATAAGAAGGAGGGAAAATAAAAATTTTTTGCACATTTTTTCTGATTATATTCTCTTTACTGAAGGGAACTTTCAGTCTACATTGAATACTTTTGGCCAATTTTGAGTCTTTTTTGACTCCTCTGGGCGATTAAAATAGTCACTTATGATCTCATTTTTGAGTAGAAAATGAATGTTTTGTCGGGAGAAAATTATACCCTTGCCGCGACTCCGCTGAACGAATCATTTATGACTCCCCTGAACGAGTCATTTATGACTCCGCACACCAAACGAGTTATACTTACCTTTTTATTATCTTTTCAATAATAAAAATATTGTATTTTGTTTAAAAATGAAGGAATTCTTTTTTATTATATGTATATTATGCGCCTTTTTATTGATGAGACAAGTTTCTGGTGGAATAGACTGGAATGTAAGCAGCGGTTTCTTTAAGATGGACTTCTTGGAGGGTGGAACCTTTTACTTTTTTAAAATATAATTTAGAAATACCGCAAATTTTATTTTATAATTTTTGTTCTTCGCTGGGATTGAAACTTGCGAGTGGCTAACCACTATACCACGACATCACAATAATTGCATAACTCTTATTCTTTCAAATAAAATAAATCCCATTATAACGAAATGCAGAAGAAAACAATAAAATACGACGCATAATTATTAAAGCAGTCGTATTTCGAACGTCTGCACGATTAATTTATGATTCTGACATTTAATCAGTTTTTGGTCACCTAAGGGAGCCTTAAAAGACTCATTTTGGTGATTTTTGAAAAAACAATCTTCCAATTGCTGACAGGGATACCGTAGACAGTCGACGGTGTTAATGTGTATTAGTTGAGTTAATTCAAATTAACTTGGGCATTCCCTGTCAGCAATTGGAAGATTTCTTGCTCATAAATCACCAAAATGAGTCTTTTAAGACTCCCTTAGGTGATCAAAAACTGATTAAATGTCAGAATCATAAATTAATCGTGCAGACGTTCGAAATACGACTGCTTTTATAATTATTTTGCGTCGTATTTTATTGTTTTCTTCTGCATTTCGTTACAATGGGATTTATTTTATTTGAAAGAATAAGAGTTATGCAATTATTGTGATGTCGTGGTATAGTGGTAAGACGCTCGCACAGAAATTCAAACGACCGAGATTCAATCCCAGCAAAGGGCAAAAATTATAAAATAAAATTTAAGGTATTTGTAAATTATAATTTAAAAAATAAGAAGAAGTTAATCTTCAAGAATCCTTACATTCCAGTCTATTCCACCAGAAACTTGTCTCATTAATAAAAAGGCGCATAATATACATATAAAAAAAGAATTACTTCAGTTGAGCTTGATGAATTTTTTTTTTTTGTTTTTTTACATTTTTAAACAAAATACAATATTTTTATTATTGTAAAGATAATAAAAAGATAAGTAGAGCTCGTTTAGTGTGCGGAGTCACAAATGAATCGTTCAGGGGAGTCACAAATGACTCGTTCAAGGGAGTCATAAATGACTCGTTCAGGGGAGTCGCGGCAAGGGTACATTTTTCTCCCGACAAAACATTCATTTTCGACTCATAAATGAGCTCATAAGTGACTATTTTAATCGCCCAGAGGAGTCATAAAAGACTCATAATTGACCAAAAATGCTGACTGGGTTATCTCCAATGTAAATACACAAAACCAAATTGAATTAATACTGCACTAAGCTTTTTTAATATGGCAACATCGCATAAAATGAGTCAGCTTTTGGCAAGTTATTTCTAGTGGTAGTTGAAATGGATAGAAAGTAGCCAAAGTTACAAACCTCTCATTTCTATGGGTAAAAAGCAAATAAAAATAGTTCATAAACAAACTAACGTTGTCGTTTGCCTACGACATAAATGCAGAAACTGTCGTCTGTCAAGATAAAATTTTAATTTGTATTAGAGAGTTTTTAATGCACATTAACGCTGTCGTCTGTCTACGGTATTACACAGATATTTTGACCGATTTTTAAGCTAAATTTGTATTTCTTTCTTCTGTTGCAATATAAATATATATGTACGTATAGCTATTGAAAGTCAGTACTGTTATACTGGTACCTATGTATGTATTTAATGTAGATTGAAAGTTCCCTTCAGTAAAGAGAATATAATCAGAAAAAATGTGCAAAAAATTTTCATTTTCCCTAATTCTTATTTATTATAAGTTTATAGCCAAAATTGTAACTTGATACTCGTATGTGTTTCCTACATCCATATATAATTTATTCGTATCATCTTTTTATATGTACTTTGAAAACAAACGATGCATTAAGTAACAAAATTAGTGCAGCTTTTTTCCAGATACAAATAACTTTTCCTACATAAGATTTACATTTAATGCCCTATGGTGTTGGGTTTGTTTTTAATTTTTGTTTTTTTATATTTTTGTATACCAATGCACGTAAGATTAAAGTGATCTCTTATAAAGGCACAACAAAAAAAAAAATAAAATAAAAATTTATTCCAGATTTCCCGTCCATCCAAACTTGGGTTCCACAAACTACTAATTCAAATCTTTTGGATCCAGTGTTTTTTCAAAAAGGAGAAGATGAAATCTTTTTAGAACGTATTGATACAGAAAATGTTAAAGAAAACAAAACAGGCAAAATGGATTATATTAATAATATTAAAGAGTACAGACAATTAGAAAAGTGTAGATCTCGTTATGTTCAAGAAATGAAAACAGAAGAAGAAGAACCAGACAATTTAAAAAAATTTGATTGGACATCTGTTCGTATGGAATGGAAATATGAAGAAGACGTAGAAAATGAAAGAAATGAAGAGCTTTCAAGAATTCTAAGTACATCGGCAAAACACGAAATGGAGAATACTATTGAGACGCAAGATAAAAATACTAAAGATAAAAATGAAAGAGATGATGAGGAAGAAGATATTGAAATAGTTTTTGAAATAGAGGATGCCGATGAAAATGTTCAAATTGAAATACAGGAAATAATTAATCAGCATACACATCAAAACAATAAAACAACGCAATCATTTTCAAATGTAAATGATACAGAAAAACAGAAAATATTAGAAAAACAAACAACGAACAATGACAACAACGAATTGATGAACCATTTGAAAACAACCTCTGACGTTATATGTAAGGAATTGTTTACTCTTCAAGATTTAAAAGTGTCAAAACGTAAAATTTCCAACAACGATGAGAGGAACGGAAAGTACCATAATTCCAGTAACCTGCCTTTACTGCCAAATAAAGTAAAATGTATAGGTGAAGATTTTATACAAACTTCAAATAATTAAAATGATTTTTTTAAGATTTGAAATTTTTTCATTTATAAAGTTCGTAATATTGCAAAATAAATAAAATATTTTTGTAAACTCACATTTTTAATCGAAACATGTAGAGTAGTAGGTGAGACCCGTATTTCTTACATAAACTAAATCCTTAATCATTGAATTTAAAAACAAAGCGAAAGAAAAACAAAAAATTCAAATTAAAAATAAATTAATAACTAATATGAATCAAACAAGTAATATTAAAACCGCAAGTGAATTGCAAAAATTTAATAAAAAGTAGCTAATTGTTCCAAAATGTATTGTAAACACACTAGATTTCTAGCAAGACTTCAGAACTAACAACCTGTTCATAGAATACAAATTATCTGTAACGCACAAATAACTATGTATGTATAAATGTCAAACAAATTTGAGTTTATATAAATCAAATGTCATTTCTTGTTTAAAAGACGTAACAATTCATAGATTGTTTTGGTTTTTCTAACACGAATTCTTTTGAAAACAAAAAAAAAAAAAAGCAATGCGAATAGAAATTTAAAATATTTCTGCTATTAACATAATATATATAAAATATAATGAACACATATGTTTTTCGACCAATCCACACATAAGTATTTGTATTTTCTTTTTAGCTTTCAATTGAAAAATATTCACCAACTTCTAAGCACATACATATGAATAGAATTTTCAATTTTTTCCTTGTTTATTTTATTTTTCTGCTAAAATAGCTTTCTATATGGTTGCCATATAACAACCTAAGGTTGCCGAAAGTGAACTAAGGTGTGTTAGTGTGTTTGGCCTGACGTCTTCTATGAACAAAAATTAATATGAAAATAAAATGTGGATTAAATTCGCATGTCAAATAGGAAACTATGGCTGTCTTCCTAAATGTACATTTACAATGTATCAACACAGTATTAAAACCAAGCTGATACATTGTATTGTTACTTTGTTAATACGTTGCATACTAATACTTAGTAAACAAAATACATTTTAAGGTATAAGAAAAAAAAAAAAACGCTTTCTTATCTTCCTACGCCGCCATAGTGCTATGTGTTGTATTTATTTTGCATCTAATTTTTTTTTGGATGCCTTTCTTGCTTTTTCTAGCGTATTAACTACAACAATGTTGCAAAACGGAACACAATACATTGTAAATTTTTTTTGGGTTGCATTTACGAATACGCTACAATGTATTACTACAAAGCAACATGCATTTAGGAAGTCAGCCTATTATTTGGATTGACATTTCGTCAGTAAAGCAATCCACCTATCAGCTAAAATTTTTTAAGTGTCAAAACTAAAATAACTGACTCTACATGTGATTGAAATTTTTCTATGTAACTTAAATGTGATATTTAAAAAAAAGACTGATTATGTTGTAGAAATATGTATGTATATTTTTAAAGTAAATAAATCTATGTATATTAGAATACTGGTTAACTCTAACGCTGATTTTTATTTACCCTAGACACGAACCTTTAACAAAAGTGTACACATTGGATTGCTATTCAAATTGGGTTAAAGTTTTTGCTAAGATATGGTTTTTTGTAGTATTGGTTCATGAATTTGTTATATGCAATTAGTGGAAAGATTTCCAAATCCGTTTTAATTCTTTTAAATGTTACACTCCAACGTTTTAATGAAGCCACAAACCATTAGGAGTACTTGTATTTAATTCTATTTGTGGTTTAGTTGTCTACTAAAAGGTTTGAATCTGAAATAACTTGACAACACCAATGTAAAAGCAGTACTGTATGTTAGTGGTCGCCGTAGTCTTGTGGGTAGTGTACTGGCTTACTAAACGAAAGCTCCGGGTTCAAACCTCAGCTCTAAAATCTAAAACGAAATTTTAGAAAAATATTTGAAGAATTTTATGGGAAAGGGGCTTGTTTTCCCCAATCCCGGGATTAGAGATTTTCCGAGATATCTGAATTGATTGAAAAATAAATATGTAATTTAAAACTATGTATATTAATTTTTATATATGTACTACATACATACATATAAAACAATTAAAATATTTAAAAATTAAAAAAAAACGAAAGCAAACAAATCAATTTGTTAAAAAAATTAGTAGCGAATAAATTATTAAAGTATTCGGCATTTAAATATTATCACTAATATTTACTTCAAGTTTCAAATATAAAAATATTGTACTCGTCTGTTTACATGGTTTTTCATTTAATATTTTGCAATTATTGCAAAAAAAAATTTTTTTTTCAAGAGGATAGATATCGACGTTGTTCATTGATTTCTCCCTAAAAGTGAAATTTTAAAACTTGTTAGTTTATCAAGTGCTAAGTCTTTGATCAGGTACGATATGTACATAGATATGTATGTTCATACGTAAAAATTTTAAAGCTAAAAAGTAAATATCTACGAGTATATAATATTTAGTTTTTTTATTCAGTCTTCGGTATATTGCGTTTTTTTTTTCTTCTCTTAAAAACTTTTCAAAAAATTAAAATATCAAGTGTGCCGTTATTTGATGAATCGGATCTATTCTTTTCAAGATGATTCTGTATTTAAATTTTAAAATAAACTTTTTTAGGTATTTTTTGTAAAAAAATATAAAACTAAAAATTTAGCATGCATATACAGACATGTTCTGAAAATCAAGTGATTTTGAAATTACATATGATTTTGAAATCACTGAAGTGATTTTTTAGTGTTCTGAAAATCACAAGTTTTCTAACTTTTACAAGTGATTTTCATTGTTTTAAATCACAAACTTAAAGCTCTTTTGCTTCATTTATAAATCTGCCAGATTCATTGCTTCCATTTGTATTAAAATTGCACATTTATATTTTAAATATTAACCAATCTGTGTTAAATATTTTACAATATATTAATTTTTATGGACAAATTTAATAAATTTTTGTTTTTAATAACTAATTTAATTGACAAATTTAGTCAAATGGGATACAAATTCGAAACAATCTGATAACCCTGCTGTCAGCAATCTTCTAGCAAAAGTTTTTGGAGTAATTGACTGCCTTGAATAAGATTCTGAATTCTTTCGTTCGTAACCATTAGTAAACTGCCCGGTCATCATGGATGAAAATTGACGTACACGACATTCGGCAACAGTTTAGCATCTCACGAAACTTAGATAGTCCCAAATAGTTAGGGACTCCATTATTTTTATTTACATTCATACTTATAACAAAATTAAAAAAAATTTTGTTTCGTCAGAAAACGCTTTAATTAGATCAAATTTAACTGCAATGAATAAGGACACAAAGGACTCTGATGAGACTACCGTAGCTGGAGTCGAAAACAATTGTTCAGTTTGGCTAGTGTACTATTCCTTCACGGACATCATTTCTCCTTTAATTACCAAAAAATATTCATTGCAGTTAAAGTTGATCTAATTAAAGCATTTTCTGACGAAACAAAAATTAAATTAAACAATTGATCACACATTTCCTGGGGCTCGAACCCGAGCCTTCAGAATCTAATATAAAAATGCGCTCGCTTCTGGCGCTGCACTCTAACCACCACGGCTACAGTCGTACATGTCGTCGATGTCGACTAATGTGTATAAAATGGAATAAGGGCAAAAACAAAAATAAATTGTAATTCTGTTTCATCCAAATAAGATGACAAATACAAGAACAGCAATGATGGTAAGAAAAGGAGAATATGATAGAAACTGAATCTGATGGCACAAGGCAGTGTAAATTTTACATAAATGAGAATCTTTCCAATGAAAGTTATAAAATTCTCCGAGAAGCAAACACCCTAAAGAAAAGAAAAATTTTACAATCTGCATATTCATATAGAGGAAATGTATATGTTAAGCAATCGAGCAATGATGAACCTTTATGCATCATGGACCTTGATGAATTAAGAAGTTTTTTTTCCCAATAACGATGAAGCCTTATATAGTAATTCTAATATTTTTAATAATGCTGTTACATAAATCAACTAATTTTAGTATACAACTATTTTATCGCTTAATTTATTCTCAAATAAGTTTTTTAATTCTTTATATTTTTATCTTTTTCGTTTGTCTACTCGATATTTCCTTTATACTTTGCCTTGGTGTTTTACTGAATTTTACATTTTAATTGACTTTCTTGTCCAGTTTGATCCTTATGTAATTTATTTAATCATGACAATGTTCAAATTAAAAAAATGTTGATGTGCGTTTGAATATTTTTTTTTAATAATTTTTATCTTTTATGACGATGATGAATAGTAATGAATATGAAGAGAATTCCAATTATGTGACGGATAGCATTGTGAAGATTCTTGCCAAACGGAGCAAAGGGCTTCAAATATGTCATCTAAATGCCCAAAGTTTAAAACCGAAAATTGATGAATTCGGGTTGATTTTTGAGAATTCTTATGTTGACGTTATTTGTATCTCAGAAACGTGGCTAAATGACTCCACCCCAAATGGGCTTGTGTCCCTATTTGACTATAAGATATTTAGATCAGATAGAGTTACCGGGAGAGGTGGCGGGGTTGCCATATATGTTAGGAACCACATAACATGTAAGTTATGCTCGGAGACCGGTATAAATGATAGGGTTGATTACATTTTTTTTGAAATCTCGTCATTTGGTAGGAAAATGTTGGTGGGGTGTGCGTATAGGCCCAATAGTTCTGTTGAATATAGTAATTTTATAACTTACTAGATGAACCCGGTGTGTTTCGCTACCCCCTCGTTATATAATATAATTTAAAGTATTTGTATATTTTGCAGACAGTTGTGGGGGAAAGAAAGTGAAGCTACCCCACTATTTTAATTCAAATGTATTTTAAATTTGAGGTAAAGCCGTTAATAAACGTAGTAAAGAAGCACCAAATTTTATATAGAGCAAAAAGTTTAAAACTTTCAAACAAAATTTGGCGTGAAGAGGGGTGTGAAAGGGGGCGTGGCGTAAAAAATATGTATTTCTACCTCGTCTGGGGTATAATGTGTATACAATTTGAAGTATACCTTTTAAAAACTATATGGAAGCAATTACATAATCTTAAAAAAGTGGGCGTAAAAGTGGGCGTGGTTGAAAAAAAATTACCCTATTAATCATGCCAGAATCCCAGTTAAATGCTTTGAAAATTTCAGGAAGATCGGTCTAGAGGTTTGTAAGCGTTTTCGTACACGCGAATTGAAAATTGCTTTTAATTCGGCTAGAAAGGACACAAATAGGTTAATAAAACGAGCTAAGTCTGATTATTATTCTATGAAATTTGGTACTACTTTAGAATCTAAACGTACTTGGAAGGCAATTAGAGAAATTGGGATTGGTAGAAAGGAGGCTGGTGGGGAATGCTGTATTGATGCAGATGGCCTTAATGACAAATTTGTCAATAATACGCCTGCAATAGATGTCGCAGAAGAATCCGAATCTTTTTCGGCCTCTAATCAATCTGATGTGTTAGACCTCAATGTGTTTGGCTTTACATGCGTGAGTCAGTTTGATGTCTATTCAAGTATTGCACGAATTAAGTCAAATGCAATCGGTTTCGATAACGTTCATCCGAAATTTATAAGAATGATATTACCTTTTCTTCTCACATATACATATAACACATTTTTTTTAACAATATCATTACCACTAGCTGTTTTTCTTTGAAATCCAAACATGCAAACATAATTCCTGTCCCTAAACCAAATAATGAATTTCGTCCTATAGCTATATTGTGCTTCTTGTCGAAGGTGTTAGAGTGAATTTTATATGACCAAATGAGCACATATATAAATAATAATTATTTGTTGACTGATAGGCAGTCAGGTTTTCGACGGAACCAAAGCTGTGTTACCACTTTAGTAGATGTCACGGAGAACATTCGACGTGAACTGGATGAGGGGAAAATAAATTTCTTGGTGCTTCTGGATCACTCCAAAGCATTCGACACAGTTGACCATAGAATATTATTGGGCAAATTAAGATCCATGTTTAACTTTACTTCGACTGCAGCTAAACTAATGTTATCATATCTTACAGATCGTACACAATCGGTATGTGTGAACAATACTGTATCCGCACCTGTGCGACTAACTAGGGTTGTTTCCCAGGTGTCTATTTTAGGACCTTTACTTTTTTCAATATATGTGAATGATTTGCCCGAAAATTTATCACATTGTAATGTTCACATGTATGCAGATGATGTACAACTGTGGCTGAGCAGTCCAGCTTTTTCCATCACGGAAAACATAGGCAAGCTTAATGATGATTTGGACAATATTTATTGGTGGGCAGCTAGGAATCGCCTTCACTTAAACCCCATAAAGTCCAAATGTTTGATAATTCACAAGAGGACTATGCATCCATCTATAATGCATGACATTCTAATTAATCAGCAAAAGTTGGAAATAGTTGATACAGCTAAGAATCTTGGAATCGTATTTAATAGTAACATAACGTGGTCGAGTCATATCAACTCTTTGGTTGCGAGGTTGTATATTAGACTGAGGACTTTATGGACTGTCCAATATCTTACTCCCTTGAGCGTAAGGGTTCTACTTGCCAAAGCTTACTTGGTTCCCTGTCTAATTTATGGTTGCGAGTTGTTCTCCTAATGTGATAGTGTAAGTAAGAGGAAGCTTCAAGTCTTATTCAATAATATAGTAAGATATGCTTACGGACTCAAACGACGTGACCAAATATCGTTGTATGCAAAGAAATTATTTGGTGTATCATTTGAAAACCTCTTGAGGATAAGAATACTAATATTCTTTCATAAGATTATATACACACAGGATCCAGAGTATCTTTTTCAGAAGATAAGATTTGCAAGATATCTGAGAGGCAGAAATATTATTGTTCCCAGGCATCAATGCCTTGTCTCAGAATGGCAATTTTTTCCGCATACAATTCGACTTTGGAATGCTCTTCCACATAACAAACAAATAATTAGCAACGCATCAACTTTTAGAAAATATCTATTTGATTATTTTAAATAAATTCTTTTAATTACATACATATTTACATACATAATATTTGTCTTTTCCATAAATTTTCTTTATTTTTTTTCGTGTTATTATATGTTTTTCTTTTTTTACCTCTTTTAAATTAATTGTTCCAATCTTTTATTTTAGTTATTAAAATTTTATTTACATATTATTATTTAAGTTTAAGTTATTTTTATTAAATTGTTATATGCATATTAGCCCTGCATTATAATTATAAGACTAAAGGCCCAACCATAATATACATGAACCTGCATAAGCCAACTTAAGCAACTATGCGAATACATGTAAAGCATATGTGACAAACTATAATGTACTTAATCAAACTTTTCGTCAAGTTTCGTCAAATGTCATTTGCTTAAGCAAAGTACCAAACTGAACGCATTTTCCATACGGAAACAGTTGTTCTAAAATAAAAAATTAAAATATTGTAATTAATATTAAAAAATGTTAAAATGGATGAGAAATCAATCCTTAAATTTAATTTCAAAAAGCACGAGAGGCTTTATAACAAGATGAGCCCATTTTATTTAAACATAAGTTTTAAAGAAAAGCTTAAAAACAAATGACAGAAATCTATTGCAAAAGTGGTATGTGCATATGGATATGTTTGTGTGTTTATTGGTTTTTATAATTTCCTAAGTTAAAAGACAGTCCTTTTATTATAACAAATTCTTTGCATATAATACATCTAGAGTATACTTCATTAGATTTAGGTATTCTAATTGCCTTTTCATATTTTATTACATTTGCTAATTTTTGTCTTTTTGTGTGCAATAATAGAATAAACAAATATAGAGCTGTAATTTTGGGTAGTTTTTTTTTTAGAAATACTTGCAAAAAAAACAAAGTATTGCACAAATGTCCAACAGTGGTTACATTTATCTTAAGTTCATGTAAGTATGTATGTATGGCCACTTAAAAGTTTTCCTTAATTTACTTATGCCTTTGACAGACTTTTCGTTAATATTTGACAGTTGCTTAAGCTAAGTCATGCACATTATTGTTGGGCCTTAAGTATTGGTATGTAGGGAGCAAAAATGAAATAAATAAATAAATAAGTAAATAAATAAATAAATAAACTGTTGTGTGTCTTTACTTCGACTAACTCATACAAGCGTATGTACATACAATAATAATTTCAGTATGCGATTTCATAAAAAGTATGAGTTAAATAGTTGATGTTTGGTCTCGAATATACACAGGACACAAAGAACTCTGATAAGACTACCGTAGCTGGAGTCGAAAACAATTGTGTGTACTATTCCTTCACGGACATCATTTCTCCTTTAATTGCAAAAAAATATTCCATTGCAGTTAAATTTGATTTAATTAAAGCGTTTTCTGACGAAACAAAAATTAAATTAAAAAATTGACCACACCTTTCCTGGTGCTCGAACCCGAGCCTTCAGCATCTAATAAAAAATTTTTTATTTATTTGTTTTTTATCTTAAGCGAAAATGTTTATAAATTTATTTATTTTAACCCTAGACACACTTTCTTCGCCGAATCGACGAACACAGTTTAGTTTAGTTGCTCACTAAAATTTGCTCATATTTTATATAGCTTTAGTGGTCATTAACCTGCTAAAGAGTACTCACGTGCATGCTGATTAGTTGTGTGTTTGAATTTCCAGAGTTGTGTACGTCGGAACGACGAGAAAAGTTCTTTGTGTACCTCTTTCATTTTTTTGTAGTTCATATAATATGAATATATAAATATTTTTTTGTATGTTTAATATGTCTTTAATAAACAGTTATATATACACACATTATGTTTGGAAAAGCAAAAAATTTCTAACAATTTTATGAAAAACCTACATTGTACTCTGATCAAAAATACATTAAATAGAATACTACAAGTTTCTATTGTACTTTAAGACATCCTAAAGAAATATGGAAATAGGTGAAGAAGTAATTCTTGTAAATACAAAAACTTGCCCCAAAAGATAAACTTGTCCATATATAAAATGAGAAATGACCAAATCTATGTCTGCAAGACGCAAAAAACTCTTCTGCCGAGAACTCTAAATTGATCTCCGTGCCTATAGTACTTAATAACTTACAATGGTAAAAAAATTTAATTTTCATTATATTTTAATTAATTAATTTTGTGACTTAATTTTTTTTAATACTTTATTACCTGAGATGCTTACCATTATATTTTCTTTTACGCTTTTTTTCGAAACCGAAATTTTATAATATTGTGTTTTAGTTTTAGGTTCTAAAATTTTATACAAAACACTATATTAAACAAATAAAAACTAAATTCTCTTGCTAAATAAACAAACTTTTTTAAGTTTACTCGGTTTGGACGTGATCAGGAACGGAGCAAGGGAAAACTTGGTCGATTAGACGAACAAAGTCCTTAGTGTATTAAAAATAAGTAAGTGCATCTAGGGTTAACTCAGACATAATTTATTAAAATTGAAACATATGTGTGTTATATGTCAAACAATTTTTTGTGTAAAATATTTGGTTTTTTGCGTTTCTGTACTTTTGTGAATTTTTCTCTCTTATTGAGAGATACACTGCGCGTCATCAGGTTAGCGCCCCCTAAATTCTCATTTACTTTTTACATTTTCTATTTTAATATTGGGCACAACTTCTTAATTTTTGTTTTGTTTTTACAATCATCATATACGTTTTCTCTCACAAGAAAATTGAGCTCAATAAAAGAACCGTCATATATTATTTTATATGGGCATTTCCTCAAAATGGTAAACCAGGATCTAAAAAAAATATGTTGATAATCATAGTATTTTTTTGCTTATAATTATAAAAAAGAGTCTATATTTTTATAATAAATTGGATTCTTAGCATATCTCAGGTGTTTTACTTGAGAAAATTGGGCTAGAAATTGATATATTTAAAATTTAATTTTTAAACTACTTCTAAAGAAATTTTTATATTTATTTATTTTACATGCAAAAAATGTATTATGTTTGCGCACTTTCTTCAAAATCTTTCTTTTACAAACAAGTAAGAAGGGAAATGTGTAGGGGGAAAAAAAAGTTCGATTAACGGTTAATTTTTGCTTTGTTTCTTGCCTAGGTTTTAATCGTACGTTCGCGACCGAAAACATCATTTAGTTGTTATTACTTTGCATAAAACGTCAATAGGTGCCAAGACATACCACATTTTAATTAATTTCGGTGTCACCTATTTGTATATAAATAAATGAAACTTCTGGGTTACCATTTAATAGACTTTTTTTGTTTGCAAAGTTTCGTACGTTCGCGACCGTAAGTAAATTTTTTCTATAAGCAATGAGTTTATAATTGATAAGATGTTTCCAACTTTACTTTAAAAGTGAAATGATATACCGAATATTCCAGTATTAGAATAATTCACTGGATTTTCTGTGATGAGGACCTAAAGTAAGCACAATTTTAACGGCCTGTTGAGTAAAAACAATAATATCACAAATATTGTTAAAATTTCGTTATTTTATATTGAAAATTGTTATTAATAAAACAAATATTAAAAAACACTGTAAGTGCTTTACTGAAATCTATTTATCAGAAGGATTACGTTCTCGAGAAGTTTTCTTATTCTTTTGTCAGTATCTGTAAACGAATAGTGGCATGCTCTAACTTAATTATATTACAAAAATATCATATGTACATATGTGTCACCTCTTAATAAAAGGAAAGATATTCTTTGTAAGTGAATTTTTGCACAAATTTTTAATTCAGCTTGTTGATCATTAACTGTAATAACGTAATAATGTATTTTTAGACGGAGTTTTGTTTTGCTGGTTAAAATTTTAATTTTCCACACAACTTTAATGTAAAAGTACAAGTACCCAAAAATTAGTAAAAATACTCGATACTTGGAACTGATTACTCAATACTTTGCCAGTACTAGTTACCACACACTATAAATAGAGGATTACGTTTTTCGTAAAGGAAACTTGACGATATTTATGGGATTAAGCATGGTGATAATAAAAAAAAAACCTATGGAAATATCGTACGTTCGCGACCCGTACGTTCGCGACCGATACTTAAGCCAATTAAACGAAAACCAATAGAGATATTTTATTGTTTAAATACTGGATAGAGACCTACATTAGTATGCTTTAAAAATTATTTTATCGCTTTTGAATATTCCGTTGCATTTCGCAGAATTTTACATTTCACTACTGTCAGCTAAAGTTGACTTCTATTTTGCGTACGTTCGTGACCACGTCTTTATAACTATTATTATGAAAACTTCAACTCGATGAAATCCATCTTTTGCACTACATATAGAGCTACTAAAATGCTATCAAATCGCAAAAAAAAATACTAGAAAAAGTTTTTTTTCTACCTTCTTTGTACATTAAAAGCATACGAACGTACGTTCGTTACCCCAGGAAATGCCCATATTTTGTTTTATTTTCGTCAAAATACTTTGCACTTCTTTTGCTTCATCAGATTAGCGCCCCCAAATTAAATTTAAGTTATCTAGTTTGCCTTTGCAATAACTGTCATCAAATTCAATACCTTCAAACAATTGCAAAATATGGGAAGAGGAACAGTTTTGTCTTTGAAGGAAAATTCGAAAATTGAAGCTTATTTGGAGGCTGGACTATCCTTCCATAAAATTACAGAAAAAACTGGTAGGCACAGGAAAATAATAGCCAATTTTCTTAAAAATAATGAAAACTATGGAAATAACTTTAAAGGCGATAACAATAACTTAAGGAAAAAAACTGGTGTTAAAGCGAGCTTATCAACGGTGCAAAGAGTCATAAGAAAAGCAAGACATTTACGTAGACAGAAATTGAAAAAAACCACCACTTAATGCGCTAAGAAAAGAAATGCGCTTAGATTTTGCTCGAATACACATGACATGGTCTGCTGAGTGGAAGTACGTAGTTTTTTCAGATGAAATGAAATTCAATTTAGAAGGGCCCGATGGGTATAACTATTACTTTCACGATCTACGTAAAGAGGAACATCACTTGGACCGCTTGCACAGCTGAGAGGGAGGTGTGATGGCGTGGGGAGCTATATCGTACTATGGCACCTGGGAATTGCAGCTTTTAACGTCACGTATGAATGCGGAAAACTGTAAAAGCGTTTTAGAAATAGCTTTTCCTCATTTCCAAAACATGTTTGGGGGTCTAGAGTGACATTTCCAACACGACAATGCCCCAATTCACACTGCCAGATCCGTAAAATCATGGATTCAAGCCCAAAAAGTTGATGTCCTTAAGTGGTCACCATACTCGCCCGACCTTAATGTAATCGAGAACGTCTAGGGATGGTTGGCTAGGAAAGTATACGAGTCCGGAAAGCAATACAGCATAAAAACAGAACTAATTGAAGGCATCAAACACCATTTCGTTGAATTACATTGAAAGTCTGTACAATTCCATTCCCAATCGAATTTTCGAGGTGATTTCAAATAAGGGCGGAACCACACATTACTAATTTTATTTAAAAGTTTTCAAAATATCATAAACTGACAATAAAAAGCAGTCTTTTTACTTAAAAAACTAAATATATTGAAATTATCGCAAATAGCGCTATCCTGATGACCAATTTTTGGTTACTTTTTTCAAAAATTAAAAATAAAATAGTAACTTCAACATTACAGTAGCCATTATTTTTTTATTTTAAGAAGAATTGATAGAAGTCAAATACATAAAAATTGCAAGTCCATAGCACAAGTAGTTTAGGTAGTATTTAACATTAACGGAGAGTGTAAAGAAGGGCGTTAACCTGATGACGCGCAGTGTATTATTGTTTACTCCCTATTTACCGAACTTTACCCAAAAAGTAAAGAAACAGACCTAATAACAATACGAATAATTCTGTTAAGAGAACTATTTTTTTTTGTAAATAAAGAACTGTTCAAAATTATAGCACGGGAACGTCATCCAAATTGGTAAAATTTAGAGCCTGTACTTATCTAACCAGATGAAGGGCCTGTTAGAATTTAGCTTTGCTGAAATGCAAATGATGGATTTTTCAACAAATAAATGACATTTAAAAATTACAACAACACGTTTGGCACAATGATTTCAATGCTTACAAACTGTGTGCCGGAACCTTTGAAAGTACTAAGGGTATAACCGGTATGTCAAATATCGGAACACAGTTTAATAATTGGCTACCTCAACTACTTTTAGTAGGTACATTTATGGAACTATCGATTATAAGTTTTTTTCTTTTTATATTTTCTTTTCAATTTAAATTCGAGTGCTGTTTTTTATCATTAATTTTAATTCAATTTAAATTTCTATGTTATTGATGTTCACACTGAGAAATATTACACCTGTTACTTTCTGTAATTAAAAAAATGTACTTATTTTCCATTTACCCTCTTTATTTCCATCGATATTTTAAATCATAACAAGTTTTCCTTTTATTATTTTGTTCGATTTCTTAAGCTGTGGCATTGATTTTCATTATGCGATCTTTTTAAATTTTTTTTTCTATAATCTACAACAAGTATAACTGTATACGCGTATATAGAAAAAATATAAAAGCAGATGTTTTGGGAAGATCTTTAGACAGATGTTTCAAATAAAATAGGATCATCATCCTTTAAGGCTCTAACAACCAACAACAACAACCACCAATAACTCCCCTTTTGCAATGTAAGAAAAAAAGGGAGAAAAAGGTGAAAAAAAAACAACAACAAAGTATTGGAAGTACTAGTCGAGTAGTAGGTTTTTTTTTCATAGATAAACCTATACCTATAAAACAAGCTGTTGTTATAATAAGGAATCCATATAAATTAGGAAATCCCAATTGTGGTGATGGCTGGCTGACTGTTTATGAATAGAGGAAGGGTTAGGTGAGAAGAGTTTGTTATTATTATTTTATTTGCTTGCAATTATATTTTAAGTATAAGCAAAAGTTAATACGAGTGGGGAGCAAGTAAGTAATGAATAAGTCGGAGTGTTCATTGTAGCAATTTGGTGCATTTGTGGCGACAGGTGCAAATAGTTTTGTTGTGTGGCAGTTAGGAGGTATCAACTGACAGTGATTTTGTTGTTTATCATAAATTCACATGTCTATGATTGTTGGCCCCTTATACTCGTAAGCAAGCACTTGTTTACTTGTTTTACTTATTAACCAATATAACATATTGCAATCGTACTACGAAGTTGTCGGTCTAGCCAATTCAAATACATATGTATATTAGTCACTATACTAATACTAGTTGTAGTGAGTAGTTTATTTACACTCTCTTTTGAATGGCAAGGGGAAGTGTCAAGAGGTAAAGTCGTTTAGTATAATGTTGTGCTAAGTTGGGTGGCAGGCCTACTTGTTGCATTGCATTGAAACACATGTGTTCATACTACCCGTATATGTACTTATATATACATAGTGAAGCATGTATATTCACACATTTAAAAAAACTAGAAAAATTATGTAGACTATAACGTGGAACAATGTGATACGCTATACTGTATATAATTGAATCATATTTATTAAGTGACAAATTTTACAAAAATCCTTGACATCATAATAAAAATAAAACTCTCCTATGCAAACTTTTAATTTGTTTAAAATAAAGCATCACATTTATTGGTGGGGGGTAGTCTGAAATCATTTCTCGAATTCTGTGAATATTTTTTTTATCTGTTTTCTTCTGTATTTTCTCTTCGATTCTGTAAGAAGCTTAGAGTCTCATAAAAAAAAATAGATTTTCAGTTTGGTATATCTTCTGTCGCTGTATTCTTCATTATCTTATTTCTAATTTCTAGTTTAATAATATGCAAGCGTTGGTCGTTTGTATGTCGATTCATGTTGAAGTTATAGATCAAACTGAACATGATTGACAATAACATGTTACACTAAAACAGCTGATATTACCAAACCTAAAACAAAAACCCATAAAATGTCATAGTATTGGAATTTTCCTTAAGATTTTTATTATATTTCCAAATACATTTCTCAATTAAAATTTAGTTTTCTCCTTTTTTATATGGAAATGGGGAGTGGTTTTCCCAATAATATACGAGTGAATATCTTCGGAAGATAACCTAAATAATTAAGCTATTTGGTTATCAACATTTGATTTTAAATTTATCCATCGCAATTAACTGTTGGCTTATTATGATTTATATGCCTTAACACAAACTTAATTATAAAATTTACATTCAAACATAATGGTGCGTAGGGTATTAAAAGAGATCACAAGTGTATTTATTTAGTTGCAGCTGCATTAGTTGCCAATTTATCAATTGATGCTTGTTATAGCTGTTGGGGTAGTCGATGAAAAACAACCTTGCCATTTTCTACATATTTTATTATGTTATGGAAGCTAAAGAAATACAACTAAAGACTTGGGCGCATACCGGCTTAATACCAGAAACCCACCAACTAAACAAATCATGGCAAAAATGCAATTGACTAAAAAACAAACAAAAAAAAAAAACGAATAAAAACCGTCAAAAAACCAATTGACTAGTCAACCACACAATCACGTTTGTGGCAACCACATCATTTCTCACTGGCAAGTAAGGGAAAAACTGGTCTAAACATTTAGAAGCACAGGTGCATTTGAAATATTTCGTTAATCGTAGCTAAGTGTCCCCCTAAATAAAATACCGCTCAAATTTAAAAAAAGGCGAAAAAAGCAGAGCACTTAAAACGAAAACCGTAATAGAAAACTGGTAGAGTGAATGAAAAAAAGAGCAATTAAGAATGTCACAAACAGTTAGTCACGATAGCATAACATCCTCCCTACATACATAAGTACATATGTATGTTCTGTACATGTTGGTGTCTTTATTTCAAATAGAGTAAAATTACAATGAATGTAAAATGTATACAAAATTGTCAAGTAAACAATTATATTCAAAAGTTTATGTGTCTCATTTTCGTTTTTAAACATTTGTTTAGTGACCTATGAACAGTATGATAATTTTATAACTAATGGCATGGGAATCATTGAGCGGCAAAGCTTGGTTTTCAAGATATAAGGCATATTCTTTGGTACTACTCCTACCTCTCATTCAGTATATTCTTTTGTAGTTGATTGTCTAATGAATCGCACAATACATTATAGATAGAAATTGTTCTTTAGTCGCACTGGTCGCTTATGGAAAAATCATCCCTCGAATGTTTCCTACCAATTACGATATGAAAAAGTTAAAATTAAATATCCCCGAACACAACTTCTTCATTCCTCCTCCTAATATATTTTCTTACACTAGTACAATGTACTGAGTACTAGTCTCCTGGAAAAAGCGTAGTACTTTATTTAGTTACTACAAGTAGTAGCAGTTGGGGCAGAAAAGACTGAATTTATAAAAAATCATCTGTCATAAGATCTACGAACCTGTACCGTGATGCAGTAACTTTTAACAATACGATATTAGCAAAAAAAGTCGATAATTTTTATTGTTTGCAGTAACGATTATGTGACTCACTAACTACACTTTATCGAAAGCCGACAAACCTAGTTTAAATTACAATAGTGGGGCAGCACCGTATAAAATCAATCAGTTTTTGAGTAGTTGGTAATTAAAATTAGTAGAAAATTAGCAAAGCTACAACCCTCTAGTTTCTTTAGGTATAAAAGCACACAAAAATGGTTCTCAAACAAACTAGTTAATAGCGTAGACACCAAGGACCGTAAATAATGATTATTGTTGGTTTTTTCAAATCAATCACTTAGAACCATACATACATAAATAACTGGCCTTTACAGCCCTGTGTCAGGATTACGGCCTAGCTTCTCGCAGCACTCATGTTGTGTGTGTCAATTTTTATCCATGAGTACCGGGACCTACAGTTTAATGTCGACTCCGAACGACAGACTTGAGAAGCTTGTTCATGGCAATTAGTTACTCTCAGAGTTTTTGCCAGAAGACTGCTGAGAGGTAGTCGCCGAAAGAAATATTTTTTTCATATTTCTTTTTGTGAAGATGTCAGAGCCTGGAGTCGAACCCAGGGCCCATGTCTTAGTAAGCCAACACACTAACCACTAGACCACGGCGACACGGCGCTGGGTTGACAAGTTCATGAAGGGTTTTACAAAGATATTAGATTATGTATGTTTCAGGTTTAACCTGAGACTGCCTTTGTTTAACCCGTTCACGTTGTTAACCCGTGCAGCCACGGCGTAGTTCACAAAGAAAATCCTCCTCTATACGCTTACTTCAATTCTCTCCCTCTCTATGTGTGTTTCAGCTGTGGTGCGCTGGGTTGACAAGTTCATGAAGGGTTTTACAAAGATATTAGATTATGTACTACAAATACACTAACTCAAATGTGCGTAGGTACAACATAAAATGAATGAGAAGAAAAAGGAAAGAAGATGAGAAAAAGAAAAGAAGAAGAGAATAAAGAGCAATTTATACGAATGTGACGGAATAACAAAGCAAGCACAAGAGCGAAAAGCTAATTGCTTCATTTGTGCTCTTTCTTATTTAGAAAGTTTTTGTTTTGGTTTTGCTCATGTACAATACCATTAAAAAAATTTTGAAAAGTGTATGACTTTGTTGTAACTTTTGCGAAATGTTTTGTTTGTTTGCCCACTCTACTTAGAACAGACATAAACAAAAATTTTTTGCACCATTATTTTTTTTTTAACAATCTTTACATATCCGTCATGAATTAACAATTTTTGATTTTTAACGTTTTCTTCAATGGTAATGATTATTTTTGAGTAATATTAATAAAAATCAGCCATAATCATTATATTTGAGCAAAATAAATAAAACTCAATTTTTAATAGTGTTTGAATATTTTGGACGACGCTGCAAAAAGTGCGACTACTTTACTACTTTTTTACCTTAAATGTGTGGCCAGTGTTACCCAATTGTAATTTTTACTTCAAACATACAAAAAAGTACACAATATAATTACATAGGACTATTCTGGTAACTACTCATCTGGGTTATGTTTTTTGCAGGGGAGAAGATACATACACATACGTAAAAAATTTCTTTACTGTATTTAAGTAGATATTTACGTATTTGAACCTCTTAACGTGGTCGTGGCGGTCTGCCCATTTACCTAACAAATTAAGTTATTAGCTTTCTATAAATATACCACTTCCTTTTCCAACTTACCAATTTTTTTTAAGTGCATTTTTTTGGACCGAATAAAAATAGTAATGAATTGATTAAAACATGACAGTCAAATATTCACGTAATTCATAGTGGTACTTAAAGTGAAGCAGGTAGAATAACGTAAAAACTAAAACAGTTTTAATGTTCAACAAACGTTATTATAAACAAAATAGACTCTCCTAAAGAGTAGAGTAACTAAATTACTTTATATTTATTTATATGACAAAAATTTAAATTATAAAAAATGTAAAATATAAACGAAATAAGCGCGCGTTAAATTTGAACAGCAGGTTTATGATTCTGGCCGGATGGGTGTCTATCAAATGACACGCATCGATCGACACCATAATGATCGACAAACACTGGCTATGTATTGGATGCCAGCAATAAACCGATTTGGCGGCTGCATCAGTTGTAAGTGACAGCAGCAACAACATCATCCCAGTAAATACATTTACCACTTGTTTTAATTGTTATTAATCTTTGAACAAGTATTTTATAGCACCCAAACTCCTCAGCATCCGGTGTGATTATTTAATGTGAATTCAATTGCCTCCTAATAGACCAGCATTCATTATTAAAGAAACTTTGTCGTTGGTTTTGTGGTGTATGTCAATAGTTAATCTGACTGATGTCCAATATTTACATAAAATAAAAAATACATAGTACGTTAGTGTTTAGTCAAAAGTTAGAGAAGAAAATAATTTTTTGAGTGTTCTTCACATAAGAGATGTTGCTGTCACACCTTTCTGTGATATATATGATGCTATTCTTCTTTTAACACTCATATTGTCCAGGATCTTTTTCGATGGAACACCTCTTTAGAGGACGCTGAAGCCATAGTCATGATGTAATTTCATAATTTTTCATGCTTTCTCTGACATTATAATCTGGTCTACTCCATATTAAATGCCACCGCAACACGCCATTCTGCTAATAAAACATAATTTACCTTTTAATAATAGACAAAACATGGTATAGAATTGGTGTGCCACTATTATCTAGGCGTTGATGACGCACAAATTATGACATAATTTTGTTATAACGTTTGATGGCAATTTTTGTTTTATTGATGTCATTTGTCATATAATTGATGTCACAATTCTGATGTTAGAGCACTATCAATATGAAAATGCACTTTCCTATTAGTGTATACGGAAAATTTACCATTAAAAAATAATTTTCGAATGCCATGTTGTAGGGAACGTAGCATACCGCTTCTAATAAAAATTAATTCAACAAATTCGCTTTATTTCTTTTCCAAACTATATTTCGCCAACAAAGTTTGGTTGGTTTCACATTTCTTTACGTTTAAACTACTTTTACACAGGAGCAACGCTTACAAGTCGTTGACATTTCTTTAGTTCTGTTCGTCAAACTTAACGTGCACTTACTCGTTTAATTTGAATAACACATTTATTCTTACTGATAATGTGCATACTGTGAGAGGCTCAACAATGCGCACTAAAGAATCTGTTGCCCCTGTACATGCAAGTATTGAAAATGAGCCACATTAAAACACACATGGAGTTGTGTCCTTCCGTAAAACCTTACCAGCTTCGACTTGCACAATAATTAAAACCAAACGACCATCGTATATGTCAAAAATTCGGCTAATGGGCTAAAGCATAAATTGATACTGGTATTGAATTTCCACTTAATTTTGCATGTAAATAAGCAGAATTATCTTATTTGGAGTGATCATACTTCTGTATTATCAGAACACTATTACATCCACAGAAAATTACGGTTTTTGAGCTCTATTGGCTGCCGGAGTCTTTATGCCACCAAAAACTATTATGGCCAAAATGTTACCGTCAATGGTGAACGACATATGGAAATGATTAAAAATTTTTTGGTACTATTAGCTGGCATTATTCTTGCTGACAACTTATTTCATATGCTACACAGCGCGCCCTATATACATATGTACATATTGTTACGAATTGTCCTTTATAATTCGTTTTATTATTTAAGGATTCGATATTTGTAAACTAAAACACCGATACTTTTCGATTTAAAGCTTTATTAACACTCTATAACGTTTAAAATACAACTAACTCTAAATCTTAATGTGTAGCCCTATTTATAGTTCTAATGTTTTATTCTAGTAATTTCAATGTTTTTATGTATTAGTTTTTACATAATTATACAACAACAATTTTATTTTTAATTTTATATAATTTTAAATATACATGTGTTTTGTTTTTGTAGTTATATAATTTTTATATACATTTTAATCCAACATGTATTTGTGTTTGTGAGTTCTTATAAACATTTTCCCCTACATGTATATTTGTTTTTGTAATGATTTATAATTTTATAAACATATTTGAGAATGTTCCTAATATATTTGTTTTTGTAATAATAACAGCAAAACCTACTTTAAAAGACTGTAATGACGATTTTGCTTTATAAAATTATTTCTTCGTAACAATATATATTTATTCCCGCCGTTCCAATCCGGAACATAGGGCCCTACACTTAATTTACATAAAGAAACTTTTTATTATTTGCGTTGAAGTTATGTAAAGTCAGTTGTCGTCGTAAATAAACGAGACACAATTGAACACCAAGAAATCAACATTCGAAGAAATACGGCCATATGTTGTTTCGTAAAAAATGCTGTTCCATATTGCACTATATTCGAAATCAAATTTAAACATTAATGTCATAAAATTCTCGTCGAATACGACACGTTCTAGTGTTCAAGGGAAACTGGACATCAAGACGCTGCGATCACAAGAGACAGCCAGGTCGTTTTCCGATCGTCTTTCTAACGAGCTCAATTGCATCCCATCCTCTCCCGAAATAGCAGTGCTGCCGAAACAGTTCTTAGTTTTGAGCGTCCTTCCCGAAGAAATCAATAGTATGATTAAAAGTGCCGTGAGGCCACTGCAGAAAAGAATCCTGCCTATAGACGAACATTGCAGTCCACCACTACAAGGCCAACGGTGGAGGTGTACAGAGAGAAGAGGAGGGAAGAGAGGCGCCTATTTAGAAAGAAAAAAAAAAGAGCAAGAAAGACGTGATCGTAAGGAAATCGAGATTTGCAGGAGTAGAAATAATGCTCGAAATTTGTACAAAAAGATAAGATGTCTTACTGTTGGTTTTAAACCAGAGTGGACAAACATACAAAACATTTCGCAAAAGTTACAACAAAGTCATACACTCTTCCCAATTTTTTTTAATGGTATTGAACATGAACAAAACTAAAACAAATACTTTCTAAATAAGAAAGAGCGCAAATGAAACAATTAGCTTTTTGCTCTTGTGCTTACTTTGTTATTCCGTCACATTCGTATAATTTGCTCTTTTTTCTCTTCTTCTTTTCTTTTTCTCATCTTCTTTCCTTTTTCTTCTCATTCATTGTTTGTTGTATTTGAGTTAGTGTATTTGTAGTACTCAAAACAAAAACAATATACAAAATTAAATGGGACAATCTTTCTCACTGTTTCTGTTTTATTTTTGTTTTACTCATTGTAAAGAATACAACAAAATGAGATCAAACGTTAAGTTTTGTTTATTTTCCTACTCTGTTTTAAACCCGCAGCAACCTCCTGCAGAGAAGAACATGGTAATCTGGTTACAGATGCACAAGGGACAGTGAGATTATGGAGACAGCATTTCTGTAATCTACTGCGAAGCGATGATGATACAAATTTCGCCGCTAGAGATGCTGTGCCGGACCCCATCAATGATGACGTTATGATCCCGTTTACCCGGCCATGAAGAGGTCAAGGTTGCCATATGGCGACTGAAAAACGACAAAGCAGCCGGACCTGACGGTCTACCCGTTGAACTCTTCAAGTATGGAGGCTATGAGCTGGTTAGGTGCATGCACCAGCTCATTTGCAGAATATGGCTGGAAGAAAGTATGCTCGATGATTGGAATCTTAATGCCCTCTGTCCGATCCTGGAAAAGGGAGACCCCACAACATGCACCAACTACAGGGGAATAAGCCGTCTCCCTATCGCACATAAGGTTCTTACGATCGTATTGTGTAAACGACTGAAGCCATTCGCCATCTCACTGATTGGACCTTATCAGTGCGGCTGTAGATCTGGTAAGTCCACCATTGACCAGAAATTCACACTGCACCAAATCCTGGAGAAGACCCATGAAAGTCAAGTCGACACACACCACCTTTTTGTCGACTATAAGGCAGCGTTCGATAGCCCGATAAGAGATCGCGTATATGCCGCAATGTCTGAGCTCGGTATTCCTGCAAAATTGATAAGACTGTGCAGAATGACGTTGAACAATTCCTGCAGCTCCGTCAAGGTAGGAAGAGACCTCTCCGAGCTTTTTAATACCGTGCGAGGTTTCAGACAGGGCGATCCCTTATCCTGCGACCTCTTCAATTTCGTCATGGGGTTTTGCGAAAGGCGGGTGTGCATCGTAATGGCACTATTTTTAACAAAAGTGTCCAGCTCCTTTCGTATGTAGACGACATAGACATCATTGGGCATACCAAGCGAGATGTCACCGCAGCCTTTAATGCTATTGGACCGGAGTCTGCTAAAATGGGCCTGGCGGTAAATGAGAGCAAGACGAAGTACATGCTGTCGACGAGTTGGGACGTTGATCGTATCGGCTCCCAGGTTACAGCCGGCAACTATACATTCGATGTGGTCAAGGAGTTCATCTACTTTGGCACCGCCATTACCAACAAGAATGATGTCAGTCTAGAGATCAGGCGAAGAATCACACTGGCCAACAGGTGCTACTACGGTCTCGGTAGGCAGTTTAGTAATAGAGACCTCTCTCGTGCGTCGAAATCAACACTCTACAAGTCGCTTATTCTTCCGGTGCTTTTTTATGGTGCTGAAGCATATACGCTGTCTTTTGCCAATGCAGCTGTCCTGGGGGTGTTCGAGAGAAAAGTTCTTCGTAAGAAGAATGCCTCCAAGGCCTGGCGATAAGTTTCGCATTAGAACCAACCATGAGCTGTATGAGCTCCTCGGCGATGTAGGCGTTGTTCAGCGTATTAACATCCTGCGGCTACGCTGGCTCGGCCATATTGTTAGGATGGAAGAATCTGCTCCAGCGAAGAAAGTTTTCGATGCGAAGGTCACTGGACGTCGGCGTAGAGGACGACCCTGTTTAAGTTGGAAGGACCAGGTTGATGAAGCGCAATTGATTGGTGACAAACTGGAGAAGGCGCGCGCTAAGCAGAAGCGTCTGGAGACTAGTGCTGAAGTAAGCCGAAACCAGTTAACGGGTTGCTAGGGCCAGCTAAGTAAGTCATAAAATTCTCTGTCTAATAAAGTACGTTTCCTTGATTTTAAAAATAAATTTCTTTGTTTTATTGTGATATAAGCTTGTGTAACTACAAAAAGAAAAAATACACCCTTTATTAAGTTAATATACAAACATGCATATAAAATTTAGTTTATTTTTATTTTTGTTCACATACTCGTAATAACTATTTTATGAACTTTTAACTCTCCAACCCATTTAGTTTTAACAAAAATAAAACATAAATTCTTTAATCTGCCTAGACGTTTTATGTTATTTCTCTTAAAGACAAAAACAAAAACACTTTTCGTTTCAATTGTATTGCCTATGTCTTAACATTTATGGTTTGTTCAAGTAAGTATTTTGCCAATTATCGTCGTGCGTCGTGATTGTGATTATGAAAAGAATTTCGAATGTGAAACAAATAAACCTCCCCACTCTGTCAATCATTCATGCATCAGTCATACAGCCAGTAAATTGTTCCCATAACTGAATTGAATTATAAACGTAAGTAGAGATGGACTTAGAACGGCTAAAAAAAATTTAAAAAACACTCACCCTCATATTTTTAGATCGTTTGCCACGATTATCGCGGCGCGTTTTTTGTTTTTTTCACATACAACACGCAGCAAATGTTTTAGTTCTCGTGTGATTTTTCTTTAGTTTACAATGTTCCGATGAGAAACAAATTATGGATAATGATGGCATTCCAAATTAAAGCACAAATGCGATGGTCATTTCATGTGAAATATTTCAATTATGTCGCTTAAATAAAAAAGAATCTTTGAATACCAATTGCTTTTGGGTAATTTACTGAAACTTCTACACTTTCTGATAGGCTGATGACTTTTATCGTAAACTGAGAGTAGAGTTATTTGCCACAAGTTTAATTTAAAGCAGGGTGAAAAAGAGAATAAGTGAGAATTGTTTGCATACTACGAGTATTATTTGTAATGCCTATTAAACTTTGGCTCTCAAGCGCCCAACTTTTATGTTTATTTTTATTACAAATGTTAATGATATAGAAGTAAAATGGATATCTAGTATATCACTAACATCTGCAAAATTTATTGTGGGAAAGTTAATTCTTATTTTAATACTCATAAAACTGTCCATTAATTATTAAATTTTTTCACACGTTAAATCGTTTTAAAATCTACTCGTTTTGGAACAGTAACAGAAAGTGTCAAACAAATAAGCATTAACGATATTATTAAATGCTACACATTCCCAATGGCACGTGACAAGACAAATTTTACTTTTGTGTCTGGCCAATGAAAAATGCTAAAACAAAACATCCCTTAACTATTTCAGCACAAAAAAAAAAAAAAAAAGGCATAGGAAACTATTAGTGCGCCTTGACACAATGGATTAACGAAATGCTGGAGTACATGCAGCCAGTACATATACACATATGTACATATGATACTCGTTTTGTTGGAATCGAAAACACAGGTATAGTTGTCAAACAATTGTTGTTTCCCATAGAAGGGTAAAAATATTGTAGTAAATATTGACTCTAAAATATTTATGATTGATAGTTATTTAATAATGTTACTTTAGGGTAATACTGGTATAATACAAAAAGAAGAAAATTATTAAATGATTGATAAAACTGATGAGAGAATTGAATCGTTATATTTAAAGAAAAATTAACACTGTAAGAATACATATATAGTTTTTTAATCCCTAAAAATTCAATATTGGTGGCAGGCTTGTTGTAGAAATTCGATCATAATTTATTAAAATATTAAGTTGAAGAATAAAATAAAATAAATACATATATGCTTTAAAAATTGATATTAATAAAATACAATAATACAACAATAATCGGAATTTCTCTCAATTGCCATGGCTGTACTATAAAATATATAAAACAACCGTAGTTTATCTTGTAAATTAGTTAACTTTAGAGCTATAGTTTTGACCATTTTGTAAGCATATTCATTTATATTTAAGTCTTCATAGTTTTAGATGCAAGTCTTGGGGGCAAATTATAGACTTCCATATAGAACGAAATTGCGATGTAAAGTATCTAAAAATTTATATGGAATTTTTCTCCATATCGAATGCGTTTCAGTCAGCAAATTTTTAGTCAAACAGAGTAAATTCGGTTTATTGCATTTAGGACAACTTTCATAAATGCATATTTCTAAAGCTGCGGCCAGATTAGTCAAATATTTGTCTGAAATATATTTGTTCATATTTGTCCTAAATTTTTCAATAATTTATTTGATAATCACAGAATATCATTTATTTTATTTTTTTTATGATTGCTTCATATATTTGAATATTATTTTTTAGGTTTATCTGTTTTTAAATAATTGTTTAAGAAACATTTACATTAGGGTGTCCCAAATAAAATTAAAAATTGGAATTCGTCGGAAGATCATTCTTAATTTGGATACTCATGAGGAAAAGTATTTTTTAGAATTTTTTCAGATTTTTCGGAAGTGGTTTAGAGGTCGCACAAATTGATTTTTGATCAAAAATCGAGCTTTTTGAGCTCTATTTAATTTTTGGTTATGAATTAGTCAAAAATCTATATTTTCTCGACTATTGAGTCAATATTGTTAAAGAAAATATTCTGATCTTTAATTTTATTGGCAGGCTTGTTGTAGAAATTCGATCATAATTTATTAAAATATTAAGTTGAAGAATAAAATAAAATAAATACATATATGCTTTAAAAATTGATATTAATAAAATACAATAATACAACAATAATCGGAATTTCTCTCAATTGCCATGGCTGTACTATAAAATATATAAAACAACCGTAGTTTATCTTGTAAATTAGTTAACTTTAGAGCTATAGTTTTGACCATTTTGTAAGCATATTCATTTATATTTAAGTCTTCATAGTTTTAGATGCAAGTCTTGGGGGCAAATTATAGACTTCCATATAGAACGAAATTGCGATGTAAAGTATCTAAAAATTTATATGGAATTTTTCTCCATATCGAATGCGTTTCAGTCAGCAAATTTTTAGTCAAACAGAGTAAATTCGGTTTATTGCATTTAGGACAACTTTCATAAATGCATATTTCTAAAGCTGCGGCCAGATTAGTCAAATATTTGTCTGAAATATATTTGTTCATATTTGTCCTAAATTTTTTAATAATTTATTTGATGATCACAGACTATAATTTTTTTTATTTTTTTATGATTGCTTCATATATTTGAATATTATTTTTTAGGTTTATCTGTTTTTAAATAATTGTTTAAGAAAAATTTACATAAAACTAAATTTTTGTATAAAATATTTCTATAAAATCGAAAACGCTCATATTAATTTTTTAATGACATTGAGAAGAAAATTATCCATTCTATATTTCCGTTTCCGTTTAATAAAGAAATGAATCTTGATTAGACCAGGGGCCTTATTCTGTAATTCTCCTAAGCTAAAATGCTAAAATTTTGGGTTTTTGAAACAGGCTGGGCGTTAGAATATATAATATTAAAAAGCTTAGAGGTAATAGGCATGAAGTTTTAAAATTACAATAAGCATTCAAAAATTCTATTCGTAGCCAAAAAGTCCTAAATCAAATTTATAAATTTTTAGCGATAGAGGTTTAGCTTAGGAGAGTTACAGCATTAGGCGTCAAGTCGTCTTTATTAATTGTATAATTATACCCAAAGTTAATGTACTCGTGTTAAAGGTTCGTATGTTACAAGAGTAAAACAATGTTTTTCTTAGAATAACATAAAACTTCCAGATTTTTGGAATAAAATACCAGACGATAAAATGAGACGCTTCAATCTACTTGTTGATACCTTGACTAGGTTTATTAACAAAATATAAGTAAGTGACTAAAATGATGTGACTAAAGCTACGTTTACATTTGTCAAATATTTGATGGAAGTAGGCATAAAATAAACCATTTTATAGAAATATTTTATACAAAAATTTGGTTTTATGTAAATTAGTGTGTCCCAAAAAAAATTTTTTTTTGGGGATCAAGCTTATTTTGGACCACTATGAGGCATAGTATTTTTGAGAATTTTTTCAGATTTTTCGGATGTGGTTTAGAGGTCGCGCAAATTGATTTTTGATCAAAAGTCGAGCTTTTTGAGCTCCATTTAATTTTTGGTTATGAATTGGTAAAAAATCGATATTTTCTCGACTTCTGAGTCAATATTGTCAAAGAAAATATTCCGATCTTTAATTTTATATGCATATGATTTTGCACATTTTGATACATTATATAACAGTTTTCCCTAAATTTTCAACAAATATCGAAAACAATGGTTTATAACTTTTAAAATTAGTATAAAGACTAAAAAAACTAATGATGCAGTTTAAAAGATTATTAAGTTTTAAATAAGTTAGCAGGGAAAAAAATAAATTTTCTTTTACCCTTCTCGCGTTGTACCCTTTTAAAGCTTTGTACCCACTGTATGAAATTTTTAATACTATAAAGTGTGAACTAGGTTATACAACAATTATATAAACAATAAAAAAATTTGATTTGTTATAAAGCATTTATTGGGATTCTTGTGATGCTGCTCTATGCCCTGCAGTAAATTCTGAAAGTCTGTTTCATAAGGCATCAATTTCTGAATTTTGAACGAAAGGTTGTAGCTGCTTTTGAAAAATACATAATTTTAGAGAGTATATAATTTTGATCATCCAGCGAGCTCGGTTAATAGCTCCAGGAGATTTTATTGTTGGATGGTGCTTAGGTCTATCACCCAAAAAAATAAGGCTCAGTTGTGCATTTCTTTATAATCTTCCCTAAGTTGCATATTCTCCAGCTGCCCTTTTACAAAAATTATTAGATCTTTTCGTACCAATAATAATTAATTGGGATAATTTTTCCAACAATTTCGTGGTTCGTACAATCCCAAAAATTGTTTTTGGCCCACCTCTGCTGAAGAGTGACGAAAATTTTAATTTGTGGGAATGTAATTTGATCCTCAATATTAAGAGACCCAAACGCTGATCCAGCAATTAGTTCTAACATATAGTGGCGACATGCCAAAGATATGACGTCTTTTTTAAATTTTTGGAGAAGTAAAACGCATGCCCCGATCCGTCGTTTTGTATTGGAGCTTGTCGTGTCCGCACACATAAATTGAACATTTTCAGTTAGATTCCAGCATAAAACATTTTATCTCGAGCCGTAAAATTTATCTCAAGCACTAATAAAAAACCGCTATTTTACTGTCCTGCACTTATCTGTTTTTTAAGGCATTCTAGGAAGCAAAACACAGAGTTCAATAATTGCAAGTTGTAAATGATGTCGCAGAACGTGGTGAGGCCTTGGCTAGTTATTTTAATATCACAACTTCTGAAACAGACTTTCAGTATTTACCGCAGGGCATAGAGCAGCATTGCAAGAACCCCAATAAATGATTTATAAAAAATCAAATTTTTTTGTTGTTGTTTATAAAATTGTTGTATATTTAATTCCGATGCCAACCTAGTTCACACAGTATTAAAAATGGGTATAAAGCTTTAAAAGAGTACAACTCGAAAACGGTAAAAGAAACTTTATTTTTTTTGCTGCTAACTTATTTAAAACTTAATAATCTTTTAAACTGCATCATTAGTTTTTTTAGTCTTTATACTAATTTTAAAAGTTATAAACCATTGTTTTCGATATTTGTTGGAAATTTAGGGAAAACTGTTATATAATGTATCAAAATGTGCAAAATCATTGTCGAAACTTATTATTTATGCACATAAAATTAAAGATCAGAATATTTTCTTTAACAATATTGACTCAATAGTCGAGAAAATATAGATTTTTGACTAATTCATAACCAAAAATTAAATAGAGCTCAAAAAGCTCGATTTTTGATCAAAAATCAATTTGTGCGACCTCTAAACCACTTCCGAAAAATCTGAAAAAATTCTAAAAAATACTTTTCCTCATGAGTATCCAAATTAAGAATGATCTTCCGACGAATTCCAATTTTTAATTTTATTTGGGACACCCTAATGTAAATGTTTCTTAAACAATTATTTAAAAACAGATAAACCTAAAAAATAATATTCAAATATATGAAGCAATCATAAAAAAAATAAAATAAATGATATTCTGTGATTATCAAATAAATTATTGAAAAATTTAGGACAAATATGAACAAATATATTTCAGACAAATATTTGACTAATCTGGCCGCAGCTTTAGAAATATGCATTTATGAAAGTTGTCCTAAATGCAATAAACCGAATTTACTCTGTTTGACTAAAAATTTGCTGACTGAAACGCATTCGATATGGAGAAAAATTCCATATAAATTTTTAGATACTTTACATCGCAATTTCGTTCTATATGGAAGTCTATAATTTGCCCCCAAGACTTGCATCTAAAACTATGAAGACTTAAATATAAATGAATATGCTTACAAAATGGTCAAAACTATAGCTCTAAAGTTAACTAATTTACAAGATAAACTACGGTTGTTTTATATATTTTATAGTACAGCCATGGCAATTGAGAGAAATTCCGATTATTGTTGTATTATTGTATTTTATTAATATCAATTTTTAAAGCATATATGTTTTTATGATTTTAGATTTAGGGCCATTATTACAACTTGCCGTTAGTTAAAGGTAGGATTTTATCAGACCGATAAATTGCTTTGTGTTATTACAAATTAACTTTAAGTTAAAAGTCAGGCAATCTTCCCAATAACTTTATCGGTCAAGTTAGGTTAAAGTTTATTTGTAATAACAGAAAGCGATTTATCTCTCCGATAAAATCCTACCTTTAACTAACGGCAAGTTGTAATAATGGGCCTTACATTCTTGAAATTTTGAATAATTCTAAAAACAATTGCTAGTGTTTTTCCTATAAAAAGACAATCTTGAAAGCTCTGAGAGTAACTGATTGCCATGAGCACGCTTCTCAAGTCTGTTGTTCGGAATAACCCTGAAATAGGGTTGTAATGGCCAATTATGTATGTACTATATGATTCTTATTATAAGCGACAACACCTACTTATCAGAAAAATAGGATATTATCTCAAGTATATCCATATATATATATATATTTTTCTTTCGTCCCACTCTTTTTTAAACAAAATTGAGCAGACTGCAGCGTTACAGATGTGTTCAGTCCTATATAAGTACATCATCGCTATGTACACACTACTCTTAGTGAAAGCGTAGCTCTGCGATTAGGCCTATATTTTGGTTCATTATGGCGCATTTTGCATTAGCATTAGGCATGTAGTGCTCGGAGCAACAGGCATGCAGTGCTCGGAGGTCCACTAGTAATTGTGGAAAAGCCATTACATATACATACATACATACATAACTGGCCTTTACAACCCTGTGTCAGGATTACGGCCTAGCTTCTCGCAGCCATTACATATATAGTTTAAAATTCACGATATTGATCTGCCCCGGCTCTGACAGCTTGAAGCAAAGGAATGTGAAGAAATATTTCTTTCGGCGACTACCTCTTAGCAGACTTCTGGCAAAAGCTCTGAGAGTAACTCGTTGCCATGAGCAAGGTTCTCAAATCTATCGTTCGGCCTCGACGGTACTCATGGATAAAAATTGACACACACAACATGGGTGTTACGAGAAGCTGGGTTGTAAAGGCCAATTATATATGTATGATATTGATCTGTCTGGTATTCTTGTCTTGTAGCTGTAGTTGTACGACATGCAGAAGTTTCGAATTTTTGTTTGTTTTCTGATTCTACATCATTTTTGAGGTATAATAATGTATACTGTGACCATCCATGTCTTATTGTGATGAATTTTGAGATCGAAAACGCTCATATTAATTTTTTAATGACATTGAGAAGAAAATTATCCATTCTATATTTCCGTTTTAATACTGTCAGTATTTTTTGCCCTGGTTGACTCACAGTTTTACAGTACAAGATTGCTCAAAAATTTTGTGCTGTACTTAAAGTGTCGAAAACCTTTTCTTTAAGGTTTGTCAAATTCCCCATACGTATAAGATACTTTTTTTAAACAACTAGAATTCTGCACAAATAGCAATAAAAATCACTTTGGAAGTATATCAACAGATTTAGTTAGTATTCTGTGAGTTTGTGTGTTTTTGTTTTCAACTGGAAATCGCATCATTATATTCATCCGTCTAGCATTTGTGCGGCTTTGAATTGATGATGTTTTACTGATAGACGCCGCACACAGGGTTAGAATAGCCTGTTTTCTTGGATTATTTATTTTACATTTAAATTGGAAATGCCAAAAAAATTACCATCTTTATATTTTAAATGGATATATAGTTATTATTCGTCCACATTCGTGTCATAATTTTTAGTTTATATTAAAGAGGGCATAAATCTCTATTATATTGCAAAATTTTACGCTGCCTTTTTGTGCCTTTTAGAAGCTATGCATTGTTTAATGCAAGTCAAATAGCTAAAAATCAAATTGATTTCGCGACTGCTGCTGTTGTTGTGTGTTGTGGCCTTTCCATTCTTCATGGCTGGATTCGATTTTTTTAATGTCTTTTGCACGTCTTATGCACACAATACAGGACGACTTTTTGTTAAGACGTTTTCTTGGTACAATATGCCTCCCACTTTGCACAAGTATTTTTTTCACGGACACGAAATTGTGTCAAATGCCATTTTACCTATTGGGCAGTTATCAGAAGAAGCGCAAGAAGCTCGAAATAAAGATTTTAAAAAATATAGGGAGTTTCATCCACGAAAGTGCAGTCGAGAAAAATCATACATTTTTAAAATGTTTTTGATAACCTCTGACCCAATTATTTCAAGCATGCAAAAATTGCCTACAAAGAAGGTTCAAAGCTTGCTAGAAGAGGCAATTGATTTAATTGTACCTGCAGCTCCGAACAAGAACTATTTCAGTGATGTTGAATTTGTTGATGCTTCTGATGATGATGTTGCTGATGATGGTGATAATGATGATGAGAATAACGATGATGATGATGGTTATGATGATGATGATGATGGTAATGATGATGGTGATGATGATGTTGATGATAAACTTTTTTTTAACTTTTTTATAAAATGTAATGTTTAAGTTCTTATACTGTACTCCTTGCGCTATATACCTACATTGATATTTGACATTATTTAATAAAATTAAAAAATAAAATTAATCAAATATACTAAGAAAACATTTTGTTTTACTTATTTAAATGGTATTAACTGAAAAATAAAGAAAAATTATCCGAACATAGCTTCCCTAATTTGATCCAAGAAAACATGCTATTCTAACCCACTGTGCGCCGTATTGTCAGCATAAGAATATGACAAACGTATCACTAAACAAATAATACTTCAGATAAAAGGTATTTATTTATAAGGGGTGTGAGTGGTATAGTGGTTAGAGCGCACACACAAAAACTCGAACTGCCCAGGTTCAAATTCCAGCAAAGGTAAAAGCTGAAAAAGTTAGTTTGCGGTTTTTTCAAAAATTATAATTTAAAAATAAGATCTGAGTATTGGTCTCAAAAAAAAAAAAAATAATAAAAAAAACTACTAAATGGATAGATAACCCGATACCTCAGCGTAGAATGTAGCAAAGTTTTACTTTCCTAATTTAGGCTCGTAAATTCCTCAAAGAAAAGGTAATTGGTTGCTGTTTATTTATTTTGTTATTTGTGATTTGTGATTTAATGACTTCTTTATGTTTTTTTTAGAGATTCTGAAATTCTGCAAATCTCATAGTTTTTTTTACGCCAACGTAAAAAATGCGTCGGCGTTATGTTTCCCAATTTGTTATTCCCTGTCTAAAATGTCTTTCTACTATAAAAATTTAAATTTTAAAGAATGAAATGCTGAAATGATGATGGTGATGGCAATTAATTTATTTTTAAACAGAAATGGGATTTGTTGTGTCGGCTTCTTTATTTTTGTCATATTCCAGAAATATAAACATAATTCAACAGGCAATTACTTATTAATTTGGTGTTTTGGACTGCGGTTTATTATATCTGTATAGTATATATGGGCGAGTATATATTTGTGTAAGTAGCCTTCACATATTCCTCATATATGTATATGTATGTACATCCACATGTATATGTAGTATATGTATATGTATTTCTGGAAAAGAAATACATACGCACTTACTCGTAATATTTATATATTAAAAGAAATTTAAATAAAAAAATTGTTGAAATTATTTTCACACGCCATCATTTGGTGGGAATACTGAAATTGTGTGTGACTGAGAAAATTTTATTTTTGCGTTTAATTTTTTTTTTAGTTTCCCTTGTTATAATATCGCTTTTTTTAAATCATGTTTTTGATTTTTTTGATTCTTTTTTTAATTTTTTAAATTTTAACTTGTTATTTAATTCTGGACTTAAAATTTTGATTATGAACTGGAATTTCATGTCGAGACTTTTGGCTGTTTGAAAGTCTTTTTGTTGCTGTTTAATTTCGGCATGACTTTTGTTTGTTTTTTGTTTTTTTTTTTAATTTGTACAAAAATTGCAAATATTTCCTTTTGAAGATAACGACAGATTTACGTGAAACATCTGCTTAATACTCGTAATTTCATAATTAAAACTCCATTTCCAGTCTGTATCATTGTAATGGTTTAGTGAAAATTTTAAGTTTTTATTTTTAAAATAATTTCCTTAACCTTCAAAAATATGTACGGTTTGTGTAATAAAGATTTAATTTAAATTGTATTGCAGTGATTTATTTGCTAATAATTAAGTGAATTTTTTGCAAGCTCCCTTGCTACGCCAATAACGATTATCGTCACTTTTTATATATGCATGTGTGTTTATGGCGGCAGTAGTTTGAAAAAACAAAAAGAAAAGTAATAATTTCTTTGGTTTTGGTTTAGAATTTGTTAAAATGTAAAAAATTGCTCATTGTTTAAAATTTTAGTTTGAAAGGTGCAGCCAATATTAAATTCGAAATAAATTCTAGTTTCGGAAGTCGTCTTTTACTTCGTTTGCAACTAAAAAGTATTGGAAAGCTGAATTTTTTTAAGGCCGTATGAACCTCCTAAATCAACTCCTTAGTGGTCGATTAATTGAGGGTTTCAAGATATCTTTGACTAAAGTTGCGTAAGCTAGCTGATTTGACGGCATTTTAAAAATTCCTATATAACGTCTTTTGACAGAAAATTTTATGATAAGAAAGCTGTGAGCAAAAACAAAAACAGTAGCCCGAAGTTATTGCTATTCTGCGTTGATTCGTAGCCATGGATGAGACAAAATAATAATTAAAACAACATACTGGAATGGAAAAATCGAGCTCAAAGAAGGTAAAGATAATTATATTTATTTGCAGGCAAGATCATTGAAATGCACAAGAGATATATTTTATTGATTATCTTTATTTCTTTCAGCGTTTAATTGGTGAAATTGGGAAAAGAGTACAACAGTTCACACATTCCCTATACATGCATACATATCTGGCCTTTACAACCCTGTGTCAGGATTACGGCCTAGCTTCTCGCAGCACTCATGTTGTGTGTGTTAATTTTTATCCATGAGTACCGAGACCTACAGTTTAATGTCGACTCCGAACGACAGACTTGAGAAGCTTGTTCATGGCAATTAGTTACTCTCAGAGCTTTTGCCAGAACACTGCTGAAAGGTAGCCGCCGAAAGAAATATTTTTTTCATATTTCTGTTTTTTGAAGATGTCGGAGCCTGGAGTCGAACCCAGGACCCATGTATTAGTAAGCCAACACACTAACCACTAGACCATTCCCTATAGCAATGGCAAATATCAATAAAATAAAGTTCACTCATAATCATGCAATTAATTTGCCAGAGTTAATTGCCGCAGATTTTTTCTATATCCATGTTAAAAAAATATATTGCTAACAGTGAAGAGGTAGAATCTGTTTTTCCTTTTTTTTCATTGAGCCCAGCACTCAGCCTACTCAAGCACTACGTTACGCGGGTTGAGGAAGGGTGGGTGACTATATGAAGGACCTATAGAGTGTTTTACTATAAACAGAATTTCGAAACTTTTATTTATCGCTGGGAAAGGGTGTATCAAACTAAAACAAGATTTTGCCGAGAAGAGTGAAGAGTTCTTTTTTTTAATTTGTTGCGTTTTCGTAATAAGAACGTCTAATTTTAGGAATGCCCCCGTAGGTAAGACAATTGTCTCATGTAATAGAATTTAATTCTGATCTAATAAGGTATTATATCAAGAAACAAGATTAATTAACAAAAATGTTCACTTTTCTAACTGAGATATTAATTCCGAAATCCAGATCGTTCAAGAAAAACTATCTTACGGCATCCCTCCGCTGTGATCGTACATGTCCTGAATATCAGCTAATTTGGATAAATGGAAAAAAGAGTAATAAGAAAACTGATCATAAAAAACAAGTGACAATTACAATAATGGGGATAAAACGATATTATGAAAAGACATGTTGTGTTGGACAAGATTTCCCTAAAAATTATGTAGAAAAAATATAAAATACATATACATGATTTCCACAGAAAAGTGTGAGTTAAATGGTTGATAATTTCATGAATATGTAATGGATCACGAGACTATCGTAGCTGGAGTCGAGAACATATTACTTTCGGTTTGTGTACTATTCACTCACCGATGTCATTTCCTTGTTTCATTGTGAAATTAGTACAAAACAATTTAAAATAATTTAATAAAATCTATAGCGTTTTATCACGAAACAGAATTATACAACGATTGTATATTTACTGACTAATCATCAAAAGATACATATAAAATGTGATTTTTTAAGAACTATAGGAAAGTTAAAAAAAAGACACATAAAATTCAGAAAAACTAATGAAATCTTTATTTGAATCGATAGTACGGTCCATATAATTTAATGTTCGAAGATTTCATGCAAATGTTGACCGTGACTGCGCCTCAAATAGTCCATCCGCTTAGTCTAATTTTGGCATACTCCTTCCAACATTTCGGCCGGTATCTCACGAATAAATGCTTCAATGTTGTCTCCCAATGCATCAATTGAAGCGGGCTTGGCTGTATAGACATGAGCTTTAACATAGCCCCACAAAAAATAGTCTAAAAACGTTAAATCGCACGATCTAGGCGGCCTGAACATGAAATAAAATGTTCACCGAATTCGCCTCTAAATAAGTCCATTGCTACGCGTGCTGTGTGGCATGTGGCATTTTGGGCAAAAAAAAAAAGATGGATACCATCTCACTGCAGCGCTCACCATTCACAGTTACGTTACGATTCGCATCATCTTTGAAGAAATACGGTCCAATGATGCCACAGGCCCATAAACCGCACCAAACTGTAACTTTTTCTGGATGCATTGGTAGCTCTTGCAATTCTTCTGGCTGGTCTTCACTCCAAAATCGACAATTCTGCTTATTTACGTACTCATTGAGCCAAAAATGAGCTTCGTCGCTGAACACAATTTTTCGATAAAAAAGTGAATCTTCGGCCAATTTTCCAAGAGCCCATTCACAAAAAAATTCTACGTTGCGGTAGGTCGTTCGGTTTCAATTCTTGCACCACCTATATTTTGAAATGCTTCACACCTAAATCCTTCAGCAAAATTTTCCACGTCGTTGAATAACAGAGGCCCAATTGCTGCGAACGGCGACGAATCGACAATTGATGGCCATCATTAACACTGGCCGATACAGCTGAGATATTTTCTTCATTTCGCACTCTACGTAAGCGTGTTGGTGGTTTAATGTCCAACAATGTAAATTTGGTGCAAAATTTAGTCACAATAGCCCGAATAGCCGTTTCAGTGGGTCGATTAGACTGACCATAAAATGGAAGAAGCGCGCGATGAACTTTCTTAACAGAGCACGCATTTTGATAATAAAATTCAATAATTTGCAAGTGTTGTTCGTTTGTAAGACGCTTCATGGTTAAATTATAGACTAAACTGAGGATGTTTGACAGTGAAACAAAACACAAAACGTGCGTCAGCTGTTTAAACCAGTGTTTCCAAAAAGATAATAGCTAAAAAATCACCCTTTATGTATATGGGTACATTCTAAAGGTTGGCGATAATGGCTTCTCAGGCCTCGTCGCCCTAATAAACTTTATAATGTGGATCGAGACCAGCAACGATAACTTTTTACCCACTACTTGATAAGTACCTAAATACCTTTCACAATAATTTACTAACGTTGGTCGTTTACCCAGTTTGCACACTCGTGGCTTGGTTTTTTGGGACTGAATCTGCCTAATGAACGGACTAAAAGGGATTTCCGTGGTTTTTTTATTCTTAGGCTATTTTTAGATAATCTAATGCAGCACTCAAATCTATTACTATTAAAGTTGCCAAAAAAAAGTTTAGATTAAAACCTGAATGGCTTGAGCACAGTGTCCACCTCTTGTTTGCCACCCTTTCGCAAAGTTCGTCTTACCAATCCTCTATTCTCAGTCCACAAAGGGGTTCGCAATCAATTAGTAGCATGGAAGTTTGTCTACACGAAAATAATTCGCTCATTAATTTACTGGTAGTCAGTCTAAAATGTTCTTATGACATTTCTATATTACCTTTGGGTCGATGTAGTATCCTTTATACTTTTTGTCCAAGTCCAAGCTTCAAGTAAGATTTTTCAAGAGTTCTGAATGTTCTGTTTTGAGTTAAGGGCTGTAGTACCTCCTTTTTTTGTTTTATAGCCATATATCATGAGTAACTAAACTACATACATTAGGGCGGGTTGATTTGTAGGGACCCAAAAAATCGCCCAAGTGACAAGAAAAATCGGATTCTAGGGATCAAAATAAGAAACTTTGCCCAAGGAACCATACCACTGAAATTAATTCTGATGTTCCTTATTTTTACCCAAAGGTTAAATTTTGAAAAATGCCACTTTGATCCATTTAAAGTACCCCAATAGGGTCGAAATGTATGAGCGGCCCCAGTAACTTTGAAATATACAAAATTTTATGTGCAAAAAAGTTAAGCCCTATAAAGTTAAATGCTTTGAACTAGTTTTTTTTGCCAAAAGTCGCAGGCATTATATGTATTAACATAAAAAGCGGGCGTATACTTTATATTTATTTTATAACAAAACAAATATAGCTCATACGCATTGGTATAATTTTTGTATATTAGGCTAACATAGTGTTTTTTTTTGAAAATACACACATACTGTTGGAAGAGGAATTTGCCTCGCCAGTGGTTTCCACGGGGATTTTGAATAAAGAAGAACTAATTTAAAAAAAAATTGATTTATTTCAAAAGGTTTTCTTATATTAAAATTCCTATAACAAATCAAATTAATTGAGAATAATTTTACAATTCATATGAAAATATCTGACTTTTTGGTATGGAAACCACAAGAGTTTAATTTAAAAAAAATATAGATCAAGAAGATTCTCCGGACTGACAACCACCACGTTAAGCCAACTTGTAATTATATGATGTAGTTAAAAATTGGCGCTATAGATATACTAAAGATGGCGTCACTCCGAACATTATAATTAATATTGAATCTACTACAAATATTTACAGTTAGTAATTTACTAAACACATCTACTAAATTTTAAACGATTTTGCCAGTGGTGGTAATACATACATAAAAATAATTGTTGTGTTCACCAGATGTGCTATTATGTCTTGCTTATCTGTGACGTAAGAAAAAAGTTACATGCATACATAATTGGTCATTACAACCCTGTGTCAGGGTTACGGCTTAGCTTCTAGCAGCACTCATGTTGTGTGTGTTATTTTTGTCCATGAGTACCGGGACCTACAATTTTAAAGTCGACTCCGAATGATAGATTTGAGAAGCTTTTTAATTTCAATCAATTACTCCCAGAGCGTTTGCCAGAAGGCTGCTGAAAGGTAGTCGCAGAAAGAAATAATTTTTTTTTCATATTTAATTTTTTCGAAGATGTCAAAGCTGAGATTTGAACCCAGCATTATCTTCTTAGTAAGCCAACACACTAACCACTAGACCACGGCGACAGAAAAAAAGTTGCAATAAAATAAATGCAATAAAAAAACCAGCCAGGTTTAATAACCAGCCATAGGGAACAGAACTGACACCAAACTAGTCACGTGACGCTAACACTTTACCTAAAGGTTAACTTATCATTTTTGAATGTCGATGTCATAGAAAGGATTCTAATAAAATTATTTTAGTTCTAACTTAAACCAGTCAGTTCACTGTCAATTAGAATAATACTACTTAAAAATATTTCATAGAACTACTGTCGTATTCATTAAAAATAAAATAGATTTTTTAAGGGCTTACTTAACAATTACTCCATAGCGATATGGACATTTCCATTTTGGCGTTACGTTACTTTTGTACGACAATATGTTGAAAAAAGCTCAAAAGCCAGAATTAAAAAAAAAAAATTTTTCTCACATTCGAGAAGTGATTGGATAGTTCTATATTTAGTGAAAGAATTCAAATATTCGAGCCTAAGGATTTCAAGATATACTCAAAAAAATGACCTGACGTTACGTTACAAAAAACAGAAGTGCGATTTGGCTTTGATAACAAAAGTGTTTAACTCTGCCAATTGGGCAAGTCTTTTTATTTCAAAACTTTTAATAGGATTTGGATTTTTCTTTTTTTTTTCTAGGAAAAAAGATCTGACATTACGTTACTGCCGTTACATTATAAAAATTTCCACTTAATATTTATTTCAAAAAAAAAAAAAAAAAAAAAAAAATACGAAAAAGACATAAATATTAAAAAATTATATAAAAAACTACATTTGTTATTTATGTACATATGTATGTATATAGGCACATACATATATCGTCGTGCGGGAGTTTATGTGCTCTATCAGCCATTTCAAATTTTTTATATGCCTCGAGTTAATGATGCCACTTTAGGTTTTCAAACGCTAGTGTTATACCCTGGAATGATCAACAGCAATTGCCTCATCGTTGCATGTTGATTGTGTGGTGAGTGTCTTCGGTAATTAGGTTTAGCTGTTATCTGATACTTCCCAATAAGTGGTGCTTTTTCCTCTTGATGACCTACTTTTTGAGGCTTTTTATATTCTTTGTCACTGTTTTCTGATTACACATGAGCTTATGAGTATAAATTCATTTTGCCTACTTTAACTTTTAGAGAGTCTAAAATGTAAACTAAAATGTAAACTTCAATGATTCTTTCAATTTACAGATTGGATACCTTTTCTGAACGTTTATTTTGTGGAATGTCATAGCAAAGTCACTCACAATCGGTTTTTATTGAATCCAATTAAGTTAAACCAAAATATATCACTTTAAAAAAGCACGACTTTAAAGTAAAATTTATTAAAAAGCTTCCCAACAGAAAATAGTGCTTACCAGTAAATTATTTTGAAGGAGGGAAACTGTGAACAATCACTTACTCTTGCGCATCAATAATGCATGATTTTTATATAAAATTAACCGCTAAAAAGCAATAGATTTTGCAGTCAGTAAGCAACTAATGTAAAAAATCAAAAATTATATCTTATCGTGTAGCATTTTTGGAAGCGCTAAGGTATAAATAAACAATATACATATATAATATATATAATATATATAATATAAAAATTTGACTCCAAATTTTTAAAAATTTCTACTGGGTTTTGTCTTTACAATTTCCTTATATTTTTATTATATCTTTTATAATAAAATTTTAGACAAAAGCATCCAAAATCAAAATACATATAAAAAAGGGGTCCTAAATTAATTTTTTTTTCTTTTTTGTTTTAAATATGAAAACTTTTTAGGGTAAAAATTTTTAAGTGATCGGTTACTGCTTTAATGTATTGTGTGTTGTAAAAAAGATTAAGACTCTAAAGAAATATTGAAATTTAAATGACACCTTTTAAAAACGTATTGAAATTAATGTTCCAACGCTAATAACGTGTCCCTTAAAAGCTCATCCATTATACTTAAAAAAAACACCAAAAAATAAAAATGCAGCTGCCAAAAATTCTTAAAATATGCCAACGTAGTTTTTTAATTGTCAAAATTAAAAAGAAGAAAATAAAAAACAACCTTAAATTGACTCAAAAATCAAACCATTCTAATAAGACAGCTAAAAACAAAGCAGTCAAAAACTCGCAAATACTGGAGACTTAATGATTCAGCTTTAATGTGATTTTGGAGGTAATCAGAATGAGAAAAAAAAGAATGGATTTTAAAAATTAAAAAGAATCTACTTTAGTGAGATTTTTGACATGTTTAAACATGTTTTGCCAATTTGAAAATCACCTCATTTACCAGAAGAATCAACAGCAGCATCATTGGAATGATTTTAAAAAGAATTAAAAAAATGATTTTGTGTGTTTTTAATATCCCAGTTAAAACACGAAATGATGTGCAAAGAAATAAAAACAAAAACTATCTGTTAAACAAGAAATTGCCACCTTTTCTTAGAGTTATTAAGGCGTTGATCGCATCTGCAGAGAAACAAATTTTGTAAAATAAATATGAAAATGATGATTTTTGAAAATACTGAAGTAAGAATATGTACTTCGACTAATGATCTTAAAAAACAGTATATATGCGATATGTGAATATAAATGCGATAAATTTTTTAATTGCTTATTTTAAAGTCTATATGAAATTAAAAAAGAAATACAAAAAAAAAAAAAAAGAAAAAAAAAAGGAAAAAATATGTGATAGATTGCTGAACCTCAACCGCGCATATAATACTGAAATTATGTCCGCGTTGCGTTAATATCATATCTTACGGATAAATAAGGAGTTCTGCTAAAGTAATATTCCAACTATGCACTTCAAAGCAGCTATCTTTGAAAATTACTGTTATTTATTAACATGAAATAATCCAATATATAAAATTCTCGTGTCGCGGTGTTTGTTGCCAAACTCCTCCGAAATAGCTCGATCGAAAATTGGTCACCATCTATTCTTCATACCCCCAATGGACAATTAATTTATAAATAACGTACCAACTTCGAAGAAATTTTAAACTAGACAGATCTGCGTACCCCAGAACACATCTGGTTTACGTTTTTTAAGAAGTATTCAAACAGGGCGATACAAGGGCTATTTCTCTCCATCCCCAACAACCAAACTGAAGTACCAAAAACGGCGGACAAACGCTCCTTAAAACTATCAGTAATGATACTGGTGAAGTGGTTCAAATATACTTGAACTAAAAAAATATTTCCTAGAAATACATTATATGGCAAAACAACGCCAGCCGGGTCACCTAATTGGAAATCTTGGTATTTGACAGATCATAACTTGGCAAATTCTGTGTTATAATTTGGGTCTACACCCGTACAGAACACAAATTACTTAGAGTTGAACGTTATGTGTTCATTGAATGGGTACTGGAAAAATTGAAAACTGACAATTATTTTTATACAAAAAATCATTATTAGCGATAGAGTGCATTGTGTGTCGAATTAGATCATAAAGCGTCTTTAAAAAGGAACTGCCTCTTGGGGATTTTGGGTTTGCAGCGTTACCGATTCGTATATTCTGAAGAATGACATAGAGTATTATTAACTTCTTTTGGCAGTTGGCATAGTCTAGCGGTTAGTGTGTTGCTTACTAGACAAGAGTTTCGGGTACAAACCGCAGCTCTGCCATCGTAAAAAAAATATGAAAAACTATTTCTTTCGGCGCCTAACTCTTAGGAGTCTTCTGGCAAAAGCTCTGAGAAAAACTGATTGCCATGAAAAAGCTTCTCAAGTCTGTCCTTCGGAATCGACTTTAAACTGTAGGTCACCGTAATCACGGATAAAAATTGATACACACAACATGGGTGTTACGAGAACCTAGGCCGTAACCTTGAAACAGGATTGTATTGACCAACTATGTATGTATGTATGTATGTAAAAATTTGTATGAAAAATGATGAGTTTTTAAAAGATTTTTTTAACATTTCTCATATAAATGTTCAATCGTTTGAAATTGCTTGCTTTACGGAAACAGGCAGTAATTAAAAAAATTATTTGTAGTTTGTATTACAGTTTATTGGGAAAATAAAATGATACCAATTAACTTTTTATTTGAAATTTTTTTTTGGTAAAATTTTTTTCCATGTGCATTTATACACCGTGCGAATGATCCAGACTTTTAAGTTTCTCCTAATAAAAGCCATCATGTAGTAAATCAACATGATGCTCATACAATTCTGAAGATTTTTTTCTTTAATATTTTCTTCATTTAAGTCTAACCCACCACCTTAGAAAAAAAAAGAAGTCGGCAGCTCATCAGTTTAACAAAGTAAGGCAACTGCAGCTGTATTTGCTTCTGTTTCAGTAACAAATACACAAAATTAGTAGCGGCCTTCTGCTGTTGTTGTACATTTAAAAATTGCCACTGCTACTACTGATGCTTGTTAGTTGTGGTGATGATGAGGTTTTCTTTATCCAGTTTTACGTTTTTATTGCAACAATTTTTAATGTTTTTAATCGCCTCAACATTTAATGGCTGTGATTCAATATTCAACAATTCGCTTTCTTTAACTTTTATCCCAAGCCATAGAGAACCACTATTGCCCCAACAAGACTACATGTCGGTTATTTTTATTATTTTCAATTTTAATCAATCGTATTGCATTCCGTGGATGCACTTGTTCTATTATATGATGGGACTTGGAACGATCAGGTGGTATGTGAGTGCGTGTGTTTGGTTTTAAAGCTAACATGTTTCTTAATTGAAATCATCAATTTTCTTTAATTTATTAATAATATGACAGACTTGCACCACCACAGTTTTATGGGACTATTGAAAATTAAAATTGAATTGAGTAGCTTTTAAGGTGTAGTTTTACTCTTCTTTTTGTTTTTGTTATACTTAAACACACGCATACATATGGTACGTCACAATACATTTTCAACTTCAATTGTTTTACAATTAATTACAGTCAGTTAGTTTAGTTGTAGTCGAGAAGGAGGCATTTTAATTGATTTATATATACTTTTCTTATAGAATTGTGCTTAATGCCGTATACTTAATACGATATTGGTTTGCAATATTATTTAAAGTTTGTAATGAGTATTCACATCCCTGATGCAATATATGAAGGTGGTTCCATTACTATAGTAATGGAAATAATTATTTTTTAATTCTATAGATTAAAAATTTATTTGAAATTTATCTAATTACTAGTAAAGCTTTATTTGGTTCAATAATTTTTTTAATTATATTAATTAATTTTATTAATTAAAAAAAAAGATGAAATTATTAATTTTCCCAACTAATTATTTAAATCTTATGATGTAATTAAAAATTTAAAAATCGAAATATTAAACATTAAATTTTAATTAATATACAATGATAGCATTAATTTGTTTACTGGTAAAAAAATAAATAATTTTTAATTGATATCACAAATTTTTTAGTTGAATATACGTTTTTATTTTTTTCTGCTTAATGTTACATTTTAGATGAAATATCCTACCAATATTTTGGTAGGATATTGGCCCCAAAATAGAAAAAAAATTGCCTCAAAAGCAGAAAACTTGTTCATTAAAAATTAATTAAATAAAAAATGTCAAAAAAAAAAACAAATTAAAAATGGATTCATATTTTTTTGCTTTTGAGACAATTTTTCACTTTATTCTGAAGTCAAATTTTATATCATAACCCCATTTTATTTAAACAATTAGGCCAGTTTCCAGTTTTCCCCGGCCACTGTTAAGCCATAGCAGAAAAGAATATTTTAAAATAAAATTTCGTATTCGTTAATATGTATGCAAATATTTGAAGAGCATCCTTACAAGACTTGACTTGAATTGTTGAAAACGGGACAACGATTTAAAGCAATAATTAAAGGTGAGACCAAAAAAGGTAAAAAAAGAAAACAATAGCGGATGTACAAGTGAATAATTATTATACGTTTAAAATAAAAACATAATAAAGAGTGCACCAAAATGAAAGAAACTTAAGCACTGTTACTCTATCAACCTCTATGCAAGCTGACCCACAAAAAAGCTAAGTAATTACCATTTAGGAATTCATTAAACAACAGCCATAAATACAGATTTTTCTACCCAAGACCTATCGAAATCGATAAGTTAATTGACTCCAGTTCATCATCTAAATTTTTATTTTATGGAAAGAATATCTTCAAGACACTTAATGGCGTTAATGTTGCGTTGCTACTGAATATATAGTATGCATGTACATAAATTAGTATATCATATACAGTAGAGCGTACCACCTTATAAGGAAAAAAAGTTTTTCCGTACCTCCTCTAATATAAAGTATTTTTGTTAGAAGGTTTCTCAAAAAAAATTTTTTTTTGCCAAAGTTTCTGAAACTTTTCACAGAGCCTATGGTTAGCACAATTAAGAAAAATATAAAGTTTCTAAAAATTGGCCACGCCTACTACCCACCGGCCATAAAACCCAAAATTTATTTTTAGCCCAAGGTTTTTGAAACTGGCGCAGAGCCTTTGGTTAGCTCAATTAAGAAAAATATAAGGTTTCATCAAAATTGGTCACGCCCACTACACACCGCCCCTAGAACCCAAAATTTATTTTTGGCACAGAGCCTTTATTACCTGAATTACTGCCCACCACTCACCGCCCATATAACCCATATTATATTTTTTCCCACAACTTTTTGTTTCTTTACCAAAACAAATTAAATTCTAATTTTTTAATTTTTTTAATTAAAAATTTCATGCAAAAACAAAATATTTTTCGCCATTTGGGTTGGCAACTAAGTAATTGCGGATTTTTTTTACAAAATAAAAGTAAATTTTTTCATGGAACGAAATAATTTTATTATGTAATGTATTGCCCATTTTGAGCAATGACCTCTTGCCATCTTTCAGGCAGCATCATAATTCCACGTTCATAAAACTTCTGGATTTTATAAGGAAAAAACTGAACAAGGTACGATTTGACATCATCATCATTATTGAAATTTTTACCATTCAAGGAGTTTTGCAAAGATCGAAATAAAAAATAATCAGATAGTGCAATGTCTGGACTATATGGTGGATGTGGCAAAACATCCCAACCAAGCTCCAATAATTTTTGCCGAGTGGCCAAAGATGTGTGTGGCCTTGCATTGTCATGATGGAATACAACACCTTTTCGATTTGCCAATTCGGGCCGCTTTTCTTCAACTGCATTGTTCAATTTTGTTAGTTGTTCAATGTACTCGTAGACATCTGAATTTATCGTTCGATTGGGTGGTAAAATTTCGAAGTAGACAATTCCTTTGTAATCTCACCAAACTGATAACAGAACTTTCTTTTGATGAATATCAACTTTTGATGTTGTTTGCGCTGGTTCACCTGGCTTGCTCCACGATCTTTTCCGATTGACATTGTTGTAAAGAACCCATTTTTCATCACCAGTTATCAATCGTTTTAAAAATGGATCGTTTTCATTACGTTTAGTTAACAAATCGCAGGTGTGACTGCGTTGTGTTAAATAAATTTCTTTCAGTTTATGAGGAACCCATACATCAAGTTTTCGTACATAGCCAAGATGCTTTACGCGATTTTCAATGCATGCATGTATGTGATACATGAAGTTTCCTTGCAATCTCACGTGTTGTACTGTGACAACCCGAAGCGTTTTTCATCTTTCAGTGAAAAATCACCAGAACGAAATTTGGCAAACCAATTTTGACACTGCCATTCTTTTAAGGCTTCGTCACCATGAACAGCACATAACTTTTTATGAGCTTGCGAAGCGTTTTTTCCTTTCTGGAAATAAAAAACCAAAATACATATGGCGAAAATGTTCCTTTTGATTTTCCATTTTTCAACAGACGCCAAACAAAAACCACGCAACCGATCACAAAATTTTTTTTACTGATTGACAGCTGAAGTACCGTCTATCAAATAACAAAATGTATTTGATATTTCAATTACGTCATCTAACCTAAAAATTCAACTAATACCATCAATGAGTAAAATCCGCATTTACTTCGTTGCCAACCCAATACATTTAATATAATATATTGGGGATAAGCACGTCTCTATGGCCATTTCATCTCTGCTTAAGAGACTCGTCAGGAGACTTTTTCCCCAAGATGTTAATCAAAAATAATAATGCTTTGTAAATACTTTTGTTTGTTTTTTATATACTAAATGGGATATGATTCGCATTTAGTTTATAACTATTTGAATATAAGTATTTGTACTTTTGGGAAAAAGCAAAGACGAAAGCAAAGACGAAATGGCCATAGAGACATGCTTATCCCCAAAGCAATACATTTCATATATTATATTAAAAATGTTTTGAATTTGGAGACAAATTTTATGATTTTATAAAAGAATATTAATTATTTAAACTTTTTTTTTCTAATTAATTGTATGCAGTCTTACCTTTCATTTCATTATAGCGGGAGCACCTAGCACAACCGAGCAGCCTTTTTTTCTTCGAAGGAAGTTTGCAATCACGGCACATTATAGAACAAATTTTTTTCTATCATATCTTTTAAACCATATGAGCGAACTTTATAATTTTTTTTGTAATACGCAGAAAAGTCTATATTTAAAAAAAATCACTATCACACTATAGAAGTGCGTAAACAGTTTTCAATATTTTTGACTAAAATTTACATGTGACTTTACTTTATTATTTCAAAGACAAATAAACGTTTTTTTTTAATACAATTTATGGATTCTTTATACTGAATCAATTTTCTACAAAACTGCATCATTACATTTTTAAATTTTATGTTTCTAAAATATTACTTATTGCACAAAAAATCCCTCACTGGGCTGTGTTGAGTAAATCATTTTTTTTTAGAATTTAAAATATCTACACCTTTTGTAACTAAAATTTTAAGTTAGTTCAGAACTAATAAAGTTACATATAGTTTTATCCGTAAATTCCTGAAAAAACGTTTTTGGCAATAAAATATTTTCTACTTATACATAAATATTTTGTAATACATATGTATTTATGCATGTACATTAGTGTGTCCCAAAAAAAAAAAAGTTTTTTTGGGGATCAAGCTTATTTTGGACCACTATGAGGAAAATTATTTTTGAGAATTTTTTCAGATTTTTTGGAAGTGATTTAGAGGTAGCGCAAATTGATTTTTAATCAAAAATCGAGCTTTTTAATCTCTATTTAATTTTTGCTTATGAATTGGTAAAAAATCTATATTTTCTAGACTTCTGAGTCAATATTGTTAAAGAAAATATTCTGATCTTTAATTTTATGTGCATAAATAATAAGTTTCGGCAATGATTTTGCATATTTTGATACATTATATAACAGTTTTTCCTAAATTTTCAACAAATATCGAAAACAATGGTTTATAACTTTTAAAATTTGTATAAAGACTAAAAAACTAATGATGCAGTTTAAAAGATTATTATGTTTTAAATAAATTAGCAGAAATAAAAAATAAATTTTCTTATACCGTTCTCGAGTTGTACCCTTTTAAAGCTTTGTACCCACTGCATGAAATTTTTAATATTATAAAGTGTGAACTAGGTTATACAACAATTATATAAACAGTAAAAAAATTAGATTTGTTATAAATCATTTATTGGGATTCTTCTGATGCTGCTCTATGCCCTGAAGTAAATTCTGAAAGTCTGTTTCAGAGTACCCAAATTGAAAATGATCTTCCTACGAAATCCAATTTTTAATTTTATATGGGACACCCTAATGTACATAGTATATTTATATTATAATTAAAAAAACCCTGGAATTTTAATTAATTCCTTTAACTCTAGCTGCTTATAAGGCCTTAACTCGTAGTTTATTATCTTTTAAGGCTAGTTTTTAAATCCATTGTGTGCATAACGCTTGTGTTTTCTTGCGTATGGAATGATGACGTGTAATGATCAGCCTCTTTGTAAAAAATAAATAATAAAAGTTCCCACAACCCTCATAATAAGCAAATGAAACATTACAAATGCTAAACACGTGTTGGCTTTGTGTTTACTGTTTTTATTTTTATTCCCTCTGTATTCTTTACCAATATTATGCTCTTTTAACTCTCAGCTTAATGAGAAACTCTACAAAATTTAAGTTGACAACCCCTTTATTGAAAAGAGGAATAACTTAATAAATTTCCTAAAGCAAGAAATAAAGTCGTTATTTTTATTGAACTACCCCTTTAATGCCCCGTCAGAGGAGAAAAATGTACTGTTATTGTTGTAATGGGACATTCATTGTTTTGGCAAAAAATATTGCTTCCTCCTCTCTGAGCTTCTGTAGAAATATGTTAAATGAGAAAATGAGATGACATTCAAAGTGGGAGTTTTATTTGTCAAATTTAGGAGAAATTCATACATAAATTTCATTATTTGTAAAATAAAAATCAGAAATATAATGAAATCAGAATATTTTCTGAATAAAAATAAAATATTTTATACAAGCAAAAAATTGACTTTTTATGCATTTTTTTTTTATTAAGGCCATTATACCATACATTGTGCTGATCTAGGAAACTATAAGAGGAAAAGAGTGTGTGGAGCTTTGATTTAAATGTGGTCTTACCTTTTCGCTGCTGTTAAAATAGTTTCCGCATCAAACGAGTTGAAACTGTTGAAATTATTACACAACAGCAACCCTAATTTGTATTTCTATGTTTTTCTAATATATGTATGTACATGCCAGGGATGCCAGGTTAGGGTTTTTCACCCTAGATTTGGGGTTTTATTTTGCGTTTAGGGGGAAATTTAGGGTGTAGAAAGTACTTAGGGTAAAATATTGGGTGCAATAAATTATATTTGGAGTCTTTTTAGGGTATTTCAGTGTTGATTTTACTAAGAGTATTATTTCTGATATCCGACAAATTACAAGTGTGTTCATATATTTTTCACTTTAATTAAAATTTTTAAGTAACAGATGAAAATTATTTTTAATGTAAAGCTAGCAAAAATGTCAAAAGAAAAAAATATATAATCAAAAATATAAAAAGGAATGGGTTTTCAATGTTTGGTATTGTAAAACATAAAATACGAAATCGAATGGCTACTTAAACTGTTGAATCTATTATGAGAGTTAGATATTCTTTAAATAATGGAAATGATAAAATTATTTAATAATGAAAATATGTATACGGCGGACAAAAGGGATGAAAATGCATTCGATATTTTTAATGCTGCCTAATTACTATTTCTTTTCTAGTTTTTTTTTACTATAAAATACGTCTATATGTGTAAATATGGTATGAATTTATTATATATTGAAGATATAAAAAAGAATTTTTTAGGGATTTCATATTTTGGCATAGTGCAAATTTAGGGGGTAATTTCTTTGATTTAGGGATATTTATAAAAATGTACCTGGCATCCCTGGTACATGCATATATTGTCAAATATTGTCAAATATTTTTTCCTGAAAATTTTTCATTCAAATACATACTATTTTTTGATTAAGACGTGTCTTTTAATTATTTATACAAGACTAAGAGACTGCGTTGCAGACCAGAACAAAATTATTAACAATAGGTTATGGGCCCAGATCCCATGTGTAATATATTTACATAAATATATAAAAAAGTTTTTGTTCTGTGAAGGAAAACATGAGCTCGTTGTACCAAATAGAAAAGTTAGATGAATCTAACTACGACTGCTGGAGTGTCCAGATGAAGAACGTTTTAATTCATTCTGAATTGTGAAATGTAGTTAAAGGTACCTATATGAAGACAAATGATGATGCAAGATAGGATGCCGTTAACGATAAGGCATTGGCTACAATAGTTTTAAGTGTTAAGCCATCCCAATTAAATTATGTAAAAAATCTTGGTACAGCTTTTGGGGCATGGAAACGTCTGGAAGAAATTCACAAGCCTTGTGGACCAGCTCGAAAGGTAACGCTATACAAAAAGTTATTGTCATTGAACATGAGTGATAGTGTGAGTATGGTGGAGTATTTAAATTCGTTTACGATCATTGTTGATAAACTAGCGGAAGTCGGCATAGAGATTCAAGATGAACTTCTGGCTATAATTTTGTTGTCTAGTCTGCCAAAATCATATGAGAATTTTGTAATTGCGATGGAGACTAGAGATGACTTTCCTTCTCTCAAGGTTTTAAGGGTGAAACTTCTAGAAGAAGGCGAACGCAGACATGAAGAATCCAAAACATCTGATGGAGACAACGGACAGTTACCATTTTTTGCACATCACGGTAAACACAGCAACAAAAAGAATGGTAACAAGAAGCAGAATTATAAAACCAAATTCAACGGCAATTGTTTCAAATATTGTCTTTATGGTCATATAACAGCAAAGTGTAAGGCAAAAAAGAATGATGAAAAGAAGATTGAAAAAAGTTATGCATTTACAATGATTGCAGCGGCAACGGCTGATATGGTCGATGAACATATTTTTGTCTTTTACAGTGGTGCGACTGCGCACATGTGCTGTAATAGAGGAATGTTTACTAAGTTTAAACCATATGAAGAGTGTATACGTTTGGCTGGCGAAAATTTCATTTTAGCTAATGGTGTGGGAGAAATTAAATTGAAAGTAAACGATACAGAATTCGTTTTCAGTGATGTCTTATATGTACCCACAATGAAAGGAAATTTTTTGTCTGTTGACAAAATAACTCAAAAAGGTTTTTCTGTTAAGTTCTGTATGAACTCGGCAAATATTCTATATAAAGACGATGTTATACTGACATTTCAGAAAAAAAATTAATTGTATGTCATTGAGCCTATAATGGAAAACAAATGTTATTCTGCAGTGTTGTGGCATAATAGGTTCGGGCACCTAAATTATAAAAATTTGCGCGATGCTAAGAAGATGGTTAATGGTATTGATAAAGAGGATTTTACCGATCAAGAAAAGTGTGTTACTTGTATAAAAGCCAAGGTATGTACAAAACCGTATCCACAGGTATCGGAGAGTAGAGCAGAAAATCTACTTGACTTGATACACACAGATCTTTGTGGTCCTTTTAAAAAACGATCTATTTCTGGTTCAAAATACTTTATTACGTTTATAGATGATAAATCTAGAAGAGTATTTGTTTATTTTTTGACATCCAAAGAACAAGCGTTTGATAAATTTATTTTATTTAAAAATATGGTAGAACGACAAACAGGTCGGAAAATAAAAAAAATTAGAAGTGACAATGGTGGTGAGTTTGTTAACAAAAAATTTAATAAATTCCTGGAGGAAAATGGTATCGAACGTCAACTTACTGCACCATATAGTCCAGCCCAAAATGGTGTGGCTGAACGTCTAAACCGGACATTAGTCGAAATGGCTAGAAGCATGCTTATACATTCAAATATGAGTGAATTTCTATGGGCAGAGGCAATAGCCACAGCGGTATATATTCGAAATCGATCTCCAACACGAGCGTGACTAAGTGTAACTCCGTATGAAGCGTGGAGTGGTAAGGTTCCTTCGGTAAAACATTTTCGAATTTTTAGTTGCCAGGCTGTAGCTCTTGATAAGATGCATCATAGCAAGTTTAAGGCGAAGGGTAAAGAGTATCGTATGGTTGGCTATTCCTTAACATCAAAAGCATACAGACTCTATGACACCACAACGCGTAAAATAATCGAAAGAAGGGATGTTCTATTTAATGAAGCTGATCAAAAAGCAATTGGTAACGACTTGTCGGTTAATTTAATTGAACAGAATATACTTGATGTTAATGACATTTTGGCTGACGGGCAAGTAAGAGATGATTTTTCTACAAAAGAAAAAAGTAATGATTGCCAAAGTTAAGAATATGAGAGTGCAGATGATATGGAAGATTTAGAGTATTTCTCCAGTGGTGAAGATAATGTTGTTATTAGACGAGGTAGACCCAAAATTGAACGAAATGGTAAGAGAGGTAGACCAAGGAAAATATATAATGTTTTGAATGCCATGATAGAAAACAGTGGTATTGTAGTACCACAAATTGTATCAGAAGCGATGAACAGCTGTGAATCAAAACAATGGCTAGATGCGAAAAACCCTGTTTATCATTCAAGATCGAAACATATCGATATTAGGTATCATTTTGTGCGTGACGTTGTCGAGAATAATGAAATTCAATTGAAGTATGTATCGACCGATAACATGGTGGCTGATGTTTTAACTAAATGTCTGATGAAAGGCAAACATGCCAAATTTGTAAAAATGTTGGGATTTTATTAATTGTTATTTGTTTTTTGTAAAAATACAAATTTTGGTTTGAGGAAGGGTGTTGAAATTATTACACAACAGCAACCCTAATTTGTATTTCTATGTTTTTCTAATATATGTATGTACATGCAAATATTGTCAAATATTGTCAAATATTTTTTCCTGAAAATTTTTCATTCAAATACATACTATTGTTTGATTAAGACGTGTCTTTTAATTATTTATAAAAGACTAAGAAACTGCGCTGCAGACCAGAACAAAATTATTAACAATAGAAACTTGGTCTACAAATTTTTAATTTAAATATTTCTTTAAATTTCTAAACAAATGAAGTTTTAAACTTAGCAAATTCGTTTATCGAGATTACCTGTATAGCAATTTAAAAAAGTCAAAGACCAAGGGATCATACCACGTACTCGGGTCTTACATAATCAACAAATAAATGACTGTGGTATGTACTTATTTGCATCTATCATTTTAATAAATAAAAAAAACATGGGCTTCTAGAAATTGCACTTGGTGCGGAAATTTTTTTTTTTTTTTAAATGGCCCACAAAAACGATTTTTGTTATTAATTGAATATTGTCTTTTACGTAGTCATAGGTAAAAGTGTAAAAATTGACGCCTCATGCTAACAGACCAACATAAATTAGAGCTTAAAGCGCAACGTAATTTTACGCATATCATTAACGCTATAATGGGTAACTTAAAGAGTAGTAATGTTTACATACCTTAAAAAAACGCTTCACAGCCCTAATAAACAGAAATAAAATCACAAAATTGGCCTGCAAGTAGCCAAAATGTCGTTACTTAATAAAAAGGCAGATAAAAATGTAAAAGAAAAAAACAACAACAAATATTTTGTAACTAACTTCTCTTTACGCGCTGTCAAAACTGAATTATCCAATTACGCGTTAGCGCCTCGCTATTTGGGTTGGTTTGATACATTTTGTATGAGAATGAGAATTTTTGACAGATAGTTTACGCTTTACGTTCTAATTTAAGTTGGCCTGTAATGTATGCCTGTAGTGTGGGCAGGTATTATTTCTTTCTTGAGTAACAGCTTGTTCATAGAAGACGAATGGATTTTGACATTCGTCTTTTTATATGAGAAACACAAACAAATTTGAGTGTTTTTGTTGCTGTTTTCATATAAAAACACGATAGTCAAAAACCATTCGTATTCTATGAACAGGCTGTAAGTGTTAAGCTTATTTTTCAAACTCATATTTCTAGTACTAAATATACTATATTTCTTTATTGTCTCAAAAATAACTTCCTTTATATTCCCCATTTATCCTTTTAGGGGTTTTAAATACTTAGCAGTGAATTTTTGAGCCCTTCTTATCTGTAATCATCAGTAAATTCTCCTCTCTTTAATTATAATCCCATTTAACAAAAATTTTCTTTTAATTCCCCTTTTTAAAAAATCCAAACTCTCCTTTTACTTTTTTCGGGAGTAATCTTGGTTAATTTACAAACCCCTCTTTTTAGTGGTTTTCTTGAAAAAAGATCCATACTCTCCTTTTACTTCTTTTGGGGTTTTTCAATTTTCTCTTTTAGGTAATTTGCAAATGCTTCTCCTTCTCTCTCCCTTTTAGATGTTTTTAATTCTCCTCCTCGAGTAATTTTAAAGCTTCTATTTATTTAATAACATTCTGGGTATTTTTCAGTCTTCTTATTAGGTAATTTTAAGCCCCTCTTACTCGTATATCACCAGTGAATTCCCCTCTTTTTAATTATAATCCCATTAAACAAAAATTGTCTTTTTCAGTGCCCTCCTTAAAAAATTCAAACTCTCCTTTCACTTTTTTGGGGGGGTAATTTTGGGTAATTTACAAACCCCTCTTTTTAGTGGTTTTCTTGAAAAAAGATCCATACTCTCCTTTTACTTCTTCTGGGGGTTTTAAATTTTCCCTTTTAGGTAATTTGCAAATCCTTCTTTATATGCTCACATTTTTCCCTTGTCGGTGTTTTTAATATTCCTCTTCGAGTAATTTTAAAGCTTCTATTTATTTAATACCAATTTGGATATTTTTCAGTCTTCTAATTGGGTAATTTATAAGCTCTTCTTACTCGTATATCACCAGTGCATTCCCCTCTTTTTAATTATAATCCCATTAAAGAAAAACTGTCTTTTTCAGTGTCCTCCTTAAAAATCCAAATTCTCCTTTCACTTTTTTGGGAGTAATCTTAAATAATTTACAAACCCCTCTTTTTATATCAAAATTCTCCCTTTGTGAGTGTTTTTAATTCTCCTTTTCGGGTGAGTATATTGGGTAATTTACAAACTCCTTTTTTATACCAGTATTTTCCCTTTGTGGGTATTTTTAATTCTCCTTTTCGGTAATTTTTTAAATCCTCTGTATATACTAAAATTTTTCTCCGTTTGGGTGTTTTAACTTCTCCACTTTGTGGAATTTACATTCTCCATTTTGGGTAATTTTACGCCCCTCTTTATATTTTCTCATATTCCCCCATTAACATGCATCCCCACCTATTATGGATATTTTTGTTCCCCTTGTTGTTAATTTAAAGTCTCTCTTTGCTTTTGATTTTACGCGTAACAAATCTATCTCTTTATTGAGTTGTTTTCTCAGAAATGTGTAAATTTCTCAACAAATTTTCTCTACTATACTCAGAGATGCTTTATTTTAAAAGATCTTACGAAGACTTAAGCTTATAAATCGGTTTTATACAAATTTTAATGATCAAAGTAAAATGCTAAAACAAAAATTATTTTGACGATATCGTCGACGTTTAAATTTTTAAACAGAGAACACGATGTGTTGCTGATCTATTAACAACGAAGTCTTAAAGTAACGATGTTGTAAATGTAATTGAATGGTTTATTTATATTATAATATTGTTATTGTTGTTATTTACTATTACTATTAATAATAATCTTTTATTTTATGTTTTTTTTTTTGGTTTTTATTCCAATACAATTACATCGTTATTGGTTTTTATAGTGGTTCGCCAAATACTTTTTTTGTTGATTTTACCTTAGAAAATTGATGTTTAGTGTTACTTGTGTTAGAGAGTGCATATGTTCAAGTATTTGGCGTATTCGTTTAGTGAGTTATTCATGGTCTATTGCCTTGTAGTTGGTCGTCGTTTGGTTGGTGATTTACATGATTTCGTTGTTTGGCATCTGTTTTATTATTCGACGTGTTTTTTCTATTTTTGTTGTTCAATATTTTTTTTTTATTTATTAAAATGATTATTGAAATGATTGTTTGTTTATTTTGTAACCGTATAAAGTCTGAAAAGAAAAAGAGTTCAAACATGTGTGCCCCTACAAGTAGGTACATACGAGTACATTTCTATTTCGATAAGTTCAGTATGAACAGTTGTTGTTGTTGCATTATGGCTTAAGGCATAAATTGAAAAAAAAATATAAGCTTCTAAAGTATATATGTATTTTGCATTAAACATGGTGTTCTAATGTACATCTGTGTTTAGTTTACAGTGAGCCTCAAATATTGCCGTTCATCATAATTATTAAAATAAATAAATGTATAACGTATTTCGTCTATTTTCCATGTAAACAAAATATCCTTAAGGCACCTATACACATATATGTACATATGTATGTATATGATAATTTATTAAATCTTTTAAATAACTTTCAAAACTCTAAAAAACTATAGTATATAGTATGTTCACATATGTATATGCAACACTGTAAATTTTTATTTTTGCTGATTTGTAATCATGCGGAAATGATCACAATGACCTTTCGGCAAGATCATTTATGTTGTAATGTTTTACCAGACATTTATTGTAAATCGCTGTGCAATATAAAGTGTACGAGTATTATTATTATTCTGTTTTAATATGGTTGGTCGGTTATTCTGTTCTGTACTCGTAGTATTGTACTGTTGATGCTGGTGGTGATCATCAATATGATTATAAACTTTTGCAGTTGATTTTGTAATGCAGTTGGTACTAGTTAATCTAAATGCATACATATGTGTGAGTTTGTCTGTGTGAGTGTGCTTGGTAAAAAGATCAGTTGAATTCTTAATGTACTTGATTCTTGTAAATTAAATTCTTTTTTTCTTCTTCTTTTTTTTGTTTTTTTGACTGAATGTAAATGCGCTTGTGTGTAATCTTTTGACTCATCGGTGATCTCTTCTATTGGCATCTGATTGTTTTGAAGTGATGATCGAAGAAGCTTATATTGGCGATTGATGATTTAAATTACATTAAGATGCATGAATATGGCCAATAGGAATGTATTCCTATGAAAGTCCGCTATTGTGAGTTCGCTCCAGTCAGTCAGCCATTCAGTCAGTATGTGAGGTTATTAAGGAGGTCATTACTACTGTTGGTTGTTCAGTTAAATAGTTGGTGGCATATCTTGTGCTCGTATAATGTGCTCGTATAATGTAATGACATCTGTTATTTTGATTTCATAAATTACTTTTGACATTAATCGATTGTTTAGCTACTTCAGTAAGCAAGTTGTTGTGGGTTACTTTCAAAATTTTAAATGTTAAAAAAAATATAATAATACAGTTTTAATGATGACATTCATTGCAAACTGACTTTTTAAATTTTATATGGGAATTTTCTCTAGAGGTTAAAATACAGGGTTATCCATTTTACGGCTTCAAAATCAGATGAAATAAAGCACACACAAAGCTATAACTTTGATGAAATTTTTACAATTTCATTTTCATACTTGAACCTTGGCATTATGCACGAAATACAGTCAATGAATATCTGTGGCACCACATATTCAAAACTATATGTTATCTAGTTCAATTGTAGGTAAAAAGGCAGTTATTACTCATATACGGCTATGGCGCTTTGAATTACGGTAACGGTTCTTCCAGCATAATTTTTCCCAAAATAGGCTTCATTGACACCTTCATCATAATGTGCACCAAGCTATCATGTGATATCTCTGAGCCCCATATGCCACATTTTTGCCTGCTAAGGTATTCACCGAAAAATCAGCATTGAAAACCTATTGCTTGAATGGGCAGATGACATTCTTGTCAAACCCCTGTTTTCAAACCACTAAATTGATTTCTTTAACGTTCTACATGCTTGGGTATGTTTCTGTTTTAGTTAAAAAAAATGAAATCTTATGACAGTTTAACAAACACATGAAGTATAAACATCGATAATTATTGAAAAACAACACTTTATTGAAAATTTTATTGGCTAATGTACGTAGATTTTCGGTTAAAATTTCTAACTCTTCTTCAAGCAAACCTTAGATGGAGATTTTGTAAAACAATTGTCTTTCAAGCATTTTAACTGTAAGTCCGTTAGTTTTTAATCTCCAAGACAATCATCCCGTACCCACATCTACTATTTCGATGGCCAAAACCAATGAATTAAAGTTCGAATAACTTCACTTCTTACTTACTTACTTACTTACTTAGCTGGCCATAACAACCCGTTAACGGGTTTTGGCCTGATTCAGCACTAGTCTCCAGGCGCTTCTGCTTAGCGCGCGCCTTCTCCAGTTGGTCACACCAATCGATGACAGGGCTTCATCAACCTGGTCCTTCCAACGTCAACAGGGTCGTCCTCTACGCCGACGTCCAGTGACCTTCGCATCGAAAACTTTCTTCGCTGGAACAGATTCTTTCATCCGAACAATGTGACCGAGCCAGCGTAGCCGCTGGATGTTAATACGCTGGACAACGCCTACATCGCCGAGGAGCTCATACAGCTCATGGTTGGTTCTAATGCGAAACTCATCGCCATGTCTTAGAGGACCAAAGATCTTACGAAGAACTTTTCTCTCGAACACCCCCAGGACCGCTGCATCGGCACAAGACAGCGTCCATGCTTCCGCACCATAGAGAAGCACCGGGAGAATAAGCGACTTGTAGAGTGTTAATTTCGTCGCACGAGAGAGGTCTCTATTACTAAACTGCCTACCGAGACCGTAGTAGCACCTGTTGGCCAGTGTGATTCTTAGCCTGATCTCTAGACTGACATCATTCTTGCTGGTAATGGCGGTGCCAAGGTAGATGAACTCCTTGATCACATCGAATGTATAGTTGCCGGCTGTAACCTGGGAGCCGATACGATCAACGTCCCTACTCGTCGACAACATGTACTTCGTCTTGCTCTCATTTACCGCCAGACCCATTTTAGCAGACTCCCGTTCAATAGCATTAAAGGCTGCGGTGATATCTAGCTTGGTATGCCCAATGATGTCTATATCGTCTGCATACGCAAGGAACTGGACACTTTTGTTAAAAATAGTGCCATTACGATGCACACCCGCCTTTCGCAAAACACTCTCCATGACGAAATTGAAGAGGTCGCAGGATAAGGGATCGCCCTCTCTGAAACCTCGCACGGTATTAAAAGGCTCGGTGAGGTCTCTTCCTACCTTGACAGAGCTGCGGGAATTACTCAACGTCATTCTGCACAGTCTTATCAATTTTGCAGGAATACCGAGCTCAGACATTGCTGCATATACGTGATCCCTTATCGGGCTATCGAACGCTGCCTTATAGTCGACAAAGAGGTGGTGTGTGTCGACTTGACTTTCATGGGTCTTCTCCAGGATTTGGCGCAGTGTGAATATCTGGTCAATGGTGGACTTACCAGGTCTGAAGCCGCACTGATAAGGTCCAATCAGTGAGATGGCAAATGGCTTCAGTCGTTCACACAATACGCTCGTAAGAACCTTATATGCGATAGGGAGGAGGCTTATACCCCTGTAGTTGGTGCATATCGTGGGATCTCCCTTTTTCAGGATGGGACAGAGAGCACTAAGATTCCAATCGTTGGGCATACTTTCCTCCAGCCATACTCTGCAAATGAGCTGGTACATGCACCTAACCAACTCATCGCCTCCATACTTGAAGAGTTCAGCTGGCAAACCATCAGGTCCAGCTGCTTTGTTGTTCTTCAGTCGCCATATGGCAACCTTGACCTCTTCATGGCTGGGGGACAGGATCTCGACGTCGTCGTTAATGATTGGGTCCGGCACAGCATCTCTAGAGGCGGAATTTGTGTCGCCATCGCCCTGCAATAGATTAGAGAAGTGCTGTCTCCATAATCTTAGTGTTCCTTGTGCATCTGTAACCAGGTTACCATGTTCGTCTCTGCAGAAGGTTGCTCCGGGCTTTAAACCAGTAGTAAGACGCCTTATCTTTTTATAAAAATTTCGAGCATCATTTCTACTCCTGCACATCTCGATTTCCTCACGAACACGCCTTTCTTGCTCTCTTTTCTTCTTTCTAAATAGGCGTCTCTCTTCCCTCCTCTTTTCTCTATACGCCTCCACCGTTGCTCTTGTAGTGGTGGACTGCAATGTTCGTCTATAGGCAGCGTTCTTTGCTGCAGTGGCCTCACGGCACTCTTCATCGTACCATTGGTTTCTGCGGGGAGGACGCTCAAAACCAAGAACTGTTTCGGCAGCGCTGCGCAGAGAGTGAGCGATGTGAGACCACTGTCCACCAATACTTTCGAGAGAGGACGGGATGCAATGGAGCTCATTAGAAAGACAATCGGAGAACGACCTGGCTGTCTCTTGTGATCGCAGCTTTTTGATATCCAGCTTCCCTCGAACACTAGAACATGCCATATTCGCTGCGCATATGCGCAGTCGCATCTTGGCTGCGACAAGATAATGGTCCAAGTCGACATTCGGACCTCTAAATATGCGCACGTCTAGTATACTGTATACTAGATACATGCCTTCCATCAATCACAATGTGATCGATCTGGTTGGTAGTTGATCGATCGGGAGAGAGCCAGGTGGCCTTATGGATATCGAGATGCTGGAACCTGGTGCTACAAACTACCATGTTTCGCGCCGCGGCGAAATCGATCAGTCTCATGCCGTTCGGCGAGGTGGAAGAATGGAGACTGAACTGTCCGACAATGGGACCAAAGATACCTTCACGTCCAACTTTCGCATTGAAATCGCCGAGGACAATTTTGGCGTCATGTGCCGGACACTTATCGTATACATCCTCGAGTTTTGCGTAGAAAGCATCTTTGACCGCATCATCCTTCTCTTCCGTCGGGGCATGAGCGCAAATAAGGCTGATGTTATAAAATTTCGCCTTCATCCGGATCGTAGCTATTCTTTCGTTCACGGGGGTGAACTCTGAGACAAGATGGCGAAGTCTCTTGCTAACTACGAACCCGCAGCCAAATTCACGTCTGTTATCATAGCAGCTGTAGACGATACCACATGTTGCCTGCCTTGTACAACTCTGTCCTATCCATCGCATTTCCTGGATGGCGGTGATGTCAGCCCTACATTTTTTGAGAGCATCCGCCAATTGGATAGAGGCACCTTCCCTATAAAGGGTTCTCACGTTCCAGGTGCATATCCTTAAATCATAGTCCTTAAAACGTTTGCCATGGTCGTCAACATAAAAGGGGGTCAGTTTAGAGGCGTTTGCTGAAGTTTTCATTGAGATTTCGTTTTTACGTGGTGGGTTTCAAGCCCTACGCACAACCCAAATTTAAAGTCCAGGGGATTGGACAATCGCCGCATACATTAGTTAACAAGCTAGCGGGTGCTAGAATGTTATCCAGGAGGGCCACGTGGAGGCTGTATGTCGACTTGAATACAACGGGAACAAGGATCGTCCTGGAGGCCGCCAGGCTGACCCCAATCAGAGACTTTGCCTTGTCCGAAGTATCCCATCCTTCACTTCTAGTATTGAATAAATTTAACTCCATCAGGTTGTTTGTAATATTTTCAAACTTAAAAAAAGTCTCGCTGGTGAAAGCCTTGGGAACATGGAATGCAGAAGTCTAGTCCGCCATTGATATATCTATACAGTTTTCATTAAAAACAGAGTATTAATGGTATTAAATAGGGTTGAGGAAAGCCTATCTACCTAAAGGAGATTATGTTTAGAAGTAAAGATTTTTTTATTTTGGAGTCGCCATCATAGATGTATGAATGTATTGAAGATGTACAAAGAAAAGAGTCTATTGTGATTGCCTTTAACAAATAGAATGGATAGAATATGTAAGAAAACAAATAGAGAATCAGAAAAAAGAGGAAAACTGAGAAAAATTCCTTAATGGAAGTCACTTCACAAGCCTTAAATTCTAGCTTGCACAACGTAACTAATCAATGAAAAGCCTTTACCAGATATTTTGAGCTTGCATCTCTAAAGTCTAGAGCAAAGGCACAGGATATTCTCCAACGTCTTATTCTTTCCTATATCACCACATATCCAGCAGAAGTCGGGGGCGCTGAGTCCTATAATCTGGTTGTTGCAATCAAATCACAATGCCCCATCAGAGTGTCTACCGAAGTGTTGAGATACTCCCTACTGAGAACCAATAATCATTCCTATTCCTCCATGATCCATTCACTACATGACGAATTTTAATGTCATTCAATCGTAACGAAAAAGAGGTCTCACAGAGTTGTTGGCCAGGTTTACGCTCCTCCTTTTTTGTCAGTATCTTCAATGATGTAGTGCACAGGCAGAAGTTCTGTTTGTGTAGAATAAGCGCAAGGGCTTAACCTTAAGGTAGTCATTTTGCCTAATCAATCGAAGTATTAAACGTGTCATCTGAATATAGGAATATATGCGCATATAATAGTCTATCTAGAGTTTTTAGCATTAATAAGAAAAGAAATAAAAAAAAAATTTAAGTAGTCTACGTTTGATTACATTTAAGATCCGTTGTCTTTGTGTAATCCCTAATAATTTGAATAATAAAATATAATAATATTTTATGTTCAAATTTAAAGCCTCTTTACCTGCTTTACCGATAGTACGATTCAGTAACTCCTTATTAAAGTCAGTAGTTAACAATGAAAATCAAGTGACATCTCTGTAAGAACGTGAAAAAACAAAAAAAAAAAAAAAAACAAAAAACAATACAGTATGCAAAGGTCGTATTCATACAATTTTAAAAATTATTTATTGGAAATGTCTCACATTTCCAAATACCTATTTTTAAGCGGTCTGTTTGTTTTATTATTGCATATAATTTTTATTGTTTTTATTTTCTTACAAAGTAGTAATTATAAAACAAATTATAAAAAATTCTAATTGAAAATGTGAATAAATATGGATTTTTCATTCTGTACTTTGATATTTAATTTAATTTTCTTTAATATTTTTTTTGTTAAGACCAATACTCAGAGGGGTAAACCCCTACTCATGCTATGCATTATATTGGAATGTTGAAGGATAAAGATAAAGATGTTAAGCGCCTTATGTCAATGGGACAAATTGCTGTCAATCTGATTACTCAAAAGCCAGGTTATAGCTTCACCCTTGAAAGATCAACAGCAATTGCCCCATCTGTCGGTAGATGTTGATTGTCACTGGTGAGCGTCTTCACTAAGTAGGTTAACTGTTATCTTCCCAGAAGGTGGCGCTGTACTCCTGATCATTAATTTCTGATGGTAAAATTATTAATTAAATAACCAATTGATTTATATGTGTGTACTTATATTAAATAAATTTCAAACATTCCAATGACTTTGTAATATAAGAAAGGCGAATAAAAATAAATTTTTATTTGTATTTATTTTACACAAATAGGGCTGCAATTTAGGAAACGTGTAACAATCACAAAAGTGTTTGTCTTGAATATTTTAAATAAAAAAATGTGTTATTTTGCTTTTAAGTAAATAATTTTAATCAAACAATTCTTTTTGAAATTTCATAGTGAATTGCATTACTGGGGAACTTTGTTTGGAGGTGCAATTTCAATCTTTCACCTCTTTTTATATTCTTATGCATGAATTTATTGATTTGCTGGTTTTATTTGTTTTTTGTTAACAATTTTATTACACTGTTGGTTTTTTTCCTGCCTCTCACACAAAAATTTGCTTAACCCGGTGTAATTTTATTACCATAAATCTGGCATATTTCTTTAGTTGCAGAAGGTAGTCTTTTTTTTTTTTTTTTTGTTGAGTTGATTTAAAATTTTTCCAAGGTGAACCTTTACAAAAAAACACATACAATTTGTTGATTGTTCGTTTGTTCTGTTGGTTGGATGCGCCTGAAAAATTGAATTGTTCACTCTATTTGGTTTTTAAAAGCAATTGCTTTAAAGGTATGAACCGACTGGCCTTTTCGTCGTCTTGCAACGATCGTTTGTGGCATCAATAAAATTGTTTAAGTGGTGCTGATCTTTTGCCTCAGTATTACAATGATTATTATGATGGTGATGATGATTTTTAAATTCCTTTTTCTATCTGAAAACCAATAATAAGTAACACTGATTGTAATGTAATTGTAATTTTTGAGCAGGTCTCATCAGGAGTTGGAAATAATGATGTAGAATTGCAAGTAAATGTATTGAACTTATCGTATAAGAAAGACAACGCTTTTGTAATTCTCGTACGAGTGCTATAGAAAGTCAATAAAAAGGTTTCGTTTTTTTATTTTTTTTTTTTTTACTTGTTTCTTACCAGTTGCTGAGTGCACACAAACAAAATACGAAAAGTGATGTTCACAATGAACGAACCATCATTGTGGATCATAGGTCAATAGTGTTCATTTCGTATTTTATGAAACGTGTCTTTATATAATTTCAAGATCACGCATGTACGTGTATAATTTTGACATGATTTCTTAACTTTTGAATTTTTGTTTTTTTCTTTTCTTTATGAAATTGATTTCTTGCGGCTTTAAGATAAAACAATGAACGATTTTAAGAAATTGTAAAATTTAGTTTTTTTTAAGGAAAATATATGAACTTTTCAATTATCTTCGAGAGATAAATCTGTTGCTACTAACATGACTTTAAGGTTAAGTCCTAAATGTGCGTGGCTTAGCCAGAATTATGAACATGCAATGCCTAAAACAAAGTACCAGTTGGTTTTTCTAGGATCTTCCAATAGTGACTTCGGAAAAGTGACAATTAATAATGACCGCCTTGTTTAAGCTACAGCTGCCACATTTATTGTCATCTATTCAATCTGTGTTGCCAAATCATCATGAACGGATATAGCGCTCCACAACATGTAAAAATAATAACAGTGTTTTTTTTAAAATGGGTGTACTGTTGGCATTGGGTAAAACAATTTCTTATCGAAAAATTATCTTCAGCGATGAATCCCATTTCTCGATGGTTGTATATGTGAACAAACAAGCATGTCGAGTCTACATGAGATCCAAGAGCGAGCAATGCATCCCGAAAAATTGACTGTTTGTTGTGGATTTTGGGCTGACGGCGTCATACGAAAATTTTTCTTTCAGAACGAAGTTAGCCAAGCCATCAATATCAATGGCGAGCGCTACAGGTCGATGATAACCGACTTCTTTTGACCTGAATTGGATGAGCTGGACACCACAGGCATGTGGTTTCAACAGAACAATGCTAGGTATCCCACAGCTTGTGCTAAATTCGTATTCTGTGATTTTAGGGCACAGCTATCTCGTTTTTTTGTAGGGTTTTATTACATATAACCCATACCATCGCGAAAATTCAGTCTGTGCTATGCGCCAGAGCCATGTAAAATTTGACATTTCGGATGCACTCCACCCATAAAAGCCGTGCCGGACTTTTCGGCGACTACCTCTTAGCAGTCTTCTGGCAAAAGCCCTAAGATTAACTGATTGCCATGGAAAATATTCTCAAGTCTGTCGTTCGGAGTCGAATTTAAACTGTAGATCCCGGTACTAATGGATAAAATTGACACACACATCATGAGTGCTACGAGAAGCTAGGCCGTAACCCTAAGGAAGGGTTGTAATGGCCAATTATGTATGTATTAGGGAGATCGATCGGTAATTATTCGATCGGGTTTTACCGGTTGTTTTGGTTTTACTGAAACCGGCTTTTAAAAAAAAAAAATTTCGAATATCGAACAGACCGGTGTTTTTACCACGAATAACAGGTTTTTTGAAGATCTATAATTATTAAAAATTTGATTACTGAATTTACAGATTTGACATTTAGTCAAGTATTTTTCTCTGCGTAATATAGAGCATTTTATATTTATACAGATGGCATAGGATAGGAGGAGGAAGTGGCAGCCTCGTATTGACAAGGCACATTTGAGCACGAATAGCAGCCCCTTGTGATACCACATGATGTAGGGAGCCCTGATAGGCAGGGGCTCCACACAAGAAACACTACTTCCCCAAAAAATTATGCTGTAAACCAGCCAGAGAGTCTAATAAATTTGGCAACTAATCCAATGTCCACGATCGATAGGTCAGTCAAGCCATCGAGAAAAGGAGGTCCTAATGTAAGAAATCTACGTCGAGCCAGAGACACTGGCAAATATAGTGAACCACAGTCTATTCTTCCTCAGCCGAGCCACAGCCACGACAGAAGTTATTCGCGGGTAACCGCAGTCTTTCTGCATACATGCCTATCACGTAGTGACCCTGAGGATAGATACAACCGAAGAGATATCCCTCCGGTCCAGTTTAAAGAGTTGAGTGGTACGCCTCAAGTCCAGCTTAGGCCTGGTAATTCTAGCAACTTGACAAGACTCCTCCCGCGACCAGGACAGGTCCGCGTCCAATAAATGTTTCCTTCTAATAAGGAGTCTAACGAAGGAAAGAGGTATACCCACTTCCACGTGAGGATGAACATCCGGCAGAGACGTAGCCGCCCTAGCCAATTCATCCGCAGTACAATTACCCGCTATGTTCCTGTCACCAGGAACCCAAATCAGATTAACATCACATAGATGGCATACACAAAGAAGAAAAAAAAAAAACGAAATGAGGAAATCATTACAGAAGTGTGTTTTTTTTTCAAAAATATACATAAATTTGTAATTAGAAATTAAAAAATATGATTACATAAATATATTTTATATACATACTAGTTGACTGGCAAACGTTGTTTTGCCATATAAGTTTGCTCTAGGAAACATTTTTTTATTTCAAATATATTTGATAATCTTCCCGAACTGCAAAAGTCAACCTTGATATAAGCAATCAATGTCTGCGTTACTAATAATTTTAATAAATGGTTATCGCCATTTTCTGTACTTCAGTTTGATAGTTGGCTATAGGGAGAAGTATTCCCTGTATTGCCCCCTCTGAGTACCACTTAATAAAAACAACCTAAACCATATGTGTTCTTTGGTACGCAGATATGTATTATCTAGCTTAAAATTTCATCGACTTCGGCACGTTATTTAGGTGAGGCATAAATTTCCCCTTGGGAAGGGTACCTTTACATTTAGGGGTATAAAAATAGATGTGAAAATTTACATTTGTTAATCTAAATTTGTAGTAGCCGCCGTGGTCTAGTGGTTAGTATGTTGGCTTACTAAGACATGAGCCCTGGGCTCGACACCCAGCTTCGACATCTTAAAAAAAAAGAAATATGAAAAAAATATTTCTTTCGGCGACTACCTCTTAGCAGTCTTCTGGCAAAAGCTCTGAGAGTAATTAAATACCATGAACAAGCTTCTCAAGTCTGTCGTTCGGAGTCGACATTAAGCTGTAGGTCCCCGGGGATAGGAAAAAGTAGCCCTTGCACAGCCCCGTCTGAGTACTTAAAAAAAACGTAAAACATATGTATATGCTCTACGATACGCTGATCTATCTAGTTTAAAATTTCATCGAAGTCAGTACGTTATTTAGGTGACGCATAAATTTTTCCTTGGGGTGGGTCAGCTTAACATTTACGGGTATGAAAAATTGATGTTGGCCGATTCTCAGATCTACCCGATATGCACACAAAATTTAATGAAAATCGGTCGAGTAATTTCGGAGGAGTTTGGCAACAAACACCGCGACACGAGAATTTTATATATTAGATGTATGTATGTAGATGTCTTCAGAGGTGCGAAATATTTTGAACGAGATGGAAAAGACATGGCCAGATGTACTAAATATCCTAAAATACTAAGCTGCAAAGTCTTTACGAGATCAGGACTTATTAATTACATTAAAAATGTTCATAAGAATGAAATAAATGTGAAACAAGTAAAACTGGATTACATTCCAAGTAGCTCCAGAGCATCGGCAAATATTATACTTAATAAATAATCTGCCAAAAATATAGGATTTTTTTATTTATACTAGTGTCATAAGAGATCTGAAAGGCTTGAAAAATTGTTTAATGCTTTATATTCTATATGCCCAACAAGCACTTTGAGTGAAAGGTCATTCTCAATGTCGTGAATGAAATTTATTTTAATAACCAATTTATTTATTTAATTTATACTAATAGTCGGTTAATCGGTTTTTGAAATAATTTTTTACCGAAAACCGTCTTTTTTTTAATTTGAAATATTCGAACTAATTGAAAACCGGTTTTTAAAAAAAGTCGAATAATCAATCTCTCTAGTATGTATGTATGCTTGATATTCTGGTACTGACTTTGCTTACGTTTATATGAATCGAATATCACCTGAATAAGAAATGCCTTTTTGGGCGAAGTTGTTTAGAAAACATTTTTAAAAGACAGATAACATTAGTTTGCAATTTAATTTGTCCGCAATTTTATACAACATACGTCATCAAATACTGGAAAAAGTATGCAAAAATTCAAAACATATTGTGGTGGAAGATGATGAGATAGGATTAATAAAAAAATATTGAGTCTTTACTGAGCACTTCTGCCGCTTCACACGAGCATTAAAATGCCCTTAGAGCATCAAGAAGAAGGTTTTGTATTTTACTTTATTTAAATTTATATTTCTGTTCCTTAAAAAAAGAGAAATACGCTTTAAATAAAAATTCGAAACTGTATGCTTTTCCAATTTGGGTTTGAAAAAAACTTTGCAATAAAGAAAACTTAAATAAAATATAAGAAGAACTTGTCCACATATTTTCCTGGAGTTTTATCCTTTTCTTAACCACTGTATTTATATCAGGACATAATTATTAGCTAAACAAAACTTACAGTCAAGATTTTCAGACTCAAAATAAGCATTTTAACTCACTACTGTTAATCATTCTTGAAAGTCGTGATCATGATCACAGAAAAAAAAAGATTGCTGTTGATGATCATGATGATGCCACTTGCTTATCGTTTCTTTTTTTTTTTTTTTGTTTTTATTGTAAAACGAAAGCTTTGTCTATTAGGCTGTAGTCTATCTACAGGGTATTTGTATAAAATCCAATGATTTTTTTTCTTTTATCTTTTTCAGTAGTCAGACCCTTTTCAGGCACAATTGCAAAGATCATGGCAAAAGGGCATTAAATTGAATGGTGTGGGAACGAAATCTTTCTAATAAATTCATAAATAATACAAAAATCAGATGAAAACAAACAACGAGAAACAAATCAATTGTTTTGGACCCGTATAAAAATATTATATTTTGTCCGTTTATTTGGTATATATGCTTAAGAATTCGTTCTCTAAAAAGTTTTACGTGGAAGTGTTAAATGAAATTTCCTGTTTATGTTGTTTATGCCCTTAAAAAACAATAAAATATGTTTTTATTTTATTTTTTTTTTTTTTTTGGTTTTGCTTTCATACTCAACTCAACTCAACTCAATACAATTCAATTTACTCGTAATTTATTTCTCACACTAGTACTGTATAGATTTATTATTTTCTAGGAATTTAAATCTTTACAAAAGAAGTTTTAAATTTCAATTGCTTTATTAGTTTAAATGTGAAATGTGAATATTAAGATTTTATTTTTTTATTAATTTTTAGCATCCATCATAAAAATATTCTTAGTAGCAGACAACTTGCTTCGTAATAAGTTAAAAAAAAAAAAAAAAATTACTAAATAAAATTTATTTATTTTGGTAAAAGAATTTACTTTGATTACAATTATATTTACATATGTATACATACGAGATATATTCCATCGAATATTAAGCCGAACTTAAAATAAATATCCATTTCCTTTCCAATTTGTTCAATCTCGTCCACACTCGTTCTTAAAGATGTTGTTGAACGTAATATTTTGGAATTGCAATCGAATATATTTTTCGTTCCTCCATTATCAGTCATGTGTACTGCATGTCAAGTACAATTCAAGATGTTCAATTCCATTTAAACAAAGTACAAGTATATAACATTAAAATAATAGTTTTAGGCATTATTAATTAATAAAAATCACGATAAATCGATTTAAATATCAGCAAATTATTGTTTAATTAAAAGAACATCAATTAAGCCATACATACCTATACTGACGTTAAATTGGTAAAACCAGCCAGCCATTTAGGTATTTAGACTGCTACTAGCTTTTTAAACTCATCCAACGAATGAATTCAGTGTTGAATGATAAATAAAATTTATGATTGTTTTTTATGTTGCAGGTTTTATATTTTTTGGCTTTTGATTTTTTAATTTAAAATCTTTTAAATAAAGGATGGGCAAATTCGTTAGGAAGTAAATTCGTTGTCAAATGATGAAATGTCAAGAAATGAGCTGCCATCCTTTGACATTTTTTTTAGTAAAAAGTTTGGAACGCTACACTCTTGAACAAAGAATTTTAATTGTGAAAATTTACTAACAAAATGGTGAAAGTTTACCTGTATCTTACTTACTTACTTAGCTGGCCATAACATTGAGAAAAAGTTTTTACGTGGTGTGTTTCAAACCCTACGTACAACCCAAATTTAAAGTCCAGGTCCACGCCGCATACATTAACTAATAAGCTAGCGGGTGTTAGCATGTCATCCAGGAGGGCCACGAGGAAGCCGTATGTTGACTTGAATACCACAGGACCAAGGATCGTTCTGGAGGCCGCCAGGTTAACCTTAACCTAACCCATCCATCCTTTAACTGTATCATTTTGTAAAATTCGAGCAGTTTTTCATCGTAATCAGGCTTATTCTGAGACCGCTGTGCGTAAATTAATCGCAAAATTCAAGACTCATGATATTCTTCCTGACAATAGACTAAAACAATACGTGGAACATCAACACCTCAATTTTCTCAATGTTTCTATGGCTGCGTTATAACCACAAACGAGACAGTTTGAAACCTTCATAATATCCTCCTCGCTCAAGGGTGTTACATACATACATACGTACATACATACATATAAGCAACTTTGTATACACCTACATCTTCGTATACACTTTTGTATTGTATGAAATGGGTAATGAAGTTATTAGGTTGGTTATCTTTCCTTTTTTTAATCGAACTGTTTTGTTTATTGTGTTCATAGCGTGAGAGCCCAAAGTCCTAGTTACACGACCGCTTCTATATAATGTTATCTCTATGTTCGCAATATCTCTTTCTTTGATTGTTTGTTCGGGGGGTGCGTGGTATAGTGGTTACAGCGCTCGCTCAAAAACTCAAACGGCCCAGGTTCGAATCCCAGCAAAGTTGAAAAATGAAAAAGTTAGTTTGCGGTTTTTTCAAAATTATAATTTAAAAATAGAAGGGCCCCCTCATCCAAGAAGTCTATCTACAAAGTAACCGCTCCCTGACATTCCACTCTATTCCACCTTTACCTTTGACAACGAAAAACGAATGATCAGTAGAAAAGCGCCACCTATAGGGAAGTAGCAGATAACAGCTAAAAACCTACTTAGCGAAGATACTCACCGCAATCAACATGAAACGATGGGGCAATTGCTGTTGACCAATCAAGGGTGAAGGTATAACACTGGCCTTTGAATGATCAACTCACAGTTCTGTTGTCATAATGGATTGTCCTTTCCACAAAAATTCCAATACAATGCACATTGTTCAACTAGGTCAAGAAATAAAGCCGGCCGACCATTGTTTGCCTTGAATATTTTTGAATTGTCTGTTTGAAAAACTGAACAAAAAAAAAAACAGGCCTTTTTCAACAAAATCATCTTTAATGATGGGTCCCATTTTCAATTAGGCGGTTATTATGTAAACAACCAGTCCTCGAAAAATCATTCCGTCGAAAGAAATTGACCGTATTGAGGAATTTTGTGGTTAGGCGGCATCATCGACTCGTGTTTTTTCAACAATGAGCAAAGAAAAAATCAGTGATTGCATGGGATATTTTCTGGTTGCGTGATTTCTCGATTTGGCGATTATTCGATAGACCGGGTTCACATGAACAAACCAGAAATATCTGACACTCTAAAAGAAGAAGAAATTCTTGCAAAATTGGGTTCTTTTTTTACACGATGTTCCTCGATCTTGAAAAACATAGTAAAAAAGTTAGCATAGTTTTGGGCTTTTCTAAAAATATTTTTTAATGCTTACTGTCGTATAATTAAATAAAAACAAAACTTTTGTACTTTAACATCAATGGTAATAGAAAATATCTTATAAAATGTATTTCAACTCGATCGGGTGAATAAAAAGTATTTGTTTGTAATTGAAACTTCAATTACTCTAAATGCCACGAAAGCATGGAATTGGATAACAAAAAAAAAAAAAAAAAAAAAAAAAACCATCTTCACATTCCAATACAATGCACTGCATGAGTAGGGGTTTACCCCTGAGTATTGGTCTTAAAAAAAAAAATATGTCCATATCCCATTCCTATTGAGTGCACGTTTCCTGAACTCGTTTTTGATTCTGCTTTTATAATGAAAACACCTGAGAGATTCTGTTATGAAAATGATCTACATCTCCGCATACATATCATAGTTTTCACTAACGAATCCAGATCCCCCGATTAAGTCGAATGTTTTCGAAGTAGCTGAAACTGAAATTGCTCCTAAAACTACCCGATTACTTTAGTATTATCCAGGGAAAACTAATAACTCTCAAGGCAGCCACTATGAAATTTCACTATCATCGAATATTGAAGATATTCAATGGTTAGCCTTAATTGGATTCCTGAACACAGGTACATAAGAGTTAAACACAGAGTTAATCTACAAAACGAATGATCAGGAGTACAGCGCCATCTTCTGGGAAGATAACAGCTAACCTACATAAAAAAGATGCTCATCACTTACATTCAACATCCAGATGGGGCAACTGCTGTTGATCATTCAAAGGTGAAGGTATAACACTGGCCTTTAAGTGATCAAATTGACAGCAATTTGTCCCATTGACATAAGGCGTTTAATTAACATTACTTCTTCACATCTATGTATATCTATATATTCAACATTCCAATACAATGCACTGCATTTAGTAGGGGTTTATTCCTGAGTATTGGTCTTAAATAAAAAAAAAATTCATTCGGACGAATTCCGGCTTAAAATTTTCACTCCTTTGTTAAGAGAAAAACAAGAAATCTTGTACAGATTTTTTTCATCCGCACCGGAAAGATGGGAGAATGAGCCCACACGTATAAAGATCAGACAAATCTTATCCACATGGGTGTAGATAGATATAAAACTATCTTAAGAAATTTATAACAATAATAACGGGACACTGACCTCTGCATATTCACTCCGTTAGGTTGAAAATAACTCCAACGATTTATGCAGAAGCTGTAATGACGTTGAATGAACATCGAAACATTTTTTCTGTCATTGTCCGGCACTTGGAGATTTGGATCAAATGCTCAACTTCAGAATGCCTGGAAAATAGCCAAGAATTGTATATGTAGAGGATGGATATAACAGTGCTACAGTGGAACCTTATAGGACTTGCCTGAAACAAATATCACACTAACACTGAAACAAATGTTATAGGAAATACAAAAAAAAATATTATTAAACCTTTAACGCAAACAGTAGTTGAAACAACTGGATTTTTGTTCAGCCCTACCCAACTCTTACAACTCTTTTTTCAAATTTCTACAAACAGACATAGATTTCCTAGATATCAATTAGCTTGTCTTCCTTTGTGTTGAAGGCTATGAAGAATTGCTCTACAATTTGCTTACTATAAACATGTTCTTGATATCCGAAAAGTTCTCAGCTTTACGGAGATAACCTTTCATGAATTTATGAACTGTGAGGCCATATTTTCCTCGTCATGGAAACTGCATTCTGTAATAGAAAAGGAAATCAGGCGATGGGGAATTGGGTTGGTTATATGCTATGCTGAATCAAAGGTTGACTCCAGCGATCTTAGAATTATTACAGTTCAGAAATACTTATGTCTATTTCCCCTAATATGGTCTATGCTAGTTGACGAACTGATCAAGATCCTTAACCGGAAGGAATTCAATATCATGGCCGCGCATGCAAATTGGAAGAAAAAAAGGAAAAGAAATAATTTGATTACATTTTGTTAACTGATATATCATGTCATTTTTTTTTTTAACTTCATTTTTTTATTTCAATTTATTTCGCAACATTTTTGATTCAGTGTATGCGTAGTTGGGTCCTGAAGAGGTTAAAACGAAACTACTAAAAACGGCAGAAGTACTAGAAATTCTTAAATATGATGTTCACGTTTAGACATGCTGCATTACAAACAATTCATTTTGCTTTACTTTAACTGCACTATTTATGATTTCATTTTATTTTCAATTCTACTTACTGTTGTTGCTTGTTGTTACTGTTATTTAATGTATTTAATGATCTTGTTGGTTGTATTCGCTTTTGTTCCACCATTTTATATTGCTGTAGTTAATGTTTTTATTACTTTTGTTTTTGGTTTTTGTTAGTGTACCCAAAGTTTGTTCGTTTATTTTCAAACCTCAATTTGTCTACCGGAATGACTCCTTATTTTCGAGGTCATGGGAAACAAAATAATTCTTTAAAGCAAAGCATGACTGAAATTATTTCGTTTGTCTTTTGTTTAACAATTTTGTAGTTGATTTTTCTTTTTATATTTAAATTAAAATTACTCGTATTTTAGGTTTTAAATTTCATTTGCTTTTTAAACCATGAAATTAATATCATTATTCCAATTCATGTTTTTTCTAAATTCATATTTGGCCAATAACAATTTCAATTAAAACTCTTGATAGATAGATTAGTAATATTGTAAGTATAAGCCTTAGTAGGGATTTACAATGTAGAAATTGAAAGACAAACAGACGAAGTTTGTAAAAATGTGGATGAAAATGTAAAGAGTGTAGTAAACGAATGTTGGTACCGGAAATTTTTCCTTTTTATTATCAACTTTTCGTAATTTTTGCTAATTTTATTCGTTTTTTAAGTTCTGCATTGTAGAAGATTTAGACTTAGTTAAAGGCCTTTTTTCTAAAATGAGACTCATTACGTAGTTTTTAATAACTTTTATTTCTATTCGTTCAGAATAAAAAACCTATAATCCTGGTATGTCTGAACTTAAAGTATCGCAGAGATCTTTTGTAAACATTTTTTGTTTTGCCCTAAGTTTTTGTGCAAATTAAGAGGATTGACGACTGGTTTACACGAGACCACGATATCTAATATTGACCTGGAATGTTTCAAAATCATACCACACAATGGCAATGTGATGCCAGTTAATAATTTTAAGTGACTTTGTTTAAACATTAAAGAAATACATACATACATAAATACAGACATACGTACAGACATATATACATACATACATAATTGGCCATTACCACCCTCTGTCAGAGTTACGGCCTAGCTTCTTGTAGCAGTCATGTTGTGTGTGTCAATTTTTATCCATGAGTACCGGGACCTACAGTTTAATGTCGACTCCGAACGACAAACTTGAGAAGCTTTATCATGGCAATCAGTTACTCTCAGAGCTTTTGCCAGAAGACTGCTGAGAAAGAAATAATTTTTGCATACATATTTCTTTTTTTCAAGATGCCAGAGCTGAAGTTTGAACCCGGAGCTATTGTCTTAGTAAGCCAACACACTAACCACTAGACCACGCCCTGCCAGCAAATTTGTAGTCGACTTCAAATAAAGCTAACTTATAATTCACTTTTATGGGCTGACTATAAGCTAACTACATTGTAATCCAGAACTTACCAAAATCAAAGTGTTATAGCTAACTATAAAAAGTTAACGGCTAGGTAACTAACTTTAAAGTTAATTGAAAGTAATGCAGAGTCGGACAATTGACTACTTCCTAGGACATGGCAATGTTAAAATAGTTAGTTGTTTTCATATAAAAATAATCCAAGTGTCAACCACCACTACTTGAGAAATAGTTAGTTTTAAATTAATTGAAAGTTAACTGAATTGCCTGCAGGGCGGCGACTACTAGAATAAAATACATTTCTGTTTAATAGTGCATAGTTGTATAAGTACATATGTATCTACATATTAAAGGTGCCCACGGGTATGTTTGAAACGATCTCAACACATTTTAAAATTTTCAAACACGCTTCCAACTCTCATTCGTAAAAGCGAAACGAATAAAACAAACATTAAAAGTGGTTGTTGTCGTTAGAATATTAATAATGAGAGCATGGAGACAAGAGAGTATGGAGACATGAGAGACATGAAACATAAGAGTTAGAATGGAATGAATGGAGTGAATGGAATGTCTTGTTTGTAATATGATGAATTTCTTGCACTGGTTTTATAACAGTGATGTCGACCCAGTCAGCATTTTTGGTCACTTTTGAGTCTTTTTTGACTCCTCTTATGAGCTCATTTTTGAGTCGAAAATGAATGAACGAGTCATTTGTGACTCCGCACACTAAACTAGTTTTACTTATCTTTTTATTATCTTAACAACTGAAGGAATTCTTTTTATATGTACATTATGCGCCTTTTTATTGATGAGAGAAGTTTCTGGTGGAGTAGACTGGAATGTAAGGAGCGGTTTCTTGAAGATGGACTTATTCTTATTTTTTTTAATTATAATTTAGAAATACCTTAAATTTTATTTTATAATTTTTGCCCTTTGCTGGGATTGAACCTCGGTCGTTTGAATTTCTGTGCGAGCGTCTTATCACTATACCATGACATCACAATAATTGTATAACTCTTATTCTTTCAAATAAAATAAATCCCATTGTAACGAAATGCAGAAGAAAATAATAAAATACGACGCAAAATAATTATAAAGCCAGTCGTATTTCGAAAGTCTGCACGATTATTTTATGATTCTGACATTTAATCAGTTTTTGATCACCTAAGGGAGTCTTAAAAGACTCATTTTGGTGATTTATGAGCAAGCAATCTTCTAATTGCTGACAGGGCTACCACATAAACATACTTGCGCTTGTGTATGAATCAGAGAAAAGACTCTGCTTACTTCTACCAGATATGGGAATGTTCGAATTACTTTCTGTTTATAACTTCATAAATATTTCTTCATAATTCTGAGTAAAGTGCGTAATCGATTGTCCGATAGACATGTGACCGATCTATTAAGAATAAAGGAGTACCGAGGTCACATAAATTTTGAGGATATAATGAATAATTATTTCAGTTCAATAAAAACGATACAAAAAATATGCACTATCCATCCCTGCATGTTGGAGAGAAGCTAAAATCTTAAAACAGCAAGAGTAACAATATTTCTTTTTATTATGTACATGTTTGACTTCGACGTAAGCAGAATTTGTTTTCCTATCACGCGTTATAGGGAAAGAGAATTTTAGACATCACTGTTTTATAAGCACTAAAGAACTGAATAATAATAAGTAATGAACTGAATAATTTTTCGTTATTTTTCTTTATATTTTTGGCTTAATTTTTAAAAATACATACATACATATTTACAAAACCGTAAAAAAAGCATAAATAAATCACATATTCAAAAAGTAATTGTTTTTTTTTTTGCCTTTAAATCAGTGATGTCCACAATTCTCTTTCCCTATCACGCGTGATAGGAAAACAAATTCTGCTTGCGTCGAAGTCAAACACGTACAGAATAAAAAGAAATATTGTTACTCTTGCTCTTTTAATATTTTAGCTTCTCTCCAACATAGTGCAGGGTTGGATAGTGCATATTTTTTGTATAATTTTTATTTAACTGAAATAATTAATCATTATTTTCTCCAAATTTATGTGACCTCGGTACTCCTTTATTCTAAATAGATCGGTCACATGTCTATCTGACAATCGATTACGTACTTTACTCAGAATTATGAAGAAATATTTATGAAGTTATAAACAGAAAGTAATTCGAACATTCCCATTTCTGGTAGAAGTAAGCAGAGTCTTTTCTCTGCTTCATACACAAGCGCAAGTGTGTTTATGTAGTAGTGGACATCACTGCTTTAAATGCTTTAATATACACAGATTTCAATTTGTTTGTTTTTATTCGCTTGTTTGTACTGCAAACTATCGCATTTACTTCAATTCATGCCTTCATTCACAAAGGAAATTCAAAACATTCAAGATATTCCAAGCCATTCGAATGTCTCCATAATAATTGAAAATTAATAGAGTAAATTTAGATTTATTGTATTCTATTCTATTCTATTCGTTTATTGAGGCTGTTCGCTTAGTTTCGTTTCGTTGCTTGCAAAACGAATGGAATGAATATTTGTTTCGATGCTTGAATTTACTCTCAATTAGAGTTCACTTCTCGAATTATTCTCAATTAGCAGAAAAGCAAAACATTCATTTAGATTTATACTACATATGTATATATGGCAAAAATTCAACTAGCTTGCGTTTTGATTGTTTTACAGCATGTTTCCAGGAGACAATTATTGTTTTTAAATTGTCAAAACAACAAACAATAATCACTTTGGGGTTCTATAAGACAAATGTAATTGTCGTAAACAAACAACGTAAGACTGTTAATTTTTCTGTGTGTAAATTGTAAATGTGATTCTGTATAACAAAAGTAATTGTCTTACACAATATGAAATGTCAAATATAGACGATCAGAAAACACTCATTGCCAATGATTTGTTTGCTCTAAAAGTTTGTTTTATTAAAAAAAATTGTTTTTCATAAAATAATTAAAAATAATGGATATATCTAGTGATAATGACAATAAAAAAGATATTTGTTTATTAAAGCACTATATTCACAAAACACTATTTAGAGATACATTTGTATGCTTTCATATACAAACAATAATAATTTAACCAAAAAATTGGGTATAGACAATATTTTATCAACTGACTGATAGGGTTACCATTTTATAACATAAAAAAGTATTTTTTACAAAAAAAAATTTAAACAAAAACTATAAAATAAAGTAATGACAATATTGGTTTTGACAAAGCAAAATTGTATAACGTAAGCCAGACAAAAATATTCTGTAGTGTTACAGAAACCCAATTTGTTACGGTATTGTCAGTGTGACAATCGTTTGTATGGTATTGTAATTGTCTCCTGGAAACATGCTCTTAACTGATAGTCTAAGCAGAGCGCATTGTGTTTGTTTTAATTTTTAATTATTGCTCAAGACAATTGTGACGTGTATGGAAAGCTTAAAGATATAAAAAAATGACAACATGAAACCAAAACAAAAGAGTTTATGTGTGTACCTTTGCATTCCCATCCTCGATGATGGCTGCACGACAACAGCTTGAAGAATTAATCAACGACATTGTTAAATAAATGTTGCAAAAATCGTACACGACCTGATGAGCGACAACATATTGTATGAAATATGTAAACGTATCGTCAATATTTTATTTATCATCGACAACTTCAAGAAAATATAGTGCACTAACATCGCCTTAATGTTGTCGACAACCGTTAGTGTCATATTCTATAAAATCTTAAAAACATCCTTGGCGACAAAAAATAAAAGTTTTTGTGTATGTGAATTTTTTATACCGAAATCATTATATTTTATTGTACATTTTCCAATTTTACAAATATGTAGTATATAAAAGTATTTCCAAACACAAAATAGCTAAAATGTAGGTAACTAAATTTGAAGTTTGCTTTCGTCATCGTGAAACCCATTTTTGTATGACATTTACTTATACTACGTTTGTTTTTTTTCCTCTTTTAAGCCATGGTTTGCATGCAATTTTAATATAGAGAATTTTAAATCTATTTCTTTTCTCTCAGCAAGCCAATGAAATTATTCCTTCGACATCATGAAATAGACTGTATAAACGTATTAAATTTATAAATTTTCTTTATTTTCTTAAGGCTGTTTGTGCCTTAAGTCTTTTGATTTCAAACTCGTATACCTTGAAGTCTTATTACATATTTTCAGAATTCGAGTTTGTTTCCTTAATGAAGACAAAACTAACATTCTATAGAGAACTGTAGAGCGATTCAGTAACATAGTTTTAGGATAATTGCATTGTGTTTAATAGTAGACAACAGAATTTTCGATATTTTTATTCGTCAACAATAGCTGTTGTCGTAGACTAACGACAAAAATGTTTATGCTGTTTACATACATACATAACATACATAACTGGCCTTTACAACCCCGTGTCAGAATTAGGGCCTAGCTTCTCGCAGCACTGATGTTGTGTGTGTAAATTTTTATCCGTGCGTACCGGGACCTACAGTTTAATGTCGACTCCGAACGACAGACTTGAGAAGCTTGTTCATGGCAATTTGTTACTCTCAGAGCTTTTGCCAGAAGACTGCTGAGAGGTAGTCGCCGAAAGAAATATTTTTTTCATATTTATTTTTTTTTAAGATGTCGGAGCTGGGTGTCGAACCCAGGGCTCACGTCTTAGTAAGCCAACACACTAACCACTAGACCACGGCGGCTACCAGATGAAAAATCGAAAATTTTTTATTTTGAAATTTTGTAGAGAGGCGACAACTTTTATTTGTCTACCCTATTAACTAGTTTGTTTGAGAACCATTTTTATGTGCTTTTATACCCAAAGAAAGGAGAGGTTTGTAAACTTTGTAAAGAAAATTAGATTTGTTGGCTATCGCTAAAGTGTGAAGAAGTGAATCCCCTAATTATTACTGTAAACAAAAAAAATTTACGCATTCTTTTGCTGGTATCGTACTGTTAGAAGTTGCTGAATCGTGCTACTGATATTTTTTTTTTTTTATTAAGACCAATACTCAGGGGCAAACCCCTACTCATGCAGTGCATTGTATTGGAATGTGAAGATGGTTGATAGGTTTTTTTTTTTTTTTCTTCAAAGGTGTTTTTGTATATTTTGCGCCTTTTATTGTTGATGAAACAAGTTGCTGTAAGTTTGTCCACTCAAGAGCCAGTGTTATACCTTCACCCTCGAATGATCAAACAACAATTGCCTCATCTGTCGGTGGATGTTTTTTTTTTTAATGTGAATGGTGAGCGTCTTCAGTAGATTAGCTGTTATCTTCCCAGAAGGTGGCGCTGTACTCCTGATCATTGGTTTTTGGTGGAATGGATTAGAAATGTCAGGGGGCGGTTTCTTGCAGATGGTCTTGCTGGAGGGGGGGGGGAACCTCTTTTTTTCTTAAATTTAATTTTTAATTTAATTTGTAATTTTTTAGAAAACCGCAAATTTTTTTTATTTTTATAATTTTGTCCTTCGCTGAGATCGAACCTGGGTCGTGTGAGTTTCTGTGCGAGCGCTCTACCACTATGCCACGACCCCCCTACTACTGCTACTGCTACTGATATTATATAAGTTGTTATGTTTTATTCCTATAAATGCTGCGAATTTTAAAAACTAAGTGGGTGAAGTTGATAGACTAGAACACTCCGTGTATGTATGTATGTTGCGTTTCTTTGTTCTTTGATAACTCGCTTTAAAAAAACGATGCTTTTAAGAACTATTGCCTGGATTTAGTTAAAAACTGTACATATCTTTATATTTACTTTGACTTCTTCGTTTTTATTAAATTAATTTTAATTCTTTATGTAAAGCCAGCAAAGCAGGTCTGGTTTCACTAGTGATTGATATAATAATATAATAAATTTCTATGGATACATACATATGTATATAAATTTGAGATTTATATTTTTCGAGTTATACATTGTATTTATTTCTTTTTTTTTTTTTGCAAGTAAAATATTTTCATATTTTTAAAATTTAAATTAAGTGTCACTTTAAAATTTGTATCTTTATTCTCCATATGGTTAATGTCTGTTATGACTAAATAATTTGTAATAATTAACAAAAATTTTAAAAATCTGTTGGAAAAACCTACACACTTATTTAAGCACATTCACAAGTTTTCTTTTTTTTCAAACATTAAATGCCTTCTCTAACTTACATGTTGTGATTTTGTAAAATTTATAATATTCAGACGATATTTTAACCATACTCGTACCTTTATAGTGACTTATTTTGTTTGCACATAATTTTAAAAAAATTATTTATTTTTTCTTTTTCCTGTTTTTGGTTTATTGCTGCCTGTTCACAGTGTCATATTTATGTGTGCAAATTAATAATGATCATTAAAGGTGTGCTTTAAATAAAATACATGTCATTATTAGTGTTTCATTTACACTTTAACACTCTAAACGTTAGCAATTTTTATATATTTTTTATACTGCATTTTTGTTTTTATTTATTACTACTTAATGCATTCGAACTGTTGTTAACAAAAAAATTTGTTTGTTTGTTTTGCTTTGTTTTTAGAGAGATACGACATAATCACACCATTGAAAACGCAAATGGTAGTGGCAATACACGTTTGAATTACCGGTGTGGGTAGATAAAAATATTAGGGAATTATAATGAAATAAAAATTGTTATTATTCGTTAATCAATAAATCTTTAATAAAAAAGAGAATAAAAAATCTACTAAAATACTAATCATTTTATTGAGTGAGAAGTTGAAATGTTCAAAGAACTAAGGAGAGTGAAAAAAATCACTGTCTTAGCAAGAGTTATTACCATATGTAATATAATACTCAGACATGAAACGCTTCCCACACATTTTTTGAGTGTGGGAAACCCCGCCGTATGGAGAAGGATCGCCTTTTTTGTGAGGGGGATCCTCCGCCGGAAGGAGAGAGACCTTGCAACTTGGGTGGCACCGTAGGGTCCAAATGGACTGTAACATAAGGCTGCATCCTGAAGTAATTTCATAAACTGATGCTTCTAGGATGAAGCCAGGTGAAATAGAGAGGGGTTTTAGCCGTTAGCCACGCAATTAGGAGAATAGTCGCCTTATAAAGGGATGCCCCTTTGCCACGCCCATTAAAAAAACTTGACCCAATGGAAGAATACTAGCAATGCAGTTTTGTCCAGGACATCAAATTCTTTAGGTTTGTGTCGCTTTTGTTCGTGTGCCACACATTGATTTTGTCGACTAGTGTAATTAAAGATTGCCTGAAAGTATCTTTAGATTAAAATCTAAGTAAATATAGGTTTTAAATGGTTACAGAATTTTCGATTTACATTTTCGTAATCAGTTTTTTTCTTCTTCATTCTTTTTATAATCCCACATATTGCTGTATAACTCCTTCTAAATACACCAATACCCCGATTTGCGTCGCTTCAGTTTGCGTCGCTTCGAAGTTGCGTCTTTTCTTAAGTTTCTGGAATTTCAATGTTGAGTCGTTTTTGTTTCAGTTTGTGTCGCATGGCTTCGAAGTTGCGTCGTAAATGCTTCGATTTGCGTGGTTGATATGAAAATGTTTTTACAAAGTTAAAGCAAAGAAAGGGTTTTTCCCGTTTAGTAGAAAGCAAATTTGCAGGTGTGCGTTGTTTACATGTTAAGCGTAGTTATTAGTTTCGCATTATATAGCATTTTCAGTTTAAATTAAACCTTTTTCAAAATAAATGAAACCTTTTTCAAAATGAACGCAACCTTTTTCAAATTAAACGAGACCTTTTTCAAATAAAACGAAACTCTTTTCAAAATAAGTGAAACTTTTTTCAAAATAAATGAAACTTTATTCAAATTCATTTAAACATTTTTCAAATTAAATTAAACCAGTTATAGAATTTAATAGAAAACAAAAGAAAAAAATAAAACATTAAACATATTCATTTTTATATAATACTTGTTAAAATTAATGAAGAATTTGTCTACTGACCGCTTTACATGACCATATCCACAACATAGTTCGCACAATGATTTTGATTAATTTGTGCGACACTTTCTCCAATTATATACACTTACTATGTTATGTTCTGTGGTAATGTCACTTTAATAGTGATCGGGCGTGGAATTTTAGCTTAGAAATGTTTTCTCTATCGGGTTCAACATAGGAGAATAAAGGGGTAAAAATTTAAGCGTACAGTTACTATTATCCACCATATTTCGAATTTCCTGGGTTTTATGGATTTTGGCATTATCCATAATTAAAAATGAATGCTTTATTTTTTTGTTTTCCATTAAATTCTATAACTGGTTTAATTTAATTTGAAAAATGTTTAAATGAATTTGAATAAAGTTTCATTTATTTTGAAAAAAGTTTCACTTATTTTGTAAAGAGTTTCGTTTTATTTGAAAAAGGTCTCATTTAATTTGAAAAAGGTTGCGTTCATTTTGAAAAAGGTTTCATTTATTTTGAAAAAGGTTTAATTTAAACTGAAAATGCTATATCAGTGGTCTTCACAATTGTTATATTTGTATTTTAATAAAATCTGTTATTCAAAAAATAATAAGAAAATATATTGATTTAAAAACAATTTTTCTAAGCTAAAATGTTTAAAACCTGCCTTGACTAAACGAAAATCAAATACGTAAACAATTGAAAATTCTGCTTCACTTTGCGTCGTTTCAGTTTGCGTCTCATTTTTTCAGTCCCAATTAGCGACGCAAACCGGGGTATTGGTGTATAAATACAAAAATTCATTCAATAATCAAAATTATTATTTTTCAAAACATTATTTATAAGCCTATGTATCAGCCAGTCACAACACCTGCTATAATTATAAACTACTCGTACCTGGATTATTGTTCATATACATCATCTGATAAAATGTTTTCATTCTTTTCTTTACTTTTGTAATGGCCCTTTCAGAAAAACAAGCAATATTGATCGCTCAAATATATATACTGTAATTTGAAAGTGATGTTCAGTTGAACACAAATTAACACCAAACGAACATATACATAAAACAGCCCATACAGGATGTTCATAATGCTCACATAAGTAATACTTAAATCGAATTAATTCCACGTTCAAAGCATTCAAACGAATGGCTATTTGAAATCATCATTAGTAATTATATTGAAGTTTGATTTGAACGCTTTACTTTGTGAGGCTGGAGAGTATTTCATCTCGTTTTGTCTTGTTTGCCCTAATAAATGTTTAAGCTTAACCAGACAACAACTAACACCTTGTTGCCCATCGAAATTTTTATAAATCCGTTAATTACGGTTGCAGTGGCTTGGCTAACCATGGATTTGTCGGTTTGTTTTATTAAGGACTTACATTTTGTGTTGTTTGATTGTTTCAATATTGTTTTTATCATTTATTTTTTCCTTTATTTTTAGACCGAAAAAAGTTCTTGGAATTTCATGGTCTTTTATGTTAAAGTGTTGCAAAACAACACTTTTACCACTTGTGTTTTTTCTCTCTCTTTTAAGTGATGTTTTTTGTATTATTTGGTTTTAAAAATTATATATAATTTAATGATTTGGATGAGTACAAACACCTAAAATGAGGTGTCCTTTTTTTCTCTTCACTTTTCACCTGCAAATTATATTTGTGTTGCTGATGTTGTTATAAAAAATTGGCGACCATATAATTAAATTTAAAGAAATAAAAAACCTTCAGTTTTTTTTTTGTTGGTAAATTTAATAGTTTGTTTAAAAAACTACACTCAAAAAAAGAAATTAGTGAAAATGTGGAAAAACTTAATTTTTTGATAAAGTATGGAACACTTAAAGTAGCATAATATACCGAACAAAGTATTAAATATTAAAAATCTAATAAATTAACGTGTTTACCCATGGCAGTAAAATATGCATGATTTTAACATTAGCATGTCATTGAATATCATGTTTTTATATGGGAATTTAGAGAAATAAAGCTCATTAACGAATCGACTTAATGCATAATTTGTCATTTAAAGACAGTGAGGCAAAAATATACTTTAAAAGTTCGAAAGTTTGTTTCTATTTAACGTAAACTGTACGTTAACCATAGACAAGCTTAAGGGAGGTTTGGACTGTACGATTTTACGTACAAAATATCTGAGAGAAAATAATATGAAATTCTATATGATTTTCTAAAATGAGTACAAAAATCGTATCACAAAGCTCTTTGTGTTTACACTTTTGGTGTAGAAAAATAGAATAAAAATATTGGTTGTCAAAAAAAAAAAAAAAAAACAAAAAAAAAAATAAATTTGAAAATAAATGAAATAAAAATTTTATTTATTATTGCTTTTAAGTGTATGGAAATTTTTTTTTTATTATTTCAAATATTTAAAAACAAAAATATTATTCAGGTCTAATGAAAATTCTTTATTTTTTTAAATTTTTTCAGAAAATAATGAATATTTCGATTACATTTATATTATGACTCTTCCACACAAAATGTTGGTATATCATACGACGTGTTGGATAGCCTAAGCCCTCTTAAAACATACATACTTTAAAAGTAAATACAAATTTTTAAGTTAAATTATGCTGAAGTTGTTTCTAAGTCATAATAAAACTAGCTAAAACCCGGCGTGCTTTGGTAAACCTATTTAAAGTGAAAAAGTTCAATATAAATAAAGCATACGTTCATGAACTTACATATATTGAATTCTTTTTTTTATTTTCCGTAATGAATTTTGAAATTCCTTGGTTATGATGTAATTAAATTGTACAAGATGTAACACGTCTAATTTCGCCCACTTTTTGGCTAATAATTTATATCGAATATAAAGACAATCAGACCAAATTCTGAAACTTTAGCTTAACTTGTTCTCAAGATACACAAAAATCATTGTTTAGTTTGTATGCGATGTACCACTCTTACTTGTCACATTATGTACACTTTCTGGCCGATGATTGGCTTTGACTATAAAAGTTATGCAGACTAAATTCAACAGCTTTAGCTTTACCCGTCCTCAAGATATATAAAAATCACCGTTCAGTTTTTATGGGAAGAATTACTCCCAGGTTAAATTAAAAAAAAAACAAACCCTATTGCACTTTCGATAGTTGTTTCCTGTTTCAAATTTCCACAAAACCGGTTGAGTCTTTAGGCGTGAGTGACCAACAAACAAGCATACTTATAAAAAGATTTGTAATATATTTATGTGGATTATATTAATGGATTTATTTCAAATCTGACATCTGTTTACTGTTTGTTTACATATAAAGCTGTCAAAAACAGAAAATAGCAAATAAAACCAGTCGAAATAAATAGAACAAGAGAGCAATAAGAAAAAGAAAAAACTTTTAATTCTGACTCATCCAACATTGTCCACATGACAATTACCAAAACGCAATGAGGGAGAGAAACGGAGAATATGATGGAATGTGTTTTAATAAGACTTCTACTAACTGATTACAAAGTGTATAAAAAAATATAATTTCAATATAGGATTTATAGAGAAAAGTGTGAGGTAAATAGATAATGATTATTGTGAATATGTACAGAAGACAAAGAGTTCTGATAAGATTACACGTATTATAGTTGAGATCGAAAACGTGTTTAGTTTGGTTGGTTTGCAATTCCTTAGCGGATGCTATTTTCTGTTTTAAAATAAGAAAGTGTTGCATAGAATTCAGTTCTGATCTAGATAAGGCGTTTTATGACTTTTAAAGAATTAAAAAAATTGTATATCTAGTGATATAGAAATATGTTCAAATAATAGAATTACAAAAGACTTTGCTATTTTGGAAGATTTGCTGCATAAAAGAATGCCTAAAATTTATAGGGAGAGATTTGATCCCTATATGATTACTAAAGATATAGATTTGGTAAGGAAACAACACAGTTCCTGATAAATTTAGTGGATAGTGAAGAGCGAACAAATGATCCAGGCTTACATATTCCTTTATGCCTCAATGTTTTAATGCGGAAAATGCTTTTTTTATTAGAAATGCCAATCACTTGTTTAAAATTTCAAAATGTCAACAAACAAATATAAGAACCTGCATCTGTGATAAGCTTATGGAAATTTGTTAGTCATTGTATAACTTGCAACCCGTATCAAAGTTTGTTGCTTAAATGGACAGACAGTCTTAATCAGAATTTCTCTCAATAGTTATGCCAAAGACTTTGGCTGGACTTAAATACGACACAGAACATAGTATTTGCCATGACTGTATTATAAAATATAGCAAAGTAGTTTGTCTTGTAAATTAGTTACCTTTGGAGCTATAATGTTGACCATCAGTCTTCATAGTTTAAGATGCAAGTCTTGGGGACAAATTATAGATTTCCATATCGAACGAAATTACTATGTAAAGTATCTACAAATTTATATGCAATTTTTCTCCATATCGAATGCATTTCAGTTAGCAACGTTTTAAGTCAAACACTTAGAAGAGTAAATTCGGATTATTACATTTAGAACAACTTTCATAAATGCATATTTCTAAAGCTGCGGCCAGATTAGTCAAATATTTGTCTGTAATATATTTGCTCATATTTATCCTAAATTTTTCAAATAATTTATTTGATGATCACACTACACTCAAATATTTGATAAAATTCAACATAAAGCTCGATAAAATAGCATCAAAAACAAACTGAGTAAAATATGTATGTTTTACCCGCGGTAATATTAAGGGCATATATTTATCATAATATTTTACAAGTCATAACCTACAAGTATGTGTTCTCACAAATATCTACATATGTATGTATGTATGTATGTATGCATGTATGTATGTATATTGTCACCAGAAAAGAGCTCGGGTTCAAACCTCAGCTCTGAAATCTTGGAAAAAAGAAATATGGAAAAAATATTTCTTTCGGCGACTACCTCTTAGCAGTTTTCTGGCAAAAGCTCTGAGAGTAACTGATTGCCATGAACAAGCTTCTCAAGTCTGTCGTTCGGAATCGACTTAAAACTGTAGGTCCCTGTACTCATGGATAAAAATTAACACACATAGAATGGGTACTGCAGAAGCTAGGCCGCACACTGGTTCAGCTTCATACGACTGGTGGCATTAATTATAAGGAGTGGACCTAGAAACTTGAAAGTTGGCACAGAGTATTATATTGACTAAATTAAGAAAATAAAATAGTTTCATGAAAATCAGCCACACCCATCGCCCACTGCCCATACAACCAAAATGGATATTTTCACATAAAACCTTTCGTATAAAAGCAAAAGTCTTAAAATTTAGTACATATACTACTTAGAAAAAACAAAAGACGCATGCCAAGTTTCATTGAAATCTGCCACGCCCATCGCACCGTCTTGCATTCTGTGTAGGCGGTATTTTGGTGACTAAAATTCGATTTTTTAAAACTATTTTTCACAAATCAAATAATACCGTTGCAAAGAAGAGTGTTTCACTGAGACAAATTCATAATTTATTTGATTAAAAAGAAATATTTTGTCTTAGAAAAAGTCTACAGAAGTCACTTAAATATTGTAAAACGAAAACTGAGGAAAATTTTTACACAGTTCAGTAGCTTTCATATGTCAGATATTTTAATTGATAACTTTTCAATGCCGTTTTTATTGAAATGTAGCACTTCCTTTATAATTCGTAGAAAAAATTGTTTAGATTGCGTATGTAGTGTAGGAGATATGACTGATTTTAATTCAGTGCCTTCTAAGCCTCAAAATTTGCAGTTTTTCTTTTAAATAAAGGATAGGTCCGGCTATATTACTGGAACCCAATGAACCCTAAAAGCCTATTCTTTGAATTTACCCAAAAAAAAAATCCACAAGCTTTTACAGATCGTTAAACAAACCTATGAATTTTCTGAAAATGGCCGGGAAAACTGCTGACAAGTTGCAATAAAATCTATTGCAGAGAAGTGCAATCCTAAGAGTATGCAACAGATTTTAATACAAACGTCTACTGAAATTACATGATTGTGAAAGAAATTTTTCCTAATAGTGCATTTACACCAAACTCAAATCAACTAATTACTAGATTTCAATTGAAATCTAGTCGTTTTTTATTTGATTTCCCATATAAAACAAAATCTACTTCGTTACTTGATTTCGACAAAATCTTGTTGAAATCTAATCTACTTTCCGATGCGACTCTGTATTTTTTCTAAGTTGTACTAAAAAATACAAAACTACAGTAAGTCGGGATTAAAAATGTGGAAATTCAAAGGCAGAAATTTTTCAAGTCTCTTTTGCTCTTACCTAAAATAGAACTTAGAAGGCAAACAGAAGAAGTAAAAACAACAAAAAGTGGAAAAGCAAAAGGAAAAATGTCCTGTACAAACATTCGTTTACTACATTCTTCGCATTTACGTCACTATTTCTACAAATTTAGTCTGCCTATCTGTCTTTCAATTTTTACATTGTAAATTCCGACTAAAAAACTGACAATTGAAAAATGCTCCATAAAATTAAAACGAAAATAAATTTAAGACTTTTGAATTATTTTTTATTGAATATAGAAAAATAAGAAAAAAAAATGTTTTATTTATTTATTTTTTTATTGAATATAAAATAACAAGCAAAAACATTGTTTTGTTTATTTTTATAAAAATAAAATCCTGCTAGTTGTCAAAAAATGTCGGTGTAAACACTATAGATTTTCAAAGAGATTTCAAATTAAATTTACTTGATTTGAGTTTGGTGTAAATGCACTATAACTAATTTTAGTTTTTTTAAACCGGAATTGCTTAAGGGCAAAAACGGGCAGCTGAATTTTTAACAAATAATTAGCTGAGACTTCAGGCTTTAATTTGCTATAAGTATCTGGCTGAGGCTCGTTGGTGCACAGAAGATGCAATCCATAGAATTTGAAGAAAATATATATTTTTGGACAATTTTTTGTAGTAAATAAATTTTTTTCTTAAATTTGAAAATTTTTTTTATTTATATATCATAAATAACGTCCAATTGTATGAAAAAAATCTTTTTAGTGTCATTACAGGAGTATTTTAAAAGCATGAAGCGATAGAATGTAGCATATATAATACGGTCATTTCAAACGCATTCACTTAGGTCAACTTTGAATATCTCTGGACAAAAAAGTAATAAAGATATAAGCCTAATATTTTTGGTACATGATAGCTAGATTATCTATTATAAACTGTAAAAAAATCAGGTAGATCAGAAGGCATGAAAAAAATGAATTAATGCCGCTCTTGAACCAGTGTGGGCCGTAACCCTGAAACAGGGTTGTAGTGGCCAATTATGTATGTATTTAGTATATTGTCAAAGGATGGTTCCAAATTAAGTCTTGTACACGTCAGCCGTGGTATTAACATAGCCGATATCATATTCAGATATTAATGTCATAAACTAAACTACGTTTTATTGATATTAAAAAGTTATCTCTGGTTTTATTATGAAACAAACCTGTGTAAGTGTACAAGAACACCTAATATATCATAGATGCTATAGTCTTACCGGCATTCAGAAAATTTTCTTTGTACATATGGCAAGACAACATTGAACTTGTAAATGTTAACTACCTAATATTTTTCATTAAAATGTAAAAAAAAAACAAAAAAAAAAAAAAAAAAAAAAAAAAAAACAATTATCTTAAACAATATTCGTAATTTCAACTTCAAATAATTTCCACCCACTTAATATGGGCAAGAAATGTGTAAATTAAATACGTACTTGTACTACTTTTTCGTTCTAAAGAAATACTAACCAGCCTATCAACTCAACAAGTACTGCCACTTCACTATGTCCCTTAGATAAATAAATTAAGAGCCAGAAAAGATTCGGGAAGATACATTTATTTATTACGTACTATTGTCGTTGACCATAAAAAGATCGTGAGAATATAATTTAAGGTTTTTTATTTCTGTATTTATTGCCGTACGAGTATTTCTAAAGAAGAAATAAAAGTTCTTAAAGAATTCGTGTCCTTGAGTTAAGAAAGTACGAGTAATAATAAGAAAGAAAGGCAGTCAGGCGTACAGGCTCCCTCTTCAGTTTTGCTTTAAATCAATAATGTGTTGGTTGTTGTGGTGGACACATACACACAAACATATTTTCTTAATATATACACGTGTAATATATTATATGTGAAGTATGTTGACGATGCCGATGAGATGCTGTTGCCGTGGTAACAAATAAACATTAAAGATGCGACAACTTGGTTGGTCGTGCTTTAATGCAACAGGCATGCGTGGAGGCTGTAAATAATGAAACAGTGAAACAGAAAAAAGAAACCCACAAGAATTTTAAAGTCTTAGGAGAAAAAACAAAAATGCAAAAATATATAAAAATGCATAATAAAATGCGAAAAAAATCGCAAATAAAAACAAAACAAAAACAAAACAAAAAAAAAACACTTGGCGCACCTGAGAATGTTGATGGGTCTTTTGAGCGTAAAGTACTTAAAAAACACTTGCATGAAGAGAGCCTACACATTTGCTAACTTGCAAATCCAATCCAACAATCAGCCAGGCAGTCACCTAGTCAGTCTTCAGTTCAGACATGTTTTGTTTCTATAAACAAAATAGGGAAACTCGTGTTGTTAAGCAATTCTTCTTCATTCTTTATTTCTAAAGACTGAGATTGTTTTGTCGTTTTTTCGTTTTTATTTTGCTTTTCAGCATACATTTTTGATTTTTGCTATAAATGTTTTTTAAGTTTAATTTTCATTTAAACCATAATGTATGAAAACAAGCGAGAAGCCCTTTATCACAACCATCACTTACTTAACAATTTTTTTTATTGTATTTGTTTTTGTTACAAGTACTGTTTGATGGAGTGTATAAAGATAGGGTTCTCATCTTAGTTTTGAAACTTTAATCCCAATTAAAAAAAAGTTTCATCCAAGTAGGATATTATAATCATATTGTACGTTAGAAGCAGATGCTTTCAGTAAAAATATAAACAGGCTGTGTTGTATTAAGTACTTATAGATTTTCGAAATTATTTTGTCAGTCTTTCTGATTAAAAATCTATTTTTATCTAGTGAAAATTATATACAGTTGAATTCGGATATAAGCACACTGTTTAAAAGAAAAAATCGGATATAAGCAAGATAAATATATTTACTTTTGTTGTCTATTAAATTGAAAGATATTTAAAAGAAAATCCGTTTTTAAGAAAAAGCGCTTAAAAGAAACATATTTTACTTTTAAAAGCACAAAATTGTATAAAAAGAACTCCGCTTAATTGCTAATACGGTTATTAAGAATTTATCGACGACAAAAAATTTTAGCACCGGCTCATTTCTTTTTTTATTTTGTGCACACCTACCTTTTCAAAAGTATTTTTTATGGCAAGAAAGTTCATTTATTGCTAAAATTGTTTATAATTTGTCTGTTAATTTTGTCAGAATTTGAATTTTTCTAAAACATATCGATTTGTTTTTTTTTTGTGTAAATCCCCACTCATGCTGTGCATTCTATTGTTTTTTTTGTATATTAAGCGCTTTACAAATGAGACGAGATAAGTTGCTGTCAATTTGATCACTTAAAGGCCCGTGTTTTAAAATATCACCCTTGAATGATCAACAGCAATTGCCCTGTCTCTAGATGTTGACTATGAAGTGGTGAGTATCTTCGCTAAGTAGGTAGCTGTTATCTTCCCAGTAGGTGGCGCTTTTCTCCTGATCATTCGTTTTTGATGGCATGCCAAATGTTGAATAGTGTGGAATGTCAAGGGGTGGTTTTTTACGGATGGACTTCTTGGAGGAGGGTTGGGGGGAACCCCTTATTTATTAAATTAACAAATTTTTTATTCTTCTTTTTTATAAACTATTAACATCACAAATTGTCAATTCTGTCAAGTATTTGCCGAAAAAATAAAAAGTTACGTATGTAAACTCGTACTTCCGTTGTTTATTTTACAAAGTATAATTTTACCGCTTGCAAAACATTGTTTATTAAGAAATAACGGAAAACAAACATCGGAAAAAACATCGATGTATTTTTTTCGTGAGCAACCCTTCATATACGAAACGAGTCACAACAAAATAATAATTTTTTTTTTATAGTTTTCATACTGTGCTGTATGGTACCGAGTATCGAGTATTTATACTAATTTTTGGGTACTTAGTACTTAAAAGTAACTAATCAATACTTTAAGAGTTTTATTTTTTCTTCGAAGTTGTATGGAAAATTTAAATTTTAACGGCCAAAAAAATTTCTGTCTAAAGAACAACACTATGAAATTGTTTTCTCTTAAGAATAAAATCCGTTAAAAGTATTGAGTAGTATTGGGTACCCAAATGAAAGTACTCAGTACTATCGAGTAATGAAAAGTAGCAGAATTTGACAGCACTAGTACTGATTAAAGTTTATTTGAGTATTAAACTTTTGTATGGCATTTCACTTACAAACAAAATGTAAAATCACTAACGCCGTAATCTAAAGATCATGTCAAACGGTGTAATGTTTATTTGATTATTAAACAGAACTATAGAAATTTTGATTCTACTGTAAAAGCTGCATTGAGAACTGTAATATGTAATACATCTACACAGTGTACCAAAAACCCTACACTTTCGACTATAGTACCTGCAAACTTAAGTACAATGCTAAGGACAAGAATGATGATGATTACGTTCGTGATAATGATGGCTATTTTTACTGCGTATGAAACAATTCAAACTCCTTTGATTATTGAAAAACCGCTTGTATAATTTTTGTTTTTTTTTTCTTTGCTATTGTGATTATTGTTGCTTTCGAACATCATCATATCGTATCGTACTCGAATGTGAATGCGAAAAAGAATTACAGAAAAAAATGTTTCCATTTAAGTGTTGTTCGGTGTACGCTTCGTGACAAAATCAATGTTGTGTGTGTCTTTTGTCGCACACGGACACATTTCCCAATAAGCAATGACGGGTCTTTGGCGCGACATGTGCTGAATAACGAGGAGCCAAGTGTACGATTTACGAGTTGCGAGTTATAGTTTTTGTATCATCATTTTATATTTATTTTTTGCTTAATTTTTTTTAGTTTGTTTGCTTTCAGCAAAAAGCTGAAAGCAGAGACGTGGAATTCTTGGGTGACAAAATAAAACTAATTAAAATTTTTTAATCCTTGCAAAAAATTGTTTTAACTTAACGTATAAGTACTTATCATCGTGCGGGAGTTTATGTGCTCTATCCGCCATTTCATATATCTCAAGTTAATGATTTTTGACACCAAAAATCCTACATTAGTGATTATCATTTTAATTGTTTCCACCTTATAAATTGAATAACCTATTCTTTTTGTTAGCAACATAGCTGTTTTACATAATTCTTTTTAGTTCCTGAACTTGTCATACACATTTGCCGAATTCACAAAGTTTTGTATCGTTGTTTCTTGTGTTGAATACAATGTTTGCTTGTGAACATCTATTGTATGTATATGAATGTATTTTGTGTATTAAACGTCAAAAACCAAATGAGAAAAAGAAAAACTGCATTAAAAAGTTGATTTTTACACACAAAATACATTTTTCTTCCATTTTTATATTTATTTATTTTATTTAATTTAATTTGCTGCTGACAATAAAAAGAATTTTTTTGTGTTTATATTTTTGTCAATATTTTTCATTCACAATAACACAGAAACCAATACAATATTTTTAAAACATATGAAAAGAAGTGTATGAGTTGTATCAAATGTTTATATACAAATTACCAACAACAAGCGTACAACTATTGTAGTGCCGTACAATTAAACAACGAATACTTATTGTGAATTCGGCAATTATATATACGAATATGATTAAATAAAATAAACCTGAATAGTTGTTCTTAAAAAATTTCTGTTTATCACCAATTTGAATAGGTTTTAGAGACTAGGAACTAATCACCTATTTCGCATACAGTCAATGTCTTTTTTTAAACTGATTTTTCTGGAACCAATTGCCCTGTAAAAACAGTATTAGGTGTATATATCATTCACATTAGCTAACCTTTGTAAGATAATTTTTTCTCACAAATTTTTCGTTTAATATGTTGATTACAGTGATGAAACAAATTATAGATGCAAAAGTAAAAATCCGCTGCTTAAAAACAACAAATATACATACATATGTATTTTTGACAATACTTGCTATCTCTTTTATTTTAAATAGTAGTAAAATTACAACAGTGTATGCTTGTTGCTGGTAATTATCATGAAAAAATTCTGTACACTCATACAATTGTTTTTCATGTGTTTTCATTTTTTTTATAAGTTTCTATGCTATTATTGTAAAGTAAATGCCTACTATTAAAAAGAAGAATGAAAATACAAAAACAATTATTTATTGTTAATTTGTTTAAGATTAACAGATAACGAAGTACGTAAACACAGAAATGAAATTAATGTTGATAAAGTGATAAAAATATAAATTAAAAATACATTTATTTATTTGTGAATAGTGCTTTTCTTCTTCTTATGTGATTTTTGACGTTTTCGATACAACTTTTATGAATACAATGATACACAAGGTGTTCACAAGGGAGTAAACAAAAGCTGTTTTCAATAAAGCATACAACGATACAAAAGCTTGCGAATTCGGTAATTGTTTTGGTCGTTAAAATTGAAATTTTGCATACAATTTCGATAAAAAAAATACAACTTTAAAGTATTGAGTAATTACTTTTTAGGTATTGAGTACAATTTATCACTCCTATCTGTTACATTCATACGAAAGTCTTTTTGAGTAGGAATTTGTCATATTTGTTTATTGTAATGTGGTTGGGTGGTACAATGTCTTATAGATGCATAAACGATATACATATCGGGGGGTCAAAGGACCGAGGTTCAAATCCCAGCGAAGGAGAAAAATAAAAAAATGAATTTGCGGTTTTTCCAAAATTATATTCTAAAAACAAAATAAGATGTTCCCCCCCACCTCCAAGAAATCCATCTTCACGAAACCGCTCCCTGGCATTTCCAGCCTATTCCACCAAGAAAACGAAGGATCAGGAGTACAGCGCCATCTTCTGGGAAGATAACAGCTAACCTACATAAAAAAGATGCTCAACACTCACATTCAACATCCAGATGGGGCAATTGCTGTTGATCATTCAAAGCTGAAGGTATAACACTGGCCTTTGAGTGATCAAATTGACAGCAATTTGTCTCATTGACATAAGGCGCTTAGCATTACTTCTTCACATCTATGTATTCAACATTCCAATACAATGCACTGCATTTAGTAGGGGTTTACTCCTGAGTATTGGTCTTAAATAAAAAAAAATATAATTGTGGATTTTCACCATTTTACCTGTTTGTTTCGCCATCAAGTAAAACGTACTAATTTGTAGTCAGTCGAGGGGTTATGCATACACAAGATCTATGAACACTTTGCAAACTTTAAAGAGATTCAGGTTGCCCTAGTAGCCTAGTTGGTAGTGTGCTCTAGTGCGAGGATTGTGGGTTCTACTCAAGTCGTAACAATTAGTTAGAATATAATTTAATATTTTACTGTAATTTTGTAAATAAATAAATAAAGAGATTCTTTGCCAATTGCATACATAAATACTATCCTTTTAAATGCTACGCTCAAAAACAATATCATGACAATGTCATACAAGTCATTGATTCAATCCGACCAGAAGAAACGACAGTGATTCATGGTTTATTAAGCACATTATGCTGCAGGACACTTAAGTCTCTTTGGCGATGAGTACTCCAATGCAATCAGTTCACAAAGTTAAACTTCAGCTTTCATACAGGAAAATGACAAGATGCAGACAAAAAAAAAAAAAAAAAAATTAAATAAAAAAAGCGAAAAGAAGCAGAAGAAATAGAAGAATTAAGAAAAAAACGTATGCGCAGCTGCGCTCTGCACGTGTTTAACAATTGTATTGCGCATATTTAGCTTCATTGTCAGCTTATTTTTTTCCGTTCTCATCGTTTAGTTATTCCTGGGCTTTTCATTATTATTACACAGTGTTTAAGCAAAGAGTTTGAGGTGTAGGGCAGGGTTACAGACTTTTATTTCAACATTGAGTTAATGATGCGCCAGAAAACGTTCAAACGAAGTTGCATTACTTTTCGTTTATTTTTATTTATAATTTCAAGACAAAAGTGTAGCACAAATGCTTAAGAAAACATTTAGAAATTGTTAAATACAAGTCCTGTTTGGCTTAATAAACCCTGTGGGCCTATGGCTCATAACAACCATTCAGATTGTTAGCCATCCAATACATAGCACAAATTAAAAACTAACAAACTTGGCATTTTTATTTTTTTTTTTTTGGTTAAAATGCTGGAATTTATGGCAATTGATTATTTAACATGTTTTTTTTTACAGAACCGCAGCAGTACTCGTATACTCAACTCAATATCGGAACACATGTGACATATTTCGGTATATTACGAACAAAAAAATGTGTTTCAAAGTGTTGTTGTGTACATACTCTCTGATTTCTTTTGGTTTCCATGATCAATTTATATTTTATTCTGACTTAAGGCCATAATAAACGGGAACAGTTGCCATACATTGTAGAAACTTGTTAAAATCTTGTAACTTAACTGGAGGCAAAACAAAACAAAAAAGCATTTAGTAAAGAAATGTAAGGTGAAAGAGAAACGAGCAGTTACAAATTATTTTTTAATTTCCGTAAATGTAAAATCATAAATTTTTCTACACATTTTTTGACTTTTCGGCTCTGTAACACTCTTTGATTTAAAAGCGTTTATTTAAACAACTTTATTGAAAAACAAAATTAAATAAAATAAAAAAATTTAATTAAAGGAAACTTTTTTTTATAGTATATAAGTAAATATATATAAAACGTTTTATGTATATTATTATAAATTATATAATGATCGTAGAGAATTACAACTGAAGTGAATTGTCTGTGGAACTGGCCTACAGTTAAATAGGAACAAATAGTTGAACAGTTTTTTAGTAGTAAGTATTGACAAATTAAAACCACAAAAAATATTTGCTGGCTGTAGAAGACATTTTTGAAGAAAAAGCGAAATATAGTTCGGGAATGTCGTTTTAAACTCGATTCAAAAGGTTTTTCATACTTTTAAAGAAGTTACATACACATATTATAATAAAACACACACAGTACTTTTTGCTTTTTTATTATTAAGGCCAGTACTCAGGGGACGGCCCCTACTCATGCAGTACATTGTGATGGTCTAGGAAAATATATTATGGGAGTGCGGTAAGAGGGAGTAGTGCTTGTGGAGATTTGATTTAAACTTACTGATATCGTATTGGCAGAAAAAACCTTTGCTGGAAGATTGTTTCATAAACGGGCGGTGCGGCTAAACAACGAAATCTCTCTATAATGCATTGTGCTATTCACTGGAAAATCATCTACAAATGGATGTGCTCTGAGAGAGGTATGTGTAGTTCGAAAGAATATGCAACCATCCGGAATCAATTCCGGTAGAAACAGAGAAACGCATGCCACATTGCGCCGATGCTCCAATGAATCAGCAGGCCGAGAAACCCCAAAATATACCTTGAAGCACCGGCTCATACATGAGAGACATTTGAATGTTTCTTTCGGCACTAGAAATATGTGATCATTCCAACGGGCGACATAATTAATTATGCCCAGAACATCAATAGTGTCCGCCTTCTTAATATATATTTACATTACCCATAGATGGCAGGATTAAAATATCACAGCGTCTATGGGTGATAAAACAACATTGGGCGCATTAAATTCGACCCTGTTAGCGAAACCTCACTCGGAAATTTTTTGTAGGTCATTTGAGAGTATCTCATTAATATTCTGCCTTCTCATCCCGATATCCAAAGGATATCGTTCAAAAGATGAGGTTAAAAGGAGAAGATTATTAAGAATTTGTCTCTTATTTTAATCGAAATATTTTCAAACGGAATGTACGCGGTATGATAAAAAATAACCGTTATTTTAAATTTTTCAAAAAGTATTTATTTATTCATCAATAACTATCTCGTCCACTTCAAAGTAATCCCCCTCGGATATAATACACTTATGCCAGCGTTTTTCCAATCCTAGAAACACTTCTGACATGTCATTAGCATTTGAATCAAGGAAACAAAGTTTTCTGTGCCGAAAAAAATCATTGAGTTCAGCCCAACGTGCTTTTTGGTAATTAGAAACTGACCGTTTCATAGCTGTCGTTGAAATCTCATTAAGCCTGGATAACGAAAAAGATGCAGAGATAGTATAATGATCCGAATTGCCGAAAGCTGCAAGAAGCTCAACTCCGTACTTGTTAGGGTGTATTATTCTGGTGCCTATCAACATACGAAATGTGAGTTGGTTCACTCACTAGTTGTTGCACAAGATGATTGTGTGCGGCAAACAACTCAACACATTGGCCTTCTGGAGTTGTGAAATTGAGTCGAAGCCAGAAAGGGACTTTCTGCATAAAGAAAGCCTAATTTTGAACTTAACCCAGAGGCAATTAAATTCTGTATCAAGCATGCCATACGGTAGCTGGCATTGGTACACAACTTCATTGCCCCTGTGAAGGTTAAAAAAGGATAACAGGTTATACCCAGGGATATGAAAATCCTGTGTATCAGCATCGCCAGCAATTTGTTGTGGAAATAAATATTTTACCACTTTCAAGAGTACGACTTGTATTGTAAAAAGATTTTAATTTTTGTGTATATTAAGAATATGTGAAATACATGTACGTGAGAAATTTGGTTGTGTTCCGTCAGGCGGTTTAAAGAACTAAGAGATAGACCAAAAACCAACCCAGCGGGAAAAGATTGATTACCTTATTTTATAATCAATTATATAATATATTACTTTAGAATATATTACTTTTGGAATCGAGAAGGTAATTTCATGTGGGACACAAGTAAATATTGATTACCATGTGTATTCCCACACATATGAAGAAAGAAGTTATTGTTTGTTGGTTTTTGTCTTTTTCGTATATTTTGTTGAATAAAACCGTAATTTGGTTTTTTCTATTTCACATATCGATTACCATGTACATTCCAACATATATAGAAGAAAGAAGTTATTGTTTTTGCGTATATTTGTTTGTGAATTTCTTGTTTTTTATTTTTTTTCATAGTTAAAAGCTCCGTTATTTTGTACGCCTTTACAACCCTGTGTCGGGATTTCGGCCTAGCTTCTCGCAGCACTCATGTTGTGTGTGTAAATTTTTATCCATGAGTACCGGGACCTACAGTTTAATGTCAACTCCGAACGATAGACTTGAGAAGCTTATTCATGGCAATTAATTACTCTCAGAGCTTTTTTCAGAAGACTGCTGAAAGGTAGTCGCCGAAAGAAATATTTTTTCATATTTCTTTTTTCCAAGATTTCAGAGCTGAGATTTGAACCCGAGCTCTTTTCTGGTGACAATATACATACATACATACTTACATACATACATACATACATACATACATACATACATACATACATACATACATACATACATACATGCATACATACATACATACATACATACATACATACATACATACATACATACATACATACATACATACATACATACATACATACATACATACATACATACATACATACATACATACATACATACATACATACATACATACATACATACATACATACATACATACATACATACATACATATGTAGATATTTATTTTTATTAAGATGTCGGAGCTAAATATCGATCCCAGGGCTCATGTCTTAGTAAGCCAAAAAATGTATTTTATTAAAAAATGCAGTTGTATTTAAATGCGCAGAAGTGCAGACACCAAATTAATGTTTAAGATTAAGTAATATGTACATTAGTAGCTATTCGGGAATATTTGTTTGACCGTTAACCATTTTTATCACCTATAGCTTTTCGTATCTTTTTTGTATTTATTTTAAAACTTAAATGTTTACAAAATGTTTTTAACATGAACATGGTAAATAGTGAAACAAATATTCCCGAATAGCTCCTGTTATTTTATTTATAATGGGGGAAATTAATATATTATTAATAATTTAACGCATAATTTAATATATTATAAACACATTAATATATTTAATAATGCATTAAAAATAATGCATCATAGAATTTATTCCTTCAAATTATTAATAAATAATTACTTTATGCATTACAAATAATGCATTCTAATATTTATAACGGGGGGACAGTAAAAGAATTTATTACTTTCGTAGGACATGATCTGTGTTAAGGGTAATGGCTTCTGTAATCAATAGATTATACATTCCTTGTATTACCTTCTCGTTCCTCATTGATTACCATTTCCCGCTGGGGAACAACAGAAAAGAGAACAATTCAGTACTGCACTTTGTGAAGAGTAAGCAACAATATGTCTTGTGCTCACCTCTAGTAAATACATAAAATACTAATATTATATATAATTATTCCGCTACGAGTGACTAAGAGTTTTGAGACCAGGGTCTCTGGTGGAATCGAACCCACAACCCTCACACTAGCCGTCTAGCATACAACCAACTAGACCACCGGAATACCCTACATATGTACATACTTGTTTGGCTTTTAATATAATTTAAAAAGGTCTCATAATATTTATATTCTTTTAGATTATTTGTTAAAAAAATATAAAATAAAATTTTGCTATTTTAATTTTATCTGAGAAAACATTTAAGTTTTGCTTAAAGTGTCTATCTCTCCATGTTAATGCCAAATATACACAAATATGGTTTTGCCTCAAGTCCAACTTACTGACACAATTCAAATGAATAATTGCTTGACAATTACTGACAAAATGCATCCATACAACTAAAATAAATTGACTGTTGGCGAACTGACAAAGTGAATGACTTATCTTCCGCATATAAATGATAGGTGTACCGTTGCAGCAGTAGTATTAGTGGCTAGAAACAACGTATGTGGCAAGACAGTATTAATAAACAATTTATCCGATCGAAAATTTTAATTCGAACCATAAATAACAAATTAAAAATTTTGCTTTTAAAACAAATATTGATAACGTTATAGAGAATGAAAGAAACCAATCAGTAAAAATGCTTAAGGCTTCCAAAATCTAGATCAGTTGTAAAGAATCTATTCTCCGCACCAACTAAACTACTTAAGTTGTAACAAATTTGTCTAATGTTTAGTGTGTGGCATGCTGCGATACAATGAATGGTTACATTAGTATACATTTATATATTTACATACACACTCAATGTATGAGTGAGTGTATTGATATTTGGTAGTGATTTCATTTGTTTTTATTGTCATTAAACTGCAACATTATGAACAAACAGTTGCACTTTTATGGTGAAAAAATAAAATTGAAAAAAAACAGTATCTGACACGCCTTCATAGCAATTGATATGAATCATATATAAAATGAAAATTAAATACATACATGAATGAATATATGGTGAAAATCAGACGAAAAAAAAAAAAATAAATAAATAAATATTGAAAAATTATTAGAAACGTTTGTTATACCATTCAGTTCATTTATTGTTTCAATGATATGAAATTTATGACAAATTGTTTAAATAATTTTGTTATATATTGTATTTCAGTACACCCTATTGGGGTGTTCAATACTGAATATTAAAAAGTAATTTAAAATTTCCGATTGTTTAAATACAGTATTTATAAAAAAAAAAAAAATATAAAAGAAGTAAACTTTCCATGTCTAAAGGAGGTCCTACCAAAACAATTTGTAATACAAGAAATATTTAAGCGTTTTTAACTAAAAAGTTTTAAGAAAACCTATAAAATTATTTATTTATTTATCTTCATATTACAATACAATATCTAAATTATATTTCAATTATGAACAGAATAACAAAGGCCATGTGTTAGGGGAGTGCAATAGAAAAATAATCTTGCAATAATCCCCCCACTAACAGCCTAGCAATTGAGTCACTAATTTTTATTTTTATATTTATAAATTATTAAAATATTTTAATTATAAAAGGAGACCTATTTACCACATAATTAATTGCACACGAATTTATATAAAACGATTAGTCCAAAATAGGCCTCCGTTTTTGCGTTCAGTATTTTGATGTCCGAAAATGAGAAAAAGTCTTTGAGACTCAGGTTTAAGGTGGATGGGGTAGCAATGTGAAACCTAAATCATTCCATTTTGCCATCGTTTGATGTGACATTAAAACTTTTTTCTTCAAATTGGGCCGTTTTTTGTGATTTTATCCCTTCAATGTGTCAACGAGGCGCTAAACAAAAATTGCAATTGATTATCTGGTGCTAATCGATAAATGTAATTCCAAGCTCATGTTAGATGCTATTTGACTATAGCGTCTTTGCACGCTTTGTTCTGTTCATTCCGCTGATTGATAATTTGCCTCTGGAGTGGAACAACTCAGCTTTATTGTGGTTTAGTATCGCTAAATATTCCTTCGAGTCACCAACATATTTTTGTTTATCGATCGACTGTAAGCTTCACTAATCATGCTCGCTGTCATTTCGCTTCATTGAAATAAACAGCCCATCACTTCTTAATGTTGTATTTTCTTACTGTAAATGAGCTCAAATAATGTTTATAAAGTCTTGTCTACGACAGTATTTGCTATGGCCAAAAAACATTTTTTTAATAAGAAAAGTTGTTTCTATGTCTCCTTAACCTATTGTCCAACAGCTGTGAAATGTTTACACGTATCTTTCGAAGGTTGTAGAATTTATGAATTTAATTTCAGTACCAAGCCAGGGTTACAAGCATAAAGCACCAGAATGATAAGAATTGATTCTTTGATTTCAGATCAGCTGATTTGCAGATAACTTACTGGTATTGCTGCATATTGCATTAAGCACAGTTAAGCTTATATGCCACAGATTAAATGTCGTCAAGTAGTCAGCTACTTAATTATTTTCCAAACGGCAACAACAAAATCAACATCTATCTACTCTGTAAGATGATTATTCTTTTTCAGTTGAGCAACAACATTTTTTTCGCGTTTTTAATACTGGTATTTATGTTTCTAATTGAACTGATGGCACTAACCTCTTCATTATTGCAAACAAAAATAAAAACATAAAACATTTACAAATAATTTTTTTTTAATTTAGGAAGTGCAGTAGTGTTGGCTGCTATGTGTGGACTCTGTTTTTTTTTGTTTTTAAGAAAGATTCAAACCTCCATTTCTATATCAGCAGAGACATTTAGAGATCTTTTTTCCGCTGCGTTGATTAAGAGTTTAACAACTTATTCTGCGGCTGGGTAAAACTGGCCGCAGCTCATAAGACAAAAACCTTAAACCTCATGAATCCGGCAAGAAAAAAGTATTTCGGCAAATGTGGCACTGGATTCTAGTTAAAATTAAACTTTTATTTGCTTGTCTTTAGCAGAAACCATGTTGGGACAACATTGAGGGATAGGTAAAGCATTTCTTAGAAAACATCACAGCCGTTAAGTGAAAGAACAACAAAAGGTTTTTGAACATGTCGGGTAGGCTTCAATGGTTTTGGACTGCGTTAGTCTAGTGCACAACTGATAACACCAAGTGATGCGACGAGTTTTGTGGTATAAAAGCGGCACTCGAAGCATTAATTTTCTTACACGTTGATCGTTAATTATAAGCTTTAAAGCGAAGTGTCCATAATAACTTAATATTTTGCATGTTTCGTTATTTCTATTTAATTTAAGTGACAAATCCCTGAATATGTATCAGTTGCCATATCTCTTTAATATTACTTAGTTGTGTTTTCATATCGTTAAAGGGGGGTTTAGACGGTAATACAAGTCGTACGTAAAATCAAAGAGAAAATATTATGAAATTCCATCCGTATTTTAAAAATGAGAGTAAAAATGTTACGACAGATATTTTTTGCGTTTACACGGTTGGTAAAATACCAAAACAAAGTAAAATGAAAACATAAAATGCACATACACATGCACACAAAATTTACATGCATTGTGAATACATTTAACATAAGCAAACAAAAACATAAAAATGCATCCCTGATCTAATGAAATGTGATGGTTTTTTAAAAAATTTCAAAAAACAAAGAGAGCCGTACGACTGTCAAATTTTCATCCGTATTTTCTCTCAATGTCGTACGGTCTCATTACATATCAAGTTTACACGATACTATTTATTCTCTTCTACACAAAAATTTGACATGTCGTACGACTTGTATTACCGTCTAAACCCCCTTTAAGAGATTATATTGGAAAAACTTTGCTGATTGAACATTAACAACATACAGGCATATGTGTGGCATTATCAAGATCAATCAGTATATGTATGTATATACTCGTATATATGCATATTTGTATATTTGTTTTATGCTGTTGTTGAGATTTTTCTAAAATAATATTTTTTTTGTTTTTATTCACATTTCAGAAAAATGTATTGAAATTATGGCAATTTATACCAACCGAGTGACTGTCTATAAATGGTGGCTTACAATTTGATTATCAAATGTATTTTGATGGTGGCAGTTCAAATGACAATCAATTTAAGTTCATTTTATGTATTGTGGTAAGTTAAAGAAAAAAGTTGAAATAGAAATAAATTGTATTTTTTCTATGCACCCATACTATACTGAGTAGAGTTTAAATCGTGACAAAATACTTTTAAACAATTTGGAGGAGTGTCAGAATGAATGTCATTTTAAAATAATATTCGATTTTTTTTCTTCATAAATTTCTATTTTGCTGCCAAATATACATATACTCGTATAGTATGTACATATGTGTGTATGAAGGTATTGTTGAGATCAACTGCATAAATCATGTGATCATTTGACTTTGTGTTAAATCCCATTCAATTGGAGAAAGGATGTGAAAACTAGGTAATATATTGTATTAACAAAATTAAATTGAAATTGAAGGAATACTTTAAAGTTGCATTTAAAAAGATTTTTTAAATGGAAAAGACATTATAAGTTTGTTTTGTTCATTCAATTGTTATTACTTTTCTGTTTGATTTAAAAATCATATCCTGTAAGCGATGATTATTATTTGCTTTGCACTTATGTGATCTTTTTAACATATATTGCACACATTTTCGCACAACTATTTCATTTCGAATACTGGTATTTAGTTAGGGAATGATCTTTTGCTGGTTAACATATACGTAATTTTTTTTCAAATATCCTAAATGAAAACAGTCTGGTTTGTTTAATCCTTAGAAGACCAATTTAAATTGCTTGCGCGTGAAATAATACGTTTGCCGAATATATCGTTTACCAAAGCCATCAAAACAGCCGCAGTATATGCAGAGGCTTCATCTAGTCGAAACCACAAGTTGCACAGTTTTTCCCAACTGGCCTACCAAATTTTTCAACATTATCATACATCACAGCTGACAGAGATTGAAACACCAATGACATTTTCAAAAAAAAAAAAAATATATGCGCTAAATATTCTTTTGGACGATACACCGTACGAAACAGTGCACCTAAATGGGTGTGATTGCCGCTGAGCAACTGATCTCAGATTTTCTGTAGCCCAAATTCGGCATTTTTACGTATTTCCGTAGCCAATTAATAGCAAATGGACTTCATCACTCAGTATCAAATTGTAAATAAAGTCAGCATAATGAATTGTTGGTTTGAAAAATTAAATTTAATTATTTTTGTTCGGTGTTCGATGGGATTTTTTTTTTGAGATCTTTGGAAGTAACAAAAAAGTTCTGGGACCAGTTTTTCTACATGGTTATGGTATTAGGCTTTAGTATGGCAATTCTTCCTTGAATCTGAAATTGTACAGCAAAACTGCAGGTATGCTTCTGCGACAACTCTTTGTCTTTATTTGTTTCAGAAGCAGTTAAGTTGGCTACCTTTTTCCTCCACACTTTGTTTGAATACCGCCTGGTCTTTGGTTGCTTTCATTATTTATTATTGCTTCTACTGGAGCGAATTGACGCACATCGATGACTCTCTTATGCCCCAACAGGTTTAGTACTCTTACAGGAACTACCTCTTCTTTACTGCTCTTTGCAAGAGCTTTTGCTGTTTGACTTCTACTGTTTCTGTTGCTTACAAGCGGTTATCCTCACAATCCTCTTCTATGCGTACCCATATCAAAGTTTCATTCTGTGGTTGGCAGTTTTTGTCTTGCAACAGGAACTAGTTTTCTACTTTGAGTTTGAGCTCATCAGTTGTTGTCCAATATTTAAATTGATGCATAGATTGATAAAGCCTGCTTAAATAATAACTTCGTCGACAATTTGGCAACAATAAATACATGGCTCACACTTATGTTGGCCATTGTCACCTTTGCTTTTATTTACCGTAGACAGTAGAAAACTCACCGACAGCTGTGCTCAGTCGTAAATTGTTTATAGATTCAAATTTCTCCTTTACGATATCGGGTGTGGTAATAGATTGCATTTCTACGGTATCTATAGTAGAGATGCATCGCTGATATGTAGATTGTGAACGAATAAGTTGTTGCACGACATAGTTTAACTTCAATTGAGGCTTGCAAAATTAATAAGGATTTGCATAGGGAAATGATTGCGGGAAATAATTAAAATTATGAGTAGAAGCCATTGAACGATACACACACCTCCAAAATTGTGAAGGAGTGGTTGCTTTACCGTACTCCAAAGAATCACGTTTAGGATCCACAGTTCTCAGGTTTGTACCCAATTGAGCACCTGCGTCAATGTCTCCATAATAATGATGATCTAACGCTGTCACTGCAGGAAGAATGAAATAAAATATCTCTACAATTTACCAAAAAACTTGTTGAATCGATATTCAGGAGACTGGAAGCCGTGTTAAAATCAAAAGGGTAGCAAACAAAGTTATAAACAGAGGTTGAGTATGAACTTTTTTCAAACTCAAGATTGTGTTTACCAAGATTTTCTACTATAAAAAAATAGTGTTTTATATTATAAAAGACTTTGCTTTTATATCTTGTTTTAATAAAACTAATTTTGCTTTAGATACTGAATTGCAAAACATTGTTTATTAATAAAATTACTATTTTTCTCAAATAATATGACGTGTATTTGACGCTCCAAGTACAAAAAAAAACTTTAGCTTTAATATCTAAAATCACTTTTTAAATCATCTGTTACTCATAATCAGCAATACAAGAAATTCAAACTTAATTGACAACAATAAATTAAAAACTAAAAAGAGAAGAACAGGAACAGAGAAGGAAAAAAAAATTACTGATTAATTTTCATTCACTTAAAATAATCCAACCATAAAACCATTATTTATACACGTACGTTAAGATATCCCACAATTTCAATCGTTAGTTTGGCGACTTTTTATTTTGTTAATGCTGTTTTTTTTTCTAGCCTTTACTACCATTTTGGCTTAAAGTACATGGTGAACATGATTTTAAACGTTTCTGCAGATAATTGGCTAACGAACAGTGATGACATGTACTTTAATGTCTTAAACATAAGACGCAAAGCGACGATTTTTAACGACTTTTTCTCTTTCTTCTCTCTGTCTCTCTCTCTTTTACACACCGTTCTGTACATAATTTTGACTTATCCAGACAATTCAGGCAATTGTATCCCATATAGCAATGAAACTTTTAAGCACCTACCGTTGAGATAAACATTTTAACAATTTTAACAATTGTAAGTAAAACCTGAGGTAAGACATCAACAACATCAATGGCTTTTAAGCGAAACTGGGAAACACAATATGCAGACGAACAGCAGAAGCTAGAATGTCGTTGTAGTGTGTATTGTTGTTCATTCGTTTATGCCAAATCTTTGCGAAATTTTCCACAAAACTAACATTAAGTCAAGTTTGTTTAAGTCTATCTTTAAGCATGACAACTTGACAGTGTAGCCAAGCAGTCAGCCAAACAAGCCAACAAACTTAACAATAGTCAAGGATCCTACTTACAGCCAAAACTATGAAATAAGACTTATGAAATGATTAAAGGCTTCTTAGAACTAAGAAGGGCTTCTTTCTTAACACATTTCAAAAAAAAAAAAAAAAAAAAAAAAAACAGATAACAAGAAATAGAAAAAAGATATTAAAAAATAAAACTGTTAGCAGGATTTACGAGGATTGTTATATTTTAATTATTTACGTACTTGTACATTCATTTAAACTTTGCAAGCCAATTTCTAAAAATGACAGTTGCAGTGTTTTAAGGTTCACATACAAAAATGTAGTAAAAAATCAATTACATACAAATTTATACATACATAATTGGCCATTACAACCCTGTGTCAGGGTTACGGCCTAGCTTTTCGCAGTACCCATGTTGTATGTGTTAATTTTAGTTCATGAGTCGACTCCGAACGATAGACTTGAGAAGCTTTTTCATGGCAACCAGTCACTCTCAGAGCTTTGGCAAGAAAACTGCTAAGAGGTAATCGCCGAAAGATATATTTTTTCAATTTTTTTTTTCAAGATGTCACAGCTGGGGTTTGAACCCTGAGCTCTTGTCTAGTAAGCCAAAATTTTTATCACTATACTACGGCAACATAGTGTACGAAAGTGTAATAGAAAATGTTTTTTTTCAAAATTGGACGCGAGCGTGGTACCTCCCATACAAGTCTAGTCGTGATTTACATATACGATTTACGAACAGTTAAACTAGAGTCTGAATCACTTAATGGTCAAGGCAAATCATCAGTCAGAAATTGGGTGTATGATTAGTCCATTGGGTGTGGTACCTCCCGAATAAACTAAACATTGAATTCTGCATATATAAGTTTCGGAATTTGATTTTCTTTATAAGTGTTTTAATAAATGAATTTAAAATGATTATAAAAAGATTAGGGAGGTGCGTGGTATAGTTGTTAGAGCGCTCGCACAAAAACTCAACAGCCCATGTTCAAATCCCAGCAAAGGTGAAAAATGAAAAAGTTAATTTGGGGGTTTTTTCAAAATTATAATTTAAAAGCTAAGAGATTCCCCTCCCACAAGAAGACCATCTACAAAGAAACCGCTTCCCGACATTCCACTCTATTCTACCTTAACAAATATCAACAAAAATGTAGCAGATAACAGCTAAACCTACTAAACCTATTTAGCGAAGGCACTCACCACACAGTCAACATTTCAACGATGAGGCAATTGCTGTTGATCATTCAAGGGTGAGGCTATAACACTGGGCTTTGAATGATCAATTCACAGCAATTTGTTTCATTCCTAAGGCGATTAATAATAATATAAGAAAAATATATATGTACTGTCCTTTCCAAAAAATTCCAATACAATGCACAGCATTTAGTAGGGGTTTACCCCTGAGCACTGGTCTCAAAACAAACAAAAAAACTGTTTGTTCCAGAGTCATGTATAGAATCTCAGGAAACGCCCAGAAAGTAGTGAACTAGTGAACTGATGAAAATGTTTTTCTTATTTCAAAATTCTTGGTTTTAAAAATAATACAGTTTTCAAAAAAAATAACTTTATACAGTTCCCTATACTGTATCTGTATCGATTCTAATTAAAAAAATGTATGACTAAGGGTTGAACTTTACTGTTCCAAATCCCATGGATATATCATCCTTCAGGATTAATTTGATCAAACCATAGCTTTTCTTTTTAAACTAGTGCGACCCTCATATTTTTCACGGTTGTTTGTTGTAAAGTTTTTGCTTGTTTATGAATATCTAAATTGTTTCCCAGAAATTAAAAATTCAAATCACGTTTTCTACACTTGAATGTTACGAGTACAAACAAATCCTTGTGGTTTCATCTCTTTTTACACTTCACCCTCTGTCTGCTATTAACAAGTTGGGAACTTAAAGTAAACGAGAGATTGTGAGTAAATGCTAACATTCATAGGTGACTAAATTTATACAAAATATGTATGTTGGCCTTTAGTACTCGTGTGTGAAGTTTTGTCTTAGATGAGTATAAGTTTGTTATTTTGTTAGGATTTATAAAACAAATTTCTTTTTTTGTTTCTTCTTTCTTTCCCTTTTTTTATTTTTTTGGCTTATTTTTTTGTCAGCTACTCGTATTTTTGATTTAACAACTCAGATAACGTTGACAGTTTCATGCTTCCTCTATTTTGCTACTGTTTTTGTAAAGTTTCATTTTTAGATTTTATGTTTTTTTTTTATTTTCGAAGTTCATTAAAAACCTTACTTATATGGTTAAATCTTAAGGTTAAAAAGAAACCATTTAAATGCAATGCCAAAGATCATTGTACATAATTTGCGGTTAATCGGATTAATTGTTAAGTTTTTTTTTAAGATTCAGAGAAGCAAAGCCTGATGGTATAAATAATTTAGATTTTTAGAGAAAATAAGATTTTTACGGAAGGTTTTGTTTAAAATCAGATGAAATATTGCATATAAATTATAAATAGGAAATTTAGTTACGAGCATTCTGTCCGTATCAGTTAGTAGCTTACGATCAGCTCTATGCATTCCATTAAAAGGTGTTACCAGGAGTGACTTCATTCAATTATATTTTGGTAAAAGCCATCAGCAACAAACAAGTTATTAATACATACTAGCAACCTTACCATACTATTTTATAATTTTTTCACTCATGAGAAGTTATTAAAATCAAAAATGTAATGTCGGAGATTGCAACTAATGAAGGTATGTAAAGGGAAGAAGAAGCAATGTGAAAACTGTTGTAATTTCAATCACAACTAACAGATGACAATTACAAAAATACAATAATGGAGTGAAAAGAAAGTATGAAAAAACGTGTTGTGTTTGACAAGAGTTCGACTAAAATACACAAAGTACTTATATGTAGAAATATGTATATGATTTCTATAGAAAGGTGTATATAGCAAAGAATTCTGATGAAACCACCGTCGCTGGAGTTGAAAACATATTCAGTTAAACTGGTATACAATTACTTCACAGATGGCATTTTCTCCTTTTATTAAAATATCTTTGCAAAAGTTCTCAAATTACTTCCTAAAAAAATCTAGTTCTGATCTAATTAAGGCGTTTTATGGTAAAACAATAATGATATCCAAACTTGTTAGAATTCGGTCTCGGATTTCCAGATCATACAAGATAAAATAAATTATTTCTCATTTTTTAGGAGAAACAATCATGTACATGAAAGATGTTCTAAAAACTCTTAAAATAAATATTGTAGTATGGAAAAAATAGAAAGAAAACACATAACATTTGTAGATACTCTCGTTCATACATGATTGAACGAAGAGTAATCAGTTGAGTACACTGGTTTTTATTTTTTAAGTATAAAAAACAGAAGAAACAAGTTTTTTCCCTTTGCCAGAATAGACCAAAGATTATAGGTAAATGGTCTGAGTATGCAGTTTCTTTGCTCTGGCATTAAATGGAGATAATAATCTCTAAGACTAATTTTGATGTTTATCGGCATCCAAAAAGCAACTTTTATCTAAAAAGTAGTCTTTCAAATGCTATCTATTATAAGAATTACGAAATTATATATTTAAAAAAAAAAAAAAAACGGCACAAATTTAAACAAATTATAAATGGTAACATATCGTCGTGCGTGAGTTTATCTGCGCTATCCGACGTTCTATATATCTCGAGTTAATGATGCCACTTTAGGTTTTTGACACCAAATTTTTTAAAATTTGCAATACGTTTTCGGCTATTTATCTCGGTAACTTTTGCAGACTTGAAAAAACCTAAAGTGGCATCATTAACTCGAGATATATAAAAATATGAAATGGCGGATAGAGCACATAAACTCCCGCACGACGATATAATGTACGTGTTTTTTAAAAGATTGATATCTTTCGAGTTAGCAACACTGCTTTATTTGACAATTGTTTGTTCTTTTGGTTTTGTTTAGTTTTGTTAGACTTACAACTGAGCAGATTGTCGAAATTTATTTATTAATTTTTACTAAAATAATGTTCATCAAACTTATAATGCGCTTTGTCTATTTTATAGCGGCGAATTCTAATAAAAAATCTCGTTTTGGAACCATGTTTACTTTTGTTGATAATGTGCAGTGTGCACAGAAGAAGATGCTGTTGCAAATGATCTCAAATCAATAAATTCGTCGCTGCTCTCAGCAACTGTGGTGGTTTCCTTCCACTTTTTGGACGATTCTACTTGTGTAGATTATGCGCCGCCTGTGGGAGTGTAGCACAAATTGATATTGATACTGAAATTCCAGTAAATTTCATTTTCATGAAGCCAATTTTTTGTTGAATGGGTATATAAATAAGCAGAACTTTCGCATTTGGATTGCAGAAAATGCAGAAGCTTTTGCAGAAACACGATTACATATACAGAAAATTATTGTTTGGTGCGATTTATAGGTAGGTGGTCATTGGCATTGACTTGCAAGAGCGTTTGCCACAAAGAGAAATACTATTTTTGTTTATTATGATTTATACTTGTGTAACTGTAAAAAAAGTAACAGTATAATACTCTTCACTATTGTATTAGAAAATATGAGGCGTAAGTTTCATTTTATAAGCCAGTCTCGCTTTACCAAAACAATAACAACAGCTGTTTACTTCTGATTGTCAAAATCCTTCCTTGACGTTCAACAAATTTGAATTTAAAATTTTTTACTTTAACGTTAGACAAAACAGAATTTAGTGTTTTAGAAATCTAATATACAGCTACATATTAAAACTTTGGTTACCTGTAGTGTTCCTCTATAAACTATAGTGTTTCTCTCAAATTGACCTCTAAAATACTCCCTTCTACATATTGTTCTGTAGAGAGATCTGAATATTTTCCAGCAAAATGAAATGAGAGAACGAACCGGTAGCTCGGTACTGGCTCTAATTCTGGCGTCCCCAGACATGGAAGAGTAGAAAATGGTCCTTATGAGGACGTCGCTCTGGGCTTTCCCAAAGTAATGCAGAAAGCGGTTCCGGGAAGGTGTTCTCACCAGAGGAGGAGGGATTGTTTTAGTGGATTCACCACTCGAATCAGCTGGTGCGAAGGCATTTTAAACCCTACCTCACACAGAAAAAAAAAAATTAAAAAAATATTGTTCTGTTGTTCTATAGACTAATAGCCTTTTTTTGTAAAAATAACTTTGTAGAACGCTTGAAAATTTGTATTTAAAACAAAAACAAATTTAGTTTTTTATTTTTGCTTTCAATGCATTTATGCATTTATTTGTGTACAACAGTCAACTATAGTGTTGCTTTTATTTGAAAATGTGCAGAGAAGGAGGGTTGTAAAACAACAGGGTTGTTATGTTGATTATACCAGGGTAACTTTTGTTGAAATCGAAGACGCAATTTTAATTTTAATTTTGTCTGTTGGACGAAATATTTTGTGTCCGGTCGTTAAGTTCCGAGACTGCCAGCGCCACCCAATCAATATATTTGGAATGAATTTAAATTATGTGAAAGATTTCGATCAAATAATTGATGTACTCAACTGTTTATTTTATAGACTTAATTTGTAATGAGTGATAGCAGCCAATGAAACAAAAATTAATGAAGAGTTTTAATTGGTTTGCTAAATTCTTTTTTACAGATTTTTAAATTAAAGAATTGTATGACACCGATAGCCGTTTTGGGAATGATTTAATACAAGTTAAGCATAATGGCAATAAATGCAATTCATAATAGTTTTTCTTAATTTAAGAATAAAACTATTTTGCTACTTCCTTAATTCCACAGCTGCAGACGCACCTGTATTCAACATGCGAATGCATAACAAAATTATTCGACTGTCTTTGAGAATTAAAGGAAACTTGCGTAATGTATTTCTGGCGCACATGCGAATGTAATAACCACATGAAATAATATTCGCTTTAGAAAAAGAAGCTGCTGCCACAACGCAAACAATTAAATGTTTTCGAACTTTTACTTTCCATTTGTGGTCATTGTAATTCATGCTCAAACAACGTACATGTCCATACATTTGATAACACATTCTAATCGGCAATAATAAAAAAAACACCGGCTTCCTTTCTCATACTCCATTGGTTTTAACCGCTTGACTATAATTTTCCCAACAGTCATTTAAAACCATCTTTAAACACTTGTTGACTGTTTGTATTGTTCCTTCTTGATGGTTTGGCTTTATGGCTGTTCTTGAAAATACATTAAAAAAAGAAAAGCAAAGCAAAACAAAACCAAGCATTTGCTTGTTGTTGGGACCATGGTCAACTTGCCAACCAGCCAAGCAGCCAGTTAGCCAACTAGTCAGGCATATATAACAACCATAAATGGTTTGTTTGTCTATTATTGCATAAATGTTTTCAATGTTTCAATATTTCAAAAGTCATTGTTATGTTACCTATCCGTGTTGTTGTTATTGTTTTTATTGATTAGACCTCTCCTGCCTTAAGTTTCTCAATTTTAGCCGCGTTTATTGTCAATGTGGTTGTTAATGTTGTTATTGTGTTAAAAGCCAAGGGAATTATTATTTTTATTATTAAATAAAAGATATTTTTTTGCAATTGTAATTGCAATCGCTTAACAAAATCATAAAACGAAGAAGAGACAACATGATGACATCGTCGCCATATCCACATCTTTTTATTATTTTTGATAAGAATGTTGTAATACTCTTTATATGGCTTATAATTTAGTATTAATGATATTTGTATTAACTTGGCGATATATGGTATGCCAGCTTATTGAATTCTTCATCTCATGTTTATGTTTTCACACAGTTGCTACACTTACTTGTCAAATGTATAATCACGAAAATATAGAACTCTTAAAGGATCTGTGACCCTTAATAAGAGAAGGAGTATGTATATGAGCATGTAAAATGTTTACCTTAAATATCTGTAAAGGGTTGCTAAAGGGGGCTAGCGAACTTTGACGGTTAATATTTTTTTTTTGTTAAAATCAAATAAGATTGTCGCTGGAGTGATCACATATTTTGTGTTTAAAAAGTAGTATTGAAATGGCTTTTGTAGTCGCCGTGGTCTAGTGGTTAGTGTGTTGGCTTACTAAGACATGGGCCCTGGGTTTGACTCCAGGCTCCGACATCTTCAAAAAAAGAAATATGAAAAAAAATATTTCTTTCGGCGACTACCTCTCAGCAGTCTTCTGGCAAAAGCTCTGAGAGTGACTAATTGCCATGAACAAGCTTCTCAAGTCTGTAGTTGGGAGCCGACGTTAAACTGTAGGTCCCGGTACTCATGTATAAAAATTGACACACACAACATGAGTGCTGCGAGAAGCTAGGCCGTAATCCTGACACAGGGTTGTAAAGGCCAGTTATGTATGTATATGTATGTATTGAAATGGCTTTCTGTTTTTAAATAGTTGAAATAATACTTCACTTTATTTGATCTCTTTACTATTTGCAAGGCCTTAATTCGATCTAAAATGAAATATAACTCTCATATATTTTAAGGTGTATTTTGGGACGGGCTTCTCAAATACGTACTGTAGAGTATCCCACTCTATCGATGCATTTTAGCACTTGCACAATGTGAAATGCGTCTCGTTATTCTATCGGTACTGCATACATACATAATTGGCCATTACAACCCTGCTTTAGGTTGATCGCTTAGCTTCTCGCAGCACAAATGTTGTGTGTGTCAATTTTTGCCATGATCACCGGGACCTACAGTTTAACGTCGGCTCCCAACTACAGACTTGAGAAGATTGTTTATGATTATCAGTTACTCTCAGAGCTTTTGTCAGACGACTGTTAAGAGGTAGTCGCCGAAAGAAATATTTTTTTTCATGTTTCTTGTCTAGTAAGCCATGACACTAACAACTAGACAAATACTGCAAAAATAAAAAAATCCTGCTAAAGGAAGTTTTATCCGCAGCAGAAATGAGGACCACAGGTATAAATGGAGTAAAATTTTTGGCCTAAAATTGCCAGCACGCAATATGAACCATTTTTCTTTACCACACACTGTCTGGCTATCCTTAGAATCGTCATAGAATTTTTTATTTTAAATTTCATATTTTTTTCTTTGTGTGTCTAGGGTTAGCTTTCTCATAGGGTTTTTGAAGAGGGAAGACAATTCTACAAAAAAAATTCTAATACAAATTAGTAAGATTATAATAATAAGTTAATAAGAATAAGTTAATAAGAATAGGATTCAATAATTTACGTGGTATTTCATTAATTTCATCACAAATATTTTGTTTGAGTTGCTCCAGCGTTTCTGGTTTGTTTTCATAAACCTTGCTTTTCAGATATCCCCACAAAAAGAAGTCCGAAGCAGTCAAATCAGGCGACCGTGGAAGCTAATCAACATCAGCATTCCTTGAAATAACTTGTTGTGGCAAGAGGTCTCGCAGTAATTATATTGTAATCCTATCTGTATGTGATGTGGCACCGTCTTGTTGAAACCAATTGTTAGTCAAGCCCAAAGCATTCAGTTGTGGCATTAAAAAGTTTCCAATTATATCACTCCCCATTGACAGTTACTGTTACACCGTTTTCAGTTTCAAATAAGTAAGGTAAGTAATCAACCCTATCGTAAACATTTCTTCGCTCGAAATATTTTCCCTTTTCCCATAATTGCAATCGTAAATAACTTCCTTTCAAATTTTTTCCCTTTTTCTGACCATTCTTGAATGATATCCCTTCCACAAATTCACATTTAAAAAAAATCCCCTTATCGTAAACAACTTTTTTTAAACAGTTCTTTCCCCTTTTTACGTTGATTTGTTCATTTTGTTTTTTCTGGGGAATAGCATATAAAATGTAAGTAATTTTTGGTTTTATATATATAGCCATACACGAGAACCTTGCGAATAGTTTAGTTCCATTACACTTCTGTAGGAACTTGTATTCCACACAAAAGAGTCGTGAGAAGCTCCGGGATGTGTGGCATCAACGAATCTAATTCTCATTTTACTGTCGCATATCTAAGTATAAAACAATTCTATAATACATATTAAAGGTCTGCATGAATGTTTTGCTTTTCTGCCAATTTAGACTGATTCGAGAAGTAAACTCTATTTGAGAGTAAATTCAAGCATCGACACAAATATTCATTCCATTCGTTTTGCAGGCAACGAAACGAAACTAAGCGAACAGCCTCAATAAACGAATAGAATAGAATACAATAAATCTAAATTTACTCTCATAATTCTCAATTATTATGGAGACATTCGAATGTCTTGGAATATCTTGAATGTTTTGAATTTCCTTTGTGAATGAAGGCATGTATTGACGTAAATGCGATAGTTTGTAGTACAAACAAGCAAATAAAAACAAACAAATTGAAATCTAGTAAGAAGAATAGTCTATGTATATTAAAGCATTTAAAGGCAAAAAAAAAAAATAACAATTACTTTTTGAATATGTAATTTATTTATACTTTTTTTTTAATTTTTCTAAATATGTATGTATGTATTGCTCCATTATGAAAAAATTTCAATATTGAATTTTCCAATAATGGAGCAATATTTTCTTTAAATATTACAATAATTTTTGCATAAACAGTTTTATGTCTGTCCTGAAAATTTAAGTATTTTGAATTATGCACCATACTAAATGCTGTGCATTGTATTGGAATTTTTAGAAAGGACAGTACATATATATTTTATCTTATATTATTATTAAGCGCCTTAGGAATGTATGTATGTACATAAGCAATGTATATAATTAGAAAAGAACTTACGAGTGTGACATTCAAGCTGCAATTTCCTTTTCGGTTATAATAAATATGTTTATTTCTGTTTGGAGCCATAATATTGATATGTGTTCCATCAATACATCCAACAAGACCAGGTATCCCAAATTTACGGTAGAATTCCTGAGCAGTAAGTTTATTGTTTTCTTCTGAAGGATAAGTTATCCAGTCTACACAGAGATTTTGCTCTAAAGCATTTAATACTTTTGAGAGCGCTTTAGAAAAAGTGGATTGTGCCATTTCTTCTTCATAGTCCCTTCCAACTCCGTTTTGGTATCCACCCTCTGCAAAATATCGTAAGCATGCACTGAGTTTTACGATTGGCGGAATACCAAATAGTTTTTTTGTTGCCGGTTAAGAATTATGAATTATTGACTCTGTAGTGTTGTATAAACTTAGCACAAAAATTAATTGAAATTGTTTTTCATTGAATTAAATTACTTACAATGAATCGAGCCTCGACGAGCAATTCCTCCTCTTGCAATAAAATTATGGCTCCAATTCTATACATTTTGGTCTTAAATTATATTTTTTAAATTTATTTTCACACAATCTTTGGTTTTTTTCTTTTGAACTTTTAAACTTTATTAACTTTTTCACTCAAAGTGCAATGATAGCAAACGTTATATTGAACAGCTGTTTTCCAAAGGGAACAAAATTCCCCGAAAATTTCATGATACCAATTTTCACCTATGTGGGAATGAAAATTTTATGTTAACAAGCATTTCACTTTTTATTCACGATAGGGGTGAATGACTCCTCCTGACCACATTGGACACCAGACTGTGACTTTTAATGGATGCAAAGTTTGAGGGTTTTTCATTGTCCCGAACCAACTATTCTGTTTATTCACATATCTATGCAAATGAAAATGTGCCTCGTCACTCATTATGATTTTTCAATCATCGTTACAGTAATCGATGATTGATTTTGATAAAATGTTTTAATGATTAAAACACGTTGGTTTACCGAATATATTTGCCTAAAAAATTTGCCACATCTCTACTCTACGACTGTCAAATATGAACTCTTAAAACTAATGTTTACCAAAATGGTGACAAAACAAAGTAGTACACCTTCCCGACAGACACCCTGTAGTAAAATTTTTGCTGCCGACAAATGGTTTAAATTGTGATATGATGGCCTATTAAAAACCAAAATGTAAACGCTTCTAAACATCTGATCGAGAGTGTATTCTCTATGTATTAATTTTGTTCGTTTATAATTTAAAGCTGTTATCAGTTGGAAAAAAAATGTAAAGAATTGAAAATAAAAAAATCTTTTTAAATGTTTAATGCTGAGATTAATTTGATTAAAATAACTTTACGAAAGTATGCCTACCGTTGTAATTGTTATACTATTAACTCTGCCTTTTAAAGCCTTTGCTTACAGCTTTAAAGGAATATTTTTTTATTTTAAATTTAATGATTGCTGCCTGTTAATGTTGAATGTAACATTTTTATAAGAATCTCCTTTTGACTGCTTTTTTAAAAGTTTTTAAAATATTATCTTTTTGTAGTCATCTTTAAGATTCACGTATAAACAATGTACGAGTACGTACAAGTTGGCAAGTTCCCTATTACAAGCGTACGCTATAAACGTATGAAATAAAATATTTTTACCATTACAAGAGTGTCGAAAAATTGCTGCCGTTTGTAATTGTTGTAAACTGACAATTAATTAATTCATTGTAATTTTTCACTGTTGACAATGCCACAACATACCAGACAATCTTTACATTTTTACATACAATGCCAACTTGAGCAAAGAGAGCAAGATAAGGCAAATACTACATGCATGCATGCCATTGCAACAACAAAAACAACAACTACCACTATTAACTACTGTCACTTACTGCATTTGGCTATGCAGACCCGAATAGTTACTGAGGAAACTTTTAAACTGGGGTTTATGTACGTGGACCGCGTAATGAATTTTGCGAAAATAAATTTTTTTTTCTTATTTTAGAAATATTTTTTTAATGAAAAATTTTAAAACAATTTTTTTTTTTGAGGTGAGTGTGAGGATTTTAAGGTTTTGTCAAATTTGGAAAATATATGACGAAAAAGGGATAATAACATTTGGAAACATATTATGGAAATACACTCTCGAGCAGATGATTAAAACCGCATAAAGTTGTGTGTAAAATTTTTTATCGATTTTGTTTAATCATAAAATACTTTTATTATATCAGATAATTAATGGTATTTCTGCGGCAATGATTTCTCTATCAAAGGAGAAAATAACATCTGTAAAGATATTGTACACCAGCCGAACTGAACACGTTTTCGAGTCCAGCTGCGATAGTTGCATAAGAGTTCTTTGAACTTGCACATATGTATGCATGATAATCATTCACTATTCAACTCATACTTTTTTATAAAAATCATATATTGGAATTATAATCTTTCTACATACTGTGCGCAACTTGAAAAAATGTGTCCTGTTGCACTGAAAGTACTCCATTTGTAATATAAAAAACTATTACTTAAAGTATATTTTTCGATCTTAGTATCCTTACCTTGGCCTAGCGATTAACCTTTAAAAAAAATAATGAAGTTGTTCTATTATTTGAACCTACGCTTCAGTGTAAAAAACACTCGTAATTTGTAAGAGAGAAATTAAATAATTAAACTCTAGCGGAATAGCGGAATAAATTCCAAAACAAAATGCAATACGACCACAAATTACATGGCTTCACTCTGTAAAATTATTTTTATGTAGAAAGCCCTCAGGAATGCATATCGTGAACTACAGACTCTAAGATGGCGGTCATATGTCTTAGCTGCTACATACATAAATACAGAGGTCAAAAAAAATATTCGACATCTAGATAAAATTTTATTTCTTTTTCAATAAAAAAATAGATTTTGTTTAGTGTCAAAATTGACATTAAATTTTATTTTTTAAGAAACAAAGAAATTGATTCAGTAAAAAAAATGAGATCTTATGCAAAAAAAAAAAATAATATTTACAAATTAAGCTAAAAAACAGAAACAAAAAAGTACTCGACATTTCAAAAATTATTTCAAAATTAAACTCTTATTGCGTGGTATAATCTCTCTTAGACCTTCAGGCTTAGACTTTACTAATGATCCTGGATTAATTTTGTACCATTAGTCCTGTAGGATTTTTTTCATATGATTTTTATTTGTAATCTCGCGAAATCTGATAATGTCCTATCCTGTTGGACATTAACTGCCATTCCCAAATAAAAGAGGCAAGCGGAACGTTTCTCACGCTTAGCGTTTACATCGAATTGAAATCCCTAATTAAAAAACAGGGTTCCAAACAACATATCGTCGCAAGATTTAAAGAACGCTGTAACTGACAAAACATTTAATGTTCACCAGAGCCAAAAAACCTGTATGAAATTAAAAAGAAAGACACTTAAATTTTTCAAAACGCAGACGGCGTAAGTGAATTTCCTTCTTCATAGAAATCTGGGGTCGGGACCAATCGACACGTATTTTTTTCCTGGTAAAAATGATACAAAAAAACGTATTTTCAATTTTTGTCAGTAACGGAGTTCTTTAACTCTTACGACGATATGTTTATATAACAATCCTGACTATTTTAATAATACATAGAGTGCATTATTCTATTGGTATTTGTAAGGTATTATTTTATTTATTTTTATTATATTTTATTTTCCTTTTGAATTATTATTTATTATCTTCTATTTTGTTTATTTGTTTGCTTTTACAAATTAAACAGGGTTATCCAAATAACGTATGTTTATATCACAACCCTGTTTTTTTTCTTATTTGTTTACATTATAGTTAACTTTTGCAACAACTTTATTATTGAACGTTCTGTTGGGATGCTCCATACAAACTGTATGAGCTTGAGAAATTTTGACAACTAGAAAACGCTTGCCGATTTTATTTAGGAATAGTAGTCACACGTATTTTTGCTTTTTTTATAATTGTGGTTGTCGTTTGGGATGATGAAAACAAAGCGTATGGATTTCTTTTAAGGAAAGATTTAGAAGCGTTGGTACTTTATTATTTATTAATTAAATTTTGGATAAGAAAATAAAACAAAAACAGCTTGTCAGGAATTCCAAGAGTGATATCAGTAAATACAGTGCGATAAAAGATAAAATAATAAGGATTAATGATACAAGTAGTTTTGGTACAGTTTAAGAAGTTGTTTGGTAGGATTTTTTTTAGGAAGGGAGTAAATAAAATTAAATAAATAACCAAACAATTTCGAAAAATTTTTGTATTCATTAGTACTGATTTTTGAATGGTACATTTCTTTAGAAAGCATTTCCGATTTTAATCGGAATACAAAGTAACCTCCCCCCTGAGTAATATGGATGAAGACTTGGAACTATAAATAGAGCTACACATTTATGCTTTGAGTCAGTTGGTTGTATATAAAACGTTATTGACTGGAAATAAAGCCTTAAAATCGAAAAGTTTACAATACAGAACCCTTCGATATAAAATTAATTCTAAAGAACTTTTCATAAAAATATTTTACTATATAATTATTATATTATTTTTTTATTTTATTTTATAGAGGCCCACGTAAGTACTCTTGTTTTTTGTAAATTTATCACTATTTTTGTTTTCCTGTAAAATAAAAAATCCATATCGGATAGTAGAGACTTGTATAGTTTTGGCTGCATTCAACACGTTTTTAAGGAATGAATGAACGCTGAAAATTTACAAAGAAAAAATAAAAAAGTTAAATGTCTTCGGCTATGACATCAGTAGCAAACTAAAGCAATTGAGGCATTTAAGGCAACTGTTTAATTGCGGTACCATATTAGTTAAAAACATAATGGGCACCTTAAAGTAATGGGGTGATAAACCGCGAGGCTATAACCAAAACAAAAAACATAAAAGCGAGTCCAAACATACTGTTTATTGTGGACTTGTCAAAAGATTTAATGGCTGTAGTTTAACTTAAAATCACAACCATTGTTACTACAACAATACTGGTCATAAATAAAGCGCAAGTGCTGAGCTTAATAATCCATATGAAGTAGACAAATTTCTTTACATGCCAAAATAAAAAAAAGACAACAAAAAAAAAAAAAAAAAAATACAACTAAAAACTAAAAAATCTTTTCCTAGTGGTTAATTTAATTAATTCATGCTAAAGCAAATCTTTAATCATTTTAAAGAGTAAAACTAAATAAGAAATATAAAATAAAATAGAATGAAAAAAATCATAAATATATATATTTGAATAAAAGACAGATTGTCTGTCTCTTTGTCTATACAAATGCATGATGATTAGTGTTTATATGCGTTTTTATTTCATGTAATTTAAATGTAAATCTTTGTAAGGATTTGAAAAATTGTTTGCATTCATCATTTCACACAAATCAGAAAATCGTTAAACGTTCATGTTTTCTCAAATAAAACACGCACACAAACATTTCTAAAGCCAGTATCGTAAATAAAATAATAAATCTTTTATCATTTTATATTATTGTTGTAGTTTTTTTTTTTTTTTTTGTAGTATGGCTTGTAAAACAATTTTATATTTCTTACTTAAGGTGCTGATGAGTAAGCTTAAGGCTTTTTATTTTTCTTTTTTATTTATTTATTTTGTAAATTAAAAAAAAACTGAATTTTATAAGAGACACCATTTCTTGCATGTGCAAATAAAATTAATTATACGCCACCAACACCAGCACCATTATTACATACATACATTATCTACTAAGTGTGTAAGAAAAAGTCTGTGAATATGTATTACAAATTAAATTCAATATCTATAGGCATTGTTATACCCTACACTATGACTTATTTAACAATTAAATTACTATCGGCTTAAAACTATATCTTGACACTCGCACATGAGTGTTAGTAAAACAATTTTTTGACTTACAAATTACTTTTTATTCATCAATATACTACTTTCCTTGCCGTTTTCGGTATCGCTAATAATTGCTCTTGTCTTTTATATCAAGACTTTTTCAATGAACTTGGACTACATTGGGGCTTATCGCAGGAATTTGTTATGTCTCCAACTCTGTTTGTGATGTTTTTTAGCAGATGATATCAATATTTGTCACCTATGTCCATTTGAAGTAGACCAAGCCTTTTACAAATTGGATCAACAAATATAACACAAAGATGTGTTGGCAATTATTAAGTGGTTTTATGCGAACATGGGTCCCCATTTATGTGCGTATGAAGTATTACACAGTGTAACACGAAATAAAATAAACATATACGGAGACCAGTACGTGGTAAAAGACCAAAAAAGAAAACTCGTGCCTCCAAATTTAGCCCAAAGTCATGAAATTTGTTTTAGGGCCCCCAATCATTTGGGAACACGGAGTCAGTTTTGCAAACAAGCGAACATTTTCCCAGGCTCGTATCTTGCAAACCGTTCGGAATTTGACTTTCTGAGGCAAAGTTGTAGCTCGTGTCATGAAGAACAAAAATTATAAACATATAAACTCAAAAAAAACTTCATCTTCAAGACCACAATGGCAAAAAAAACTTAAAAAACCGATATTTTTTAAATTTTTCCCCTGTCTAGGTCCCTAGGTAGCAAACCTTTCCAAATTTAAGAAAGCAACGAACTACAAAAATTTACTTAAGATCTCAATAAGCCCTCGAAAGTGAACTGAAATTCCGAACGGTTTGCTAGATATAAGCCTGAGAAAATTATCACTTTGTTTGGGGGCCCAAAAAATATTTCTGCACACGCTTTCCCATTTCCCCTATAATTTTTCTAGACCAATACAATGTACTGCATGAGTAGAGGTCATTCCCTGAGTGCTGGCCTCAATAAAACTTGTCAAATAAATCGTCAATAAACTTTTAATTTAGCCCGATTCAATTTGAGCTGTGGAGTTTCAAAATGACTCAAGGTTTTTGGTCTGTTTGAACGCTACAAAGTTTTCTCTTGCAAAATTCTTCAAATGGGCAATCTGGTTTTTATGCTTCATCATAAGAATCTATGAAATCTGGTAATGCTACAAGTATCTCATCTTTAGAGTCTTCAGACTGACTTATCTCCACAATAGTACTTGAATTTAATATGTCAATGCAATCATCTTCAGTGTAAACTGTTTGATTTAGTTTTAAAAACTCGTGAAAAACTTTTAATTTACCAAACAGCTCTACTTAATTTGCGTACGTTGCCAGTGGGATATCATCCTCGTCATTAACGGAAGGAAGGTGCCAATAGCTGTTGGGAGTCCAGCTTTTTGAAAACAATCTTGTATTGCTACTGATGCAAGCAAGAAGCTTTTGTGAAGTAAAGTATAAAGCTTTAGAAACATCAATAGATTTTTGCAAGATCTGCTGCTGAACTTGATGTATCGAGTTGCGGTAGTAAGTGCTTTAATATAAAGCCCTGTAGTTAACCCTAAAAGTTTGCATTATACCTTGACAAACTGCAGTTGTATTTGCAGCGAGGCAAATACATGATGTTTGTATTTGTTAAATTTAATTTCCTAGGATGAGATGCTACATTATCCAAGAACAAAATAATTTTACGTTTCTGATCTCATTTTTCTGTTGAACTGCTAAAGCCATTCAGCCATGATGTCTCGAGTAATTTAAATAAACACAAATATGAATCAAGTTTGTGAAAAAAATAAATAAATACAACACTTAGACCCATTATTACAACTTGCCGATAGTTAAAGGTAGGATTTTATCAGACAGATAAATTGCTTTTTGTTATTAAAAATAAACATTAGCCTAAAGTGACCGATAAAGTTATTGGAAAGATTGCCTTACCTTTAGGTTAACATTTACTTGTAATAACAGAAAGTAATTTATCTGTCTGATAACATCCTACCTTTAACTATCGGCAAGTTCCAATAATGGACCTTAATAGTGTATTTATAGTCACCGTAGTCCAGTTGTTTAGTGTGTTGGCTTACGAGAAAAGAGTTCCGAGTTCAAACCCCACCTGTGTCATATAAAAAAAAAGAAATTTAAAAAAAATATTTCTTTCGGCGACTAGCAGTCTGACTGCCCTGAAAACGTTTCTCAAGTTTGTCGTTCAGAGACGGCTTTAAACTGTAGGTCGCGGTACTCATGGATAAAAATTTACATAGTCTGTAACTCTGAAAGATGATTTCCGTAAGTACAATTCTTGTTGGTAAGTCTAAAGTCCTAATATCAGATCTTTTAGCTGCTTATGAGGGAAACTTAGAACAATATTTGTTAAAATTTAGTGACCATTTTCGGTTATTAGAGCGTCCGGTTTTGTATGAAAAAACTGTTGCAAATCATAAAGTTTGTCATGTCAAGGGAGATGTCCGTTAGGGTAGATTTCACTGTGCAATAAATACATACATATATGTATATGTATGTAAATTGTATTAATATGTTGAGTAGTTTCATTAACCCGAATTTATCTTCCTTCGTTTAATCAATTTCGGTATATAAACTTAACTCATATCTGAATAAATATTTATTGACACAAATTGATATCCCCATACCTACTATAGGGCATCCATAAAAATAAGAAAAAGAAACTAAAAACAGATTTCAATTTAAGTTTAAACTCATGATATATGACTTTAATGCATTTTTATGCTTGTTACCAAAAATGCTGATAAGGCTTTAAACCAAATTATTTATGTTGAATGTTCTTGGTTGCTTCGATCAATCGCTGCATGTTTTGGTATATTTTTTATCATTGATTTCCATGGTATTCATTCAAAACCGTACAAGAGAATTCAATATTTCCCCCATACTCGTTCTGAGTACTTGCATTGAATGCTGGCTGGCTATTATTATTTGTTTGTGTGTTTGTTTGCTTTTTTTCTGATAAATTACACTTTACAAATATTGTATTGCATTTTTTTTCCTTTAATGTGATTTATGTTTTAACACCAATTTGATTGAAATTCAATTTTTGCCATTTAGTTTTTTTTCGTTTCCCATTTTTGTTTCTCATTTAAATAAACAAATATTGGTTGTAGAAATTAAACAAGTAAAATGAAATGAAAAAAAAAAAAAATTTTTTAAATAAAATTTATGACTCCATATTGTTTGTTTGAGTGTAATATAATGGAAAGTGTACAATAAATTTTATTGCTGAAATCTTTTGTATATGAAGATCAGTTAAGAAAATTACAATATGAGTTAATTTATGTTTGGAAAAGAAGTTTATTGATATGCCCTTCATCATAGTAGGTGGTTGGGCCACAAATACATATATAAAATAAATATGTACTCGTATATACTGCTTAACTTAGTAAAAATATAAAAACTTTTTTATTCTTTTTTTCACATTGCAAGCAATGGTTTCTCCGAACGACAGACTTGAGAAGCTTGTTCATGGCAATTAATTACTCTCATAGCTTTTGCCAGAAGACTGCTGAGAGGTAGTCACCGAAAGAAATATTTTTTTTCATATTTCTTTTTTTTTTTTGAAGATGTCAGAGCCTGGCATCGAACCCAGGACCCTTGTCTTAGTAAGCCAACACACTAACCACTAGACCACGGCGACTACCCTGTTTCAGGGTTACGGCCTAGCTTCTCGCAGCACCCATGTTGTGTGTGTCAATTTATGTCCATGTGTACCGGGATCTACAGTTTAAAGTCGACTCCGCACGACAGACTTGAAAAGCTTTTCCAAGGCAATCAGTTAATCCTAGAGCTTTTGTCAGAAGACTGCTAAGAGGTAGTCGTCGAAAGAGATATTCTTTCAAATTTCTTTTTTTCAAAGATGTTAGAGCTGGTGTTTGAACCTGGAGCTCTCATTTAAGCCCGTATGATACCTACTTTTTTTGTATTAATATTGATTATATATACATATAATATAATAAGAAAGTATAAAGGGTGTAAAGAGTTCAACTACATTGACATTAATACAGAATTGCCAAAATATGTACAAATGTTATCGATAAAAAAGTGGAGTTTGTCAAAAACAAGTTAAAATATTTTACGTTGAAATTGACATTTAGAATTTAAAATACTTTAGTGTTGCTAACTTTATAGTGTTATTTTACATTTAAGCGATTTTGCGGTATTTTTGCCTTCAAGGTAACGTTTTTTGTACAAAATAAAAAGTATCAACATTGAAATAAATATGAACACAAAAACAAAAATAAATATTTTGTTTACATTTTTTATATTCCACTCTTTCTAGCCTTTGTTGTTTCTTTCTATCAATTCTATAACAATTCAATACAAAAAAAGTAGGTGTCATACGTGCTTAAGTACTCGTAAGCCTACACACTAACAGTAAATTACGCCGACTATTGAGATATTAATTGTTGATATAAATATAATCAAAATATTAACAAGGAAATCACAACGAATTTGGAAAAATAAATTCTTTTTTTCTTAGCGTAATCGTATTTTAGTGTGGCAGACTTTTCCTAGCGATATTCTGTGACACCCTATTTATAGTCTGGCACCTTAAACTATTATAGACACCAACATTTCATAATTAGCAAATGATTTACCACGGAACCATTTTTTTTTTTCTTTTTTAATTATAGAAATAGAAAGTAATCCGGTAGAGGTAAATCTGGCGAATGAGATGCATGATAAAATAATTCAAACTACAATTCATAGATTTTAACCATCGTAATAATGGATATGTGAACTGGTAGATTGATTTAATGAAACGAATTACCGAAACGCTGTAGCAAGTTAAAAAGGCTCTCCCCGTTGTTCTTTTTTTTTCTGAAAATAATCAATAAAAACTATTCCATTCTTAAAGTAGATCTACACGGCATGTGTTACGTCATTAGCAGCGGTTACAATGTACAATGCAAGTTAATTGTTCAACTGTCAACGCATCTAAAAGTTAAAAATTGTCTAACTTTTCTATACGTTAGATGCGTGCACAATTTTTCCAGTGACTTACTTTCTGAAAATTCATTATTTTAACTTTTTTTACAGACATGTAGTTCTACCTTTATACCGAAAAATCGACTCCATGTCATTGTCTGCAGATGGAACTGTTTTCGACATCTTCTCCTTTCCTGCTTTCATAGTTCTTTTTTTACATAGGCTACAAAGCGGAGGGCCAATGTCTTTTCAATGGTTACGAATAGACGCAAAAACACGGCTTTACGGCGGTAAATCAAAGCGAAACACTCCATTAAACGACTTTTTTTTGCTGTATTGTAACCGATTGTGGCCCCATCTTGCGCACATCTTTCTCATCATAAAATTTTCTATCAATATGAGATGCATTTTTAGGGTTACCATCACCGTTATTTGAAGAAAAGCACATTTATCTCAAAAAAGTGGATATAAATTAATTTTTAAAAATTAATAACGCAAAAAAAAAAAATTTATAAAAAAAAAAAACATTTTAAATCACTCCTAAAAGAAATAAAAAAAAACTGATTTTTTCATTGAGGCCAACACATTCAGTACATTGTGCTGGTCTAAAAAAATACGTTATGGGAAAAGGGAAAGAGTGAGTAGCGTTTTTGGACATTTGATTAAAACTTACTAACATTGTAAGTGACAGGAATAACTTTCGCAGAAAGATTTTTCCACAAACGAACGGCGCGGTTAAAGAACAAATTCTCTCTATAATGCATTGTTCGAAAATTCAAAACCTGACAATATGTAGCACCCTAATAGACACTAAATTAAGTTATTGTAATTTTATTATTAGTATTGTTTTTATTTTTCAAGCAACGAAAATGTGCGTACAAAATATTTTGTTTAATCTGATATTTACACACGCAAATTAAAAAGCCAATAAAAAAGAAAAATATAAAAACCTAAAATAAATTTAATAATAATTTAAGAACATAGCAAAGGTGGGTCCCCATTGCCTGTCAGTCTGTCTGCCATACTAGTATTATAAGTATTTAGTTGTTTTCACCTATTCAATTTTTTTTTTTTTTTTGCCTTGCACTCATGTCGTAGATGGTGTTAAACTATTTTAATTTCATTTCATTTTATTGTATTTTAGACTCTGGTTGCAGATATTTAATTATCTCAACATGCTTGTCTATGTTTTTGTTTTATTTTTTTTTTTTTTGCATTCAGAATACAATATAAATTACAGAACTGTGTAAAGTGCTTAAAGAGATTTTTAATAGCTTGGCTTTGAATATCTTTCATTTTTTATTTGGCTACACTTAAAGAAAATTCTGTTTAAAATTCTTTCTCAAACTTTAATACCTGAAAAGATTTTTGTGGTTTTGCCTTTGTTTCTTTTTCACGATTACTATTTACTATTACTTTTGCAATATGGATTTTGAAGAAGGCATTCAAACATAACAAATTAGTTGGGATCTACAGCAACTGTTGTATATTATACCCAGAGCTGTGAAATCGCACTTTGCGACCAAAGCCCGAATTGATTGTAATAGCTCTATAGCGCGATTCAATAACATATTTTTACGATAATCGCATTGTTTTCAAAAGTAAAAAACAGAATTTTTGATATTGCTGTTCATTATCGTTTGTTTACGATAGCCTTAATAGCCATTGTCGCAAACTAAAGACAAAAATTTTTATGCTCTTTATTCAGTTGGAAAATCGTAAATTTTTTATTTTAAAATTTTGTAGAGAGATGTGTCTACCCTATTAACTAGTTTGTTTGAGAACCATTTTTGTGTGCTTTTATACCTAAAGAAACTAGAGATTTGTACATAGCTTTGCTGAATTTCTATCCGTTTTAATTGCAAACTACTCAAAAACTGACTGATTTTATACGGTGCTGCCCCACTATTGTAATTTAAACACAAAGAAAACTAAATTTGTCGGCTCTCGATAAAGTGTAGTTAGTGAATCACATAATCGTTACTGCAAACAATAAAAATTGTCGACTTCTTTCGCTCATATCATATTGTTAAAAGTTACCGAATCGCGGTACTGATGTTGTTGGAAAACAAGTTCATCAGTATGTTTAAGTTAACAACACAATTCTTAAAACCGAAAAGCTTCTATAAATTAAGAATTGAAAAAATTATTTTCTTTTACATTTTTCAGTATATTTTTTGAATTTGAAGTCTCAGCTACATATATAAATCAGTTTTTATTTACCCAAATAACACATTTCGTAATTAAAAAAAAGTAAAAATATACCATTTTTCTCGAAATGCAGTTTTTCAGTTATGCCACTATTCATGTCAGTGAGCAATGCGTGCATATCAAGTGTGTTTCTTTACTTTTTGGGTAAAGTTCGGGAAATAGAGAGTAAACAATAATTTCTCTCTATAAGAGAAAAATTTGCCCAAAAGTACGGGAACGCAAAAAAGCAAATATTTTACCCATTCACATAAAAATATGAAAACACAGAACTTTATGTCACACACATACGCATATTGAACATGTACTTTCGCAAAAACAAACGACAATAATTAGAGTTATACATGTTAACTAAGGCAAAGATAAACTTTTTTATATAAATATTGAATTAAATTATACTATAAGCCTTTCACTGCAGGTTTATAAATATTTTTTAATTCAACTTTTGAAATTTTTTTTAGTTTTTGAACCTTTCATTTTTCTATTATTTTTTAAACAGCTGATTATTTGTTTACTTGCACAAACTAGCCCGAAGAAAAAGTACGGGCTATTTCGTGCATGAAGAAGAAGAATGTTACTCTCTCAAAAATTCTCTCATTTACCCAAATTTTGTGTACGGGAACGCTTTTTGGTAAAATTGGGATCCCGCGGGCGCCCAATGTAGAGTAAAGAAACAGACCTATCATTTTTAAAACACACAGTATCTACTATCAGTCATTTAATGATTACTGCATTTTTTTACACAAATCAGTACTTTTTACTGAAAACTGATTTCTCTTTTCAGTAATCAGTAAAATTTATTGAATACTGATTTTTTTTCCACTAATCAGTAAAAAAAGAAAATACTGAAAAAGTACTGGTACTGAAAAATTACCATCTATGCTAGCAGAGAGAATACAATTCCTGAATGCGTGTTAAATACAGTAGACCAACTGTCCAGCAAATACCCAGCTACCTTAGATCCTTCATATAGGTTCGACTTTCCACATATGGATGTCGCATCTGAAATCGAATTTGCAATGCCAGCTGCAAAAGAGCTGGTTATGCAAAAAAGGCGACCATACGCTAAGAGATACGACGCAATTAATTTTGCTATGATATGTGATAGATTGGGCGTTTCAGACAGAGTTGCCTCGTGTTTAGCTACAGCTTTATTTAAAGACATTGGCTTTACTGACGAAAATGGGGTACCAATTATTATGGATGAATCCAAAGTCGGTCGTGAAAAAATGAAAAGCAGGGAGCCCGTTCGTCGTAGGCAAAACAATGATTCAGCCTTACTAGCTTTTTCTTTTGATGACAAAAAAAATGATGCACTGACACGGGAAGAAATTAGTGGAAAATACTACCCGAGAGTGGAAAATGAGTGTCATATAGTGATTGTTAAAGAGTCGGGTAGCAAGTTGTTGGGTCACATAATAGTTGACGCTGAGGACTCCAGTACTAAACAACTGCAATTATGTGAGTTCTTCAAGGAAAAAATTTATCGCTTGCCAGCTTTATAGGAGTTTGCTGCGATGGGGAACCCACAAATACTGGAACCGAAAATGGAATTATACGAAAGTTTGAAGTATCGTTGAATAAACCATTACATTGGTTTGTTTGTTTGTTTGTTCATTTTAACGAACTCCCGCTTCGCCATTTGTTCAATGCCTTAGAAAAATCTACTACAAGTGGGCCACGAACTGCTAGTGGGGCTTTGACGAAATTATTTCAGACCTGTGAACAACTTCCGGTAAGCATGCATTTATTTTATCAACGCTTTATGTAAGTCCCTTAAACCTAAAACAAACATTTCATTCTAGGTTTTACCTGATTTTTAACCGATTTCATTGGGAAATATGCCTCCGCCTTTGGACGGTAAAGATTAAAAAAATCTTTCTACGGACGTTCTCTACCTCTTCCAAATAGCCAAAGCTGTATCGGAAGGTTCGTGTCCAGAAAATATAGCTAGCATGAAACCGGGACAAATTGTTCATTCTCGCTGGTTAACAAAAGCTGCGACTATATGTTGCAACTAGTTTGCCTTCAACAAATTTAAAAATATTGGCTAACTTTATTATGAAAGTTTATGTAACGATGTATTTTAATGTAAAATTTTATGATTCAGTAGTACATGGAAGTGCGTTTTTTTTATAAATTTATTTTTATTTTTACCACAAAATCTTCGAGAAATTGTAAACGAACCGATACAAAATAATACACTTTTCGCTCATCCCGAAAATATACTGTTAACAATGCTTTTCGGCGAAAGGAAACTTGTCCGTGAAAGAGCCATTAACAAAATTTTGTATTGTCGTGAACAATTGTATGACTCAACTAAACTCAGGACTTATAAAAAGCATTCCATTAATTTTAAATGCACAGATTATATGGATTTAGTCGACTTGGATAATGACAACATATTATCTGAGCCTCCATTTACTGCAAACATCCCACATGAGCACCTATTGGAGTATATTAAATGTAATGATGTACCACTGCCAGATCCAGGACTTCCGTAGCACATTCAGGAAACCGAGCGCTGTGTGCAGTTGCTAACGCATGTCTCATGATATTGTTATGGCAGTGACTATAGAAAGTCGAACCAAAACACCCCGAATGGATTGTAAAAAAGACTTGGGTTCTGTTGTTTTATTTGCGAAATAAAACCTTAATTAAAAGAAAATTGTGTTTCTACTTATTGCCCAATAACATTACAAACTTAAATTTTAGGTAAATTTGATAAATAAAGGTGTTTTAAAAATGGCAGATGAAGCAGAATTAAGCCCAGAATTATTAAATAAATTGAGCCAAGTATTAGGCTCGCATATGTAAGGTTCTCTACTACTATTTATGTATGGAGAACTTACAAAATGGTTTAAACACTAAAAATTTGTAATTTTTGCATAAAACAGTATTTTGCTCTCATTACCCATTATTTTTTTAAACCAATTTTCAATATTTCATTATGTCTCTCGGCGGGAGCTAGATTTTGATTTTAGACCCATACTTTTTTAGTCAAGATTTCTTAGAATTTATTGTAGATTACGTTTTTGCTATACGCCTACTTACAAAAAAAATTGACCCACCCTAGCATACATACAGACATAATTGGACATTACCAGCCTGTTTCAGAGTTACGGCCTAGCTTCTCGCTGCACTAATGTTGTGTGTATCAATTTTTTTCCATGAGTACCAGGACCTACAGTTTAAAGTCGACTCCGCACGACAGGCTTGAGAAGCTTTTTCATGGCAATCAGTTATTCTCAAAGCTTTTTGCCAGAAGACTGCTAAGAGGTAGTCGCCGAATAAAATATTTTTTTTTTTTAGACTGGACTATAGTGATGTTCATAAACCCAACGGAGAATTATAAATTTCACTGAAAAGATTATTCAGTGTTTTCCCGAATGAGATTTTGAGCATTTCCATATCCGAGATCAACCTAACTAGTAGCCTCAAAAATAAAATATTTAATATTTTCCTGGAAAGCCAAACTGCCTTACAAAAGTTTCATCATTTTAGGCTTTAGTGTCTTCTGTGTAGAGCAACCATTAATTTAATTCAATCCGTTGAATTAAATAAATCACAGTCATAATAAATAAAATTAAAAAAAAAAAAACATATTCCTACAAGTGTATTAAATTTAGTTGCATTCTTTTGTAATTGTCAAAAATACTCGTAGATATACGATTATTGGTAAGAAGAAGGAGGTCCTAAACATATACTTACATATGTACTCGTACATACTTGTTGTAGTGAGTAGGTTTTTGACTGGCAACTACATGAACACTTGGCTGTAGCAATGCCAACTAACTAAACTGCCTGCCTGGCTGTCGTCCGACTGACTCACTATATGTCTGGGTGCTGTTAGTTGCCTTCATTATAAAGTGTTGATAATATTTTCTACAGTCTTTAATCACTTACAGACATGTCTACATAATAATTCTTGTCAAGACATAAATCTTTCAGACAAAAAGAGTCAAATATTTACTTTAAGCCAAAGCCAAAACGATGTTGTTTATATTTAAAAATTTATGAGATATTCTAAAGATCAGGTGCAAAACATCCAGTCATTTGTATATATTGATCAAGTTAAACATGTTGAAATTTGATGCCAACAATTTCCTGTTTCAAATTGAATGACTGCAATGAAATGTTTGAAAAAGGAATGGAGTTGTTCCTGCAACAACACATACAAACATATGTATGTACGTATCGTAGAAGAACACTTCCATTAGTTGGCAACATCTTCATCATTTACTGTTGACGGTGGTTAGAAGAAGCTTCTCAGAAATTATGGCTATTTTTTAAGTTTCATTTATAACTTTTGCATCTCATATTTTATCTTATTTCTGCAAATCATTTAATATTTTTACGTTTTATTTTTAAACCTCAGGCCAGTATTTTCGTTATTGTTTCTTTTAAATCTCTGTTATTGTGATTTTAGTGCATTTTGTTTTAGAGTTTAATAAAATATTTGTCTGTTGTTTCAACCTGTCCTTGTGTGCTTCTGAAATTTTAATTTAAAAAATTACTTACGCATTGATTGAATTTGCCTTTGGCCACCATAATAATAAAATCGATAAAAAAAAATTTCGAGATATTTTGGTAGCAAACATTTTTTTGATGCCAACCATTCTAATGACTGTTTAATGAAATATTAAATTGTGTTTTAGCTTTTGGCTATAAAAAAAACAAAAACTAACTTTAAAACCTTTTGATTGCTTAGGCATATTGTACGAGTATGGGATGTATCGTATATCCTGCATAGTGAAAATCATTTAAATTGAATGTTTTATAAATTTTTTTTTTTTTTTTTTTGAAAGGATGGGATAAAGTTTTTCTTATTAAGCGCCTTAAGAATAAGACAAGATGCTGTCAATTTATGGATCATTCAAAGACAATTGCTCCATCTATCGTTGGATGTTGATTGTGGTGACCATCTTCGCTAAATAGGTAGCTATTATCTACTACTCCCCAGTAGTGGTTAGAGAGGTAGCACAAAAACTCAAAGGACCCAGGTTCAAATCCCAGAAGAGGTGAAAAATGAAAAAGTTAGTTTGTGGTTTTTTCAAAATTATAATTTAAAAATAAGAGGTTCCCCCCCTCCAGAAAGACAATCTACAAAGAAACTGCTACCCAACATTCCACTCTATTCCACCTTAACCAATGTCAACAAAAAACGAATGATCAGGGAAAAAAGCGCCACCTATTGGGATAGCAGATAACAGCTAAACCTACTCAGCGAAGCCACACTCACCACACAATCAACATGCAACGATGAGGCAATTGAATGATCAATTCACAGCAATTTGTCTCATTCCTAAGGCGCTTAATAATAATAATATAATTAATAATAATATATTTACTGTTCTTTCCATAATTCCAATACAATGCACAGCATTTAGTAGGGGTTTACCCCTGAGTATTGGTTTCAAATAAAAAAAAAGTGTCATTTTTCACCTAGTCATATTTTTTTTTTATATCAATGCCAAAGGTGAAATAGAGTTAAATGTCGTGGAGCGGTTTCTTGAAGATGTACTTTTTAGAGGGAGAGAGTGGAACCTCTTACTTTTTTAAATTAAAGTTTTAAAAAACCTTTGCTGGGATTTGAACCTGGGCTGTTTGAGTTTTTGTGCGAGCACTCTATGATGCAATATTTTTATCTGCGGCTATCCAACTCTATCGATATATTGGAGCATTGGCGCAATGTTACGTACGTTTCACTGTTCAACCGGTATTATCCCGGAAGGTGCTCTGCTGAAATAAAAACATTTATTCCAATAAATTGCATATTCTTACGTAGTACTCCTACATCTCAGAGAGGCCAGCCTTCTGCATTGATTGTCCGATGATTCGCACAATACATTATAGAGAGAATTTGTTCCTTAGCCGCACTGTTCGTTTATGGCCCAATCGTCTCTTGAAAGAAAATTTCTTTTTATTTATAGATTTCTTTAAAAATTTTGTAGAAACGTATAATAATAAGAAATAATATTTCAATATTTAATTATTGAAACTTATAGAAAAAAATTATAAATAAATAAATGTTTTTATAAAATAGTGGTTACGTCTCTTTGAACAAATATTTGGCTAATGTGACCGTAGCTTAAGAAAGATATTTGCAACCGACAATAAAAAAAAGAATACGTATGCTTCAGAGCGAACAGAAGACGAAGTGTAAAGTAACTTGATAGAAAATTTTGAAGGGCTTGTTTGATAAAAGCGGACATCTATAAACATATTTATTACTGCCCCGGCATGTTTTGCTGCTCCCATTTGAATTCAATACCTTTATAATTCAATTTATATACAGGGGTTCTTATTTGTAAAATAAAAACACCGATACTTCTCGATTTTAAAGATTTTATCTGCCTCTACAAAGTTTTATATACAAATAGCCGAAAAAATGAATGCGTAGTCAAAATTAAACCGTTCTCAAAGTGTACAAAAATCAGTATTTAGTTGGTATGGAAGGTACCCTGCTCAGGTCCAATTCTGAAAAAGAAAAACGCACTTTCGGTAGTTGAATCTATCATTTTCCATGTCACATAGGCGTAATTAATCGACAAACAAACAAACTTACAAAGAGATTTATAAGATGTATGTATGTAGATATGTTTATCCAAATACAGATCATTTCTGCATGATTCTAAATTTTTCCTTTTTTTTTCAAGCCTCTATTTCATTATTCGTATTCTATTGCGAGTACTACCTTGTTCATTAACGCCAACAAAAATAGAAATTGGCCTAAGCTTGCCCCTGGTACAATGATGGTCATATACATACTTACATACATACATACATAATTGGCCATTGCAACCCTGTGTCAGGGTTACGGCCTAACTTCTCGAAGTACTCATATTGTGTGTGTTAATTTTTATCTAAACGACAGATTTGAGAAGCTTTTTCATGGCAATCAATTAATCCCAGAGCTTTTTGCCAGCAGAATGCTGAGAGGTAGTCGCCGAAGGAAATATTTTTTAAACATTTTTTTTTAAAGTGTCAGAACTCGAATATGAACCCGGCGCTATCGTTTTAGTAAGTCAACAAACTAATCACTAGACCACGGCGACTGCAACCCTGACACTGGGTTGTAATGGCCAACTATGTATGTATGTATGTATGTATGTATGTATGTATGTATATATGATAGCAAATTGAGGTTTTACCGTAGGCCGACGAGTGGCAATTGGTATTTTTGATTTTTATCTGTTTTCAAATGGTTTAATGCATTTTACATATATTTTTATTTTGTAAACATATTATTGGTACAGCCTTTAAGAAATCGTAAATGGTAAATCAGTTCCAATTGTACCTCTTATTCCAGTTGCATTTTTATGTTCTTGTCCTTTTCTGATTACTCGCATACAATCACTGATGGGTGACTAAAATTGCAACACGTTTTTAATTTTTTAAACTTGTCATGTTATTTTGAGAATGAAAAGAAGAACAAAAAATCCTTTGATGTTTAAACTGAATAAGTCGGTGGAAATACATAAAACAAAATCATTAAACTCTGACTTGTGTTTTTTTTTTTTTTTTTTTGTTTGACCACAAACTGAAGAACAAACTAATTAATATTCAAGCCATGATTGGCGGCTGTCAGCAATTAGTACAAAAACAAATTTTACAATGTCAAACAAAACCAAAAAAAATTGCTTATTTTTTGTTTTCGGCAGCCTACATAAATACAATAAATATTTTCATTACCAGCAACAACATAAATGTATGTTTAGGAGTATAAAAATATTTTTAGAAAACTTTTATTGCACACAAAAAAAAAAAGGCGAAGAAAATGTGTTTAACCTGTTGTCTTTTGTCTCTGATCTCATTTTTAAAACTGAATTAATCAACATTTTAATTACGAGTAAATTGTTATGTGAGAGTAATTAATGTACGATGTACAGCAGCAGTTCTGCATCAGAACAACACTGATCTGTGTCCGATTAATATGCAGATGTGTGCTGTTAATTTAAATTATTTTTTATTTTAATTAATTTATTAACTACAAAACCAACAGAACCAAATGAAATTGACTATAAATATGCACATATGTATGTAGGTATGCATTTTTTTACTCTGCTGATATTAATGAATTATGTATTTGCTACTGAAATCAAAATATCTTATCAGTTTATGGACATTTAAAATCTTAATTAGAATGTTAATGTTTGAGAGCGTAAAAATGATTAAATCAATATAAATTAATTCCGAAATATGAGGTAATGAAATGGAAAGTGCTATGACCCTGATTAATGCTTTTTAAAATCAACTGAAATTAATGCTGAATAAAATGGCTATATGTGGTGTTAGCACTGCCAATGACAAAATTATTTTATTGCTTTATGCCTCAAGGACACTATTTCAGAATTTATTATTTTTTTTTAAAACATATCTTTCTAATAAAAATTACATTTAAAGGATATCACGCAATCTAACAGTGAATTTTGAAAAATTAAAAACAAACATCATAATAGAGAGAATATATTATCAACGAAATTCTGCATCACAAGCAATTAATTGTGGTTGAAATTAAATAAAATGTCTAATAAAGTGTTAAAATTCTTAGAAAAAAAAATGGATGCTTTACGATGATAATCTATGACCCAAATATTTCAATATATAAATCGGCTAATTTTATCTGATTCAGACCCAGCACAAATGCAAAACACTGCGACCTGTAAAATCAATTATGTTCGTTTGAGGCTATTGTTTGTTTAGTAGACCAACTGTCTTCCTTATTAACACCAGCAGGTACCTATGCCTCCCTAGGAACATTCTTCTAAACCCGTCAAGAGTCAGACATTCACGTAATATGTACTCTGTTGTTTCCGATGACCGTGAGCACGGTCTACACACATTTATATCTGTTATCGCCATTCTCATCAAATGCGCTCTTACACTGCAATGAGCCGTGAGAAAAAGCGTTATGATTTTTAGTTCTATCTTTTTTTACATCGAAATTGTGGATTGATGACCGACTTGGAGAGCTTGAGACACGCTTGAGCGTTCATATGTTCCAAACATTTGCCAATTTCTTTTCTTGTTTTTTATTATTAAGACCATCACGTAGGTGATAACCCCAGGGGAAATATGTTATGGGAGGGAGAAAGAAGGAGTAGTGGTTGCGGACATTTGATTTAAACTTACTAATATTGTAATTGGCAGGAAAAACATTTGAATGAATGAATTCTCTCTATAATGCACTATGCGATTCACTTAACAAATAACTAAAAACGGATGTGATCTGAGAGAGGTACGTGTAGTCCGCAAGAATACGCGATCATCCGGAATCAAATCCTCTATTTCATCAGAGTACTTCTCATGGTAGCATCAATAGAACAATGAAACGCACAATTTCTTATACTCTAATATGATTGAGAATAGTAGAAAACGGTGCTGCACAGCAGGGCTCCAGACCAATATAAGGTGTAACAGACTTCTTCCTAGCCAATGCATCCGCTTCTTCATTTCCGCTTATTCCACAGTGGCCAGGTACTCAAAAAAACTGAGCCCTATCCCCAAGCGATAATTTTTGCAACGTGTCGTAACAACATGTTTAGATGTCATACGATGGAAGGCAACCGCTCTTAGAACAGCCTGACTGATGGTGTGTTTGTTTTACCATCAAATGCGTCATTTTATTCATAATCAAAAGTCGAATTTATTTTTGTTTCGTCAGAAACGCTTTAACTAGATCAAAGTTAACGGCAATGAATGTTTTTGGTAATTAAAGAAGAAATGATGTCCGTGAAGGAATAGTTCACTAGCCAAACTGAACAATTGTTTTCGACTCCAGCTACGGTAGTCTCATCAGAGTTCCTTGTGTCCTGTGCATATTCAAGACCAAACATCAACCATTTAACTCACACTTTTCCGGAAATCGCATACTGAAATTATATTCTTTCACATGTATGTACATACACTTGTATGAGTTAGTCGAAGTAAAGTCACACAACAGTTTCTATCATATTCTCCTTTTCTTACCATCATTGCTGTTCTTGTAATTGTCATCTTATTTGGATGAAACAGAACTACAATTTTTATTTTTGTTTTTGCCTTCTTATTCCATTTAATCCACATTAGTCGGCATCGACGACATGAACGACTGTAGCCGTGTTCTGACGAAACAAAAATTAAATTATAAAAATATTGATCAGACCTGTCCTGAGGCTCGAACCTAGAGCCTCAAACACATTAAGAATTTATTTTATTTGTTTCTTAAGAAATTTTCACACTCTGATAATTGCCATTGTTTCTTACCCATTGTCATCTTAAGGTATAGCAACATTCAGGGGTTGGGAGGCCTAGTTGGGAAATAATATTTAAATATGTATATGCCCTTTTCAAAACATTTTTGACAGACCCGGCTTGCTGAAATTTGTGCCCAATTCTCTCGTTTGTAGACTCATTTGCTTGATTATGCTGAACAAAAAAATAAATAAATAAATAAAATGACGAAGTGCACGAAATTCATTTCAATTTTAACGGCCATTTTTATAAAATCTCTTTTAATCTTAACGCGCTGCTAAATTTGAATTTGTCAAACAGTAAAACAAAGAAATGCCGAATTAGGTTGTTCAAAAGCTTGAGGTCAAGGTGCTCGCAATTAAACAGTAACCTTACTTTGCTTTAACGAATTAATTTTAATTTTCATTAAAATAATGAAAAAAATGATTTTTAATTATTCACTTCTCGTAAATTCTCTTATCAAGTTTGTTGTTTCAATTTTCACCTCAGACATACCTGTTATCCAAAAAGTCTTAGTTGCTACATATGCAGATGATACTTCTATTTTAACGTCTGACAGTTGTCCAAATACTGCATCAAATCTTCTCCAAACTGAGCTAAATTTAATTGTAAACTGGTTAAACAAATGGAATTTCAAAATTAACATCGAAAAATTCGCACATGTCACACTTCCTCTACGACGGGTAACTGCCCTGAGGTACGTCTGGGGAATAATCCTATACCTCAAAGTGACTGCGTAAAATACTTAGAAATGCACATTGACGGGAGATTAACATAGAAAACTCACATAAAAGCGAAAAAGACTTTAAAAACAAAAAGGCTATTTTGACTACTAGGTCCAAAATCTCGTTTAAGTCTACGGAACAAAGTTATGATTTACAAAACAATCTTAAAACCAGTTTGGACTTATGAAATACAACTTTGGGGAACAGCTTGCAATTCCAATATTAAAATACTGCAAAGATATCAGTCCAAAAATCTGAGGGCAATTGTCAGTGCAATTTTCAATCCACCACGATTTTGCCATTCCCAAAGTTATAGATGAAATAAAATGGTTAAGTGGAAACTATTTACAAAGGTTAGTACACCATAACAACCCATTAGCCATTGCTCTCCTCGATGGTACCAATGAAGTTATTGCGACCTATAAAAGCTATCTATTGTTTAGCAAACCAACCTTATGAATACCAGCAGGTACCTATGCCTCCCTAGGCACATTCATCTAAAGCTATCAAGAGCCAGACATTCACGTAATATGTACTCTGTTGTTTCCGATGCCCGTGAGCACGGTCTACAATCAGGTTAGTACACCATAACAACCCATTAGCCATTGATCTCCTCGATGGTACCAATGAAGTAAATCGATTAAAAAGACATCAAATTCTAGACTTGCGTTCAGAAATTAACTTTTATATTTTTGTCAATATACAACAAACCAAAAGAAAAAAATGTTCTTCTTGTAATATTATCCATACAGAAATTGTATTAAAATTTTGTTGATCTCAATGGAAACCAACAAATAATGTTATTTTATTATATCAAATTTACTTACTTATGTGGATAGAGTGTAAATAAAAGCGTAAAAAAAAGTATGTTGTTTAAGTCTTATGTTTTTATACATCACAAGTGTATACAGTGTATACCTACTACACACTTTACATGAACGGTCTGTTAAATCGTTTTGTATTAATAATAATAATTTAAAAAATTTCAATTTATTATTATTACGCTTGTTTTTTGACATTCAGAATACTTCTTTTCATAATATCTTAATTACTGTAACAATTTTATGCTCCATTTTTTACGTCAATTAAATGACCAAAAACTTAATGCTGTAACATGATAATAACATTTCTTGAAACTTTAAATACAAGTGTATTGCACTTGTGTGATAAATAATTAAATAATTCTTATTTAAATATACCATTGATAACATTACGTATTCACAAGTAGTAGGTATTGAAATTCTTAAATTATTTCAATAAAAATAATCATGAATATGCATTTATTGGAGCGGTAAAGTCAATAGCAGTAGTAGTGTTGCTTAGCTAAGCAAATATCAATGTAACAAAAAATGTTGTTGACATGTTGATCGACATTTTTGCGGCACACCCCCAAAAAAAACATAAAATGCACCACAAAATATGAGAAAAAATTTAAATTAAAAATAATTATGCAGTAGTTTGTTTCGTTTTGTTTATTGCAAATCATTGTAATCATGAACTAATATAACTCGTAAACAAGTTAAAATATTTAAATAAAAAGTAAAAAAAAAAACGAACACAGTTAAGAAAATATACACTGCAGCTGATTTTAATAGGGAAATCAATAAATTTTTTTCACACCTCTTTAATGGTTTCTTTACATTTTTATTATAAACATTCGGGGTTACTTGGTTTCATTTTTAATAATAAATTATAGATTTAATAAAAGTTTTAAAATCGATTTATAATTGCAATGCTGTGTATGTTTTCAATATTGCTTAACAGCAAGGCGCCTTAGCTGATTATTATTTTTATATTTAAGCGGGGAACAGTTATTTACCTCTCTTACATTCATATCAACGTATACTAGTGAGTTTAGAAGTAGACATGTTTATGCATGCATTAAAACATGTTTATGAGAATTCATGGTGTTGACTTAATGTGTTTACATATATTTGCCATACTTTTTTCTGTCTTTCAGTCTCTCTCTCTCTTCTTTTGTATAATATAAATGGGAAACATTGACAAAACCTGACAATTTATTATCGTTTCAATGACTACAATATAGACAGCTAGATGGTCATAAAGTCATATTAACGGCCAATTAAACCCGTTAAGGTTATAAACGGTTGTGGTTATATCTAATAATTTTCTTCATTTAAATTTGTAAGACAAGTGTAATTATAAACGGCAATTTATAAAGGTTATGTAAAGTGTTTAAACTTTATTAATTAATTTGTTTTTGGTCGTACATTATATGTGTTATTTTTTTATGAACTGGTAAGCTATAATTTACTAAAATTCGTTCTGAACTCATATTTTTTTTTTTTTTAAATAACATATAGCATGTTTCAGTATTTGAAGAGAATGGCGATCATAGATGGGGATGCGAATAGACTGTGCTGCAGATACAACGGAACACATTCATATATTAGGTGGTTAAATTTTAAGGGTCGATGTTGAATGTGAACCACACCTGAACGTCAAGTTTTTTTTCTGCATTTCATTCGACATTTGTTAATTTCAAACGAAATCTATTTGAACCATGCTTAAGCTTATTCAGGCTTATTATGAAAATGGACGTTCAATCAAAATTCATATCGTGAAAATCATCTTCAGTGATGAGGCACATTTTTATCTCAGTGGATTCGTCAATAAGCAGAATTGCCGCATTTGGGCGAATGATAGTCCAAAAGTGATTGTCGAAAAACCAATGCACCTACAAAGAGTGACTATCTGGCGGTAGAATCGGATCGTAATTTCTGCAAAATGAGGCAGGTCAGGCAGATACTGTGAAGGGTGTTCACTATCGTAAGATGACAACGAACTTGTTATGGCTCGAATTGAAAGATATGGATGTGGACGATATGTGGTTTCAACAGGACGGTGCCACTTGCTATGCAGCTAACGAAACAATGGCTCATTTGCGCGACGAACTCAATGGCCGTGTTATCTCACGTGGTGGAGATATCAATTGGCCTCCAAGATCGTGTGATTTGACACTGTTGGACTTCTTTATTTGTGGTTATTTGAAAGAAACGGTGTACATCGACAAGCCAGCAATAATTCAAGTGGTAAAGAATGAGATAATTCGGCACATTAGCGGCATCGAAAATTTGGACCATCGGATGGAGGTGTGCCGCAGAAATCGCGGCGACCATTTGGCCGATATTTTGTTCCATACATAATTGAACCATACCAAGTTATCATAATAAAAAAAAAATTACAATAGTTTGCATTTTATTCAAAATCGACATTGGCCCTTAAAATTTATCCACCCTTCGTATCATAAGGAAGGCAATGGCTCCGTTGAAGAAACGATAGACTCAAATGAACACATTGTCTTGCAATTGTGCTAGATTTAATTAAATAATGATATTAATAACTAAAAGATTCTTATATTTAAAAACATAGAATTGGTTATAGGAATTTCGGATACAGTGAACTATTCGTTCAATGTGGACTAGGAGCTTTTTGTTGCAAACTAAAGCACATATGATAGCACGGACTTAATATTTACATATGATTTTTTATATTTAATTACAATATTAACTCTTTAATCGAACACTGATTGTTTATGTGCGTTGTCTACATTTTTTTTTATTAATAAATGCCGAGTAATTTTAATGTAATAGATATTATTGGTCCTATATATCCTCCAAATACACGTACATTTTATTAGGTTCAATGAGCTAGCATTTATGTATATACAGTAAGTTTTAAAATTAAAATAATGTTTTCAATAAAAAAGACTCAAATTCGTGGTTAGAGCGCTTGCACAAAATCTCAAACGACCGAGGTTCAAATCCCAGCTAAGGAGAAAAATTAAAAAATACAAATTTGCAGTTTTTAAAAAATTATAATTTAAAAGTAAGAGGTTCCCCCCCTTGCCTCCAATAAATCCATCTTAAAAAAACTGCTCCCTGACATTTCCAGTCTATTCACCAGAAATGAATGATTAGAAGTATAGTGCCACCTTCTGGGTGGCACCACCACAATCATCATCCACCACTGACAGATGAAGCAATTGCTGGTGATCAATCATACCTTCACACTTGAACACTGGCCTTTGAGTGGTCAAATTGACAGCAACTTGAATATATATCTATATATCTATCTGTTATCAAAATTTGAATGCACCGCTTGAGTAGGGGTTTACGCCTGGTACTGGTCTTAACAAAAAAAAAAGAAAATAAAAAAAATACGGCGTCAAATCGCACGATCTCTGTGGCCAGTTCACATCACTTCATGTTAGATGACTATTTACTTAAATTGTTTGTGCCTAATATTCAATGTGGCATGTAGCACCGTCCTTTCGAAACCAAATATCGGTAAACATCGATCTACAGCAATCGCAGTTGACAGTGATAATTCCGCCAGATTAAAACCCACACCAAACTGTGAGTTCTGTGAGCTTTTCAAGATGCATTGTACGCTCTTCAGTCTCATGTGGATTCGCACGGTACTAAACTCAACAAGTTATTATGTCACGCTATTTGAAGTGCTTGACAATTTTCGTACATTAATTCTTTCTATACAAGCTTAAAGAATTTTTGATTAGAAGCGTATTTAGGCAACAGATCTACCAATTTATGAGGACATAATTTTTTTAGTGGCTCCTCATGTTTTAGTAAATATTTTAGAAATACAAAATGGTAGTCCACATTACCCGAGCTTACCCTATTGTTTTTTACTCATTTTGCAAAAATTTCAAATTTTGAATAATTTCCAAACAATTTTTACATTTTGTTTTATTTCGTGCTCCTTGTGTAAAAAAAGAAAGAAAACCAATAGAATTTTGAATGTTTAGATGTCTAGAAATTGTTTTTACAAATGCATTTTTGAATGATATGGAAGGGATAGGTGATCATATTTTATAATTTTTTTTTTTGTCGTCAATAAATGCATTAAATAGTTGATGATGTGTTTCCATAAAGAACTCTGATGAGACTTTCGTAGCTGACGTCAAAAACACGGGTGTCACTTTTCATTTGATTGAGATATCATTGCAAAAGCAAACTAAATTCATTTAATCGAAATTAGTTTCTGATCTCATTAAGGCATTTTATGACGAAAACCAAATGCATTTATGCTGCAGTTTTTGCTAAGGTTATGGAATTAACAAAAGTTCAGAAGATATTATTAGTTTACTAAAAAGATAGAACAGAAAATGTAACTACAAGCGTTGGGATCAGGGTTGCCATACTTTTTTCAAAAACTTTAAGTTAAACAAAAAACTTTTTTCGTCCAAAAAAACTTCATTTGTTTCAAATTGTATTAAAAACACTAAAACTGCATGTATTCTTTAGTTAAATTTATTAAAGGAAATTAAAAAAATTACAGAAATTTATTTAATAATAAAAAAATTAATTACACTGGTCGACAAGATAAAGGGTTTTTTTGTGTCACAGTAAAAACTCAAAGTATTTGATACCTTAGCAAAACAGCGTTTTTAGTATTTTTTTTTTCCTTAGGTTGAAATATATTTATAATGGGCGTGGCAGGTTTTGCCCCCTTTTTAAAGCAAATACTCTCCTATGTTACATTATAACTCTAGAACGGTTAACGGATACTGTAAAAAATTGTCTTTAAATAATTCTAAAACTCTGTTAAGAGTTTTAGAGTTATTCAGGTTCTAAAGTCGAAAAATAAAACAAAAAAACATAAAAAATTTTAAGAATTTTGCTCTTCGTAATCCTATAAAAACTTAAAAACAGCAATTTATTTTACAGAAAACAAAGCAATTTTAACATATGAGACCATACGTCATATAAACAATATGTCCAGATCGGTTTTAATTCTGCATTGCCTTTATTGGAGCGAAGTTTGTACAACTGCTGTAATGTTTTTTTAAGAAGTCTTTTGTTTTTGTTCAATAAATTCAAATATCCAATTTATATCTCATTTTATTTTTATTTAAAATAATTTAAGAAAATATTCTTTCAACTTTGGTGGTAAACAAGAAAAACCTTTTTAATAAAATATTTAAAATATACCTTAAATAAATGATTTTGCACAAAATCAAAGTGGAACACCTCACGCCATTCGTCATATGTATGTAACGTATATTTGGCACAAAACTATACAGCTATTCCATGTTTTTTTCACATTTTCGAATATCGTCAAGAACTAACTTCTGCACACATTTTAGAAAAGAAATTTTTAAAACAAAAATTAGTAATAAGAACAAGTTTTGACGAATTCGGAATTACTTAGTTTCATAAATTAAAAAAAAAAAAAAACTTTTTTTTTCGGAAAAAACCTAAAATCTCCTTTTTGCCCCTTAAAAAACTTGTCAAAACAAATAAATTTGACAATATGACAACCCTGGTTATAATTGCAAACCAATTGGCTTCTTATAAACATCACATGCCTACAATATTTCGGGTATTGTTGACATGCTTTCGTCATGGAATAGTGGTTAAAGCGCTCTCACAGAAACTCCAACGAGCAAGATTCAATTCCAGCGAAGGGCAAAAATTATAAAATTAAATTTACGGTTTTTCTAAATTATAAAAAATTATAAAAACGAATGATCAGGAGTACATCGCCACCTTCTGGTAAGATAACAGCTAATCTACTGAAGACGCTCACCACTCACATTCAATATCCACTGACAGATGAGGCAATTTCTGCTGATCATTCAAGGGTGAAGGTATAACACTGGCCTTTGAATAATCAATTCACAGCAATTTGTTTCATTCCTAAGGAGCTTAATACTAATATAAGAAAAAAAATGTACTGTCCTTTTCAAAAATTCGAATACAATGCACAGTATCAGTAGCGGTTCACCCCTGAGTATTGGTCTCTATAAAAAAAAACTATAATGGTGTCATTTGAATCAACATATTTGATGTATTTATTTTATGTACTAAATCCATTTCCAAGTCCTATCTGAATTTTTTTAATCTTCCTACAAAATGTACTCAAGTGTGAAAAGCCTATAAGAGAATACAAGACTAGCCATAATATTGATTGCTTTCCAACGAGTTATCGAAAGGTGTTACAATTGATGGTGTACCAGCTCTTTTCTTTTGCAATTGTCCGGACTTTCTTAAACGACATACTGCTGTCGGTTGGGGGTTAATACCTGGTGAGGATACCTGGTATTAATGCGATAGGCATACTCAAATACCTCAATCTGGCGAAATATTATTTTTGTTTTTTAATTAAATCCCATTTAACACTTAAAACAAAAAATTTTTACTTAAAGAAGGTTATGCGGTTAATGTAGTATAACACTTTAACTCCAATTGTTTATTTTTTTATTTTATTGCCATTTTTATGCTATCGCAGGCTATGCATTCAAGGCTATCGACCACCGAACACACGACTACAAAATTCGCTGGCTACAAAAGTAGCCAACAACTTAATTATTATAACGATTACAGCTACAAAATAAAAATCTGTTTTGACACGTTGAACATAACCTTAACAAAGCATAATAAACTAATTTTTGTTAAAGTGAAATAAATGAATAAATAAAATTTAAGAAAACTAAAAAGGCAATTAAATAATAAACTAAAAAAAAAATATTAATTATATAAATAAATGAAATACGTAAATGAAAATTAAATAAAAAATGTCAACAGATGATTATTTTCAGTGGAGCAACTTAAATTTTTTCGCATTTTTAATGTGTATATTTCATGTATTGCGTTTTTAAACACCTTTTTCATGCATCGTATTGTATTGGCAGCACTAAACTGTTTATTGTCGCTAAGAAAAATAGAAATTAGCCTAAGTTGGCTACGGGCTACAAAAGTAGTCGTGTGTTCGGTAGTCGTGTTGTTGTTTCATTTTTAATTTATTATTTAATTGCCTTTTTAGTTTCTTAAATTTTTATAAGTTTTCTTCAGACATTTGTTGTTTTTTATTTCCTCACAATTTCACTTACAAAAAATATATTTTGTTTAGGTTATGTTCAACGTGTCAAAACATATGTTTATTTTGTAGCTGTAGTCGTTATTATAATTAAGTAGCTGGCTACTTGGCTACTTTCGTAGCCAGCGATTTTTGTAGTCGTATGTTCGGTGTTCGATAGCCTTTGTTGTGTTTATAGCATTAGCCTAAGTTGGCTACGGGCTACAAAAGTAGTCGTGTGGTCAGTAGTCGTGTTGCTACTAAAATAATTATCCTCATATGCACACATGTATTCTATTTTTGACAATTTGTGGTCGATGGTCGGTAGCCTTTAATGTGTTTATAGCATTAAATTAAACAGAATGCAATATAGAAGCAAAATAGTTTCAGAATAGTTTGCTTTAAATATTAAAACATGTATGATACCAATGTTTGGTTTGAAAGCCATCATTAAAGTTTTGAATTACTAAATTTTATTTTTTATTTTTTGTTTCTATGCCGTATGTACTTTTAAACCTTATTTTTGCAATACATTGTGTGACTATGTGGAATAGATTTTTTTTGTTGTGCGACTGTATGTGTGTTATTATAATTGACAGACAATTACATTAATGGGACACAAATGGCAAATTAATTAGTTTCAGGCCATATCATGGTCATTTATTTAAAACAATTACATGCCAAAAAGCACAGTATTAACAGCAAAAACAACAACATCTACAGCCATTAGCAACAGTCGCAAAACATATGCAAACAAGACAAAACAATAACAAAAAAAGAATATTTTTTAAAGAAACCCATACAGCGTGTATCTCATATTTAAGAACAAAAAGAAAAAAACAAACCCACAACATAACATACTATTGTATGTGTTTCGCTTTTATTTATGTTTTTTATTTTATTTTAATAAATGTATGTATACATGCATATATAATATGTATAATAACAACAACAGTAATAAAACTATTAATAAGAGGAAAAGAACAATAACGACATTGTTTTGTCATCAAAAACCAATATATTGTATATTGTAATACAACATAAGTGCAGGTCTTTGATAAAATGCCGCCGTTAAACGAGTACAAGTACTTACATACTCGTATGCTTGTAAGGAGTTACAAAAAATGCCCTCTAAAAAAAGGCAAAAAACCAAAAATTAAAATGAATTTAGTTTAATTTAGAAACCTAAACCAAAAATTGGTATTTTCTCAAAACAAAACAAAAAGAAAAACTTTTAAATTTTAAAATAAAATTTTATTTTTTTTTTCACTGTGTGTAATGGATCTCAATATACAATAGATAGCAAAGTATCTGAATGTTTGAAGTAAAGAATAAAGAATTTAAATTAAATTAAATAATTAAATTTTCGAATAAATTTAAAGTTTTGCGGCTACTTAAGCTCTAGCTGAACGGTGTTTAGAATCATTCCTAGGACGTTCATATGTTTCAGAAAGTTGGTTATTGAGATCTGGGGTAAATTGTTGTATTTCATTGTTTCCTTAAATTTTAAACGGTTTTCTACCTATAGGCCTAAACAGGGGAAAAGAAGGTAAAAAAGATCGAATTTTTTTTTTTAGTTTTTTTTTGCGATGTTGGTCTTAAAGATGACGTTATTTTGATTTTATAGCTGCACAATTTTTGTTCTTCATGACAAGAGCTTTGCAACTTTGCCTCAAAAAGTAAATTAAAATTCCGAACGGTTTACAAGATATGAGCCTGAGAAAATGATAACCTTTTTTGCAAAAATGAAACCGAGGCCACAAATATTTGGGGGCCCATTACGAAATATTTCATGACTTTGAGCATGAGTTTACGTTTCTGTGCGAGCGCTCGTACCGCTATATCACGACCCCCCTACGACTCTGATATCCAACACTGCAGAAAATCATGTAAAGAATTAAAATTTTCTTTTTTTTTTGAAGTCGTTTTAAATCAAAAATAACGTGTAAAAATTTAAATTTCTACATGACGAACCGTGTTATTTCAAAATTGTGTAAAAAAAGACCTTGTAAAAAAAGAATTTACTGTTCTTACTTTGTATTACATAAAAAATATATCAAACAATTCCAGTTAAAGATTTTAGAAAGTGTAAGGATATATGACAGGATATGGAAACCATGTCCATACGTTATATGGGTTCAAAATACTCTTTATCGGCTTAAAAAATATTCGTTTGACGTTACTATTATTGACGAAAAGCTGAAATAGTCGGACTATTTTCATTTTGGTTTTCTACTTGTCTTCTTTGACCACAAATTGCATGCACTGCCAATCTTGACACACTGTGCTCATCGACACAGAGTGAAGCATGTTTGGGTATGGAATTATATTGTTTTTTGAGTTTGGCTAACATTTCTTGATTCATGAGCTATTATTTTAAAAAGACAGGTGGTGTTTTTTCTTAACAATAATTATTTTTATTCGCAACTAATAACTCCTTGGAAAGCAAGTTAAGAAGGGATGACAATAAATTAAGCAGTTATACTCAATATTGTCTTGAGACAATGTTATTTTTTTATTATTTTCGTTTACAGCCCACCATGTTCTTTATCTGTTTTTCTTGGCTAATAAAATTAATTTCAAATAAGACAGTATAACTGCGAATTAAAAAAAAATAAATTCACTTGTCAAAGTTAGTTCCAACTTCCGAGAGAAATGTTCCAAATTTTGTAACTAAAAATTTCTATAATTTAAAAAAGAAATGATTTCTCTCTGAAAATGGTATTTTATCACGTAGTGATGTCCGTATATGGTTATTTTTTTTTTTTTTTTTTTTTTTTTGTGTTGCACTGTGTATCTATCTAGTCTTAATTATTGTTATAACCATTTGGTAAATATATGCATATGTTGATTGGCATACTTCCCCTCCCTATGTAGTAACATATATTGATTGCATTAATTGTAATTTTATGAACTTATGAACACTTGTATATGTAAAGTTCAATCTTGCTTGTTAAAGACACCTTTTAAAAGAAGTACACGAAATAGAGAAAAGAAAAAACCAAAAGAATTCACATTTACAAAAATGTACACAATTAACCGCATAATATGTATTTTATTTAGAAATAAATACTCGTACTAAAACAAAAAGTTCAATTGCTGAGTTCAAAAACGTGAGTTTCATATAAATGAAATATGTATGTATTTGTAAAATATTTCTGAATTAAAGGTATATTTCTTATGTGATAAATGATATTCTTATATTCGTAAATTAACACTAAGCGAAACAAATCTTAAAGCATATTAATAAAAATGCATGAAAAAATAAATGATTTTAGCCCATGTCTTTTTGTATAGGTTTTCAGAATTAAAATAAAAAAAGTATGTCATACATCTGGAGAATAAAGTGTTTTTGTTCCCTGTTCGCTGTTTTTATTTTTTTCTTTTATAAGAGTCCAGTATTCATGCGATGACTCCTACTCATGCAATACTGGTTTTAGGAAAATATGGGAAGAAACTGTATAGGGATTTAACGTGCGCACCTGTCAGTAGACTTAATCACATGCCGTCCGTTGCCGGAGCGGTAGTCGAATTCAATGCGTCCGACCACCGCCACCCGATGCCGGTACCCTCTAATTTCGACATGGACGAGGGCACGGCGCTCAGAAGAGAGCCCACAGCACCGAGTTGGCAATTTAGCACCACCACTGTCTGGGTAGTGACACCCCCCTTGCTGAGGGGTTTCTATCTAGCACTACTACAACCACTACGTGTACTTCCCGAGGGACCGCACCTAAACCATCAGGCCGGTCAGCCTCACTTCTCGAATGACAGAGAAGCCCAGGCTAACCGAGGGCTCCTGATGCCCGTAGTACCAGATTAAGGCATCTCTGGTCAGTCCTTGAGAACGCCAGAAATGCTAGCCACGCGCACTTAAAGGGACAAGCACCCCAAGCACGCGTGGCATAACGGCCGCAACACACCACCAACATTACCAACCATTCTCTACCTATAGCGAGCGCCAGACCACTCAGTGCTATTTAATTTAAACTTATTCGTTTTATAAGCTACCAAAAAACACTCACAGGAAGATTTTTCCATAAACGAGCCTTACGCGTAAGCACATTGATAAACATATTCGATCTTCCGAGAAAACCCAAAATAGACTTTAAAGCACCGGTTCATACATGAGAGTTGTATTTCATTTTGGGTCGAATAAAGTTCTTGTAAATATTAAGAATATTAGATGAAGTGAAGTCTTAAAAAACCGAGGTACTTGATATCAACCAGAAAAAACTTCACTGATCCTTCAATTCCATATCCTCCTCAGTCTCTGCAGGATGAATTGTTATCGTCTGTTGTAGCTTGGGAGACATTTCTTCTCCATTAACTTATAAGGTTTTCTTTCTTGTGTTTTTCTCCTTCTATTGGCTTACTTCGACTACTATGTACTACTTTTCTCACATATTTAAAGAGCATCTTTAAATGTACTTTTACGTGGTAATTTCTTTGTATTCTTCTTTTCATCGACAATATAGCGTCTCAGAACGTAAAACAGCACAACTTGAATACATGGCTCTAAAGACATCAACTTTTCCTTGCATTTCGTGACTAGCTGCGCGAATAACTAAATCGATAACAAATATTATGATATCATAACCTGTAGTTATCTCTGCTGCATTCTCTACAACCGTTTATATAGCGAAAACCTTCGCCTAAAAAATACTGGCATAATCTGAAAGTTTTTACGATTCTGTAATTTTCAGTTCCTTACAGAAAACGACTTCATCAATTCTAGGTTCATCCATGCTCAAAACAAACTTAAGATTAAATTTCTGCCAGAACTGTACTACTTATCATTTTAAGAAAGAAAGACATTTTTTGGTCCTTTTTGGATAATAATTTATCAAAATTTGAATATGTTGATACTAGATATAAATAAATGATAATATACGTACTCGTATATCGTATGTATGAACCAATTACTTGATCTTGGCTTTGTTCTTGATAGTGAACTTAACTTTAATGCTCATTTTGATTATATAATACCTACCTACCTAATACTGCATTTTCTTTTATAAGAAGAAATTGTAATTGTATATTACATTTGTCCGCTCTAGATTGGAGTACTGTTCTTTTGTGTGGAATCCTTATTATGCAGTGCATTCTAATAGAACTGAAATGATTCAAAAGAAATTTGTGAGATTTGCTCTTCATGATCGTAGTCTTTTGATGCCTACCTCATATTATGCCCGTTGCTTTCTGCTAGGCTTAAAGCCACTTTATTTAAGAAGAGTAACCTAATTAATGGTATTATTGATTGTAATTATTTGCTTAATTTGATTAGTTTCTGCATATCCGTCAGATCACTCAGGTTTATTAATTTATTTTATGTAACATCTCATATTACTAATTATGCTATGAATGAGCCTATAACTAGAGTATTAACTACTTTAAATAAACTGAATGTTGTTATTAATGTAGATTTTTATATTTAGAAAATAAGGATATTGGGGGTCGTGGTATAGCGGTTAGAGCTATCGCACAGAAACTCAAACGACCAAGGTTCAAATCCCAGCGACAGAGAAAACATTTTTTAAAATGATAAAATTGCGGTTTTTAAAAAAATTATAATTAAAAAAATAATAATAATAATAAGGGGTCCCCCGCCTTCACCAAGAAGGACTATTATCAAAAAAACTGCTCTCTGACATTTCCAGTCTATTCCACCAGTAACGAATGATCAGGAGTACAGCGCCACCTTCCATGGATGGAACAATTGCTGTTGATCATTCAAAAGTGAAGGTATAACACTGACCTTTGAATGATGAAAATTGACAGAAACTTGTCCCTTTGACATAAGGCGCATAACATGTCTAACTATAATTTCAAATTCCAATACAATGCACGGCATAAGTAGGGGTTTACCTCTGAGTATTGCTCTTAATAAAAAAGGACATTATTAGTTTATTTTTAAAATAATTATTGTTGTAGCCTGGAAGGATATTTTAAATCCATTGGTGAAATAAATAAATAAATAAAATCATTTCACTCTATTTCACCTTTGGCATTGACATAAAAAAACGAGTGCTCAGGAGAAAGCGCCACCTACTGGGAAGTAGTAGATAAAAGCTACCTACCTAGCCCAGATCCTCACCACAATCAACATCCAACGACAGATGGGGCAATTGATGTTAATCATTCAATTGTGAAGGTATAACACTGGCCTTTGGGTGATTATCAAATTGACAACAACTTGTCTTATTCGTAACGCGCTTAATAAGAAAAACTCTATCCTATCCTGAACAAATTCCATACAACACAGAATGAGTAAGGGTTTACTTCTGAGTATTGGTCTCAACTAAAAAAAATCAGCCTACAAATCTTTAATGAAAAGTGATTCGAGCGACTTTGAAATTATTGCCGATGAGTTTATAAAGAGTTTATTGATCTGTAAAATTTAGCTATAACTTCACCTTCCACAGCATAATTTAGATTTCTTTCCTAATAATTTGGTGAAGGGATTCTATTAAAACATTTCTTCTATAGTCTATGTTACGCTTGTTAATACCGGGGCAAGCGAAATCCAAGCTTTCTGGAGGAAAACTACAAAGAGATATCCTTCAGGCAAACAAAAATAAAAGTTACAGTGACCAAATATTATATTACAACGAAATACCAACATAATTTTCTTTTAAACATTTTAATTTTGCTTATACTTATATTATCATTATTCGTTTTTCTACAAAGAAATGGCAAAGTTTCCTTTTTTATTACACACTTTAATCTAGATTTAATTCGTAAAAAATTATGAATGAAAATTAAATCTAAGGAAACAGACCTTTCTAGGTAGTAAAAACTTTATGTGTTGGTACTCCAAAATCTCGTATTTATCTTTGTCTTTTTCCATCTACTCCTAATTAAAACTCCTTAAAGGGAAAATAAAAATAAAATTTAAGGGGAACCATTAATTTTATTTCATGCTTAATTAATGCAAATTTAAAATAATGTTTTTAAAATGCGCTCATAAATGAATGAAAAGAAGACTGCTACACAACTCTTGTGGAATAAATTTAACTATTTCCTTCCAGAATAAATAAAAAAAATATTATATTGTTTCGATTATGGAAAAACGCTGTGTTAAAAGATTGTAAAACTCTTTATTTTTTTAACAAAAAAACAGCCCTACAACTTTTATGTCATTTTGTAGAAATTATTTGCTTTAAAAGGTTGATGTTGTTTCTTTTTATATATATAATATTTTGGTTGTTTAGGCGGAATCTTTTATGACTTTGAAGTGCAAAATTATATTGGATAGTAAAAAAAGCCATTAATAAAATTATAAATAAAAAAAGATACAAGAAATACTAAATGCAGGTGTTTGTTAAGTAGCTGATCGGAAGCTTCAAAAAGTTATAAGATTGTTTTTTTTTTGCTTTATTTTGTTTAAATTTGTATTTTACCATTTATGTACATACGAATACATATGATGTGTAGATTATTTAATTAAGGAAATGAGTAGAAGAAAAAGAAAAGAAACTTCTGCAAATAATCACAATTTCTTAAAAAAACGCGTATATGTATTCAGACCAGAAATGAGCAGATGATTGAGGTAGTCTCTGGATAATTATATTTTACAACGTGCGAATGTATTATTATTATTGGTTATAAACTATTTTTTTACAGAACAAAAGTAAAATTTTCAACAAAATAAAAAAAAGAAGAGGAAGAGCTTGTTTACAATAATATATTTATTTGTGTACAACGGCCAACTACAGTGTTGCTTTTATTTGACAATTCTATGTTAAGTGCTGCTTTTCTGAAAAAAACAAAATTAAAATTGATCACACCTTTCCTGGGGCTCGAACCCGAGTCTTCAGCACTTAACATAAATTGCGCCGGGCTATGGCACTGCGCTCTAACCACCACGACCACCGTCGTACATATCATTCATGTCGACTAATGTAGATAAGGTGGAATAAAGGGTAAAAAACAAAATAAATTGTAATTCTGTTTCATCCAAATAAGATGACAATTACAAGAACAGCAATGATGGTAAGAAAAGGAGAATATGATAGAAACTGTTGTGCGACTTTACTTCGACTAACTCATACAAGTGTATGTATGCGATTTCCAAAAAAGTATGAGTTAAATAGTTGATGTTTGGTCTCGAATATACACAGGACACAAAGAACTCTGATGAGACTACCGTAGCTGGAGTCGAAAACAATTGTTCAGTTTGGCTAGTGTACTATTCCTTCACGGACATCATTTCTTCTTTAATTACCAAAAATATTCATTGCCGTTAACTTTGATCTAATAAAAGCGTTTCTGACAAAAACAAAATAGATTCTATTTCTCGACTGCATTCTCCAGCGTTTTTATACATACATATGTCAATTTGTTTAGAAGAAACCTCATGCCCTAGTTCTGTTTAATGATTGTCATTATCCCTTTATCAACGAATTTAAACGGAAAGATACCCAGCCCAATACTTCAACATCTGTATCACTAAGTAACATCAATAATACCACCAGCAATAACAACAATAGAATTCGTAACAACATCCAGTGTATCACAGCTAACACCAATGGTAGAAGCTACACCAGCTATAACATTTCTTTAGAAAACGACATGTACAGCAACAAGTAGAACAACAACAACATTTTCGCCTATAACAACAATAACAACATTACTGAAGCAAACGTCGGACTGTAGTAGAACAGAAATATAAAATTTAAATTGGAAAAACATTAATGAATTGCTTTTAAATTCTCTTGGGATGTAATTCTCATTTAGTGTGTAAGTTTTTGAACATAAGAGTTTATAGTTTTTATTACTACTTTTTGGAAAAAGTCTCCTGACAGAGACGAAATTGCCCCAGAGACATACTTATCCCCATATCCATTCATATTTGTTATTTTTTCATATAACATAACATACAGGGTGTCCAAGAACTCAACAACAACAAGCCGAAACGGGGAGACAGGATTGATTGTAACCAATGATGCCAACTTGGTGCGTTTCGCACCATTTTTGGTGCTTTTTTAAAACTCTTGTGCAAAAAATTCCTTAGCAGGTACGTGGTGCGCTTTTTTTTTTTGATGGCTCCAAAGCAAATTTCAGTGTGAGAAAAAAATTTTTGTACAATAAATACACCTGTTTTAATATCAATATTACTGATTTATTAATATGGAATAATTATTAAAAGTTGTTGGTCTCTTTTTAAAAAGTATTATACAGAATTTATAAAATTAATATACAAAAATGTCATCTTATACAAAGTTTGCATTCAAACTTATGCACAAACTTGTGAAGAATTTTTTTATGTTTTTTTGTTTAATTATATTGTAAAAGACTGTTTAATAGTTACATATTTAATATGAAGATATTACACTAAAATAAAAATAAATTTTTTAAAATATTAAAAAAAGGATAAATACTGAACCTTACTAATAAACGTTAATTTTTTTTAATATTTTGTTTGTATAGAATTTATGAAATTAAAATATTTGTTTAGTTTTAAATTTTTTTTACTCTATCAGGTATGTTCTGAAAATCACTTTTTGTAGGAGTGATTTCAAATCACGAGAAAGGTGTTCTGAGCACAAAATTTTTTGAAATTTTGTGATTTGAAATCGTCAGGTAAATTCCTGTCGATATTAAATCACTTGCCTTTTTAAACACTATTTTACTTACAATTGGGCGAAAAAAGTAAAACAAACATATAACATCATTTGTTCTTTATTTATTTAAAAAAAAAATTATAATTTCATGCAGAAAAATTCTAAAATTTGCAAATTTTAAAACACATTACAATTTTCATAAAATTTTTTGATTTGTTTACATTTTTCACAATTTGCTTTTATTTTTCAAAGCGATTTTTGGAGTTGCCAGATTTACAACATGTTATTTTATTTTATGTATAATTTGACCAAATTTGTCAATTAAATTAATTATTAAAAACTAAAATTTATAAAATTTGTTCATAAAAATTAATATAATGTAAAATAGTTTACATAGATTGGTTAATTTTTGAAATATAAATGTGCGATTTTAATGCAAATGCCAGCAATGAATCTGGCAGCTCTATAAACAACACAAAAGAGCTTAAAGTTTGTGGTTTAGAACAATGAAAAACACTTCTAAAAACAAAAAAGCTCGTGATTTTCAGAACACCTAAGAATTTCTTGCGTGATTTTAAACTTTCATGTGATTTGAAATCACGTGATTTTCAGAACATGCCTGTATTTTTTATTTTCTAAAACCCCTAAACTATAAAATATTGCTATACATATTTAAAAAAACTGATTTTACTTTTATGCATAATGAATTTATTGAACATTCTAAAAAAAATTCTGAACTTGGTGCATTTTTTTTAAAACGGAGCATTTTGTTCTCCATTTTGGTGCGCTTTGAAACTTCAAACTTGACAATGCTGATTATAACCATTATGAGAAAAGTCAGGAAAAAAAATCTATCCCATGCAGTTTGAAAGTTATGGGCATTAAAGAAAAACTTAGAAATTTGGTCAAACTGTAACCATTTTTCGGTTATTGTCGTTAATTTTTATTATTTATTTTTTTTTTGTTCATTTAAACTTTGGAATCGTAACCCTAAATAACATTTGTAGAACCACAGTCAAAAATAATTACGCAATTGCCCCAAGCTATGAAGTTAAAATTTTCAAAATTTATCGACTTTGAAAGGCCCTCCTTTAAAAAAAAAATGTACTAAAGTACCTTGGTAAGTGCCATTAAAAGTTCACGCATTTAATCAGGATTGTAAAATGGTACAATACTTGTTAGTTTCATGCTAAAAAAAACGAGTAAAAAAATAAAAACCTCAAGTAACCCGAATTTTTGCTAATCCATTTTACTCAGTTCAAATATTTTTTATTCGTTAATTAATACGTTTCGGCTTGACATTGAGTTCTGGGACACCCTGTATAGATAAAAGACTTATTAGACAACAAATGTACGGTATAAAACTTTATACTATAATACTGCCCGGACTAAGTAAGTAATTCCACCTCATGTCGTCTTATATCAAAGATATATTTTAGCAGTCATTGATTCTTAGCACTAAATTGTTGTATTCATTCCGCATAAAATCATTTTAATATTGCAAACTTCCTGAAAACTTCCAAACACTTCAAAATGAACCAGAAATGAAAATAATGTGGTTTTTGTTTATACTCATACTTTCTTATCTTTAAATGTTATTGAACGCCTTAAAACACAAAAATTTAATATTAAAAACTCTTAAAAATTATTGCGTTTTGGTAACTTTTCTTTGTGCGAAAAAATTACGTGTCAAGATAAAGCGTTTGTACATTAACACCCTTTTCAAAAAGATGTTTTTTTTTTCTTTTTCTTTGGCGCTGGTAGAAATCAAAGGGTGTTAAGAAACAGACGATGCCAAAAGAATATCAAATTCAACACTTTTAACAAAAGATCATTTACACATTTTTAATATTTCATGCAGACAAAAATTAACAACAAAAAAACACATTTTCTTTTTTAAATTTTAAAGTCAGAACAACAGAAAGAAAAAAAAACAAATAAACTAAAAACCAAATTAATTTTTTAATCCATTTAAAAATCTTGCTCAGCCTTAAAAAAAATTAAAGAAATCAAGCTTCGATTTAAAAGCTTTTGCGTGTTATTAAAAGAAGTCGTGAAAGATGAGAAACGAGAAAACGATCATGCCAACATATTCTCGATATTTCATTAATAAATAACACCCCGAAAATGTTAGAAAGAATGAAAAACGAAACGCATCGTGTTATTAGAAAGGAAGAATGTTTATGTCAAAAACATACAATATTACTTTAATGTTTTAAAATTAATAAAAAAAATTGAAAAAAAGAAATAATGAATACGAAATGATACTGATAAGTTTGTAAATATAACTTTTTTGTGTTTTTTTTTTACATAGAAAATGCGTGATATTGGAAATATTTCAAAAACTCAGGTGTTTCGATTTCGTAAAACTAAAAACAAACAAATTTTATATTTTATCGGCGCCACACCCTGCTGCGTTAGATATGTACATCGTTGGTCTCAGGTAGAAAGGCCCTAACTCACATTTTTTCAAAACTTACTTTTTTTCAGTAAATCCAATGCATTTTAGAAATATTCCGCTCCTCACAAAGAATGTTTACAATATTATTAAAAATAACGATATTACAAGCAATTGTACAGCATTTAATAAAAAGTTATATATTAATAATTACAGTATCTGTTGTATTTTTACCGCCTCCTGTAAATTTTAAATTATTTGAGTTAGGGCCTTTCTACCTGAGACCAACGACATATTTCGTTTTTGTTATGTTCAGTATATACATCTCATTAGTTTTAAGTAAAATCAATAAGAAGGATATGTTTTCATTGATACAAAAAAAAATCGGATTTTTTTTATAAAGAAAAGAAATGTCATATTCCATAATATTTCCATTTTCATGAACCTCAGGAAAGCTGTTTTAAAATCCTCTACATTCTTAATTGGATGATTTTTAAATCAATGTGTTATTATACATAAATATGTATACGAGTAGTATGTATATTAGAGCGTACCACCTTATAAGGAAAAAAACTGATGTTTTGCCCTTAATGGCTATTGACCTCAACATTGATTGGTCTTTTCAAGGCAAAAACATTAAAATATCAATTTTTGTTGCCGAACATAGGGGTCGATTTTTTAGTTCTTTCGTTATATCTTTGGCATTTACAGTCCGATCTTTCTGTAAGATATTCGAAACAACAGTTAAGAACAGGCCTATAATTAAAATTTCTTGTTAAATATTTTTATGAAAAATTTTATGCATCTATACCTACGTACAATTGACATCGCCATCACGTGAGATAACACGGCCATTGAATTTGTAGCGCAAAAGAGCCATTGTTTCATTAGCTGTGTGGCAAGTGGCATCGTCCTGTTAAAACCACATATCGTTCCACCTCGGGCCATAAAAAGTTAGTTCGTTATCATCTCATGATAGCGAACACTATTCACAGTAACAGTGGACGGCTCTTCGGCCACAAACTCTGCAGTACGAGCTGTACAAGTATGCACTGGTGTTTTCACATCTCCTACAGGTCACATCTTCACCGGTTTGCTCAAAATTTTGCACGATTTTTCCGATTATATGCACATTTGGACGATTAAATTGATCGAAAAAATCACGAAGTGCATGATATGCATTCTGATTTGAACGCCCCTATTGATAATAAGCCTGAATAACTTAAACGCGTTGCTCGATTGTGTATCTTTCCATGTTTTAAATTGAGTTAGTCTGAAATTGAGTGTATCAAATGAAGTGCAGAAAAAAACTTGACATTTAGGTGTGGTTCACATTCAATATCGGCCCTTTAAATTTAGCCACCCGATATTTGGCATATGACATGTCCATTTTTTTACAGGCGGTTTTTTTGATTTAACATATCGTCGTGCGGGAGTTTAAGTGCTCTATACGATACGCTATAAAATAAACCAACTGTCAGCAACGAAATACAGCTTTAGTCTGATAGTCGCCGCAGTTGAAAAAAATGTGTTAAACTGACAAGCATAATTTTCTCATATAAACTTATATTGTAATAACCTACATACTCCATATAGCGTAAAAATTACTATATTTTTATTTAAATTATTAAATTAATAAAAAAAAAAATTAATTTTTTATATATCAAAAAAATTACGTATTGTGGTGCTGTCATTGCCGTATTAGTTTGAAACGCCGTCAAATATTTTCTAATGGATTTGGTCTTGACGAAACTTATTTATGCATGTCAGATGAAATTGGAATGTAGTTTAATTTTAATTTTTATTGATGCTTCGTCAGCCGACTTTAGTTGTAATTAATGTTGAACGTAAATAATAATGCTGTAAGAAGTCTTATAATTTAATTTCTAATAGATTAACTGATAGACAGAAATAAAGTCTTATGACGGGCCCTCATGTATTTAATAATATATTGAAAAAAAAATTAAAAGCCTATCTTCTTTGTAAACCTATAACATTATACGCATTGCCCAATTTTGTACAATTTTCTTTACATACTGTATATACGATATTACGACTTGCACCAATACCCAGTTTTTATTTATATTCTGATATTTAATGTACTTCTTAGGCTGAATGATTAAATTTAAAATTCACATTAAGTGTCAAAAACGTGACTCGATAATGATGTCCATTTAACAAACCAATCATTATGGTAATATTTCATTAAATGAAATGAAATTTTTTAAAAAATTAATTGCCATAAACAATCAACTTAAATTGAATAAATTTTTATTTGTGCACCACGAACTTCAACGAAACGAGTTATTTTTTTTTTTTTAAATTTTCATTGAATTAAATGCTCTTCGTTTTTTTTTTTATTCAGGTGTTGGGGTTGTTTTTTTTTCTTGTAATGAATTGATTTTTTCTTTTTATTAATTTACATTTAATGGCATTTTGGAAATATTTTAATTATATTTTAATGTCAAGTGTTCAAATTGAAAAAAAAAAATAAAATAAAATTTAGTAATCGAATGAGACGTTATATTTTGTATATGCTTGATGACTATTGATCGATATCGATAAGTATGGTTTGGCAGCTGATAATGCCAAACTACTTATATGTAAAGATTTTTGTTCTATAACACAGTGTATACAATAATTGTATACATTATTGGCCATTTGAACAAATTTTCAGAGTTACGGCCTAGCTTCCCACACCATAAGTACCGAGACCTACGGACTTGAAAACCTTATTTATTGCATTCAGTTATTCTCAGGACTTTTGCCAGAAAACGGCTAAGAGGTAGTTGCCGAAAGAAATATTTATTTCAAATTTCATTTTTTTCAAGATGTCAGAGAGGGGGTTTGAATCCGAAGCTCGCGTCTAGTAAGCCAAACATACTATACCACGGCGACCACAGTGTCTACACCTGATATCAACTCTGATATATGTAATATGCAGCAAAAGGCAGTCAAGATAACGAAGTTAATTTGTTAATTTTTTTTATTTTTATTTGAGACCAATACTCGGGGGTAAACCCCTACTAAATGCTGTGCATTGCATTGAAATTTTTTGGAAAGGACGTACATTACATATATTTTGTATTATATTACTATTAGGGTATTCAATTATTCGACTTTTTTCTTTGGTCGATTAATCGAGTGAGTAATTATTCGGGTTTTTTCTTGATCGATTAATCGAATAAAATTTCAAAATTGTTCGGTTAATCGTATTTTGTTTTATATAAAATAAAATACCAATTTTGTGTATTATTAAAACATTTTATTCAAAAAAACAAATAATAGTAACCAAAACATAGTAATGTGTATTGTAGGAAATGTAATGAGATGATATATTTTACTTTCAAACATATTAAGTGTGTTTCTTTACTTTTTGGGTAAAGTTCGGGAAATAGAGAGTAAACAATAATTTCTCTCTATAAGAGACAAATTTGCCCAAAAGTACGGGAACGCAAAAAAGCAAATATTTTACCCATTCACTTAAAAATATGAAAACACACAACTTTATGTCACACACACACGCATATTGAACATGTACTTTCGCAAAAACAAACGACAATAATTAGACTTATACATGTTAACTAAGGCAAATATAAATTTTTTATATAAATATTGAATTAAATTATACTATAAGCCTTTCACTGCAGGTTTATAAATATTTTTTAATTCAACTTTTGAAATTTTTTTTAGTTTTTGAACCTTTCATTTTTCTATTATTTTTTAAACAGCTGATTATTTGTTTACTTGCACAAACTAGCCCGAAGAAAAAGTACGGGCTATTTCGTGCATGAAGAAGAAGAATGTTACTCTCTCAAAAATTCTCTCATTTACCCAAATTTTGTGTACGGGAACGCTTTTTGGTAAAATTGGGATCCCGCGGGCGCCCAATGTAGAGTAAAGAAACAGACCTATTATTGAAAAACTAAACCATAAATAATAAATTAATTAATTTTAATATTTGAGATCATATATATAACGATTTAATATATAAAAGTAATAATTTACTACTTCGTATGCAATAAAAATATTAAATAAGTAATTAAAAATAATTCATATTATGAGTTAAAAATTAGTTAAAAAAAGTGTGCCCTTCTATTAAAGTAGTCTTTTAAAAAAAGGATGTAATTTATATGTTTAGCTTTCAACCGATTGTTTTCTTTAGTTTTAATAAAACTCGATTTTGAGATCACTCTCTCGCTGATTGTAGATGTTAGAGAAATTGAGAGAAGTGCATGGAAAAGAATATATAATTTTTCGGTTCTGTTTTTGGTTTTTTCTAAATATAAGAAATCACCTATTAAATCATTGCAGCCTCTTTTAGGTTTTTTGAAATTTTGTACACATTTAATTGCCTCATTGAATTGTGATAATCGATTATTTTCGTTTATTTCAATTAAATCTTCTGCAATCATATCATCATCTGACACATTTTGTTCCATATTTTCTAAAAACATTCTCAAAAACAATTTGTTTGAAAAATCTTTTGTTTCAGATTTTGTGCAATATTTTTAAAAAAAGTGAAAATGTACCAGAATTTAGATATAAAATAAGTGTACTAAGTAGTTCTACAAGTCTTTCATTTATTCGAATCTTAAGCCTTTCTAATAAATAATTTGAAAAAGGCTTGTTTGCATTTTCCATTGTTTAATAACAAATTGTGTAATGCCTTCTAAATCTATCAATGTAGCAGAATCCTTGCCGAGCTCCTTAACAGTGGCATTATTCAAATTTGATAAAACTTTAATTTCCATAACTGTAAAAGTCATCAAACCAAAATCAGATAGAACGTAATTTACGTATTTACAAATACGAAGAAAATTTTCAATAATGGTAGATAAAGACGACCATCGATGCTTTACATCATGTACAAGACGAATTTCTTTTCTTTTCTTGCAGCATAACATATGTTTGCAATTTCTTTTGTTTTTCATTAGATATATTAAATATTTTACAACACTTAGCAAGTTTATTAATACCATTTATTATTTCTATAAATAAAGTATTTTTTTATATGGATTAATCGATTAATCATAAGAAATTATTCGAGTTATTCGTTATTCGAAATTTGACTATTTTTAATTGTTCGAACAATTATTTGAACAAAATTTTTCGATTAATCGATTAACGATTAATCGTTTGAATACCCTAATTACTATTAAGCTCCTTAGGAATGAGACAAATTATTGTGAATTGCTTCATTCAAAAGCCAGTATTAAACCTACGCCCTTAAATGATCAACAGGAATTGCCTCATCGTTGCATATTGATTGTGTGGTGAGTGCCTTCGCTATGTAGGTTCAGTAGGTTTATTTATGATCTGCTTTTCTCCTGATCATTCATTTTTTGTTGACATTGCTAAAGGTGGAATAGAATGGAATGTCGGAAAGGGGTTTTTTGTAGATGGTTTTCGAGGAGGGGGGGGGGGGAACCTCTTATTTTTAAATTATAATTTTGAAAAAACCGCAAACTAACTTTGATCTAATTAAAGCGTTTCGGACGAAACAAAAAAAAATAACTTTTTCATTAATCACCTTTGCTGAGATTTGAACCTGGGCCGTTTGAGTTTTTGTGCGAGCGATCTAACCACTATTCCACCCACCTTCTAGTTAGAATTAACGGATTTCATAATTGCCTGACTGCTGTTCTGTAAGCGTTTTTTTTTTTTTTTTTTTTGTTTTGATTGGAAAGATTTAATCCCAAATTTTGTTTACAATTTTTCAAATTCATAGATGTTTTTGAGTTTTATTTTCTCATTTTATATATCAAAAAATCATATTTTATAAGAATTAAAATAAGACCTCAGTTTTAAAAATAGCTATAAAGACAAGTAATTTATTTACGTTCTAATTCAAATAAAATTTTTTCATAAAACACAACTTGAAAACAACACAATAGAAATTGTTCGCTTTATTCTTAAAACCAATTCTTCCTCCCAAAGTTTATATTTTCCTACAAATGTTAGATATCTTCTGCAAATTGTTTGTTTTCTTATCAAATCGCTATTAAGAGTTAATAAATAAGCTGTCTTGGTACATTTAAATTCAATTTAATCTTTATTTAGTCTTATGTTTTAATTTGGTACTCTGTTTGATAACTGGTGTTCACGTTCAGAGCTGTTCTTTTAAGTACTTGAGAAAGTTCCCAATATTATTACGGTGTCGATTAATTGAAAATTTTGAATATTTCTCGGAGACAAAAAAAAAATACATCCCAGTTGGCACAATCGTTGTACACGACATGGTCGTCAAGGACATCGCGGAGGTGTGCGTGCATGATATTTTGTGGTCTATTTCCGTGAAGTTACTTATCGATGAGAAACAGAACGTTGACGACATGCTTGCATAGTTTGTGAAATGTGTGGGCGACGACAAGCTCAGTGAATCCTGTACAATTTTTGCATTATTTGTTTAAAAATATCGTTCTCGAATTGTTCTGGCTGTCACACATCATGGAAGACGGGATGTTAATTCTTTAAAATTTTTTTTGTTTATAAAGAAAGTTCAAACACATACGTTTTGGTATTTGTATTTGTGGTAAACAGCTGTAAAAGCTCTTACAGTTTTGAATTGATTGATCTTCGTTTCATTGCAAAGTAATCAGCAAATATTATTGTCTCCGAGTTCTGATTGGCTGTTGTGCCCTCGTTGATGTGTAGGCACAAGGTACTTTTGTAACATCTCGCAATTTGTGCATATGGCTTGGACACAACTGGTTTAAAGTGAATAATTTTTTATTTTTTATACAAACCCGTTGTGACAGGTTCTCATTTAGAAAAGAAAATAAAATTCTTAATGAAAGAAACCATCAAACTTGTTAAATATCGTAATTTCTTTTGAATTTTATTTTTTTATCTCTGAAATGTAACGATGACCACAACTTGTTTTTCTTTTTTAAGAAAAATTTCCGTCAAATTAAATCTCACTACCTACTGGATAGAATCAAGAAAACGTCTTAAATATTTTCTTTTTATACAAAAAATAAAAAATAAATAATTTTTTTTTCAACATTTTTACTAAATATGGTCAATGAGTAGGCTGTATTATTTTCTTTAAAGATAACAGCAGAGAAAGAAATACGTATAAAAATAAATAAAATACAAATTAAATAAATGGCCATCTATAGAAGAATTCTAGAAAAATGATTCCTATTACAATGGCGCCTAAAAGTCTGAAGAACACCTGCATCATTTTATTTAACAACTGTAGTGGAAAAAAAATGTATGAAAAGAAGCCAACGCAAACGAAATAACAAAATAAACTGCGAGTACTGACAATAACACTGTTGTTTACTTCTACGAGTATATTGTAGAACATGCAACATATTGCATTTTTACTACGCAAACAATACGGCAAGAATTGTAGCTGCTGCAACAATATCAACCCACAATGGCGCTGCAGACATTATAAAATACGATTTAACTCTTACAATTGTCTAGTAAAAAACGTTTATACTCTTCTACTCTTATATTTCTACATTTAATTTCGTTTAATTCAAAAGCAAGAACAAAAAAACCAAAAAAAAGAACACTAAAACGTGCTTATTTGTTGTACATTAGGGCGGGTCGATTTGTAGGGACGTAAACAAAAAATCTCTGCGGACTTTTGGCAAAAGCAAAAAACATTTAATTTGATAGGACTTTTAACTGTCTTTTACAAATTGTGGGGGCCTCTCATACATTTAGACTCGATTGGAGCACTTTAAATGGGTCAAAGTAGGATTTTTAAAAGTTTTACCTGCGGGTCAAAATAAGGAACATTAGAATTCATTTTGGAGGTATGTCTCTTTGGGCAAAGTTTCTTATTTTGATCCCTAGAATACGATTTTCCTTGTCACTTGGGCGATTTTTAAATCGACCCGCCTTATTGTTCATGTATATGAGTGCATGTAGTATACGTTTCGATACTGTTTCTTCATTATAATCTTCCTCGTTTTTACAATTTTTAATGTTTGTCTGTTAAAATTACTTTAGAATTCAAGAATATAACAAGAACCACACCATCAACACGTTATAAAGATTAAAATTGTCTGTTTTAGTATTCGCCTCAGTGCAGTTTTATTGCACGATGGGAATATGTTCGTTGAGGTGGAATAGTCATTCAGTCAACGAATGTTTTTGGTGCTAATAAATACAGTTTCTAGTCTGTCTTACACCAACACTATTACTAATATAAAAATCTAAAACAAAATTGTGTGAAAAAAAAAAATTCCAGAAATATTATACGAAACAAACAACAAGAAGATGCGTGGGCCTTAAAGGAAAAGAATATAAGTACATATGTATGTATATATTATGATTTTTTTAACTATTTTATAATTTTGAACTTTGGATTCCCTTCACAGAAAAAACAAAAAATATTCAGTCCTATAACAGATTCCGTTAGAAATGTTTTGAATTTCATATTTACCATTCCGTTCGAAATTGTTTTTGGTGCTTCAGATTCCGATCATTTTCTCCAAACCAAAAAAAAATTGTTTTTATCTAAATAATGTGGTCACATGCTATCATTTAACGAAACAAAAATACAGTTGCTTTAATCCATATATGGGATATTCCAAGTCAAATCAACCAATGGGTGTAACCCACCCCCTCAGAATTATATGATTTTTTGTGGAAATATAGTATATTATAGAACTAAATTAAATACAAAGTTTGGGAGCTCTGACACATCTGGATTCGGAAATATGAGGTCTTGAAAATCGGAAAACAGTACAAAAATGCACAAAGTTATACTTACTTAATTGCAATTTTCTTAAAAAGTATTATAGGTATGCATCTCGTAAAAGTCGCATTTGAAAGGGTATTTAATTCCCTTTGATTTAAAGTGCAACATGATTTATTCTTTGAAAAAATCAAAGGTCAATTTCTTTACCTATAAGTCGGAAGCCTATATCTCCGAAAGCGACCTTTTTAAAAATTTGAAAAAAAAAATTATGCCAAAGATAGTTTCGTTCTCCGCCGTCCACTTTTCGTTCTATAATTTTTACTGACACAAAAATAATTCAGACCAAATTTATAGATTTTAGCTTTCACCGTTATCAAGATATAACGAAATCAATATTGAGTTTGTGCGGGGGTGGCACCGCACAGTGGAAAATTTTAGTCTTTATCGGATCAAAAATCTGTAACTTTTTAATTCTTGGAGATAAAGTTCTGAATATTTACACGAATAATCTTAAATGTATTTTCTATTATTCTGTAAAACATGAACCAAATTAAGCCAGAACTTATAACAGAATTAAGGCAAGAAATTTATTTTTTGCATATAGAGATGACTTGTACATGTATTTGGTACAAAATCGCTATTTTGTGGTTACTTCATCAATTAAAGCGTATCTTCATTCAAACCTTTTGCAAGTTTGGCGGATGGTTTTCTTACACTTGTTAAGAATTTGAAAACATTAGTGGCTGATCGCGAACATTTTCTAGAGTGATGTAAACGATATTTTTTGTAGCCTTTATTGCGCGACTCTTGTGCGTCTTGGGACAGCAGACCAATAGGCAACACTGCATGTATCAATATTTTGTGGAGAGATGCTTGCTGTTTCCATTGCATATTCGTAAAATTTTTCAGAGTTTATTACTAAATCAGACGATAAAACTTGAAGAATGATGTGAAACTTTTTTATTAATTCTTCATCTACTCCAGTTATATCAGCAGATCGCGAAAAATTAATAAAAAAATCTTCTAGTGGTATTACCATCATTGCTGTTACCACTTCCTTGCCTTGGCTTATCAATAATTAATTTTAACTCTTCACAAAAACGTTTTTGTATATTAGCTTTTTTACTGCTTTATGATTTTCAGTTAACGCTGAACATTTGTGGAATTCACTATTGTATCCAATGTGCAAAATCATTTCTGTTCATCTTATCCACGCATGGAGGATCGATAAGCCATAGTTAATAGCATTTTCATCTTATGGTCTTGCAGGTACTCTCTCTAAGTTATTCATTTGAGTAGGTGTCGCTTTGCATATGGTACATGATGAACTTAATGGAGTATTTGTTAAAACTTGTGCTACTTTACCATCAATTATTGTAAGAAACAGTTTATGGTTTACAGTTACATATTTTTTGTTCTTTGAGGTAATAGTTGGTGACAATAACTTTATTTGAGTATCAATTTTATCTACCACTTCTTTAGTTATTGCTGGTGTCTCTTTGCAAAGTTCTATTTAAATGGGGCGACAATATCGAACAAATGAGCAGACTAAATTTTTCCAAATAATATCACCTGTTTCTTCGCTTACAAGTTTAATTGGTACTAAAAATGTTATAAATAGATTTGCATCAGAAATTAGATAAGATTCCTCTGAAACGATTGTTTACATTCTGATTGACCTCACGAGCCATCACAATCCCATTTACAGCAGAGAGTTAGGTTTATTAAGCTTTTATTCTCCACAGCATCAATCACTAAAATCCTGGTTGAAGTGTGATCTTGTAAAGACTTAACTCTAGCATAAGCATTTGTTACTTCTAATAAATTTGGTAGAAGGCAGCAACTTTTTTTTGCTTCGTGATTTTTATAGTATGGAGGAAGAACAGTATATTTTTTTGCATCATAAGATTTCTTAAGTATATGTATTGTGCTTTTGTCAAGTCAAGACCAATAAATACACTTAACGCCTCTAATTCATCGCAACATTCACCCTTTCTTTTCAAGTTTAGAAGAAGATAGCAATGCAATGCTACTTTAGAAAAAATCATTTGTTCAATTATCTAAATAATTTAGTTTTTTAACATTATTGACTGTAACTTCTGTTTAGGCACGAAGATGCAGCTAATATTTTTAAAGTATTTTATAAATATATTAAACTTTAAAGTCTTATACATATGAGTGTAGAGCTAAGCAGAGCTCCTAATTAAAAGCCTTACCGAAGTTTTTACATGCAGCCAAAACAGCATTACATCATACAGGAGCTAAAATTTCAAATGTTTTCACTAAAACCTGATCCACTATTTATAAATTCGGAATCTACATCACATTACCTTTCAAATAAGGTATATAACTTCTTAATTGTAATATGAGTTATATTAAAAATTTGCTGTTAAATATGTTTTATTCTTATAGTAATAAATCGTTCTCATTAAAAGCTGTGAATACGGCCCTTATTTCCGAGTATTACTATTGACGAAATATCAAATATTTTCCTTAAATTATTAAGTTCAACATCTTAGCTTTTCGATAAAAAATAAATTATGGTGCAATTCCAACCTTTCTAAAAATGAATTATGGGCTGGCCTTACTCTAGGATTTTTCACTGTGCACCGCCTAGTTGCAATATTTTTAAATTTATATAATTAGCCTATATACATAGGTTTCTCCATACAAACAGGGAGATAAAGTAAAAATTTCAAGAATATCGGCTCAGCCGTGAAAAATGTCTTAAACATGAATATCCTTTGAAATGCGATAACCGGATAAATCGAGTATTTAAAAACTTCAAATGAAAAGAGACAGAAATATCAATATTAAAAAATGGAAATATTGCATTTGTGCAAGTTTTAGTTGCATATTTTGAAAACGGAATGCGTTAAAAACGTTAACCTCTATGTAAGTAACTTTGATATTACACAGAAAAAATATAAAGTCAATATCAATTAACAATTAATTGTCGTACTATGTTTGCACTACCAATTAAATTGTTTACTATGTAGTTTTGTCCTTACAAACAACATTAATAATATCAACTATCACTTCGAGTGTTGTTACAACAGTGTAGCCAATTAAAATTTTAATTGTATCTACCAAAAATGAAACAAAACAAGAACTTATCCGCATAAGCATTTCCATTTGTGTGTTTAATTAACAAAATTGATTGTATTAACTAAATAATTACTTGGGAAAATTAAATCAAACCAATTAACTTTTTAGTTAAACTTTTTCCGGCAAAAATTTTTTCTGTGTAGAATCAATATTTAGCCAAAATATTGGCTTTATCAAAGCAGTAGGCGTGACACCTGTCATACGAAGTTTAGTTTTTATGTGATGTATTCGGAAAATGCTGGCTACCAAATTGTTTGTATTTTTTAAGAGTGACTCCTACTATTAAAATATGGCTTTATTAAAGGAGAAGGCTGGCACCTGTTATAGAAATTAAAATTTTTTGTACATACTTATTTATGTAAAATTTTTTTTTTTATTGAGGCCAGCACTCAGGAGGTGACCTCTACTAATGCAATACATTGTGCTGGTCTAGGAAAAAATGAGTGGAAGAGGGAAAGATCGTATGGACCTTTCAATTAAACTCACTAATATCATATTTGATATCAGTCAGAAAAAAAACAAAGGTCCTACTTTAAAATGCGAACCGGTATGAAATCGGTTGCTGTTAATTGATTATTCAATGGCCAGTGTTATACCTTCACCACAGAACAATCCAACAGTTTTTCTCCCTGATCCAGGCCTTGGGATACTACTCAGTAACTGCTCCTCAACTGTCTTTGTGGCATTGGAGACCCTGCCAGAGTGCTATTGCTCTCCTTCAGCTTAGCCAGTTGAGTCCTTGCAGTGTAAGCCTTTACACCACGACAAGGTGATTATCCCCATGTTTGGTTTTATTTTTACTTACTATTACAATAGGCGTAACATGGACTTTTTTTAAACTTTGAGCATGAAATAAATCGTGCCTAGTAAAAACTTGTGACTAGTTTAAAGAAATTAGAAATTATTTTTTAATTTTTCTATTTTGTACTACGAATTGTGTAGAGTATTTTAGGACATTAAAAAAGAAAACAAATATTCAAATACTGTGCTTTATTGCCTCATCGGTATATTACTGAATCCGAGATTTAGCGATATTTTTACAACATTTTAAGAAAATCATAGATTTCTTTCGTCATTTATTTTATTGCAAATACTTTCAATGTAATAAATCAAATACATGTTCTTTGTCATTGACAAGTACAAGATCACTTTTTAAAATTTTAAATGACAATGACATCTCAACAGAAACAAAAAACAGACCATTCCAAAACTAAAAAGTTACATATCTACATATACTCGTATGTATATGCAGCATGCATCATATTGCAAGTTTAACAACTACTCTTCAACACTAAATACAGCACATTTTTCCTTTACAAAGAGCTATTAAATAATAAAAAAAATCAGTAAAAGAAAACGTTATTAAACTGATATGGATATTAAAAACATTGACTTTAAAGGACATTTCAAAAGGAACCATTGCAGTTGGAAGTTCAGCCAGAATGTATTCAAAAGAATGCCGAATACTTGAAACAAAATCACAAGTAATTTTTATTTGAAAGACATACGAGTATGCAATGACAGTTTACATAGGAGATGTTACAAAACAAATGAAGCCGCTTTTTAATGGTACGTACGTATCAGTATTCTTAAATGGAAATACAATGTTGTACGAGTATACAAAATAATTAAAAATATTTACATGCAATCATTGATTAAAAAAAATTATAAATCAAATCAACTTTAAGAAACTGTTTACACAAAAGATTAAGGAAGCAACGTTTAGTTCAAAGGAATTCTAAAATAATTGCAATTTATGACTAAAACAAAAATCAATCGGCTACGCCCCCCAAAAGCTGTATCTTTTATATGATTTTTTTTTTGTGTTTGCCTTATACTCTACGTACGAGTACCCTGCAAAAAGTGCGACTACTCCATGCACGTGTGTAAAATGTACTCCATGATGGACCATGACTAGTAACATCCTTTACCCATTATGCATGTAAAAAAGTGACCCATTTTACATTGCGATGTCCTAGGAGAGGACCAGGTCCAACCAAATATAACATAAGAGTAACCTCAAAACTACTCCCATGTAACTACTCCGTGAATTATACAATTGAGATTAGTTTCATAACTACTTCATGTATATATTCCATGGATCAACTTTTGAAGTTATTTTGATAACTACTTTATGTCATTAATTCATGGACTACTAACAGAAGACTATTTCCTACAAACCTTTAAAATTATAAATCAAGTTTCAATTATATTTTTTTAACACTTTTTAAGCCCTAATATATTTTATTACTACACTTATGTATACACAGACAGCGTTACCATTCAGTAAATTTTTAACTTAAATGTGTCGCCAGTGTTACCCAATTGTAAATTTTACTTCAAACATACAAAAAAGTACACAATTTAATTACATAGGACTATTCTGGTAACTACTCACCTGGGTTATGTAGTCCAATTTTTTTTGCAGGGTAATAGCAAAAATTTTGTTTGTACCATGGCCCATTAATACATGTCATTGCATCTCTCAGGCTTATTTTATGTACACAAACCTGAAAATGTCAAAGTTTGTTTACATTTGTATGTTTACAACCCTGCAAAAAGTGCGACTACTCCATGCACGTGTGTAAAATGTACTCCATGATGGACCATGACTAGTAACATCCTTAACCCATTATGCATGTAAAAAAGTGACCCATTTTACATTGCGATGTCCTAGGAGAGGACCAGGTCCAACCAAATATAACATAAGAGTAACCTCAAAACTACTCTCATGTAACTACTCCGTGAATTATACAATTGAGATTAGTTTCATAACTACTTCAGGTATATACTCCATGGATCAACTTTTGTAGTTATTTTGGTATCTACTTTATGTCGTTAATTCATGGACTACTAACAGAAGACTATTTCCTACAAACCTTTAAAATTTAAATCAAATTTTAATTACATTTTTTTAACACTTTTTAAACACAAACTTTGAGAAAAACTGAACATGAATGCCGCCAGCGTTACCATTCAGTAATTTTTTAACTTAAATGTGTCCCCAGTGTTACCCAATTGTAAATTTTACTTCAAACATACAAAAAAGTACACTATTTTATTACATAGGACTATTCTGGTAACTACTCATCTGGGTTATGTAGTCCAATTTTTTTTGCAGGGAATCAGTAGCTATTTCTAGCCAAAGTTGACTACTTTTTTCTTCCATGCAAAAAAATATACATATTTTCGTTTTTGTCAGAAAACGTTTTAATTAGATCAAAGTTAACTGCAATGAATATTTTTTAGTAATTAAAGAAGAGTCTTCAGCACTTAATATACATATTTTCGTTCTTTGTTTCCTTATTTTTTTCTTTAAGGAGAAAAATGTAATTTTATTATAAATGAATAATGATAATAATAAATGTTATTTTAATCTTTAATGCTGATTAAGCTTTAACTAAACATTGTAATATTTTAGGTTCAAGCAGGATAATATATTTCAAATTATAGCCTTCCAAATTTTTTTTTAATCTACATATTTTGGTCCTTACATACATACATACATAATTGGCCAGTACAACCCTGTGTCAGGGTCACGGCCTAGCTTCTCGCAGCACTCATACTGTGTGTGTTAATTTTTATCCATGAGTACCGGGACCTACAGTTAAAAGTCACTTCCGAACGACAGTTTTGAGAAGCTTTTTCATGGCAAATAATTACTCTCCGAACTTTTGCCAAAAGAGGTAGTCGCCGAAATTTTCGTAAAATAATTTATTATTTTGAGACCATTTCCCTGGTTAATTTAACTACAAGGGGAACAGTCGGTAATGGCTTCTACTTATAAGTAAATAGGTAAGTAGTTTTGTAAACTTGAAAATCATTATGAAAAACCTAACAGGAGTCATATTTGAATTTTGTAGTTACGCGAGCGGTCCCAAAATTAGACGACCTAATAAAGAATATACAGAAAATTTGAAAAGAAAAATATTCTTTATTTTTCAACTTTAACTTCCATACCCTGTTTATAGTAAAAGTCATTAACTCCGTCATAAACTACATTGTTGCCAAATATTTCACTAGTGGGCAATTTTTTTTTTTTTTGGTTTGGAATAAAAAATAATCCGAAGTAGCTAAATCTGGTGAATAACCTGCTTGATAAAGCAATTTGAACTTTTTTATTTATTGATTTTGATCATCGCAATAGTGTATTACATAACAATGTACTGAAGGTGTTTGTTCGTTATAGAAACCACAGGAATTTATTGGATAACATGCATTCATAGCGCTCAGAATTGACTGCCATTGGCCTTCTTTGGGCGTTTTCAAAAAAATAAGAACCAATAATTATGGGTGCCCCATATACGGCATGTCTGTATATTCCCGTAACCACAGAGCGATAAATGAGCCTCATCGCTGAAGCCTCATTGCGATATTCTGCGTTGTCCATGGCCCTGAGACTTCAGATCTTGAGTGATATGGAGATACAAGTCCAAATGCAAAATTCGCCGCAATAAGTTGGAACACAATCCCAAATGTTGAGCACGTCGAGGAATTATCAAATTTGAATTTTGTCGAATGTCGACCATAATCGGCTCGTAAAGCGCTAAGCGAAAATACAGAAGAATCACCATCCCTATTCCAAAATGGCGAACCTGCAATAAAAAAGAGTTATGAGAGGGCGTTTACGTTTGACACTGGTCGAATATCAGAGTTTTACTTTCTCAACCTCAAATTGGATAACCCGTTATAACAGTTTATGTGTGATCTGGTACATTGTCTTGATGCAATAACACTGACTTTTTTTTCTTTAATTTCATCACTTAATTAAATGTCAATAAATAATGCCTTAAATCGGCAACACACTCTTTTTATTCAGGCGTATGAATCTGCCTTATAGGAATAATTATGACTAGTTCCAGTGGTGTAGTGGTGGTGGTACGCAGTTTAGTAATAGAGACCTCTCTCGTGCGACGAAATTAACACTCTACAAGTCGCTTATTCTACCGGTGCATCTCTACGGTGCGGAAGCATGAACGCTGTCTTGTGTCGATGCAGCGTTCCTGGGGGTGTTCGAGAGAAAAGTTCTTCGTAAGATCTTTGGTCCTCTAAGGCATGGCGATGAGTTTCGCATTAGGACCAACCATGAACTGTATGAGCTCCTCGGCGATGTGGGCGTTGTTCAGCCCATTAACATCCAGCGGCTACGCTGGCTCGGCCATATTGTTCGGATGGATGAATCCGCTCCAGCGAGAAAAGTTTTCGATGCGAAGGTCATCTAAGTAAGTAAGTTCCAGTGGTGTTATTTAACGCCGGTACACCTGGATCTATTAGGCATTATTCGAACCTTCATATCTTAATATATTGTTCTGCCGTCTAACACACATTACAGTAGATCCATATCTCATCTCTGATTATAAATTGATGCAAAAAATAGGCTTTATTGCGGTGAAGCCACGACAAACGTTGCAATAAAATATGTTTACGAACCTGTTACTGTTCCATTTTTCTCTACTCTCGTCATAAAATTTTCCGTATATGTAAAGAACTTTTTGAAATGCCCATTCTTACAGAATATCAGACAATTATCCAGTACCATTTTATGAAATTTCTTATTAGTTTGTGGCTTGTACTCCTCCATTAGTAGATGGTCTTGGCCTTTGTGGAATTTACCGTTTCGTTTTTATTTCGCTGCCGAACATTTTATGGTTATTAATGAACTAGCGACTCTCTAAAAGTAGTAGTCGCCGTGGTCTAGTGGTTGGTGTGTTGGCTTACTAAGACATGGGTCCTTGGTTCGACTCCGGGCTCTGACATCTTCAAAAAAAAAATATGAAAAAAATATTTCTTTCGGCGAGTACCTCTCAGCAGTCTTCTGGCAAAAGCTCTAAGAGTAACTAATTTCCATGGACAAGCTTCTCAAGTCTGTCGTTCGGAGTCGACATTAAATTGTAGGTCCCGGTACTCATGGATAAAAATTGGCACACACAACATGAGTGCTGCGAGAAGCTAGGCCATAATCCTGACACAGGGTTGTAAAGGCCAGTTATGTATTTATTTTATATCGAAATAGCTGTTTAAGAAGAGTTTTGTTATGAACACTGTGACACAAATATCTCGTACCGTAGATTAATAAAAGTTTCCGCTAAAATTAAAAAAAAAATCCTTCTCAGGTATTTTGGATCTTTAATATCTTTACTGATCCAATGTCTAAACGACTTATTAAAACAAATGTCGTTTGATTAAAATGAACAAGAAACAAAACGAGAAAGGGAACCCACAAAAAGGAAATCAGTCACAATTTATTTTTAATTGTTTGAGGTAATCGCCAGTAAATCCCATCGTCTTTTAAGAAAAATACCAAATCTTCTTACTAAATCAAGAAAAACGAGGAGAATAAGAAAAAATAAAAACATTTAACATTTTGTTTTAATTAATGACTTAAAAACACGCAGAAATTAGCGATGGCTAAATGCCAGACCCATTAACAATTGACCTGTAATATATGTATGAACACAATGTTTGGTAATAAAAATAAAGACTTAAAAGGTCTTTTTCGCTTTAAACCTTGATAAACGGTATTTTTTAAAACAAAGAAAAAAAAACAAAAAAGCATCGTTTTGAAACAACCAAACAAAATTGCCTCTAAGGCAGCAGTAAAGAAAACCAGTAAGAAAATTACAATCTGTCAAGCTCGAATATTTGTTAACCTACAATTCGAGGTTTGATCAGTGCAATCCAGCTTTAAAATTCATTTTTTTTTACTTTTAGTCATGTTGGAAGCAAACAATTTCAGTCTGCATTAAAATGAAGTCAATTCGTTTTAAGATAATGCCAATTTTTAAATATTAATTTTTAAATATTAATTTAAATTAAAATATTAATTTTTTGTAAAATATAAAAATTTGAAGGCAGATAGTTCGAATCTTTGTAAAATTAATTATGTTTGGCAATTTACAACAAGTTTTTGATATCTCTTTTCTTTGCTTAATTGCTTATTGTCTTTAAATCGCAAGCTTCTTCAGATTTAAGTCCCAAATAACAAATATTTGGTCTGTGTCTTTACTCTACATTGGGCTCCCGCGGGATCCAAATTTTACCGAAAAGCGTTCCTGTACACAAAATTTGGTTAAATGAGAAAAATGTTAAAAGACTGAACATATTCCAACTCACCATTAACAAAAAAAAATATAATTTGTAGTAAATGAATAAAATCTGAGATTAGTCTGCAGATAGCTTACACAAGATTAGGGTGCAAACGGGTGTACCTGAAATACCTGTATGTATTTACATTCACAAGCATTTCGGATTTTTTAAAGAATTCCAAACGCAGGAAAAGACTTTACCTTTTTCGGCTTCGAATTTCTATCTCGTTCTATATTTCAAAAATACTAGAGAATTACCCAAACAGTGAAATTGTTTTTGCTATTGATTATATAATATTGATTATATAATATGCTATTGATTGAATGATACACTCGATCCTTCTCTCACTTCACACCACTCTAACAAGTATGAAGTTGAGATTCTTGAACCTCAAGACAATTCGGATAATTGTACCATCTTTCTTATTCTCAAGGTTCATGTTTCACCAACGGCTATGAAACGCTTTTTTAACTATACTAGAGCATGTGGGCTGAGGTTAGGATTTCGTCATTTGTGTTGATGTCGTGGAAGAAATGATTTTGAATATAATAAATAAAACCTCAGTTCATACATAACTGATACTGTGTTTTGTCTAGCCAACTTTTACATTAGCCATTTTCTGAGTAAACCATATGTTCTTACAAATACTTATCGAGATTCTATCAAAAGATAATAATGCCCTTGTTTTTTTTAAATCCTGCCAGGCCAGCTGAGTGCCATTAATTAATTCCAATATCTAAATAACCTACTATTTCGTTCAAAAACAATGCATTTACTGTATATTTATCGACCCTTTCGTTACCGGGCCGGAACCAATACTAACTGGAAGTAGCCTACAGATAAAACGAACTGAAAAAATACAATGCAATGGCAGATAGAGGATTTTTTAACCTTGCAATGTTGTGTTATCTGAAATGTATTATGTTTTAAGTAAGTTAGGAAATGTTTCCCATATAAACAAATCAACAATAATTTTAATTTTTTAGCAATTTTCTTTCTAGTAACACTGTTTACGGCAACTCAACTGTTTTTGTGTATCAAGTTATTGTCAAACATGTTCAGTTTGGTCTATAATTTAATCATGAATCGATTTACCAATGAAAAACGCTTGCAGATTCCTGAAATTTAGTATCAACTCTCATGCTCTGGTGGATGAAGATCCAAAACCCATTTCTGTTTGAATATATACGTAAACAAGCAAAATTCACGTATTACTTATAGTGTAGAAAGTAGCCAGAAACATTGTAAGAAATGCCAATGCCTCCTGAAAAGTGCACTACTCTGCTGAGGGTAAGGCAGAAACGTCACTGTAAATGGCAATAGATTCTGTCCGATGAACACAAATCCTTTTTTTTGTTTTGCCTGAAATTAAAGAGCTGGCATTGGCTGGCATTTAGTTTCAACATGATGGTGCCACATGCCACATAACACTCTGAACAATGGCCCTTTTAGGAGGTGAGTTCGAAGAACAGTCAATTGACCGCCTAGGTCGTGCAAATTAGTGTATTTAGACTATTTTGAATCTATACTAAGACTCATGTCTATAGGCACAAGCCAGCAGCGGTTGACGTACTGGAAGCCAATATTGAGGAATTTGTTCATGAGATACCTGCCAATATGTTATAGAAAGTAGGAACCATTTGAGGAGTAGCCGCGTTCAATACTTACATGAAATAATCCTTAAACATTGAATTATACATATACGAGTGTGCAGATGATTTAATCCACTCAAAGATCTCATATTAGCGTTTTTTTTAGTCAAATCAGAAAACTTCTTAAAATTCGCCCAATGATGCTCCGATTTAAGAATTAATGATACTAAATCGCCCAATTAATTGATCGCTAGAGACTATATATGAAATTTTTACAAATTATTATGAGTATTTATTTATAAATTTGACAGTTTATTTCGCTACACTTTTAATATAAGTAATTATGAAGGAATCCAGTGTTTAAAATTATAAATAGAATTATCTTCAAAGCGGTAAAATTAAACAGTGGTTTGAAAAAGTCTTCTCACTAACTGCTGTGGTGTAGGGTATAAAAACTCTTAAGTTTAGGATAGAAAATAATTTAAATAAAAATTTTTCTTAATTACCTCAACAACACTCAAACTAAACAAGAAAAAAAACCAAGAAACAAACTATACAAGCAAATAAAGATTTAAATTGTTATTTAAAGTTATAAAAATAACAGGCGAGAGAAGGTTTGCTAAAAACAAAATTACACAAACAATAATTTAAAAAATATAAAAATTAGCGATGCTAAAAAAATTAATTTTCTTTCTTCTCCAAAAGGGTGAAATTAAAATATAATATTTTTTCAAGCTTCTAGTTTCTCAAATTTCATATAAAGAGTGGTTAAATTTTAAGGGCCGATGTTGATTTTGAATAAAACACAAATTATTTAGAAAATTATTGCCATTTCTCTTTATTATGATAACTTGGTATGGTTCAATTATGCATGGAACAAAATATCGGCCAAATGGCCGCTGCGATCTCGGCAATACACCTTTATCCGATATTCCAAATTTTCGATTTCGCTGAGGCCTAATTGAGGTTCTATGCGTTAATGTGCTGAATAATCTCATTCTGCAAAAGAACTTTTGTTTCGTTAGATGTGTGGAAAGTAGCACCGTCCTCGTTGAAACTACATATCGTCCACATCATAATGTTCATCAAAGACGAGTGAGAGGTGCATGTAGGTCACGGCAACGAGTTGAGGTGGACGGCTCTTCAATCACAGGCTCTTCAATCACAGCCGCAATATTTTCTGTGTGTTTTCACCTACAAGTCACATCTTCTCCGGTTTGCTCAAATTTTTGCACGTTTGTTCCGATTGTATGCACATTTGGACGATTAAATTGACCGAAAAAATCACGATATGCATTTTGATTTGAACGCCGATTTTGATAATAAGCCTGAACAACATTAACGCGTTGGTCGATTGTGTATCTTTCCATGGTTCAAATTGAGTTAATCTGAAATTGAGAATTGTCAAATGAAATGCAGAAAAAAACTCTAACGTTTAGGTGTGGTTCACATTGAACATCGGCCCTTAAAATTTAACCACCTGATACTTCTTCATACTAGTGATCGCCCACTGGTCCAAATTCGACAATAATTAAACGTTAAGTTTAATTGAAGCTTTCAATCGTATTATAAATATTACCTGCATAGACGGGAACCAACAGAAGCTTCAGCAAAATTATTTTGCAGAATAAACTGTTTCAAAAAATAGCATGAATGTTATATTCTAGTTCACATAGTGAAATTATTTCATAAGGAAACTTGAATTTATTGAAGAGAGAGGAGAAATATAAATCCTATGAAATGTAGCCTTTTCGTATACTCTGTGATTCACGTTTTTTTCTCTTTTCTAGTTCGTAAATGTAAAACCGAATTTATCAGTAAAAAAAAAAATAAAATTTAATAAAAAAAAACTTTCATTCGGATGCAGTTACGACTTCCGTGAATGTGAATCGAGCCCATACTTTTGTATACTGCCAGATATTATTTGTCAAAAAAAAGTCACATAATTACCAATTCAAAAGTAAAAGTATTGCCAAATTGTTTCATATTTAGTAGATAACAGGGTCTACTACGTATTTCAATACGGAAGAAAATACATGAGTTCGTTAGAATTCCTGCAAACAGAATAAATTTCAGAAAAAACAAGAAATAATAATGAAAATGAAGCAAAAATAACACTATGCGACAAATAAAGACTTTGGAAAAATGCACGAACTCCACGGTACAGGTTCGATTGTACTACCAAAAGTTATTAAAACATTGTACTCGGTTTGGTCAGATTGACTACCAAATTTTTTTTGTGAACCTCAAAAGATTTTGAAAAACACTGCATTACTCAAAAAAAGGTGTCCTCAGTTTTTGGCCAACAGCTAACTCAAACTTAAAGTTACTGCTTAACTATGTTCGGCAATAATGGAGTGAGGGTCTACTGTACAAATTTTAAAATATGTTTTGTGCAAAAAATTATTTTTTCTTGCATTTTTTTGCAAAAATGTACGAAAAAATTTTTACGTTTTTTACTTTTTTTCAGCATAACTTGCAGGGACACGTAATTTTTCACTAACAATATATGACAAAATTGTAGCCATTGTAAATCTCAACAACTTTCGGGAACATATAAATACAATCTGAATGTATCCAGGCATCCATAATTGTTTACAAAGACCAATTTGTACCCTAAAAATGTTATTTTTCACTACTTTTTTTAAATAATTTTTTTTTATCTATCTCCGTACGTAGATATCCAACTTCTATAACCAAAACGCGCTAAATTTAATTCAATTTGAAGTCGATTTACTATATACATACATAATATGTATTAAGAAAAACTTTATACATACATACATACATAACTGGCCTTTACAACCCTGTGTCAGGATTACGGCCTAGCTTCTCGCAGCACTCATGTTGTGTGTGTCAATTTTTATCCATGAGTACCGGGACCTGCAGTCGACTCCGAACGACAGATTTGAGAAGCTTGTTCATGGCAATTAGTTACTCTCAGAGCTTTTGCCAGAAGACTGCTGAGAGGTAGTCGCCGAAAGAAATATTTTTTTTTCATATTTCTTTTTTTGAAGATGTCAGAGCCTGGAGTTATTTCTTTTCTCCTCTTACTACTCTTATCACTCTTATTTGTTTTTTTTCAGAAGGAATCACATTTACCCAATTGGTTTCTGGATGAATGCATAGTTTCATTATGTACCTCTATTCTTTTCCTTGCCTAACCCAACTGTGAATTTAAGGTGAAAGTAAAGTACTGATACGGTATGGTATGGTACGGTAACGTTTATTAATATTTTTGAGAAAAACAATTTTTTTTTTTTTTGAAAACTTAGAAATAACTTGACATTCCAAAAAAAAAAGTTTCTCATAATTCTTGTCTGAAATTTTATTTCGAAATGTTCAAAATATTTTTAAAATTTTGCACAATTTTCTTTTTTCTAAAAATTATAAAAGCAAACACTACCTCAAGCATTTTGACAACAATTAACAATAGTTCAAGCTACAATGCAATTAATGCAGATACAAATTTTAATTTTCTAATTGTGGGAGGCTATCGAGAGCCTGAAGAAATGAAATTCATTAAATATATGGTTTCAATACGTACCCGCAATCCGCAACGATATTTTGGTGATAATCATTTTTGTGCCGGTACCATTATATCGAAAACAGAAATTTTAACAGCTGCCCACTGTGTAATGGAGTAAGTTAAATGAAATTTATAAATTTTTTTATTATTCTAATTGTTTGAATTAATTAATTATTAAAATAGCAGAAGACGTGTATTAACACCCGCCCGTCGTCTTTTACTAGTGGCTGGCACACTCAATCGTTTGGAACCTGCCAACACCACTGTACAATATCCAGCTAAAAGTGTTACAGCACATTCAAATTTTATACGCAACAATGAAAATGATATTGCGATTATACACTTGAAAGGTGAAATTCCCACTAATAATGAGAATATCCAAATATTGAAAATGGCGTCTGGGCCACCGCCTTACGGCTCAAATTGCACCATTATAGGATGGGGTCGCATCATCAGGGTAAGGCTAAAATATATTCATACTGTTAATTTAAACTATTTAAGTATTTACATCAGAAAGGTCCTTTGGCTGCCATACCTTTCCACTTGAGTGTTTACATTTATTATCCGGATGAATGCAAATATTTTATACACGACCACTATTATGATGGTGTCTTGTGTGCTGGCGATAGTGTACTTATTGATGAAGATCCGTGTCGTGGTGATAGTGGGGGACCTTTAATTTGTAACAATGAATTAACTGGTATTATATCCTGGACTATTGGCTGTGGCTCTAATCGTTTTCCCAGTTTATATACTGATGTTTGGCATCATCGTGATTGGATTGCTAAACATTTAAATACGGCTGTTAGTTTTTACATCAATTTTAAATTTATTTTTATACTCGTTGTCTCAGCAGTGTTGATGGTTTAGAAATAAATTACAAATTGAGCATAAAAATCGATATCGAATGTTTTTTTTAAAGACTGCGATGCCCACCAGAGTCACGGGCGAAAGTTATTGAAGTTATTGAAAAACTTTACGACTTTTGCTACCATGACTTTTCACTCACTGGTTTGAATCAAATATTTTTTTGTAAAAATATTTTCAAATTAATATACAGTCGAAACTCTCTGTAACGAACTCCTGTATAACGAAGTTTTCTTTATTGCGAAGCAATTATAAGAACACTGTGTTTTGGGTCTACTTTGTGTGTATTATAACCTCCATATAACGAATTTCCATATAGCGAATATTTCCTTATAACGAAGCATTTTTGCGACCGTAACTTCAAGATTGAAGCGTTTTAAATCTCCATATAACGAATTAGGTAAAACCGAACGCACTCACACAAAAAGAAATCGATGTCGCTTTGTGTTATTGGTGTTGTTATTGTTGCTCTGTGTGTACTTTGTTGCTTTCACAACGCACAAGCAGAGTCTGGTGCTTTGAATCGTTTATTTACCATAAAATTAAAAGTGATGGAACCACCGAACTATGCAATTGACAACTGGAATCATTACCATCTCTCACATTTCTTGCAGTCGCTATCCGTTTGCCTTTGCATTGAAGAAGAAAAGTGGAAAAATGTACTTCAAACCAAAATAACTGACTACTACAAATAAAAAGTGTTAAAAGGAACAATATTGTTTTTCTTTTCCATATAGCGAATTTTCTTTATAACGAAGTAAATATCCAGTCTCTTGGAATTCGTTATAGAGAGTTTCGACTGTATTTTACTGGTAAAATCATATGATAAGATTGGCCCACATCACTAAAATTTTACCCTAAATGTAAATAATTTTTATTTGTTGCGTATCCTTCCCTATGAAAAAAAATTTTTTTAAACCATAATTTCATGCAAATATAACATACAAGTAAACCCCAGTCAAACCAACAAGAAACCGTTTCTGTTTAATTATTTTTTGGCTAAAGGCCACTTAAAGAAAGGCATTAAGTTTCATTACACTTACTTACACGTGCTTATATCGTTGTACCAGAAAAAAAATAGCAGAAAAGTATACTCCTCTTTAATTTTACATAATTTTCCACTCTTTGTTCTTTAATTTTTATTTGCAGTCATTATTATAAAATTTGGTAGGCTGTAACTTACAATAAAATGAAACCAACAATTAAAGTCAGTTAAAGATCAGAAAAAATCACGAAATAATGTGAATTTGGAAAGAAAGAGGAACTTTTAAAAGTCAAATTTTTAAGATATATGAACAGTAATTAAAAATACCTACAGGATTGCTGCCGTAACAATACAAGTACTATTAAAAAGAAAACATTGTACGGACAGAGAGAGAGTAGAGTAGAAAACAGTCCCTAAATTATAATTTTGTTAAAGGAATACAGAATCGTATGTTCTTTTTTTATAATATACATATATTCATATGTATGTACGTATGTATGCATTACCAGCACGCACTATTCTTAAAAAGAATAAATGATGAACATGAAGGTAAAATAAAAGTAAGACACGAAACATGATTTCTTACTTTTCCATGAAATTTTAAACTAATGAAGACATCATGCACAACGAGTATTTTGTGCTTTAATTTTCTGGCTGATATTGATTTTTAATAATTCTTTTATTATATTTCGGGAACCTTTCAAATTATGTGTGTGCTGTTAACACAAGCATAAAATTATTGGCAAAGTCAAGATCTACACACACTTTTACATGTACATACGTATTTAAATTCTTAGCACCTGCAGACATAATTTTGTCTGCATGTCATAAATAAATTAGGTTTTGTTATTTAATATTATATTTTGTTAAATTAAACAAAAAAAAAAAAAAAAAAAAGAACAAGAGCCTAAAAAGAAATACAGCAGCCCATGTCATACTCTACATTGACATTATTTTACCAAAGCTTTCTTTTTGGTTTTCTGTTTTATAAGTAATTTATAACCACTACTGTTTCTTGCAAAGGGAAATTACTTCAAAAGTGTCAAATTACATGCAAAGTTGGCTAATTTACAAAAGCATTATATAAAATGTATGTTATTTTTTCTTGTTAAATTAAATAAATTTTTAAATATTCGCCAACAGCCATATTGGAATGCAGTTGTTAACCGAAAACAAAAGACTTAAGACACATACATGTCTCTAGTAAATGAGTAGAAAAAACAATATTTTTATTTTCTAATTATTTTCTTTCTACAGCACGGTTCTGTAATCCCAATCAGAAAGATTTTAATCGGAATTTGGAATATTCCACATTTATTAGCTGAAGAATTTTTTTCGTTTTATTTCGTGTAGCAAATGTTAGTGGAAACAACCAACAACAGGTATTTTGTTGTTAGAAGTTTTACGCTAAAAAACCAACATCAGCTGTTTTCTGTTTACAAAAGGAACAACCAGATTTGTTTTTTTTTTTTAATTATTCTAAAACGAACAAAAACTTTTAAACAAACGCAAAAGCATGATATAATGTTTGAAATGGCATTCAACCCTATGGTTTTGCAACCCTGTTTCTGTGCCGATTGTCAAATAAAAGCAACACTGTGGTTACCTATTGTAAACAAATACATAAATATGTATATTATTTTAAACAAGATGTTTCACTTCTTTTTTTTTTGTGAATAATTTTTTTCAAACTTGAAAATTTTACCCACATTTGTTAAAAATTCCTTCAAAAACGTTTTACAATTTCTATTGAAAGCAAAAATAAAAAACTTAATTTGTTTTTATTTTAAATACAAATTTTCAAGCGTTCTGAAAAGTTAGTTTTACAGGAAAAGGCTATTATTCCCCAGAACAACAGAACAATATCCAGAAGGGAATATTTTAGAGGTCAGTTTGAATGTTGTTAAGAAGTATAACCAGAATTTTGACACTAATATTAGAGAAGAACACTATAGGTAACCAAAGTTTTAATATGTAGCAACAAATAAGATTTCTAAAAAATGAGTCTCTTTAAAGAAAATCTATTATTTCTTGTTCCAATTTGTTTAACGTTAAAGGAAACATTTTAAATTAGAAATTGTTTATGGTCAAAATAAATAAAGAAGAAGAATAAACAAGATTTTGAAAATCTCAAATAAACCGCTGTTATTGGTTTGATAAAGCGAGACTACCTTATGATGATTATACCATGATTGAGCTTTTTTTTAACAATAAAATACACATTACACACAGGGTAAGTTCTTATAAAAAAATCCGGCAAAGAAACCGAAAAGTTAAAAACAATATTTTCATTTTTAAAATTAAATAAATTCCATTATTTATTGAAAATTCAATGAAAGCTACAGCAAATCATAGGGTGGTGGAAAACTAATTATCTCTTACACTATTCTTAATTTAAAAATATTTCTAAAGAATCTTTCGCTGCAATTTGCTAAGCTAAAGTAAAGTCAATCAGCTTACAGAACAGCGAACTACATCATTCATTGGCCTTTCGACATTAACCAAAACGCGCTAATTTCAGCTCATGAAAATATGAGATTTGTGATCTGAAACTTGCAAGTGATTCAAAGATTTTGCGCTTTTCAGTGGATGCGGGATTATAATCGAAAATAATATTATCAACATAGATGGGCATTTTTCAGTACCAGTACTTTTTCAGTATTTTCTTTTTTTACTGATTATTGAAAAGAAAAATCAGTATTCAGTAAATTTTACTGATTACTGAAAAGAGAAATCAGTATTCAGTAAAAAGTACTGTTTACTGAAAAGAGAAATCAGTATTCAGTAAAAAGTACTGATTACTGAAAAGAGAAATCAGTATTCAGTAAAAAGTACTGATTACTGAAAAGTGAAATCAGTATTCAGTAAAAAGTACTGATTTGTGTAAAAAAATTCAGTAAACATTAAATGACTGATGGTAGATACTGTGTGTTTTAGAAATGATATGTACGCATTGCTCACTTACATGAATAGTGGCATAACTGAAAAACTGAATTTCGAGGAATATTTCTTTTTTGTATGTTTTTACTCTTTTTAATTATGAAATGTGTTATTGGGTAAATAAAAACTGATTTATATAGCTGAGACTTCAAGTTCAGAAAATATTGAAAAATGTAAAATAAAATAATTTTTTCAGTTCTTAATTTTTTTCGAAATGCAGTTTTTCAGTTATACCACTATTAATGTAAGTGAGCAATGCGTACATATCATTTTTAAAACACACAGTATCTACCTACTATCAGTCATTTAATGTTTACTGAATTTTTTTACACAAATCAGTACTTTTGACTGAATACTGATTTCACTTTTCAGTAATCAGTACTTTTTACTGAATACTGATTTCTCTTTTCAGTAATCAGTAAAATTTACTGAATACTGATTTCTTTTTTCAGTAATCAGTACTTTTTACTGAATACTGATTTTTCTTTCCAGTAATCAGTAAAATTTACTGAATACTGATTTTTCTTTTCAATAATCAGTACTTTTTACTGAATACTGGTTTACGTATTGCAGTAAAAAAGTAATGCAGTATGCCCATGTATGATTATCAATATGTCATACATTTTGTAGAAAAGAAGACTCTATTACGCTGTTTGTGTTGCCTATTTTCGGGTTTTGTTTTGTAACATCTGTGATGTTAATTTTTTATTATATTTTTTTTATTTGAGACCAATACTCAGGGGTAAACCCCTACTAAATGCTGTGCATTGTATTGGAATTTTGGAAAGGACAGTACATATATTATTATTAATTATTATATTATTATTAAGCGCCTTAGGAATGAGACAAATTGCTGTGAATTGATCATTCAAAGGCTAGTGTTATACCTTCACCCTTGAATTATCAACAGCAATTGCCTCATCGTTCCATGTTGATTGTGTGGTGAGTGTGCATTCGCTGAGTAGGTTTAGCTGTTATCTGCTACTTCCCAATAGATGGCGCTTTTTCCCTGATCATTCGTTTTTTGTTGGCATTGGTTAAGGTGGAAAAGAGTGGAATTTTGGGCAGCGGTTTCTTTGTAGATGGTCTTTCTGGAGGGGGGGAACCTCTTATTTTTAAATTATAATTTTGAAAAAACCGCAAACTAACTTTTTCATTTTTCACCTCTTCTAGGATTTGAACCTGGGTCCTCTGAGCTTTTGTGTGAGCACTCTAACCACTATACCACGCACCCCCCAAAGTTTATTTATTTAAGGTTAGTAATTTATTACTGACCATATCAGGGATTGACCAGAGAAACCTACTCTAATCTGGTACTACGGGCATCAGAAAGCCCCCAGTTATGCCCTTCGGGGAGTACTCGTAGTGGTTGTGATATGCTGGGTTGTAGTTTAATCTCTTCAACAAGGAGGGTTGCTGCTTTCCAGGAAATGATAGTGACGAAATTGTTAACCCAATGTCCATGGGCTCTTCTCTTACCGGCGTGTCTTGGACATGTCCGAAATTGACGGGTACCGGATTTGGGTGGCGTTTGTTGGACGCTTAAATTCAACTACAGCCCAGTCAACATAGAGAAACTTCTCATATTACTAACCATGAAAAATTTTTCTTCGAAATACATGTGTCAGGTGTACTACCTAGCTTCTCGCAGCACTCATGGTGTGTGTGTCAATTTTTATCAATGAGTACCGGGACCTACAATTTAATGTCGACTCCGAACGACAGACTTGAGAAACTTGTTCAAGTCTGTCTCCCAGAGCTTTTATAAGAAGACTGCTAAGAGGTAATCGCTGAAAGATATATTTTTTCATATTTCTCTTTTTGTCAAGATGTCAGAGACGGGGCTCGTCTTAGTAATCAAACACACTAACCACTAGACCAAAACACATCAGAGATTTTATGGTTTTTCTGTCAATCTGCGTAGTAACTTGTAACGTTCAAACACTAAACTTTCGGTAGTTAAATTGGATTTTTTTTTTGTTAGTTGCCAGTAATTTACTTAACAAATGACTGCAAATTCTAATTTTGCATTAATATTTGTGACATCTTTTAATTCTTTGAATTAATTTTTAATTGTTACTTTTCCTATAAACAGATATTCACATATACTTATATTTGAAAAGTTCATTTAAGACAGCAAATAGCAATATCAGCAGCAACATTTTTTAACAATTTCTGTTTTTTATTTGTTTGTTTGTTGGTTTTGTTGGCTTGTTAAAACAACATGTGCAACTAGAAAAACTAGGGTACACCAAATAATTCTATGCAAGGATTTCGCGCACAAAACCCGCATATAAATTAAAAATCTCCGAGAAGAAATAAATAAATAAATAAAAACAAAAAGATTAACACAGAAAAGATTCACTTTACATGTTCAGCTAACAAAAATTGTTAGAATTGTGAGAATGAATAACAAAAACACAAAGAAAAAAATCGTGCAACAAAAAAAAAAACGATACAACCTACACACATAATTCATCCATAAGCCAACACGTACAACTGACCAGCCAACCAACTAGCCAACCCATTATGAAGGAAGAAACAAAATCCTCCTGAATTCATATATGTATGTTATTCATATGCACATGTGTATGTACACAAGTGTGTATGTACTCGCTGTGGCAAATTTTATTCCTTTAGCTGATTGTATTTTATCTTAAAATACTAAAATCGGCTTGAGGTTGTTATTTTTTCACTCTTCTGTTCAGCAATAGGAGGCAAAAATTATTCTCTACTCAAAGATTCTTTTTCTACAAATATTCTCTTTAGGAAATTTTTACAATAAGAATTGTCTTTTATGTTGGAGATTGCTTTTTAGTGTGCTTAACAGCAAGCCAACTTCTTGGCTAGACAAGTGCGTGGGCCAGCTAAACTTTACTTACTCGCCAGACTTCTAGACAAACAATTCACGCAGCTGCAATTTAAACTGTTCACTTTTTATCTTCGTTTATACTTATGATGGTGTTGTTGTTGTTGTTGTTGTTTTTGTTTTTATAAAAGTAACAACTATTTTCTTAAAAAGGGTTTTTTATGATTATTTTCTCTATTTATTCTAGGAATAATAATAATAATAATACTTCTGCTAAATCTACACTCAAAGACATCTGTGTCTGGGCATCTCTATACTTGCATTGTACTCGTATTTGCCGCAAGATGCAAACGATCGCCGTTTGTAGATGACTATTGGAGTATGGGTTGCAGCTGCAGGCGGTAAGTTTAGACAAATAGAAATAGAATCACGGGCACATACAGACAGACACTGACTGGTTTATTATACACAGACAGCAAAAAAAGAAAAGGAAGAAAACGACAGATATTCGCAATAACGACCACAAGCAATTGTCAAAAGCGTAGTTGCTTACGTACATAGTGGGATAGAAACGTTCTGGAATTCCTTGGAAATTAAATTTAATTATAAACAGGTGTTAATATGTTGATTGTAAGTGGCCAACAAAAAGGTATATGATAGAAAGAAATTCTATAACCATTTTTAGAAAGCTAAAAGAATTAAGAAATTCCTATTTTGAAAAGTAATTAAAATTTCAGTAATTAAAAGCTATTGATTTATGTACATACGAGATACAAGTACGACTATATGTAAATTTAGTTTTTACTTCTTTTATTATTTTAGTATTATGATGGAATTTTGACTTCAACCTGCAAGGTCATGTAGTTTTCATATAAAAAACAAAAGACTTAAGATGCATGTACAAGTCTTCAAAAATTCTTTTTAAGCTTAAAAACACTTTAATAATAATGTTGTTATTCGTTTGCCTGAACAAATTAAATTCTTCTAGAATTTTGTTTCGTTAACCGATGTCTTGAATTATAGTAACTTTACTTCTTCATACTCGTAGATGATCACAAAATTGAAGAATATATTAATGAAGAAAAAAAAATAAAGTTGGTAATGTTACAAAATGTTTAGCATTAATTCCATTGTTCGATTAAATCCAACTCCGATGGCATTTTAAATTATAGGTAGCCTGGACACACCTTTTTGGACAGTCCATACCTACTACTGCCTTATACTTATACAAAAACAAGTATGTGTTTGTTTGAAGTTTAGCAGTCTATCTAACTGTCTGAGCCGATTTCCTTAAAATCTTTACAATATCTCTCTCATACCAAGTAAACATTTGTTCATCTATATATTCAAAATTCTAACAGTGAGAGTCTCTAAATTTGATTCAAATAACTGTGTTAGTCAAAGCAAATTAAACTGGTCGACACAACTCTTGTTTAATTATGAAAAAAATACTGGGAGATTACCAACAGCTCTTCTTTTTTAAATATACAATTTTATTATTTTGACGAAAGGGTACAAAAACTTAATGCATATCGTCTATGGAATTAAAGAACGCTTTAACTGACAAAACCGTAAAAGTTCAATAGAGCCAAAAAACCTTTATGAAAGTAGAACAAAGACACTGGTATTTTTCAAAACGCAGACGGCGTAAGTGAATTTAGTGTTTTTTTTTTTTTTTTTTGTTTCGTCAGAAACGCTTTAATTAGATCAAAGTTAACTGCAATGAATATTTTTGGTAATTAAAGAAGAAATGATGTCCGTGAAGGAATAGTACACTAGCCAAACTGAACAATTGCGTTCGACTCCAGCTACGGTAGTCTCATCAGAGTTCTCTGTGTCCTGTGTATATTCTAGACCAAACATCAAATATTTAACTCATACTTTTCAAGAAATCACATGCTGAAATTATTTTCTTCCATATGTATGTACATACACTTGTATGAGTTAGTCGAAGTAAAGTCACACAACAGTTTCTATCATATTTTCCTTTTCTTACCATTATTGCTGTTCTTGTAATTGTCATCTTATTTGGATGAAACAGAATTACAATTTTATTTTTGTTTTTGCCCTCTTATTCCATTTTATCCACATTAGACGACATCGACGACATGTACGACTGTAGCCGTGGTGGTTAGAGTGCAGCGCCAGAAGCGTGCGCATAATAACTTAATGTGCTGGAGGCCCGAAGTTCGAGCCCCAGGAAAGGTCTGATCAATATTTTTATAATTTAATTTTTGTTTCGTCAGAAACGCTTTAATTAGATCAAAGTTAACCGGAATGAAAAAAAAATAAGTTTGTTATGCTTTGTTAAGGTTATGTTCAACGTGTCAAAACAGATGTTTATTTTATAGCTGTAGTCGTTATTATAATTAACTTGCTGGCTACTTGGCTACTTTTGTAGCCAGCGAATTTTGTAGGCGTGTGTTCAGTGGTCGATAGCCTTGAATGTGTTTGTAGCATAAGTAATGTTACTGAAAACTACATATATTTATGTATTTCATATACATACTTATGTGTATGAAAGAATCTAATCTCTGCTACAGTGCAGAGTGACAACATTAAAACATATTTATATTTTCGAGGTAATGAAAACTTGTCAGATTATGTTCATGTCAAGTATGCCACAGGATCCAAGCCATTTAAGAAGTGATATTTTATTTCATCACATTAAAAAAGAAAAAATTTTTTAAATAATTAATCAAAACTTAATTATTTTTGATTAATTTTATCAATTTCATATTATATTTGACCCTGCTTAGTAATTATTTTTTTCTTTGCTCTTTTATTTTTTTTTTTTTTGCCATTTTTCATTCGTGGAATCTTAAGAAAGAATTTTATTTGTTTGCCTTTTATTTAAAAAGAAATATTTACTATCATAAAAACGTGTTCATGTAAATCTTTTTAGCGTGAATTACAAAGCCACTAACAACTTTAAGTATAAAAGAAACTTTACAGTAAAAAATTCACAAGACATTTTAACAGGAATCGATAACAGTTGCAAACACAAAACTAAAATAAAGAAACCAAACGAAATGAAATAAAAAAATATCATACAAGTGTTAATAATACATGGAATGTTAAGTGTTAAATATAAAAAAGAAACCGAAATACATATAAAAAAAATTGAAAAATTTTGTAAAAGAAACAAGAAACAACTAAAAAAGAAAAATTTAAGAAAAGAAGGTTGTCGAATGAAAATAAAATGAGGTGTGTTCTTTTGAACACTTTAAAGAATTTTTTTGCATGGTCCTTGCTTTTGTCTTGAATTTTTTTCTAAAGTTTAAACTTTTGCTTAAAAAGAGTGAAAAAAGGCCTAAGTGTTAATTTGCATAATATGTAAAAAAATGTAAGTAATAAATTACTAAATGGCGCCATTTAGATTAACAGTTCTTTTTTTCATGTAAAACAACAACAATCCAACAGCACCAATGCATAGTTAAGAAAGAAAAGAAAAATTAACGTTTTTAGGTTTGAAAAATGTTGGGCCAGAGAAAGTAGAGAATGTGGTAGGAGTTGTATGAAAAACTAAAAGACTTAAGGCACACACATTTTTATAATATTCTTAAAATTGTTAGACTCCTTATTAGAAGGAGACATTTATTGGACGCGGACCTAGCCTGGTCGCTGGACTTGAGGCGTACCAATCAACTCTTTAAACTAGACCGAAGAGACAACTCTTCCGTTGTATCTATCCTCACAGGTCACGGCGTGATGGGCAGGCATGCGGAAAGACTGCGCTTGCCTGCGAATGACTTCTGCCGTGGCTGTGGGTTGGCTGAGGAAGAGGAGACTGTGGTTCACTATATTTGCCAGCGTCCATCTCTGGCTCCACGCAGATTTCTTACATTAGGATCTCCTTTTCTCGATGGCTTGACTGACCTGTCGATCCTGGACATTGGATCAATTGCCAAATTTATTGGGCTCTCTGGCTGGTTTCCAGCATAATTTTCTGTTGAAGCAGTGCTTCTTGTGTGGAGCCCCTGCCTTTCAGGGCTCCCCACATCATGTGGTATCACAACGGGCCGCCATGCGTGCGCAAGTGTGCGTTGTCATTACGAGGCTGCCACTTCCTCCTATCCTATCCTATCCTAAAATTGTCAAGTAGTACTGTATATGAATAGGTAACAGAAAATTAACAGTTCGTTGGCATAGATTTTAGTTATAAGACACTTCCTTGCGAATGAACATTTAAACTGTTAACAAATTGTTCAATATTTTTAATAGTTTTTCCATATTATAAATATAGTAATGACGGCATAAACAACAAAAACCTTTATCTATGCATCTTATAAGCATTTAGATCTGGCAACGATCCGTATTATAATAGCAGTTGGACGATATGATCGTGTTGTAATCTCATGTCGCACTGTGTCGTGAGGGCGGCCAAAAATAAAAAAATCAACTATCCAATTAAAAAAAAAATGTTAATATCATTTTATTAAGTACATTCCAATTAAAAAAAAAATCAGAAAGAATTTAAAAAAATGGTTAATTTTTAAGGTAGTTCTGAGCATTCAAAGTTCTATGTTATAAGTAAATACACAATTATTGGAAAAATCTGGAAAAATGCTATAACTTTGAAGTATTAATTGATAAACAATATATCAATAAAGCAACGTAATTTCAATTAAAATAAATAGGCAGTGAATGCAGTAAAAATTTGGAAACTATGGTTTTTACTACAATGGGATTGTTACATGCGATGTACCATTATTCTGAATATAAAGAAAGCGAGAAAAGTACACCTATCCCCCGATTTGCATGGAAGATCGGTTCCTGAAAAAACCGTGTAAATCGAAATCAAATTTTTTGTATGAAAAATCGTGTAAAGCCTGGTATTGAGTTCAATTTTGTAAAAAAAGTTTAGCTACATTTATTTTTCCATTCGAAAAATTTGACATGCGACATATATCCCTAAAAGCATGCATCACCCTTATACACAACAAATAACACAGTTCAACTAAATATTTTTTTTGTTGCTTTTGACAAAAGCTAATTAAACTTTCGTTTGGGGCTCAGAATCTACATGTATTTTAGTTTTTCAGTTTTTCTTTTTAAGACCTGCACTTTTTATGCAATCTTTAACAGTCCAACTGCTGTGCAGTGAGTTGAAATTATAATGATATATCATGAATTTTATATACGACACTGTGTGTCGTGGTGATATTAATTGGGCGCCACGGTCAGGTAACTTGACACCGTTGGACTTAAAGAGTACGTCAATGAGCCAAGAACATGTCAAGAGCTAAAGAAATAGATAATTTCGCACATGAACCTCAATTATGTCTCATACTTATTAAAAATATGGATCATCGGATAAAAATATGACACCGATTGATATTTTATTTCACACATAATTGTCTTAAATTCGTCTATCAGAATATAAAATATTATGATACACGTAATTCTTTAAAAAGTTTTGTTTTATTTACTATTAACATCATGCATTTTGGTGAAATTCGTGGTGTGATTAAATATTTATATAAGAAAGGTTCACTAGGTATGGTAATGATGTGGTGAGTGCGTTAGATGAAAACCAATAGTTCAAATGCAATAGTAAAAAATTTAGTTGCTAGATTTAAATCAAATTAAATTAATTCAAATTAAATAATAAATGCATTAATGCCAGAAATCATAGCTAAAATGCATGATGACGAGTGAAATAGCTAATGCTACAGCCATCTCAAATGATCAAGTAAATTTTATTTTGCATCAGAAGTTGCGGATGAAAAAGTGTTCCGCAAGCTTCATGCCGCATATCTTAACAGTTGACCAAAAATGCATTTAAATGAAAATTTTTCAAGCTTGTTTGTATCGATTTAATCTCAATAAAATGAATACTAACGATAAAACATGGAGACAGAGACAAAAGAGCAATCCAAACAATGAACTCAAGTTGGTGGAAGTGCACCAAAGAAGGCAAAAACAGTTTAATTGGCTGGTATAAATAAGGCATCACCAAAATTTATCAAATCAAGCAAATAAAATAAAAAAAATTATTTTTCTTTTTGTAAAATATTTTTACATCATCAAAGCAAACAATAAAAAGTTACATACCGTCTTTCAAGGTAATTGATAGATAACTTATAAATAATAAAAATGATTGGTCCAAGATGACTTCCATGTGGCACTCCTTCGGTAAAGAACCACTAATATTCAATTAAAAAATCTTTTATTCTTGCGGGATTACTTACGTTCAGATAGGAGTTAAAACAACGAGTACGTAAAAGAAAAAACTATGTGCGAGTACTTATAATTTGTGTTAAATTTATGTATAAATAAATCTTTCGCGCCAAAAAGGTATATAAAAAATATTTCAAATTAAGTTAATAGGCTTGACTAAACATTAGCAAGGGAACCAAGGAGCTGTGATTAACCTTGTCGATTGGTTTACTGAAATCGTATTTAACATCAGATGGTGGGTTATTTACAAATCCATGTTAGTAATAGTTGAGCATCCTTTTCTAAAGCCACATTGATGTTGTGTTATCATGTGAAACTATTAATGACTTAAAACGTTGCTTGACAAGCTTCTTCAAAACCATAAGAATAGAATTTAGTTTAGTGATGCCCCTATAGTTTTTAACATCATGCCCACTACGAGTACCAGATTTAAATAAAGGTAAATATAATGAATGAAATTAGCCAGTGACTGGGAACATAACTACTTGCGAATGATGCGTTAAATAATAAAGACAAAGGCTTAAATAAGCTCAGTATACAATACGTTAGTAGACAATTTAGAATACCATTTAGTCCAGTGTTAGTAGTTGGCTTAAGTTTTAATATTTCACTTACTTACTTACTTATTTATGAATTTATTTAGAATGAGAATAGATTGTGGAAAAACAAGTCCGCTGACATATCCGCAAATATAGAGAAATAATCAGATTCATTATTTTGGTTTTTCATGATTGTCGTTTGGAGCTAACAAAGCAGAAGAAAGATTCGGGATTATTTTTTATATTGTCCCTTGTTCTATTAAAGTAATTCTTGTAAGGTGTATTTCGTTATTAAACACCGCAATTAGATCAGAAATAAATTCTGAATAAAAGGAGAAAATGAAATCTGTGAAGGATATGTACACCAGTCGAACTGAACAGCTACGGGAGTCTCATCAATCGCTAACTATTTACCTCACATTTTTCTATAGAAATCATATACTGGAATTCTTTTTTTTTCATACTCACCCCTATCGTCAATAATATGGGAACAATTTGTTCCAATCAAATTTTCATTTCCCGTGAAGGGAAATTAGTATCGTGAATTTTATGGGAACTATGTTATCAATACTTACTGAATGTAAAATAAAAAAGAAGAACATATACGTGCATACGTACATACATATGTAAATATTAGGAGCTTTTGTAGAGATGAAATACAATCAACTTTAAGATTTATTTCAAAATCTAAATTTGATTTCTGGTTTAAATTAAGCAGTTTTAAGTTGTGGCTTTAAGAATGTTAGTTCAAATTTTTAGAATTGGTGCCATTTGCCAAAATGGAGATTCCCATAATTGATATTTTTCAACTGTGATGTACAACAGCTACGTGGATGTTGCATGTTCTCTTATTGACTGATAAAAAGCGTTTCCCGAGTAAAAAAACTGCATTTTAAAATTTTTACTTGAACTTTAAGTTGTGTACTATATATAATATAGCGGGCGGAAATGGGTTAAATGGCATTACAAATCGCAGGAATGTGAAAATTCTTTATTGCAGAGACCATTGTAAAGAAAAGGTAACAATTCCGACAGCAATATGCATTTTATTTTTCTTTTGAAAAATAAAAACTTGAAAATAAAATGTAGCTCAATTTTTACTGGTATATCCCTAAAATAAAATATTGTAAACTGCAATGTACGAGTATATACATAAGTATGTAATATAAATTAAAACACTCTAATACTTAAATTTTTTAGTTCACCAACTAAAAGCAAGTAGAAAAATCAATACGAAAAATTGAAATATTTTGAGGAAAAAAAATATGTACGATTAGTGGAACTATGCTTGAATGTGAAAATTTTTTCGTAGATATCATTCCGCATTGAATTATCAAGAAAAGTGAAAACAATATAAGAGAAAAAGTTATTTACCAATGCGAAAATATTTCGAAGAAAAAAATGTTAACAATAGGAGTGACTCTGTAATGAGTTATTCGAAGTATTGTTAAGCACAACATATTCTTTTTTCTCTGTCATATTCCCTTCTTCATCATCACAATTTAAATTTTTTAATTGTCATCCGTTCCATGTAATCAGTATAGCAACAGTTTTTCCATTCATCCACATGAGCTGTGAGGCTGCGATAAATAAGTTAAAAGTAAAGGGCCGTTTTTAAACGTTTGTACTTAGCTCGGAATATAGAACAACATTGCATAGCTAGTTATTGAATTAATCATTTAATATTTTCTAAATAGCTTGTTCTGTTGGTTTTCAATATTGAAAGTTATTAGGATTTTTTAGAAGGATCAGACGACTTATAAACAAAATTTTTCCATAACAAAAAAAAATATATTTACATTTTATTGACAAAGTTTATTTTTTCAAAATTGAGGCAATAAAGCCTGTTCATAAATGCATCATTGCGCTGCCACTGCTGATGATTCTGTTTGCTTATTTTATTATTTGCATTTATTTTTTATACATCATCAATTTGTACAAGTAGTGAATTTCCGAACATTTAACAGCTGCAGTGCTGTCAATGGTTACACTTTTGAACATGTTGCTCATAATTACATATAAATATGTATTAAAACTAAACCCAATTGACTAATTTTAAAATTGATTTCAGTTTCTATTTACACTCTTTTATTAATCGAAATAGACATGGCTTGGCCAATACAGAGTACTTTTAAAATGTTGAAATGTTATTGATATAAATATCATTAAAAAAAGCTTTAAAATCAAAATTATAAATTTGAATATAAAACAAACAAACAAAAAAAACTTAAATTTGTTCTCTTAAAGTGACTTTCAGTAAAAGATTATTAACAGATTTTTATTCCTTATTTCTTTATATTATTGGTTCCATTAAAAATAATTTTTACATTAATATTGCCAAAACAGAACACCCTTCTTTACTATACCAAAACTAGCCAACAAAAGACTTAAGCAATAAGCTTATAAAAATAAAAAAAAATTGCAACACAAAAAAAAATGTTAATCGCTTTAAACTTTTAACAGAAAAATCCCTTTTTACATTATTAAAGCCTAAACCACATCATAAAAGCATTTTTCCCAGCAAATATATACAAAAATAATACAGCCACAACATTCTTATGGGGAGTAGAATCTCAATCCAGTCATCTGGCAGGTGTGCAATAATCACAAGATATTGCAAGAAATAGAATATAAAAATAAAACAAAAATCGTAGAATTTATTGTAAAACAACAATAAAAGTTCATCAAATTAATATAAAATTAAAAAAAAACTGGGTAATTAATAGTCTTCATCAATAGGGTATAAACCAATGAAAGAAACAACATCAACAGATTTTACAGCATCTCTGCTCCTTTCATTACCGTTTTCGATGATAACTTTATACTTGTACAACGTACATACATATTGTGCTGTGTAATACTGTTACAAGGTTTCAATGAAGGTTACTCAATGGAATAAATTGTGTGAGACCAAAAACAGCATCATTGTAAATGGTTTAGAACTTGTTTAAGGGCTTAAAATTATCATAGATATTAAAGTTTCACCACTCTTGCGAAGATACTAAAAAGAAGACAAATAATTATAATGCTAATAATAATAGCACCTCGCACCTGGCGGAACTATCAAATAATAATTTGCACTTTTTAATGGGTGGAGAGTTAAGCATTGTATAGAGTCATACATATTACTGCATAGGCATCTGAAACCAGCCAAAAGGAAGTGATGTAGTTCAACAGGTATTAGTTGTAATTCTTTGTCCCTTATGTTATCTTGTTATAGATCCACATGTAGGCACAAATATACAAAAAATAGAGATGCCAACAGAACTTTATTATTATTTATTTTATTTAGTAGTAATTGAGAAATATTTAAAAGTTTTTCATAAATTTTCTATAAAAACTAACATTAGATAGTCAGTGGTACCCAAACGATACTTTTCAAATACATATAACTTGTTGTTCATTTTAAATTGGTACTTCGCAGTAGAATTCATCACCCAGTAACTCCTGTCATTTTCGAGTTGTCTGTGTAAACAGCCTGACCATTCATGGTAGAAAACGGGATTATTATTAGTCTCTACTAAATAACAATTGCCGAATTCACAATGTTTTGTATCGTTGTTTCATGTATTGATTACAATGTTTGCTTGTGAACATCTATTGTGTGTATGTATATGAAAATATTTTTTGTGTATTAAATGTCAAAAACCAAATAAGAAAAAGAAAAACTGCATTAAAAAGTTGATTTTTACAAGCAACATACATTTTCCTACCATTTTTATATTTATTTTATTTTATTTAATTAACATATGAAAAAAAAGTGTATGAGTTGTATCAAATGTTTATATGCAAATTACTAACAACAAGCGTACAACTCTTGTAATGCCATACAATCAAACAACGAATACAATGAATACAAGGGTTTTGTGAATTCGGCAATTATTTCAGTTATCCCGGAAGATGTAATCACAGCACGATTTCTGAGTGCAAGATCAACCTAAATTTTACGCAAAACTGGTTCGTAATCATATTAAGCTTCCCGCCGCAGACCAAGTTTTATGAGCCTTTAAGTACACGTTACACACTATCGAACTTGGGTGACAGTCAAAAATTCTTCAGTTTTGAATGAAGATCTTAAATGACCGAAATCAAACCGTGAATCAAGCTAGATAATATGACAAGCAATGATGAAAAATAAAAAATTTGGATGCGCCGCTGTCTATTGTTGCTTTAAGCATACACACACCGTGTAGTCGCCGTGGTCTAGTGGTTAGTGTGTTGGCTTACTAACACGATAGTGTAGGGTTCAAATCTCAGCTCTGACATCTTAAAAAAAAGAAATATGAAAAAATTATTTCTTTCGGCGACTACCTCTCAGCAGTCTTGTGGCAAAAGCTCTGGGAGTATTTGATTGACATGAAAAAGCTTCTCAAATCTGTCGTTCGGAGTCGACTTTAAACTGTAGGTCCCAGTACTCATAGATGAAAAGTAATACACACAACATGGGTGCTGTGAGAAGCTAGGCCGTAACCCTGACACAGGGTTGTAATGGCCAATTATGTATGTATGTATGTATACACACACCGAAAGTCCCACAAGAAACATTATATTTCTTTACAGCAGTTATGCGTTCCTTTGGAAGGCATAAGCATACACACACCGCAAGTCCCACAAAAAATGTTGTATTTGGTTACAACACATAAATTCTGCCGACTCTTACTCAACCACAAAAATTTTTGTTAAATTAAATTTTATGTTCGCACTTTCGATCAAGAGAAATTTGAGTAAAACTGTCTGTCATGTTCGATAGTGTGTACCGCACTTTAAGGCATTCTAAAGGACAAAAATTAAAACTACACTAACATTTTGTTTTGGCCTAAATCTGAACAAATCAGAAATTAGAACAAATACAACAGAAAAAATGCCAGTAAAATGGGGAAAATAATATGAAGCAACAAGTAAATGTAGTCGCCGTGGTCGAGTCGTTAGTGTCTTGGCTTACTAAGACAAGAGCTCAGGGTTCTAACCCTTGCTCTGAAATCTTGAAAAAAGATATATGAATAAAATATTTCTTTCGGCGACTACCTCTAAGCAGTCTTCTGGCAAAAGCACTTAGAGTATCTGATTGCTATGAAAAAATTTCTCTCGACTTTAAACTGTAGATCCCGATACTCATGGATAAAAAAATTAACACACACAATATGAGTGCTGCGAGAAGCTAGGCTGTAACCCTAAAACAGGGTTGTAATGACCAATTCTGTATGTATGTATGTAACAAGCGAAAATTATGAAAAGTAGAGTAGAGAAACACAAAATGTCCGATACAAACGTTCATGTGGTACACATTTCTGTTCTGCATCCCCTCTTCTAAAAATTTCGCCTGCTTGTCTTTCAATTTCCCAAATGTAAATGCAGACTAAGCAAAACTAGTCTTCCCCACCCTGAAAACCGCTGCATTACACATTTTTTTTTTAATTTCGACGTATCGACTAAGTCGTACCAATGAACAGTACAGCCGTAGAAAAAATCGAACAGACCCTGCTTCTTCCAATCGAGTTCTTCCTAGAATAAAGAGCCATTATATCGCCTTTTTGTCCACAAAACTTACAATTTGTAAATTTGTTCTCCGCTTGGTTTCATAAATGTTATTGCATACCTTCAAAAACCTATTTTTAGAAAATCAAAACAAGCTTTCTTTTTATCAACATTTTAATGCCAATTTCAAATTTGGTAATTTTTAAAAATTCTACTTTCCAAATACCAGTGGTGAAACATTTTATCAGTTCGTAGGCAACTCTTGGCCTACCATATGCATAGGAACTATTAAAATACCAATTAAAGCCGGTAGCTCTTGTTTAAAACACGAATTAATAGCAAGACAAATAATTATGTTTCCAGATTTATGTTTTATTTTTAATATCGCCTTTTCTTCCTCTTTTTTTTTTTCTTGCAACCAATAAAAGGGAGACACACAACATTTGTACGAATAATTTATTTTTTAATATTTTATGATATTTCGAAAAAAATAAAAAATATATCACACTTGTATGGTGGTGGGAAAACTTGCATGTAATTAAAAGCATTTTCAACATCCCCTTCATTTTAATATCACCAACAGCATCTGCAACAGGCAGCTTCAATAGCAACAACAAGAGCGTTGTTTTAAATTGGTGTCCACCACATCAGTATCGTCATCATAGTATTACAGATTAATTGTATTGACTTTTTACTTAAATATCCTGTTTTTCTGTGATTTTCTGATGTTCATTCTGTTTCTTTTTTTTTTCTGTTTCTCATTCTTCTAACAGAAACTTGACTTTATGATTTTAAAATAAATTATTTTTTTTTCTTTCTAGATTGAGTAAATTTTTAATTGTTTTGCTGTTGTGGTTTGTTGCTGCAAGAGTACGTAGTATAGTACGAGTACATACGAGTAAATAAATATTGAAATTAATTTCATATATTTATGTATGTACACGCATCCTGTGGATTTTCCGCATATTTGCTAAAGAAAATAAAACTGGTATTCCGCATATAATATACAGACAGGTGTCTTCTAAGTGATTGAATGAAATGCAAGGAATATGAGATCATATTCAAATCAAGTATTTAAATTAAATTTATTAACAGGATGTCTTTAGTAATGATTTTTGCATGGAAATGATGTGCATTTTATAAAATATTATGGGCGAAATTTCATTAAATGATTAGTAATTTAACAACTTGATATTGAACACACTCAGTGCGATATAGTTGTACTCGTATGAATGAAATATTAAAATTGTCAAATACAAGTAAATTTTGTTTGTGCATAAGAGAAAAGCAAAAATTAATCAATACTCCACTCCCATTCAATACTCGTATAGAGCAAAATTTCAAATATTGTAATGGAATGATATTGAATATCAGGGGCCAAATCGTTACATTCGATACGAAAGTGGTAATAACGGGTTATCCAATTCGAGGATTAGATGTACATTAGGGGGGTCGTGGTATAGTGGCTAGAGTGTTCGCAAAGAAACTCAAACGACCGAGGTTAAGTCCCATCGAAAGATAAAAATTATAAAATAAAAATTAGTGGTTTTTCTAAATTATAATTTAGACATTTCCAGTCTATTCCACCTGAAACGAATGATCAGGAGTACAGCGCCACCTTCTGGGAAGAAAACAGCTAACAACTAACCACCACCAATAGCAATCAACATCCATCTCCATCCATCCATCCATCTCCATCCCTATTACGTCAAACTCACTCAAAAACTGAAGCCTCAAGACCATGGACAGCACAGAACATACGCAAATTTGGTGATTGAATAACAAGCCAATGATGCTTATTTTTAGAATCCAATTTTCTTTGACGGTGAGGCCAATTCTTCACTCTGTGGTTACGTGAATAAACATAATTGCCGTATGTGGGGCTCCCTAAACATTCAAGTGATCGCAGAAAGGCCTTTGCATCCCGTAAAGTGACCGTATTATTGGCATTGTGGTATTGGTCCTTATTTTTCGTAAACGCTCAAGGAAGGATTGAACATTCAATTCCGAGCGCTATAGACCTATGTTAAGCAATTATTTGTGGAGAAATCGAATATTATAATCTTGAAGACATGTGGTTTCAACTGAGCGAAGAAACAAACCCTATCAGGCTGGTCAACTACCCTCCTATACAAGAGAAATGTTCAGGACTCGTAATTTCGAGAATGAGTGATGTTAATTGGCCGGCAAGATCCTGTGATTTAACACCTTTGGATTTCTTTTTCCAGGGCTATGTGAAAGATCATGCCTACCCCGACAATCCTGAAAACTAAAAGCCAATATTCGTGATGATATTGACTACATATTGCCGGATATGTGCGAAAAGTTATTAAAAATTACCTCAAAAGGAGCCTGAAAACGGTCCCGTGGAGGACATTTGAATGATATTTACCCAATTCACAAAATATTATAGTTGTCGTAGATCGGTAGAAACATTTCTTTTTTTTATTTGAGACCAATACTCAGGGGTAAACCCCTACTGAATGCTGTGCATTGTATTGGAATTTTGGAAAGGACAGTACATACATTATTATTAATTATTTTATTATTGTTAAGCGCCTAAGGAATGAGACAAATTGCGGTGAACTGATCATTCAAAGGCCAGTGTTACACCTTCACCCTTGAATGATCAACAGCAATTGTCTCATCGTTGCATGTTGATAGTGTTGTGAGTGTGCCTTCGCTAAGTAGGTTTAGCTGTTATCTGCTACTTCCCAATAGGTGGCGCTTTTTTTTTTTTTTTTTTTGATCATTCGTTTTTACGTTGACACTGGTTAAAGGCCTATTTAGCCAAACGTAGAATTCGTAAATGTTGCGTAAATGTAAATGTAGCGTAAACGTAAATGTAGTTGCACTTATCCAAACGTAAAAACGTGTCAGCTGTTTTGGTCATACATAAACATTGAGATGGCAATTCAGTTTGTTTCTTTTTTTTATTGTTTGAAAAAGTACGGAAATATGTGCACATTACGCGAAAAAGTACGAAAATTATTTAAATGGTAATTGTTTAAACTTTTATATTTAAATTTTAATAATATTTGAAGCATAAGGTATCTTAAATGAAAATTCTTTTATTTTTATATATATGAACATATCGTCGATGGAATTAAAGAACGCTGTAACTGATAAAAAATCGAAAATACGTTTTTTGCAAAAAATACGCGTCGATTGGTCCTGGTCCCAGACTTCTACGATGAAAATAAAATCAATTACGCCGTTTGCCTTTTGAAAAATACCAGTGTCTTTGTTCTACATTCATAAAGGTTTTTTGGCTCTGGTGAACATTTACGGTTTTGTCAGTTACACCGTTCTTTATTTCCATCGACGATATTAATGTGTATGTACAATATATACATGTATGTAATGTACGAGTATTATAAACTTAAATATAAATATAAACTTAAATAAACTTAAAATAAACTTTTTCCGAGCTTAAGGTCTTTTTATATTAATATTAAATATTTATTTGTTTTCAATATTTCGCTGCCCCTTCGTGTAGCGAATAAAATAAATAATAAAATTTGTTAAAATAAATTTGTTATTTGTTAAAATAATAATTCCTGAAGACGCTACACGAAGGGGCAGCGAAATATTGAAAACAAATAAATATTTAATATTAATATAAAAAGACCTTAAGCTCGGAAAAAGAGATTTATTATTATTTAAAAAAAGAGGTCAATAAAGTTATTATATTATTATAAACTTAATATAAATAAAATAAATTTTTTGCCGAAGCTACACAAAGAAGTAGCGAAATATCGATAAAAAATAAAGATACTCGTATTAAAAAGTATCCTTGGCTTGGATAGTTATTAATATGTAATTAAAAAAGTCGAAAAACCAGAATAATAGAATAACTTTTATATGCAATTAAATTATAATTCTGGTTTTCCACTTACATACATATATTACTACAATGTTTTGTGGTTATAGGTACATATATATTATGTATATTATATACATATATTTTACGTATATGTTATATATATGTTGAAACACTATATTTATTTAATATATATGTACGTACCAAAATATGTAAGAACCAAAAAAATAAAGAGTAAAATTACCCCCATATTGTTCTAATTACAAACAGCCCAACACTGCTTGGCAAATGTCACGTAAAGTTACGTAGAATTCTATTTTCAATAGGTTGCTACGATACGTTTACGTTACTCTACGCTTGAGTAACCACTTGTATAGCTTTTCATATAACAGAAACGATCAGCTGACACGACTACATTTACGGGTTTACGTTTACGTTTGGCTAAATAGGCCTTAAGATGGAATAGAGTGGAATGTCGGGGAACGGTTTCTTTGTAGATGGTCTTCTTGGACGGGGGGGAACTTCTTATTTTTAAATTATAATTTTGAAAAAACCGCAAACTAACTTTTTCATTTTTCACCTCTTCTGGGATTTGAACCTGGGTCCTTTGAGTTTTTGTGCGAGCGCTCTAACCACTTTACCACGCACCCCCGTATGACAAACTACAACTATTGTACATAATGTTGTTGGTAATTTCCATGTCAAAAACTACTACAACATGTACGACAATTTTTCCTAAGTTTCCGAAATGTCGTACAAATACACCAGAGTTGGAAAACTTTTTTTTATTTTTTTGTTTTCTTTATTTATTTAACTATAATCTACAACAATATAACATTTTGTGAATTGGGTAATTGTGTTTTATTTGGTATGGCAGTCGGGGTTCGAGTCGCAGTAAAAGTTATAATTTTTTCAATTAATTTTGTTTCGTCAGAAACGCTTTAATTAAATGAAAGTTAAATTCTATTAACCCTCCATTACTAACCTCTGGGTCGAATCGACCCAGACACGCAAATTTTTTAAATTAAAAAAAAAACATGATATTTTAACTCAAGATATATGTATGTGTAATCTAAATTTGTTTATATTTAAACGTTTATAAATAATAAACATAAGGAAATTTTATGATATTATGCATATAAAATTATTTTAAAAAACAGCCTGGGTCGACTAGACCCATAGTTAGCAATAATGTAACAAAGATTATGGGTCGACTAGACCCATAGTTAGCAATAATGTAACAAAGATTATGGGTCGACTAGACCCATAGTTGGCAATAATATAACATAGATTATGGGTCGATTAGACCCAGGTTAGTTATACCGTTATACAAAAAATATATGTTCATTTATTCTCATTGTAATAAATTAAAACGCAAAACCAAAACCACGTGCTCTAAATGTGGAAAATATATTTGCCAGAAGCACTGTGCTCAAATTGCATTGCTTCTGCACAAGAGGAATCCATTTATGATGATATGTTCGATTATGAAAATTCCGAATAAAAGGTAACATTTACAGTACATAACTGAAAAATGTTTGTATTAGCCGTACCAATTTTTCTTTCTAACATTTTACTATTATATTTCAGGTTTCAAATGCACTTTATTTGACGTCAATATCTTAAAAACTCATAGTTTTATGCGCAATTCGGCTGGATAAGTTTTTTTTCACTTTTTTTAGCTATGTTGTAATGAATTCATACTTAATTTTAATTTTAATATTTTTTTTTTAATTTACACCATTGTATACTAAAATTAAACAATAAAAGACTAAGATCTACCAAAAGAAGTATACGTTGTATAAATTTATAAGCTGAGACGATTTCAATGGATAATACAATTCAGGGTCGATAAGACCCATGGTTAGTAACCATGCGACATGATTTAAGGTTAGTAATGCCGGGTTAAGAATATAAATATTTTTGCAATGATTTTTTAGTCAAAAGAGAAAATGATGTCCGTGAAGGAATAGTCCCGTGTTGATGTCCCGTGGAGGACATTTGAATGATATTCAGGTGTGTTCTGAAAAAAGAAATAGACTGAAATAGAAATCGAGTGTTTTTTAACCCTAGAAGGCCATACTTATTTTTGTGGCGTAAAGGTCATACTTCGTCGGATCGACGAAGATGTTTTTCAAAAGGATGTGAAAGGTGACTTATGTGCAAAAAATTATTGAAACTTCGCTTGTTCTGTTGTTTGGTTTGTATATTAATGAAAGAAATCAAATAAATTTGATTTATTTTTAATTATTTAATTGTGAAAGAAGGTTTTAAGGCACTACTTCGTTTTACTTCTTTTTCAAAACATAATAAAACAAGGTATAAAAATAGTTAAGAAAAAAATATAAAACTCATTAAATATGTTGGCATCTTAAAACTAACATATATAATTAAAAAAGGGACAGGGTTTTAATACTTTCTGTCTTTAATTTGGGCAAAAGGCACAAAGCTCTATTCTGTGCTCCCACATAGGCTTATTACGCATTTTATTTTGATTTCGTCATCCGTTGTTTAGATGAAGGACAAAATGTTTATCTTCCGCTTCATTTTTAGTAACTTCCGAGATCCTTCTTCATTGTTCTCCGTATCTTACTACAATATATTTGTGATATTATTACGCGCCGATGTTCTCAAAGTTGATATATCAAGTCTACCAGTTATCTGCCCAGGTACAAATGAAAAATGTAAATTCTTCATGAACTCAGAACGATTGAGGGGCTTTTGATTTTTTTCGAATACGTTGTACGTATAAGTAACTGTTTATAAAAGCCGTATTTAATATAACATAAAATTGGTACAATGGCCATCTATTTGTCGTCTTGGAAGAGCTCATTGTACTGCACATTTGGTCAAACGTATCCGCTCCGCCGTTCATTTTATTCTAAAATTCTATCGTATGCGGTTTATTAGATATTCAATTGACTGCCCCTTCTTCATTACATGATGATATTATCAATGTCATCTAATGTTTATCTGATATAATGCTTATTATATACATATATCGTATTCGTTTCTTTGTCACTTTGATCCAACTCGATTTCGTCATCACAATTCAAAAGAAATTATTCAATTTATTTATCAGTCAAATCTTTTTATATTTGCCATTATAGAGTATAAACTAGACAAAAAATAAAGCTTAAGTAAAAAATGTTATAAAAAATAGCCACTATAAATAGAACAAAACTTCCTAAAAGTTACACAAAGTTCATATCTCGTTATTTCGACGACGCCATTGCAATGAAAACCAAACTTATCCAATACGTAGGGAGGATAGTAGCGACGGCTGCTGTACCTAAAATAAGCAAAGTAAAAACAGAAATTTAGGCAAAAAAAGTACAAAAAGTAAATCTGCGTCGTCGATTAGACGAAGTATGACTTTCCAGGGTTAAAGCCTAATTGCGTCAATTATTTCAACGTTTTAATGATCATAGAAGTTATGTTAATGGTTATTAAGGAAATTATACCAACCTGTCGTATTTTAGAATTATAAAGATTTCAAAATTTTATTCGATTTCAATTTTATTCCTTTTTGGTTTACAGAATATACCCGATTTTGTTTTACTTATAATGGCAAGGTTCAATCCTTATAAAAAAATTCGTCTCGGTCTGAATACTCGTATTTCATGTGTTTATTTTAACTTAATTTTCTCAAGCTCAAAGTGGGGTTATCCAAAGAATAGTTTTATAACGGGTAGTTACTAAAGAATTCAATTAATTAAATAAATGGATTACCAAACAGTACATATACGATTGATATTGTCACGAGCAATCGCTGGGAGGTAGAGCGTACCTGTAAGGAAGCTAAGAAAGTACGGTCCTATATGGTCAGTAAGAGAACGCAGTGGATACTGAAACTGTTTACAGTGCACATAAGGCATACATATCGTTAGCCAAACATGCAAATATGCTAAGTCCATTTTTATAAAAATTGAGATTTTGATACAGAATGATAGAACAATCAAAAATACATCATGTAGAAAAAAAAAAATACCGTTATGTCGTTTTTCCCCTTCGTTTCGCAGTGGTATGCAAATATGCTAAGTCCAACACACAAAACGCAAATATGTTAAGTCCACACAGAATTCCAAAACAAATTATGTTTGTCTGAAAATGAATAATTATGACAAAAATAATTAATAATTATGACAAAGAAAACGCGAGGAAAGAGCAGTCGTAGATAGAAAACAACAATTCAGAAATCGTGTGATTAATTTAACTGTAAACAAAAGTCAGATATCGTTTTATCTTCATAACTTTTGTTACAAACCTTTTAGAAAATACACTTTGCTAATAAAACGTTATTTATAACAATGATTCTTTGAAATTTAATTTTACAAATGCTTTGACATTTAAGTTTTATATTCATTAAATTATTAATATTTGTATAATAAAGATTGTTTTTATTATTACAAAGTTTGAGTTTTTTTTTAATTCTACAACTTTACATAAATATTAATTTATTTTATAAGTTATTATGAATTCTGCTGATAAGAACCAGTGTGAGTATGGCGATGAATCAGATGACGGCGTCATAGAACTTGTGCCATACGGATTTAATAGTGATTCTGAAAGACCGTGTTGAAGGTTCTGCATGGTTTTTGCCAAAAATAAAAAGGGCAGAGAAACTGGGCAATCTTATTTAGGAAAACAAAAGGTGAATAATGGTTGGAACTACAAAAAAAAGAAGGAACCGCGTACATTAAAAGAAAGATGTCATTGTAAAAAGACTATAACTATGAAATGTGCTCAGATAACAGACGACGACAGGAAAGAAATATTTACAAGATTTTGGAAAATGTCTGGGGATGAAAAAAAGATGTACGTAAATACTTTGATTCAAACAGTTGGAGTATCAAGAGCTCGAAATAGAAATACGCAGAACAAATCAAAAAGAGGTCAAACTTTACAGTATTTTCTAAAAGTAAAAAACACAAGTTTTCTAGTGTGCAAAATATTATTCTTGAATACTTTGAACATCGGTCGACAAACAGTTATTGATTGGTTGAAAAAGACCGCAGCTTCAAAAGCAAGTACAAAGAAAACTGGTCCTAGAAAAAGATTCTCAACAGAACAGAGACAATGCCTGAATTCGTTTTTTGATTCCCTGCCAGCCACTGAATCTCACTACTGTCGTGCAGTCACTTCAAAAAAAATACCTTCTGGCAGAATGGGGTTCCAAAGAGCAGCTTTATACCTTTTATGTGAATGATTTTTGTTATGGAAAAAATATTGCACCCCTTTCCAAAACTATTTTCTCGGAGATATTTGAATCTAAGAACTTAGCTTTGTTTGCTCCTAAAAAAGACCAGTGCGAAATGTGACTCGATTTTCTGTTGGAAACCTCTCGCAAGAGGAATATAATATTCACCAACAGAAGAGAGAAGATGCCAGAAAGGAAAAAAATAAAGATTGAGAAGAAGAAACACATATTTACACTGTAGATCTTCAGGCTGTGCTAATGGCTCCAAAATCTCAGGTCAGCAGCTTGTATTATCGAACCAAATTACAGGTTCATAATTTGGTTTTTTACAACCTAAATAACAAAAAAGCATTCTGTTTTTTATGGAACGAGGTTGAAGGTGGATTAGGCGCGGAAGAATTTGCAAGTATTTGGACTTTCTTTATTGAAAATAAAATTCTCCCTGCCAATGACAATCCAGCAAAAATAATTTTTTACACTGACGGTTGTACCTATCAAAACCGTAACTGTGTAATGAGTAATGCCTTGCTTAATTGTGCTGTAAAACATGGCATTATTATTGAGCAAAAAGTACTTGAAGTCGGTCACACCCAAATGGAAGCAGACAGTGTTCACTCAACAATAGAACGTGCTTTAAAAAACAGAAACATTGACGTCCCTGCTGAATACATTGGCATATGCAAATCAGCCCGTAAGAAACCTGAACCCTTTGATGTCATGTATTTGGATCATACGTTTTTTAAAACTTTTAAAAATATTCGATTTCTTAATAGTATTCGACCTGGTCATGGAAAAGGCGATGCGAAGGTGACGGATATTCGTGGTATGAAATATACTCCAAATGGCGAAGTATTTTTTAAACTCCGATTTCCGGATGACTGGAGTACTTTACCCCAAAAAATAAACAAAAGTGTAAAAGCTATGCATTTTTCAAACTTCCTTGGACTATACGCAGAAAGAAAAAAAATAACTGCCAAAAAATACGAAGACCTGCAATATTTAAAAGCAAGTCTACCCAAGGACCACCATAAATATTATGATGAATTACCGCATGAGTAGCACATTATGTTCACCTTGTACGCAGCATAACTTTTTATAAACAATACCCCATTTGTTAACAGAAATGAAAAGACTGTTATTTTGTGTTATTTTAAAAACTACTTATTACAATAATTTCATTACATTTAATTTTTTAATTTACAACTTGTGGAATATTTTTTTTTATTTCTTTTGTTTTCTTTCTAATTAATAAAAATAAAAAACATAATAACTATTAATAACAAATTTTGTTTCTTTAAAATAACAATAATACCACTTTATAAGAAAATATGATAAGTCCACAAAAAAAATAAAAATCATGAAATGCAAATATGCTAAGTCCAAAAACATCAAATAACTTCACTCTTGTATTTTTATTTAATCGGGATATTATTGGCATCTAAACGGCGTAATAAATAAAACATTCCTGCGTTTACAGACTAAAAAAATATTTCAGGGACCGCAAATAACAGTTATTGCTTAAAAATTAAACTAAAAAAATCATCGTATTAGAGTCGACAGACATATATGATGTTGTATACCAAATTAATCGTCTTGGAGAGCTCTCACAGAATCTGTGGTGATCTCGCATAAGAGATCATTAATCAGATTTTAACTGTTACTTTTTGACGGAAAAATAAAAGGTTAGATGAAACCTTTAAAAAGAGAGTTTTATTTTTCCGTCATAAAATAAAACTCATTTTGTGAGTTTTATTTTTTCGTCTTAAAATAAAACTTATTTTTGAGTTTTATTTTTCAGTCGGAAAATAACCGTTATTTTTCGAGTTTTATTTTTCAGTTAAAAAATAAAACTCTATTTAGGAGTTTTATTTTTTCCGTCATAAAATAAAACTCGTTTTTATGAAAGATTTTATTTTTAATCTAATCCCGTTGCTTGTGCTATCTTTATTTTATTGTTTTTTATAGCTGAATACCTAAAATCTCAAGTTAAACGATTTTTAGGGTGCTTTAATATTAATAAAAGAGCAAATTTACGCAATTAAAACCAATAATGGCCGGAACTTGCTAAAAATATTACAAATATTTGACTAGGAGGATGAAAGGGGGTTCGATGACTGCCTCTATTACGACGTTCTGCACGGAACAAAATATGATAGAAATGACATTTGTAATAGTTTGCAGACGATAATGTGTCAAATCAGGATTAGGGGTAAAAAAAAATTTTCATAAAAACGAGTTTTATTTTATGACCGAAAAAATAAAACTCCTAAATAGAGTTTTATTTTATGACGGAAAAATAAAACTCGAAAATTAACGGTTATTTTCTGACTGAAAAATAAAACTCACAAAATGAGTTTTATTTTATGACGGAAAAATAAAACTCTCTTTTTAAAGGTTTCATCTAACCTTTTATTTTTCCGTCAAAAAGTAACAGTTAAAATCTGATTAATGATCTCTTATGCGAGATCACCACAGATTCTGTGAGAGCTCTCCAAGACGATTAATTTGGTATACAACATCATATATGTCTGTCGACTCTAATACGAAAAATAAAACTCTATTTATGAGAGTTTTTTTTTAACTTTTATTTTTCCGTTGAAAAATAACTTTTTCTGCTGACCTTTTTTGGAAAAACTCTCAAAATAACCATTAAAAAATAAGTTTTTCGATATAACTTATAACCGTTACAGTCCCTGAAATATTTAAAATAGAAAAAGTTAGAAAGTTTTTTCTTCCTCCTGAAAAATGTGTAAAACTGGACGTAGCATATTTGCATGTTTGGCTAACGATATGTACTTATATAATAGCGATTATAACTGGCAATTGAGTTTCTGTTAGATACGCTTAACGTTTAATGGTTACGAATAATGATTTCTGTAGAATCTGCTTCTATTTCGAGAATACTAGAGGTTTAAACTGCACCGATACAATTGCCTTAAACAATGATATTAAGTTCTGTTCTTACTTCTTTAAGTTACAATCTCGCAGAAATTTTGTATTGATTGCCAAATAACGATCGATTTTTACTGGCACTTATGTCATCTACGCTTACTTCTTTTGAGTATATGGATCAATTATCATTGAGACATTTTGAGGGTGAGTGGGAAGTGTAGCAAGATACATATTGAAAAGTACTCCTAGTTTAGGCACATACATTTTGATCTTGCGATAGTGTGATCTTTGACCACTGAACTCTACAAAAATCTGTCTGCCAGAAACCCATACCCAGTCGGCCAACGATTTTCAACCCAGCGAAAGCTGTACCAATGGGAATCTGTTTCAGCGCGAGAGAATTAAATGGAAGTCACTGCCAAGGAACTTAGAGATGTTAAGGGCTCGTGATGCTGATTCGGTCGTAAATTCCTTATTTGATATTACCTATACATCTCATTCTTTTTTCTTTTTTTTTGGTTTTATTTAATTTTATATGACAATATAAATATTGCAAATATTTTGCAAAATAAAACTTATTAAAGGCATTAAGACTGTTGTACATACATATGTACCTGCTTTAATAGAAGAAGTCATCACAAACTTATACAGTGATCTACTTATTTAAGGCACCCTTACACGACATGTTTTTAACACTGTTACTGTCAACTTTTACATGAGTAAACAGTCGTGTGTGACTTTTAAAACATTGTTTGTGTAAAAAACACAAGGAAAGTCTTATGACAAAATTTCAATTAGAGCATGCTCTAATTTCGTATGTGCACACATATGATATTAAATTTCTATGCCTGCACAAATATTAGTCGGCGATAATTTATTTGTAAAATAGTTTTTTTTTATAAATTTTGTGTCTAAATTTTTATTATTTATTTACATATAAATATATACAATTGTACATATACGTTTGTGACTAAAAATTATAAACCTTATGTAAATTGACTAATTTTGACATACACAAAGAAAAACTTATGTATTTTAAAATTAAAAAACACGTGTAAAAAACATGTCGTGTAAGGGTGCCTTTAATAAACAAAAAAAATTTAATCTTACTTTCATCTTCACTTGTTGATGCACACCACGGATGGAAATCATGGTACAATTGTACTTTTTTTGGTACATTTTGGACCTTGTTGGTACCGTGGTACTACCGCGGCTTACTTGGTACAATTTAAAAATATCAACGTTTCGCTGTATGGCAACATTAATTTGTTGTGCGTTTTTTTTTTCTTTTTAATTGTCAGCTTTTGTGCTTTTATCGCAACGTTGTTGTACTAGGTACATGTGTTGTTACTGCCGTCTTCATTACACATGAAATGCTGTTAAAACACGATCTTATGAAAGCTTTGTTAGAACAAATGCTATAACAACCATGTTAAAACATGAAGAAAATATTAACATGAGCAGTAGGGTGTCCCAAATAAAATTAAAAATTGGAATTCGTGGGAAGATCATTCTTAATTTGGATACTCATAAGGTAAAGTATTTTTGGAAAATTGCGATATTTGTTGAAAATTTAGGAAAAGTTGTTATATAATGTATTAAAATGTGCAAAATAATTGCCGAAACTTATTATTTATGTACATAGAATTAAAGATCGGAATATTTTCTTTAATTATATTGACTCAGAAGCCGAGAAAATATAGATTTTTTACCAATTCCTAACCAAAATTTAAATAGAGCCCAAAAAGTTCGATTTTTGATTAAAAATCAATTTGCGCTACCTCTAAACCACTTCCAAAAAATTTGAAAAAATTCTCAAAAATACTTTGTGGTCCAATATAAGCTTGATCCCCAAAAAAAAATATTTTTTGGGACACACTAATGAGCAGTATTAAATGTATTATATTTATAAAATTTAAATAGAGCCCAAAAAGTTCGATTTTTGATTAAAAATCAATTTGCGCTACCTCTAAACCACTTCCAAAAAATTTGAAAAAATTCTCAAAAATACTTTGTGGTCCAATATAAGCTTGATCCCCAAAAAAAAATATTTTTTGGGACACACTAATGAGCAGTATACATTTAACATTAACAAGTATACGTAAAATTTATTATCTAAAAATATTTTATAAATAATTATTTTAATAACCTTTAAGCATTTTATATATTTACTTATGTTATTTTTTATTGTATACTTCTGAATTTTTATACACACTTTTGTTAAGTTTCTGTTTTTAATAAATATGTATTAAAAAATGGTACCGTCATGGTATGAAAAGTACATTTTTTTCATAGTTGGTACTAAAACATAAAAGTCATTTTCCATCCCTGATGCACACACAACAAAGGAAAGAGAGAACTTTTTTAAGAATGCCTACATTTTCTGTGGGTTTTTACTTCCGTTTGATGTGGCGTGATAAAACTAATTACAAATTCTTTAAGAAGAAATAAAAAAGAAAATATATATATTTTTTTTTTCAAGATTTGTAACAACATCCTTTCATTAAACATCGCAAACCATTTAAAGATGATTTTAAGAGGCGACAATGCATTTAATAATGAATGAATGATGATAATGTTTTATTTTCAAACAGACAGAGATAACAACCTGTCTGAGATTGATGATGAGTTTTTAGTTAGACATTTCTCATTTTCTTTTTGTTAATATTGGAAGCAGATGTTTTTCACTTTTATTAAGATTAATATATTAAAAAAAAGTAATCATGTTACAAGAAAGAATTATTAATTACACCAAAACAAGTTCCTAAAATCAAGGTTATAAGGGGGGAAAAATTCAAATCAAATGAGATCAAAATGAAATAATCAACCAACAGATTTGACGTCTTTTCAGGACAAGTTATTAATCTTTTTGACCAATTGAACTAATGAGTACACAACTTTGAGTTATTTGATAACCAATTCTATGCTTTTTGTTTAGTTTTGTTTGACAATGGATTGAATAAAGCTTGCAAATAAAGCTTGTCTTCTTTAGAGTGGCCAATTCGAATACCAATGAAGTATTTTCAGATCACGCTGAATCTTACTGATAATGTGCATTCCCTATGACAACAAACTGTGCGCAATTAAGAAACTATAGCTGCTGTAACGGGATTGAAGTAATTCAAAAGTAATCAACTCTTAACAGCTGAGGTGCATTCATATCCATACAAATGGATGTTGGCTTAAAAATTTTCGAGACTCAACTTGTGCAGAAATTAAAGCCAATCAACCATCTTATTTTTCGCTAATTTAACAAATGGGCTGAGGCTATTGCTATTGTTATTGAATTTACATTTAAAATATTGTTTCCAGATAAAGTTCATTTTTAGGGTAGAATAGGTGTGTAAATAAACAGAATTGCCGCATTTGCAATGATAATTCGTCGTGCGGGAGTTTAAGTGCTCTATACGCCATTTTTAAATCTCGAGTTAATGATGCTAATTTAGGTTTTTGACACCAAAATTTTTAAAATCTGCAATCCGTTTTCGGCTATTTATCTCCGAAACATGACGAGATATCCTAAAACGAATTACAAATTTGAAAAATTTGGAGTCGAAAACCTAAAGTGGCATCATTTAGCCAAGTTATATAAAAAGTATGAAATGGCGGATAGAGCACTTAAACTCCCGCACGACGAATTCACAAACTTTTGTCGAAACACTATTTAGTGTGCTTTATGGGCTGGCTGAGGCATTGATCCATATGTCTTCAAAAATAATGTTGGTTTTAATGTTATTGTCATTAGAGGCTGAATTCATCTAAGTAGAAAAAACCTACAGCCAAACAGAGCTGTCCATAAAGTGGAGTAAAACGTCAAGATAATGGCAAAAGTTACCCTAAAAACTTCAAACGTCTAAATGCCAAAAATACCAATAGCCTCCTTTTCAGAAGTATTCAAGCCACTTTTACATTGAGGGTTAAAGGGCAGAACCAAGTTTTTAGCGTGCTTACCGCTCATCCAATGATCTTGGACAACGATTGATGAGGTATCGTCAACATTTTCAGCGCCCTACACAGGAAGTGATGGAATTCCATAATAATAGTCATAGGGTAACAGATTAGGAAGTAACACCCAATTTCCTCTGCCGTCCCTGTTAATCAAAATCACTAGGGTCAACGGTATTCTCTGGATAGTGTGTGTCAGCAAGTATAATTAAGAACTCCATTGCAGCCTCCGCCCACACCTTATCCGCTCTCTTAATAAAAGTTTAGGAGAAGTAGTCCTTGGAAAGTATCTTTTCAAGTCTCGCAGAATCCTTAATGGATTCGCAATACTTCCTTCCAAGATTATTTTCGTCGGAAATAGCAATAAAATAGATAAGCTCTTACTGAGGCCCTTCAGACTTCATCCATAGGAACTTTCGGGCTTTAAAAGCGAACACTGAACGATCTTCGAAGCATTCACTATTATTTTGGGTACTCAAAAGAGCCCTAGGTCTTTAGGGCGTTTAAGTTCTTTAAGTTCTATTAAATGAACTCGATGATTTTTGGAATGATTTCTCAATAAAAGGAGAAAATGACATCCGAGAAGGAGTTACACGCCAAAGCCAAACCGAACATGTTTTTTATTTTATGTAGAGTAGTCTCATCAGAGTTCTTTGTGACCTGTACATATTCATGGCAATCATCAACTATTTAACTCTTACTAACTAGATGCTTAAGGCTCGGCTTCGGAAAGTGATCAATTGTGATCAATTTTAATTTAATTTTTGTTTCGTCAGAAACGCTTTAATTAGATCAAAGTTTACTGCAATGAATATTTTTTGGTAATTAAAAGAGAAATGATGTCCGTGAAGGAATAGTACACTAGCCAAACTGAACAATTGTTTTCGACTCCAGCTACGGTAGTCTCATCAGAGTTCTCTGTGTCCTGTGTATATTCAAGACCAAACATCAACTATTTCACTCATACTTTTCAAGAAATCACATACTGAAATTGTTTTCTTCCATATGTATGTATATACACTTGTATGAGCTAGTCGAAGTAAAGTCACACAACAGTTTCTATCATATTCTGCTTTTATTACCATCATTGCTGTTCTTGTAATTGTCATCTTATTTGGATGAAACAGAATTACAATTTATTTTGTTTTTGCCCTTTTTATTCCACCTTATCTACATTAGTCGACATCAATGATATGTACGACTGTAGCCGTGTTGGTTAGAGCGCGGCGCCATAGCGAGCGCATTTTATATTAGATGCTGAAGGCTCGGGTTCGAGCCCCAGGAGTGTGATTTTATTAGTGGGACATAAAATCAGTAATGTGTCGTGACCAGCACAATTACTGATTAAAAATTGGTAATGGGTAATTTACGAAAAATATGTGTAATTTCTCGTTACTAGATGTTGTATTTAATCCCAGCGGAAAATGGTAATCAATGAAGAAGGTGTGTGTTCAAGAAGTTAAAATTGTTACAAATTTGTAACAATTGTTACTGGAAAGTGTTCATTAACTCCAAAAATTTGCAACAAGAGAGCGTCGAAAGAGAGTAAGAAATTGAAAGAGAAAAAAATTCTTGCAAATTGTTAATGATTAAACAGAATACGACCGCAACTTCAGGCAAAAACGACTCTCAGAGAAAACATGCCCAAAATTAAAACGACGGCCGCAACTTCACGACCTGTCATTTATTGATTTTACATTTGTTATATGTAAAGCTATTAAAAATTTAGTTTATGGGAGTTTCTGCGGAGAATTGAATTTATATTTTATAATTTAATCATCATCACTCACTTTTTCAATTATTTTTTCTAAAATATCACTCATTTTATTTAACAAATTTCAACATTTTTTATTTTATTTAAACTTTCAAATGTTTTTAAGATTTTCTTTTGTTCCCAATTTTCTTTGCGCCAACAACAGAAAACAAAAGGGTTTGTTTACAAAATGTATGCAATTTAATAAAAATGTGGTAACATTGTTGAGAGAATTTGTTTCTAAAAATGAGAGCATAAGAAAAATCACTGTCAAAATAAAATAAATTCTATTTTATGACTGCATTCTCCAGCGTTTTTATCTGTCAATTTGTATGGAAAAAAACGTCATGCCCCAGTTCTGTTTATTCATTTACTAGTAAAATTTTTACTTGTAAGAATTTTTCAAACAGCTGTTTTCTGTTTATGTTTACAAATCAATTAAAAAAAACTGAAAATAAAGAAATATTTTATGAAATTTAAGAAATTGTAAATAAATGTAAATTTTTAAACATATATAATCGGCCCTATTCCCGTTGGCGTTTTTATTTTAAAACGAAATAAAAACGACAACTTGGTATCACCGTTGTCGTTATCGACAATAATCGAAAAATGTCGGTATTCTCTATTTAAAAACGAAGATAGAAACGACAAAGAAACGCCTGTTTTTTGTCGCTTTCATTTTTAGTAGCGACATTAAAACGAGAGGTTTGAAAAATAGAAAATTAAAATTACAACGTTGCAACAATTTGAAATTTTAGTATCAGAAAGTGAAAAAAAAATCGTAAAGGTTTCAAAAAAGGCATAAAACCTTTAAATTTTAATAGTTTTTGGAAGGAAGTGGCTGCAAAAATAAATCCATTCCGTGACGGAGATGGTTGACACAAAATAAGTAAAACTAAATTAACAACAAAATATTACTAACAAATTTTAAAATATGTATATTATTGATTTGACGCCACTTTCTATACGGATGTTTTTGCCCAAAACAGACCTACTTCCATCACTCCTATATGGATGTGAATTATTTGCAAACTGTGACAGAATTGACTTACGTAAACTTAGGGTTACATTGCTCGATATATTTTCCGCAGAGGTCGCCATGACCGTAGTATCTCTAGTTATTCGTTTCAGATTTTTAATATCCGTTTTGAAGATTTAACGAAATACAAATGTCTGACCTTTCTGCACAAAATTATTGTTTCAAAAAATCCTCCCTACATTTATAACAGAATTGTATTTGCAAGGTCAAATCGTGGAACAAAAATTATTGTGCCGAAATATAAGAGCCTTTTGTCTCAACGGTAATTCCATGTATATACTATAAGTCTTTGGAATAGTCTTTCGAATAACCTTCAGAAAACGCGCAATGCTACCACATTTAAAAAGGAGTTACTCAAATATTTTAATTCTTTTTTTAAATTCATTTTAAATTTAACAACAAATCTAACACCATTTCATTTGATTTTTAATTAAAAAAAAAAAAGACGAAATTATTTGGTAAACAAAACCACATAATATGTATTACAGGTTTTTTTTCTAGTGCTACCAAGTTTTTCTTTGGTTTTATTGTAGTTTTCGATAACTTTATATCAGGCCTGTGCAAAAATAAAAATTTCATACACAATTGTGCTTAAGCTAAACTCACATGTATTCTTACGCTCTTGCTTTTAGTCGTCACTGAAACAGCGATGAGTTAACATGGGTAATGGATGTACGCTGATTTATTGTTTGCAGTGAAAACAAAATTAATAGCACTGCACACAAATATTTTTTATTATAAATTCATTTGAAAATCCAATACCTTTTTTATCATAAAACATTTAGGAATATAGTTTAAAAGTTTTTCAGCGACATCTTCATTATTTTTATAAAATTTTTAATAAATTTAACGAAAAAAACAAAACATAAATTTTTTTTTTGTTAAAAAATGAAAAGTACTTTTTATTTCTTTATAGCAGAGTAGTATTTATAAATTTTTCTTAAAGTAATTAAGTTTTTAGATGAAATATTACATACAAATTTGAATTAAAAAAAATTCATACAGTTTCTGATACTGCTACTTACACGTTCAGCAGTGTAGTTCTCATTTTCTCACCAACACAACTACATTTTTACTTTTGCACAGGCCTGCTTTATATCGTCGTCTTCGTTTTATTTCAGGAATACCATTTTAGAAACGAAGCGACATAAAAACGACAACCAAATAGAAACGACATTTAAAATAAGAACGCCAACGGGAATAGGGCCGAATGTATTTATTCTATAGAGAATCAGTATTTGTTTGGGTTGGGATCAGCAGCACCAAAATAAGATATCTAAAGGAATTGAATCAAGTAACACAGGCTCTAAAACATTAACGTCAGCGGATGTTGCAGGAAATGGAGGTTGCTTCCAATTTTAGAATTAATTGTTTTTAATTTGTTTACCAGCTAATTTTTGCAATAGTAGAATATTCATCAAGTGATTCCGACTGTGATAACGATGTAGAAACAGTTGACTGTTTGGTGTTAGCTCGAAAAGCTCTAAGTATGAAGTTAAATATAATGAAAGAATATAAAAAATCATTGAAAATAATTAAGAAACTGCATAAAAGAGTATTTTGAAGATGTCATACTAAGATACACAGATGAGAGGTTTAAGAGGCACTTTAGGTTTTCTAAAATTTAGAGAATTTTTCCAAAAGAATTTTATGATTTATTTATTTTTGTCACTTTTCACAGACCAGCTGATAGTTTTGTAAATATTATAAGTACTCAGATACCCGGTACTTTGCATTATGCCGGTAGACAACCCAATTAGTTCAATTAGAACTAATAGAATTTTTTAATTAAAATCGTTTATACAATGTAGATTAATATAATTTATATTTTTTTTTACATTTCTGAATTACATCTTGAATAAAATTTTGCTAAGAACACAATGTTAGCTTATACAAATTTTATTTTGTTAACTTTTTTGCGAATACAATTCTGAATTAACATTGTGTAATAAATTCTGTAAAAAAAACAGAAGCATTTTTTATGAATCAGAGGCTTTTTACGAATGAAGATAGAAATACATAACACGTATCTTAAACGTTAGGCGTTTGATACTTGGAACACTTTAAAAACCCTAAGATACACACCATACTTTTGAGGCGAGCGTTTGAATTAATTTAATATGTCTTTATCTTTTTAAACTTTTCAATAAATATTGCTTTTGCGCGTTAGAGGCGTTGCAAACTTTATTTGTGTAACCCGCTTTACGAAAATATACTGTTCCAACTTTTCTTAACAGAATTATCAAACCTCTAACGCTCAAAGTGGTGGTATGAACTTTTATCTTAAGGAATTTATACTTTTAATATATATCCAAAAGATTTTCTGTTTCTTCTCAAATTCTTCATTAACTTTATTAAAAATAAACAATTTTAAAAGCGTAAAATCGCATTATTTTTATAGCAATGTATACAATTTCCGTAGCAGTAGTTATTAAGTACTCATGTATTCCTATATATTACAACACTATTTTTGCTTGCAAATTTTTACTGGTAACACGCGCCATAAACTTGGAAATAATTATGTTTTCAATTGTCAAATTCTATTTCCAACATCATATGTTCAAGTGTAGACCGCAAAAACATGTATTTGCACATGTATGTTAACATAGTTGTTCGCACATTTTGCAAAGAAATAATGTTAAACATAAGCTGTCAAATTATACATTTAAACTCGATTTTTGTTTGAAAAAATAATTTTTCTTGTTTGTAATTACGCTAAATTATTTAAAGAGTGTTTTAATTGTCCTATGAAAAAAATAATAAATGGTGTGTTGTTTAGACATTTTATTTATTTATTTTTACTGCAATACGTGTTCTCCACCTAAAAACATAAACTTGAACATAAACAATATTTTACTGTTACTCTGCCGACGCTGGCTCTTATGTTTGGAAATAATTATTGTACGTGTAGACGGGGGGTAAAGTGTTCATTTACTTTTTAGAATTTTTGAGAGTAATTAAGCAAAATTTCTTTTTACTCTCTCGTTACTAGTTTATGCAAGTAAAGTAAATGAACACACCTGGTAATACAAAGTGATTCCAATTAGGAAAAATATTAATCATTCATTTAAAAAAAAGATGACAAGTTAGAAAAAAAAACATGACAGAAAGAAGACACAAATTTTATAGATGACTGCCAGTGAAAATAGATGATTGTCCTTTAAAAAAGAGTACCTATGGTCACCTTAAATTAAAGCTGATAATCGATAATCAAAGAATTGAATGATCATTAAGCGAATGAATAAAAAAATATATCAAAATCTTCTCACATTTTAATATTATAGCATTTTGAAACATCAGTCGAATTTAATTTCACTCTTTTTCCATTTACAAAACCTCCCCGAAAGTTGCCTTGAATCCATATTTGTGCATTTTATGTCTTTAGAAACTTAAAACCGGAATTTCACTTTTTCATAATAAAAATGCAAATTATTGATTTAAATTATTTGTATTATATTTGATTACAAGTATTGCATTGAATTTTTACTGGTACAAACAATTTGCGACCATTATAGACCCCTAACATTTCCGCCTGTACAGCTTCTAAAATCATTTTATAAGCCACATGCCAAGAACAATCACTTGAAGAATGCTTATGCTGCTTTATTATACGTCCTAAATACAAAAGAGCCTCATATAATGTATCCAATTCTTTGGCTCTTACCAATTCACGGGCATTGGAGGACATTAAGTCAATATCATAGTTTTCAGGTACATCAGAGCTTTGAAGCCAGGCTAAAAGTAGTTCTATGCAATTATTTTGTGTGAAAATATTATCACAGCTTATTGCAGGCTCTATAGGTTCACTCGATTTTATATTTCTTGAATTACGTTCATAGTTTTGAGGTGGAGTTATGGGTCTATAGCTTTGCTCTTTATGATTATTTTGAAGTTTTTGCTGTTTAATTTGCTGTTCCACTTCCAGCCTCAACTCTAGCGGCAAAGCATTTAAAAATTCAGGATCAACTTCCATGCACTCAGCTGGAGCGACTAGTTTGTTTACATTATTCATTTGTTGTAATTTTGTATCAAGTTTTTGTTGTGCGGCTTTTGAGGTGGAGGGTAAAAAATCGCTTTCTTTTAGCATGCTCTGATCTGCTTTGTTTTTAACAGCTACTTCTTCTTTAGCCGTCTCCAGTACTATTTTAGTTTGATTCTGCTGTTGCTGATTTCTCCTTTCTCTTAAGATTTCTTGTTTGATATCTAATGGTAAGGCATTAAATACTTCCGGATCTACATCATCGGGTAAAATTTGGTCATTTTCACCGTTAACCTGCTGTAGGGCTTGCTTCGCAGCCGCATTTTTTAATAAGCCCAAAACATTCGGTTTATTTTTAGTATTATTGATGTTGCTTGTAGCTTTGGGACGGCCACGTTTTACAATAGCAGCAGTTTTTTTTAAATCAGAGTTTTTATTTTGTGCGTCATTTTTATCAGACGTCTTATTTGTGGCATCCTGTTTTGTTTCACTAGCCTCGAAAATCACTTCCCTAAGTTCTGGTTTCTTTTCAACATGTTCTTTTTGTTTTTCCTTTATTTTGGAAAACATTGTTTTTAATATATTTTCCTTAGGTTTTTCTAACTGTTCCGTTGGATCATCTAATTTGGTTAATTGTATGCCAATACCTCTTAATTCATGGGGAGGTAGATTTAAACCTCTCATAGTATTTAATATACATCGTGTTATCGTTTCCAAATCATTGGTAAATTCATTTAAGGACACAGATTTGGTTATATAATCACATACGCCATGACCCATAAATTTTGAAGTTTCCACTGGAGCTTCTTTGGCGCGTATCATTAATTTAAGGGTAACACATTTCGTTTTTCTTTTAATATCATTCAAACGATTGTGAACCTCTTCACAAAGTTGTTTAAGAAATGTTTCCAATTCATCAAATGTTTTAAAACGTATTCCATAATTGACTTCAGCGGAAACAGATTTGCGTATTTGACAATAGGTTAAGCCTCTTTGATCTATGCCCCTACAAAATTGAAACAATGTTTCACCAAATTTCTTACCCACTAACATTTGCAAACGTGCTAAAGAAACTTTTTGTAAATCTCCACAAGTTAATAGATTTGCTTCTTTTAAGGTGTAAGCAGTACTGCTGCCTACACCAGGCAAATCTTGTATAGGTATTTTTGCCATATAAGACTCGACATTTTCACACTGCAAATAATACTGACCGTCGGGTTTGGCTTCTTTTGTAGCCATTCTGGCCTGTAACTTATTAGATCCCACTCCAGCTGAACAGGGACACTGGGTTTTTTCTTTCACCTCTTCTCTAATAGCTTTCACAAAATCCATTACATCCAGCTTAAGTTCTGTTAAAACATCTGTTAAGTCTACAAACATTTCATCACAACTTACAGCCTCAATGTTTAAAGTATATTGAGCAATTGTATTATACAAGGTAAAAGCCACTTCACGATAGCCCTCAAAATCATACTGTATAGTTTTAAGTTCGGGGCAGAGTTTTAATGCTTGACCCACAAACATGCCATTCCGTATACCTTTAGCACGAGCTTCATATGAAGCTGAAGCTATTTCTGATAGTGACATTTTATTGTCAAATCCACCTCGGACTTTATCAGATAGAATATTGTTGTGCAAATGTTGCTCAAAGCGTTTGGTAAACAATTCCATTTCTGCTTGACGATCCGCATTAGGATGAACAGGTACTTCAGTGGCGGATGAGCCGCCTGTTAAAGAAAAGAAGCATTGGATTGATAAACTATTATGCTTAAAATGTTTACATATAATGATATTTATTATTAAATTTCTGCAATTAGTTAAGATAAAAATATGAACATATGTATGTATGAGCTACAGCATAAATGCATATATCGTCATATTAAATGCAAACGGACGTAACTACACAAAATTTCGATATTGAGTTTTTTACTAATTATGGTTCGTTTTATCAAAATACATGTTCGTGCATGATCAAAAATAGCGATTTTATTAACCGAATTCAAACGGACGTAACTACAATGCAAGAAGACATAACCACATACATATTTATATGAAAACGTTAGGTACAAACTCATTTGTTGTATATAGGGATGCCAATCCTTATATCTCGATTCTGAAAATTATATAAAATTTTGATTTTAAGGTTTTTTGCTTCACCTGTAGAAAAACAAAATGTCTAGTTACGTCCGTTTCCATTTAATATGACGATATGTATAGTATATCTTGTATAATAGTTAATAAATCCAATCAAGTTAAAAACAATTTTTTTAAACTTTTAGATGAAACTTGATTTGATTTGAATTTTTTTTTAATTAAATAATTACAATTTCCCTAATAAAATAAACTTTATTTAGTTTTAAGTCTGGTATTTTGTTCAATTTTGTGAAAGAGCTTAGCCACATTGGTTTTTCCTTATGAAAAAATTGAATTGCAACAAAACCTTTTTACGCAACTGATAACACAGTTTAATAAAATAATTTGGGGCTCAGAATCAACATGTATTTTAGTTAATTAGCTCTTCTTTTTAAGACCTGGGGCCTAATTACCGCAGTCGATAGCGAGTGAGTTTTTTCGAACTATCGAAATTTTGGTATTTTGTCACTCGTTATCGAGTAAAAGCTTGCGAGTTTTTACTCGGTAGCAAAATACCAAACCACATTTGTTTTTTAAAGAAAACTTCAAAAAAAAGAAAATGTAATGTATTTATATTGCGAATATACTACATAATTTTTGTTTATTATTAGGTCAAATGCAAAAAAAATTAATTTTAGACAAAAGCAAAATCTGAACACAGTGATTTGGCAAAAGGAATTTTGCCAAATACATCGCAAGGCAAAGCAAGAGCCAATAAGTTATGGGAAAACTTAACAATAAAACTGAATTCCTCTGGTCCACCTGTAAAGGATTCCAAAATTCCAATTACATACATACATACATACATAACTGGCCTTTACAACCCTGTGTCAGGATTACGGCCTAGCTTCTCGCAGCACTCATGTTGTGTGTGTAAATTTTTCTCCATGAGTACCGGGACCTACAGTTTAATGTTGATTCCGACAGACTTGAGAAGCTTGTTCATGGCAATTAGTTACTCTCAGAGCTTTTGCCAGAAGACTGCTGAGAGGTAGTCGCCGAAAGAAATATTTTTTTCATATTTCTTTTTTTTTTTTAGAGCCTGGTGTCGACCACGGCGACTACAAAATTCCAATTATTCAACTTTTATTCTGTAAGTCTATGCCGATCAAAAACTTTTAATAAAAAGAAAGATTTCTTTTAACAAATCTTCTAAAAAGAAAACCGGTGGAGGTCCTTACGAAGAAAAACACCTTAGCACTGCAGAAGAACAAATTTTAGAGGCAGCGGAAATTGATGTGGCTGTTGCCGGCTTGAAAGTTAGAACCTTTGGATCATAAATTCAAGATGTCGAACAGAGTACATCGTTAATTGTGTCAATAAGAGAAGATACAGATGAAAATATTCTTAACCTTATGGAAATAAAAAGTATTGAACTACAAATTCCAAAAAAGGAGTTGGAGAAACTATATAAAGAATATAATTAATTCTTATATTAAAAAAAAAACAATAAGATTTTAAAATTATTTTTAGTAATGGAAGATAAAGGACTAATACCAAAGGGCCTGTTTTTATAAGGCAAGCAAGCGACTTGTCTATTAAGCAACTTGTTTATTTGTATGTAAAACATAGAAGTATATAAGTATTTTTATATTTTTCCTTTACACACTTAAACAAAAAATCGACACGTTTCTTATCGAGTACCATCATCAGAAAATTTCGAACTATCGAAATTAAACTCGATGAGAAATTATTTTGATCACGACTCCCAGAATTAGTCCCCTGTACTTTTTATACAATCCTTAACAGTCCAGCTGCTGTACAGTGAGTTGAAATTATAATGACACATCATGCATTTTATATACAAAATTTTCAAAAGAGCGTCCCTAGTAATTCGAATATCCAATATAACCCCAAATAACCCAACACCAACACCACATAAATAATTAAAACTCTATACCAAAATCCTGCTCATTGTAATAAAAAAAACTTTTTGTAGGCTGGTATAAATTTATTTTCTTTCGTCTGAAAGAAGTGTTGGCTATGCTGTTCCGTACGAAAATAAAAATGTTGCCAGAAACTTGTTGCAATTAGAAGAAATGTTGATGATGATTATCACAATAAGAACAGAGTACTACTTTAGCAACATTATTTCCCAACTATTTCATATGGAATATTTATATATATATATATATATATATATATATATATATATATATATATATATATATATATATCTTGTACGAAGTTTTGAACACTATACCAGGCTTTATAGAGCAGAAAAACAATTTAAAAAGAATGCCAAATATACGTGGGATAATTACTTTGTCCTGGTTTAGGGGCTTACACTGCAAGAACTCCAGCTGGCGAAGAGCAATTGCTTTCTGGCAGGGTCTCCCATGCCAGAATGGCACGTGAGGAACAGTAACTAAGAATTATCCCAGTGGTTGGACCAAAGAGAACAACAACAACATCATCTAAAATATCATTATAATCTTTTATTCCTCCCCTAATTTAAATTTTCTTGGGTTGATTGCTGTTGGATTATTCAGTGGTGAAGGCATAATACTGGCCATTGAATAATCCACACCAGCAGCCTATTTCCTTGCACTTTGCATTTTTAAAGAACAACCTCATTTTTCTGACTGATATCAGATACGATATTAGTAGGTGTAAATCAAGGATCCGCACACTCTCTCCCTCATATTTTCCTAGTCCAGGGGGTAACTTTGAATTTCGATTCGAAAATGCTTTCGAAAGAAATTTCCCATGCGAAATACAAAGCAACCTCCAGCACAATATACTGCATGAGTAAGACTCATCCCCTCAGTCAAAAAAAAAAAAAAAAAATTACTACAACTTTTCCATTTGTAATTCAGAATGCGTCAGCTATAATTCAGAAATAATTGTAAAAAAAAGATACAATGAAAATATTAAAATGTTAAATACGTATATATTCAACATTGATTATTGGTTGTGCGCACTTATTGTGAAATAAATGTAGAAATGGCAGCAATCGTATTACTGGATTTCTTGTCATTACAGTTTGGCAAATTGTGCAATTTTCCGTAAGTTCCATTTTTATGCGGTTATGTTATATTCTGAATTACAATTAACGGTAATTACATTGAGAATTTATTGGCGAGAAGGAAGATGAGAATGACATATTTCTCACCTGTAAAATGAAATTCTTTAAACGTGTGTTCTTACATGGGTATATGCTGTGTTTTTCAATAAAAGTTACAAAGCCAAAAGTCTCCAATCAAGCAAATTCGCAAAGGTTAAAAGTAAAGTTAAATCAATAGAGTTTACAATACATATTTATAGCCAATATAAGGACTTCCTTAATCATAAATAGTTTACCTTTAGAATGTGTTACTGCCACAGGTTTACCCCTTAAATGAGGATGTGAACGCAAACCAACCGAAACAAAAAAGCAATCCATATCAATATGCATTATACAAGATTTTAGCTTTTGCGTTTCTAACTCAGGAACATTGTTCATTAGCAAACGGTTTTTCAACTCCTGTCTGGCGGGAAACCCTTTACCATCATGTTGATCACGCAATTCACTAATATATTGTTTAAAACCTGCTCCTAGAGTGGAAATGTGATGTAATCTGGAGTTATTGTAAAACTCACTTAAAAACTTTGGATCAACTGCGGTACGCGCCACACCAGAAGACGTAGACGAATTTGTACTAAACGTATTTTCTTTTTTTGCAAAAGAATTTTCTACCTGCTGTACTGTCGTTAAACTTTGACGTATTTTGGCATTTAACTCTTTGAGACCTTCTTTTATAGACTTGAGATTTTCATTTAATTGAGGCTCTATAAATGCATTGACATTACTTACAGTCGAATCAGGCTCTTCTTTTTTCTTTTTTACAAAACTAATGGCAGGTTGGGATCGTTTCTGATTTGTATACAACAAGTATCTCGTATAATCTAAAATTTTTTGTTCTTTAATACAATCCATTACCCATTGGGCACTAATAATTTTACTGGTATTCATATTACGCACTTTGACATCAGGCAAATTGGATGCGATAATATAAGTGGTATGAGCTCGCTCATAGTGATGATAAATGCCGCCATGCACCATCATCATACGTTTAAGCTCATCAGCGGAGGGATTTGTATGTCCATTTACAAATATAGAAATACCAGTAAATAAGTCAGTTTTCTTATAAGGATTACTGGCGGCACTAAACTGTTCTTCCAATTTAGCAATTTTAGCATCCATATAACCACCCTTAAAAAAGATTTAGTATTTAATAATTATTATTTTTAAATTTAAATAAATGTTTACCCATTCCTCAAAGCCATTATTCATATCTGTAGCTCTTTTAATAATTTTTATTTATGTGATGAAATTAACTAAAATAACCACCGAGATATTTTGTTTATTATGGTTTTTAAAAAGATTTTTTTTTTGTAAACAAAACAAAGGTAATAAAAAAAGTTGCCGTATCCTTAAAAAATCGTATGGCAATTCACAATTAAATTCAGCAGAACTACAGTTTCAATTGGTGTGACTTACTGTTACTTTTAAATTAATAACTGTAATACCCATAGGTCTGTTTGGGTACTTTTTAGCTTAAATCCAGTAACAGAATAGACCAATAGTGCATGAAATATGTTAAATTACACAAAGTTGTGATTTGTCAGCTGGTTTTTATTTACTTACTTTGGTTCTTATATTTTTCATTTTGCAGTACTATGTTTTTTGATTTCATAATAAAGTTTGTGCTTCAAAATTAATGAATTGTTTATATTTGTTTATATTTATTTTTATTGTCAGCTTGTGAGTTCTCAAAATTACACAACATATTAAAAAGCTTCAAAATGTTTTTTATGTAACTTGTTCTAATTAAAAGCACTTGTTTAACTTCTTTAACAGAGATCTATAGCATAATCACTCAACAAAAAACAGCTGATTGCGAATCAAAAAAATAATAAATAAAGAAAGTAGTAAATTAAAAATGAAAATGTGTGATTAAAAAAGTTGGAAGCTAAATTTCCTTCAGGAATTTTTTTTAATGTATGGAGTTTCTGGCATTGGTTGGCGCTGGTTTAACACACGCTGCCCTGACTCTGGATATATGGACATACTTTTTCTGATTAAAGTTTTTTGAATTAGAATTTGCTTGCAATATAGTAATTTTTGTTATGTACATATAATGTTTGAAATATTAGTGTTGGCGTTAAAGAAATATAATTTCAAACTTAAGGGGAAATTTAGTCATTAACTTATTTAAACACAGGTGAACGACTAAAATTTGGGCAATTTGGCTACAAACCTTGTTTCTCCACTATATCAATAACCGAGTATAAGTTCTGCTAATAAAAATAATATACTTGCTTGCTCCAATAAATTAAATATTAAAATAATTGAAATTATTACATAGTTTTATAATAGTTAATTTATTGACTAGAACGAAATAACTTTCATAAAATAAATGAAAAACTATTTGTTCATAGTGATCTGTAAAATATAACGTAGCCATTTTTGAAGCATAATATTGATATTGATAAATATTAAAAAATGTTTTTATTTTTATACATTTTTTTTATTTTATTTAAACAAAAATATTAAACACGTTTATACCTAGAAAAAATTTGCTTTGGCTTTGACAATGTTATATGGAGAATTATGTATTTCGGTACATACTTGGAGGTTGCATCACGAATGAGAGACTAAATTACGAATAAATGCGGTGGTATCACCATAACCAAATGATATATAAAAATATTCGGTGTAGTTCGTGATAGGATTTTTCATTTAAACCATTAAAGACAAGTTTTTAATTACGAATAAAGTTTAACCTAGAAATTAACGCAGGAGACGGCAGCCCTGTTAAAGATATTAAAGAGAACAATTATCAATCTATTGTGAATAATAGGAGTAATTGTTCCCAGCCCGGACAGCTGCTTAATATAAACAAAACCACAGGTTTTTTTTTAGCACAAAATCGCTCATTATTTTCAAATAAATTAAATGCTGAAAAATAATTAATTTTAATATATAAATATGCATATTCTCCAAAGATTTGTCAATAGAACAGCGAGTTATTTAATTGTAATTAAACGTAATTCCTCTAACGAAGTCAGAGTTCGCTTTGCGCCAAGTCCTACCGGTATTAAAAATATACTAATTTATTGAAAATTTTAAATTAAATAATATATTAATTTTTAGGCTATTTGCACTTGGGTGGTCTACGTACAGCTCTTTACAATTATTTGTTTGCAAAACATCAAAATGGTAAATTTTTATTACGCATAGAGGATACCGATCAAACTAGACTGGTACGGGGAGCCATGGAAGCATTAATAGAAGATTTACAGTGGGTTGGCATTAAAATAGATGAAGGACCTGGCCAATTTGGTGGTTCTCATGGCCCGTACATACAAAGTCAAAGGACACAAATCTATTTGTGAGTAAAATTTAAGTTTAAAGAAGTTTTTAAATATCTACTTAATTGAACAAATTTCTAGAGATTCGGTTAAAAGTTTACTGGAGAATGGAACAGCTTATCGTTGCTTTTGTACAGAACGCCGCCTAGAACTATTGCGTAAGGAAGCTGTACGTACCCGTCAGGTACCAAAATATGACAACAAATGCCGACATTTGACAGAAAAACAAATAATCGAACTGTTGGCTAAGAAAACACCACACTGCATACGCTTTAAACTAACCGACTATGAGGAACCTATTAATGATTTAATTTATGGCGCTGTTCATCACAATGTCAGTGACAATGAGGGCGATCCAGTAATAATTAAAACTGACCAATTTCCTACTTATCATTTTGCCAATGTTGTAGATGACCATTTAATGGCTGTGACTCATGTTTTTCGCGGTGTTGAATGGCAAATTTCCACCACCAAGCATTTATTGTTATACAAGTACTTTATGTGGCCAAATACATTTCTTTTTTTCTTTACTTAAAACTTTCTTATATTTTAGAGCCTTTGGTTGGCAGCCTCCCAAATTTGGTCATTTACCTCTATTGGTTAATGCTGATGGTACTAAACTGAGTAAGCGCCAAGGTGATATTGGTATTAAAAGTTTTAGGTAAAATTTTAATATAAGATGTTGTTTTTAGAAGATAATTTATATTTTTATTCCTAAGAGACAAAGGCTATTTTCCTAGTGCTTTACTTAATTATGTGGTATCAGCTGGTGGCGGTTTTCCTCATGAACAATTCAGTAAACCAAAGATTTATTCCTTGACAGAATTGTCCGAACAGGTTTGCATTATAACAAATTATGTTTTCATTATAATGGAAAATTATTTTGCAGTTTAATATTGAAAAAGTTAACTCACATCCTAGTCGTTTGAATCCTACAATTTTGGATGAATTCAATCGTTTGCATATTATAAAGTTACTAGAGAATGAGTCATCGACCAAACAGCTTGTGGAGAGTGTTCAACAAATGATCAAGAAATCGTATCCAAATGAGTAAGTCCAGTTAAATTTTCTTCGAAATCACAAGTGCAAACGAGCTAATTTCTTTTTATTTAGGAGAAATTTAGATTTAAATGTCGACCATATAAAAAACATATTACGGTGGTCAGCGCAACGTTTAACTTTTGTTAACGATTTAATCTCACCGAAATTAAGTTTTCTTTGGGTAAAACCAACAAATTTTACTCTAAACGAAATAAGTCCAGGTACATATTTTTCTTATTATATCATTCAAACCATTTCGCCCATACTCTCCTTCACCCTATTGCTTTTCCAAAACTCTTTCATCAAGTAAACACATAATGCTTTACAGATCAGCTTAAAACACTTATTGAAAAAATTGCGGGCACTCAGTTTTCTAAAGACAGTTTAAATACGGTTTTAAAAGATTTTGGACAAGAACAAAATATTAAATTTCCAGCTTTAATGAGATGTCTAAGATCAGCATTAAGTGGTTTAAAAGTAAGTTCAACAAAATATTTTTTTTAACATTCCCTTTTGAATTAATTAATTAAATTTTAGGAAGGACCTGGCGTCTCCGAAATGATGGAAATACTAGGACAAAAAGTAGTTTTGCAAAGACTTAAAGATGTTTTGAATGGCGAAGACAAAACAACTGAGATGAAGAAAGCTGAAAAAGTGGCATAACACTATAAGACCTTCTAGGTTTCACATGCTGTAAATAAAATAAATTTGTTTTTATACTTAGGCAGTTATAGTATATTGTTTTTAAAATTATGCCTATTTTACTTAAATAAAAAGATATAAAAATGTATTAATTAAGAGGCATTTCAAATAAATAAAAGTATGCGGTTGAAATAATCTAAATGCTTTTGCTCATATTGTATGATAATGCAACAAAAATCATTTACTTAATGCAACAATTGGCTAATTTGCTAGTAAGTTTTTCGCCTTCTGGTGTCAATAAGAAATTATCTTTCCACACAGCTAAGCCATCGGAATTTGTTTTGAAATCAGTGGAAAGTTTTTCCCAAATCTTTTTCTTGGGATTCAATTGCTCATCGGGTTGTCCACTATAGCCCTCGAAGCCTAAACGGCTGCCAGGAGCTGCAGAGGAGGGAACAATAATTGGCTCAACTACAGTATGATCCTCACTAAAGTTATAATAAATTGTTAGAAATAGAAAGATAAGAATTAATTTCATAAGACTTACTTGGAGGTACATAAAACCATGCCTTCGGACAGAATGCCACGCATTTTTGATGGCTTAAGATTGCACAAGACAGCTACCAAACGTTGATCGAGCTCTTCAATGGTAACAAATTTCACCAGACCACTAATAATTGTGCGGGGTTGAGCTTCAGCCAAATCAATTTTTAAAACATACAGTGTATCAGCGTCAGGATGACGTTGTACTTCAACTACTTTGCCTACACGTATATCTAAACGATGAGGGCCATCGTCCTCAGGGGCGGCAGCATTAGCAGCATTACCACCTTTAGTTTTAGCTGGTGGTGGATAAGCAGCTGCACTAAGTTTTCTGTTAATATATCAAATTGAAATTGTAAACTAAATAAATAAAAAAAATATGCGAAATAAAAAATTCTCACTGTAATTCTGGCGTTTCAAAAGCTTTTCTGATGGGTTCCAGCAATTTATTGATATATTTCTCAACAGAAGCCTTAAGATCGGCTGGATGTAACTTTTGGTCGGCAAAATATTGTTCCAATTCAGGGTAATTGGTAAATGTTATGTCACCACCATTATCGGGCGACCGATTGATTTCAAAACCTTCACCTTCTTTAAATAAAGAAAATAAAACATGCTTTACGAATGATAGCAAACCATTATCAGTGACATTTCCTGGTTCACAGAAAGCTTTTTTCAACTTCTTTTTGACATTGGCAGGAGAATCTAAAAGATCAATTTTAGAATCTTCTTCCGAAGACGACATTTTACCACCAGCCAAACCAGGCACCATAGGATTCATAAAATGTATACGCTTTTCATAACCCAATTGGGGCAAATATTTCTCAGAGAAAGTGAAGATTTTTCTTTGATCTACTCCACCAAATTGTGCATCAACTTTAAGATATTCTTCATCCAAAGCTTGCAGACCGGGATACAATAAACCCGACAATAGAGGATATTCTACTTGTTTAACAACTTCAGCACCAGCCTTTCTAGCATCGTGTTGCGTTACCACGGAACTTAGTTTGTAAACATCTAAAGTATATTCCCTAGATAACTGGTAATCTGTTCCTTTGACGAATTTTAATTTATCCAGTGGTACACCAATGGATGCAAGCATAGCTTTAATAACAGCTTCATAATATTGTGTACGTAATTCTAAGAGGGACCAGGGTGCTTTCATATTATCCAAATAGGCGTGGAGATCGGCAAAGAGAATTGTTACCTGAATAAAAGAGAAATTGGTTTGTTTTTAGTTTTCATTTTGCACTGTTTCTAAAGATGTCTAAATTATTATTTTAATATTGTACTCGAAAAGAATTTGTTAAAATTTTCCCAGTTCTAATGCAAATTTATCGAGAATTCTACAAATTATGTAAAAACATATAAAAATGTCCTTATGGAGTTGTTTTGCTTGAAATTAAAATTATTAAATACTTTTAATGTCAATGTCTTAACATTAACAAGAGCTATCATTTTCACTTAATCTGGCACCTGCAAGAAATAAGTATCAGACAAAGAAGACCTATTGATGAGAAGCAAAAATACTTCTCACGACTACATATATCAAAGAAAAGGAAAAAAATATATCTTCAAAACTCTTGTTTAAGAAACCAAAGTGATGTACGGTATAAATGAAATCGAATACCTTTATTCTAACATATGACAAGATATTTAACTGTGCTGTGGTGTAGTGGTTAGTGTGTTGGATTACGAAGGCGATAGTGCTGAGCTCAAATCTCAGCTCTGACATTTTGAAAAAAAAAAAGAAATATGAATAAATTATTTCATTCGGCGACTACCTCTCAGCAGCCTTCGGGCAAAAGCTCTGGTAGTAATTGATTGCCATGAAAAAGCTTATCAAATCTGTCGTTCGGAGTCGAGTTTAAACTGTAGTTCCCGGTACACATGGATAAAATTTAACACACACAACATGAGTGCTGCGAGAAGCTAGGCCGTAATCCTGACACAGGGTTGTAAAGGCCAGTTATGTATGTATGTATTATTAAAAAGCTTATTACAAATATTATCAATCAAAATTTTTTAATTTTGATCTACTGGAAATAATATCAGGAACAAAAGTATTGATTCTTGAGAACAACAAAATGTCTTGAATACTTTGGAATTTCAATTATAATTCATGAATACTCTTTAAATAAAAACTATCTCGAAAACTTTGTAAAACAATAGAAATTATGAAATTATCAAAAAGAATGTTGGAAATTTACCTCACATCCTGCTTTTAGAAAATCAGCTATTTTCGACATGGGCACAAAATATGCGACATGAGGTTTTCCTGTAGTAGCCGTACCCCAATAGATTTTTAAGTCCCGCTCCTTGAGAATGCCATTGAGTTTATCTTCACCCAATGTTTCTTGTAGATTACGGGTAATTAATTCCTTTTTCTGTTCTGGAGTTAATAAAGTCATTTTTGTTTACTTTTTCTCTCTGCCAACTGAATGCACCAAAAAACCACTTTCGAAAACGTGGACAAAATTCAATAGAAAGAAAATGACTAAATGACGGCCAAAACAACTGCAGAAACAACAACAAATATAATAAAAAAAAATCGTCAAACCATTGTGATTGAGTGAAATCACATTAACAGCTGTTGTATGTGGGTTAGAAATGCACATGACGTAATAATTATAAGGTGCGTTTGGCACACCATCTGAGCTATTTATTTTTTTTTTTTTTGGTAAATTGTGAAGAGAATTTTCAATTTTTTTTTCTATTTTTCATAAATTGTTTTTGTTTTCACATGTTTTCTTTTAGTTTTTTGACAATTCCTTACTCTGTTGTTTTTGTTTTACTTGTTGTAATCCCAAAGGCACCTTACGATAAGTGTGTCGTGGAAAGGCATTGTAAAACTTAACAAAGTGTTACAGCCTGTTTCTTGAACACGAATGGTATTTGTCATTCGTCTTTTTATATAAGAAACACTAACAAATTTGAGTGTTTTTGTTGTTGTTTCACATATAAAAAGACGAATGTCAGAAACCATTCGTGTTCTAGAAACAGGCTGTTAGATACACATCATCAGTCATACAGTGTACACCATTATGCAATTATAAGGTGATATAAACTTTTCGACTGACTGTTTTCATTTTATTTAATTTTGAGCTGCTAAAATGTCAAATATTTTTCTTAAACAGTGAAGACATTTGTTTTCAATAAAAAAAATCTTTAAACAATTATTTTATTAATTATTAAATTATATTTTTTACTTTCTATGTTGTAAGATTTCTTTCAACGGTTATAAAGAGTTTTTGTTTCTTTCAATGCTTAAAAAAAATAATTGTATTATTTACCAATAACCCTCAAACATATTGAGTTGTTTTTAAATTGGGCTTTTTTACACAGCATTTTTTGACATTATACATGCACATCGTACAAAAACAATGCCTTTTGTTTTTGGGAAAATATTAGTAGTTGTAGAATTAACATCAACGAATTAGATGCGCCTTGCTGTACACCATGGCGTATTAATTATTGCCCTACAAGAAATATCCCAACAAGAAATAGCACCTTAAGATGCTACCTTTTTTTTAGACAATTTGTGAAAGGAGTTGTAAATTTTTTTTTTTTATATAAAAATTGTCTTTGTTTTCATACTTTTTCTTGGCTTTGTTTTGTATACATAAATGTCAATTAAGTGTGAAATTATCGGCAAAATATATATTTCTTATATACATCTGTATGTATTAAAAATGAAAAATATCACTTCGGGTGAAATATGATTTTTCTAAAACAATTTTAAAAATTATTCTTATTTCCTTCTTAAATGATTTGTTGAATTTTTGTGGCATAAAATTAATTTGAATGATTAAATCACAAATTTTTTTTTACCCCTTGTAGTGGCCCAGTTTTAATACTTTTGTTGTTCTTAGTTATAGTATCTTTTTTTATATGGTTTAAAGCTGCATTTAATTTAAATAAGAAGTTAAAAACTGGGCATTAATTTTGTGTCGTATTGGATTATACCAGTTCTACCAACATGCGTATGAAACAATTTACAATAGGTAGGACATTTAATTCATACAGTTTTATTTTGTATTGTATTTGATAGAATATCATAGAAAATTTTTATATTTGAAAATATTTTATATCAATTGATTAGAAAATTTTACATATTGATTCATATTTTATAAAAAAATAATAAAACAATTAAATAATGTTTTTTGTGGAGGGATTATCATAAATAAAGTCAAATATATAATTAAAATAAAAATATTTAAATAAAAAACCTTCAAAACAAAGTTTCTGCGTTTTATTTATTTATTTATTTTTAATAATTTGTTTGCAGAATATGTTTTTTTGTGTTCCTTTATAATTAAGAATAAGTAACTCTATATTTACTCGGTTAATTTAAAATCTTTTGCTCGACATACAAACTCTTCCCATCCTATTTGTTTATCAGCTATTGTGAATCGTTATGTTTAGCAAATTAATTTCACAATATAAACAAAAAACAGATGTGCAGTATTTCGTCAACAGACGTAAACAAAACATTGTGTCTTGCACGTGCAATAGAACAAATTAAGCAAAACAGTTTCGTTCTCTCGTTTTGTGACTCCCGTCCGTTGAGGCCGTTTTCTAATTAAATTTCGCGCGTTTTTTCGTGAGTGTTTTTGTAAGTTTAAGTGTTAAAATATTTAATTGTTTCGCAAAATGCCTTTTGTCGATACCGGTGATTTAGTGAATTTGCAAAAGAATATTGAACGCGTGCGCAATATTTGTATTTTAGCCCATGTTGATCATGGCAAGACCACTTTAGCCGATTCTTTAGTGGCCAGCAATGGCATTATATCGCAACGTATGGCGGGAAAATTACGTTATTTAGATAATCGTCACGATGAACAAGAACGCGGTATTACAATGAAAAGTAGCAGTATTTCGTTATTTTATCAGAGTTTGTCGAATCAAAAAAACTTTCTGATAAATTTAATTGATTCACCGGGTCATGTGGACTTTTCAAACGAAGTTTCAACGGCGGTTAGATTGTGTGATGGTGCCATTGTAGTGGTTGATGTTGTTGAAGGCGTGTGCCCTCAAACTCGTGCCTGCCTGCAACAGGTTTATGTTGAGCAGCTTAAGCCCGTATTGATTTTAAATAAAATTGATCGTCTTATTATGGAAAAACAAATGACTCCAATAGATGCTTATTTTCATATAAAGCAAGTCTTGGAACAAGTTAATGCTGTTCTAGGGAGTATATTTGCCTCTGATGTATTGGCTAAAGAGGATATAACACAAAAAGATAACTATGAGTCTGCTCTAGAGGATAGTGATGATTCTGATTTATATTTCTCACCATCAGCTGGTAATGTCGTCTTTTGCTCAGCCTATGATGGTTGGGCATTTAGTGTGAGAGATTTTGCTGTCACTTATGCTCAAAGATTGGAGATGTCTCCAAATGATTTAGAGCAAGTATTGTGGGGCGATTATTTCTATAATTCAAAGAAAAAATGTGCCATACCCGGTGCACAAGAAAAAGCTAAAAAGCCCATGTTTGTACAGTTTATTTTGGAGAATATTTGGAATTTATACGATATTATTGCTGTACGAAAAGATAAGGATAAGATACCTGGTAAGTATTTTTTTTATCGATTCTAATTAGAGCTATACTGATTTTACAACTTCAATATTACATCCAATTAGCTACAAATTGTTTTATTTACAATTATCCTACAAATTATGCGTTGATAGAAACAATTTTAATTCATTTTTATTGGCTACAATGCTCTACATATCGCAACAGATTGAAATCAAGTCAAACTTCAAATTGCTTTAACTTTAGAATCTTACAAGATTTTGACAAATATTTTAATACATTCGATTCCAATAAAGCTCTTTGATGTGAAAAACATGGGCACTAGTCATTCTATAGTTTTTGATAGTCTTTGTTCCGAATGAGCGTTTATTACCACAAAATTATTTCACCATCTACGGATTCTTTGTCCTAAACTAAGAACACGCTTTAATAATATGATATTCAAGTCCTAATAAAGACTATTTCTTCGACAATAATTACCATAATGAACTGTGAAAAAGTGTTATTACATTAATCCCAATAGGCCATTTAAAAATAAATTGTTTGTATAATTATTTTTAGATTTTTTTCTCAAAGATAATTAATCGTACATACATTAGTATTATATTATAAAAAAAGAAAATTACAAGTATTTCAATTAATACTACGTCAGTTCTCCCTGAGGCACTGGCAACTCTAAAGCCTCTTTTAATGCAACACTATTCTCTAAGGATGGCATGTCCGGTGCACCTTTACTGCGTAAAACAATTTTTATGTTTTTCGTCTTCCAATTATTTTCAGCAAATGGATCTCTTAATAAACCAAAAACACATTCAAATACACCCACACAATCTTGTTTGGTATGTAATGTTCCGCATGCCAAAACCAATACTAAGCCATGAATATCCATACGACCCTGTACACCCGCATGTGTAAGATTAGGATTGAAATAGAAACCGAAACGTTGACGAGTTTCCATTAGCGTTTGAAGAAGTGTTTCAGAGTTATCACATATTTGTTCATCAATGCCATCATTGGCTGATATTTCCAACAGCAGACTAGCATCTGACCAAAAGTCATTTAATTTTAAGGAGTTTTTATTGTAATTGTCAAAAAACCATTCAGAGAACTTGCGTGCCAATAAGTGTATGGGAAAAATGGCTATTTCTTCCTCATGTCTTACAATAGTATTAGTGTTTTGAGTTGGGGTTGTTGTTGAATCTGGGGCATGTGTTGCGGTTTGACCGTTCGTTTTAATTTCATTTTGAATTGTAATTTGTTTGGCATAATTCTGGTACCAATAGTCTATAATTTTTTCAATCAGCGTTGCTTTCGTAAAGTTTGTGGTAAGTGGAACTTTATTTTTGTGCAAATACTTGAAGAGGATTTCTTTGGTAATCGCACGCTTATTTAATAGAGTCAGACAGTCTGGTATATGAAGAAATATACAATCGAGTGCGTCTGTAAATGAGAAAATGCTTGAGAGATTTTTCGAATAAGAATGTTATATTACCTACCTTGCTCCGTATCAATGTTTGCCACGTTTTGGGTCACACTTTTTGCCAGTTGAAATAAAATGCTCACATTTTGTTTTTCCGTAATCAATAATTCAATAATCCCAAGTTTTTCCTGTATTGGATAAGACATGGTTTTATTTTGTTTTAAGGAATTCCCTCCTTTTAAAATATTTTAAGCATTCTGTCCATAAGATTTTGCCGAAATTTATTTGTTTATTTACAATGCTGTGAAATTGTCAGCTGTTTAACTTTTGTCTCTGTTATCGATAGTGATGTCATCGTTAAGAATAATCGTCTGTTTGATGTGTAGTTGTATTTATATTTTTAAAACAAAGTTGGCAACGCCTCGTAAACGTTAACAACGTTATGTTTGAATTATACAGGATGTACAGTATTGTGCAAAACATGAATAATGATTTGCAAATCAAGCAACAAGTTTTTTGTTTTACCTTCTTATTTTAGATGAAATTGTTGTTAATTTTTTATATCACCCCTTATTTATTATTATTGTTGTAGGAAAAGCAATTCAGTTCAAAAGAAAACTTATACATGTATTGAAGCTTTTGTTTCATAGTATAGACAAAGACTTAATAAATACAAGTGGTATATGTACTGTTGGACGGCATCCTTGGAAACTCTTAAGGCCGTGTCCGATAAAACTTTGTTGCTTTGCGTGACATTTAAAACTTTGACAAAAAAAGCGTAAAGCAAAAGGTGTATGACACAATGAAAACTTTAACAGCAGCGTTGTTTGTTTATCTCTTTTTTTTAAACTTTCAATAACTCCCAATATAAATTTACTTTTATAGTTTTAACCTTTAACTCCTGAGGTTGTGGTAAATTTTACCCTCTCCTTAGATTTTTTAATTTATTTTCTTCGGTTGAGCGCTGTTGAGTCCTTGTTTTGTTATACTAAATCTTTTATTTTTTTATTTTTATAATCTTATTTATATAAAAATTCATTTTCTTGTTCTTTTAAAAATTATTTATTAAAAAAAATTTTTTTTGGCTAATTTTTTTGGTAAAACTAAAAAAAATATAAGGGTAAAATTTACCCCACGTAAATAATTATGACAAAATATTTCACCTCAGTAGTTAAAGGTTAAAACAAAATTATAACACAAAACTTAATAAAGAACACTTAAAAATGCAAATTTTCAAAACTATTTAAAGAAAAATTAACAGCAGATTGTCAAAGCGCACAAAAAGATAAAAGTTGGCCAACTTTTCACACTTTATGTGACAAGTGGCATATAAACATATACATTTTATCTTAAATGTCAAAGCACATCTGTAACGCAACGCGAAGCAAAAGTTTTATCTAACACGGCCTTTAGAGTATGGAAATTGTAAATGGAATTACAAGCATGGAGGTGGCTCGATAACGGTATGAACATATTTATCGGGTGACAAAGTTTATTCATTTCATAAAAGTTAGGTAATATTGAACTGAAAGACGGTTAAACAACAAAGTTACTCTTTTTAAACTTTAAAAATCGAGATTCCACAATCTCTAGTGTAATTGACATAAAAATATCGCGGATATTTGTATGTATACCGACTTCAACCCCGATTTTGAAAAAATAGTACAACTCTGATTCCACCAATACAGCCCTGATAAAAAGGCAACTTGCCAAATTATATTAAATGATGATCATTACATAACTATTTATATACATACATAAGTAGTAATTAATATAATTAATTCTTAATTTTTCATATTTTTTTATTTAATCATAAAAAATTAATTACAAACTTAATAAATAAAATATATTTTCCCTTACAGTTATTGCTGAAAAACTCGGTATTAAATTGCAACCCCGAGATTTACGTGTTGGTGATCCAAAGACACAAATAAAAACCGTTTTGGGACAATGGCTACCAATAGATCGTACTGTATTAGAAATGGTTGTAAAACATGTACCCGCCCCCAATAGTATTAATGATGAGCGGGCTCAACATCTTCTCTATCCCGAAAATGTAGACTTAAATACATATCCTTCTGAGTCATTGGCCTTAAAGGAGGACTTTAAAAAATGTGATGCAAATTCTGAAAATATTGTAGTATTTGTATCAAAAATGACACCAGTCCATATAACACAATTACCTAAAAATAAACCCAAACGTTTAACAGATCAAGAGCTGCAAGCAAGACGTGATGAAGTGCGTAAACGCATAGAAGAACGTAAACAATTGGCAGCTCAAAGTACCGATGTAGAAGGTATACCAAAGGGTGTAGAACAAATGACTACAGAAGAAAATCCGCTAGAGGAGAAAGAAGAACTTAAAAAAGTTTTAGACAAAAAAGAGGAAGAAGATAAGGCAGAATTTGTTTTCATAGCATTTGCTCGAATTTTTAGTGGCACACTGAGAAAGGGCATGAAATTGTATAATTTAGCTCCTAAACATGATCCGAGGAATAAACAGTAAATAAAATGCACTCTAAAAACCATACAACATTAAACTTCTAAGAAAAAAATTAATCTTTTTCATTTCAGTTCACTTTCCTTGGATTCCCCCTATATAAGCGAAGTCACAATTGGCGATTTATATCTGTTTATGGGTGGTGAGTTACAAGCTCTAGATGAAGTGCCTGCCGGTAATATTGTAGGTATAGGAGGTCTTGAAAATGATATTGTCAAAACAAGTACTTTGAGCAATACTATATTTTCTACCTCGTTCAGCGAACTTAATGTTATGGCAACTCCCATATTCCGGGTAGCTATAGAACCTGTTAATCCTTCTGAAATGCCTAAACTAGTTCAAGGTCTAAAACTCCTTAATCAAGCCGATGCTTGTGTTCAAGTCTCTGTAGAGCCAACAGGTGAACATGTTATTACTACTTTGGGTGAAGTTCATGTCGAAAAATGTGTGCATGATTTGGAGAAAAGCTACGCAAAAATAAAACTTAATGTTTCGAAACCTATAGTATCTTTTCGTGAGACTATTGTACCTGAAGCAACCGTTGATATGGTCAATGAAGCCATTGTAAAAACATCAGAAGATAAAGATATAACGAAAAAAATTGTTACTATGTCTACGCTTAACAAATTGTCTACTCTAAGAATAATCGCTTTGCCACTACCTCAAACTGCACTGGACATTTTAGAGAAGTACCATAGCTTTTTTAAAGAATTTTCTTCTTTAACTAAAACTTCGAGTGTATCAGAAAAATCCAAACAATTGTTGTCACAAATAAAAACTCAATTAATAGCTGCTTTCAAAGATTTTGATACAAAGGGTTTAACTGCCATATCTCAGGGAGAATTAGTTGAACACATCTGGTCATTAGGGCCTCGTCATTGTGGTTCTAATATTTTACTTAACTTAAGTGATTATAAACATCCCAGTTTTTGGTGGCCTCTACAAAATATTTCCGACGATACCAATTTAGAGACAAATTTCGATATACGCCGTGATTATAATAGTTCTTTTATTAATGGGTTTCAATTGACAGCCTCAGCTGGACCATTGTGTGAAGAACCCATGCAAGGTGTTTGTTTTTTGGTTCTTGAGTGGTCTGTCGAGACTTCAGATGATTTAAATTCAAAAGCTTATGGACCATTTTCGGGTAAGTGGGAATAATTATAGGTGTAATTATAATAAGGCATTTATTTTCGCTTTCTATTGTGTGTGTTTTGCAGGACAAGTTTTAACTGCTTCTAAAGAAGCCTGCCGTCAGGCCTTCCAAAATCAACCGCAACGTTTAGTCAGTCCCATGTATAGCTGTAATATTGTAGTAAATGCTGAAGTTTTAGGTAAGTTGTACAAATACTTTTTACTTTTTAAAAATCATACCGCAAAAGTAAAAAAAAACAAGTTGAAAACACTTTTCCCTTTTCAAATGAAAATCCATTGGTATATAATAAGAAATAACAAAGTAGTACCGTATTAAGTACGGGGATCATATTTTTTAAGCCAAAATACAGAAGAAGGAAATACTATTTAAACATAACCAACTATGAAATACAAACAACCTTTTACAAATTGTTTTACTTCAATTTAATTAAATTGTAAACTTTTTAGAAAATCCAATACTAACAACTCAACATAATTGACACAAGAGACAGACTAGTTATCTAAATTACAGTGAATATTCTCGAATAATTACCATTATTTTCGACATTTTTTCACCATTACCGCATACACATTTTTGAAAATATGAAAGAAAAGTGTATTACTTTTTGTTAATTTTTTTATTTATTTATTAATTACAATAATATAAATAGAGTAACTAAAAAAAGAGAGGTCTAGCTGCAGAGGTTATCGACTCGAATATTCAATACTTTAAATAGATATTTCTTGTTTTGCTTTTATTTTTAAAAATTTTGTTAAGACGGTTATATTTCAATATGAATTTATAAATAATTTCAATGTTCTTAATGGCTGGAGCGGTCCAAAGCTGTTTCTTCTGATAACCTGAAGTGTTGGACGTTCATTTAATATGTGGATTATGTTAAGTTGAGTATTACACCTTCAGCATACTGGCGGTGGTGTGCCGTCCAGTCTGTAACCGTGGGTTAAATTAAACAAAAAGTTTTTTGAACCCTACTGAAATTTTTCAAAATAAAATAATCACCCTCACCTGAAAACATTCAACATAAATATAAACAGTTTATCACTGTTTAACAAATGGTACGTAGGGTTGAAGTAAAATTCTATTTTCTACGCGTTGGTATGTTGCAGCAACATACATACATACATAATTGGCCATTACAACAGCAGCAACATACATACATACATACATAAATGACCATTACAACCCTGTGCTAGGGTTACGACCTAGCTTCTCGCAGCACTCATGTTGTGTGGGTTAATTTTTATCCATGAGTACCGGGACCTACAGTTTAATGTCGACTCCGAACGACAGATTTGAGAAGCCTTTTCATAGCAATCAGTTACTCTCAGAGCTTTTGCCTGAAGACTGCTGAGAGGTAGTCGCCGAAAGAAATTATATTTTCATTTGTCTTTTTCAAGATGTCAGAGCTGTCGATGAGACAAATTGCTGGCATTTTATCACTCAAAGACCAGTGTTATCCCTTCACATTTGAATGAGCAACAGCAATTGCCCCATGTGTTGTTGGATGTTAATTATAAGTGGTGAGCATCTCCACTATGTAGGTTAGTATATTATATTATTATTAATTTTTAATGCCTGCCAAAGGTGGAATATCGTGGCGATGTCAGGGAGCGGTTTCTTGGTAATGGACAACTTGGAAGGGGGGAGGGCTTTTTTTTTAATTATAATTTTTAGAAAAATCGCTCATTTTTTTTTTCCTTCACTGGGATTTGAACCTGGGCTGCTTGAGTTTTTGTGCGAGCGCTCTAACCGCTATTTTTTTCAATTAACATCTTAATTAAAAAAAAAATTTGTGTTGATTAAATAATTAATTGGTTTGATTAACTTTTTAATGTTTTATACAACTTTACTTTAAATACCTTTAATTAATATTATAATCAGCTTAATTGATAGCATTAATATGTTTACTGGTGAAAAAATAAGTAATTTTTTATTTGGTATCACAAATTTTTTAATTGAAACACATTTTTATTTTTTTCTGTGCACGACTCCCCACCTCTGTGTTGTTCATATTCATTTTTCTACATTATCTATTTAACTCACCATCTATTGAAATTAGATTATGTGAACTATATGTTTCAAGTAGGAGTGGCAAAGCATACTGAGGTAAATAAAATAGTAGTAAATAAAATAGAGGACATTTTTATAAGTTTAAAGCATAACTTTTTTATTTTCCCCTTTTAAAACTTTTACTTAATGAGATTTTCTTGTGCCTTTGTTAACTCAATAAATCGATATACGAGTTTTCTTTTATTTTTCTAAAAAAAGACTTTTATTAAAAAAAAAATAAAATATTCGTATAAATATAAATTTCTTTATAATGAAATAGTTTGCAAATGCAATTATTTTACAATTTCGTTTAAATATTGTTTCATTAATAAATATAAAAAAATACATAATTATTTAACTAAATATTTATCAATTTATTTAAAGTCTAGTAAATGCCGCTTATTGTAAAAATAATGCATAATTTTCTTAATAAAAAAATTATTAAATTTAAAAAAGGCCGTCTTTTTAAAATTTTAAGTAATAATTTAAATGCTTAAAATTAAAATCTTATTTTGTTTTGTTTTTTCTTTATTAAAAATAAACAGTTAATATCATAATATAATTATTAATTGTAATTTTATATATAAAATGCATATTAAAATGAAAAATAAAAACAAATTAATTAAATAATTATTCAGTGAAATATTTAATTAATTCGTTGTAATATTTTTCTTAGAATTTCGAAGCTTAATTTTAACTTATTTAAATATTTTTTAAAACTTATAATTGAAATCTGTCGACAAATTTCTTATAAACAAAATGGAGAAAAAAAAATATTGCATATAAATAAGATTTTAATGTTTTGTTTATACTTATGATTGCTTTGAAAATTCAGTCACAGTTTTTGTTAGAAATTAAAATTTAAATATTTTATAGTTTTCTTTTCTTAATTTACTTTTATGTATTCATAACTTAATGCACAAATATTTTGTTTTCTCTTGCGTTTTTTTTATTTATATTTTTAAACCCCTAAAGAATATTTTCAAAATTTCTATTTATAAATAAATTCTACCTACACCCCTGTTAGTGATTTTAGTTTCTTTGTTTAATTTCTTTTTTTGCATTTAAGTTTTAATCCCATACAACAGTTTTCTCAAATTCTATAAGACGATCCCATGGAAACTCGGGCACTTCTTCATCGCTATCAATGTTATTTTCACTTAATGATCTCTTCTCACGTTTGACATCTTCTTGCGCCTTTGTGGTATCTTCACTTAAAGTCGTTTTAGGTTCTTCGGTAGATTGGGTTGAAGTGCTTAGTAACAGCTTGTTATCCACTTCAGTTGCCGCCTCAATTGGTGCATCTCCTTCGCGTTCATTATTACGTCCATAGCCAGCACCAGGGAAGTTATTAATTGATACCGGTTCTGGTCTATAATTATTATTGTTGTTGAATGAAGACGATGGTATACTCTCGGGCCTATTTAAGTATTGATAATTCCCTTGAGATTGATAGGAATCGGATCCGTGGTAATTACTACTTGTGGCGGTATTAAACGTTGATGATGAAGATGATAATGAGCCTTGTCCAACGTTTAATGAAGAGGAACTGCTACCGTATGAAGGTCTGCCATAGACATCTTTATTATTGCCTATATGACTTTGACCGTAAGATGTTTGAGAGCCTGGTCTATAGAATGGTTTTTGCAATTGATAGCGTTTGGGTGGTTGTACTGAGGGTTTGCGTACAGAATAGCCAGGTTTAACGCACATCATACCAAAGACACGTATACCAGGTACACTAGCATAGGTAGGTTGATCATGTGCCATTGGACCCTCTGCAAGTGAATTAAAGAAATAGTTATTAGGAAAAAGAATTCAAAAGTACTGTATGTATATCTTATATAATATGTTTTGAATATAAGTTTTTTAAACGTATTCCAAAATTTATTCAAATTTAAAATAACATCATTAGGTTTCTATAAATATAGAATTTGAAATGGAAAATATTGAGTTTTTGGTTCTGTTAATAAGAGTTGTCATTTGTGGCGATTTCTAAAACTTGCTTTTGTCATCTTGATTTTCAAAATAGCGGCATGTCGGTTTTTATTTTCTTCTTTTTTTTTTGTGTTGAATTATACAGTAGTCACCTATTTTTAATGAGCCGTGAAATTGTTTTGGTAAAAACGTTAAAGGTTTGAAAAATTCTTGAAAAAATTCTGATGTATGGTAAATAAAAATGATGTACATACTACATACATACATACATATATAAATGGCCATTACAACCTTGGTTCAGAGTTACGGCCTAGCTTATCGCAGCACCCATGTTGTGTGTGTGAATTTATGTCCATGAGTACCAGGACCTACAGATAAATGTGAACTCCGAACGACAGACTTGAAAAGCTTGTTCATGGCAATCAGTTACTCTCAGAGCTTTGGCCAGTTGACTGCTACATAAGAGGTGGTCGTCGAAATAAATATTTTTTTATATTTCTTTCTTTCAACATGTCACAGCTGGGGTTTGAACCCGGAGCTCTTGACTAATAAGCCAACACACTAACCACTAGACTACGGCGACTATTAAAATTGAAAATTATGTAATTAATTAACTTCATTAAAACTCGTCTTCCAAGTGGAATGCAATGTGAACATTGAACCTTTTTGTATCTATTACTTATTTTCGGTGTGTTTTTGAAATTGGATATACATATTAGGTTAGGTTATATTAGAACCGGCCGCTGATCGGCTAAAATAGAACCATTGTAATGCCGCAAAAGATATTGATCCTATATTATACTACGTCTAAAGTTATAGCTAGTTTGGGACTCATAAGTTGCCGTTCCAGGACCCGGAAAGCACCTGACATTGCAGGCGTGTCTTGTCGGATGTGATACTGCTTCTTACGAGGAATAATTAATACTACCATAGCACAAATGGACCGTATCGTTTCAGGAGAATATTTCCATTACAGCAGATATCCTCCGCTTTGGAAAGTTCACCTGCTTTCATTCGACCAACAATTAGCCTTACAGCTTCTTCGCGTTTTTGCAGAAAAAAATTTGTTTTCATTTTTTGGAGAATATACCGCTGACCTTCTGAGATGCAAGTAAAGAACGGCGAACTAACACTTTCTTCTGCCAAACGAATCTGTCCTGCCAAACAGTTACCTGGTATATAGCTATGTAAGGGTACCCAAAGGTGTCTGATGCAGAAATATTCGTCGTTAGTGACATGTGCAGATTAGCTATCGGAGTAAATGTACAACGTTTTAATCTTGGTCAGACTTATGACGCTGTCTGTACGAAGGAAGGAAGATACTGCTTTGTTATAAGCCGTAATAATACGTTCTGTCCGAAATTACATCGACAAGTCAAAAAATATAGACATGCCCAATATGTGAAAGATTCTATATCCCGATTCTCTTACCCTATGCACGTCAACATACATTTCTTCGTAATATCAGGCCGCAACGAGTTAAAGAAAGCACTGAGGGTCTCTGTGGGTGTAGTCTCAAACAGGAGCAATCATACAAGTTTGTAAAATTTTCTAGCACATAACTCTTTCCCGATGATCTCTATAATTAAATAACGCCAAAGTAAAGAATAGGTTGAACTACTTCGTTATAGAACCACATGTTTGCCGAATGACAGAGCCTCTAGTGCCTACCAACTTCTACCCCTCAGCTACAGTAGTGTGTAATTGTTGTATTCCGATGTTATTTTTGCTTCTTCAGATAAAAGCTTGCTCTGTCTCAGCTCTGAAGCATCGTACGTCTTCAGGTGTATTTTTGTTCAACAGTGGTTTCTTCTCTTCTTCATTATTGCATTATTGCATGCTCATGCGTCTTTTCGCAGACCATGGAAATTAAGTTAAATTCTGTATTAAATATTTTCCTGTAGCTGCATTCCTTAACTAAAGATTGTATATTTTTCACACATTTCTCTACATACGGAGTATACATTTTTGGCATATCCAAATCAGGACTCTAATGTTTTCGACTAAGTGTTGTATATTATAGCTTCTCGACATCTAGAGCCCAACTGAATTATATCGTTAGATAAACCAGAATGAGATTGTCGTTTCATTTCATATATATAATATATAAAAATTAATGCACATTTTGATGGCACCACTAACCGCGGAAACGGATGGATCGATTTCAATCAAAATCCAGAGTACGTTGCGGATAGTCTGTAGATTGTTTACGTGAAGTGTGCGCGAAGTCTGCCCAAACAAATTCAATGTAAAACTTTTAATTTTATGCTTAACTTATATCTTGAGAGCTGTTAAAGCTAAATTTTCTAAATTTGGTTTGAATGACTTCATGGTGAAGGAAAATCATTAATCAGAAAGTAGGCGTGGTACCTCCCATGCAAGTTAAATATTAATTTCTTTATTTCTTGAGACGTGTTCTCATGTTTCTGAGTTTGGTGTAATTGATTTCGTAGTCACTGGAAATCATCAGTCTAAAAATTTGTAAAAGTATATAGTAGCGGTAGGTGTAGGGAAGCACGCCGAGTTTAGGCTAGTTTTTATATAATTTCATTACATTTTTGATTTGGATCACTTTGATAATTAACACTAAATGAAATCCATCCATATAATGTTGAAATTACAACCATTATCTAATTAGTTAATTGCTTAATTCGACAATTTTTTAGAAATTATATTGAATAAATTTAGTTTAAAATAATGTGGTGTAATATAACTTATAAACTATTGCTTTTTTTTAATTTTGACTTAGACCACTTTCATAATTATGGGCACGTCGTTCAATCATACTTTTTTTTGTTCGTTGGTTTATTTATAACTTACCCATTTTATAATGATCTGGACATCTGCATATAACCAAATAATGTGATTTGCCTGTACGGGTATTTTGTAAAGCCAATAATGACCAGTCTTTTGGAGAACGACACTCACGCATTTCAGTAGTGGCTTCACATGTTTTAGCCAAAGTTATTGCCTGTGTAATAAATGGAAAATAAAAACAAAGACGTTATATTATGAGAAAAAAGAAATTTCGGCATTTAAAATATGGCTACAAATTCAATATTTTTATTTAATTTTAATTAACAAACAATTACATTCAATTTCAACAACAGTTGAGGCTTTATTAACTGGATATTTAATATCTCTCTGAAATGGTTTTCCTTATCAATAAGAGTTTAAATTGTGAATTTGTTCAGTTTATCGTATAAGTGCTCACGTTTTATTGGTAATCAGGACATTTAATCTTCTGCAAAACTGACGCATATTCAAGAACTTTAATTTTCATTAAAGTTTAAAAAAAAAAATCCCGCTATTCACGTTTTTTACTAAGTACTAATGCTACGAGTATTTAGAAATATGTAAGTAAATTTGTTGTGAATAAATAAAAAAAAGTCTAAATCTAAACAAAACCTTTCATTAACTAAAGATTCTAAATAGAAGAAAAAAAAAAAAAACAAGCAAACCGAATGAATACGTGGAATGCTACTCCCAGCTACCAGTTTCCTAAACAGATTTTGTCTTGGGGATAATTTTCTTAAACTTTTTATTTTGGTTTGTTACCGTTTTCGTTTTTGTTAGACTACAATTTGACAAACGGTAGACTTTGAATTGTCATTAATAGCTTAACAAATTGCCATTTTTCATCATGTCTAAAATACTGTTTATACTTACATATATATGCTTGTCTGTCTTTCTGTTTTACTTACATATATACTGTATCTTTATGTCTACACTTTACGCCATTTATTTAAAACATGCTTGCATGTCTTACACTCTCCCCTCCTTCATCTAGAAATTTTTATTGTATGTCCCGACTTAAGTTTGTCTATTAAGCTTTACTGTTACAGTATGACTATTATTTTTAGGCATTTTAAGACAATTTTTGTTTTGCCTTATATTAGTGTTTCAGTAGTTTTACTCGTATAGTATTTCATGTGTCTATTATGGCTTTTAGCCATATAATTAACTTTTTTTTATAACATTTTCCTTATTTTCAGACAAAAACAATAAAAGTCTATACAATTTTTGTCTTAATAGTATTAAGTGGATAACGGTTGTTTAGTTTAGACCAAGTTTATTTTTGGCGTTTTCTTACTCATGTTTAGTAAACCTTTTAAAGTTTGTAAAAGACTTCATGGAAAATTTTTAAGGCGCTTTAATTTTTAAATGAATAGTTTATTTTTAATTTAAAGTAAATGTTTATTTCAAGACAATATTACAAATTATATATTCTCAGCAATGCCACTTTATGACACCATGAAGTAAAAAAATTAATAAAGCTATTTAGCAAATGATTTAAGCGCTTGTAATTTACATTCATTTATTCATGAGGCACTAAAGCTACTTCACCTGAAGATCTATTGTACAGCCCTCAACTAAACTAATGTATCTAAAGTATCTCCCCTAGTTTCGTCGCTCTGACGAACCTTAAAATGTCAGCCGGCGCCAACCTTGACAGTTCCCTATTGCGTCTTTGTATACTCTTCATGTTCTTGCAATGAGATTCAACTGTAATGTCCGCTTAAGTGATCAAATTTTTCGAGTTTCTACAGAAGCATTCATCTGTCTTGGTTTTTTGAAATAATGCCAGAAATATATACTTCTTTCCATTTGACTTTCTTCATATTTACAAAACCTCTATCTGATCAAAAATAAAGTACCATTCCCATGTATTGGTTGGTGCTTTGAAATTTATGTTGGAGTTTTGCCAGGGCGTTCAGGAAATGGCGAGGTTCTCTATTAATAATTGTATAATATTCAACGATGTGCATTTTGCTTTTCTATCGGTATTACAATGGGAGGTTTTATGATAAAATAATCAAATTAGTTTCTAATAATCACATACCGTATTCCGTACACATCACATTATTTTATAATGGTGAATTGATAAGAGAATAGGACAATGCATTGCTGAAAAAATCGGTTTTAACATGCACACTTCCTTTATGGAATAAGCTGTTCGCAAATGTTTTTCCTGGCATTAACGTTATCAACAGGTTGAAATTAAAGGAACACAAACACTACTCCCTTTTCAAGGTTGTCAGATAGTTTTCAGTTACCATCCCCAATTTCGAAGTTCATATTCTCAAAAATCCCCAAAACCCTGATTAGTTGATCCTCAAAAATCCCCACAGCAACTGCATCAATAATTTTGCATGTATGTACATATGTTTTATTTGATATGTAAATATATATATTATTTGATCTGCAGTGTATGTTTACAGTTGTGATCAATAAAATAGATTCACCATGATCTAGCATCTTTGTGACCGAAAAACATTTGAAAAACGTGATTAATACTTTTGTTTGTTTCTATTTTATTACAATTATAAAGTATTGTAATTATTATGAAAAGCTAAAACATCATACATTCAGTAATATTTTTAAAATCAACTAATTTTGCTGTTCAAAAAAATAGATTCACCAAATTTGATGGCCTAAACGGAACATTTTTTGTTTAAGGCAGCGTTTTGGCATATAGGCCACAAGTCTTTAAAACATACCGATTGGAATGTATTTACACACATCTTTAGCAAATTCCCACAACTGTTCCTTATTAAAAAGAAAACTTGTCTTTAACAAATTCCCACAACTGTTTCTTATTAAAAGGAAAACTTGCCGATTATCCCCAATAAAATCCCCATCCCCAAATGTATTTTTTTAATCCCCAAATTCTGAAAAAATCCCCATTTTGGGGATAAATTCCCTAATCTGACAACACAGTCGCTTTTGTCTCCTTTCTATAAACTATTTTCCTAACATTAATACCAAGCTCTGTTGTATGAGTAGGGGTCATCGGTCTCTAAATATTGGACTCGTGCCAAAAAAAACCATCTGACTTATACAAATAAACCATAAACGACAGCGGTCTGCAACCGGTCAACCTAACCAATGTCATCGGTAAACTTTATGCACCAGAGTAAAATTGGCTATTTGACAGGCAGTCATTCAGTGAAGCTGCAGCAAATATTTGCACATTATTTTATATTTCATACATCGATAGGTCAGGTCTTTTAAATTAATAAAAATTTTCGACGATATCTTCCACTCCCTTTGTTTTTATTTTTTCTTTCTTCAAAGTACCTATTTATGTGACTTGTAATAATAACTTAGAATAGAACAAACCAGAAGAACTCTTGGCATATTGTCTGATTGAAAAATTAAATACATTTTTCACATTTCAACATTCTATTTTGACCCTATAAAGTCATATTTTTCTACATTTTTTCTGTTCACTAGCATGTTCTTTGCCCCTTTTGTTTACGATTATTCTTTCACATTTTTTTTACAATGAAGACTTCTTTATTTCTCATCTGTTTCTTTTTGCATTTTTTTTCTTAGTTTATAACTTAATTCAGTTTTTAGTAGGCTTTTACAACATTTATTTGTTAACCATTATTGTTGTCTAATCTGTAACTGCAACAACTGCAATAAAACTGAAATAGAATGATTCTCATCCTCAATGTCGAAAAAAAAACTACTTCATGCCAACAACATTGTAATATTTCTTCACATATTTTTTATACGAGAAAAAAAAAAAGAAAAACTTAACTTAAGAGTATAAAAAAAATTTTACGAAAAACTTCAAGAAAAACTAAATAAAACATAAAGAAATTGTAATACCTACCACTGTGTAACCTTTTAATACACAATAAAAGTTTTTCTTTTTAATTTTTGTTTTTTTGTTTTTGTTTTTGTTTTTGTTTTTCTGAAATAATAAGAGGTATAACTATCGCCATCATCATCATTCCATAACATACAGATGAAAAAATGGAAATACAGAAAATATTTATATTTCAACTACATCGCCAGAGTTTTAAATATTAGAGGAGACACACACTGGAGAAAGTTTAATTAAAAGCATTATCTATCACATTATGAAGTAGAGTGTTGACATTTTTTGCAAAAAGTGGCATAACAGGGTGCTTAAGAAATTATTTATACAGCTAAAGATATCTTTCAGATGACAAATTACTAAGCCATGAGCACTTATAAAAATAAAATACAAAATTTAAACAAAATAAATGCTAAAAATTTTTACTATTGAAACTGGAACGTCTTAATGGAACTCATTACTAAGTTTTCACTATACGAGTAGTTGAAACAATATCTGACGAATATGTATATAGAATGAATTTTAATATTTCGATTAAGCGTTTCGAAAGAACCTTTTTATGATCTTGTATTAGACCTTATCAACATATCCATGTAAAGTAATGCTATGTTTTGGAAATTAGAGACCATAAATATCAGCTTTATAAAAATTCGATGATACTGTCATGTCATAAATTTCACCAAAGAACCATAAAAGATATGCATTTTAAGTGCACATGTGGCATGTGAGTCTTCAACGCAATGGGTGCAACACAAAATATCTTTTGTAATTTGTTACGGTACTGCAAGGGTATGAGGGTTTTCTAAATCGTTGTAGTATTTAGAATATCTTTGTTTCTGAGGTTTTCGGTAGCTGTATTATCTGTTTTTAATTTTCTAGCCAAAAATTCAGAGTTCTTCTTATTCGGGTTTAAGACATCAGATAAACCAATAGGCATATGCTGCGTATTAGTAAAAACAATAATGGCTATTAACCGTTGACATACAACAAGTTTGTTTTGTTTTATGTTGTTTTTATTGCCATATTACAATACAATGTTACGAGAACGGTTCAATCCAATTCTACACATTTTTCAACGTTTCTCCAATTTTTTTAACCCCTCTAAAAATAATATTTGTCGAGGTCATTAAAATAAGTATTTGTTAGGTATTCGTATTTTCGCCGAGTTTTCACTTCAGGTTTGGTAACAAAACTATTCACAAATGCGTTAATTTTTTTAAATCCTCGTTTTAACGTGCGGTGAAACATCGCTTAACACTTCATTAAAACGTCTTGGTGACTGTGTTTTTGTTCTATTGTGACCAAACGCGGAAACCATTTTCTGCTCAGCTTTTTCATCATGAAATTTTCCGTCAATATTTGAAATGTCAAATATTTATTTATTTACTAAATTACAATACAATATTAAATAATATTCTAATTATTTTTATGAGTGGAGTGACTCGGTGTAGTGTCGAATAACCCTCACACTAGCAGTATAGCACACACCAACCACTGAGTACTGGGGCATCCTGTTTTAATTACAAATTACGTTTTTTTTTTCAAAACATTGTTGCTACTCGTATAAGAAAAATCAAGTAAATAATAAGAAAAGGAAAAAAAGGAAAATCATGGTATTAGAGTCGACAGACATATATGATGTTATATACCAAATTAATCGTGTTGGAGAACTCTCACGGAATCTGTGGTGATCCTGCAAAAATGATCATTAATCAGATATTAACTGTTAGTTTTTGACGGAAAAATAAAAGGTTAGATGAAACCTTTAAAAATAGAGTTTTATTTTATGACGAAAAAGAAGGAAAAATAAAACTCGAAAAATAACTGTTATTTTCTGACTGAAAAATAAAACTCAAAAATAAGTTTTTTTTTATTTTTTTATGACGGAAAAATAACACTCAAAAAATGAGTTTTTAACTTTTTTTTTCCCGTTGAAAAATAACTTTTTCTGCTGACCTTTTTTAGAAAAACTCTCAGAATATTAAATAATAATTAAAAAATAAGTTTTTCAATATAACTTATAACCGTTACGGTCCCTGGATGTTTTAAACTTAGCAATTGAAATTTACCCTAAGGCGGAGATTCAAAATTATCAGCGTTATTCGTCAACATTAAAACGTATGCAACTTAACCAGACCATATATGAAAACCTAAAACTTATGTTTATTAAGGTTTTCACTAATCACCAAGTTATATCAACCTATTGGTATATTATACATACATATGTATAAGTATCAGTAATGCGATGGCGTCGGTGATGCCAACTTTTTTGAAACAAAAAGCACATCAAAATTATAAAAAAGCACTAAAAAGCGTATTTTCGAACTAAAAAAGGCGTAAAAAGGCACTAAGTTTATTTGATTTAGTCATGGTGGTTTTATAAGATGTGTATTCATTCCTTATTATGTCAAAATCTTTCAAAGAAGAACAATTTTTTTTTTGATTTGCTGGTAAATATTATAAATACAAAAAAAATTGTGTACATATATGTATATAGTTGTGCCGAATTTGTGTTGTAGTCAAACAATAAAAAAATTAAAATAGAATTTTGTTTTCATAAGAAATAACTTTGCAGACTATAAAAAATACACTTGTTACAACACGAATTATGGCGACGAAGTCCGTATTTAATGTGCAAAATGGAATTGACAAAATTTGAAGATAATCTGTTTCTAATTTAGATTTTACCAAATTCATTGAACTAAAATGCTCTTTCAACTTCCGTATTTGAGTGCGGTAAATTTAAAATTCTGATTACAAAATTAGATAATTCCAAAAATGGATTTTCTTTAATTGAATCCTTGACTTCTATCCAAAAAAGGTTATGCTTAATATTACGAGATTTAAGCCATTTTCTATTTTAGAATCGACATCTTTAATGGAAAATGTCTTACGAAACTCATATTGTTACTACCATATATAGTATCGACACTTAAAAGAGCAAGTTTTTGCAAAATGTCCTAATTTCTTGGCAGTCTTCCTGTGTAAAGCGATACAAATCGTTATAAAGTTTAACGTGATTTTTTATTATCTTTAGTGAGCCGCAGCCATTTTTTAAAGAGTGGATCACATTGAGTGTTTGTGTCCTTCTACATACAAAACAGTATTTTCAAATAAAATATCAATATTCCTTTGAAAAAATCACTTTCATTTTGGTAAATATAATTTCTTTCTGACTTGTTTCTTTCAATGAATTTTTTGTTATAACGGATTTACCCTTTCAGACAATCAATCAAAACCAGCTTGTCCAGATGTATGCAAAAATTACTATTTGTTATCAGTCTACTATGAGCAACTTAAAAAGGATTTACCAATACAAAAAGAGACAAATTTAACAGAGTTAAAGTAATAAAGTTACAAAAAGTCGTTATCAGAAAACATAAAATTATTAAAATTTCTCAAAAGCACTGAAGGAACCATTGAAAAATTTAAAAAGCATTTAAAAAGTTAGTGCTTTTTCTTTTTTTGGCACCAGAGCTTAAAATTTGGCGTTTTGGATCATCAGAAAGCACTAAAAATAGTGCCAAAAGCACTAAATTGGCATCGCTGGATGGCGTTCGTCTTCACGCGTTATCGGATCTCTTTGAATAATTTGTGCCTATTGCTCTTGACATTGACTTCACACAAAGCGTCGTGCGGGAGTTTATGTGCTCTATCGATATATGTGCCCATAATTATGAAAGTGGTCTAAGTCAAAATTTAAAAAAAAATAGTTTATCAGTTATTTCATACCACATTATTTTAAACTAAATTTATTCAATGTAATTTTTACGAAATTGTCAAAAATGAACCATTAGATAGTGTTTCTAATTTCAATATTATTTGGAATTCATTTAGTGTTAATTATGAAAGTGGTCTAAGTCAAAAATTAGACCACAAATTTTTGGTATCGGCTCATTCCTTTCTACCGAATGACCGTGATTTTGGGTTGATAGAAATTAAAATAAAAAAGCAAATTACTTATACAACCCTGAGCATTATTTTGAGTTGATAGAAAAGTGCAGAAGAAGAAATAAATTTTCGATAAAGCGAATTTCGCAGCCGGATTTTATTTCAACAAAATCAGAATCAATAACAAGAAGAGTAAAAAATATCGCGGGTGAATCTGTCTCTTGTCTACAAATTCAATGGATGAGATTCTTAAAAAATGAACCTTATAAAATGTTTTATACAACTTCCTTAGATGATTCTAAATATCATGTTTTGGATCTTTTTCCCATAAAAGGAAGACCAAAAACATACGGAAATAATAAATTACTTCCATTATACACCATCATTAGACCAGTATCGGAAAAAAACATAAAGATATTTCGAGTTTACTACCGTACATCCTTCCAGTTTTTCAGGAACATTTTAAGAATCTTAAATACTCGCAATATTGATAAAAATGAATTATTGTTGAAAAATAATTAATAAATGTTCAGTCAAATTATTGTTTTAAATAAAACTCAAAGTTCTTTATTGCTTTGAGTCATTTATAGGACATTCAGTTAATTTTGAAAACAGTCTAAGTCAATTCAAACTTTAAAAACAATATTATCGTATGAAATTCACACAAAATTTCATATTCGTAATAAATTTCCATTAATTAAGACTAATAAAATTATAAATTACAATGTCATATAATGTAAAAACATTTTTTAATTTATTCAAATGTAAATCATTAAATATCTCGAAACATGAAATATATGACTTAGACCACTTTCATAATTATGGGCACATATATAAAATGGCGGATAAAGCACATAAACTCCCGTACGACGAAAGGGCATTCTGCAATATTCTGAAAGTTTGGAAGGGTGTTCTTTAATTTCGCGCACAAAATTTAATGCTACTACTACTGTGTTGAATATTTTCAGATATTATAAAAATCGAATATCGAGATAGAGAGAGAGAGTGCGTTTAATAGGAAAATAAAATGTAAACAAATAAAAAAACAGAGTTGTAATGTAAACATATGTTGTTTGGAAAACTCTGCTTAATTGCAAAAGGCAACAAAAACAAAATAAAATTAAAAGAAAAAAATAACTTGAATATATTATTTATATTTTCTTTTTAGAAACTGCAGTTTAAGTCACAAACACCAATAGAGTAATGGATTTTATTATTAAAATAGTCAGGGTTGTTATACAGGGTGTCCCAACAGAAAAATGGCAAACATGTCCAATATCCATCTCTCTCATCATTTTGCCGTAAAATTAAAAACCTACCAAGAGCTTGTGCGAATAAAAAACATTTGAACTGAGTAAAATGGGTAAGCAAGTTTATATTTTATACTCGTTTTTTAGTATAAAACGAACAAGTATATATTTTGCCATTTTACAATCTTGATTAATGACACTTGTCAAGGCACATTAGTACTTTTTTTTAAAGGAGGGCCTTTCAAAGTCGAAATATTTTTAAAATTTTAAGTTCATGGTTTAACAAATAATCTTAATTCTAGAAAACTTGGCTAAATTGCGTCATTATTTTTGACTGTGGTTCTAGAAATGTTATTTAGGGTTACGGTGCCAAAGCTTAAATGAACAAGAATAATAAAAATTAAGCACAATAACCGAAAAATTGTTACAGTTTGACCAAATTTCTATGTTTTTCTTACATTCGCATAACTTTCAAACTGCATGGGATTGATATTTTTTCTGACTTTCTCATGATGGTTACAATCAATCCTGTCACCCCGTTTTGGCTGACGTTGAGTTCTGGGAGACCCTGTATAAACATATGTTGTTTGAATAACCCAGTGTTTAATGACAAAACGTTGCCGCTTTTATTTAGAAATGTCGGTATGGATGGCAGTTTGGTGTAACATCCAAGAACTTAATTTACCAAAAGTACGTTTCTTAAGTCTTTGTTTTTCTTAGAGTTCTAATGGGTTGTTTTTATTTATTTTTTTAGAGGAAAAGAAAATTTTAGTTTTAAAACAACATTTTGACTGTTTACAAATACAAATTTTAAACTTTTTTTGTTAAATTAATTAAAAATTAAGGAGATACTTTTTACTTCTAAAACACGAAATAATTATTAATGCACCGCTTTTATTAAAATGTCTTTTAGTGTTTGTTAAGTATTAGACTTTTGATAAGTATAAGTAATTCAATTTGATAGTCGTAACATTTGTTACATCCATCTATCTCTTTATTTATAGGCTGAATTGTTGGCTCTTAAAATTTTCCAAATCCAAGATCAAGCCGTCTAAATGTAGTAATAAAGTTTTTCTTTATTTTTTTTGTTTTTGTATTCATATGTTACTGTTCATCTTCTCAATTACATGCTTGTTACAAAAGATTACTTTTATTCAATGCTTAACACAACAAGCTACAAGTAGAAGCAGTATATAGGAATATGAGCTAACGACCAACTATCAAAAAAAAAAACGTTGTTCTTGTTCTTTAGAGATACCAACTCCTTATTCATAATCATTTTTCACTTTACTTTTGTAGTTCAGACTACTATTTCTAAAACAACTATAATCAGATTTTTCTTTATACCACTTACTATATATACGAGTATGTACGTACATAACTAGGTATACTAAAAAGCATAGAATACATTTTTCTTTTTCATTGTTTTTTTTTTTTTTCTTTTTGTTTGAGCACCAAATAGCAATTTAATAAGAAAAATTATGTTTTAATCCCCATCTTAGTCCAGTCGTTATATTCTATTTGTTCGCTGGCCAACAGAAGACGTGTTCATTTGATAATTTTTTCCTATTTTGGTTTTAGTTTTTATTTTTTTGTTACCTTTACATTTTCAATAAACTTTATTATACTCTATATGGCAGACTGGCAGCAGCATTATGTTTTCTACTTCTTTTTTCTGCTTTTAATAAATTCTTACATCATTGCTACTGTTTAGTTTTTTCTATTTTATCTTTTTTTTTATTTATTTATTCTTTTTTTCTAAGCAATCAATCTTAATCCCGTTTTTACTAAATTGCAACATATTATTTCGATATTAATTTAAGGTTTCGACTATGAAATGTAATAGACAATGACCATCCGTGTGTAGGCTTCTCTTTGCAATTTGTTTAACGTAAATGTACAATTACAGAAACACATCTTTGCATTTCCGTGCCATTTTTGATTTCCGTTTATGATTTCTAATTAATAGGGACATGATTATTTTTAAATGTAATTTTTTCTACTTTAAACTGTCAGGTAAAGTGTTGTTTATGGATGAAAATCACAGAATAGAGGAGGATTGCAAGATTAGGAGTGGAAGTATTGTGTTACTTGGGCTGTCTTTATTATTGTACAAGGATACTAAAAGAATCTTAAAAGGTTTTGAGATAAGACATGAATTATTGGTTTCGGCGTTGTTTCGAAACTATTGCAGCTCTCTTATGTTTGAAAAAAAAATAAATAAATGCAGTATTTCCGTAGCCTAAACCTTTAAGTTTTACTACACAATTATAAGTAATACATTATATTTTTGGAATTGTAACCACTGTTGGAATGTTTGAGGTTTTTTTTTAATCGCTTGAGATATTGTTGGAATGAAATTGAAATATTGTATTATAATTTGGAATTGCATTTGAATTTATTGAGACTTAAAAGGTAAATTACATAAAGGCGATTGTAACGACTACTAGGAAAAGGAAAAAACTTAAAACTATAAAGTATTATTTTAATAAAGAATTTAAAAGAAATTAACGCAGCATGCTTACGATAAATTGGAAAAGTACAACTACAATTAGTAATAAAGATCAAGATGAAACTATATTGCTCAAAATAGAATTTAAGATAAAAGAGACCGTAAATATCCGTCAGGATAATTATAATTTGATTTTTTTTTTTGATAATTTCCTTGACATAAATGGGACATCGAAAAACTTCGGTTAAAATTTTAACCAAAAATTAAACAATTTTTTTTCTTATATTTGAAAAAAGTTTTATTTTATCTATGCAACTCTTCAATTGCTTACTTAGGCCTCTGCGGAATAAAATTTTTTTTATTATTAAAGCCAACAGTCAGGAGACCACCCCTACTCATGCAGTACACTGTGCGGGTGTAGGATAATATGTTAGTGAATAAGGATAGAGTGAGTAGTGCTTGGGGACACTTGATTTAAACTTACTGATATCCATAAACAAGCGGTGGGGCTAAAGGATGAGTTCTCTCTATAATGCATTGCAGGGTTCACTGGACAATCAACTACAAAAAGATGTGCTCTAAGAAAGGTACGAGTAGTCCGTAAAATATGCGACTACCCAGAATCAAGTTCATTATTTCATAATCTCATGGTAGTACCGATAGAACAATGAAACGCACGCCACATTACGCCAGCGATCGTCAGTATGGCTTTTGCAGTTGCCGCTTCACTGGTGACTTATTGGCTCCAGATATCTCGAAGGCATTTGATTGAGTCTGGCACGTGGCTCTGATTTCTAAACAGGCCGCTTTTGGGGTCTGCAATCATTTCTTTCATTTCATAACGAGTGTTCTCAGAGACCGTGCTATAAGTGTGTCTATTTCAACGAGTTCAGGTTAAACTCTGGAGTAGCGTAAGGCTCTCCTACTCCATTTTTAATATTTATCAACGATCTTCTCTTTAACTTTAAATCCCATCAACTCGTTCACAGATAATACAGGGTGTTTTTTAGAGGTATAGAACTTCGAATTGAAATAAAACACAAGAAAATCGTTTTAATGTCCATCAATTTGGCTTTATTGGAAGGATAATTTTATGCCATTAATGTTTAAATATGATTTCGGGCATGTGGCCGCCGCGACTAGCTCGAATAAAGCCAATTCTACAGGTCCAATTTTCAACCACTTTTTCGAGCATATGGGGCCGTATGTTGGCAATAACGCCACGATTGTTGGCTTCCAAGTCCTCTAACGTTTCTGGTTTGTTGGCGTAGACGAGCGACTTCACATATCCCCAAAGAAAATAATCCAATGGTGTCAAATCACACGATCTGGGTGGCCAATTGACAGGTCCATTCCGCGAAATTATGCGCTCATCGAATGTTTCCTTCAATAAATCGATTGTGACGTGCGCTGTGTGGCATGTAGCGCCGTCTTGTTGGAACCACAACTCATCCACATTCATGCCATCCAATTCGATAACAAAATAGTCGGTTATCATGGCTCTATACCGGTCTCCATTAACGGTAACTGACTCTCCAGCATTATTTCGGAAGAAGTATGGCCCAATGACTCCACCAGCCCATATAGTACACCAAACAGTAAATTTTTGTGGATGTAATGGCGTCTCAAGGGTCTCATGTGGATTCTCTTCACTCCAAATGCGGCAATTTTGCTTGTTGAAGTAGCCATTCAACCAAAAATGAGCCTCATCACTGAACAAAATTTTGCGATGAAAATCAGCATCGAGATCAATCTCATTTTCGGCCCATACACCAAAATCACGACGCATTGCATGGTCTCGCGGCTTTAATTCTTGCACAAGCTGGATCTTGTAAGGTCGCAAGCCAAGATCTTTGCGCAAAATCTTCCATAAAGTTGATGGACAAAGCTCCAATTACTGTGCACGGTGGCGAATCGATTCATTCGGGTTTTTTTCAACACTTTGCTCTACAGCGGCAATTGTTTCTTCGGTGCGCACTGTTCGACGTCTCTGCGGATGCGTATTATCACATAGAGTAAACGTAGTGCGAAAACGATCCATGGTTAACCGAATTAATTGCTCTGATGGACGATTATGTCGACCATAAAATGGACGGAGCTTGCGGTAAACTTCGCGAACTGAACCATTATTTTCGAAATAAATTTGCACGATTTGCAAGCGTTGTTCTTTTGTCAACCTGTTCATGATGAAATGGCAAACCAAACTAAATATTAATCACTTGACAGCTGACAAAATGGCCGCCAGTTAAAAAGTGATGCCAACTTAAAGTTCTATACCTCAATAAAAAAAACTTTTTGGCAACATTTGTCACTCATATTCATTTGATCGTAGGCTGAGCCTTTTGGAGTTTAGGGTGAGAAGGAAAAATATAAATGACACTCTTACAAATGACCTGCAGATAATCTCTGAGTAGGGTTGCCCGAACAGGAACGAATTTAATGCGCGCAAGAGTTATTGTTGTTTTATCACTGATGGTGATGATGCAGTGTTGTCATCTATTACCATGAGTAATGTAAATATTGAGGAGGCGGATGCTCTTAATGTTCTGGGCATGAGAATCAATCGTGATGTTCGTTGCAATAATAAAATTTTTCGAGTATCGAATAATATTTAAAAGACTTTTAATCCGAACCAAGAAGGAATACAACTCTCATATATAGACAGGTGCTGCTCGATCGAGTAAAGGAAAGGGCGAAAGTGCTTATTGGTGACGGTAAGGTATCCAACTTTATGGATTCTTTGAAGCATCGATGCAATGTCCCGTGCGTTTCACTGCTTTACCACGTGAGGTGCTCTGATGAAATAAAGGACTTGATTCCGGATAATCGAATATTCTCACGGACTTCTCGTACCATCATTCATTTTGTAGTTGATTGTCCAGTGCATTATAGAGGAAATACGTTTTTTAGCTGCACTGTTCCTTTATGGAACAATCTTCCCGCGGAATTTTTTCCTGTCAAGTACGGTTTTAAAAAATTTAAATTCAATGTCCACAAACACTACACACTCTGTCCCCTTTTTCGTAACATATTTTCCTAGATCAACACCAATGTACTGAGTAAATAAGAGTCGCTGCCTGAGTGCTGGCCTTAGTATTAAAAAAAAGAAGATTCTGGTCATCTTGTTTTTGGGGCTAAAATTTTGCTGAAGGCTCCGTCTAAACACCTAACCATACCTGTATTATTTTTTTCAAAGAAATGCAACTTAGCCGCATTTTTTTCAACATCCGTAACATCCCTCCATGGTGCCCGGACAAAATCTTCAAAACTATTGGCAGGTAAAAATCATTATAATAGCTAAGCTGATAAGATCTCCGTACTCTTTTATTAATCGAGACTCTATTATTTCTAACAGATGTTTACAAGATGCTTTATTCAGTCTAAAATAACTTTCAAATCCTAAAAAGGATAAGAAAATTCAGTATTTGCGAAACGATGACTTTTTAAAATATGTCAGTTACTACTTATAAGTCAAATTAAAAATTAAACATTCCTGTCTACGCAATCTTATTTCCATTATTAAGTTGTTTTCATTGTTTTCGTTACTAGAAGATGAGTCCGAATACTCGTACAAAAGAGATACAAAATTAGATTAGATATGTGTGCGGTATTTTATTATCAGTATCGAAAAATTAGGGAACGTTCTCATACCACTCTTAAAGGGGGTTTAGATGGTAATACAAGTCGTACGACATTGCAAATTTTTGTATAGAAGAGAGTGAATAGTATCGTCTAAACTTGATATGTAATCAGACTGTGGAAATTTGACAGCCGTACGGCTCTCTTTGTTTTTTGCAAACTTTTAAAAAATCATCATATTTCATTAGATCAGGGATGCATTCTTATGTATTCACAACGTATGGAAATTTTGCATGCATGTGTATGTACATTTTATATTTTCATTTTAATTCGCTTTGGTATTTTAGCAACCGTGTAATCGCAAAACATGTCTGTTGTAAGATTTTTACTCTCATTTTTAAAATACGGATGGAATTTCATAATATTTTCTCTTTAATTTTATGTACGACTTGCATTACCGTCTAAACCCGCCTTTACAGAGTACCAAATTAACATTGAATTGATTCGTTGATTTAAATTGCTGTTGTTGTTGTTGTTGCCGACGCCAAATGGATAAAAGGCATACATGGGCATACTGCATTACTTTTTTACTGCAATACGTAAATCAGTATTCAGTAAAAAGTACTGATTACTGAAAAGTGAAATCAGTATTCAGTAAAAAGTACTGATTTGTGTAAAAAAATTCAGTAAACATTAAATGACTGATGGTAGGTAGATACTGTGTGTTTTAAAAATGATATGTACGCATTGCTCACTTACATGAATAGTGGCATAACTGAAAAACTGCATTTCGAAAAAAAATTAAGAACTGAAAAAATTATTTTATTTTACATTTTTCAATATTTTCTGAACTTGAAGTCTCAGCTATATAAATCAGTTTTTATTTACCCAATAGCACATTTCATAATTAAAAAAAGTAAAAACATACAAAAAAGAAATATTCCTCGAAATTCAGTTTTTCAGTTATGCCACTATTCATGTAAGTTAGCAATGCGTACATATCATTTTTAAAACACACAGTATCTACCATCAGTCATTTAATGTTTACTGAATTTTTTTTACACAAATCAGTACTTTTTACTGAAATTAGTAGATTTCACTTTTCAGTAATCAGTACTTTTTACTGAATACTGATTTCACTTTTCAGTAATCAGTAAAATTTACTGAATACTGATTTTTCTTTTCAATAAACAGTAAAAAAAGAAAATACTGAAAAAGTACTGGTACTGAAAAATGCCCATCTATGATAAAGGGTGCCATCTATAGAAAATTTGTACCTGAGCTCTTTCGAATAACCAATATATTAAAAAAAACTTATGTAAAATTCATGACCCATATTTCTTAATTTATTATTTTGACATACAAACTATTCAGGTTTAATATTTGTAGACTATAATCTTAAGATTTTTAAACCACTCCTTCGCATACGCATAGATGTGTACCATATGAATTATTCAACCATTTACATATAAGTACATACTTATATATCCAATTTAAAACGTTTTACAACATTTTGTACTTTGTATTTATAAACCTCAATTAACTCCCAACAAGATTAAGATATTATTCTTACCATTTTTGTAAATAAACTGACAGTTTTTCTTTATTAACTAAGTGGATATAAAAGTAAAGCCAATAGAAAATAGGTGCAAGACATGGTATCTTCTTAAAAAGCCATACCCCAAAAAAAAAAAGAGAACAGAAGTAGAAGAATTTCATACTAAAGATGGCTTAACAACTCCTTTAAGCTGCTGGCTTGACAGTTTTATTTTTAAATGTAAAATTGTTCATTGTGATGTGATTGAGGATCACTTTTAGAGATTAAAGCTTAAGACATTTTAAAAGATTTTCAAGTTTTGGTTTACTTACCTTTTTCTTGCCATCTCCTACTAATTTCGTTGTATGTTGGTCATCTTCATTTAAACTGGCCGAACAGGGATCACGATATCTGTATGCGGCATAAAGTGAAAGCCAAACAAATAGAATTAAAAAAAGAAAGAAAACAAAAATTTAATACAAACGTTTGAAAGAAAAACTAGCCATAAAACTGAAGTGAGTTAAACACGCAAATATAAAATTATTTAAGCATTAAAGCAAAATGTTTGAATCAAAACAAATTTAGATTTTACTACTTCACTTGTTTTTTGTTTTCTGTTCCATGCTGACATTAAACGTTGCCTTCACAAACATTTACATTCTAAAAACACCATTAAATTAAATCTTATTCTCATAAATTCACCATCTATTTCTTAATCTATCTTCAGAACATTTGTTCAGCCGTACATTCCCACTACAACTGTGCAGTGTATTGAAGTATCCTTTTCCTAATATCCATTCTTATTATTGTGTGGTAAACCATCATTGTAATACACCAACAGCATTACTTACAAATACTAAATTCATAAGTCTTACAATTTGATATACGAGTATACGTCTACAGTACTGTCAAACAGTTTGTTCATCTGTCTGTCTGTCTGTTTTTCTATTTAATATGGGAAGTGGTATGGTTAGTTTTCCACTACAACTATTAATAAACTCAAGCGCAGTACAAATACTACCTATCGCAGTACACTATTCTAGATTTAATCCTGCAAAATTGTATTTATTCTTTGAGTAGGACAATATAAAAAAAAATTATATTAAGTTTCTGAAATTCACTCTTAATTTATAAATTATTTAGTTGAAATTGTTCAAATTTGTAATTCTGTCAAATGCGAAGAGTGTTTCAAATAAAGAAATGTGTTTCTATGCCCACCGAAGGCTATGATTTCTATGAAAATTTTTATTTTATTATCGTGTACGAAGCAAAATGTCATTTAAATGACCACCTCTGGATTGGTTGAAACAGCCTTTTCTTTTAGGGCAGTTTTAGACCACTTTTTCGTGTATTTCGTGCGGTACCGTGCCTCGGTCCAAACTTATGAGTTCATAAACCACAAAAAAAAAAAAAATACTATCGCCTTTAAACTGCATAATATTGGTGAAAAAACGACGTTTTCAAAGTTTCTCGTATTGTGTAGTTCATGTCATCCATCGTCTGGTTGCAATTACATATCTTTTAGTTCATAATCTTGAATTGCGGGCCAAAAAAGTCGGCTATAATTCAACTACGTTTGCCAAGTTCGTCAACATAAAAGGGGGTCCGTTTAGAGGCTTTGGTTTTAGTTTTCATTGAAGAATGTTTTTACGTGGTGGGTTTCAAGCCCTACGCACAACCCAAATTTAAAGTCCACTACAAGAGCAACGGTGGAGGTGTACAGAGAGAAGAGGAGGATAGAGAGACGCCTATTTAAAAGAAAGAAAAGGGAGCGAGAAAAGCGTGATCGTAAGGAAATCGAGATATATGCAGGAGTAGAAATGATGCTCGAAATTTTTATAAAAAGATAAGGCGTTTTACTACTGGTTTTAAGCCCGGAGTTCCAGATGCACAAGGGACACTAATATTATGGAGACATCACTTCTCTAATGTACTGCAGGGCGATGACTACACAAATTCCGCTTCTAGAGATGCTCTGCCGGAGTCATTTATAAACGACGACGTTGAGATCCCGTCCCCCAGCCATGGAGAGGTCAAGGTTGCCATATGGCGACTGAAGAACAACAAAGCCATTGTTTACGGCATACATCTACGGCGTTATATTTACGTGAGCTAAGGGATAAGTTCAACTGCAGAGAACGCTTTGTAAGGGAAAAATTGGGATTATCCCCCATATTAAAAGAAAAATTTCGGCAGTAGTTACTTTGTAGTACAGGCCTGCTTTTGCTTCTGACTTTTTCACATTTTTTAGAATCTTACCAATTCCCTACAGAGTAGGTTGATTATGATATTCTGACAAAAGCTCTGAGAGTAACTGATTGTCATGAACAAGCTTCTCAAGTCTGTCATTCGGAGTCGGCTTTAAACTGTTGTTCCAGGTACTCATGGATAAAAATTGAAACACACCAGATGGGTGCTGCGAGAAGATAGGCCGTAACTCTGAAACTAGGTTGTAATGACCGATTATGAATGTATGTATAATAACCACATAGTATTCAAATAATGATAAAACATTTGTTATTCAATTTAATTTTTAATCTCAAATTTCCAGTTGTAGGGTACTTAAAATACATGTGGTTTTATATTAAGGCCCCGATTATCGTTCACAACATCTAAATGTTGTGTTGTATTGCCTACAACATCTACAAACAAATGTTGTAAACAATATTCAAAGTATATGGTACAACACATAGGTGTTGTAAATCATAATCTCAATTTTAGAAATACAACATCAAATTTACAACTGTTGTGAACCATAATCGGGGTCTAAAACTTTTACTGATGATTGTTCAAATGACGGTAATACTTGTAGTTTTAAGAACTTGACTGAAAGCTGGGTTTTATATACTCGTAGTACACATATAGATTTATTTTTGTATGATTTAAAACTCAAAGAGTTGAAAGCATGAGTAGAAAACCTTTTTACAATTTAAACGTTTTATTGTAGACTAAATATGTACTCGCGTATGTTTTACAAAATGCAATAATGGTTCTTTTAAAATCTGAAACTTGTAAAAATACAAAACATGGTGACTATTATTTATACTACTTTGTTTCAAACTTTTTATTAAAACTTATTGGATAATATTTAATTTATTTTATTCTAGATATTTTGTAAGTTTTTAGTAACGGACATAACACTTTTGAAAAGTATTTTATGTTACGAGTCTTCTTCACACAAAAAATAAAAATCATAATAGTTGGCAAGCTTTGTTTTACATTTTTAATTTGACAAAACTACAACTGAAGTTAACAGGTTGCTTATTGCTTATGCAGAATATTTTTCACTGATTTCAACTTACGAGAAGGGGTTGGTGTTGTGAAAAAGTGTTTATTTTGGCAATGGAGGAGAAAGAGCCGCTGGGTCATTGAAGATTGTAAATTGGAAACATTGTGTCCAAATAAGAATAAAAAAAAAAGAGGAATGCTCTGCCTTTTACCCATTTTTTATATTTTGAAATTATCAAAAATAAATCTGAAGTACAGAATGAATTGGACACAATTAAGGGAGATGACAGGTTCGGCTCAGGCTGCGATCTAACTGAGGAAGTTGGGTTTCTGGGTAAAATTCCTTGTTATCCACATCCTGGCTCTACTTCCACAACATTTGAGAGAATTACGTTCGGATTAAGCATTCGGAAAGTAGGATTTTGGGAGGTATGCGCTGTAAAGAGAGGAGCTAAAGCCCGTTAGTGATACTTCCAAGATTTTCTTGGTCTGGGTTCCGTATCATAGGAACATTATGGGGAATGAATGAGAGGACGAACTTGTTGGGCGCGTCACCGGGAGAGAGGAGTCTGTTAAGAGGAGTCTCAAGGTTTTTCCGCGGAAAAGCTCAAAACGCATGGACTTCCATCACTTTCTGTAGGGAGTGTATAGTACGTCTAGATAAGAGGCCGTAAGATTGGGCTACATTGTCGACCGTTTATTACAAAACTATTGGTTTCTCAGGGGATGACTACAGCTAATGCAGTTAATTTCTGCACAACCCGAAAGATTTTAGGACAATATCCGTTTGTATAATGTGCCATGAAAAGTAAGGACAAAACCCCACTTGCTGAGAATGGCGACAAATTGATTGATTTGTACAGTGCGCATTGTTCGGCTTCTCACGGGATGCATATTATCAGTAAGGGTAAGGCTAGTCCCAAACGATCCATTGTTATTCAAATCAATCACTCTAAAGGACAAGTATGTACGGCATAAAATGGACAAATCAACAATTTGCAAGCGTTGCTTCATAAGGAAATGTCAAACTAAGTTCAACTATTAGCTGTTAAATCGACAGTGTTGCCACCTGTCACTCTTGTGAAGCTCTATAAAAGCTTAAAAGTCATATTAAAGTCACATCCGTTACTTTTTTATTGTAATTTTGAAACGAAGGGTAATGAAATACATGTGAATCTTATTTTCTATGCCGTGTTGTAAAGAAAACGGGTGTTATAAAATTATAAAAAAATCAGTTGAGCTCCTCGCGGTTAATTAAAGATCTCAAATTAAACATATGTATATGTGAGAATATTTTTATAAACATTTTTTTTAAATTTTAACTGAACCGCTTTATTTTCACTCGAAATTTTCCATGAACAACTTTTTTTTTAGGATTTAAAATTTTCATTTGTTTTATTCACTTTTACAAACATACGAGTACTTATGCACGTACATACTACACATATTTGCCAGTTTATCTCTCAGTTTTTCTTCATTTTATGGCATTATTGGAGGTTGTTTATATTCAAAAATTGAAGACGACTTACCGCGATGGACAGGCACATAGAGGTTGAGTATAATTTAAGCGCACATAGACCGCATTACAGACCTGTTGTATGGCACATTCGGGCAATAAATAAATGTGTTGATTGTGTGGATAATAGTGATATTTTGTGGGTTTTGCACCAGTTATGGGTTTCTGTAAAAAAAGAAAGAAAAGAAGAAAAAAAACTTGTAAATTTCCATTTTTATTTTATAAAATGTGTTTTTTTTTTCGTTACTGTTTGCTTTCATAAAAGTATTTATAAAATAAAGGCGATTACTTTTTAACACTCATATCTCAGGTTTTTTTTATCAATGTTTCAAATAGAGGCAATTTCATATTTTAAAAATGCAACATATGATATGTGTGGCAATGCAGAGTGTAGTTATTTGCTGGCATTTTTTTCTTTTGTCATCAATTTATAATATTTTACAAATAATGGTCATGTACGAGTATAAAAAATCAATATGTTAAAAATTTGATAAATTCATTGGGTTTATTTTTCTTAACTCTACTTATGATTAGTTTTTATTACAATTTTAGTGTGCCTCAGTGGTTTAGTGGATAGTGTGCTAGACTGTGTTCGATCCCCATCAGAGCTTATGGTCTTAGACATTCCGCTCGTTACTCTTAGTTAGAATATAATTTATTATTGTATTGTACGAGTAATTTTGTGAGTATAAATAAATATTAAAATTTTAATATTTTTCATGTGAATAAAAATGCATAAAAAATCATGTGAGCAGAACTGTTATTTGATACATGGCTTTCCACTGATTTATTACATTATTGAGTAATTCTTGGAAAAGTGTTTCTGAAACACAGTTTAATAAAAATTAAAAATGATAAACTTTCATTAATTTGTATACCTATTGCTATTGTAACTCGTAAAAAATCAGTCAAATACACCCTTATTCTTAATTTTCACGGAATCACTTTAAACAAATTTTAAGACCTAAACAAAACTAAAAAAGTATATCTTCAAAAAGCTTGAATTTTAATCACTTTTTATTAAAAACTTGAATTAATTTCATTTTAAATGCGTTTTTTAATTCTAATTTTAATTAGTTATAACTGGAATTCCTGCCAATGGGTATCTACAAAAACTTTTCAGGTAAATTTTACCCATGAAAAAAAAATCCTTAACTTTGAAAGATATTTATTGAAATTTTTACACAAAACCATTTTTCAAATAAATTAATCCACTTTGTCATGAGTTGAATCAATTTTAGTTCTGGTTGCATTTTATTTTTTTTCCTTTTTAATTACCCCAGAAAGCAGTAGTTACGATAGTTTTCCTCAAATATTTGTTTAATGTGACCGTATCTTGAGAGTTTACTTATAATATGGTCGTACGGGAGTTTACGTGCACTATCCGCCATTTCATATTTTTTTATATATACTTATCTCGAGTTAATGATGCCACTTTAGGTTTTTTTAGGTTTTTTTTCAAGTCTGCCATCCGTTTTCAGATATCTCGTCTAGTTTCTGAGATAAATAGCCGAAAACAGATTGCAGATTTTAAAAATTTTGATGTCAAAAACCTAAAGTGGCATTATTAACTTGAGATATATAAAATGCCGGATAAAGCACATAAACTCCCTCACGACGATATATTAATTTTTTTTTTTAATTTTTTCCGTATAAATTTTTGTTTATTTTTCGTTTTAATAGTTTTTTTATCTGAATGTTCCAGGAAAACATTCCTCAGGAATTACTGTTTTCCAGTTTTTGATGTGAGAACTTACATGTAACACAGTGTTGCCAGAATTCAAATTGAAAATTATACAGACAAAATGAACTGAAATTTTTTAAATTACTATTTCCGGATTCACAATTCGTTGTTTTAGACTACAACAGTGTATGCTTGTTGTTGGTAATTTTCTTGAAAAATTCTATACACTTATACAATTGTTTTTCATGTTTTTAAAAAAAGTTGTATTGGGTTATATGCTATTAATGTAAAGTGAATGCCTATGATTGAACAAAAGAATAAAAATACAAATTTATTTAAAAGAAAAAGATAACGAAGTATACAAATACATATTGAAATGAAATTAATGTTGATAAAGTGATAAAAATATTACAATAATTAACTATACATATCTTTATTTGTGAATAGTGTTTTTCTTCTTTTTATGTGATTTTTGACGTTTTTGATAAAACGTACATGAATACTTTGATACACTAGGTGTTCACAAGCAAGTAAACAAAAATTGTTTTCAATTAAGTATGCAACAATACAGAAGCTTGTGAATTCGGTAAATGTTTTGAAATTACTACTTAATTTCTGCCTTAAATAGTTTTTTTTACCACCACGTCCAATTCTAGTCTGACTTTTTAAAACTCGGTTCGTAGTTTTTCCGAGTTACAGCCTAGCTTTTCAATGCACGAATATTTACAGTTTAACGTTGAATCCGAACGACAGACTTGAGAAGCTTGTTTATGGCAATCCGCTGCTCTCAGAGCTTTTTCCAGGAGACTGATAAGAGGTGATTAAAGTTGTGGCTTGAACTCGGAGCTCTCATCTAGTAAGCTAACACACTACATAATAAACCACAGTGACTCGGTTCGTACCCACCCAAATGTTAAATATTTTTGAACGAAAATAAGGACGTGTTATTTTAATAAAACTTTTTCGTTGAAATGTAGAAATATCGCTCTTTCAGGGCCATAAACACCGGTACATAAAATGTTATGATCCGACTAAAAATGGCGACACCGTGTAGGCGTGTCAAAAAATAAAAAAAATTGTTTTTATATTAATTTTACATTATTCTTAATGTATGAAAGTTGAACTACTCTAATGTAGTATTCGATTATTTTAATTCCAAAGCTAATTGTATATAGAAACGCGCCAGTTGATCCTTAGAAAGTGTTTATGTCACATATAGGACCAACACAATCTTTTAATTAAAAATTGTACGGTAGTTGATCAAACAAAATGTTAACAACGCATATAAACAGTCAGTGCTGGATTAAAGAGTCAACGTTGCAAACATACGAGTATTTAAAAAATTATATATGAAAGAATTCTTTTCCAGTGCACTTAAAATATAAACCAATTTGGAACCGGCTGTTTTTTGTGAGGGCCTCTGCTTTAGGTAACTTCTTCTAGAATTTTTATACTCTTTCGTTCATAATAAAATATTCCCATTAAATTTTAATTCGTCACTAATTCGCCATAAGAGTGGTGGGTTGTTAATGCGTATCATTTCAATAAATTAAAACAAAAATATAGTATATTATTTTAATTTGTTCAGTATAAGTATATAAGACAGCTTTAATTTTATTTAATTACAAATTAAAAATGTATTAATGCAGCGCTTAAGCCACTTGATAAACAATAAAATTTTATTACCATTTTCTCTTAATTATATTATGCCCCATTGATAAATAAATCAATTAGAAAATAAATAAATTTATTTGTTTGTACCAATTAAATAATTATTCCGGTCTGAAGCATAAAGCAAAAAATAATAAACTTTACGAATTAATGCAAACATCATTGGTATTACACTAGAGAGTACGAGTAGTTACTTTCACTCTGGCTTTGGTCAACTTTTACAAAAGTAAGATCATAAATTTCTTCAATAAAAATAAATACGAATATAAAATAAAATCAACAGTAATCAATTCAAAATCAAATTGAATTTTTTAATTAAAAAAAGAGGAATTATTTGCCAGTTTGATACTCGTATTAATGAAAATTTAAGTTTTAAACATAAAAGATTATGTTATCTTGACGTAACTCCAAAAAACTGATAATATTTTGCTGTATAAGCCACTGTTTGCGTAATATTTCATAACATATGGCACGTTGTACGTCAAAATAAACCGATAAAGAGTGAGCGAAATTAGAGAAGTGGGTGTGGTGCCTTCCATACAAACTAAATTATGATTTTTGTTTATCTTGAGCACGGTTAAAGTTAATTTCTTATGAAGACAATTTCTGATTTAGCCTAGCAAAGCAGGCATAGTGTCTGCTAGTATCTTCCTATAAGAGAAAGCTTTCGGTGTTTAGCATGATGGCAACCGTATATGCTCAAAACCCAAATGAAAAAAACCTATTTACTGGAAGTGTTATACATACATTTCTCAAGAGTATACGCTTTAAACTGTTTTTCTACCTTCTTAAAAAAAAGGAAACATTCATGTACGAGTATGTAGACATGGTAATATGTCCGTAATCAGTAGACTTAAAAACTACTGTACCGATTTGCCCAACACTCATCAGATATATATTTTTTTACAGACTATATGTATCGTATTGGTGTAAAATTTGTTGGTGCCAAGAACACTCAGAAACTGCAATATAAAACTTACATATGTTCTATATTAAACTGTTGTAAGATGTGTTTCTTCAAATTTATTTGCAAATTTAGTGCCATAGTTAATGTGCATTTAATTAAGAAGCAAAAAACTTAAAAAGATATAGTGGACTGTTGAGATAGGTATGTACTCGTAGGTCAGATGGCTAGTCAACCAAAAACGTGATCAACTACAATTAGCACAAATTGCCGTTTTGATACCATTACAGGACCAAACTGAACTAACCCAAGTAGGAAAAGAACTACAGCCAACCAGAGCTGTCTATAAAGTGGAGTAAAAGGAGGGGATCTATTCTTGCGCACTGCGCAAAGATATCGAAAAAAGGCACCCCATCACAAAGAAAATGACATATTCTCCCTCTCAGAAGTACTCCCGCAACTTCTGCAGTGCGGGTTTATGGACAGACTCAACTTTACTGCGTTGTTACTCATCATCCAATGACCGGTATACACCGCTATAAGCTTGGACAAAGACTGACGAGGAAGCCCTAAAATTTTGAGAGTCTTGTCCCGGTTGTCGGAATGTTAATTTATATAAAAACTTAAATTCTGTACTTACCACTACCAAAGCAAACAAAGTTTTAAGTTTGTGTACAATGATATGATTATGGATCACCCTTCAGATCTAATCTGACAGTCTTAGTAATCTCAATACAGTGTATATTCAAAATGCGACTAGAAATCGTTTAAGTTAATGATGATTTGCTTGTTTAGAAATCTTGTACATCAAGCAAAATCAAGGGCGTCTGGCAACCCTAACTACGACAATTAAAACTACTTCCTCTCTTTTTTGGAGTGTGGAAATTTTGAACGCTTCGAAGCAATAAGTAGAAGTAATATTTAGACCTGTGGTTTAGTGGGGCTAAAACTTTTTATAAAACCGATTTTTTTCTTAAAAACTGTTGAAATGCTTAAAACGATTCTAATGTGATGTTTCAATAATTTTTTAGACTTCTTTTAAAAATTCAAGAACACATATTTTTGCATTTAGAATTTCACGTCCGTATTTAATTATGTTTTAAAATTTAAGGATCTACAGTGTAGCCTCGAATAAGTAACAGAAAAGTTTAGTTCTGCATATGCTACTTTACTTACATACGAGATGCTACAAACCGCTGTATTCTTAATTTAATGAATTTTAACGACTCGTTTCTTAATTTTTTTTTCATTTCATAGTAAAAAAAAAAAAAAAAATTATTGTCGTTGTCGTTTTCACATATGTATGTCTTTTTGAAGTTCATTGTTAAGACTGTTGTGCGCCAAGTGGTAATCGTAATGTTAAAATCAAGGCACGATTCTTTTGCTATTTTTCTCTATCATAAAAATTAAAATCTTTTTCTTCTTTTTTTTTTTGGATTCTCTTAAATGTAAACAGCATTACAGAAATACTCATATAAGGTTTGGTAACTCCTTAATGTGTCAGTGTATGTCAGTAAGTAAACGAACGAGCTGGGAATGAAATGAAGTGCAGTTTTAACGGAGTTAAACGATAAAATGTTAAAAAAGTAAAACTAGTTGAACATTTTTATGGTAAAAGAAAAACACACAATTTCTTATGAGGGATTGAACTTTAACCTTTATATGTTATATTCCCAGTTTTTATATTTTCCTTTTATAGAAGATGGAGGGGTATGTGTTAAGTTGGTGCGGAACTTAAAGAGAAACTGAAATCGTCACTTTAATATGCAATTCGTGCTGTTTTCTCCTTTAAAGATTTTTATATAAATGACTATTTTAGTTGTTGGTATTTTGCTTTATAAGAAAAAGTAATAATAGAAAAACCCTCAAAATAGAAAAACACAAAAAGAAAAGTAGAGAAAAAAAGTATTGATACCCTACACTTCGAATTATATAGTATTTGCAATGATTTTGGTACAAAATTTCACACCAACGAATGACATCCGACGATATTTAAACATCGAATTTTTTAATGCTATAATATTTTCCTGATAAATTTTAAATAGATCGTAATGCAGTAATGCGAATGGTATTATTGGATCATTGAACTCATCCAAAGTGGGCTTGAATAGTATAACCTTACGATAGGTATGCTTAGTCACGTGAAGCCTTCCTGTAAAAACGTACGTCTTATGTATGTGCTTTTGCAGTGCGACTTCAGAAAGTCTGTTCATTTTGTTGTCTATTATGACCTGTAGATAGTAAACGTGTCTAGTTAACTAAGTATTTGAAATAAATAAAATTGTCTTCGTTACAATATATTATGTTAATGAGGAAAAACATTTTTTTTTGTCACGATTTGAATCATTTTCCAAGATTTGTTAATTAGCGAAAAGTTGACATGTCAGGGTCTTTTATGCTGGTTTATTAATTCTCTATATTTATTATTTACTTACTGTTTTCACGGCTTATAAGAAACTAGAAGGCTGCATGAAACCTGACTATTGTGCAGTATTATCTACTTTAGTACTGTACAGTATTATCTGTTACAGTGCAACTTTCATAATAAAACTGTATATATGTACACGCTTTTGTATTTATTGTACAAACAAAATATAAATAAATTAAAACAAAGTTGAAGTAAATATAGCATGACTCAAGAGGAAATCATATAGTGCAAATAAAACGAAGTGTTGACGACATAAATACGTTTTCTTGTTTTTCCTCTTTCTTTGGTGGATAGCTATAATTATTCGAATTTACGTGTGTTCTAGTATTAATACAGCGCTTAGTATTGGACAACATTATTTTCAGACATTATATAATGGGGCTCCGTTATTTTATTGTCAAACTACTACAATTATTTATTGCGTTTTCCATTAGAAAACTTGCCTATTAACTTTTTTGTTTAATGTATATGAGTTGATAAGCCTGCAAAAGCTCGATACGACAGAAATGATAACCAACACAAAAAGCAGCAATTTCGAAATTAGAGCCTCGTGCCAAGCTCTTATAGTCGTTAGAGCGCGCGCACAGAGACTCAAACAACCGAGATTCCAATCCCAGCGAAGGAGAAAAAAATTAAGAAATAAATTTTGCTGTTTTTCAAAAATTATAATTTAATATTCAACATTCCAATACAATGCACTGCATTTAGTAGGGGTTTACCCCTGAGTATTGGTCGTAAATAAAAAAAAACTAGAGCGATAACTTTGCTTTAACCAAACCGTTTTATCTATTGCCCGTATTCATAAAAAATAAAACAGTTTTATTAATTGCTTATTTGACAATTACTCCCTAGAAATACATATGTCAAATAAGCACTCTATAAACCAATTTTATCTTTTATGAATACTGGCATATATCTTTAGGAGCAACCCCAACAGGTCACCAGTGGAGTGGCCATTAAGTAAGCCCTGTTCCTTTAATGCGGTTCGAAAAATATGGGAACATTCCTAGAATGTGGTACACTTATATCCTTCAAAGCGATGTCTACGAAAATACTTTTATAATTATGAGTTGAAGATATTTTCATAGTAGAAACAAAAATGTTTTAACTAAAAAGCACCGAACAACTTTTAAATTAAATATTGAGAAGCAATTTGAAGATCATATCGTCGATGGAATTAAAGAACGCTGTAACTGACAAAACCTTAAATGTTCACCAGAGCCAAAAAACCTGTATGAAAGTATAACAAATACACTGGTATTTTTCATTTCTCAGACGGCATAAGTGAATTTATTTTCACACAAGCTTCGAAGAGCACTGCTTTGGGAACAGTCTTTATATACAATTCGGCCCAGAAGATTTGTGTCTGCAAGAACCCTTTTGATCGAACCCTTTCTGATACTCTTTTAAGCTCGAGCAGCGTTACTGGCAAATAATTCAGTTAAAAGGTTTGCGTTTTAATCGGGTTTGTAATTTCTGGGTTTTTCTTAGAAGAATAGAAACCAAACTGGCATTATTTCAAATTTTCTTATTCAATGATCAAACGCAATTACTTCCCAAAAAAAAAATCATAGAAAAGAAAAGAACGAGCCTTAACACTAATGGCGTTTTCTTTTCTGACGAATATGTTGCACTTTGTTTGCCTTTTTTTCTTAAATAGCAATTTTTGTGTTATTTTCTAAGACATAGGCAACATTAAAAATGTGTTTCGTGATCTTTTTTAAAAGTGTTGTACTGAGAGTGTGCGATATTTTTGCACTTTTCACCCTAGATCTAATCACAGGGTGAGAATGTTGCATTTTTAACAACTGCAAAAAGCAGAAACGATATATAAATCAAATTTTAATTTTCGTTTTAACGTTTTGGTTGTTATTTGTTTGCTGTTATATCTTGCAATTAGAAAATGAAAAATGATTTAAAAAAAAAGAAAATTATTTTTAAAGCTTATTTTTGATACAAATATCCAGATTACGATTATTTAAAACAAGTATATTATTTATATAAACTGATTGTGATTATTTTAAAGTGGTAGCAATTTAGCTTCTGCATATGCAAATCAAAGTAACTGAATCATACACAGCTGTAAATATAAAGCATACTTTTTGTTTTATAGTAATGTCATAGAAGATAGCATTTTTTGCAAATGGGCAACACTTATTTTTAGAAAATAAAACGTCATAAGACACTGCTCGTATAAAGTATTTTAGTGTCTTCATCAGAGTGGGTAAACAAACCACACATTTCGCAAACGTTACCACAAAGTCATATACTATTCAAATTTTTTTAATGGTATTGTAAATGAGCAAAACCAAACCAAGTACTTTCTAAATGAGAAAGAGCACAAATGAAACAATTAGCTTCTCGCTCTTGTGATTGCTTTGTTATTCCGTTACATTTGCTCTTTTTCTCTTCTTCTTTTCTTTTTCTTCTCATTCATTTTTTGTTGTACATACGCAAATTTGAGTTAGTGTATTTGTAGTGCTCAAAACAAAAACAATATACAAAATTAAATGGGACAATCGTTCTCACTGTTTCTGTTTTGTTTTTGTTTTACTCATTGTAAAGAACAAAACAAAATGAGATCAAACGTTCAGTTTTGTTTATTTTCCTACTCTGGTCTTCATACTAGATATTAAACTATCTTTTGTTTAGAAAATTCCAAAGTAATATTAAACCATTATACAGCTTACAAAAGAAGTGTAGAGTACTCCTTCGTTTTATGTATTGTTTTGCTTGCCACAATCCGCAAATAACAATCGTAAAATTTTTTATTTTTTTTATATTCTTTTCTTTGTCCAATTATTACTTTAAAGTTGTTACCCTTTAAGTATTCGTATGTAACAAATTTATGTGTGTTAATTTGGCATCTATCTATACGTTTGACGTTGTCTATACAAGTATTTGTATTTTTGCAATCATTTTGGCAACAAACAGTGGCTGCCATGTACGTGTATGTTCGTTCGTTCGTTCGTTCAAATCCTACTTGATGTCATGTTTACTTGAATTGTATGTCAAGCACAATTCAAATACCATCGAGTGTCTTTAATGTGCAAATCACCTTAACAAAGAAAAGGAAAATATTTCAAAAGAAAATGTTTAAAAATGAAGACAAATTTTCTAAAAGAAGAAAATAAAAATTTGCAAAAACAGGAGGAATAAAGCACATGAGGTCACGGTTAAAGTCATGGGATTTCATGATGTATGAGTAGTTGTATTCTTATAATTACTGCTTAGTTTTGTATTAAAAAGCACTCTAAAAGGCGGTTGGAAAAAAACATTGTTTTTCTTGTTTTTCTTTTTTAAAGTATTTTAAGGAAGTGGTTGGTAAAACTTTAACATCTTCGTTAAAGAAAATGATTTAAAAATGTTAACTTTTTTGCTGTGTGTGCTTTAATTAAAACCATAAGAAATAAAGTCATCATTAGAAAAAAAAAAAACGTAAAACCGAATATTGGAGGTGTAGTAACGTTTTTTGTAAAAATTTTCTATTCTTTAATTTTTCTCTATTATAACGAAGGTTTTTTATAAAAGAATGAACTTATATTTTTATTAATCACCCGTATTAAATGGTAGACATTTTTTAAATTCTACCATGCTTTAAAAAAAAAAATTGTAAACCCAATTGCTTGTGCCAAAGCCGTTGGGATAATTCAAGAATTCAAATATCAGCCAGTATGAATATTTAATAAGGTTTCCAAGCTCTCTTTTTAAAGATATATAAATGAAATTTGATTCGTTTGATTTTTTTAGGTTAGTAACTCAACGTCAAAAAATTCAACTAAATGGGTACATGATTTTGTATAGCTCCCATACAAAATATTCCCGGAAATAGGCATACTAATTTTTATTTATTAAAAAGTTTTTATTGTATTATTTATATAAAGTATATATGTATGTATATAGTAAATGTATGTTTAATATTATTAGTCTTGATATTGTCTGTCACAAAAATAAATATCATCCGAATTATTTTCTTCAGAAATTTTTGGTAATATTAGAAGGTACTGGACCTGCTTTGGTAACACGCTACTTTTCTTTCTATAATGTTTGCTCTATTACTAATAATAAGATCAGAGCTTATTAAAAATCTATTGAAAATTTCTTCATTGGACTTGCAGTCCCAGCACTTCCATGAAAAATGGTCTCTGTATGATTTAAAATCTTTATTATGAGCTTCCTGCGCATTTCTCCGATAACTGAGTAATAATCTGTGAACCATGTATTCAAAATTTATGTAAACTGGGAGACATGCTATACCATGGGTATTTTTCAATAAAGTATTTTGCGGTCGATAAAGCAAAATTTATAAATTTTTCAACATTAGTCTGATGAATGAAGTTCAACGTCGATTTTTATGATTTCCGAAGAAACTTCGGGAGTTTGGCAAATCGGTCTGGCTGTATTCCCGTCAATTGAGTTTCCAAACACTGGTTTTGGTTGTTCAACTATATATATGATCTGGCATCATTCACTACTTTTTTTTCCTGTTTTGAAACTACCTTGCTTCCCTGTTTTTGATTGAAATTTAATATAACAAGTGAAAAGGTCACTCAAATACTAAAATAAACAATAACAAAACTATACACTAAACATACATATATACTCGTATGTATATATACACACTTGCATGATTAATGCAGTGAGTGCATTGCTAAGCATACACGAATTTTTCTTTTATGCTGGATTAAAAAACTTTTTTTTTTCGTTCTTATCGCAAAAAATCCGCAACTCGTTTTTATATGATTTGTAACTAGACATGTCATAGAAAATTATAAAAAAATTTTTTTTACCAAGCTTGCCCAAACCGGATTCGAATTTCTACTTAAAAGTGAAAAAGCAATGTTTTTTACACCAATTTTCAGGAAATATTTAAAATATCTCTACACACATATTTGAGTTTCCAATTACCTGACGTTGAAGGTTCCATTAAAATAATATTACCTTTAGCTAGGAAAATACAAAAATTTTATTAAAAACCAAATTTTTTTTTTTAGTTTTTACCACTGTTTTCAAAAACTTAAAAAAAGTTCAACTTTGACAACGCACAACTCGAAAAGTAATAAATAACATAGAAAAATGAAAATGGTAGTTAGTGATGCAAAATTTTGTTTACTATAACCTGTAATAGATTACTTTTTAAAAATATTAATTTTAAATTTTCAATTAAGAACCATTATTGGGAATTTCAACTCAACGTGCGCCGCCCACTGGTTCAAGAGCGGCATTAATTCATTTTTTTCGTTCCTTCTGATCTACCTGATTTTTTATAGAGTTTATAATAAACAATCTAATTATCATTTACCAAAAATATTAGGATTATATCTTAATTACTTTTTTGTCAAGAGACATTCAAAGTTGACCTAAGTGAATGCATTTAAAACGACCTTCTATCGCTTCATGCTTTTAAAATACTCTTGTAATGACACTATAAAGATTTTTTTTCATATAATTGGACGTTATTTATGATATATGTATATGCATATAAAAAAATTTTCAAATTTAAAAAAAAATACTTTTTTTTACTACAAAAAGTTGTCCAAAAATATATATTTTCTCCAAATTCTATGGATTGCATCTTCTGAGCTCCAATGAGCTCCAGCCAGATACTTATATCAAATTAAAGCCTGAAGTCTCAGCTAATTACGTATTAAAAATTCAGCTGCCCGTTTTTGCCCCTAAGCAATTTCGGTTTAAAAAACTAAAATTAGTTAGGAAAAATTTCCTTCACAATCATGTAATTGCAGTAGAGGTTTGTATTAAAATCTGTTGCATACTCTTAGGATTGCACTTTTCTATAATTTTTCATAAGTTATAATAGCAATGTTATTAAAAAGTACAATCCTAAGATTATGCTACTTATTTTATTAAATTACCGGCCATTCACCCGGCCATTTTAAGAAAATCCATAAGTTTGTTTAACGATCTGTAAAAAGTTGTGGATTTTGTTGGGTAAATTCAAAGAATAGGCTTTTAGGGTTCATTTGGTTGCAGTAATAGGGCCGGACCTATCTTTTATTTAAAAGAAAAACTGCAAATTTTGAGGCTTAGAAGGCAATTTTAATTCGGTCATATCTCCTACACTACATACGAAATCTAAACAACTTTTTCTACGAATTATAAAGGAAGTGCTGTATTTCAATAAAAACGGCATTGAAAAGTTATCAATTAAAATATCTGACATATGAAAGCTACTGAACTGTGTAAAAATTTTCCTCAGTTTTCGTTTTACAATATTTAAGTGACTTCTGTAGACTTTTTCTAAGATAAAATATTTCTTTTTAATCAAATAAATTATGAATTTGTCTCAGTGAAACACTCTTCTTTGCAACGGTATTATTTGATTTGTGAAAAATAGTTTTAAAAAATCGAATTTTAGTCACCAAAATACCGCCTACACAGAATGCAAGACGGTGCGATGGGCGTGGCAGATTTCAATGAAACTTGGCATGCGTCTTTTGTTTTTTCTAAGTAGTACTTATATGTACTAAATTTTAAGACTTTTGCTTTTATACGAAAGGTTTTATGTGAAAATATCCATTTTGATTGTATGGGCGGTGGGCGATGGGTGTGGCTGATTTTCATGAAACTATTTTATTTTCTTAATTTAGTCAATATAATACTCTCTTTCAAGTTTCTAGGTCCACTCCTTATATTTTTTGCATAAAAATGTATGAAGCCGAACCAGTGTGCGCCGCCGCTAAATAGCCTTGTTTGTTTATATCAAAGTAGCAACTGTTAGCATGCTATACTTATACTACATGCATACATATGCACCTGTAATATAGCTAAACAAAAGCCTACGTTTCTCATGTTTCAAAACATAATTTGTAAGAGATTATCCGCTGCAAAATTATTTTTCTTTCTTTAGCAGTAATACTGTGCCTCAGATGGCTTTTTCTAAAATAATAATTTGTTTCTTTTAGTTTTTTTAGATAACAAATATGATTTGAATTTTAATGTTGATTTTTATAAAGAAAATTCTGAATTTTTATTGCTCTATTCGCTCAGTCGCTTTCATTTTTTCTTTAATTTTGTTTTAAATTTCTATTTACTTTTTGTAATAGATTTTATTATTTCGTTGCATTTAAAATAGAAAAAAAAAGATTTTTCAATGGAATACTTAATTGTGATTCCAAAATTATTTGATTTTTATTCTGCAAAATATTTTTAAACATACTTGGGATAGTTCTCTATTAAAATATTTTCAACAGAGTAAAATTTAAAGAGACTACAAGCAGGATGCTTCTGAAGAGTGCCTACAGATTGTGAATCATTTTTTTAATTCCAATAAGCAAAAAATCATGCGTGAAAACAGAAATCAAAACCTCTCTCTCATATACCAATTGATTCGGGTTGTAGACACACAAAAAAAAATGACCTTAACTCCAAAGTTAAGAGATATTTTTCAACATAAAAACAAAAGGTCCAACCAAACTTTTAAAAAGGAAATTTTAAAGTTTTTTTTTTTTTTTGCTGCTACACATAAGTATCATAATAATTTATGTAGAGCTGTGTAATCATATAATCAATAATGAATCATCGTAATTAAGTAACTCGTTATTAACCTCAAAAGAATACATGGTCTGGAGACATGAGATCGAATTCCAGACAGGTCGTGGTGATCTATTTTTTTTTATTAATGTTTTTTCATCTTTAACCGCCTTAATAAGATCAGAAACTAAATTCTATTAAAAATTTCGATTGTTTTATGCAAGGATTTCTCTCTTCAAAGGAGAAACTAACATTCGTGAATTAATTGTACACCAGCCGAATTGAACATTTGTTCGATTCCAAATTCATGGAAAGTATCAACTATTTAACATATACTTTGTTTTTATAGAAATTATATAGTAGAATTATATTTTTTCTACATACATGAGATAGTCGAAGACTTACTAAAAAACTAAACACCACATTTTTATTATATTCTCCTTTTCTTTCTCCATCATTGGAATTTTTTCTTTTTGTAATTGTCGTCTCTTCTGGATGAGCAGAATTACAGCAGTTTTATTAATTCTAATTAAGGTGTGATAATATGAATCAAAATTTTACAAAAAAATTAAGATTTAATATCAGGGCGTATTTCACTAAACTACAGTTCTACAAGTTACAATTAAAAGTCTAATTTTTACAAGTACTGATGAATTGTGTTTCATTAAAATATTCACAACAATTGTAGCTTTTTGTACTTGTAAACTACAATTTCTACAATTACAAGTTCTTGTTTACCTATATTGTGATATTAAATTTACAAGTCTTATTTATTATTACTTAAAATACTAAAATATCCTATAAAATCGCAATGTAACACATTTTAATAATATTCCATAAATTTTTTAAATAAAATAAAATAAAATATTTTCACAAAGTTATTTTGATAAATTAAACATACGTATGTTTGAATATACAAACTCAAACAATTGACAACGTGTTTGAATGTTCCATGTTGAAAAGTTTACAACTCCTTATTTTTTTTCTTTTGAATGAGTGCATTAGGAGAACAATCTAGGAAACCCTTATCTCTTTATATTCAAATAAATGAAAAAAGTGCATGTGGTAAATTTTTTCTGTTTGTTTAAACATATATGTATAATTTCTTAAAGTACATAAATTAATATTATATGTAATAACCGTTCGCAATTATTACAGCTTCAATTTTTCGTAGCATGCTTTTGACCGGGTTTTCATAGATAGTGAAAGTATTTTCTCCCCAGGTTCTAACCACATGCCTTCATAATTCATTTAAAGAATTTGGGATCCCCACTACACTCATTTTCAGCTCTCCCAGAGGGACTCAAGCGGATTTAGGTTAGGCGATTTCATACATACATACATAACTGGCCTTTACAACCCTGTGTCAGGATTACGGCCTAGCTTCTCGCAGCACTCATGTTGTGTGTGTAAATTTTTATCCATGAGTACCGGGACCTACAGTTTAATGTCGACTCCGAACGACAGATTTTGAGAAGCTTTTTCATGGCAATTAGGTACTCTCAGAGCTTTTGCCAGAAGACTGCTGAGAGGTAGTCGCCGAAAGAAATATTTTTTTCATATTTCTTTTTTTTTTTTTTTTTTTTTTTTTTTTTTGAAGATGTCAGAGCCTGGAGTTGAACCCAGGGTCCATGTCTTAGTAAGCCAACACACTAACCACTAGACCACGGCGACTACTAGGCGATTTCGGTCACCATTATATTACTTTCAGTTCGATATCATTTAACCACTTTTGAGTTATTTTGGCGGTGAATTTCAAATTATTGTATTGCTGGAAGACTAATTTAACTTAATTTTGGTTTAGTCCGAAAATAGGACCATCTTCCAATCCTCTATAATCCAATTAAATTTAATTTAAGTGCGTCCGATCAAAATCCAGGTGAAGCTTTCGATGGCGTTTTGTTGGCAGTGGTTTGTTTACTTTTGCTCGACCACCCTGACCAGCAGAATGCAATGAATTTCTAATTGGCTACACAGACAGATTACAATTGTCAAATAAGATCAAATTTTTATAAATTTGCACTGCAGTCTCTACTTTCTGCTGGCTATAGATTTTATTTCATCTTCTTACACAAATAGGTAGTGGCAAAGCCACATTTTAGTGCAATTTTATAACGACCCTTTTACTGAAGTCGATAATTGCTGCTTCTGCAAGACAGCTTTTAAATTTTCTTAAAAACTATTGAATTACGCTCCACAATATTTTTCGGTCAAAAACAGACTATTTTTGTCTTTAAAAATAATAAATGTATCAAAACTTCTTAAAAAAGGGTTAGAGATTTTCTTAACAACTCCAACATATTCCCATTTTTAAAAGTTTTTCTTAGTTATTCCCTCCGATATTACTTCTAGAAATAGAAGAGAGAAATAGTTCTAGCGTTATAAGCATTTGAACATAGGACATTCAAGCACGTGGTCAATTGTTTGAGTCACTGTATGTATATTAGGGTACCCATGAATTATATAGGACTGCTTTATTCATAAAAAATATTATAGGTTTATTGAGAGGTTCATAAACCTATAATAATTGATAAACTGCATTCTATACAGTCTTAGAATAAAACGAATGGCGGAGTGGATACGTTTGACCAAATGTGCTGTACAATGAACTCTTCTAGAAAGACAAACGTACTGCCAATTTATCGTTTATTAAATATGGCTTTTATAAGCAGTTATATTATTTATACGCACAATGCATTCGGAACTAATTCAAAGCCTCTCAATTGTTCTGAGTTTATGAAGAAGTTACATTTTTCATTTGTATATGGGCAGATAACTAATAGGCTTAATATGTCAACTTTCAGAACATCGGCAAATATATTGCCGTAAGACACGGAAAATAACGAAGAAGAATCTCAGGAGTTACTAAACAAGAAGCGGAAGATAAACATGTTGTCCTTCATCTAAACCACCCATGACAAAACCAAAATGCCTAATAAGCCTATGCGGGGAGCACAAAATAGAGCTTTGTGCCTCTTGCACAAATTAAAGACAGAAAGTATTAAAACCCTGTTCCTTTTTAATGAATGCATTTTATATTTTTATTTTAACTACTTTTATACATTTTATTTATTATGTTGTGAAAAACAAGCCAAACAAGTGAAGTTTCAATAATTTTTTTACATAGGCCACCTTTCACGTCCGTTTGAATAACACCTTCGACGATGCGACGAAGTATGACCTTTACGCCACAAAAATAAGTATGACCTTCGTAAATAAAAAAAGAAGAAGATTTAGAAAACAGTTGTTTGTTTTGTTTTGTACTCGACTGTATATTAATGCCATGCCAATCCAATCTCATTTACGAACCATTTCATTTGTTATGAGAAAGAAAAGTGGGCCTGGCCTACATAACGCAAGCAATACAATAATAATTAATTAATTAATTATTACTTGTATTATAAACTTGTGCGTATGAGTGATAATTTCTATAAAATATTCCTGTAATTATAAACATAATAATAAACGAATATTGGCTGAACAAATTTAATTACAATTTGTAAAGAATTTCATTTTATTAATATTACAACACTTTCATAATTAATTACACAAATTGGAGAAAAAAACGAGAATGAAATGTTGAAATTGTTTTTAAAAACAGCCAGCCAATGAATTGGATCAATAATGTAAAATATAGAGAAGAAAGAAAATGACAGTCATGAATATTTGATATAATAAATGGTATTTATGGCAACATAATACATCTATTGGTGATATTCAGCAAATCTAACAAAAAAAATTATTATTTTTTTTTGTTTAAATTATAAATAAACCTGATGCTATGAATGTCATATAGCCGGGGTTTATATCTTTTTTTTTTGTTTTGAATAATGGCAGTAAATGTCGTGTTATGTTATATTGCTTGTGTGTTCAATTTTTTTGTTTTCATGGACAAATTGATAAAACTTGTCTGGCTTTGGCTAGTTTAATTTAAGTGCACAAACAAAAAAAAAAAATAAATAAACAGGCAAGTAAAATGTAACAAGTCACATGCCACATTCTTAGATTTGTGGCACAAACATACAATTATGCCACATTTGTTTTTAGTCAAACTTGATTTTCTTTTTTGTGCACATTTAGAGTTTGCATTTTATTACATTCGTCCGTCCACTTGTATGTTTTATTTTGACTTGAAAAAGCTTGCTGGTATTTTGGTTCGGTATGCTTGTCTCATTTGACTTGAAATTGGATAATGTGTCATCCTTTTGGCAGTATGAAATAGATTAAAATAGATACTGTACCATGTTATTGTCAAAAGCAAAGGAGTTGTTAATTAGATTTGCATACTCTATGCCGCAATTGAAGCAATGACTTCAAATTAAAGACCAACACTCTTATTTAAAATCAACCAATCGCTTGAGCCACGTACATTTTTTAAGCGATTCATTTCACCTTTGGAATGTAATTGAAAATAATATTTGTTGAACACAACGAAGCTTTTTTTATATTACTTCTGCTTAAAAATACAATTTTAGAAGACAGGGTTTCTATATAAGCCCCATTAGAATCTGAGGTATGTGTTGACTGATAAATAAGCCTTTGTTTTAATCTTTCAAAACATTATTTACTGCATCAAAAACTTTATCTCTAAATACTACCTAATTTTTTTTCTTGAATATCGTGGTCAACAGCCTCAACAACCGGAATACCCTTTAACTCTGTAACGTCCCCTTTACATGACATACATTATCGTCTGGCATAACATCTGTAAAGAGTAAATCCATAAACAATAAAGTTCTATTGACGGTATTACAACGCGTAATTTATTTTTTTTGATAAATAAAAAAAGAATTGTTTTAATTACTTAGTTTAATAATCTAAAGAAAAACACGCTAATTTTTACGCAATATGGATGCTGCGGTTTATTATAAGTTTATATATATATGAGAAAACTACGCTTGGCAGGTTAACATTTTTTGGAACTACGGTGATCACCAATCACCAAGTTGACATATCAGATGACAAATATATGTACATATATCGTGTAAAAGTGCCTAATGGTGTTGTTGATGTCAATTCATAAAAACTGGCCCTAAGGTACGGTGGTCGTTTTAATTTTTATCCATATCGTAGTCTGGTGGTTACAGTTTTAGCTAACTGTACAAAAGCTCAGGCTTTAAACCCCAGCTCTGACATCTTAAGAATAGGAAATATGAAAAACTATTTCTTTTGGCGACTACCTACTACTTAGCAATTTTCTGGCAAAAGCTCTAAGAGTAACTGATTGCCTTGAACAAGCTTCTCAAGTCTGTCGTTCGGTATTGATTTTAAACTGTAAGTGCCGGTACTCATGGATAAAAATTGACACACACAACATGGATGCTGCGAGAAGCTAGTCCTGAAACAGTGTTGTAATGGCCAATTATGTATGTATGAATGTAAAACAACGATATAAACGACAATGACAAACAAAATTTTGCCACATATTTTACGCCAGTATGTAAGTATGTGTATAATTTTACAGTAATAAGTAAATATTTAGAATTCTAAAACAGCTGCTACAACCTCTTGATATATAGATATTTAAATGCTTTGGTTTTTTAGTAAGCAGTGTGCTAGACTGCAAATGCGAAGATTGCGGCTCCGACACGCACTGGTGTATTACACTACACCGAGACTTATGGTCTTAGACACTATTCTGGTTGTACTGTATTATAATTTAAATAAATAAATAAATAATTACGCTCTTATTCATAACAATGTTTTGTATGGTTTATAAGAGGTACTGGTATAACTATAAAACAAAATTTATCTGAAAATTCGTTTTATGAGCCATAAATGTATAGTAAACGACTTGTATTTTTAATTAAATTTTTAGTGTTTTTCTTTTACGAGAACTGATTTATATGTAGTGGTACATCTTGTGGGTTTTTACATTTAATTTATTTATTTGTAAAATTAGTTTTCCTTAATCTTTTACACCTTCAATCCACTGTGCAAAATATATTGCAATTGTATATTCTTTTTTGCAATATTTAAAATTCATTTCATAATTATTACGAGATTGTGCTGATTTCATGAACTAGTTTTCAATCAAAGCGATAGCATGACCATTAACAATCTACAACACTTTGAATCCAACATAGTTTAACAATCAATATATAAAGCGTTGTAACGAAAACATTCCGCAAACATTCGTTCACTAGCTCACGTTATACACGTACACTTGTTTCTCAGCCAATAGTACCTGATTTTTTAAGTGTTACAAAAGTACAAGAAAAATAGAAGAAAAGAAACAAACAAGAATAGCTGTTAATGAAAAGTTTATCTAAAATGCGTGCTACTTAATGTTGCATGCCACAACATAGTAATAAAACAACAATTCTTACTTAAAATAAATTAAACAAACATTTCTGAACAAGAATTAAACTTTCAAATTGTGGAAAATAAATGCAGTCAGCACTGTAAATACTTTCTCTACGTGTAAACCAAAATTTTAAACAAAGTTTGGTTTTATAGAAGACGACGGGCCAATAAGTCTATGACTTTTTGAATGAAACATTCTTTAATGTAATTGCCTTTGAGCTCTGAATGCTTTGTTCAGCATTTATAAAACTTTTTTTTATTCTTTTAAAAAAAAATTAGATTTCTAGAGATATTCAGAAAATATGTTTTTATATCGGATGATTTCTTGGTAGAAGTCATATCTCCTTTAGCCAAATCATATTTTTTCAAGTTTGGATACAAGAAAATGTTACACAAAGCTAAATTCAATATAAGAGTTGTTTTTTTTTTAACTGGCGCTATTCACTGATTTATTATGAATTCTAAAGAATGCATGCCAAGGACGGTCGCCATGACATTTTTGGTTGAAAAACACACACTGGTCTTTTTTTAGCACTCATTCTGGTTTCTGGTGTGTTAAATGGGTCAACGTTTTATTCATGGTTACGAAATGTGGCTATGAAGCATATGTCATATGATTGCGTGAGCAAATAATACCCTCATATGGCTTTTCAAAATTGAAACTACTGAACCATATATCATGCCAGAAACATCTACAATGTTCCCTGAGGAGTTAGCTAATCACCAATGAATTGGCTACTGAGGCAAGCTTTTTCTTTTTTCGAAATCTATTTTTTATAAATATTTTCAAGGACCCACAGAATAAAGTAGTTAATATTTGATATAATTAAATACTTAATTGATTTCAGTTTCAATTGCAATAAATTCTTTTAATTGATTCAATTAAATATTTAATTGGTTACTGTTCTATATTGAAAGAATGATGACAATTGCAACAAATCAAAAAATCAACAAACAAACACCTTACTTCTCCTAATCGCTTTTTTTTACTCGTATATTCAAAAATAAAAATAAAAATTATTAATTCAAAACAATTTTATTTGATTTTTGAATTCGCTTTCAATTAAGCTTTTTAATTTATTCAACTAAAAGGTTTAATTTCTTATGGATTTTATTTCCAATTAAGTGTTATAATTGATATTATTAAAAATAGTATTATTGAAGACGCCGTGGTCTAGTGGTTAGACGAAAGCTCCCGTTCAAGCCCCGGCTCTGACATCTTGAAGCAAAAAAAAAATTATTTCTTTCGGCGACTACCTCTCAGCAGTCTTCTGGCAAAAGCTCTGAGAGTAACTAATTGCCATGAACAAGCTTCTCAAGTCTGTCGTTCGGAGTCGACATTAAACTGTAGGTCCCGGTACTCATGGATAAAAATTAACACACACAACATGAGTGCTGCGAGAAGCTAGGCCGTAATTCTGACACAGGGTTGTAAAGGCCAGTTATGTATGTACATATGTATTAAGTATTAAAAAGCTTATTACAAATATTATCAATCAAAATTTTTTAATTTTGATCTACTGGCCCGAATTCAATTAACAATTTAATTAATACTATAAATATTTTAATTGAAACTCATTTTAATTTTTTTCATTTTAATTCTGTGGATAAATATTCATAAAAAATAATTTCGCTATATATATTTTAATTTAATTTGTTTTTATTGATCAGAAGTGTTTCGTTTTTTTTTCTAGCGAATATGTTTTAAACTGTTAGTTTACAGACACATTTAAAGAGTATTTCAGTCTTAATTGACATACTAAATGTTGTCAATAATTTTATAAAAATCATTTGCCCTGTTATTTTGAGGCATGTTATTATGCCCTTTATAGGTTAAATACCATTTGTCTTAAAAAAAAATTTCATCAACTTCCGTGTTCTAAATTGGGTTCAAAATGTAGTTTGTTGTAGATATTCTGATTGTTAACAATCTTAAAGTAATAAGTTCCTATCTATTGTTTGTCTGTTAATGCAAAATTTTTACATACAATAGCTTTAAGTGTTCAACGCCCCTTTAAGTCATTGAAATCATCTTCCTTATCTTCTATGCAACATGATGATCATTGAAAAGGTGGTAATTTATTGTTGTTTTGAAGACATTTTTTCTTGTCTTTTTTTCTTCGTTCAGCAAATTTACTGCCACAGAAAATTCCATTAAATTTGTATTCTTACCTGTAAATAAAAACAAAAAAAGAAAAATAAAAAAAAATTGATTAATTTTCAATTGTTAAACATTGTTTTGCTACTTCTTCCTCTTATTTTGTTTTTTTTTTCTCTACAATTGAGTTTTCTTCTAAGAGTTACAGAAATAACAAGAAAGAAAGAAAGAAAAAAAAATAAAACAACTTTCACTATTTTCGCTGGATAATTTTTTGCTTTCATAAACCATGAAAAATTTCATAATTATTTTAGTTTGGGGAAGCTTTATAAGAAAGACATGTTTTAGTGCAGCTCTTGTGGAACGCTGTTAGTTGTTGCCATTAACAGCAGCAGCAATTGTAACAGCGGGAGCAATAACGGCATTGCCGCCCACTTTATTAAAAGTCATGAGTGCATGTGATGGTTCTTTTTTCTCTCAACTTTTTTTTATTTTTTATTTTTATTTAATAATATATAATTTTTTTGTTTTATGTGGAAAATAATAGGAACAGAAATATAAACGGAATTAGAAAATTTCTATAGAAATGAAGAAATGAAAAAAATCCCACATTTTTAATAATTCACTCCTACTGCTTTAGCAATGATTTGCAAAGAAAAATTTCATAGAAAAATTTGCTACAACTTTTTGTGTTTGAAGTAGATGTTAATTGCGAAACAGGCAAAATGCTTAACAGAGAAGAATCGAACTAGAAAATTATTTTTAAATAAATACAAAAAAAAAGAAATAACGATTTCACTGTATGGGTATTGTTTAAACATTAAAAACGGAACCCAATCAAAAACTATGATTTTTGCAATATTTCCCTCAATAGGTTTATTACCGGCTAACGAAAAAAGTTAAATTTGTGCTGTAAAGTACAAAATACAAAATGGTATGACGCTTTGCGTGTAAACGGAATAATTATTTACTTCGTGTTCTTAAAAGCGTCACAGGTGGCACATTTGGTTATCCTACAAGTGTAATTTGGTATATTTTGTATTCATTCTTTCACTCATTCAATCATACAATCATACAGGAGATACTGAAGTACTTCGACCTATAGATCTATTGTACAGCCCTCAACTTAACCAGGATTTTTATAGTATATGCCCCCTTTTAGTCACTTTGACGAACTACAAAATATCGACCGGTGCCAACTCTATCAATCCCACATCTGGTATTCGATAATAACCGAGGTATCTCTTTCTACTGTGCATCATAACTGCACAGTTGCCTAGTGTATGCTCTGATGACTCGATCGCCTCGTCACAGAATCTGCACATATCGCTCGAAGCGATTCCTATCTTTTTTAAGTGTCCATTGAGTCTGCAGTGCCCGGTCAGAAGTCCCGCTAGTATTATCATATTATTTCTGGAGAATTTATTGCACGACTTAAATCTTCTCCTATTATATTTACTAAGAAAAAGTTTGGCAAGTCTAAGGGCAGTCTGAGGCAAGAAGAACAAGTGCCTCTCCCTGTTTTCTTTTTCCCTAAGTATGCTTTTCCAAACTCCCCTTCTATTTCACAAAAGGATTCTGGCCCCATCAATGTTGTAGTTGCTCCCTTCCTGCCATTTCATTCCCCTGAATACCACCATGGCCAAGGACCCAGCATAGGCTGACCTTATTGTCCCTGCCCAGCCGGTTCAATCTCACCATACAGTTCCATGCTAGCTTCGAGACGATTTCATAAGAGCCAAGTGCTCGATTGTCAGCTTGACTGTCAGATAGTATGGATATTTCCTGCCCTTAGTACTTCCTGTCCGGGTTGAATTGAGCTCATCTGTCAATGGCATAAACCTCAGCCTGAAAGATACTAGCGAGTTTTTTCATGGGCAGCCTCTAAATTGCTCCATTCACTCTTATCACTTAATGGTATCTATTTTAGTGCAGCTGAAGATACAGGAGAGAGAGAGTCAAATGACTGTTTAAACTTCTCATCCTTTAACTGAGAGGGAAACACTTTTCCTATCAACAGGCATCGCTCAGTTGATCCTTGTCGGTATTATGAATAATATTTTTGCTTTTTATTTTTGATTTTTTTTATTCCTTCTAAGAATTATGATATGTCGAGGTCATCAAAACAGGTATTTGCTTATAAGATGATTTCATTGCATACGTACATACATAATTGGCTATTACAACCCTGTTTCAGGGTTACGGCTCACATTGGTTCAAGAGTGGCCGAAATTCATTTTTTTCATGTTCGCCGATTTGGATAATTTTTTGGTATTTTGTTGTCAGATAGTTGAATATTATGATTCCGTAATATTAGGCTGATATATTTAGTATTTCTTTGGACAGACACGCTCCAAGTTCATATATGTTCGCTTGTTTAAAATGGCATGCAAATTTACTGTATATTCAATCTTTTGGTACAATCACAGTAAACTTATCATTTGACTTTGTTGTATATTTTCGTAAATGGCAATTGTCATAGATGAGATTTGCATTAAAAAAAGTTGGAAAAAGTGCCACATAAAAAATTTCGTAGAACAAAATATAAACAACATCAAAATTTCAATGTTCATCAACTTCAGTGGACTGCATCTTTTTAGCGCTGTGGAGCACTGTTTAACGAAAGACGTCAAATTACAGCTTGAAGTCTCAGCTAAAAGCTAAAAAAAAATTCAGCTGCTCCTACCTGCTCCTTTCCAAAAGAAACAGTAAAAACTATAAAGTGATAAAGTAAGAAAACGTGAATTTTCGTTCATGCTTGTTGTTGTTGCCATAATTCTTTACTGTTTAAAATTATTACATAATGTAATATACATACTAGTCAATTGTGTTAATTTTTATATATTTAATTGTTGAAAAAAGCATAAGCTGCAATTGAATTTGAATTATTGTTTACTGATACTGTTTGATAACAACAATAGAAGATCAAGCGATAGACTATTAGGTGCTGTGTTATCATTCATTTATTATGTTGTTGCATGCAATAACAACTACACATTATGTCTTGCTCTCTTTATTGCACAAAATCTTTTCCGTTAGAGCTTAATAAGTAATACATTAAGTACCAACAATATAATATACAGTTTCTGATTTAAATTTCTGCAATTGGGTATAAATTTCTAATATTATTGATAAGCTAATTTACATTACATTGGCAAGTGCAGTGATAAGAGGTGTGTTTTTAAGTGATATCAAGATTTAATTTTATTAATTATGGAAAATGTAACAATTTCTTATTTAAATATTTGCGAAATATTGATTGATAACAACAGTGATATTGATGTTACTGTCGAAGTCATTGCAAATAGCAATGAAGGAATGACTGCTGAGGATGTTGAAGTCTTTACTGGATTTTTAAAAAAAAACTTTTTTACAAAGTTCAAAGATAGATGGCAAAAAGCAAGACGCATAAAAACCAGATTTCTTGATCTTAATGAAAATTGGCTGAAAAATGTTTACAAAGTGTGCAAATATACCGCAAACAATGAAGCACCAAGCTGTTCAAATATGGTTAAACGTGGACGTTCAGCAAAAGCCTTCGAGGATTGCCAACCGCGAACAAAGAGGACAAAGGTACAAGATTTTTGTAAAAACACCTCAATGGTGTTGATATCGTCTGCCGCAAAAAAAAGTGAGTGTTTAGACAAATCCATTAAGGCGTTCACCCCGGAGAAGGCACTTGGGCTGATACTTGATGCTTCGTTGTCAAAGCATTAATATGAGGTTTTGCGCAGTTCAGCTAGAGAAATTGGATTCGACATTTACCCATCCTACCATCAGGTACTGGAAGCAAAAAAAAATGCTATCCTGCAAATGTTCAGGTGCAAGAAAGTTGTAGCAAAGTTGGTCTACAAGAGTTATTAGATCATACAGTAACCAGGATTTTGATGACAAAAACCGAGAATGAGGTGACAGAACTCCCCAACGAACTGCAAATGTTCTCAAAATGGGGCTGTGACGGAAGTTCGGGACACAGTGAATACCATCAAAAATTCACAGATCCAAATGACTCCGATAAATATATGTTCTTAACGTCACTTGTTCCATTGACCCTCACATTTTTTACATTTTAATTGATTGTTTGTATCAGGTATGCTGTCCGAAGAAGCTCAGGAAGCGAGGAATAAAGATTATAGAGCCTATAGATTACATCATTCGCGAAGAATTGGACGTGTAGCCACTAATGAAGATGTAATGCATAACCTTTTATTGTCTTCAGACCCATTTCGCTCAAAGCTGCAAATCAAAAAATTGGAGTACGATAATGATGTTAAAAAATTATTAAAAGACTATGCTTAATTTATTTATTCATGTTTTTTCTATGGGAGGTGGGCGTAAAAGTGGGCGGATCAGGTATATATTTTCAGGAGCCCATTCTACAATTATAATAATTACTTTTTGTGAAAATTGAGTTGATGCATTAAAAATCAAGGGAGTTATGCCACTTTTTCAATACAAGTTGTATGGGAAGTGGGCGTAAAAGTGGGCGGATATTTTTCAAATTTCACACAAATGATTCTGAGTGTTTAAAAATGCTATGTGCCAAAAAACAATGCCGTAGGTCAAAATTTAATTTTTACTTTGTATGGGAGGTGGGCGTAAAAGTGGGCGGATCATTTTGATTTTTCCATTTTTTCTTGATTCAAACAAAAAATGCCTATGTGCCAAGTTTCATTGTCCTTCGACAACTTCTTCTATTTTTAGCCGCTCGTTCAATGAACTTGAACCAATGTGCGGCTTAGCTTCTCGCAGCACACATGTTGTGTGTGTCAATTATTATCTATGAGTAACGTCGACTTCGAAAGACAGACTTGAAAACCTTGTTCATGGCAATCACTTACTCTCAGAGCTTTTGCCAGAAGACTGCTAAGAGGTAGTCGCCGAAATAAATATTTTTTCGAATTTCTTTTTTTTTTTTCAAGATGTCAGATCTTGGGTTTGAACCCAGAACTCTCTTTTGGTATTGCCAACTGCAATAGCGAAAGTTTTAAAAGTTTGTGCTGCTTTAAGGTTTTTTGCAGAAAGCAGTTTTCAGAAATCCCACGGCAATGATTTAATAAATAAAATTAAAAAAAATATGCAGTCGCCAAAATACAATTATTCACTATATAGCACTTGAGTTGCCAACTTTCAGTTGACAGTTGCCACCTGTAATACGGCAATTAGCAATGCAACTCAAGTTGGGTTGCTATCCATAACCGAGCCATTAATTTTGTTTGCATAAAAAAATTCAAAATAAATAAAATTATTGATTTAAATTGTATCGTTAAAGTGTTATCCATCATTAGCAGTTACGAGCAAATATTTTATTTTTTATTTGAACTTCTTAATTGAGTAAATGAAAAGTATTTTTTAACGATTGAAAATTTGAATAGGAAATACATTTTTACGTATGAGAAGTTCAAAGTAATAGTAGCCGTTGTAAATGAATAACTAAAAAATACTCGTATTAAACACTAACATATGAATAATAATCACCAGATCGTATAATCAATGTAAAAGGTCTTCACCCTTCAGAAAATATCAAACAGTAATTATTGTTCATTATCATTCATTACACGCATTTAATTATACTATATAGGTATTTATATACATACATAAGTATGTATAAAATTGGCATATTAACCCCTACTTGGTTTTTCTACACTTTTTCAATTTTCGCATTTTCTTTTTCCTTGAGATTTGACAAAAAAATATATAAAAGAAAAACTTAAGAAGAGTTTCCCTTTTTTTAATATCAGCAACTACTTATGTACTCACTGTATGTGCAGCAAAAATAATTTTTTGTCTATTTCACTAATTTTCAAGCTCTTAACCATGAATAAGACATTCATTCATTCTTCAGTCATTGGAAAATTATGATGAAGATAATAGTGAGTGATGATTATGACAACAAAGAGCTCAAAACGGTTTTAATTTATTTCTCTTTCTTTTTTTTTTTTGTTAACAATTAAAAAGTGTATAATTTTCTTTAAAAAGTCCCAAATGCACGCATAAAGTAGTATATAAATATTTTTTGTTAATACAGTCAGGCCTTGATTATTTGTGAACCGGTTACAGGTAAAACCCTGATTCACCGTGATGGCCAAAGATCAGTCTATTGTTTTTTGTTTGTAATATTTTCAAATTGTTTGCTGCGATTAACCGTGATTACCTCTATTATTGGTGATGAAAACGGGGAATTCCCTTGTTTGCATATGATAAGTCAGAAGCATTTACAAGTGGTTAGATCTTAAGATATTTAGGTCCATTATTACAACTTGCCTTTAGTTAAAGGTAGGATGTTATCGGACAAATAAATTACTTTTGGTTATTACAAGTAAACTTTAGCCTAAAAGTGAGGGATAAAGTTATTGGGAAGATTGCCTTACCTTACTTTTTTCTTGAGGCTGCCATATTTTTTGTTCGTTGAATTATTAACAAAAATATTTTGTTTATTTTGTCAAGAAAGAAGTAAATTCTAAGTAAATTTTAAGTTTTTTTAGTGCACAATTTATAAAATTGTGTTTGTTTATTTATTCATGTAAATAAGCGTGTTGTTGCCACTAGATGTCTTTTAAACAAATTTAATGCCAAAAGTAATCGGTTCTTGTTATGGTAATGCCGTATTTTAAAAAATATAACTTTTATTTTAAAGGTAAGTTTTAATAACGGAATATATTTAAAGGTCACTTTATTCCTTCCGTTAACGAAAGTTACCTTTAACTATCGGACATTTTATTGGCAAGTTGTAAAAATGGCCCTTAGTATGGCATCGTTACCAGTGGTAAAACGTTTTAAATATTGAAGATAAAGTTAAAATAATTAACGATCACTCAAAAAATAGTGTGAGTGTTAAAATGCTAGATGAAAAAAAAAAAGTTGGGATACAAACCGTTTATGACATTGCTATCTTGAATTATTTTTTTTATTTAAATATGTATGTACACCAATGTTTACTTGTTAAATAATAAAAATATTAAAAAAACTCTATAATCAAATTTTTTATTCGATTAACCGTGAATGCTTCTGGTCCCTATCATCACGGATAATAGAGACCCGATTGTAATTTATAAAAAATTTGTGCAATAAATTTCTTCTTTTTTTATCATTTTTAAAGTTACTTCCTCTTTACGTTTCTAATTAATTCAAATCGACATGTAATACTGTAAATGCCTTCCTTTTCTGTTTTTACTATTTCTCATCTACTAAAATATAGATTGAATCCAGTCCCAATCTACGCAAATGTTTGTTATTAAAATTTCATGGACTATTAAAACATATTTTCCTGGTAACAATATCAGAAATACGAGTACTAGAAGCATTTCATCCAAAATTATAATTTTTATGTATTTACTCACAACCAAATTAAAAAAGAATAATTTAATGTTAAAGTAAAATGAAATCATTTAGTGATTAAAATTTTGTCTAAAACCACTTGTCAAGATATCATCACCATTCAAAAATTGTAATGCCACGAAGCCATTAATTCAAATGCCGCCATAAAATATTTGTATTTTAAGTTGAACTGTACAAAAATAAATGAATTATGAATTAATTTCTTTATTTTCTAAATTATTATAGAAAATTAAATTATACTATAATTAATTATTACGAGCGGAGTGATTAAGACCATATGCTCGATGTAGTCTAGCAGACCAGGGTCTCTGGTGGGAATCGAACCTAAAACCCTCTCACTAGCAGTCTATCAAACTACCCACTAGACTGCTAGGGCACACAAGTTTAATTTGAGGTAGATTGTTTGAATCGAAATTTTTTTCTCGTGAAAATTTGTACTTCATTTCGGGTAGCTTTCATATGTATGACAGTTTTTTTTAAGAAAAGGTCTTCGAGCATCATACTACCATTTATTTAACTCTAGTAAAATGAGAAGTCATAGTAGTCGCCGTCGTCTAGTGGTCAGTGTGTTAGATTATTAAGACAATATCGCTGGGTTCAAATCTCCGCTCTGAAATCTTGAAAAAAAGAAAGAAATATAAAAAAAATATTCTTCTGTTAAATGCAATTTAGACTGTACGACTTTACGTTCCGCCCCCCCCCCCCGGGGATACAGAAAAGGCTGCTGATGATGTGTCCCGTCAGTGGCCTGTTTTCTCCGGGGAATATGGAGTTCAACCTAGCTCTGAGTGGTCTGGCGCTCACTATAGGTAGAGAATGGTTGGTAATGTTGGTGGTGAGTGGTGCATGGCCGTTATGCCACGCGTGCTTGGGGTGCTTGTCCCTTTAAGTGGGCGTGGCAGGCATTTCTAGCGTTCTCAAGGACTGACCAGAGATTAGAGGGTACCGGCATCGGGTGGCGGTGGTCGGACGCATTGAATTCGACTACCGCTCCGGCAACGGGCGGCGTGTGATTAAGTCTACGGACAGGTGCGCACGTTAAATCCCTATACAGTTGTACGATTTTACATACAAAAAATCTGAAAGAAAAGAATATGAAATTCTATTGCTAAATTCACAAAACACTTGTATCGTTATTTCGTTGTTTTGGACTACAATAGTGTACAGGTCTTGTCGAGCATAATAAGGATTCGTTCATGGAATTTTCCAAAAAATCTCCAAAATCCTGAGTCACAGTTAAACCATAAACGTTTTAGTAACTCAAGATTTTGGAGGTATTTTCCCCGACAGACCTTTCAAAAAAGAACATCATGTGTTTTTTCTCACATTAGCTATTCAGTCGCTTGATTATGGTATGATGTTATGTCGCTATTGATGGTCGGGAATTGAATACAGGACCTCTTGTTCTGAAGGCGGGTGTCTTCGCAATACAACGATAAGAAAATAATGTTTTAACTAAACAAAACTTGTACATCTTAATGAGAACCGCTAATAATGTTAGTCCTCAGTTGTTCATACTGCAATATTAGGTAGCTTCGAGTATAATAAAGGATGTTTATGCCCAATTCAAAGCTTCGTAGAAAAATAAAATAGATTTGAAATTTCTTTTAAGAAAAAAAAAAATTGTATGAAACTCTTCGTTTTAAATTAATTTTATTTTTTTATAATTATGGGCATATGTCTGTATGTCTTTAAGTTTTTGTATTTATTTTTCCCATTTTTCTTTATTTTCCCATTTAAGTCTTTTTATAATTATTTTATTTAAATTAAATTATTTTTTGTTTTTATTCATTGTACCTTTTGTACCTTTTAATATTTTTATTTTTCTTGTTTAAATAATAAAAAACATCATTAAAATTGATGGCTTTATTTCATGTCAATAATGATTTGAAGTTAAAATGTCTGTCTAATTTGCCGTTTGGAATGAGTGAGTGAGTGCCTTAAAGAATTGTTCTCTTTTAATTAATTTTTTGTTTTCTTCTTTTAAATGCAACATTAATTATGAATGGGTTCACATAGGTACATATGCACATATTTCATTAATTACTTCTAGAGTTATTATATAACAAACTGCATTTTAAAAATACATTAAAAAAAAGTAAGAATACCATTAAAAGCGAAGCATAATACGATTTTTATTTTTTTTTTTAATTTTTATAATCAGCAATGTGTAACCAAAAGAAGAATGCGTGCTGTTTTACTTTTATTATCTTCGAAAACAAAGTCAAATAAGTGTCTTTTAAAGAAATTACTCGTACTTGCCGTAATAGAATTTCATTTGTCTTTTCTTTCACTTATTTTTTAAATGGTTTAGAACACAGGAAGCGTTTTTTTTTTCTTTTCTTTAAATACCTTTTACTGGTTCTATTTGTATTACTCGTGTAAGTCTGTATTAAAGGAAATTGAGATTAATTTCAAATTTAATTAATATTTCCGGCTGATTATGCAGCAATTAAATGTTTATAAAATGAAAATCTTGTATCACAATTCTCTGGAGAAAGTAAATGAATGTGTCATGTTTATTCACTTCAAGGTACATATTTCTCTTAGAATGCTATGGAAGTTTTATAGTCAATGCTGTTATTTACTCTTAAAATTATTTGTGGAATATGTTTTATTTCCAATATCCCATATAACATCAACATTAACTGCTATTAAGTAATAACATGTTTTTATAATAAAAACTGATAAATGAAAATTCCTCTTAAAAGCAGCAAATATCTGTATATGTAGGAAGTACAGTGTGTAAATAGAAAACTAAACTGTTATACGTAGGAATATTATTCTGTTATACTACTGTTACTATAATAAAATGTTTAAAAAAAAAAACATTACCGTAAGAAACAGTTTTACGCAAAATAGGAATTTTTGCTTTATTCCAGCACAACTAATCCTATTTTCACATCATACGTAAATGCATTTAAGAAACTTTTATCTGAAAAAGAACCTACATTTATAGTAAAATCATGCTGTAATATAAGTTTACGTTTTACTATTAAACATGAATTATTATATAAGTAGAAAGAGTTGACATTTTCTTGAAAAAGAAGTGCAAAAAAAGAAATTATGTTTTCAAACGCAGTACATTAAAAAAGAAAAAAAAAAATATTATTGCGATGTTTAATTATGATGGTAAACGACAATTCTAGTATTGAAAGATATTTTCACAAAAAAGACATTGGCTTCACAATACGTAAATGTGCAAAAAAAAAAAAAACTACTAAATTTATGCTGCAAACTTGCAATGACTGACCTTGAACTTTAATAACAGGTCTTGTAAAAGCCAGACGAAGGTAAAACTATAATCGCTGAAATTCATATGGCAAACAAGCAGAAATCAATGGATACGCTGTATTAAATCGTTTTCACCTTTAAATTTCCTGTTTAAAACTTCCGGTATAACATTTGACATTTAATATGATACCGATTAGGACCCAAAATGAATGATTGCAAATTAATAAAAAAAATGACAGTGATTTTTGTATCATTCTTTCAGAGTACAATAATGTATGTGTTTGTTTCTCTAGTTCTGGTAGTATAATACCCCTCTGATTATTGGATTCCAAGAGTTGACTTCGATAGGCATTTCGAGGGGAGGTTTCCTATCAGATCGAAATAGAGTCGAGGGGACTTTCTACAGGATTTCGACATTAGTTACTTTCTCTATTGACGGTAATTTGAACCACGTTTAGAGTCTTCCCACAGCACTAGCGTTTTTCAGGTGGAAGGCGGCTCTCCTCCTCTCCATCTCTCAACTAATGGAAAAGTGCAGAGATACACTTAACGCTCCGAGCCTTATAACTGGGACAACACTAATTTGAATTCCGTGGATAGTGGGTTTGAGTGGAATGAAGGGGCGGATAAATTGGCTCGGGAAGGCTCTGCCTCGAAGGCAACGCTACTTGCCCAGTAGCACCTCCATTAGTGTTTTTAAAGCGAGGTTTTGTTTTTGATATCATGACGTACTAGATCGGTGTTGTGAAATAATAAGAAGGACGTCTCCAAATTGGTAGTTGTGCTTGCTGAAAACTGGCCGATTAAAAATCATGCTCGCTGGATGCGTATTCAACACTACGACCTCTGTCGTAGTTGTAGTGATGCAGACGAGAAGGAGACAGTTGGCAACTTCCTTTGCAATGGCCCAGCTCTCTTTGAAGGATGCCATGTTATATAAAAGCTGGATAGTGAATTAAATTAGTAGAGTACATTATCATTTTAAGAAAGTTGGTGTAAAGAAAAATAGCACAATTAGATATGAGTTCTTTAGTCTATTTTTCTGAACAAATTTCTTGTTAAAAGGCATTAAAATCACATCTACACAAAGTTCTTTTTTCTGTATCGTTAGACGAAAAACAGCGTACATACATAATATCTGACTAAAATCTACAGAGTAACTTTAATTTTATGTCTTAAAGAAATCCCAACAAAAGAAGAATTAAAATATTTTAAAGTTTTTTTTTTTTTTTTTTTTTTTTTTTTTTTTTTTTTTTTTTTTTTTTTTTTGAATTAAGAAAGAATTCTTAAAGGAAAAAAGGAAGTTAGGTATTGCAAGGCAAGCTCTTCACAGCACTATTCGACAAGAAGTGTGCGGGTCATTTTAATTTTTTGAGCTAAATTCCATTCTTTGATCCAAAACATTATGAAATGCGAGCTTTAAAATATTTTTTTAAAGAACCATACAATATACATATGTATTACTATTGTATCATCGTATTACTTAAGGGTGGCTCCCTGAATTGGCCATCATGCCCTCCTCCTCGCTATGCCTCGTCAGGCTCAGCTTTTTATCCTAGGATCCGGGATTCTTTTCTTTCTCGAGATCCTTCTTCTTTTCTTGCACAACATGTTCTACGTATCGAACAATCAAGTTGCAGTTGTTCTCACTTGAAAACATTTTGGAAGTTATATTCTCAACAGTTAGGGAACTAATCCTTTCCTCCACATCTGCTCTAAATTCCAGCCATCTATTACATCTAAAAAAAGTTCGGACTACTTGTCTTACCCATTCGGTTAAGATACTTCCGGAAGTATCAGTGGTCGGAGAGGAGTTTCGTAGGGTAATAATTTACCTCTCAAAATTCTAAAACCAGCAAATCAATCGGTATTGTTCCACTTATAACCATTATCGCTGCTTTAGAGAATTGATATATATGTATATATATTTAGAATGGAAATTTAAAACTTTTTACATTACAACTCAGTAATAATTGAATTAAACTTAAACTTTTAGGTTATACTATAAGTACATTTTAAACAAGTGATTTTATTTTTGCGATTCCGTACACTTGAAAGTGGTATCACTGATATATTTATTTATATATTTATTGTCGGATGCATAAGCTGCTTGCTGTCGTCTATATGTTTAATGCTTAAGACTGTAGATGAGACTGTGTCTAAAGAAGCGTCCCTGATGGCGATATACATGCCTCTCTAATTGTGTTCTTGAACTATATAGATAGATGGGCGTTGATCTCTGTGAAACTCAGCTGAATTGAGGAAAATGTATAGAACGCTCTGGCATTGTCTGCTTATGGAGCGGACTAGTTCTTTTAATCCCTTCTAAAGTCTGAAAAGAAATTATCAGAATTTTTTACTGGTATATATTGACTAATTATGACTACTATAGAAGCTGTTACAATGAGGAAGAGCAAAAATCAGTAAAACAATTTCTTTGTAACTTTCTCGCACATCCATGATCTGGTGTGTTTTAGGTATGTATATAACTGTTCAACTTAATTAAATTTGTCAGAACTACTGGCTATCTTACTCGAGGACCCCACAGACTGTATGTTCTGGTTTAAAGAGGACCAGCGCCTTTTTCATTTGACAGTCCATTTAAACGTTATCACAATGAGCCACAGGGCCTTCGTGTCAATGTGCGGACAAATTGACAGAAACTTGTTTCATCAACAAATAAAGGCGCAAAATATGCAAAAATCTATGAATAAAAAAAAACCTTCTATCAACCATCTTCACATTCCAATACAATGCACACTGCATGAGTAGGGGTTTACCTCTGAGTATTGGTCTTAAAAAAAAATAAATATTCATTCATTTCGTCTATCAGTGCGTATGTGCATATGTATGCATGCACACATATTGTTAAAATAAATACAAAAAAACACATAACAATCCATCTAAGTATAAATAGGTCAGTTCTGTATTTCTCTCTACAAAACTAATTATTTTGATTGGTAGGCATTAAATATCTTGTAATTAACATTTAAAACATAGGCCTATAAATAGTTTCAAAATGGTTGTTTCTCTTCATTACACTTAAGATTAATTAGTGGCACTTTAATGTTTACAAACTCCATTAAAGATTAATAACGGTAATAAAGGTAAAATTGGGAAGATAGACAGACAGCAGACGACTTGCAAGGCAGAAGCATAACAGTCTTAAGGTGTTAGAACTCAAATATATTGGGATGTTTTAATAATAATAATACTCGTAATAAAGAAAAAACATAATTTTATTAAGTAATAAAAAATGATAAAAAAACGCAACTATATTTAGAAGAGTAAAGAAAAGAACACATCCATACATACATTACGATACAACCTGTGGATTTTTACAACACAAGGCATACAAGAAAAAAAGAAAACATTCAAGAAGAAGAACTTTTTCATAATTGTTATAAAAACTTGGGGATAAAAAAAACGATTATTATGGCATGAAATCAATCATGTTTTCAAAAATACGTGTATTCATTGGTATCTTTATCTACTACCATGTTATCGTACTCTATCTTACATATTTTCAGTATCTGCTTCCTATCTTTATATCTGTGGCCAACACATCTGTTTCATTTTCATTTCTTTTTATTGTAACGGGGCATACATAGCACGTTACTTACCCGCTTGCCCATTTTTTAAAGTCAACCTGCTGTTACTGTTGGTATGCTGAGACAGTTTTTAATGAAAATATTGTTACAAATCGAGCAAAAAAAAAAACAAAAAGAAACAAAATGAAAGAAAACAAAGCAAATCTTACAATTTACGGTAAACTCTGCTATCAATCATAATTAAAATTTGTGCTACAAATTAATGACCTCTATAGTATGATTGAGTTCTACTTGGGAATATTGTTTTTGAAAAATGAAATTTTCAAAGAATTTAATAATTCAAGAACAACACAATTAAATTAATGAATTGCTTAAGTAGACATGATTTTTATATATTTTTAATTTTCTTTAAACACACATCAAACAATATGTGCAAGTTCTCCAGTTACTCAATTAAAACTAAAATTTCATAAAATATTTTTCATGTAATAAAATCGTTTGCAATTTATTTAAAAATTGTATATATTTTCTTTGTTTGTTTGTTTTCTGAGGTTTAATGGCAATTCTCTTATGTTGGTGTTAAAAAATATTGTAGGGAAATATAAAACTTTGATTTAGTGCTGGAAATATTTTTAATCCGCTTGTATATGCAAATTTATTAAAAAAAATTTATTGGAAATTCACACTGTAATATGGCCAATGGCTGCAACGCGTTGCAACGGTTGAAGAAATAAAACCTAATGACTTTTAATATAAAAATAAAAGGAAGAAAACAAATTAAGAGGAAGTGATATGGATATGAAAGCAATGTGGGCTGTTTATAACCAGTGTTGCCGGTGAAAAAAAATGCTAAATTTTGTTGAAAAACATGCAAAAACAAAAAAAAAAAAAAAATGCCAAAATAATGTTTGAAGAAAATGCCTTTGCCTGTAAAATTTTATTTAATTTTGATATATTTGTTTACTTCAGTTTTTGTATACTTAAGTAACTTTATATCTTAAGTTAGTATTCTACTGTGCTTTTTTGAAGATCCAAAATGATTTTGTTAATGTGCCTTGCTAGTAACAACACAGTGAGGAAGTCAATGAGAGCTCAAAAAGTTTAAATCAGGTGTCACTAAATTTTGCTACAACTTATAACCAACAATTTCTCTTTCATTTTAAGTGATGGCAAAATTGTTGTGTTGTTCTTGTTATTCTTGTTGGAGTTGCGTCATTTGCTGACTGTGTGTTGCAGTGTTGGCACAGTTTTTAATTTTTGGTAACCAGATATTAATAAATAAAAAAAATAACTTTATTTAAAATTTTTAATAATTGTATACACAATTCCATCCAATTATGTAAGTTAAACGTTAAAATAAAGTTTTTACAGACTTATGTTGGCAAAGTGTTGAGTAATGGGTACTGAGTATCGACTATTTCTATCAATATTCTTAGGGCCATTATTACAACTTGCCTATAAAGTGTCCGATAGTTAAAGGTAACTTTCGTTAACGGGAGGAATAAAGTGACCTTTAAATGCTTTTCGTTATTACAACCTACCTTTTATTATATTTTTTTAAATACGGTAATACCAGAACAAGAACCGATTACTTTTTGCATTAAATTTGTTTAAAAGACACCAAGTGGCAACAACACGCATGTTTACATGAATAAAATAACAAAAAAATTTTGTAAATTGTGCACTAAAAAAACTTAAAAACAAAGAAATGTGTTTTATTTTCCATTTTTATTGAATTTACTTCTTTGTTGACAAAGTAAACAAAAATTTTTTGTTAATAATTCAACGAACAAAACAATATGACAATCTCAATAAAATATGGTAAGCTGAAAAATTTAAACCTCACGTTAAAAGTTAAAGGCAAGACAATCTTTCCAATAACGTTATCGGTCACTTTTAGGTTAAAGTTTAGTTGTAATAACCAAAAGCAATTTATCTGTCCGATAACATCCTACCTTTAACTAAAGGCAAGTTGTAATAATGTAATCGAAGTTGTATGGAAAATTTCAATTATAACAAATTTATTCATGCTGAATTATTTTATTATATATACTAACTTTATACGAATTATTATTAAATTTTAAATTAAGTATAAATTTAATGTAGTCGCCGTAGCCTAGTGGTTAGTGTTTACTAGACAAGAGCTCCGGATTCAAACCCCAGCTCTGACATCTTGAGAAAAAAGGGCATATGAAAAAATATTTCTTTCGGCGACTATCTCTTAGCAGTCTTCCAGAAAAAGCTCTGAGAGTAACTGATTACCATGAACAAGCTTCTCAAGTCTGTCGTTCAAAGTTGACCTTAAACTGTAGGTCGCGGTACTCATTTATAAAAATTCACACACAGAACATGGGTGCTGCGAGAATCTATGCCGTAATCCTCAACAGGGTTGCCCAATTTCTTATAGTGATACAATAATATTTTCAGGCGTAAAAATTTGAACTTCACCAATGATACAATCTCTCTCAGCTTACAATGCAAAATAAATATTGACTTTTCTTTATCTTGAGAACTTTACTAGCAGAAGTTTCTAATCTCAAGGAAAATGTCTCTTTTCATTTTCTGGGTTTCCACTAGCCGAATTTGGCTAGTTTAAAATAAAAGCTGAACATATAATCGGCCTTATTACGGTTGTTTAAGTCGTTGTGGTCCATCGACATTTTTGTCCTAAATTAAAGCCAACAGAGAACATTTTTCTTCAGATTATTATAATAATTAAATTACGACCAGAATTCGGCAACCGTTTTTAATACAAAATAGTTTTGTTGTTGTTTCAGGTTATTAAAATTATGAAAAGTGTAATTTGTTTCGTGCTTGCTTATGTTTTACATATTTTAAGTCAATACACTATAATACAGAATTATCTTAAATATTTTATTTGTATTCTTTTTTAATTTTCAGGTAAGAATATTTTTTTACTGAAGTACCGGCTAATGTTTGTTACTCATAAAGTGTAAGTACAAAAAGTTTGAATTTCCAAAAACATAAAAAAATTGCGTTTAAATAAATTTGAATTATTTCTATAACGATTCCTCAATTCAACGAGAAGTATGACATCCGTGAAGGAAAACAAATACTTTTGTCGCCTTCTAACTACCACCGCTATGAATAATGTGAATAAATGGAAAAGAGGTAAAAAAAACTGTTGTAATTCTGATTATATGGAAAAGATCACATTTACAGAAAATGCAATGATGGAGAGAGAAAAGGATAATATGACAGAGAAAGAAGAAAACGTGATGTCTTTGATAAGACTTCCACTAATTTATTAGATATTACGTATGACCGTTGTCATGAATACTATATCGTCAATAGAATTAAAGAACGCTGTAACTGACAAAAAATCGAAAATACGTTTTTTGCATCATTTTTATCAGAAGAAAAATACGCGTCGATTGGTCCAGGTCCCAGATTTCTACGATGAAAATAAATTCACTTACGTCGTCTGCGAAATCAAAAATACCAGTGTAGTTGTTCTAGTTTTGTAAAAGTTTTTTGGCTCTGGTGAACATTTAAGGTTTTGTCAGTTATAGCGTTCTTTAATTCCATCGACGATATGTACAGAACACTAAGAACTCCGTAGCTGGAGTCCAAAATATATTCAGTTTGGCTGGTGTACATTTCCATCACAGATGTTATGTTTCTCCTTTCTTTGAAATATCATTGCAAAAGACGTTTAATGAAGAAACAGAAAAAAATTTTTTTTATTGAGGAGTAAACCCCTACTTATACTGGATTTTTTTTATGGAAAAGACAGAATATTTTTTATTTACTTTTTTTCCTTATTTCATTAAGCGCCTTAGGGTTAAGACAAGTTGCTGTGAATTGATTATTCAAAGGCCTGTGTTAGTTTTATACTTGCACACTTAAGTGTCCAACAGCGATTGCCCCATCGTTGCATGTTGATTGTGGTGAGTGCCTTCGCTAAGTAGGTTAGCTGTTGTCTACTACTTCCCAATAGGTGGATCATTCGTTTTTTTTTTTTGTTGCCAATGGTAAAGGTGGTGTAGAGTGGAATGCCAGGGAGGGATTTCTCTGTAGACGGACTTCTTGGTGAGGGGAAACTTTTTGTTTTTTTTTTTTTGTTTTTGTTATAAAAATTACGAAACATCACAAACTATCTCTTCTTAATTTTTCACCTTTGCAGGGATTCCAACCACTATACCACACACCCTATAATATAAAATGATCAACAATCTTATTGGGTTTTAAACTAAGATTTGCAGATCATTAACCAAAAAACAAATTGTTAATGGAATTTTTTTTATCTGATTTTATATATAGCACATACAGGATTAAATAGTTAATGGTGTGGTCACATTATGCACTATCTTTTAGAAATATTTCATATACATTTTTCGTTGGGAAAATGGGGTTGAACTGCATGGACAGTTTTTCATTTCATAACTCAGTCTTGTTGTAAAAAGAACTTTAATATTTTAAAGAATTAAATTAAAAAATAAAATTAATTTAAATACTTCTCATCACCGGACATCATTTTTGGTGGCAAATAGAAGAGAAATTTTGTATAAGTTTTCATATTTGCTATCCGAAAAAGAATGGTAAGATAAGCCTCTTTAAAAAGTTTGTACCTTTATAGTTCGGTTCCGGTAGTATTAATACATATTCCTTAACGGATATTAATTCTCATAAGAATACCTATATGAGGACCTTAAGATTAAGAAAAATTATAATATAAATTTCCTAATAAAGATCCAATAGTCATTCCAATTGGGAGTTCAGAAAAGTTTTTAATAATATACTCGTACTTGCTAAAATTGTGCAATATTTTTTTTTTTTATTAGTCAGCCATGTATAGTCATATTGCCATTTCCGATGTGCTCTCTCTAAAGGTTGAAAATCACTGTTTAATTAAACTTGTCTTCATAAAGTGAGGTGATTATTAAAAAATAAAACTACATTATGGTTTAAAGTGCATTAAGCCGATTACAAACCTTTTCTCTCTTCACAAATGATAAATATTATGCCTTGAAACTTTACTTTGCAATAATTTTAAAAAGTTGTTGTTTCTTTTTTTTTTTTTTTTGGTATTTTTATTTAATGGTTGATTAATCTGCTCTCATAGAGAAGTAAAAAGCAAATGCTTAACAAAACCACATTAATTATAAACTGAGCACAAGTGATGATTTTAATCCTTTAAGTCATTATGATGATTAAGAACCCATCGTGTAATCCACACAAAAACCATTTTATATGACTTAACTTGCTACATGTCCGTTTTACAGACATGTGTGGAGGACCATTAAAAATGTGTTTCTTCTTTTATTTTTTCAAGAGGTATTTGTCGAATACAGCAATAAGGGAAATGCCAGTAAAACAACAACGCTAATAACAGCATAATAGAATACCACGTGATGTGTAATTTCAATGTTAAAGGATTTTATAAAGAGCCGCAGAGTAGAGTTCCCATAGTCAAATGTAAATTATTATTACAGGTAAAATTAAGAGGCTTCACTTATTAAAGGTGTTTTTTATTTTATACTCGTAGCGTGAATAGAAAATAAATTTGATGGGGTTATACGTATATTCCATTAAAAAAATATTTGATATCGTTTTTTTGTAGAGCAAAGTGTTTTTTGTAGAATTAATCCACTTAAATGTAACAAATTCTTGTTCTTTATCTACATATATCTGTAGTGTTGACGTTGTAAAAGTCTCGCTAGGCATAAAACATTAATAATAAACAACTGTTCACTCTTATTCAAACGTAAATAATTAATCTATCTTTTATATCCAATAGAAGTAAAAAAGTGTCATAGCTTTTTACATAATCCAATTGTTAAAACACATGCAATTTCTAATTTCAAAGCAAAGATGTCATCGTTATAACAACAGAACAGAAATTAACTGTATGGTATGGCAACACTTTGACTACTGCGGACAAAGAGATAGATAGTTAAGGCCTGACAAGAAGAACAAAGATGAAATTCAATTAAAAAAAAATACATTTATTCGAAGTACTAACAAAAAGCTGAAAATCTTCTACTCATGTATGTATATAATGTATATTTGCTAGAAATCCTTAGACTATATAAAGTTCAAAAATTTCAATTAGGCTGTGCCACGCCCATACAAGGTAAGCATATATTTGCTTTTATTTTTAAAACGGTATTGGCAACACTCTTTAAGTTAGGAAGAAATAACTAATTTTATATTCAATACCACTCACCAGTCTAAGAATGAACGGAGATTTTATTTTCAGTTAAACTTTTTCATTTAAACGATTAAAACTTTAATTAAAAATGTTTTCAATTAAAAACTTTTATTGATATAATAAATTTTGATGTTGATTCGAAATCAAGGTACGGCGAAATAGATAGTTTTAGGGGTCTGCTATGTGACCTTTTGGAGGATGAAGCGACTATGAATGGGATGGGCGATCAAGGTTTAACAGTTGGCCCTCTGTTATGTGTTTTTTAGGTGTGTTCGTGAGTTTTAGTTTTTGGTTTTTGATATACAAAAATAAATTTTTTCTATATACAGAACAATTAAAACGGTTGAGAATCTCCTCTGATGGGAAAGCTAGCCGGAAAATGACACGACCACTTTATTTTAGTTTTGTAACCGTAACGTACTAAAATTCTCTGTCTCACATCGAGACATTTTTCACTTGAAATGAGAGAAGCCCAATAAGGGTTCGCGTATATGCCGCAATGTTTGAGCTCGCTATACCTGCAAAGCTGATAAAGCTGTGCAGAATGTCGTTGAGCAACTCCTGCACCTCCGTCAAGGTAGGAAATGACCTCTTCGAGCCTTTTAATACCTTGCGAGATTTCAGGCAAAGCGATCCCTTATCCTGAAACCTCTTTAATTTCGTCATGGAGAGTGTTTTGCGAAAGGCGGGTGTGCATCGTAATGAAACTATTTTTAATAGACATCATTGGGCATACCAAGCGAGATGTCAGCGCAGCCTATAATGCTTTTGAAAGGGAGTGTGCTAAAATGGGTCTGCCGGTAAATGAGAGCAAGACGAAGTACATGTTTTCGACGAGTAGGGACGTTGAACGTATCGGTTCCCAGGTTACAGCCGGCAACTTTATATTCAATATTGTCAAGGAGATCAACTATTTTGGCACCGCCATTACCAGCAAGAATGATGTCAGTCAGGAGATCAAGCACCAACAGTTGCCACGACGGTCTCGGTAGGCAGTTTAGTAACAGAGACCTCTTTCGTCGCTTATTCTTCCGGTCCTCTAAGGCATGGCGATTGGTTTCGAATTAGAATCAACCATGAACTCAATATGATCTACTTGGTGGTGTGGGCGTTGTTAAGCGCATTATAATCCAGCGGCTACATTCGGATAAAAGAATCTGTTGTCGATGCGTAGATCACTGGACTTCGGCGTAGAGGACGACCAGGTTGATGAAGCCCTGTCATCACTTGGTGTGACCAACTGGACAAGGCGCGAGCTTAGAAGAGATGCCTGCAGACTAGTGTTGAGGCAGGCCGAAACCGGTTAAATGGTTGTTATGGCCTGTTAAGTAAGTAAGTAAGGTTATTATTATTCCCATTAGTAGCCTACCCAAAGATTGGCACTGCCACCCAAAGGATCTTTAATGAAGCTTAACTTGACTTAATATTAAATACCTCATGTCTACTTCCTAATCAATATAGAATTAAAGATGCTTTTACTAACTGGTACTTAAAAGCATCAACATTATAAGTGAATACGTTTTTAATTTTTAAAGTACGTGTGTTGGACTCAACTGTTCTAAATAATTCGGCGTAATTAGTTGTTTTTTTTAAGAAAACGTGCATACACGTTCTACTTGTTCTATCTGTGGTTGTCAGTGCAACAAAATCGACCCTTTATTATGAGCACTTTTAAATTTGTTCTATAGGACATGATGTTCTTCTAATAGCTTTCATTTCATAACACCTAATTGTTATGCCATTTAAAAGACGGCCGTGGCAGCAGTTGCAGTCAAGGGTTAAATTAAGCAATTTTCATGTAATACGTAATTTCAAGTTGGTTTGTTTTTGTATTGTTTTGTGTCGCCAACTGCAATTGCTGCAACAATTGTTGAATTTTACTGATGATGTCTTGCTTTTTTTATATTTTTGTTGTTTTTGTATTCTGTGTATTACTTCCTGTTGTTGGACTCATAGATTTGTCTTGTTAAAAATTTTTGAATTGCTAATCATTGATTTTACATTTTGAATACATGAATTTATTGTTATTTTTATGCAACACATATGAATATATGTACTCTAGAGTTAAAGGAGACATTTTGTAGCCTGTTGTATACTATACTATAGTAAGTGTGTTGCAACGTGCATATTATTTATATTGAACTTTTGTTGTGGCTTTCATAATATGATGAGGGTTTTTTCTTCTTCTTTTTGTTTGTTGCTGTAATGCTGGTTGCATTTTAAAATTTCTCTTTTTCTTTTTTTTTTGTAAGTAGTGGATATGGCTACTGCTGCTTTTGCTTGTCCTGACTTGAAAAGTTGTATCTTCTTTGTACACATAAATTATATTTTTTATTTTAGAATTTTTATTAAAAGAAAACAAAAATTACAGAAAAAAGTTAACAAAACAAAACAAAATAGTCTCTATCAAGTTAATGCATAGCGTGAGTAATCTAAGTGACTTGAAGGATGAAGGAATGGTCTTTGGGGGTCAGATTGTATCTCATAAATGTTAAATTTTATGCGCACATTCTACAAAAAAGAAAAAAAATAACCAGAAACAGTAAGAAAACAGATTTTTACATTTTTCATAAAACTTTTGCATTCTATGCCCCGATTAATGTTGCTTTAGCAGAATCCAACAAATAAAGAAATCTTCAAACCAATTGGTTAAATAAATTCAACGAAAAGGGAATGAAAACGAATGGTTTTTGAAAGAACAATGTCATTTTCTCAAGTAAGGGTTGGGATATTTGCATGATTTAGAACCAAACTAAGAGCTAATTAGTAATGAATAGCTTGAAAATTGAAATATAGAAAAAAGTGCACAGCTAGTTGTATTTTTAAAATAGCTATGATTTCTCTAAGATGCAATTTGGGACTCAGCAAAATTGAAAAATTTGGGAGGTTTATTAAAACATTAAAATATCTGCAAGTCAATTTTTTCAGTTTGTATTTCAAACAGTAGTCGAATTGGAAGGGGGTGCGTGGTATAGTGGTTAGAGCGCTCACACAGAAACTCAAACAACCCAGAATTAAATTTGCGGTTTTTTCGAATTTATAATTTAAAAAAATAATAAGAGGTTCACCACCTCCACCAAAAAGTCCATCAAGAAGAAACCGCCCCCTGATAGTCCATATATACATAAACAGCATATACATAGCGAAGCCCCTCACCGCAAAAACATCCAATGACAGATGAGGCAATGGCTGTAGGTCATTCAAGGGTGAAGGCTTAACACTGCCCTCGTAAGGCGCCGCCTAATGAAAAAAATCGTAAATTAGAATTTCAAAACTTTTAATTCTAATGCATTTTTATAGTGCAGTAGAACTACAACGCTTGTAGCAATAAACTTTTAGCTGAATTAGTTCATGAGATTTCACTAAAAAAAAACAAAAAAAAAACATACTTTGATTAGCAACTTGGTTCTATTCCAAGAAACTTATAAATGAAATTTTTAGTTAGAATCGTTCCGAAATGAACTAAAACTTACTAAGGCACTAAAAACTGAGCAACTAAAAAGTGTTTGAACTCACTAAAATACAAACTACTACTCGTAATTCGGTATCTCTTTAATATGCATTTTAGTGAGCTATTTACACCCACAACAAAATTTTTTTAGTTTCACCAAAAGTTAAGACGTATTATTAGACATTTTTTTTCTATACTGTTGGATTAATGGCAAAATAGATGATCGTTAAACAGCGAACTTTTTTAAGTTATTTTATTGAATTAAAAAGGAGTTCAGTTAGCATTAAAAGTGTTTCACATAGGACATGCAGCAACTTTGTACTTAACTGGTTATTACAATAATATACCTCCTCTCCAATAATCAGTTAATTTTTCAAGTTTATTAAATAGAAATTAAAAGGTAAATTGAGAAACTTGCTTTACCTTCTCTGATATACAATTTGTTGTAACTGAATTGTGTTTTAACATTACTTGTTTATGCCCTTTCCAAACCCAGTTATTTCCAAACAGTACTTTTTTTTTGCATGAAATCAGTTTTGTATTTGTACCAGTAACCTAATGAAACCACTTAAAAACGTATTTAATCGCAATATCAAATACTAAACTGATCAACACAATTCCGAATATATCCAGCGAATTTTCTCCCAGGGAATAGGAAAAAAGTTATGAAAAAAAAAAAAAAAACAGAGCTACAATCATCACATACATTTTCGTTTCTGCAATTTTACGAAAAAGAATTACGTGATACATCGCTCGATTAATTGCAATGGCGTCATAACAATACAATTAACAAACGGATCGTAATTTTTTATAAAAATTACAAACTTTTTTAATAAGCCAGCACACTTACTCATGCAGTGTATGGTGCTGGTCTAGGAAAATAGACGGGGAGTGGCAACCTAAACTTACTAATGTTATATCTGATATCAGTCAGAAAAAACAAATTTCCTACTTTAAGAATTCGAGCCGCACTCGAAAGGTTTTAAATGTAGAATTATTTGTTTAATGATTTCGAGTTCGTGGCCAGTCACCATTACAGGATTACCAGTAGCTTCTTCTAGCAAGAGTTTTTTTGCCACAATTATTTACTTGTGTTGTTTCATCCCTAATTATTCCATATTCGGTTGCTTGGATCTTCACCTTGCGCATAATTAAAAATTAGGATTTTGTCTACGTTCTAGTGTTCGTTCGTAATAATATTACTAAACTATCAACGAGTAATTAAATTTTTAATAAAATTAAAAAAAAATTTTTTCTTTACACTCGTACTCAATTGAGTTAACGGATGACAGTTCGTAAAAATTTTACTTACAGTTATACGTATTTCATAATCCCAGATTTTACGATAAGCATATCCTACTCCGAAAAACGTATTCTCAGTCCAGTTGTTTGAATTTTGGCAAGAGTATGAAAATAGAAATGATTTGTCATGATTTTGACAGATTTTCCACACAAAAAAAAGAAAGAAAATTAACAAATTTCATGATAATTTCAATTCAAATTAGAAGAAATACAAAAAGGAAAATAATTTACCACAAAATTGTCTGCATAATTGTCGGCTGAATATCTTCAATATTTGGCTCAAAATGTGAATAATTTGAAATATTAACAAAACATTCCTTTTAAAGTCTGTTTTTATACTCAGTTTTTTTTTGTACTGCTTTAAACTTAAACTTTTTTTTTAAAATAAATACCAACCATTACTAGTAGCGTTTTCTACTTTTATATTCAATTTTCAGACAAAAAAAAAAATCAAATAAAAATTAGAATGTAATGGCAGAAATAAAGAATAAAAATCGTATTTTTTTCTTTCTTTTTTTTTATAAGAAATAATTTTAAAATAAAATATGTATTAGTAAGTGCTATGGGATGAATAGCATAACCGCCATCAATCAAAATGTTATTTGTAAGAGTTTATAACAATGATTTTAACGTATTCAGATGTATAGTAAATGGAAAATGATTATAAAACCGATGAAAGAGAAAAAAGAAAAAACATCATCCGTAATAGTTTACTATACGAGTACATATAATAAAATTTTTATTTTATATGATATGCATGCATTGAGAAAAAAGCTTTTTCAAATGTTGCCGAAACATTTTTTTTAAAGGGATTATTAAATGACTTTTATGCCAAAGGAATTACTGAAAATCCAAACAAAGTAACAAAAGGCGGTTTTGTCTGTTTCTCATAATCATACTTATAAATCATATCTGCACAATTTGTATTTCAAGTACTTATATGGAAAGCCATATAACTCCTAAAGAATTTTCTTGCGGATCAGTGTGGTTTGAGGGCGCACTTATGTACGTAGAATGCCATTAACAGATGTAGATGTTTGTATATATACTACGCCAACAAACATCGGAAACAGATAACCACACATTGTGTGTCTGTGGCATTTTTGGTTAGATTTAGACGGATATGTTTGAGAAGTTATATCGTTACATTCATCAATAAATTTCAGAACTGCTCACGTTAGGCAGTAGTGGTAGTAGGATTGTTAAAGAAATAGTCCACTCATAGCGGTACAACACAGAAAATAAATTTTTTTTCATTAGTGGGTTTTCTTTTTCTGTCAGTAGATCTCGTCGGCTTTTTTAATTGGTCCAATTGAATAATCTTACATGATACTTAAAACTATTTTTCTTGGCAGGCATTGTCGAGTGTAATAGGCTTTTCACACTTATCAACATCTAACATCTACCATCAATTTGCGAAGATGTTGAAATTTTCCCATAAGAATTGTACAGGGCTAAAATTCAACATCTCCACGAAATGTTCCTTAATCATTTTGTTCCACTTAACATCTCTCTTAAATTTGGGTGTCATCACTAGAATAACTATCGAAAAATCGATTGTTTTTGTGTCATCACTAATGAAAACACATTTAGTAAAAAAAAAATTTTGTATTTCTTTTACATTTTGGCAAATTACTATTTTTTATTTTTCTTATTTATGTCCAGTTCTTGTCAAAAGTGAATTGTTTTTTTAATATTCTTTCTATAAACAATTTCGTTTTCTTTTCAGTTTTTTTAAAAAATGCCCTGGGCGAAAATAAAATAATAAACTTTTTCTGTTTTCTTAAATTTATTTTGTTAATAATTTATTTTTAAAGAAAAAACTATAATTGTGTCCTTTGAACCAACATATTTGTTTTATTTCTTTTATGTTTAAATCCATTCTCTAGTCCTATTTTTATTAAAAATCTTTTACATGCATCTTTTTGTTTTGTTTGCAGCTGAATTGATGGTAGATGTTGCAAATGTTAACGCATGTTTCACACTTTCAACATCTTCCATGCGTTCCTACAAAATGTACTCAGGTGTGAAAAGCCTATAAAAGAAATGTGTTTTTAAAATCTCAGTAAGTTTTGTTCCAATGCTGGTTAAGAGTACTATAAAGTTCCTTCCACTATTGGACTTCCAAACTTAACTTTAATATTTAATTCGAGACCCTTATCCTTTCCATATTTAAATAAAAAAGAACAGAGCTTCGTCACGGATTTTTCATCGTCACGTAGGAGAATACATTTGCACTCTTGTGGTAATCAAGGGGGCAGTTCTTTCCCTTAAATCAATGAAATGCAATAACGATTTGGGATAGGAAACTGATTTCATAATTTGGAAGTGAAAGAAATATTGAAAGTATTTGTTTAATCTGTTGAATGCCTCTTAAACCTCTTAAGTTCCTAAACTGTTTTACTATTTTATGAGTATTTTAGTTTTATAAAATTAAAAAAAAAGTTTTGTTATTGTCCTCTTTTTGTTCATTTATCCACATTATTCAACATTAACGACATGTTCGACCACATTTGTGGTGGTGGCGTCAAAATAACTTTTGCGTTAATAATCTGGAAATCCGGTTTGAATCGCAGTAGTAGTTTGGATAATATTTGTTAATTCTGTTTCGTTATAAATCGCCTTAATTAGATCAGAAAGAAATTCTATTAAATGAATTCAACTTATTTTGCAGGAGTACAGCGCCACCTTGTACGAAGATAACAGCTAACCTACTTAGTGAAGACGCTCACCACTCACAAGCAACATCCACCGATAGATGGGGCAATTGCTGTTGATCATTCAAGGGTGAAGGTATAACACTGGTCTTTGAGTGATCAAATTGACAGCATCTTGTCTCTTCGACAAAAAAAAGCGCTTAATATATATGTACGAGTATCTATATAAAAATAAATAATCTACATATATATTTTTAAAATCACAATACTTTCATAAGGAAACTTTCCCTCATTACTTCTTAGCAAGAGATTAGAATTTGTTGGATATAAATTGCTCGATTTTAACTACGTCTTAGTCACTGTACTTTGTAAATGCTTTGAGTTGAAATTAATTGGGTCATAGGAAAACGCTTTAAATCTCTCACTCTAAATAGTTAAACTGAATAGTGTAAGAGTTTACTTACAACATACATAATACATATGTGGTAGTTTAGTATATAGTATGTTGTCTTATTAGACGAGACCTTCGCGTCAAACCCCAGCTCTGATATCTTGAAAGAAAGAAATTTGAAAAGATATTTTTTTCGGCGACCACGTCTTAACAGTATTCTGGTAAAAGCTCTGAGAGGAACTGATTGCCATAAGCAAGCTTCTGAAGTCTGTCGCTCGGATTCAACGTTAAACTATAATATGGGTGCTTTGAGAAACTAGCCTGTAACCTGAAAAAGGGTTGTTATTGACAATGTATGTATATATTCGGTTGCACTGTAGGGTCCAAATGGACCGGAATATAAGGCTCCATCCTGAAGTAATGTCATAAATTGACGGTCCCAGGATGGAGCCGGGTGATATAGAGAGGGGTTTTAGCCGGTAGGCACGCAATAACTGCGTGGAGTCCGGCACGACGGGTGGCAAAAACCACCTAAGTGCGTAAATGCATTTCCCCTCTCACCAAAAAAAAAAAAAAAAAAAAAAAATGTATGTATATATGGCCATATTATTATTAAAAGTGGCCTTTAAATGATAACATTAATATTAACTTGTTAAATTTAAAATTAATTTAATTTTTAAGCCAATAACAGCTTTTTCTTGGAGAAATTCTCGATAGATTTTTTATATTTGGTAATGTTTTTTTTTTATTATATAAGACCAATACTCAGGGGTAAACTCCTACTAAATGCAGTGCATTGTACTGGAATGCTTGATATATGTATACATAGATATAGATAGGTAGATGTTAAGTGTTAACTTTTGTCACAGTTAAATACTAACTTAAATGTATGGCTGATAAACTGAAACTACTGTATTGAAATGCAATCAACTAATTTGGTATTTAAACTCGTTTTTAAAACATTAATTAGGAAGAAGCGAAATGTTTGATTAAAATTTTATATTGATTTCTGTTCTTTTCAATTTATCATATGAAATACCTGTTATACTTATATTTTTTACCGTACGAGTATATTTTTTTAGTTTTTAACGTACCTGAAAAAAAAGAAGAAAAATTATAAAATTAATTAAGAGCTAAAATAGTAGGGCAATTGTAAATATTTCTTAAATGAATATAAAATTTAAGCAGATCATAATTGCTTTGAAAAAAAAAATGGTTTATTAATTGTTCTAAAGCTGCGATAGGCTTATATTTTTTTCTAGTTAATGTTATGTACAAGGACTTCTGAACTTTGACAGCAATATTGTTGTTGACTGCCATCTACCAAATTATTTGTCGCTTATTCAGCCTGTTTTGGTAAAACACCATGGACGGATATAGCATTCGACTACAATCGCAACTGATAAAAATTGAAAATAAATTACCTTCAATAATAATGAGGCCATTTCTGGTTGAATGGGTGCGGGAACAAATAAAATTGACAAATTTGGGACGACACCAATCGACAAGAGATCATAGAAAAAAATCACTTTTTTGTTGCGGATTTTGGGCTGGCTACGCCGCCGCTACATATTTCTTTGAGAACGACGTCAACCTAGCCATCAATGTCGAGACGAGCGCTGAATTCGTTTATCTAGACGTATTACAATATTGAAAAAAATAAGTAGCTTAAAATTAGTCGTTTGCTAAAATATGGAAATTTCGTAAAATCAGAACCTCTGCGCTGCGGTTAAAATTGGTACGATTTAGCTCAAATTTTTACTATATTTATTTTAGACCAAATGTAAAAAATAGCGGGGCGCAATTTTCCGAATTCAGCATTTTTCAAAACAAATGCCACCCTCATGACATGGTCTGTGTGTTTAATACTCTATAACAAAGACGCATGAAAAAATAGTTTAAAAATTTAAAAACTATTACAAATGTTTTATTTCTTTTTATCCTTTTCAGGGGGGTAGATGGAAAAGTAAAGCGAATTCAATGGCTGTGTTCGTTGTACATAAAACCACTTCTTTGTAAATGACAACCTCACCCACTGTCCTCGGATTTTGTCCACTGTTTGAAGCTAACGAGGCTCTGTGGACCGAATCAAGGCGGTATAACCTTTCATGGTTAGCCTGGTAACTTGCTGACAGTCCCAGCCCCAGGTTCGGATGAGTTAGGCTAACTAATCAGGTGGCCATCTTAAATACGAATGATTACAGAAACCTCTAAAAAAAAGGAACGTCGGGAACATACAGTACCGAGAAAAAAATGCAACTCTGTGCCACATTATATTCAATCGAGACTCGAAACATATAACGGTATTAAATTTCACTATTCTTTTGTTTTTTTTATTCGTTAACTATTAGATTTTATTAATAAGCATCAGTAAGCGTTGTTTGCTTCTCTATCTATTAAATTTTTTTACATTTATAAAAAGAGAGAAAAATAAAATGCAACAAAATTTGTTAAAAGTAAGTCAACTAGAGTTATTAAAATAAAAATGTTACTAACAATGAATGTGAATATTATAATAGAAACAGCTTTCAGGCATTTGCCTGCATCTAGCAAACTTGCAATTATAAGCGCTTTAGAAAAAGGCAAATCAATGAATGAAGTTGTTCGTCAATGTAATATCAATAAATCAACGGTTTGTCGGATTGCATCAAGGTATCGTGAAAGAAATCATGTCGATAGAAAGCCAAGAAGTCGTCGTCCTTGTAAATGTACTGCACGCCAAGACCGTCAAATGATAAAAATAGTAAAAATTAATCCTCGGAAAACGGCAGTATATGTTACTAATTATGCAAACGCGCAATTAGGGGTTTCTATTGGCGTCCACACAGCCAGAAAACGATTAAAAGAGGCAAACTTATTAGCTAAAAGACCAGCGAAGAAGCCACTTAAAAGTAAGGTAAAGGTAAATAAGAAAAAACGGCTTGACTTTGTGAGACGGTATCTGTATTGGTTAAAGGAGCAGTGGGCCACAGTGTTGGGTGTCTGATGGGTTAAATTATATTCGTTGGCCCCCAAAACAAAGATATTCACCTAGATATCAGTTGCCAACTTTTAAACATAGCGCATGCTAAACATGGTGTTCGATATAACAAGGCATCGTGCTGCATTTTTTTCTCGCTACTGTTGTAGTGGCGGTAACAGGAATATAAATATTGCATAGAAAAAAAGAAAAACACTTTTTTTTTTTTTTTAAACAAACTTTTTTTAAAAAGAATTAATTTTGTAGTCTAATAAAATATTTATAAGTACACTTTTGTTTTCACTTTTATTTCTATAAAACTGTATAGAAAAGAAATCAAAGATTTATTTGCTGTCCAAAGGGAAATCTAATTAATCATGCGGAAACTTGAATAGCAACTGAAGTTTCTAATCTCTTTCAGTCGGTCGCTTCTATAAATATTTTATGTTTCTATTTTTTTTTTCAAAGAAAATGTTTAAGTTTTTATCTTAAGCAATATATTATTATTATACTTTCTTTTCTTATTTTTTTCTGTAAGGCTTTAATAGAAGCTATGTTGCCCTCCTTGTCTGTCTGCCCGTTGTTTGGTTTACTCGTATTCATGCTGCATTGTATGGTTGTTAATTTCTAGTTCAATGCCAAATAATATAAGACTCTCTAAATTATTGTATTTTAAGTTTCGTATTTAAACTAAAGTTTGATTTCTTGTTTTTTTTTTTTTCATTCTTTTACAAAACTAAAAACCAAAAGAAATAAATTTTTATTCATGTTTTCAATGTGTTTTCCTCCCTAAAGGTTAATTTCGATTTTCTTTTCGATTGTTGGCCTTAATAATCTCATGATGATCAATAAAACAGATATTTTAATATTGTTTTCGTGTAAACAAAACAAATATAAGCCCTAAAAACATAGCTTTAGATATAGGCTAAAAACATAGTTTTTTTCTTGCTGTTAACTGCTTGTTACTGAGAACTGCTTAAAGTAGAGGCAAGTCTACAAAGCTGTGTGTAGTGTTTAGAAAAAATAAAAGTTTTAGTTTCTTATTGTTTAAAATGAAAGTAAAACAGTCTTAATATATGCAAATGTGTGACTAATTGCTAATAATATGTGTTCTAAAGTATATTTTGAATTTTTCAGCATACATGCTCGTTTATCGAAAAGCACTTGTGTGCTTAAATTTCTCTTTAAAAAGATTTTAAGAAGAAAAAAAAAAGTTGTTTTAGTTTTCTTAATAAATAAAAATGAAAATGTTAATCCCGTTCTTTTCCACAAAACTGAATTACACGGTGTCGCTATACTTGCTTATTTGTAAAACTAAAAATGTGAATAATTATTGAGGAATTTCGTAGCAAATGTTCAGTAATTTTCTTAGTAGAAGGAATATCCTTTATTTTTGTTCACTCAGATAACATCTACGAGCCATGGAGGCATACTATCTTTAAAACGAAAAAGTTTATCACGCATTCGTCAGAATTTTTTTGCATCTGAGAGTCCTATTGCAGAATTATAATTTTCTTAATAACACCTCCTACACCTGATTAGGATACCATTTAGCCCTCAATATTATAAGCTAGAAACGACAATTTTGTTAATTTTCTTGTGTGTTTAGGATTAATGTCCTGTTGGTGGACCCATTTTAGTTGCACGTCCCACTCTGCTGCGTATTAAACAAACTTCTCTAATAAAACTTTTTATTTAGGGTGTTGGGTGTAGTATTTCTTCTGCTGCACCATACCTTTATGCAGTAAGACCTCGTTTATCTGTAATGGTCGGTACCGGAAGCATTCTGGATTATCAATCTTCCCGCTTAATTGAATAACTATTTTGAGTAGTGTTTTAAAACATTTTTTATTTACATATATACTTAATTAAATTATTAAAGGATGTAATAAAAATTTTTCAGAATATTAGAAAAACAAAATAATTTAAGGAAAAAGTGAAGAAAGCAAAGAAGAAATAAAGATTTCATAAAAAAAATCGTGTAATGTGTTCCGTTTTTTCTTATTTAATTCATATTCCTTTTAACTAACTGGTTATGAATTGAGTACATTTCTGTTTTTCAAAAAATTCGAATTCTATTTTTCTGTTCTACCACAGCAAGCCATCCAGCGGTTGGCATAATGTCTGTAGCAAATGAATAGAAAAACAAAAAGTTTTTTATTAAAAAACAAAAAATATTTTTCGCCTTATTGGCAAATAAAAAAATAAAACACCGTATTAATCAGGGGGCTAATTCCGGGACTCGTGATCGAAATAAATTCGTATCGAAATTAATTTCGATCGTGCGAGTTTTTCTGATGATGGCACTCGTTACCTTGCGAATCGATTTTTTAATAAAGTGTTGTAAAAGATACAAAAAAGCCTTAACCAACACTACAAATATGTAAACAAAAAACATATGCTTACAAAGAAAATTAAATAATTTATTAAAAGAATTGCGAATTTGTTTTATAATTTTGAAAGTTTTTCCTTTTTTAATCGCGGTCATGGACGTTAATGTGGAAAACAATTAATAATTTACCTTGTGCCAAGTTTTTACATCTTTTAGCGGTGGACCGGAGGCATTTAATTTATTAGTTAAAGTTTCCCAAAGTCTGTTAGCAATAGCTTTCCCTTGGCATGTATTTGGTAAAACGCCTTTGGCCAAATTGCTGTGCTCAGACATAAACTCAGCAAGAATTTGTTTTTGTCTGAAATTTATTTTTGTTATATTCGACCTAACAATTAATATTAATTTCTTAATTTGCATAAAACTTATTAAGGATTTAAGATACATTTTCTTGTTGTTTGCGTTTACCAAAATAAATAAAATTTGGTTAATTTTAAAAAACTGTTGTGGCACTTGTAAAGCGTTCAAACAAGAATAATTATTTTTTACTTTTTAATAAAAACAATAAACCGTTAAGTTACTCGTTAGAGTTTGTGTAAAAACTCCTTTACAAGGGTGCAAAAAAAGGCAGAAATACAAAAAAGTACGTAAATCTATACGAATAATTAATTAGTATAACAATTAGAATCTTAAATAAACACTTGTTATCCAACGAACTATTTAAAAATAAAATTTCGACACCAAATTTGGTATCGAATAAAACTCGCACGGTTACACTCGATCGTACACTCGCTATCGAGTGCCATCATAAGAAATTTCGATACTCGATAGCGAGTGCGAGAATCCCAAAACTAAAAAAAAAAATCCAACTTCGAGTAAATTTCGCACGGTATCGACTGCGAGAATTAGCCCCCAGATATTATTTACAGCTACTGTGTGAAAAATAATGTTTAAAATTATCTCTAAAAAACTTTTCTATTATAAATCACATGTTTTGACTAGAAATCTTATCAAATACAGCACTTCTGATTATGTTGTATTGCGAAAGTAAATATACTTATTTAAAAAAATAGTTTTCTACTTAAATTCAAATCTTAGAATCTTTTTCTTTTGTGACAATTTTCCATTTAACAAAGACTTAAAAAATCAGATTTCTTTTTTCTTAAAATTTTTCTCAAACAATAAATTTTTTCTTTTATATTAAATTGACAACGAATTGATATCAATTTCATAATAAAATTCAAAAACAATGTTTTTTTTTTCTTTCTACATAATTCTCTTGCTTAACAAATTTTCTACAGATAATTCATTGAAGAGCAAAAACTCACTCTTTTCAGGGAAACATTATGGATTGTTGGTATTGAATTGGTCAGATTGTTATTATTACTGCTGCTGTTTCATGTTATTGTTGTCAATGTTGTGTTGTATTGTAAACGATAACAACATATTATTGTTGCTTAACATAACAACACCATACAATAGCAATAAAGGCAATAACAGCAATAGCACATGTTTTACTTTCAATTCATGGTTTATCGATTTTCTGGGTTAAACAAGACAAACCAAAAAAAAAAAAAATATCTCTCAGATCTATATTTTATGCATGATTTTCATTATTAAACGACTACAGGTTGATTCTTGTCTGTTGCAGTTGTTTTCGTTGTACCCTACCAAACAACACCATAAGAGTTAAAACTTAGCTTGGGCTGATATTTGTAACATCCCTGGTTTACCCTTAATTATATTGATTTGTTAGTTGGTTACTTACAATCTGAGTGATGTTCATTTCTCTACTGTCTGTTAAGATGTATGTTCACACCTACGCCTAATACCCTTGACGAAACAAGGATAACCACTATTTAATGCAAAAAAATTACTGCAAAAATTTCATTTAAGGCACGAACCTTTTTCAACCATCTTAGGTTGTTGTTCGTGTCAAAACACAATAACGCCATTCTGTAATAAATCTTGATTTGTTTCCTTAGACTTGTATAATACAAGTAAAATTTTTAGCAGAGGAAAACGTAACCCTTATATAAGCCTCTGAGTGCACAAATCGATTAATTCCGCTTTTTGAAAAATCTTATATTTCAATATTAAAGTGCTTGTTATAGTCATGACTTTTTATTCATTTTAAAACTTCTCTGAATATAAAGGGCTAACTCCCTTCAACGCTATTGATACAAGTAATTTGTTTCAGAGATTTATTTGAGTAACTCCATACTTCTGTAAATGCATTTACTCGTAGTATCCCTAAATAGTAGTGGTAATTTTATTTTATGGCATTTAATTAAAATTAAAATACAGTCGTTATTGAGACGTACGCAAAAAAGTTCGAAACCTTTTTTTTTATCAAATCAATGCTACCATATTATAAAAACATTTAAAAAGGAAACGCCTTTTCTTCAAATAAAAATGATCTCACGTAAATTTTTTAACAATACACTAAAAAAAATTCAGTCATTTGTTAACAGGAAAGTTAGAAAGTTTCAAGTTCCTTCTTATACAAATTTTTGTTTTCCTCTTAAAAAAAATTGAATTGAATTCTATGGCATTGCCGATAGTAATGCAATATTAAAAAAAACATCGTTAAAATAACTGATACATGGATATTTTCACATCGACTTGGAGTTGTTTTAGAACTGTTAGGCTGTTGAAATCAGAAAATCTAAGACAGAAAAAAAAACATTTAAAATTTCATTCAAAATCAAACGTTTGTTCTTTGTTAAGATTACAGACATGAAGTGTAAAATACCAGCTTCTCGCAGCACCTATGTTGTGTGTGTTAATTTTTATCCATGAGTACCGGGATCTACAGTTTAAAGTCGACTCCGAACGACAGACATGAGAAGCTTGTTCATGGCAATCAGTTACTCTCAGAGCTTTTGCCAGAAGACTGCTGAGAGGTAGTCGCCGAAAGAAATAATTTTTTCATATCTTTTTTTTCAAGATGTTAAAGCTGGGGTTTGAACCTTGGGCTCATGTCTTAGTAAGCCCACAAACTAACCACTAGACCACGGCGACTACGAAGTATAATGATCATTGTAAATAGAACCCGTGAGCTATGTATGCATTATCGTTTTCAATGTGTTGTACAAGAAAAGCAACTTTGAAAAACAAATCATGGTACGCTTAGGTGGCCAAGCTCTTGTCCCTGATTGAGACCTACATATGTTGTCATTAAAACAGCATTATTTATCAGAGATTGGAATTCTCTTTTTATTTTTGGTCTTAAAAATGAAGAGGCTCACCCATAAGATAGTGGAAATTAGCAGAAATTACAGCAAGAAATACTGTGTCTTTTAAGAAATTATTTCCAAGCTTGCAATTGTTTGCTCTTAGGTAGGTAGGTGGGTATGTCAGATGGCCAGTTAATCAAAAACGTGATCAACTACAATTACCACAAGGTGCCGTTTTGAAATCATTGCAGGACCAAACTGAAATCAACCAAAATAGGAAAAGAACTACAGCCAACCAGAGCTGTCTATAAAGTGGAGTAAAGCAAAGGGGTATAGGTTCGCACATTGCACCAAGCTATCCTAAAAAGGCTTTTACCTTAAGAAAATAATGCAAAAATTCCCCTTTTTGTGTTAAAAAATTAATTTAAAAAATTTAAGTTTAACTGAGAATTGTTTATACATACTTTGAAAGGTATCATATGGTCGGTTCTGAACACGTAAAATAAATTGAAACAAAATAATAAAAAAAAGACACAAAAAGGGAAATGCACCGGTACCAGTACAAGACAAAAAAAAACAAATCTGTCTGATAGTTTTCTTTAAAACAACAAGTAGTCTTGAACTCGTAGGAAAAAAACATACATATGTACAGTGAGCGAAATAACTATATGTGCACATGTCGTTTTGATATATTTCTCTCTCTATATTTTAATAATACAACCAACGATACAATTGAAGTATACAAAAATGTTGACAGATTCCCTCCACATTATTTTGATGTATTTTTTCCCGAATATGCTTTTCATATGTACCGTTATCAATATGCGTTATTATTGGTCAGCATTCATCCTATTGGAAATAAAACAAATATTGGTCTTTCCGCGATATCCAAATGCAGCCCACAACATCAGAGATCCTCCTTGAAAGTTGCCTGCACAACGCGTTTGACGGGGAAACGTTAAATCTTGCCAACTCATTTGATAACCGTCAGGGCCATCCAAATTAAATTTTTTCTCATCTGAAAAAATAACGGATTGCCATTCATCGTCCCAAAATTTATATGTTTCAGCGAATTCCATTCTGGCAACTTTGTGCTTCTCCAACAGCTTCGGCTTGGGCAATCGTTTTCGATATTGAAGATGTTCAGTAGTGTTTAATATTTGTTGAACTCTCTTTCTTTTTGTTACATTAAGTCCCAATTGGTGCATTATTTGCCCAGCACTCATGTTTTTTAAAGCCGCTAGACGTCTGATTTCCCGTTTGCATCTATCATCCATCAACAGTTGGCTTGCGATCATTTTGCTTTATGCAACCATAATTATCTGGATTTTTCATATCATTTGATATTGTATTTCTATGTCTTTTTAACCTCATTGATATTTCTTTAATACTGGAGCCAGTTTCAAACAAAATTTTAATTTGGTTCTGTTCGAGTTCAGTCAATGTACACCAACGAGGCATATTTCACTGAATAAAATGATAAAATTCTAAAAACTTACTTTAATAAGCAAAAAATTATTTTATTTTACCTCTTATTGTTATTTTGTTGTTAAAAGAGACTTTAAAAACGACTACTTTATTTTTTAACGCTTGTACTTGTCTGTTCAAAGATCAATGCACATATAATTATTTCTTTTGGGAAAAAAGTATTAACAACTAACATATATGCTTATCGACTTATATACATATGCACATAAAAAAAACTTAAAGTAAGACAAAGAAATTAATTTTTAATAAAGATTTATTACCCGTAAAAGTGTCTCATAAAAACTTTTTTTATATAAAAACTTCATAATCGTATTAAAAGGAATGTTTTTATTTTTAAATGGTTGTTTATATTTCACCATTAAATATTTAATAAGTACTCGTAGTTTGCTAATATTGACTGAGAATTTCTGAATTTTTTTCTTAAATTCTTGAACTATCATTCTTGTTATGGGAATCATCTGTCCTTAAAATTTATGGACTTTTCTTTTCTCTTCATAACAAAATCGATTTTTTTATGTTTCATTTGTCTACAAATGAGTTTTAAATTAAATTTTCGAAGTTTTTGCATCTTTCTTTGCTCTTTTTATTTCTTCTTATTTCTTTGCTTTTTCATTTTAATTTAAAATTTTATTTTGAAGATTTATTTATCGTTTTCAGTTGGCTTGTCTTGTTACCGTAACAGCTGTTGTTTGTGGTTAGATTTTTATCTATAAATATTACAAATTGTATGGTCTAAATAATTTGAAATTAATGTGTTGACTGTTAAAAATAGTTCTTCAGTCTAAGGTAAACACGAATAAATTGGTGAAGGTTATAATGTGTTCTAGTTTTTTGTGGGAAAAAGAAATTATGGGTTAAAATAAAAATAAAAAAATACTAAATAATCTCAAAATAATTTAAATATTTTTGCAAATAAAGAAAATCGCTTACGAACAAAAATTTTTGAAAATTCTGTATTCAAATTCTTCCATTTGTTTACGGCAGAATTATTATTTGAATGCACGAGGTTTTTGACGTACATTATCGTACGGATCGCATGTCCCCTTTCATACTATAAAACGGGTGAGACACTTCTTGTTAGAGACGTTTAATTATTTTGTTTTTCTTTTATTACAAAAAATCAAATATATCAAATATATCGTCTGGAAAGTCATAAGTACACATTTTACTTTTATTCAGGAGAGACCAAGAGCTTTATAAATTAAAGCAGCCAAATTTCAGAAATGCCCTTTAAATGCGAAGTTAGAGTTTTTGAACTTTGAGATACTTCTTACCAAATCTCAAATTTAGGTGTTTAGAAATGGAGGTTGAGGTTATAATAGAGAAAAATGCTATTTTAAATGAAATGAAATTGAGATAATAAATGAGTCCAATTATCTTGGTATGGCTTTAACATTTTCATGGAGCACGTTCAAAAAAGCTGCTCGAAATAGTAAAAATTCCATATAATCACCTGTCGAGCTACATAAATATGTAGTGGTAAACAGGAATATGAACGCTGTAGTCTAGTATGTAGTGTATTGACGAGAGAGTATAAGACGAGAACTCCGTGTTCAAACCCCAGCTCTGACATCTTGAAAGAAAGAAATATGAAAATTTATTCTTTTAGCCGACCACCTCGTAGCAGTCTTCTGGCAAAAGTTCTGCGAATAACTAATTCCACTGATTGCCATAAACAAGTTTCCCAAGTCTATCACACGGATTCGACGTTAAAATGTAGTTCTCGGTACTCATGGAAAAAACTTGACGGACACAACATGATTGCTGCGAGAAGTTAGGCCGTAACCCTGAAATAGAGTTGTAATTGCCAATTATGTATGTATGTATACAGTTTATAGCCAGTGTTGTCAGATTATGGGATTTATCCCCAAAATGGGGATTTTTTTTTCTGAAATTAGCATAAAAAAATCAATTTGGAATGGGGATTTTATTGGGGATAATCTAAATTTTTTCTGCAATTTTTAAAATTTCATATGAAAGTATGAGAAAGCAAGACTTGCTTATAAACTTTTTTAAAACACATACTTTCATATAAAATTTTTGAAACGTGTGCTTTTGGTTTTAGTTTTGTTTTTTTTCTCATATAAATAAAAACATTTCCACACTGTTATGTTTCCCCCACCGATTTTAATAGTTTTTATTGCAGTGGAATTCAGTATTTAAGGGTCTTATAGTTAAACTACTTCTTTCGGGGATAAAAAAAAATAATTTTAGTTTCGTCCGAGCACAAATTACTTCTCCACTTAATGGTATGGGAATATTTTTCATACTATGGTATAGAACATTTATTAAGAATTGATGTGTATACTATACAATTATTTTAAACGAAATCATGATGTCTTATGCTGAATATGAAATGGCACATCGATGGTTGTTTCAACAAGTTAACGACCTGAAACACACATCGAAGCGAACAAAACGATGGTTTCATAATAATAGTGTCCAGGTCTGCACAGCCCCCAGATTAAAATCTTTTTAAAATTTATGGAAAATTGTCAAAGCGGCTCTTAGAGGAAAAACCCTTTCTATTAAGGAACAGTTATGGGAGTTTGTTAAAAATGTGTGGAAGAACATTGCAATCGATATGTTTTTAAAATTTGTGGACTCAATGGCAAAACGCTTCTTGGACCTTATTAATAATCAGGGTAATTCCACTAAGTATAGTAGTAAATAATAAAGCATATGTAGATACGATCAGAATTAGTAATACAGTTTCTGTGGGGATTTTTATTGATGAACTAATCAGAGTTTTGGATATTTTTGGGTAAATGAATTTCTTAATCGGGGACAAAAGTTGAAAACTATCTGACAACCCTGTTTATAGCAAGAAGACTACTACATTGACATGGATGGAAATTGATCAGTCAGTAAATATTAATACTGTAACGGTAGAACAAAAATTTCATAGTATTGGGTCATTCGGTAGGAACGACGATTTTTGTTTAATAGAAATTACATTTTTTTAAGACCAATACTCCAAAACTCAAATAGATATATTTTTCTTAATTTTATTGGTTGCCATATGTCAATGAGACAAGTTGCTATCAGTGATCACTCAAAGGCTTGTGTTAAACCTTCACCCTTGAATGATCAACAGCAATTGCCCCATTTATCAGTGGATATTGATAGTGAGTGGTTATCGACTTCACTAATTAGGATAGCTGTTATCTTCTCAGAAGGTGGCGCTGTATTCCTGATCATTCGTTTCTGGTGGAATAGACTGGATATGTTAGGGAGTGGCTTTTCTTCTTGATGGAGGGGAGGGGAGGGGGTGGGAACCTCTTATTTTTGTTTAATTATAATTCAGAACAACAGCAAATTTAATTTTATAATTTTTGTCCTTTGCTGGGATTGAACCTCGGTCGTTTGAGTTTCTGTGCGAACGCTCTAACCACTATGCCACGAAATGAAAATGAAAAAATTAAATTACTTATACAACCCTGAGCATTAGAGAACTGCAACAGAAATACAGTTTCGATAAAATGAACGTCGCAGCCGTATTTTATTTCAACGAAATCACTGAAAGAGAAAATAACAAGTAGAGTATAAGATACCGCTATCGAATTTGTATCTTCGCTGTAAATTCAATCGATAAAATTCTTTATTGTTCTGTATTGCTTTAAGCCGTTTTGTAGGACATTCAAAAAAAATATTAGACGGTGATTTATTTACTTGGTAGGTATTTTTCATCAGTGCTCTTAGTTACTAATGCTACTTTCTTTGCCCTATAAAACTCTTTATTATATACTTATTATTTTTTTAAATTTTATTCTTATGATTTGAAAAGAATTTATTTGATTTGTCAATCAAATATTGAACAATAAAACGAATAATTAAAAGAACGAAATTTATTTGAAATTTATGTAGAAAATTAAAAATTTAAAAAAGAAATAAAATTAATTTTAAACTTAAAAATAAAAAATAAACATATTTACATACATAATTATGGATTTATGGCTTCAGCAATGTTCAAGACATAGCCCAGTGGGCCATAACACAATAATAACATAATTTAAAGAGAAAATTAAATAATAAAAGCAAAAACATGGAAGAACTTCTTTAACAAGCAGAGAATAAAAGCAATAAATATGAAATATTTTCTTTTATTCAGTTTGAATTAAATAGAAAACGGAAAAAAGAGAAAAAATTTCATTAATGCCAAACAAAACAATAGATTTCCAGTTCTGTTTCTTTTTATTTTTATCTGTTTATCTGTTACTCGTATAATAAATGCAATTGGCTAAAATGCTTGCATATGGTCTACGAGTATAAAAATATGATAAAATGTATTGTATTGTATAAGTATTTAAAATTATAATGATCACAATCATAATTTAGTTAAAATTTGCCTTTGGCAATTTAATTTTTATTTCTTTGGTTCTTTCTAATACACATTCCATTCCTTTTGTTAAGTGGCCTGCTGATGTAATCGTGCTTTGTATAGCAGTGTTGTTGGCAAATGCATTCCGTTTAAAAACAAAATTAAAATAATAAAAAAAAACATATTTTATACGGTCAGCTATTAATGACAGACTAATAAACTTTATATTCAAATAATGTTTTACAGCATTTTCATTTCTTTTTCTTTTTCCTTTTCAACATTGTGGTTTTGATTTTCTTCCAAGTTTATTTTACTGTGGTTATCCTTGGATATTATAAAATGCCGAAGGCCAAAAAACAATTAAGGAGAAGAAGGAAGGATATTGTCCAATTGTTAGTAAAAATAATTTGCAGTTTTTCTTTTATATGTAAAAAGCTATGAGGGTTGGTAAATCATTTTGGAAGATTGTTTGTAGATAAAAATTTATACAATTTTTCAATTCATTTTAAATACTTTGCTTTTGTATTTCTGATTTATTGATAATAAATACCCGGTTTGGTTTATATGAGACTATTTGGGCCTAAGTAGCTTGACAAGAAATATTGTACAGTTAGGAAATAAATACCTAAAATAAGAAAATAAGTCAGTATTCTAAGAGCTTTCACCACAAGTTTGGGTTTGAACCCGGAGCTCTTCTCTAGAAGGCTACAATTACAATATTAATAAGTTTAAATCAAAGGTCCACAAACACTACTAACTCTTTCCCCTTGAGACCAATACTCAAAGGTAAACCCCTACTGATGCTGTGCATTGGATTGGAATTTTTTGAAAGGACAGTATATTTTTTTTTCTTATATTTCCATTAAGCGCCTTAGGAATGAGATAAATTGCTGTAAATTAATCATTTAAAGGCCCTGGAATGATCAACAGCAATTGCCTCATAGGTTTGCATGTTGATTGTGTGGTGAGTGCCTTCACTAAGTAAGTTTTAGCTGTTATCTGCTACTTCCCAATAGGTGGCGCTTTTCTCCTGATCATTCGTTTTTGCTGACATTGGTTGGGTGGAATATAGTGGAATGCCAGGGTGCGGTTTCTTTGTAGATGGACTTCTTGGAGGAGTGTGAGGTGGGAACTCTTATTTTTAAATAATAATTTTGAAAAAACCGCAAACTAACTTTTTAATTTTTCACCTTTGGAGGGATATGAATCTGGGCTTTTGGAGTTTTTGTTCGTAGTGTAGTGGTTAGAGCGCTTGCTTACAGCACCAAGCAGCCGAGGTTCAAATCCAACCACTGGAGAAAATGTAAAATGAGAATTTGTGCGGCAGTTAAAAAAATAAAAGGTTCCCTCTCTTAGAAGTTCATTCCTCGAAAGCCATTCCCCTGACATTCCATCAAACCAATCAGAAGAAAGCGCCACCTACTGGAAAGTAATAGACAGAACTAAGCAAGTATCGTAACCTTCTAACAACTTGCTGTTGATCATTTCAAGGGTGAATATTTAACACTGGCCTTTGAGTGATCAACTGAGAGCCACTTTTCGCATTGACAAAAGGCTCTTAATAGAAAAAAAATCTATCTATCTATATCTTCAACATTCCAATACAATGCACAGCATGAGTAGGAGTTTACTCCTTAAGTGTGCAGCGTTTTTTTTGTTATTAATCTGGCAACTTTAAAGAAAAATTTATGTTTTTTTATTGTATTTTCGTTTAATTTTTTTGGCGTTGCAATATTTTGCAAATAAAACCGAAACCGTTTAACTGATTATTTTACACGGAAGTAAAATGAAAATGGTTTACGGCAAATTGGTCCCGCAAAATGTCAAATAATCGATTACCTTAGTAGGCAGCCATTGATTTTGCAGATCTAGAAAATGGCACTATTGGAAGTTTCTACATTTAATGCAAATAACTTTATTGTTCGGGTACCAAATAACGGCCAGCTTTGGCTAGTGGTTTATAAAATTAATTTGTAAGATTTTTTTTGTAGAATTTTTAAAATTTGAAAAAGAAAAAAAAAAACGATTTTATTCTATTCCAAACAAAGCAAAAAATAAAACCCGTAATCTTGTCATTTGAATACACAAATTACTTCTATATGGAATTGTGAAATTTAGCATATTTTTTTATAGTAACAAACGATTTGTTTGTCTCCTTTGATTTTTTGTGCAAAATCTTTTAAAGTAATAACAAAAACAATAAAAAAAAACTGATTTCAGAGAACTGTTATAAAAGATTTTATAGTTTTACGTAAATCTCTGATATATTTAGTTTTGTTCTGTTAACACTTTCGAGTGCTTTTATAGTTTTGTAATGCAAATTTTTGTATTTATTTGTCTTATTATTTAATAACTGTTTATGAAGCAAACTATTAATTTATTGGGGATTCTTCTTTCATTTTTGCTCTACTGGCACAGATTTTGTGTATTTTTTTATTTTTATTTCTTTTTTAATGTTTTTCACTCATAAATATTCTGAAAACAAAATTTTAACAATTCAAAAACAGTGACTACTTTAAAATCGGGCTATTAGAAATTGGTCAATCAGCTATTAGAACGTGCTTCTTCATTCGTTCATTCATTCATTTAATCTGCCTATCACTTAATTATTTGCTGGTTGGTGTGAACATTTAGTGCTTCTCTAAATGAGGTATTATTTGCAGCCCATTTCTGTTCACACCAATTATTGATTCCAATTTCTTTGTCTGAGTTTTAAAGCATAAAATATAAAACTGAAATTTAATAGTCAACTGACAAAGAACCCAATTTATTGAATAGCTGGTTAACCATCAGTTTGTCACGTTTGTTTTCATTGTTAAGTTTTTTTCCAATGGTGTTGTGTTTTATTTAAAAAGAAATCATTTCACAAAGAATAACATTTTTATTAATTCTAAACAATTAATATGTGAATGGGCTCTTAATTTTTATAAACTTTTTCTTTCTTTGAATTGTTAACCTACTGGGCTTCGTTGACATTTTTTCTTTTTGTTTTTTTTGTGGAAATTCCATAAAAATTTATTTTAAAATATTCTAAAAATTTTTATAAATTTTCAAGCAAATATTCATTAAAAAAAAACTTTTTATCTCTCAAAATCTCACTTCTGCTTATTGTTTTGTTTATTTCTTTAAATATGATTTAAACTTTGGGGTATTCACATGTTGTCATAAAATTGTTGTTTTTAGTTACAACAGTTACAGCTTTATAACAATTTAACAATAAGACATAATAGCACACCATGTAAATACGTGATTAACAAAATTGTATTTTAAGCCCCGATACTTTTTCAGATACATACTGGCCATTACAACCCTGTTTCAGTGTTACGGCCTAGCTTCTCGCAGCACCCATATTGTGTGTGTTAAATTGTTAGTCATGAGTACCGGACCTACAGTTTAAAGTCGACTTCGAACGACAGACTTGAGAAGGTTGTTCATGGCAATCAGTTACTCTCAGAGCTTTAGCCAGAAGACTGATGAGTGGTAGTCGCTGAAAGAAATATTTTTTTTTTTCATATTTCGTCTTTTTTAAGATGTCAGAACTGGGGATTGAACCCGTGGCTCATGTCTTAGAAAGCCAACACACTAACAGTACATTGTGTTGGTCTACGGCAATATGTTATGGGAAGGGGGAAAGAGGGAGTAGTGTTTGTGGACATTTGATTTAAACTTACTGATATGGTAATTGGCAGAAAAAACATTCGCTGAAATAGTGTTCCATACATGAGCGGTGCGATTAAAGACCAAATTCTCTCTATAATGCAATGTGTGATTCACTGGACAATTAACTACAAATGGATGTGCTCTGAGAGAGGTACGAGTAGTCCGTAAAAATATGCGACTACCCAGAATCAGAGCACTTCGCATGGTAGTACCGATAGAATAATGTGACGAACGCTACATTGCCCCGATGCTCCAACGAATCCATAGATTTGGATACCCTACCGTCGCTGATAAGCGCCTTCTCGCTCTCCTATACGCTGTCGAGAAGCCCCAAACTATACTTTAAAGCACCGACCCATACATGAAAGTTATATTGCATCTTGGGTCGAAAAAAGAACTTGTAAATATCAGGAAGGTCAGAGGGAGTGAAGTATTTCTTGCAACGTTTTAATAAACCTTGACACTTGAATGCTTTCTTCGACACTCGAAATATGTGATCATTTCAACGGACATCACAATTAATTCTCTTGCCCAGAACAACCATAGCAAGTGTTGAATTTTATGTAGTTTATGATTTACAATATTTGTTTTTAAGCATTGTCGGTACTGTAAAATCTTTACAACAAAATGGCGAAACTTTTGAACTACGTGGAAAAATCGTGGTGTAGATGCACGAACTCAACTGGCGGAGAGCAGGCTCTCCTACGCCAGAAAGGAAGTTGAGGAGCAGTTACTAAGAATTATCCGAGGGGCTGGATCAGGGAGAACTACAACAACATCATCTCCAATACCCATATAATCTTTTATTCCTTCCCTAATTTAAAGTTTACTGTACGGGCTTCTTGTAGTTGATTGCTGTTGGATTATTCAGTGGTGAAAGTATAACACTGGCCATTGAATAATAAATCAACAGCAATCCATTTCCTTGCGGTTTACCTTCTTTAAGTACGACCTTTGGTTTATTCTGACTGATATTAGTGAGTTCTTGTTCTTCCCCTCATATTTTTCTACACCAGCACAATGTATTGCATTAGTAGAGGTCATCCCCTGAGTGCTGGCCTCGATAAAAAAGTATTTTGGAAATTTTGAAAATTATGTATAATTGGAAATGTTTTATAGAAAAATAACCAAGAAGAAGCTGGTGTAGTAAATGACGGTTCTAAAAAATCGCTGAATTTTTGAAGAACATACAAAAATTAATTTTTGTTGACTCAAAAAAAAGTAGTTCCCAAACTAAAAGATATATTAAATATTATAGTTAAATAAGTAGATATAAAAATTGGATTTTACATACTCAATATCGGGTTAGTACTTTTTTTTTAATAAAGTACCAAAGTACTAATTAAATGCTAAATATTATTTACACTGAAATCACTTTTTAAACAATCATTTAACAATTAGAAATAATTTTAAATGCTCTTTAAAAACAAAAGCTACTACAATATGAAAAGAGTTAAAAACAAGAAATATAATTTGTCCGTTTAAAATAAATTCTCATAAATTCGGAAAAGTTATTAGCGGTGTTAGAAACAGAAGTTATTGATGAAAAACAAAAAATTCCTTTAAACAGTGTTAAATATGTGTCACATAAATTTCTTAAGAAGTTACGAGTATTAAAAGAAAATATTTTTAATTTTTCTGTTTTGGTTGAAATGGTGACAAAACAAAAGACCTAGAAAACAAGCAATTTCTTAAAGGTTTTGTTTTAAAAACTTTAGAAACATTTCTCGTTTAAAGAAAGAAGAAAAGTTACGATAGTAAGTTATTTGTAATCACAGTTTCACTTGTGATTTTAAGGAAAAATTTAACAACCTGAAATATAATAAAAAATAAACGTGACTTTCAATCTGTAATCGTTTTCGTCGAACGACTAAATCAATTTTTGCATGAACTACAACTGAATAGAGCATAGCGTTACCAAGCCTATTCGCATAATCATACCTCATGATATCCTTATGACCCGGAACCCAGACCAAGCATCCTCAAGGAGCTTCAAATCCTCCTTACTACGAAGAACCAGGGAAGAGTTTCCAACGGGCGACGCCAGGGCTTTGACAGCCAGCTGGTTATCAGAAAAAACCCTAATTTCACCCTCAAAGCATCTTTACATCAGTATCCTCAAAGTTTGCATTATGCAAATGAAAAACACTGCACGTATCCGGCAATCTAAATGACTCTGCCAATTTGGCAGGCTCGGAGAAAACACCAGCCCCCACGCCGGATTTCATCTTAGAACCATCCGTGAAAACTGAAATACCGGAACCTGTAAAAATCCTGCTCGATGCCCATTCCTCCCTACTAGGAAAGAAAACCCTGGAACACCCCCCAAAATCCAACTTCCGGAGGTCACGTCCGTACGTAATGCTCTCATATGGGTAGTGCACGCAGTCAAGTAAAAGGAAAAAAATCGATTTCTTTTGTGAATGCCCTGCCTTGCGGGTTAAGAGCGAAAAATCTCTTGGAATCATGAGGAGTTGACTAGTTTGAAGATTCTGATTCGCACGAACTATATAGTGTGAATCGAGAAGTTTTGTATTAAAAATTCGAAAAATCGAAAAGTGTCAGACTCGACAAGGCCTATTCCCTAAACAGGATCAGTTTAAAAGTACAGAACAGAATTTCTATTTTATTAGCATAGTGTTATAAAACAATATTAATATTAAATATTACGAGAGCTGTGACATATACTCAGCCAAAAGGGTCGAAAGGTCGGTATCCAACCTAGAACCCTCACATTTGTAGTCTAATACACTCACCACGTAATTATTGGAGAACCCTATTTTGGAGTTTAATTCTAACTAATTTGGGAAGAAAAAAGAAATATATTTTTTGGACATAAACTTTGCTGTCTGTCTGTGAATTTCTAACTCAATACGAGAATAATAATTCAAAATTTGCATTATTTTTAAAATAAACTTTAAGTTTTAATTTACAAAACAAAAGGCCATTTTTTAAATCTCTGAAATACTTTTAAAATAAAAGAATAAAAAGTTTTTTTTTTGTTTATTAATACGGTTATAAATAACTGTTATTTTTTAATATGTTTTATTAAGAATCAGGTTCACAGTGTTATTTTTCTTTTTTGTTCTTTTGTTTTAAATGCAAAAACAAAAGACTTAAGAAACAAACTTTTTTTAAACTATTTTCTTTATTTTCTTTTACTTACAGTTTTATGATTTATTTTCATTTAATTGTGTTGGATTTTGTTATTAATAAAGCTTACCTAAAAAGAAAAAAAAAAAAAAGAAAAAATTTTATTAATTGGGGTATTCACAAAGTGTGCTATTATGTGTTATTGTCATAAAGTTGTAACATTTTTATTAAGAAAAATAATGAAAACATTGCTATTTTGAATATATATTTTAAACTATCATTTAATAGATTTCTAACGGCTTTATTTCTATACATGGGCTCTAAAATATAATAAAAAAAATATGCAAAAAAAAAAAAATACATTCTTAACACTTCTAATTAATTGTTGCAAGTTTAGCTAATTATTATTAAAAAAAGGAACTAAAAAACAAAATCGATTATTTTCGCTACTCTGATTATGGCAGTTATACAATAAATTGACTGTCTTCCCTATTTAATTTTATCTTTTACGAGTATAGTTCTTTTTTTATTCCAGTTAACGGCTTATTTCTGTTATTAATTCCTTTTTTTTATAACAATTTATCAATTAATTAACAATATCTCTTATTTTTTATAAATTGTTTTTATTTAAACTTTTCTTTTTTATTTGCAGGTAAGTGTTAAACATTTGTGTCTACCAAATGTCGTTCAGTCAGTCAAATAACACTTGAAGAAGCATGATTTTGATACTAATGAACGTGAGTAAAATTGAATGGCATAAAAAATATAAAAAAAACCTGTTGAAAATGTTTAAAGCCATTGTCTATTGATATTCTAAAGAATCTCTATCATCATCATTTCTTTTTTTTTAATTTTTTCCATTTTTATTTAATAATTTTTCATCAACTTCATCATTATTGTCATCAATTGAATTGTTGCTAGACTGTATGCTTTCAAAACACTTTACCAGTTCTTTTTTAATAGAAAATAAAAAAATAATTCAATATCAAGAGTGTGTTGTCTAAGAGTGTCGCACAATTATTATTGGCCTAAAGTCTTTATAGCACAATAGTCCAAACGAAATACGAAGGAACCATGGCAACAACAGCTGAGTAATGCTAAAACGCTGTAAAGAAAACAATCAACCAGCTAGTCATCATTTTTTATTTGCAATTTTTCGTTTGTATGTAAAACTTTTGATAAACTGTAAGCAATATCACACTTTGACATGCACTACCTAAAGAATTTCACTATAAATTATTTAGTTGGCCAGTAAAAGACTCTGTGTGCCCTAAAATCATAGTCACAACCGATTAATCGGTTATTTTACAAAAAATAAAAAGAAACTACATATTAGCTTCAGTTGCATACGAGTATGTTAAATGTAACATAATTATTAGAAGAGATATATTTGTGTTTGGGACTTTTGATTTATGAAATATCATATAAGTAGGGTGCTCGATTATTTGACATTGTGCAGAAACCGGTTATGGTTTTTTTCTAAAATTACAAATACACACATAATTAGTCATAAAAACCCCGTTTCAGGGTTACGGTCTAGTTTCTCGCAGCACCCATGTTGTGTGTGTGTTAAGTTGTATCCATGTGTATCCTACAGTCTAAAATCGACTCCGAACGACAGATATCAGCAACTTTTTCATGGCTATCAGTTACTCTCAGAGCTTTTGCAAAAAGACTGCTGAGAGATAGTCGCCCAAAGAAATATATTTTTCAAATTTTCTTTTTTCAAGATGTCAGAGATGGGGTTTGCACCCGCAGCTCTTGTCTAGTAAGTCAACACACTAACCAATTAGACTACGGCGGAAATTAGCAGTTTTTTTTTTTTTTTTTTTCATAGATTTTGTATATTTTGCGCCTTTATTTGTTGATGAAACAAGTTGCTGGTAATTTGTCCACTCAAGAGCCAGTGTTATACCTTCACCCTCAAATGATCAAACAGCAATGGCCTCATCTGTCGGTGGATGTTTACATGTGAATGGTGAGCGTCTTCAGTATATTAGCTGTTATCTTCCCAGAAGGTGGCGCTGTACTCCTGATCATTGGTTTCTGGTGGAATAGATTATAAATGTCAGGGGGCGGTTTCTTGCAGATGGTCTTGCTGGAGGGGGGGGGGGGGCGGGAACCTATTATTTTATTTAAATTTTAATTTTTAATTTAAATTGTAATTTTAGAAAACCGCAAATATTTATTTTTATAATTTTGTCCTTCGCTGGGATTGAACCTTGGTCGTGTGAGTTTCTGTGCAAGCGCTCTACCAGTAAAGAAGAAGAAACCGGTTTCTGTTAATTTTTTATAAAATAACCGGTCAATAAGTTAGACTCGCTCGTAAGTTAGATTAAATCACATTGAAATATATTTGATAAATGGGACCCTATATTATTGACCCCATATTCTATAATTGAACGTAAAATTGACAATGCATGAGCTATAAAATTCCCCATCAATCTGGCTTTATTTATCATACTTGTAATATGCGAATTAAAATTCAGTTTGCAATCAAATACGTTGTCAAGGTCCAGATAATTATCAACAGCTTCAACTTCTAGGTACTCAAAAATAATTTAAGTATTTTAGAGTAATTCTTGAAAATCGTATTGTCTTACACTTTTCTTTACCTTTTGGTCAATTCCATGTATTTGTTTTACATTAAGATTAAGTCAGTGTGAAGCCGCTGTTGGTCAATCGTCTGCATACATTAAAATTTTCAAAACCTTCATTATCTGAGGTAACTGTGGAACACCAGATCAAGCGTTAATACTCCTTCTTAAAGTCAACAATTTGGTTAATTTTTATTAAATAAGATTTAATCCAATTAGTAGCATGGTCTGTAAAACCCATTATCTAAATTCTGTTTATTTTCGTTGCGAAATCTCCCTCTAAGGTCTAGTTTTCTAGGTTTGTTGTAGTTGAGCATCCTTCTTGAAATCTAGGTGGCCAATAAGAAATAATATTCACGACTTGGTGGTATATCTGGTCAGTACTCAGTTTTGCTCTGCCTCTACTTATATAATGTGGATATCAAGTTTTTTATTTACTAGATTTAACGAAAACGAGTCTTTTCATATTTTTGTCAGATCACCATATGTAAGCGATGTTTTGAATAAATAATGTCCAGGGGATAGTTAAGACACCAATAGAGTTAATAAAAATATAGCTGGAAATTCTATCAGGGCCGAAACTATGAGAGAATTTTAATTTCTTTAATTGAACTGCAACCATACTAGTATCCAGAAACAGCAAAGAAACAGTTTTTTCATTAAAATTTGCATATGAGAAGGGTATAAAAAAAAGTCGGCAAACATATTTCAAATATATAGTCGCCGTGGCCTAGTGGGTAGTGTACTGGTTTACTAAGACAAGAGCTCCGACTTCAAACCCTAATTCTGACACCTTGAAAAAAAAAAAAAGAAATAGGAAAAAATATTTTTTTCGGTTACTAACTCTTAGCAGTCTTCTGGCAACAGCTCTGAGGGTAACTGATTGCCAGGCTTTTCAAGTCTCTCGTTTGGAGTCGTCTTTTAACTGTAGGTCTCGGTACTCATGGATAAAAATTAACACACATGGGTGCTGCGAGAAGATACGCCGTAATCCTCTAACAGAGCTGTAATGGCCAATTATGTACTTATGTGTGTAGTTAAATCGCCACTACATTCAATCTGTTGAAATGACATCGTTTTAGCAAAAACTGGTTATTTTTTTCTTTGAATTAATAAATTCATAAAATGATTTGGATTCATCTATATATGTACATATATAAAAGAAAGTGGCGTTAGTTACTACGCTTATAACTTAAGAACGCCTGGACCGATTTCGATGATTGGTACCAATTCGGAATGGAAATAAGAAGAATAGCAAAAAAAAATTTCTAAAATATTCTAGAAAAAAGAAATTATAAAGAAAATTCACTTTCCCGCACTTAAAACCCTGTTTACGTTCCCCAATAAAGCCTTTAAACATGGTAAGAATGCTTCCAGCACTAGCTTTTATGATACAGCTTAATACGAGCGGAATAAGGAATAAGGGCAGAGGAAGAAGTATTCCAGCAGAAGGTAGAACACATTTTATCGCTCTTTGAAAGAAGTGTAACACATAAAGCTTTCAAGCTTAGTAGAAATATTTAGAATTATATTTTTTAGGGGCAGGGGAAGTAATTCCCCCAAACAGGTAAATTATGTTCTGTCGTTTATTTAAATAGTTGTTATACATAATGCTTTTAAGCTTGGTAAGAATACCGAAATTATGTATGTAGTAAGACAACAAAACGAAAAATATTGTTTATCACAGAGTGCTTCAATGCTCGTATTCTCTTAATTTATTCAATAGTTTATATATTATTCTCATTTTCATATTTTTTTGTAAATAAAGATAAATTATCTGCACCGATCTCCCTAAAATATTACCTGTACCTGATCCGGTACCTGTGTTTTAAATATACACAAAAACAATACTCTTAAATAAAAATAAATGTTGGAATCTCAATTTAAAATTAAAATAGAAAAGTTTTGATTACAAAAAACCCATGTACGACTAGTTGATTACAATCTAAAATGAGATCTAATTCTTCGCATCGAATAATAATAATTTAAATTACAAAATATCATAACTTCCATTAAGATGTTCGATAACAAATGCGATTTGTTTAGTAGAGGTTTGATCAAGTCTTTTATTACTACCAAGAATTTTTTTTAAAGAGATTTCAAAAGAAGTCGTCGTGTCGTGGCTGGTTGTGTCATTGTCATCTTCTGATCTTCTGATTTGTCTATTCTTGGCACATTTTTTTTGTCTTCTGGTTTTCTTCCATCATTCTATCAATAACACCAAAAATAGTTATAAGAAATCAATATTTTTTTCTCTCTAATAGAAATACAAACAAGTAATACAAAAATCAATTGTTTGTGTGGAGTGTATAAGTATTTGAATGCCTTATTATGTGGCATGCAACTTGAATTGCTAAATAAATGAAACATGCTTTTCTGTGTTTTCAATACTTTATAATGGTTTTTTGCTTATTACTCGTACTCGTATCTTGCATTGCGTTGTTGTGGTTTAGGCTTTACTAGCTGGCTGTAAGCAATTTATAGGTCAGTAGTAACAAATTCGCCATAAAATGTAGGCGAAGTCTTTTTGTTTTTTTTTTTTTAGATTTTGGCGAGTGCATTTCACACACAAAGAAAAAAATTGAACTCTGAAGAAACAAAAGTCTGAAAAACAAACCAAAATTGAGTTATTAAATACTAAAATTGGTTATACTCGTATCAGTATATTGAAAAATCAATTGTATTCTCTTAAAGGCAATTTTATTTTTGCTGTTTATCAAATATTTTATTGTGGCTGTGTTGCCTTCGCTTTAGACTTGCCTACGAGTAGGTTTCAATTTTACTATATTGTCTTGGTCAACACATTTCTCTTATGAATTATACATGATTACGATTTTTCTTTCTTTTTTGGCAATAAAGTTTTGTTTTTTTTTTTTGGCGAAAATATAAAAAACAACAAAAAACAAAAGAAGAAATAATACAAAAATCGTAATTGACAGAAACAGCAAAAAGATTTTCCCATAATGCTCAGAAGAAAATTACTGGAAATGAAAATATAACTGGAAAATTTAATTTTTTGAAAATGGGTGTTGGTGTTTAGGAATACGAGTATTAATGATTCTTTAAACAAGTTTTGACTGCTGACAAGTTGTAAGACAGCAGAGATTTTAAGCGTGTGATAGAACTTGCAGCCGACTTATAATTTATTATGGGGCGAGACTTACACTTCTGAAACAATATTTTTGTTGAAAAATTTTTAAAAAGGCCGTACATATCATCATTGTAAGAAACTATTTGAACCAAAATCGTGCAACAACTACGAGTATATTAAAAAAATACTCGTATTTTATGCTAAAATTTTATTCTACATAAAGATTTCTTAAAAAATAAAAAAATAAAAACGGATAGAAATAAGAAATTATATTTGGCAGTAACAAGATATAAAAAATAAGTGGGGACGTCTTTTCGTTCAAATAATAATACTTATAAATACTTCACTGGGATTCATTAGCACAAAACCAGCATATTTAAATTAAAAAATACTATATAAACTCTATAATACCCCTGACATACATATGGTATAGAAACTATAGTACGTACTCGTATACAATATAGTGACAGACGCATAGGTAGGCATAGATTATGGTTTCATTTGACATTTGATCATATGTTATGAAAAATGGGGAAAAAAATGTTTGCTTGTTTTAATGAATAATTATTATAAAATTATTTATTTTTGAAAAAAAAAGGACATATGTTTGCGGTACGCTCTTATTATAGAGAAAAATGGTCTTACTTAAAAAACAAATAAAATAGAAATATAGACGTTTTTGGTTCACATACATTAATGTGGATACTCCTGGACGAAGCAATGATTCATCAATATTTGAATCATCCAAATGAAAACGTATGCATGAGGACTATGAAACATTTAAGCAACACACAAAAATCCTACAAGCAGTAGAGGTTCCACTTTTACGAGTACTTATAGCAGATTCAGCATTTCGACTGTCAAAATTTGTAATGAAACCGTTTCCTATTCAAAATGAAAATGAAAATTAAAGGGCATTTAATAAACGACTTTCTTCAGGTTGTCGTGCCATGGAGAACGCATTTTGTCATCTTAAGGCCTGATTTAGAAGAGGCGGAAGAGGCATGGAGGCTTACATGAAAAACATCAACGTTATTTTAAAGCTGCTTGCATTTTGCACAATATTTGCATATTATTGGACATTTTTAATTAATATATTGTAATACACAGCTGATGAAATGACATTTAACTAAATTTTAGTTCTGCTTATTTTTACTTTGGAAGTACATATATGGAAAATTTATTTTTATTTTTATTTTTAGTTGTGTTTAATACAATACCATATTTATAGTATGCACATGAACGTACTATACTTCAGCTTTCTATTAAATTCAAAGGTATTTTTATCATTTTGACTGAAGTAAAGTAGCCATTAAGACTCTTGAGGGTTTTTACACTACATCCAAGATTGTCCGTGAATGCCGGCTATCTCTGGAGGAGATTGCGAGACATTCAGGCATTCTCAATATTTACAAGTTCTTTATTCGACCCAATATGGAATACAACTTACATGTATGGGTCGGTGCTTTAAAGTCTATTTTGGGGCTTCTCGACCGCGTACAGGAGAGGACGAAAGTGCTTATCAACGACGGTCGGGTATCCAACTCTATCGATTCGTTGGAGCATCGGCGTAATGTTGGGTGCGTTTCATTGTTCTATCGGTACTACCATGGAAGGAGCTCTTATGAAATAAGGGATTTGATTCCGGATAGTTGCATATTCTTGTGAACTACACGTACCTCTCTCAAAGGACATCCATTTCTAGTTGATTGTCCAGTGAATTGCACTATGCATTACAGAGACAATTCGTTCTTTAGCCGCATAGCTCGTTTATTGAATAATCTTCCAACGAATGTTTGTCCTGCCAGTTACGATATCAGTAAGTTTAAATCAAATGTCCACAAGCACTATTCCCTCTTTCATCCTTCCTATAACATATTTTCCTAGACCAGCACAATATACTGCATGAGTAGGGGTTGTCCCCCCCCGAGTGCTGGCCTTAATAATAAAAAAAATATTTACGATTGGATATTAATTCCCACTGAGTTATCAGAAAAAGTGCAAGAAAACCTTGCAAAGGAAAAGTTAGGTGCGAGTGAAATTATGGATGAAGAAAAAATGTTTCGAGGGTAAAAAACGGGAATTATTAGTTGGAATTTATAAATAAAATATTTTTTAAACCTTCTTCTATAAAAATATTCTTTAAAATAAAACAATTATTTTCGTTTTAATAAAGTGCTTGCCATTAAATATTTGCATTCCAAATAATAGTGAATTGCTTTGGTACAAAAAATGGTACCAGGAATTACTCGTATTTCAATTGTCTTTTTGTAAAATTATTTAAATTCTTCAAATTTGTTTATGACATTCAAGAAAATGGCTTAAACGCCAAACCGTTATAGAGATCTTTAAGTCATTATCTCGGTAAGTTAAACAAAATCTTAAATATTTCGTTTAGATTAATGCTTTCTAAAACTCTAAAACTAAATCTAAAACACAATCTAAAAGTTTCTCAAATTAACCCAAAAAAAAAAGGAAAAGAAATGTATAAGTAAGGCAACTGGATGGAAATTTCAAAAATAGTGCAAGAATGAGGAAATTTTTGTTTTAGTTTTAGTTTTTAGACAATTATCTTCTTGGTGTATGTATGTACTGTTGAAGAGAAATAAGAGCAATAAAAACAAATCGATGCCATAAATCCACAATAAAAATCAAAATGTCTTTGATTTGCTGTTACGATTTTATGTTTCTGTTTTTGTTTGTGGTCGGTCTTGAGAGTTATTAGAACACCTTGAGCTCTAAATATTTTTTGTTTTTGTCAACAAACATTCATTCATACGAGTATGTTGCATACACTCATCTACTACATTTTTATATGAGCTTCTAAACCAACATCATCATTATCATCAACGACATTATGGTTGTGGAGTGTGGACATCATCATACATTTTCTGTTAAACAGACGATGTTTTTTTTTTAACGGAGAAAGAATAACAAAAACAAATAAAATAAAATAATACGAAACGTTTGCTGAACGCCACTTGTTTTTCCAGAGGTTTTCAAAATCTGTGTATCTATTGGTGCTGCTGTGTCTTTATACTCGTACTCGTTTATGCATTTGACCATTAAAGCATCATATTGCCAAACAACCAATTGTTGTCATCTAAACAAAATATTTTTCCTTCTACCAGGCGTAGACTTTCAGTAACAGATCTTTGTAACCAAGCCAACTAGAAAAGAACAGAGACAAAATAGAAATCTTTCTACTGATTCATAAAATTGTCGTCGTTTAATAAATTGACACACAGCAATAAATATTAATATCCTTTGGCTGTTTTTGGTGTGTGCTGGTGGTGCACCAAAGGAAATATTAAGTTGGAAGATGTTTGATAATTAATTCTAAAAGTTTAAGTTGAATTTTCATATTCCATTTTTTAATATTTATATTTGATTCATGCATTTTCCTAAATGCTGTAAATTTTTTAATCAGTTTGTCAGTTGAAGACATTAATTATTGCTGGTCTTGGAGCCTACAACAAATCATTTTCTTTTTTTTATCCACAAAAGATAAAGGCCTATTGCAATTTGATGTTTTATACTTAAAGGCAGAAGAAATTGCATTTTACCCCGTACCGTATATACCGACAGTGCTGACTGATGAGTTCTCGTTATTTATGGAGCAATCAAACGAAATGTTATCAATTTTTAGCTTTAGCTATTGGTAATACACATATAACAGATGAACTTCTATAACTAGGACTTCTCTAACTAGAATTTTTCATACTCGAATTAATTAGGCTGGTAGCAGCATTGAGAGAATAAATTACTTACAATTTGCCTTTCCTAGCTCGAACGAAATACATGTATGGAATTCTATACCTCGATGTATTTTGCTTGTTTGGTTTTTGTTACATTTTATATTCTTTTATTAAGGGGAAATCCCTTTTAGTCCATCATGTATTTCATGAAAATCAACTTGTATTTGAGGTTAATTAACAAGCTTGGTTAAAAATGAATAAACAACTTGCAATACTGCTGTTCAAGATTATTTTGAAGTACTCGTAGATAATGAGCTTTGCACAACTGGCTTTCTTACAGATGACGACATTGTTGAGCATTACTGCCCTAAATCAGAGGATACAGTCTTACGTGGAACAGAGAGTGCTGGAAGAAAGTATTTATCAGCCCGCCCGAAACGACGTAGACAGTTCTTTGCGAACTTTGAACTTTTATATCTTTACCAACGAGTGATACTACAGCTGATAAGTATTATAAGGCATTTTCATTTCTTATACCGTAAATAATAGAAAAAAAAAAACAATTTACAGTTACTAATTTCAGATTATTTTACTTCGTTGTATACAGTAACTATCATTAATATTCGGTTTTTAAAAATCAGTTTCTAATGTCCAGAAATTCTTAATAAATAGAACAACATCTTGTTAATGTTAATTTTTTTACTTAAACATATATTTTTTGAGCTCACATTTTTCTAATTAGTTATAATTTATATTGAGTGAAACTATTTAAAAAAGATAAAAAGCGAATGTACTACAGAAATGCATGCTTCATCATATTCGGTTTTTTATAAAAGAAAAAAAAAATAATATTCATAAAATGGGGAATCACACGTTAATGAAAATCAAGAAAATAAAGTTTGATTAATAAACATTGTCATTCTTAAGTTTTTTTTTTTAACAAGCGTGAAAAAATACTTTGTTAGAGCAAAGAAATTATTGGTTTTTCATCACAAAACGAAAAAAAAAAAAAAAAAAAATACAAAAATATTGCTGAGATATTGAATATGAAGCCAAATACTGTCGGTGATATTATCCGAAGATATAAAAACGAAGGTCGAATTGATTTTAAAAAACGAATTGGGCAACCAAAAAAGCTTACAGGAATGGAAGAGCGCCGTATTGGTAGAAAAATCAAGGCTAATCCATTCTTAACTGCCTCCAAATTTGTTGCTGAAGTCGTGGCTGAATTTGGAAAGATAGTTTCAGAAGTAACAATATGTCGCACAATTAGAAAAAAACGTTGCAACGGCCGTCTTGCTCGAAAAAACCTTTCGTGAATTTAAAAAACAGAAATCTTCGTATAAATTTTGCTAAGCAACATATAAAAAAAGAGGTGAATTGGTGGGAAGACGTAATTTTTCTGGATGAAAGCAAATTTAATTTATTTGGAAGTGATGGAAAAACTATGGTGCGGAGAAAGCCGAATGAGGAGTTAAAAGGAAAAAATATCACACCAACAGTTAAGCATGGAGGGGGAAGTGTAATGGATTTGGGGTTGCATACCAGCAAAAGGGGTTACGAAACTAGTATTTATCAAATGCATTATGAACAAGGATATTTATTTGAAGGTTTTGAGAGACAATTTGAAACAATCTGAGGAAAAAAATGGGGATTGTAGGAACTTTTAAATTGTATCAGGACAACGACCATAAACATAACGCCCACGTTGTTCGTGAGTGGTTGCTTTATAATTGCTCAATCCCCAGAAATAAATCCCATATAAAATTTATGGGACCATTTAGACCGCCGAGTGCGCGAAAGTCCTGTCTCTTCGAAAAACGAACTCAAAAAAAAAAGGTTATAGGAAGAATGGGGCAAAATCAGTGTTGATTATTTGCCAAAAATTATTTTTAACATGCCAAATCGTCTTTCTGAGGTAATAAAAAATAAGGGCTATCCAACAAGATATTAGTTTATTTCCTTTTTTAAATTTTTATTTAAGCAATAATGTTAAATGTTCCAAAAAACCGAATATTAGTGAAATGTAAACTATTTAATTTTTTTGTTTGTTTTGTTTTTATTAATATTGTTTGCTCAATATTCAGAATTAATATATTTACGAATAAAAAATAAATAATATCCCCGTTTTTTATTATTTTCTATTAATTTGGCTATTAATTTAATAACTCAAATAAAAAACCGAATATTAATGACAGTCACTGTACATACATATTCTATATTTCGAAATCTCCATAAGTGTACGTTTTTAGTTATTGAAGTTCGACCGCTTATAAATAAATATCATTTTAATAAAATTCGTAACGCTAAAGAGTAAAATTTAATTTGTTAAAGCAAGAAGGTTGGTTGCTTTTTAATGTAATTTCGCTAAAACGCGGAGACTTTCCCAGATATCAATTGGAGGTAAGTCAGAAGATATAATATATCATGAAAATTTTAGCTGCCATATACAATATCAAGTAATACGTTTTAGAGAACGCTTCTCTAAGAAATACGGCTGAAATATTTCGAAGACATGTTCGTAGTAGCCTATCTTCCAGTCTAGAATTTTACAAAGATTTTTTGTCCAAGAGAATGCAGACGTCAATTTAAAGCCAATAATTATTGAAAAAGCATTCGTATCTGATAGTGGATTCACCTTTGATTTTAAACTGGCACAATTGAGGAGCAGTAACTAAAATTTATCCCAGGGGCTGGATCAAGGACAACAACAACAACAACAAGCTCAATATCATTGTCATCTTTTATTCCTCCCCTAATTTAAAATTTACTAAACGGGCTCCATGGGATTGATTTCTATTGGATTATTGGGTGGTGAATGTATAACACTGGCCATTGAATAACAATCAACAGCAACCGGTTTCCTAGTAAATTTAAATCAAAGGTCCACACATCCTTTCCCCCTTCACCTCATATTTTCCTAGACCAGCGCAATGTGCTGCAAGAGTAAAGGCCCATCCCCTGAGTGTTGGCCTCAATAAAAAAAGAGAGAGAAAAAAAAGAAGAGATTATGGTCGGCGTTAAAATTTATTCACTTCACTTATGCTGGAGAGCAAATGGTGGAAATTTCGAACAAGTTTTGCATATTTTCTTTCCTTGATTTTTTGTCTGTTTATCAAAAAGTCATATAGAAAAATTTTCCCTTTATTGCTTTCACACTTTCACATTTCAAATAAAATAAGAAATTGTTGTAGTACTGGTATATAAACAGCCGTTTCTGTTATTCTCTTCAGGGATGGAAACGTTGATAGGAAATGATTTCTTTTTCTATTCTTTTTTCATTGGCTGCATTATTTTCAATAATTTTTTTATCAAAAATTTATGAAATTTATGAAATTTATTTAAAATTAGAAAGAAATACTTGAAATTTTAACTTCATTTTTATTATTTTATAATTATTTTGAAACAAGATTAAAAATCGTAGTAAGAGTTTCAAAATTTTGACTTCTGACCTACAAATATACTCGTACCATCCAGATAAATATTATTTTACATTCATGTATGCTTTAAGGATAAAAAGGATATATATATTTTGCAGTTTTTTCAATTAATTAATTGCATGACCAACATGACTTGTTTGCTTGTTTGTTTGTTTCTGTTTGGAAAAGGCAGGATGACTAGCAGTTATTTCTCACATTCAATTCACATATCGTATTTGCTTTCTCATTTGTGTCTGTTTTATTAACTTACCTTATCTTTAGTAACCACTCCTGTTGCCAGTGATTGTTTCTGTTGATAATATTCCTCACGAGCATTACTATTTAAACTATCAATTATGGCTGAGGCATTAACATGTGCATCATAAACTAAGTCTTGGCTATTGCTATTGATCGAAGATGATGCGCTGCTGCCGCTATTGCCATACGAATTTAAGGTGGATACTGAGGCGGGTATATTATGGCTGGGATTAATGCCATATGAAGAGGCAATTCCAGCTGTTGCTGCTGACGCAGATGAAGAAGATGAACTGCTGCTGCCTGTATTATATTTATCCAACGATATGCTGGATGGTGATACAGCTTTGGGTGGTGATTGAGATTGTTGTTGATAGCTTTGTTGTAGGCTGGGTTGGTCATATTGTAAATTAGGTTGAACATATTGTTGTTGTTGTTGTAAGGGTTTTTGTTGTTGTATTTTTTGATAAGACTGCAAAGAAGGTTGTGTTACAACCGCCGCGGAAGAGGACGAGGACGATGCCAAGGAAGAGGCTGCAGTAACTTTTTGTTTATTTGCCGTATTTTTATTGTGCATAGTGGCCGCAGTAGAAGGACGTCTTTTAGAGGGATTTGAATTTTTATTATTATGCGGTCGTTTGGTGGCTCTAGTTTTTGTTACTTTAGCACTGGTGGTCAAAGTCCTTTGACTGCCTATAGTGGTACTTAGAGTAGCCATAGTTTCACTTTCGTCTGAGGCAGCTGTTATACCAGCCAAATTGTTATTGGAGCGAGCAGCCACAAATTGATCTGCAGGATCTGTAGTATCAGTAGAGGGCTCTAAAGTAGTTCCTTCAAATTCGTTTTCTTCTTCATTGTCAGAGTTTAGGGTGGTATCCTGATTTTCTTCATTTAACATTTCTGTGGTAGTGGGAAATTCTCTCATTTGTGTAGCCGCGTGAGAAGTAACAGCTGCTTGGGCGGCAGCCAATTTATCCATAGAGGTTTGCAATTGCAAGAGGGTGGTCTCATCCAAAACCAAAGTTGGTTCAGTTTTATCCCCTTCTTCTTCATCATCATGTTCACCTAAACCCGTGGTAATGGCTATGGGATTTAAAGTGGAATTTTCCTCTTGTTCTGCAGAACTAATTAGTTTATCTCTTTGGTGCTCCTTAGTGATATTTGTTTTCTCTTGCATATGATCCTTAATATCCAAAGATTCCTTTAGACGAGCCACTCTCTCCACTATACGTTCCAGCATATCCTTCTGCGATTCGGGCAAGTTTTTTGTATCCAACGTTAGTAATTTATTATATTTTTCAATATTTTGTTTAACAGTTTCAATATCAGCCTGCATTTTTGCTGCTGGTGGCGCTGCAGTAGACAAATCCTCGGGGGGTGTATAATAAGTACGAGCTCGACGATTGCTATAGCCCACTAACTCTATAACGCCAGGATAATTAGAGTTATGGTCGGAAAGGCCAGAGTACGCTTGGCTTAGCCAACAAAGCAGGCTTATATTTAGTATTAATAAACTCGTTTTAGTATTAAAACCCATTTTGTTTAACTTGTTTTTATTTTTGTATTCCTTGTTTTTGGTTCAGAAGTTTAAAATTTCAAATTTTGTAACGTTTTTCTTTTTTCTTGTTTGTTATTTGTTATTTGTGATAAAATATCGTAAAAGGCATTTAACTGGCGTTTTATATTTTGAAGTCTTGAACGCGTTTTGCTGGAATTTAATCTTTTTGAATTTTTTTTTTTACTTTTGTTTTTAAATTTCTTTTTTTTTCTGTATTTAATTTTTTTTAATTTTTTTTTTTCTAATAATATCTTCTTTATTTTTGCAAGATTTGTATGATTTTTTTTTTTTTTAATTTCTTTGTGTTTTATGTTTTATTTTCAAACGGGAGATTCTAAACACTTTACACACGTTTGCAATAGCAAGACAGATCGTTTGGAAAAGAAAAAGGCAAAATTTAATCCAGACTCACGTTAAAAAGAATGTTAAAAAAATAAAAAATAAATAAAAGACAACAACTAGAAAAAAAAGCAAATCAAAACGAGATTCTTGTTGTAATAGAAGAAAGTTCAAGTTTTTTTTCTTTCTTTCTTAACCGTTAACGTTTTAATTCTATTTTTTTTTTTCTACTTTTTCAAATCCCGCAATATGATATTATTTTGCACACACGAGTTTTATTTAATTCAACCGCTGCTAGACTTGTAACTGGTAGCACCGCCGTGGTACAAATGTTTTAAGTTTAGATTTTGCAGCGTCTTTTAAAAATTTTTCCTCCAACCTGGTTTTAAAAGCAAGAAAGAAAAAGAAAACAAAGAAAGAAAAAAAGACGAAAAAACATAACACCCAACACTAGAAAACGCAATAATTGTAGTCATTTCTTTAGATTTTTCCCAAGTTCAAAACTACAATAAAAAAGCAGGTTTAAGCCAACGACAAAACAAATCAGCCAGCCCAACCAACCTATCAAACAACAAGTCAAACAGCCCAACGTTTAGTTGCATATCTACACATACACAAACACTCAGCGTTTTTATAATTTCTATCAAACTTGTCTTTCCTAGAGTTTACTTCAAACGTGTTGCTGTAAAACTTTCTTTAATCAGTTACAACTTTCTATCTGCTCTTAGATGATGATCACTATGGCGGTTAAATTACTCTCCAACTATTACAACGTTTTTCTCTTAAAAACTGTTTTATATGAAATGTTTTTGAAATGTTGCCATTTCCAAGAACAACAATAATAGACGACTTTTAAATGCAGCGATTTATAAAAAAAAAGTTTATTGGGTTTGTTCTGAAAAACAAAATCGAGCAAAATTGAAATCGGGTGTTTTTTTTTCAAAGACAACAAATGCTTAATTGCTCCAAGTATTCACAAAAATTTTGATGATCATAGAAGTTATGTTCATTGTTATTTAGAAAATGAATAAAATATTATATCAACATGTCGTCGCTTTCTTTTTCAATTGTAGTGATTTCAGTTTCACTCTTTTTTCGGTCTACAGAACATACCCGCATATCAGTTCTGCTTAAAAAGTTTTTATATCAAATTGTTAACGGATGGATATGCTCGCAGATAGCCCTGATACTACAGAAATTGTGAAATGTATAAAAAGACTTTAAACAACGATTAAAATAAAATTTAGCTTAAAACTTTAAAAATTAACTATTGTTTTTTTAGCGTAAATTAATTCATACAAAATTTTTTATTTTGACATTTACTGCGTAACCTAAATTAGAGCGTAAAGCGCAACGTAGGCCCCATAAGTGTTGTGTTGTATCGGACACGACACAACATTTATTCGTTTCTTGATTATGATTTACTACAGCTTATCGTAGATGTTGTGTTTGTCACAGGGTTGTTTTTCAATATTAATATACTTTTCCTTAAAAGTACAACCCTGAGTGTGTAAAATTGACATTTAAAAGCAAAATTTTTTATTATTATTTTTTTTAAGAATTAAATCAGATAGAGTTAATCTATAAATAGAAGAAACAAAATGGACATTAGCCTCATTAGTTTTTCATTGGCAGCCAATTTTCTTTTTATATTGGCTTTATAGTGAGTCCATACCTGTAATGAAATCGAAATCATTTTTACTCGTATACAAGGTGTCGCAGAACTCAACGTTAAGCCGAAACATAATAAAAAACGAATAAAAAACATTTGAACTGAGTAAAATGGGTTGGCAAAAATCGTTTTTTTTTTGGTTACTGGAAGTTTTGATTTTTTTACTGGTTTTTTTTTTTTGAATGAAACTAACAAGTATTGTACCATTTGCAATCCTGATTAAATGCGCGAAGTTTTAATAGCACTTACCAAGGCACTTTAGTATACTTTTTTTAAAGGAGGGCCTTTTTTAACAATTTTAAATTCATAGTTTAATAAATATTATTTATTCTAGAAAACTTGGGGCAATTGAGTCATTATTTTTGACCGTGATTCTAGAAATGCTATTTAGGATTACGATTCCAAAGTTTAAATGAACAAGAATTATTAAAATTAACCACAATATCCGAAAAATGGTTATAGTTTGACCAAATTTTCAAACTGATGAAAGAAAATTTTTTTCTGACTTTTCTTATGATGGTTAGAATCGATCCTGTCACCCAGTTTCGGCTTGAATTTGAGTTCTGGAATACCCTGTATATTAAAAAATTATAAAATTTTTCTGCTAACCCTTTGCCTTTGTTTTGCAATGCTGATAGGTGGACCCAAGCCATTTAACTGCAATGAAAATGTCTCTTTAAACTGAGTTTTATTAGCTCCGAATGATAGCTTTCCACGTCCTAAATCAGGATTTTATGCCACCAGTTTTTCCATTTATTTTTTATTAGTAATATTTCTACAAAAAATTTCAGTTACAGTCGGACTTCGGGATCTGAAGCATTACGGATAATCGATTTTCAGGGTTAATCTAATAAAAATGTTAATTATACAGTTTTTTTAATATTTTTATTATTTAACAAGTGAACATTGCTGTACATACAAATTTACATTAAAAGAATTAATTCAAGACAGTAATGTTATAAACAGTCTGTACCACCAGTACGGCTCAAATTTCTAAATTAAACTGATCAATTGTAAATGTTTCTGACTTATCGTACTCAAGGTTAATCGAAATAATCAATTTGAAAACACTACAAACAAAAAACAATAGACTGATCTTTAGCCATCACTGGGTTACTGGTTAACCGGATCACAGATATTCGAGGCCCGACTGTATTTCTAACTTTCAAAATTTACAAAAGAAATTTAGCACTCTTATATTGCACTTACAAATTTTTCCCCATTTTATTTTTTCAATTTGCCTTGCAACAGCAGTGTTTTCAACAGTAAAAAACAACTGTTGTGAATAGATAATAAGTCTTCGACTGACTTATTACAACGTATGTCGAAAGAATATAATTCAAGTATATGATTTCTATAGATAAATATAAGTTAAATACGTAGTTGATGATTTTCAAGAATTTGTACAGAACACAAAGCACTATAATGAGACTTCCGTAGCTGGAGTCGAAAATATGAACATGTTCAGTTCGGCTGGTGTACAATTCCCTCACTGATGTAATTTTCTCCTTTGATTGCAAAATCATTGCCAAAAAAAAAAAAAAATAAATTATTTTTTTAGTTTATGATCTAATAAAGCGGCGTTTTAAAGACGAAACAAAATAACAAAAAAAAAAAAAAAAATATGTCAATACAACCTGCCTGTGATTCATGATCATTATTAAAAAACTGTTGACTAATTACGAAGTATATCTTTTATTTTAATTTAGGCAAAAACTATAAAAATTTTTTTGAGTGGTGTTTAGTCGGTACAAATTTAGATCAAGAAAATCTCAGATATCTGTGGTAATATTGAAAAACGAGCATTAGTAGCAGGCTCGCTAGCTTAATATAAACCAAAAACACAAATATACTCCGTATAAATATATATCCTTAAGAACTTTATTATAAAAATCGGATTACTTCTTCTTGAATTTTTTTTCATTACATTATTATGGATTCGATTCGTTTTGCAGTCGAGGTATATTTAAAGAAAGTGAGTGCAAGTGAACCTTCAAAGTGTGTGTAAAAAATATTTCGCCTAGAGATATATGACATTATAGTACTGAATTATCAAGTCGTTTCTTACCTTATCGTACTCGTAGTATCATTTGTTTTATTTTAAAACTGTTTTTGATCATAAAATTGAATTCCAACAACTTCAATTTTTTATTTCCCGTATGTTGTTGTTTCTTTTAATTCTTTTTTTTTCATTCAACATTTACTACAACATTCTTGGTTGACCCATCTGTGGCAGCATTTTTCAATGCTATGTTTTTTGCTACTTATGTTGTTGTTTTTTCTTTTTATTCGTTTTATAATTTATTTACACCTTGTCGTGTTGTTGATGGTAAAATGGGTTGCAGCAGCATCTCCTTTTCTACCACCGGTTTTTTTATCTTTCTTTCTCTTTATAGCTACCGTTGTTGCAAGTTGTTTTAAGCTGATCTTTGGTCTTCGTAATATCAATTTTTTTTTTTTTTTGACGAAATTATTAGATTGTCTATGTATGTCTTTGACTTCCTTATTTGTAGGGAATAGACACGCAATATTTGTTGGCCCATTTTCTTTTTGTTTTATTATTAAAAGATCATTAAAAATGTTGATGCAGTTTTAATAGTCTTCATAACAAACATATTCGTATGAACATACATATATAAATAATTTGTTTTGTTTTAATAAAAATTCTAAAAATAAGTCAATATAAGTATATATCGCTCGTTTACTGTGATAGTGTCATAACTAAAAACGTGATTTTAAAATTAAGTCTGTATGGGCTTAGAAAAGTTTCAAATATTGTCGTTATTGTGGTGCATGACATTCATATTGTTTTGTAGAATCAAAATTTACTGTCCTTCTACTTTTTTCAGTCACAACAACGATATTATTTTTTTTAACTTAAAGGTTCGTAAGCGGACATATTTAGTTGATAAAATCCGATTTTATTATTCATTCCGTTGCCTTCTTTGAAAGCATCAATTATATTTATCGTAATTTTTTTTTCTTTAACAGCATGTTTCCAGGAGACAATTATTGTTTTTAAATTGTCAAAACAACAAACAATAATCATTTTGGGGTTCTATAAGACAAACGTAATTGTTTTACTCAAGCAACGTAAGACTGTCAATTTTTCTGTGTATAAATATGATTCTATATAACAAAAGTAATTGTCTTACACAATATGAAATGTCAAAAATAGACGATCAGAAAAAACTCATTGTCGTTGATTTGTTTGCTCTAAAAATTTGTTTTATTAAAAAAAAACTGTTTTTCATAAAATAATTAAAAATAATGGATATATCTAATGATTATTAAAAAATATATTTGCTTATTAAAGCACTATATTCACAAAACACTATTTAGAGATACATTTGTATGCTTTCATATACAAACAAAAATAATTTAACCAAACAATTGGGTACGGACAATATTTTATCAGCTGACTCATAGAGTTACCATTTTATAACATAAAAAAGTATTTTTTACAAGAAAAAATGTAAACAAAAACTATAAAATAAAGTAATGGCAATAATGGTGTTGACAAAGCAAAATTGTATAACGTAAGCCAGACAAAAATATTCTGTTGTGTTACAGAAACCCAATTTGTTACGTTATTGTTAGTGTGACAATCGTTTGTGTGGTATTGTAATTGTCTCCTGGAAACATGCTGTAAATTCACAAGTATGTATAGTGGTTAGAGCGCTCGCAAAAAACTCAAAAAATAAATTTGCGGTTTGAGAACCTCCAAGCAGTCCATCTTCAGAAACCAGAAACCGTTCCCTTATATTCCAGTCTATTCCAGTTTGGCTTGTGTCCTAAAATTTTACGGACATTATTTTCTTCTTTGATTATCAAAAAATCATTGCAAAAAATCCAAAATATAGTATTCCCCGTATTAATTGCCTTTCACGCTTATTTACTTCAATTTCTAAATCCCCATATTTTTTCTTACCATTTTCTAATAAAATTTCAAGGTTAACTTTCGCTTGGCATTATCTGTTCTAACATCGTGTTTCTAACCTACAGCCGTTTAAGCGCAATAACATCGGCAACACTTTGTCAGCAACCAAAACAGAGACATAAAATGTAACAACAATGCACAATTTCACAACAATTCACAGTAATGGATAATAAAAAAATATTAAAATATTTAAATAACTGCTAGTTTAAAAATTATGGGTTTGGATAAGCTTAATTGCCTATATACACTGCCGTCAATACATGTGAAAAGCAAGTAACTTTATATATATAAGTAGACTTTAATTTCAAGGTTGTATCAAAAAAGTAGTTTGAAAGTAAATTTAACGGACATTTAAGCATAGTTGAGTTAAGCTGCACTTTTTAGAAAATAATTATTTTGGGTAATTAAACGAAAAAATTTTAAGGGAAATTTCTCTTTGGGGAAAATATATTTGAGGTAATTGAGCGAATGACGCAATTAAGCGAAAGTTAATTAAAACCGTGGAATTTTATTAGAAAATGGTAAGAAAAAACATGGGGATTTAGAAATTGAAGGAAAGAAATGTGAAAGGCAATTAAGCGTGTGACAATTATCCGGGCAATACTGTATATGACTTTGAAAATGTTGACGATTTCAATTTCGAAAGTAATCGTTTTTTATTACATACCGGATATTCGTTCAAAAATAAAATTAAAATATAATATTTCCTTGTATAAGCTAATCAGGAATTTCCTAAAAAAACCTTTATATGTGATCTGTGTATGTAATTTGTTAATTTTAATTTTTCCAATAAACTACTATGGTGTGGCGTTGAAATATATAAAACTCACGCCTAATTAGATCGCGTCAATTTTATTGACGTTTCTCCTCTTGAGCTTTATAAGGGAAATTTTTGTTGGCCTCTTTTGTTATCGTGTCAAATACAGTAATTGCTACATTTTTAGTAGCAAAGGCTGTGTTATATTTGACTACGTTTCCATACAAAATTGTATTTTCTCCTGATCATTAAAAGTTCATTTTTCATTCACTTAAATAGATTTCATTTATAATTTTCTAGTTTTTTTCAACACAATAGAAAATAATTAAAATAAATATAAAACATGTAATAAAATTAATACAGATACACCTTGTATAACGCGGTAGTTTTGACTAAAGATAGAAGTACATAACATGTGTTGCGCCAATTGTGTGTTTCTCACGTCTCACTGTGTGGCCGAAGACCGAATTTTGCTGCCAAAATTAAAAAAAAAACGTTTCTTGATAGAGTTGTTCCATCTTTATCAACAGATGCTATTAATTTATTGTCGTCTCGATCTGTTGATAAAAAAGAGGAGCAAGACAGTACTGATATTAGCTCTGCCTCTGAGTCAGACCCAGATGTAGATGCTTATGATAATAAAATTTTTTTATGTAATTTTTTTTAAAGTAGAGACCATTTTCCAAGTTTATAACATTAGTGTGTACTTTTTCAAATACTTAATTGCAAAATTTTCAATTTCAAAAACAAAAAAAATATTTTTGAAAATTTTAAAAATGTTTGTTCTAGTTCATTTATTTTCTATAAAAGGTACACAAAAAACCTTTGGAAGAATTTGCATGACGCCATATTGGAGCGGCCATTTTGAATTCCGTAATTCTGACAATGGATTCGTGATCAGTAGGGTAACCAAAAACAAAATAAAATTTGGTAAATTCACGTTAATTCTTCTAACATACAAAAATTTGGAAAATGCAAAAGTATGCATTTATGGTGTAATAGGAGTTAAACGTCGTAGTTTTTCCTAAAATGAATTCATATTTTGCTTGTTTTCTCAGTAACATCCAGAAAAAATGCTTATGCATATTTTTGGTTGATCAATTAGGTTTTTGAATTATGGCCACAAAGTTCGGCCTTTGGCCGCACTGTGCGTCTGTTAAAAAAAGTTAAATTAGTGAATTTTTATACAGAAAGTTATTGGCAAAATTGGCAACGCATCTAATGTATAAAAATTGAAAAAACTTTTAACTTTTAGATGCGTTAAAAGTTGAACAGTTGACTTGCAGTGCACATTGTAACCGCTATTAATTACATAACGCATGCTATATGTACTACTACCTTAAGGAAGAGCCTGCGTTATGTCTGATGTCGCGTAATATGGAATAATTCGTTTTGAAGAAATACGGCGCTATACGCGGGATACCTGTATATCAGGTTGTATAAATATTGTATAAAAATACGAGTATGTTGCATGCAGCAACAATAACAACAAACATTAATCTATGGTATTACCGTTATTATTATTATTATTATTTTCCTCTTTAATAAAATCATTCTTTATCTATCATTCATTCAAAATAAGCAAGCTTCTTGCTGTAAAATACTTTGTAATACTGGTACCCCAAAAAACAAAGGCAAACAAATAACCAGACGAGACACATAACACATAAATAGACCCAAATGTTAGAAAATTAGGGGAATTTTAGTTCAAACGTTATTTTAAAATTTTAAGTTCTTTTATCGCTATAATTTCACAGTTTTTCTATTTCTTTTTTGTTTAATTTATGCATTTCATTTCATTGTTTGTATGGCATTCGTTGTAAGAGCATCTGTGATTTTTAACCTTCACAGTGCTTTTGGAGGTTTGCGAGTGTAATTTGAAAACAATTTCTTTAAATTTTTTTTTATATTTTTATTTCATTGTCTGTATTTCTGTAATTCAATGTAATTCGTTCGTTTAATGCCAACAGCTAATGTGGGAAAATGTTTTATTTTATTGTAGTTTTTTTCTTGTTTTTATTTTTATTTTCGTGTTTTTTTTTTATAGCAGAGAAATGCTAAAAAGCATATAAACCCCATCATCATCGTCATCAACAGACAACATCATCTGCGTTTTTAGTGTGTCTTAAATAAGACACACGAATAATAGATTCAAACTGCACGCCATTAATAATTTGAAAATCTTTTCTAAATGTATTTTCTTTTTTCTATTTAGGGTTTTTTGATTAAAAAAAAATTTTAGGGAAACTTTTCTTCAAATTAATCTTAAGCTTGTTGTGAAGGGATTAAAATGAAATAAGTTAATTAGTGTTGAATATCAAATAAATTCTAATTCATTTGTGTTATTCCTACTATTTAATACCCTACACAACAAATTAGCGAAAAAAGGGCTAAAGTGCTGATTACTTCATGAAACTTTTCACTGATTTTATTACTGGTCGTGGTGATTACAGACATAATTAGTTTTAGGTTATGCTCGCAGACATCAGAGAAACAGAAACATATATTATGTCGATGTGGGGTTCTTGATAGACACATAAATAAATGATAGATTTAACGCTCTGTCTACCACGCGGGTCTGATGGACCCGAAGGTAAATTGATTTGACTTATATTAAATTTTTTAATAATCCAGCTGCTATATCTGTTTCTGACTTCATTCCTTAACTTATTTTTCTTGTGTTTTATGTTTAATTTTCATTATACTCGTGTATTATTATCTTTTTGTGTAATCAATTTTCTACCGAAAACGACCAGTCGGATCTATTTGACCATTACATACATACATACAAACATAATTGACCATTACAACCCTGTTTTGAGGATTACTGCCTAGCTTCTCGTAGCACGCATGTTGTGTGTGTCAATTTTTATCCATGAGTACCGGAACCTACAGTTTAATATCGAGACTCCGAACAACAGATTTGAGAAACTTTTTCATGGCAATTAATTACTCTCAGAGCCAGAAGACTGCTAAGAGGTAGTCGCCGAAAGAAATATTTTTTCAAATTTCTTTTTTTTTTTCTTTTAGATGTCAGAGCTGGGGTTTGAACCCGGAGCTCTTGTCTAGTAAAACGGCACACTAAACACTAGACTACGGCAACTACAACTGCTTTCGTACAAACTATGGTTACGGTGACCATATTTTTAAAACCAAAATACAGAACAAGGAAATATCTGACCAATAAGAAGAATAAAATGCAAACAAACAACCGTACATACATAGGCATGTATTTATAATATCTGTGGAATTTTGAAAAAACGTCTTCTCTCGAAATAAGAAAATTTTCCAAGATTTTTATAGTAAATATAGAATTTCCTTGTCCTTATTTTGCTCTAATCCTCGTATTTCTACGACCTTTGGAACGCAAGATATGCAGTTGACTAATCGACCTCTTTCAGACTATCCCCCAATTTCAATTTGACAAAACGACTTCTTTCAGAGAATTAAGAATAATTTGAAAAATTGAATGTCTATTAAAAATTTCTTTTAATTTTTATTATTATTTTATAATTATTTGCATATTGTAGGGAAAAATAGAAGTATTTATTTTTAATAAAGCCGAAATATATTTTCCAGATCAACTTCTTTCAACCTTTTTTCATATTCCATTTTAACAAAACAACTTGTCTTGACTTAAGCGACTAAAATAATTATCAAATTTAATCAAAAAAATTTTGACAAACGACTTGTATGGTGGACGCAAATTTTTTTATTTAAAATCTATTTAACAAAAAGTCTTAAATTAATTTTTTGTCGTTTTAAAGAAAACTGTTGCTTCTAGAGGGAAAAAAAGGTCGCCTTATGTTCGTTAAGTATTTGTGTATAATATCCAAGTTCAAAATTTCTTTAATTTTCTAAGCAATAACTTCTATTAGCCTTTTTAACTGTTTTTTTGCTCTACTGAAAAGTTGTTGATTTAGAAAGAAGACGTTTTGTCAAATGTCCACAGATATTTATTATTTAAATGCAAAATTAACAAAATTAAAGAGAAAAACAAAATAAAATAAATTATCCAAAAATTCAGAAATAACTAAAATTTCCTGAGATCATTAAATAAGTACATAAGTTACATACATATTTACATAATTTTGAAGTACCATAAAATAAAAATCAGTTTCTAGATATCAAACTAAATGTTAAAGTGAACTTTTTTATCATTAAGTAAACATTCAAAGTAGATTCACAGAAAGGTGCATTGAAAGGGTAAAATAAATTACAACTTATTTAGGTATTTTTCTGATGAATAAATTTCTTTTACCAGGTTATCTTTTACCTTGAAACATACTTTAAACTCTACACAATTCATATCATAGTTTAATTTAGTGGTTTCCATTTTCCTATGAGCTTTTTCATTGGTCCATATATTATTTAATACAGAAAATACCCTTTCTGTTGGAGCATTTGAACCCGGTAAACAGAAACTGAACCCGACAACCGTCACAATAATTTTAAAATTTATCTTTCTTTCTCTAAAATATACATATATGGGCATTTCCAGAAAAAGGTTAACCGCGACCGAAATATTAAAAATCGGAAATATTAAAAATTTTATATGTCAATGAAAGCCAAATTAAAGAGACTCCTTTTTTGACAGAAAAATGGAATAATTTACCAAATGTAACCGGTATCCGCAAGCTTCATTGGATCTCCTTCGACGAAAGTTTAGAAATACATGTAGCTCAAACTGCAATTTCTTTAAAAAAGAAAATTTCGTAATTATCTATATATTTTATTATATTTTATTTCTTAAACTACTTGAAATATTTTTTTTAAATTCTTTTTAATAGTAATAACAAATATTAATATGTAATATAAAAATATGTGCCGCTCGCGATAGTTACAAATGTTTTTTTTAAACTACCAATTGCAAATATTTCAAAGCAATAACTTTATTAAGAAAACTTTATTATTCTATTCTAATTAAAAAAATTGAACTGCCAAATAATGCGACAAAATTCTTTGATTTGGAAATTTTTCCACATACTGTCAAAAATTACTTCTATGTTTTTTCCCGTTCGCGATCTCATGTTAATCTTAAAAATTTTGAGAACGTTAAAGTTATGCAATCTGCTGTTTGCACTCGAAAATAGTGCTACTGAAACGCAATTAAGCCTTTATAAAGACCTAAAAGAATTGGTAGGTTTTCATACTTTTTTTTTAACTTGGAAGCGTACGAATGTCCCGTTTGCGATCCTGGAAATGTGCATATGTATGTATATGAAATGTATTGCTTACGGAGATCATGCGTTTAGTCTCTGCTTAAGATGCTCGTCAGGAGACTTTCTCAAAGATGTTAATCAAAAGTGCAAATACTACTTTGAGACATGAAAATACAGAATAAATACAGAACAAATACTGAACATTAAATAAACTACAGAACATTTTTATGTTTTTCCCTAATGAATAATTTATACAGAACACGGGTTTCAAATACAGAACTGTTCTGTATAATACAGAACGGATGGTCACAGTAATTATTATATTATGAGGAGTCTCACCTCATCTTAATTATTGCAGTCATTTAACAAAAAGCGCGAATTTAAGGACCAAGAACATATCTAACATAGATTGTTTAAGATTAAATTTAAAGTTTTTTGTTGATATGGTGATATTTTGGTATTTGCAATTGAGTACCAGAGAAACTTTTTAAGAGTACGTTTTTAACCCTAATACAAGTAGTACCGAAAAATGAAAAAGTTAATTTGCGGTTTTTTCTAAATTATAATTTAAAAATAAGAGGTCCCCCCTCCTCCAAGAAGTCCATCTACAAAGTAACCGCTCCCTGACATTCCACTCCATTACACCTTAACTTTTGACAACGAAAAACGAATGATAAGGGAAAAGCGCCACCAATTGGGAAGTAGCAGATAACAGCTAAAGGCCTACTTAGTGAAGTGATAACACTGGCCTTTGAATGATCAACTCACAGCAATTTGTCTCATTTCTAAGGCGCTTAATAATATAAGACAACAATATATATGTTGTGTTGTCATAATGTACTGTTCTTTCCACAAAATTCCAATACAATGCACAGCATTTAGTAGGCGCTTACTCCTGAGTATTGGTCTCGATTTAAAAAAAATATACATATAGGCCCATGTTCGTTATTTTCATCTTTATTATGAAAAGTGAAATTGTAATACCCATTTAAAATGTTTAGGTTTTCAATATCCTATAATATATTTTACTCAATATTGTACAATTTTGTTCAATACTAATCAATATTTACATGTTTATAGAATACGTCACGAACGAACGATACGTAACAATTTGGCTTTTTATATAGCTTATTAGCTCTGTTCATTCAGCGTCACCGCGGGAACCCACGTGTTCCCTATTTTATTGGAACCGATTCTTTTATTGAAAATTGGGTAAATGACAGCAATTTTGAGAGAGTTGCTTGTATTATTTGGTGAAACTATGAAACTGTTAAACAGCTGTTTTGCACTTGTAGAACCTAAAAAATATTTTTTTTAAACTATGGAAGGAGTTTTTGCAAACTGAAATAGAATTTGGATTTTTAAAGGAAATATTAACAAAAGATATCAATTTTGATTAAGATAATAAAAGTGAAGCTGTTTTCTGTAACCATATTACTGGCACTCTGTTAAATATTACAATTTTTTATTATGAAAAACTAATATTTTTCTAAAAAGAACACTAATGTTAGGGGCAAAGCTCCCCATCCATTAAAAATAATTATTAATTAAGGTGTGCGTCACTATAAAGTGTAACACCCATTTTTCTTAATAACTTTTTTCACCTTTAATCAAAATTATTTTTCTTAATCACAATATCTTTGAAAAATGTGTCAGATTTTAAAATGTATCAGTTTGTCAAATTTGACTTGTTAGTTAGTTCACAATGGATAATCAAAGACAAGTGCATACAAAAATTATTCAAATAATTCAAAAAAACCATATTGGAGTTATACAAAAGTTGCTAGGGAAGTCCACGTGACCAGGCAATGTGTTTCCAGAGTGGTCAAAAAGTTCAACAAAGACCTAAAAATTGAAAGAAAGCCTGGAACAGGTAAAGCAAAACTGGTAACGAACGACGCGAAAGCCAAAAAGGTTGAGAAGCTTTTGCTGGCTCTTCCAAACATTTCTGGTCGCGAAGTGGCCCGGCGCGTGCAATGTTTGGAAAGTTTTGTGCGCCGAGTTAAAGCTAAAGCTGGCCTTAAAACATTTAAAGTCCAAAAAGTTCCGGATAGAAATGCTAAGAAGAATATTGAAGCAAAAAAAAGAGGAAAACTCCTCAAAAAAGAAAATTTTCAAAAGTTCGAATGTTGTGTAATGGATGATGAAACTTACGTTTTTGCAGACTTTGCGCAGCTTACTGGCCAAGAGTTTTATGTAGCGGATAGTAGAGGCAATGTTTCTGAAGAGTTCCGAACTAAAAAACTATCAAAATTTCCCAAAAAGTTCCTAGTTTGGCAGGCTATTTGTAGCTGCTGCAAAAGAAGTGCATCGTTTGTTACATTGGGATCAATAAACTCAGATATTTATATCAAAGAGTGTCTTCAAAAGAGGTTGCCCCCATTTCTAAGACAGCACAACATATCAACATTCTTCTGGCCAGATTTGGCAACATGTCACTACAGTAAAAGCGCAATAGACTGGTATAATAAAAATAATGTTATTTTTGTTCCAAAAGAGGCTAACCCACCAAACTGCCCAGAGCTGCGGCCTATTGAAAGATATTGGGCTCTGGTCAAAAGAGAACTAAAGAAGAGTACACCGGTTCCCAAAACCATTACTAGTTTTCGATATAAATGGACAGCTGGTACCAAAAAAATCACCGAAAACACTATAACATTGCTTATGGATGGCATAATGAATAAAATAAAAAATTTTATAAAATTAAATTAATTTTTAAATAAAATAATACAGAATATAAATCTGTAATAAAAATGCAAAATAAAACTGTTTTATTTTTAACTCTAGCTTACTCCAGTCAGTTTTTATTTGACTTTTGATGTGTTACAGTTTATAGTGACGCACACCTTAGCTAAAGGAGCCATCAAGTGACTCGGATGTGAAATTTTGCATTTCATTGAAGAGAACACGAACGAAGCGGAATTTTATTTTAGCAGATTTGTTGAGTGAATTTGTTGCACGAAGCAGAAACAGCATCAAAACTGAAATGGAACAATTGGTATCGACATATATGGCAGCAGTTGCATGTCTTTAAAGGATTGGTTGAAAATTTATTAAGAATGTTTGAGGAGTCAAAATATTCGAGCTACACTAAAAGTATACATATGTATTTGCACCAAGCTTTCGAAAAAAGACACTCAAAAAACTTCAAACATCTGAAATATTGTCTCCCTCTCCGAAGTATTTCCGAAACTTCAGCAGTGAGGGTTAAAGGGTAGACCCAGCCTTTCAGAGTGTTTACCGATCACCCAATAACCCGTATATAAATACCATAAGAAGCTTAGACAAAGATTGACGAAGGATAATCAACATTTTCTGAGTCTTGGCTCGGTTAGATGAAAGAAGAAGAGTTGGAATTCCATCTGTTCTTTGCTTTTTTATGGAAAAACTGAATATCTTCTCCTTAATGACAGTCAAAAGACAGCGAACATCCGAGAAGGAAGTACCAGACTCCCCTCCCGTGGAGTGACTCCTAGCAAGCCCATCTGCCTTCTCATTACCCTATGATATGGAACCCAGACCAAGGAAATGCTACAAGCATCCCCAAGAAGTTTCAGCTTCTCTTTACAGCAAATTACCAAGGAAGAGTTGCTAATAGGCGAGTCCAGGGCCCTGATAGCAGCCTGACTATTAGAGAAAACCCTAATTTCACCCTAAAAGCATTGCTGCCTCGGTATTACCAGATCTTGCATAACCGCGAACACCTCAACCAGAAACACACTACACGTGTCCAGCAATCTAAATGACTGCAAACCTGGCAGACTAGGAGAAAACGCCAGCCCAGACGGCGGATTCCATCTTAGAACCAAACGTGACTACTAATAATTTGCATCTTTTATCTATAATTGTCTTAAATTATTATTAAAAAACACACAAAATTTTGTTTATCTATCAGTGGACCATTAAAGGGAACAAGCAAATAAGGTTTATCAAAACTTGATATGTAAGTATGTGATATCTTCATAGCTGGTAGATTTGACGATTTATCTGTCATTATTGTTTTTTAACGATATTGAGTCACAAAAATAAAATTTTGACATATAATGTTTTCAATAATATTCTCAGAAGTCCATTTATACTTTATAAACTGTTGCGAAAATATCAGAACAAACATAAAAATTATCATTAGATTGACCACTTTCTACGTGTACTTTATACTCTCCTTCGAAGTTATGATCGGCTACATGTATATACGTTGGTTCATTAATATCGAAATCAATTCTTTGCTGTAAGAAAATAATGAATAAAAAAAGAATATTTTTATATTAGGTTACGCTTGTTAATTTGTAGAAATAATAACTCAACACATAATAGAATAAATACTTTTTAAGATGAATTTTACTTACACCCTCTCGAAATGGACACATTAATTGTTCTTTTGGGGTATTTTTTAAATACGAATGCCATAGTTCTCCTTTACCAAAACAGGCTATGCAGGTATCGGGACGTTTCTGCGTATAAATAGTTGGCTGCCATGTACGTCTTACTCTTTTAAATATCTCAATTGAAAGCTAAATTTCGAAATACTAAACTTTAGTTTATAGCTTTGACATACGGGAGAAGCATGTTTACCGGTGCTGCTGCATCAACTGATTTTTTTACAATAGCGTACCCCTTAACACCCAGACTACTCTCTTGTGTCTGCTCGATTTTCAAATTACTCATATCAAATAATGAATATATAGAATTATTAGGGTAACTTTCACAGGGCGAATAAATTTCTGAATTTAAAAATGCCAATTCATATCGTCTAGAAAACGTGATCTGAAAATGTAAAATACAAAACACAAAAATTATGATTATACGAGTATTAATCATCCTTATGGCGGCTGTTGTGTTTTTTCAGGCGTTCTTTTTTATTAATAACACAAATCGTACTGTATATATACAATGCCAGTAAGTATGTTTCCATTACGAATGTTTCAAATTAACTATACAATTACGAACAGTCAATTAAAGGGCATGCAACTCTTGTATATTTTATCTATAATTGTGTTAAATTATTATTAAAACAAAAAGCTCATTATTATACATGTACGACTAGTCAAACTAAGTTGTTAGAGAAACAGATCACTCTCACCTTATCTTAACACTAGCAGTCAATAAAAAAAGTTATATTTGTTTAAGCCCAATTAAGAAGAGAAAAAATGTATCGATTACTAGAGTTTTTGCATGAAAATAAGTATTCAAAAGTGAAAACGGATTGCAGATTTATTGTTGTTAAAAACCTAAAGTGACATCATTAACTCGAGATATATAAAATGACGGATATAGCACATAAACTCCCGCACGACGATATATTTTAATTTTATTATTTAAGCATTATTTGTATGTATTGTAATTATGTAGTTATGATGTAATTAGGGTTGTGCAAACCAAAAGTCAGTCAACAGTTCTGTATATCGTCGTAAGAATTAAAGAACGCTGTAATTGACAAAACATTAAATGTTCACCAGAGTCAAAAAACCTGTGTGAAAGTAGAAAGAAGACACTGGTATTTTTCAAAACGCAGACGGCGTAAGTGAATTTCTTTTCATCATAGAAATCTGGAACCGGGACCAATGGACGCGTATTTTTTTTTTCTGATAAAAATGATGCAAAAAACGTATTTTCGATTTTTTGTCAGTTACAGGGTTCTTTAATTCTTGCGACGATATGTAGTAAAATCTATGAGTGTATTTATTACAGTTTATATTAGCAAAACCAAACATTCTATGGTTATTGTTTTCTCTAAAAAAAATTTCAAATAATACATGCTTCATTTCGATATGCTTTGAACCCGTGATTTTATTATATTTTTGTCATGTTATATATTCGTGGCTTGTTCATGTTAAGTTATTCAAATATTTACCAAATTATTTACCAAAACGCCAAAGTGAACTGTGTATTAATAGTTTAAAATACACGCTTTAAAGGAGCCCATATACAGCAACGACATGTAAACGATATCAGATGATTGAGCTAAGAAGCTCAAACCACATAACATTCAATCAAACTGACACTATATTTATTTAAAAAAAATAAAATTGCAAAAAGAGCCCTAATAAAGTTCATAATCATTTTTTATCAAAAAATTAAAGTTTGTGTTGTAGTAATTTTTTAGCTCACAATATTAAAGTATGTGTTGTTATGGCTTTGAATATGGCAATTTAATATTTTTTATAAAGTTTACTCTAGGAAAACGTATCTGAACTGTGTTAATTTCGGCATACACTACAACGGGAACATCATCATCAGCATTACAATAAAATTCAACCGCTGGCACAAACAATTGATTGCGCCTGTATGCCGTTGTCGTATAAAGGCTCCTTAACATACAACATAAAACAAAATTATTAATTATTTCAATTCATTTTTTATTTTTAATAATTTTCTTGAATTTTTTTTATTTATGCTTTATGCATTGTTACGAAAATTTCAACACAAATAAAAAAATTACTATTTGGATGACCACTTTCTGCGTGCACTTTATAATATCCTTCAAGGTTACTGTCCGGTATATTTATATACGTTGGTTCACTAATATTAACATCTATTCTTTGCTGTAAAAAGTAATTAATAAAAAACATTTTTTTAAAAAAAATTTCTAATTGTTAGGAATATTAACTCCAAACATATTATACTAGTAATATAAATAATCTGACAAGAAAATTTTTAAAGGTTATATTTGATTTGCTAGCTAAGAAATGATTAAATTATTGCATATAAGATTAATTGTAAATCAAATGTTATCAAATATCTTATAGTGGTAAGAAGTTTAGAATATTTTTAAACAAAAATTTTCACATAATTCAATTAAGAAGTTACTATTTCTTCTGTATAAGTAAAAACATGATTTGTATCTATATAGTTAAAATAAATTTCTAAATAGACACTCTTTTATCTATCCATTCATACTTCATATTTCATTCGACTCTGGATTATATTTTACGTTGAAGATTAAGAGAAACGCGAATGCTAAATCCACTTATTTTAAACACAATTGAGGGGGTTTAAAATAATTAGAAAAAAAATTTTTTTTCATCTACTTAATTCTTATATACTCGTTTGACATGACTCATATTGTAATCTTATAAATCACATTCTAAATGACATGTATTATTGTCGAAAATGCTTTCATATTAAAGAAAATTTATAAGCCTTTAATTTTCGACCATTTTTTTCTATTTAATATTATTTAAATATAGATTCTGAAATAAATATAAAATTTTATTCATAAATTCAAAATTTTACTTACACCCTCTCGAAATGGACACGTTAATTGTTCTTCTGGGGTATTTTTTAAATATGAATGCCATAGTTCTAATTTACTAAAACAAGCTGTACAGGTATCGGCGCGTTTCTGACTATAAATAGTTGGTTGCCATGTACCCCTTACTTTTTTATACAAATCAATGGAAACCTAAAATTTCATAAATATAAATTATAAACTTCAATTTGAATCCCAACACAGATTAGTGGGGCATATTTACTGGTGTTGGACCATCAACTGATTTTTTTAAAATACCATAACCCTGAGCATTTACACTGCCCTCTTCTGTCTGCTCTATTTTCAAATTATTCATATCAACTAATGAATATATAGAATTATTAGGGTAGTTTTCACAGGCTGAAAAAATTTCCATATCTGAGAATTCCAATTCATATCGTGTAGAAAAAGTGATCTGAAAATTAAAAAATAAGAAACAATTATAAACCAGCCTTAGTGTAGTTGATGCACTTGATTTGTATTACAAATATATATTATTTACTAACAAAAACTTTCGTGATTATAAGCAATGCGATGAAGTAGAATTCCATTTTGAATGTTCAAAATGTACTTATAAACTGCAAACTTATAATAAAAAAATTTAATTACCTAGTCTAATATGTATATGGCATGCACTTTGTATGAATCTGTATGTTTTTATCTATAATTGTGTTGAATTATTTACATATAAAAACATAACATTTATTTTATCTTATAGTTGACCAGAAAGAAACACAACAAAATAAGTTTATCGATAGCAAATCAAGTTGTTGGAGAAATATTGTAATAAATTTTAATTAATTTTTTATTTTGGAATGCTAACAACGAAATAGCTCTAGAATTATTTTAGTTACAAATTATAAGAACTTTAGAACTAAAACAACTTGAGACAAACATTGCAGTAGTCTATATGGGATCAGAGAATGACATGAATAGCACTCAAATGGCAATTTTTAAAAATGAATATTGAGCTAGCAATACACACTAACTAAATGAATGCTGCTATTGCATGATTCAATTTAGTATGTCTTTTGTTACAAAATGCTTGTAGTTGCTTGCAAATTCTAAACACTCCAACCAATCACAAAAGCAGTAAGTTTGTTTGAGTATTTCACTGTTTAAATGTGAATAAACCAACTACGAACAAAAGAAAAACAATAACACGATTGTAATGAAAAATAATGCAGTTTCTCTTATATTTTTAATAAAATATGCTACTTGTTTTTTATTTGCTTATTATTATTTATTTATTTATTTACTTTGTTTTTTATTTATTAGTACTAAAAAGCATGTATAACAAGTAATAAATATTATTAATTTGTTAAAAAAAAAATAGTTCACAAAATATCAGCTATACTTACGGTGACCATATTTGTTAAACCAAAATACAGAACAAGGAAATATTTGACCAATAACCACTATAAATGGCAAACAAACAGTTTTTCATACGTACATAGGCATGTATTTATTATATTAATTATTTAAATGCAAAATTAACAAAATTAAACAAAAAACTAAAATAAATTAAATTAACCAAAAATTCAAAAATAACTAAAACTTCGTGAGATCATTGAATGAGTACATAACATACATACATATATATCGTCATATTAAATGCAAACGGACGCAACTACACAAAATTTCGAAATGGATTTTTTTTATTAATTATGGTTCATTTTATCAAAATACAAAATTTTAGATTCCTGCGATCAAAAATGGCGATTTTATTAACGAAATTTAAACGGACGTAACTACAAGTGCATGTATTTCTAACTGCAAGAAAACATAACTACGTACATATTTATATGAAAATCTTACATTCAAACTCATTTGTTGCATATAGGGATGCCAATCCTTATATCCTTATATTTTCCGGATTTAAAAAATTTTTGATTTTAAAGTTTTTTGCTTCTCCTGTAAAAAAACAAAAAGTGTAGTTACGTCCGTTTGCATTTAATATAACGATATGTATGTGGGATTAGATGGTAACTCACGTTGAACAACCAGAAGTGGCAACTCCCGACAAAATACAACCCTGACATGAACTAGTTATTGTAGAAAATAACGAATGAAATAAAACTGACGAACGACTTTTGAAGTAGAAGTTTTTATAGTAGTAGAAGAAAAAGACAGAGTGTAGTGAGACGCCAAATATACAACATTAAAATAACTACTTATTTTATATATAGCACATAAGCAAATATAAATAAATGCAATAACATTTATTTATAACCGATAAAAAATTATTGCTTTCATTAAAAAAAAAAAAACCTTATATGTACAGGGTGTTTTTTTTAGAGGTATAGAACTTCGAATTGAAATAAAACACAAGAAAATCGTTTTAATGTACATCAATTTGGCTTTATTGGAAGGATAATTTTATGCCATTAATGTTTAAATATGATTTCGGGCATGTGGCCGCCGCGGCTAGCTCGAATAAAGCCAATTCTACAGGTCCAATTTTTAACCACTTTTTCGAGCATATGGGGCCGTATGTTGGCAATAACGCCACGAATGTTGGCTTCCAAGTCCCCTAACGTTTCTGGTTTGTTGGCGTAGACGAGCGACTTCACATATCCCCAAAGAAAATAATCCAATGGTGTCAAATCACACGATCTTGGTGGCCAATTGACAGGTCCATTCCGCGAAATTATGCGCTCATCGAATGTTTCCTTAAATAAATCGATTGTGACGTGCGCTGTGTGGCATGTAGCGCCGTCTTGTTGGAACCACAACTCATCCACATTCATGCCATCCAATTCGATAACAAAATAGTCGGTTATCATGGCTCTATACCGGTCTCCATTAACGGTAACTGACTCTCCAGCATTATTTCGGAAGAAGTATGGCCCAATGACTCCACCAGCCCATATAGTACACCAAACAGTAAATTTTTGTGGATGTAATGGCGTCTCAAGGGTCTCATGTGGATTCTCTTCACTCCAAATGCGGCAATTTTGCTTGTTGACGTAGCCATTCAACCAAAAATGAGCCTCATCACTGAACAAAATTTTGCGATGAAAATCAGCATCGAGATCAATCTCATTTTCGGTCCCTACACCAAAACCAAGACGCATTGCATGGTCTCGCGGCTTTAATTCTTGCACAAGCTGGATCTTGTAAGATCGCAAGCCAAGATCTTTGCGCAAAATCTTCCATAAAGTTGATGGACAAAGCTCCAATTGCTGTGCACGGTGGCGAATCGATTCATTCGGGTTCTCTTCAACACTTTGGTCTACAGCGGCAATTGTTTCTTCGGTGCGCACTGTTCGACGTCTCTGCGGATGCGTATTATCACATAGAGTAAACGTAGTGCGAAAACGATCCATGGTTAACCGAATTAATTGCTCTGATGGACGATTATGTCGACCATAAAATGGACGGAGCTTGCGGTAAACTTCGCGAACTGAACCATTATTTTCGAAATAAATTTGCACGATTTGCAAGCGTTGTTCTTTTGTCATAAAAATTATATATGTACCATAAAATAAAAATTAGAAATTAAAAAACTATTAGTTTCAAATTAAAGGTAGAGTTAACTATAAAAAAAATGTTAAGTAGATCCACAGAAAAGTGCATTGAAAGGGTAATATTTACAAACTAATTTTGGTATTTTTGTGATGAATAAATTTGTTTTACCAAGTTATCTTTTACCTTTAAATATTCTTTAAACTCTATAAAACCATAGTTTAATTTAGTGACTAAAATGGCTTTGATGGTTTCCATTTTCATTTAAGTTTTTTCATTGGTCCAGAAAATAACCTTTCTGTTGGAGCATTTGAACCAGGTTTTTTTAAAATTTATATTTCCTTCTCTAAAATGTACATACATATGTATATGAAATGTATTGCTGATGGTAATAAGCATGTCTCTATGGCCAATTCGTCTTTAAGAGACTCGTCAGGAGACTTTTTTCCAAAGGTGTTAATCAAAACTACAAATACTACTTTGAGGCATGAACATAAAGAACAAATACTGAGCATTAAATAAAATACAGAACATTTTTATGTTTTTCCCTAATGAATAATTTATACAGAACACGGGTTGCAAATACAGAACTGTTCTGTATAATACAGAACGGATGGTCACCGTAACTATGGTAGACTAGGGCGATATGCTACTCTTAATAAATAGGATGTATTAAAACTTTAGATCTGTAGTCGTATCTACATTATATTGGCTAAGCAAACTGTAGTTTGAAAACGCGCAATAGATCTTAAGGATTTCTGTGTTCAGTACAGGGTGATCGACACGGTTTCGTTGAGTTTTTTGGGTATGTTGGCTGGGTTTTTTTTTAAGTCTTCACTTTTCGAATATTAAATAAACCGTAATTTTTCAGTCGAATACTCGGTTTTTTAAATTTAATAATTTAAAATTAAAAATTGACATAAAAAACGCTGCAGAAGACAGTCATGAAATGGTGGGGTGCGATAAAGCCATGCGAGATAACGCCATATGGCTCTATCTCCCACCCAATTGCGAGGTAAAGCCATATGGCATTATCACGCTTCGTATTGAGAGATAATGCCATATTTTTGTGTCAATTGTGAGTTAAAGCCATATGGCTTTATCTCTCATATGAATTTATTTTTCATTGTGAATGTGCATTCAATTGTTATTCATTGCATTTGGCAACTTTCTTAATCAATGTCATATTGCATATTTTCATAATCCACGTGGTTTGTGCTTTGATTGAAATGGAAAATCAAGAAATAATTTTTGAATATAAGTTGATTCCAGGTTTTAGGAAAAACAGTTTTTTATTATATTATATTATATTATATTTTTCAAATATAAATATACGAATAAAAATGTTAAGTATTATTATTGTTATGTGGATAACTGTTCAGCTGCAGTTGCCATTGAATTTAATAACACAAGAGGGAAAAGTGTCAAGAACGGCCACAATCATGGGGAACAAAGTGCCTTAATTGAAAAATTGAAATTAATAAATTCGATAAAAACTGAAGTGATGAGTGCATCATTAAAACGTTCAAGTGTACGAGATATATTTGATGCACAATGTAAAAAATATAAGGAAACATCACAAGCAGTGGAGTTCGGTAAAATGCGTAGGCATTTGATTCATATAAAACAAGAAAAATATCCAAAAAATCCGATGACTTTTGAAGAAATTATTGAAGTTTATAAAAATAAAGAAATTGCATCAAAATTCACAATGTCCAGATATGAGGAAAATGACAAATTTTATATTGACACTATAGTAGAAGAAAATTTTGCCTACTCATTATTTGTGTCTCCTACCATTTCTAATGCTATTAAAGGAAGAAACTACATGGAACAACGTAATTATATAGTTGATGGAACATTTAACATAGTACCTATTTCAAAGAAATATAAGCAATTGCTTTAAATTCACATTATTCACGCAGACCATGTAAGAACTTTAAAATTAAAATTTATTATTTATTTTGAAATAACTCGATCATTTTTCATTATTTTTCAGGCATATCCGTTCATATATATTTTAATGTCTCATAAGTCAGAATCTGCATATAAACATGTTTTGCAATATTTGCAATCAAATGTCATCGATTTGAAGCCGACGTCAGTAATCACTGATTTTGAATGCAGTTTACGTAATGCTTTTAAAAGCGTATACCCAACAGTGAAAACGGTTGGATGTTGGTTTCACTACACGAATGCACTTCGACGGAAAGTTACGAAAATTCCTGGATTCATAGCTAAATTGAACAGAGATAAAAATGCCAAAAACCTATTTTCCAAATTTATGTATCTACCATTATTGAAACCGGCTAATATTATAGAAGCCTATAGCATTTTAAAACAAGATGCTTTGGATGTAAAATTTGTTAATAACGCAAATAATACAGAAAGCTTCTTTAAACCATTTATAAATTACTTCGATCGACAATGGATGAAAAAAGTGAGAGAAAACTAAATTACATATACATATATAATTTTATGAAATTTTATTGTTTTAGGAAAAACCTGTAAACTTTTCAATGTATAAAGAACCTATCAGGACAAGTAATTCTGCTGAAGGTTTCCATAGCAGATTGAATATGAAACTTGCAAAGCGAGGCACGTTTTACAACTTCCTAGAAACCCTTTTCGAATTAGATTTTGTAAAATCCATGGATTATTCAAAATCTATTTCTGGTTGTACGAATCTATATAGAGCAAAAACATTCGGCAATGGAGTCCGCGACAAATTTATTAAAAAACGGCTAGACTTATTAAAAAACAATAAAATATCTTTGATGGAAATTCTCAGTCAGTTTTCTAAAATGAAAAACTGCATACTTGCAGAAAAATTCGTCAATGAAATCCATAGTTCCGATGAGATGATTGAGATGATTATGAAGACGACGACGGCGACAGTAATGAAGATGAAAATTGTACAGATAATTTACAAGCGCAACAAAGTATGAGATTGTTATGAGTAATTTGCTGCGAAAGGGAAAGGGAACTCTTGTTCGACCCATGTCATCATTATAAAATTTGTCAAACATGCTTTCAAAAAATGGAAGAAAACAGCAAATTAAAGGGCGTACAAACATTGTGCCCAATTTGTCGCAGTATAATAAAAGAAGCAAAAAAAATATTTTGTTAAAATATAATTAAACTCATATGTTATTATATACCTATAACTATATTGAAATAGTGTCTAATTTTTTATTACACCTAATTTTTGGTTCTCATTTTGTTTGATTTGTTTGTTGGAATAATGTTTTTCTTTTAATGTTATACTTGTGTTTACTTTATTATCTTTAAATAAATATAAAGAAACTGAAAGTTTGTTTTTTTACAAAATGGTCAGTGGGAAATTCTGTAAAATCGTTAGCTTTTCAAGTGTATTTAACAGTTCTGTAAAAGGGAAAAATCATTACTTTTCATTGCAAGAAGAAAAACTTATGATTTTTCTTTTTACAGAATGCTTACGCCTTCTTGAATGCATATAAAGCAGAAAATATTCCGTAAAAGAGAAAATCAAATGAGAGATAAAGCCATGCGAGATAACGCCATATGGCCTTATCGCTCTTTGAAATTGGAAATAAAGCCATATAAAAATGTTGGCGTGAATATGGCTTCATCTCTCTTTGAATTGAGTGATAAGTGATAAGGCCATGAAATAGAATCTATTTCATTTTGACAGCGATTTTTCTTATGCTCTCATTTTTAGGCACAAATTCTCTCAACAATGTTACCACAATTTTATTCAATTTCATACATTTTGTAAACAAACCCATTGGTTTTTTGTTGTTGGGGCAAACAAAAATAAGAACAAAAGAAAATCGAAAAAACATTTGAAAATTTAAATAAATTAATAAATTTTGGTATTTGTTAAATAAAATGAGTGATATTATATGTATAAAAAATTATTGAACAAGTGCGTAAGCATAATTAAATTATAAAATATAAATCAAATTTTTATCAAAAAACTTAGTTTTTAATAACTTTACATACAAGAAATGTAAAAACAATAAATGACAGTTCGCGAAGTTGCAGCCGTCGTTTTATTTATGGGCATGAGATTCGTTTTTGCTTGAAGTTGCTGTCGTATTCTGTTTAATCATTTACTATACAATTTCCTTAAGTACTTATATTATTTTTTTATTAATTTCGCAACTTTAAAGAAAAAAAAATGATTTTATATTCTATTTTCTTTTGCCGTTTCAATATTTTACAAATAAAACCGGTTTATTAAAAATTGGTAATTTTCGAAGAAAACGAAAACCAATTTCTGCAAAATGTCGAATAATTCATCACCCTGGTTCAGCTACTATTCTTGTTCTTATTTTAATAATAAAATTCACACACCCATGTTGTGTGTGTCAATTTTTATTCATGAATGCCGGGACCTATAGTTTAAAGTCGAACCCGAACGACAGACTTGAGAAACTTGTTCATGGCAATCAGTTACTCTCAGAGTTTTTGCCAGAAGACTGCTAAGAGTTAAAAACCTCGTATATAAAAAATTATTGCAAAAGAAAAGGGATTTGTGTTAACGAATAAAAAAAAGTAAAATTTATCATATTTTTCTATCAACCTTTTAACCCTTAATATATGCTGACGATTGAAAGTTGAATGAGTCATACAGTGTCTTTATATGTGAAAAGTTTTCTATTTCACATCTAAAATTGCAAACAGTATTTATTGGTTCAACGACATAAATTTTTTACCACAATTTGAACTAAAAATTGTGATGCGAGTTTAATCATTCATGATTGTGCGTCTGACTGCCTATATTTAAATGCAGATTCCCACAATCATTGTTTTTTTTTTCAATGGGATACAAATAAAAGCCACGATAGTGAAAAATGAATATTTTTATACATATATAAAAAAAAACGAATTAAGAAAAGTTTGCCACTACTAACTAAATACAGCTCCTGTCTGTAATACTACTGACTGCCAGCCTGCTTTGGCTGGCTGCCAACCACGACTTACCAAAACCAACTTTACCACACATCTATTCCTTCTAATGCCACAACTATTGGCATCAATTACTGCCATTACAACAATAACACAAAATCAAATTGAATTGAATTGAATTGAAAACCACAGAAACACAAATACAAGATGAGATTTAAATTTTTCCAAAGAAGGCGGCTTCTTAATTTTCTTCTGGTTTAACACACATAGTATGTTTGAATGCTAAATGACACGTTGTTATTGTATGATTTTTCGAAGGAATTGAACAAACGAGCCACCGACATAAAATAGCATTTTAGCATTTATACTACTATTGCTTATACTCGTACATATGTGTGTTATTTGTAATATGGCCAATAAAAATTAACACACAAAAAAAATTAAACAAAAAAATTTCAGCAAAATGTTATTTTTGCAATTGGAATAAGAGAATGAGTAAATACATAAAACTAGAAAGTATTACAAGAAATCAGGAATATTCCAACGTACAAGAAATACCACAAATTCATTCGAATACTCGTACATAGAATAGCAACAACAACAACACAAGGCATAACAGCAACAGCAAACATAGTTTGCATAATAGAAAACTTACAAAAATAAAGAAATTTGCAAGTATTGGAAAAGAGAAGAAAACGACTTTTAGAACAAAACAAACATTTTTAAATTTAGATTTTAATATGTTCCTCGTTATACTCGTAAATACCAGGGCGATCAATAAGTCTGAGAGTTTTCGGACTTCCCTCGTAGTTATACAAAATGCAACACTGCTCCCATTGAGTACCAGCTGTTAATAGGCTACTGTCAAATTTTGAGCAAGTTCCGTCGTTTACTCGTGTATTTTGTTTAAAAATTGAAAAAAGTGAATTTCGGGTGCTCACAAAACATTATTTTTTACGAAAAAACAAATCGTCAATCAAACCAAGGAAAAGGTAGGATTCTGCACCATCGATTTCAAGGGTATAAAAGTGGTTTACTGACTTTCGTTGTGATCGCACATGTACAAAGACGCTGAACGTTCTGGACGGCCAATTGAGATCAATACACCCGAAATTGTCGAAAAAAATCCACGATAGGGTGTTGGCCAATTGAGGAGTAAAAGTGCGTGAGATTGTTGATGCCATAGGCATTTTAATATTTCAATGTGGTTTCGATTTTAAATGAATTTTAAAAGGGTGTCGCATTTGCTCTCAATTGACCATAAACGTAATCATGGGACAATTTTAAAGGATTGTTTGGAGTTGTTTAACCGCAATTCGAATAAGTTTTTGAGGCGTTTCATAAATGTAAATGAAGCATGGATCCATTACTAAATAATGGGATTATTTGGGTGAACTGTTTGCGAAGAGGGTGATGGCAACAGTTTTTTGGCTTGCAAGCGGGATAATCCACATAGACGTTCAAAAAGGAAAAACAATAAATGGCAAATATAATGCTAACTTATTGGACCGATTTAAAGAGGAATTGAAAAAAAAATCGTTCTTTTTCATGGACGGGTGAACACGTGTGCAGTGTCAATGGCAAAATGACATGAATTGGGCCACCTCATCCGCCATACTCTCCGGATTTAGCCTCCAGTGACTATTTTCTATTTACAAACCTAAAGAAATGGCTCGGTGGAAAGAGCTTTAGTTCCAAATTAAATTATTGATAAAAAAATGCCTATTTTATGGACCACGAAAAGTCCTAAAAGGAGATTATGTTGGAAAAAAATTTTTTTTTTTGCAAGATTAGACTGTGTTTCATTCAAAAACTCACGGACATATTGATCCGCCCTTGTAAAAACATCAAATTAGATTTCACAAAAATGAGGAACAAGACTTTATAAGGTACTCAGGACCCACGCTACTACGGGGTCAAAAGAAAACAAAAATTTTTTTATGCTCTTCTGGAAATCGCAATGTTTACGAATTTTCGAATATTTAAATATTTACATATTCTTTAAAATCTGTTTTATTTTACACAATTTTGAAATTACACAGTTTTTTCTCTCTCTTTGTATCGGACAAGTTGTGTCATGTACCGCAAAACATTTCCACAAGTTTCCTAATTAAAAAAAAAATAACTTGTCATTTATACATTAAAATTTAGAATTATACTCTCTTATACTAATAAATGTATGCTGTGCACGCTTTTTGAACATGTTTTTTTTTATTTGATACAATGTTCTCTGGAACGTATCTACCATGTAAAACAGGTTTAGGTGAAGTGAAAATTAATTTTTATTTTTCTTACAGCATAAAATGTTAGGGGCGGTATAGGGATACTCGATGTTTTTCGATGCATCGCAAACATCGATGTTTTTAATTTGATGCATCATGAAAATACCGATGCATCCGAAAACCATACTGATAGTTTTGAGGTGTTTTCATCAAATAGCCCTGCTTGAACGTTGCTTATAATTGTGTATATAATTGTGTATATATGTATATCCATCATTTATTTGTAAATGTAAGTAAGCAATTTTGCTATAAACATTTTTTTACAGTCCTTTTTATAAGCCACAATCGAAATTTCTAGTTATCGATATTATTTCAAATCACAAACGAATTCAACAAAGTGGTAACATTTTATGCAGATAAATGTATATTTGTAAATAGTTCGTTAGTTCGGATTTACACTTAAGAAAATTAAATGACAGACATTTTTTTTTAATTTTTCTATTGGATCCACGCTTTAAAAAAATAAATTTTGTAAACTCAATTGCTTGTTCCAAAGCCGTTGGAAGGGATGATAGCAAAGGATTTAACAGACGAGTCGGGCTCTGATACTGCAGATAAGGTAACAGACTGCTTTAGCCTTTGGAGCGATCATCACAAATTTGTTCACAAGAATTGGAAGACAAATAGAAATGAAGAAAGTCTGTCTGACGAGCTCTCTATGTATTTACGTAAATCGATTTAATGAAAACTCTTTAGAAATATGGACCGATTAAAAGGTACAATTCCTTAAGAATGGTTGCTAGTTCCGTGCCATCTGATGTTTTTTCCGATGCGATGAACTTACATAGGTGTTTTGCAATGTATGGAATAAAGCATCCATGTTTTCGATACATCGTATCTGCTGCTACCGGTCTCAGGATATACCTATACAAAAATCAATATTTTTTGTTTTTTGTATAGAAGGTCGTGACTTTTAAATACTGGGTTCGTACCCACCCTAATGGTTAATATTTTTGAAACAAAATTAAGGCGTGTTATTTTGATGAAGATCTGCATAGCTTTTGCCATGAAAAAGCTTCTCAAATCTGTCGTTCGCAGTCGACTTTAAACTGTAGGGACCGGTACTCATGGACAAAAATTAACACACACAACATGAGTGCTGCGAGAAGCCAGGCCGTAACTCTGAAACAGGATGGTAATAGCCCACAAACGGCACAAGCATACTGATAAAACGAAGCATGAAAATCATCTAAAAAGGCTAATTAATGTACAAAAAGACTTGGATTCTCTTTTTTCCTTCTGTTGATTGTAAGCATTACAAATATTTATATACTACTCGTTACCTGCTCAAATTAAAAAACAAAAAAAACAAAAAACGATAAAAGTCGCGTTTTTGAAAAACTGTCGCGTTTATAGAGCCTGAGGCCTTATTCTGTAACTCTCCTAAGCTAAAACTCTATCGCTAAAAATTTATAAACTTTATTTAGGACTTTTTGGCTACGAATAGAATTCTTGAACACTTATTGTAATTTAAAAACTTCATTCCTATTACCTCTAAACTTTTTAATTTTATATATTCAAACGCCCAGCTTGTTTCAAAAACACAAAATTTTAGCATTTTAGCTTAAGAGAATTACAGAACAAGGCCCCTGCAATGCTAAAGATTAAGCTGTCGCAATAACTACCGGGCCGTTGCGACTTTGGGTAGTCACGTATACGAAGCGTACACTATACGTAGCAACATAACGGTAAACAAATCCAAGAAAAATTTTTTGTCTAGTGACGTAGAATTTTGTTTTGTATGCTTTTACGTGGTACCAATATTTCTACTATTTTCTGAAAAAATTTTTTTTTATTAATTCTTACTTTTGTCCTCAAATACTCAACCAGTTGGAATTTTTGGGATCTTAATAGGCTATAATTCCTTTCAGACATGCTTTGAAATACCGAAAAATTTTCAAGAAAATCGGTTTAGTCCTTTAGCTGTTGTCTATAAACTTCAAATAAACTTACCATCAGAGATTCATTTTCATACAGAAGATTCTCTTACAAATTATGAACTTTACACACTTAAGTTTTAACTTTCACATTCAGAGACGTCTTTTGTTACATAAAAGGTTATTCAAGGTTATTTGGAAAATGTATTTTCTTTCCATAAATATGCATTCTGAGATTAGTTGAAATATTTTCTTTAGACATACGAGTACTCGTATTAGAAAACATAATAAATGTTATGCATTTCAAATATTAGAAAAACTTATTTCGCTTATGGCCTTCTTATAATTTTTTTTTATTATTTTCCTATTGTTGGCTTCCTTTTGTAAAATCTAATTATTGTTAAGAGTTTAACAACAAAGTGCCATAAAAACTCTGGCAATTTTTATGGTAATACTCGTAAAAGAAAAAGGCAACAGTTACAATAAACGTGTTTTTATTTTCTTTTTCTAAATTGTTAATCATACGATATTATTATTGACCAGGTGAACAACAAAAGATGCAAATATTGCAGGTTGCAACAGTTATGGCAGTTGAATGGAATAATTTATGCAACAAAACAAAGTAATTTTATAATTTACAAATTGCTTAGAAAGAGAAAAAAAGCAATTTAAACTACAAAAAGCATTATCGTTTAAAGTTTATTTACAAATGCAAAAATTATTAAGAAGAAGTGAAGGAAAGACTTCCAGTTTATTTGCTAAATAGAAACCAAATACAAATTTTGTATTTCATTAGAAAGTTTTGAAACTTGAAAGATACCCACAAAAATAAAAATCATATAGAGGTTAGAGCGCTCTCACAAAAACTCAAACGGCCCAAGTTCAAATCCTACCAAAGGTGAAAAATGTAAAAGTAAGTTTTGAGGTTTTTTAAAAAATTATAATATAAAAATAAGAGGTCCCCTCCCCTCTCCCCTCCGAGAAGTCCATCTACAAGGTAACCGCTCCCTGACATTCTACTCTATTCCACCTTAACCTTTGACAATGAAAAACGAATGATCAGGAGAAAAGCGCCACCTATTGGGAAGTAGCAGATAACAGCTAAAAACCTACTTAACGAAGGCACTCACCACATAATCAACATGCAACTATGAGGCAATTGCTGTTGATCATTCATAGGCGAAGGTACATATAACACTGGCCTTTAAATGATCAATTAACACCAATTTGTCTCATTCCTAAGGCGCTTAATAATATAAGAAAAACAAATATATGTTTTCTTGCCATAATTTACTGTCCTTTCCACAAAAATTCCAATACAATGCACAACACTTAGTAGGGGTTTACCCCTGAGTATAGTTAAAACAATACAATAGGTGGTTATTTAAATGTGGCTACCTTTCGGTCATTACGGAGTGATTATGATGGTCATAATTCAAGAAATGGGCAAACATGTAAACCTTTGGCCTGTGCATCATCGCAATCTAGTCTCTGCCGAAAATATATCCTTTATTAGTGAAAATGTGTCTATTTATGACGTATTTTGCATTTGGATTTACACCTCTATCCATATAAACTTCAATGGACACAGCAATTAACGCCGACTGCACAGTCACAACGCCGTCGATAAACTGATTGACAAACAACAGGCTTTCAGACCCGATTTTGCAAATATAATTGTCTTCAGCGTAGAAGTTAAGTGTTTACGTCGAGTAGCAAAATTATCGCATATGAGGCTCGAAGACCACAGAAGTGATTGTGGAAAAACCATTCCTTTACAAAAAAATGGCCGTTTGGTCCTCACTGTGTTCTGAAGGTATGATTGTACGTATTGCTTATTCATTTTTTTTAAACGTCGTTAGAGGAACCGTTATTGTCTATAACCGTGTAATATAAAAATAAAATTTTTTTTTAGTCTGCAATTGAAGATTATGCAGTGCCAGTTATATGGTTTTAATAAGACGTTGCCACGAGCCACACAACATGAATGATTTTACCTATATTGCATCAGAAACTCTCCAATTACATAATTTGTCGTTTTGACGATGTCAGTTGGTTATGAAAATCATATAATTTGACGCCGTTAAATATTTTTAGTAGAGTTTTGTCAAAGTCCATTTTTGCCAGATAAATCCCTTAAGGTTGGAGAATTTAAAAACGAAAATTCGTCAAGTTACCGGCGGTACAGTGCTCGAAATGTGCGAAAAAGTCATCGAAAACTATTTCAAAATGATCGACTGCTGCAACCAATTCAGAGGCGCTCATTTAAATGGGAAATCAAAATCAGAGATTAATGTGTGATTTATTAAGGTTTCCGTTTGTATTGCAATATGGATATCTCTGTAGAAGACGATCGTTTGCCGATTATCTTCTTCTGTCTTAAGAGATTTTATGAATATTATGAACGTTTTAAATTTGCTTTAGCCATCAAAGCCATTATATACAATCAAATATCTTCCAGAAGCTGGAAAAAAAAATCAATTATTAATCATTAAATTCAATATATTCTTAATTAACTTAATTTTTCCTTAAATTTCTATTAAAACGTAATTTTCTTGTCTCCACTTGAAGTCTACTGCTGCAAATATCTTCTGCTTTTAAGCTTATTTGGAAAGAATGAACATTTTAGCTGACTACTACGTTTTTCCTTGTGACTGCCATAATAAATTGCAACCAAAAGAGAGTGATACAAAATACACAAGTTTTTTCTTATCAAGATTATTATTGCAACAATGTTGCAACATACACTTTTTCTTATACTCGTATACAATACAAAACTGATCGTAAGATTAAAAAAATGAAAATTTTTATTTATTTTTGTATCCAGTAGAACGATGTCATGATCAATAATTGTAAGTATTAGGCTTACAAGTGTAATGCGATCATTTACCAATTGTTACTGTTTTATAGCAAAAGTTGCCACACAAAGTTGAGAAATATCAGATTTTTTTTTTATTTTATTTACTCAAGATCAAATAATAATAAAGCAAAGAAATATAGTTTTAAAATCAATAAAACGGGCTCTACTGGATAGCAAATTTTATGATGTTAATGCTTGAAGTAGCAAGCACATGTATTTTCACAAACTTCGTAACATATGCGGCCGTATTTAGAATGTATGTGTGGACGTATGCAGATTTCCAAGTGTTTGATTGTCTCTGGTTTATCGACTTAGACAAGTGACTTTATAGAACCCCAAAGAAAATAAACCAATGGGGCTAAATAACACGATCTTAGTGGCCATTACGTAAAATTGTATTTTCATTAAAAGTTTTTTTGAGTGTCATGTGGCATTTACCGGATGGTAGGATCTACATGTCAATGAGATAAATCCCAGCTAATTGAGATATGGAAAATATTTTAAGCAAGTCACTATACCGTTCACCATTCACAGTAATATTCTGTTATTGTTAATCATTTTTGAAGGCATATAGGCTAAAGACTTCGCTACTCCACGAAGCGCACTAAACAGTAATTTTCTGTGGATGCCATGGTCTTTCAACAAAAGATTTTTGATCATCTTCTCCACTACAAATGCGACAATTTTGCTTAATTACGTACCCATTTGCGTAGTCGCCGTGGTATAGTGGTTAGTGTGTTGGCTTACTAAGACATGAGCCCTGGGTTCGACACCGAGCTCCGACATCTTAAAAAAAAAAAAGAAATGTGAAAAAAATATTTCTTTCGGCTACTATCTCTCAGCAGTCTTCTGGCAAAAGCTCTGAGAGTAATTAATTGCCATGAACAAGCTTCTCAAGTCTGTCGTTCGGAATCGACATTAAACTGTAGGTCCCGGTACTCATGGATAAAAATTTACACACACAACATGAGTACTGCGAGAAGCTAGGCCGTAATCCTGACACAGGGTTGTAAAGGCCAGTTATGTATGTATGTATGTATGTTCGTACCCATTTAAACAAAAATAGGTTTCAAATATTTGAACGGAAATTCAATATGAATAACGTTTTTACTTCAATCCTACATATTTGTAAATTAAATTCTGAAAGTTTTTAAGCCAAGATTCTTAAAATCTTTCCTAATATGTAAGGACACAACCCCAGTTGCTAAAAAAGCCGACTATAAAGCATCTTAAGCGAGTAATGTTTGGCGTTTCAGAGGGATGTCCATTCTCAGTAGGAATAAACAGGATCCGAAAACGACGCAATTCTATTCGAATTAGTCGCTCTAAAGGAGCTTTATTTATGCCGCTAAATGGACGAATTGCACTATAAGATTGACGAAACTGAACATAGTGACACTATCAGCTGTTAAATCGGTTGTCAAATAGGGAAATGTTGTGGCCTCAAAATTGTGAACATTTAGAGAAAACCACCCATTACTGAGTTATACTCCTACAATTCCTTAACACAGAAAACAACTGAAAACCCCATTCAATTAATGTTTCTTTGAAAAATCTTCTATGAACGAAAATTGTTGAAACAAACAAGAAGTTGATTGAATTTTTCAGTTATTTTTTTTTTTTTAACACAGAGAGATATGTTGTACTGATTAAAAGGAAGGCTGCCTTCCCAAACGCATGTAGCAGTGTTTTAATCAATCATTGTCAATTTAAATTATGCCCAAGTTGCTTTTGCTTGCGTATCATCTGAGAAACAAGTGGATGGTCTACATTATCGAGGTTTATATGATTGCAAAGCAACTTGAGTTTAGGAAAGCAACCGAATTCTTGATTCAAATAGAACTTATTGATTTTGTTTTTGTCTGTAAAAAGTATGGTATGAAAGTTGTTTTTAAACTGGGTTCGCTATATGTTTTCGAGCACAACTCTATGTATTTCCTTTGGTTAACTTTTAAGTTTGCAAAATATTATCGGTAATCTTTGTTGCAAACGTCTTGCAAACATTGCAAACCTGGATCATCTGCTTACATTTTATTATTCTTTGAAATACGAGTAGTTTGCACGTTTTCAAGACTTGGAATGGCATTTTCAACCAAGAGTAATAACCACTATTATGTTTTTTTATTACGAGAGTTGCCTTTTATATTTTGGGATTAGAGAACAAAAACAAATATTAATCCTCGAAAATCACTTTATTGTTTTTATAAATATTCACCATTTGCATGCGTTTGAACCAAGTGTAGAAGAACTTTTGTCACTCTGATTGAGGTGTCTCTAAAACGTGCATTCTGAATGCAGCAGGTGTGGAAAAACGTTGAACTCTCAGTTTGTTTTGTACGTACGGGATGAAAAGAAGTCATTCGGTGCAAAATTAGGACTATACTGTGGATAACTCATCACATCGATTGGGTGCTCAAAAATGCAGTTGTTTGAGCCTATGTGTGAGAGCTCACATTGTCGTGGTGAAGAGTGATAAGTCTTCGGCGGTTGACAAATAGTTGTCTACCACTCAGAATTTACTATTCTGCGTTGTTATAGTGGTACGGATGCGACCCTCACTGGGAATACAGAAAAGGCTGCTGATGATATGTCCCGTCAGTGGCCTGTTTTCTCCGGGGAATATGGAGTTCAACCTAGCTCTGAGTGGTCTGGCACTCGATATAGGTAGAGAATTTTCGGTAATGTGAGGTGCATGGCCTTTATGTCACGCGTGCTTCGAAGACTTGTCTCTGTAAGTGCGCGTGGCAGGCATTTCTGGCGTTCTCAAGAGCTGACCAGAGATGTTTTAATCTTAATAGATTAGAGGGTACCGGCATCGGGTGGCGGTGGTTGGACGCATTGAATTCAACTACCGCCCCGGCAACGGGCGGCGTGTGGTAAAGTCTCAGGACAAGTACGCACGTTAAACCCATACAGTTGTTGGTACGGATGCGACATGTCCAGTTTTTCCGAAAAGCCAGGTGAACATTTGCTTGGACGTGCTCCGTGAGCAAACAACTTTTGTTGAGTTTTGCTCATATTGAAACACCCATAGAGTCGAGTGCTGTTTACTTTCGGGCTCATACGCGTAAATCCACGATTCATCACCTGTCATGATGTCTTAGACGTGTTTTGAAGCACAGTGGTCATATTTTTTAGCAATCATTTCCACATCAGTCTTTTGATTGACAAATGTTTATTTAATATTGTAATGTATGCTATCCCCACTAATGTCTAAGGTTGTCTGAAGCTCACGATAGGTCACATGACGATCTTGCAATATTAGTTCGCGCACAGCATCAATTGTTTCCGGAACAACAACTGATTGTGGACGACCTTCACGAAATTCGTCTTAGAGTGAACTACGACTACGACTGAATTCACATTACAATCGATAAAGACTGGTCCTTGGTGCAGCTTCATTGCCAAAAATTGAATTAAGTTCATCCATGCACTGTTGCTGAGTTAATCCATGTCGAAAGTTGTAAAAAATAATCTCACGAAAATGTTCCCGATTTAATTCCATTTTTGGGCCGAGATGAATCTTTAAAGTTAATGTAAACAACACAAATTCCGCTCGTATGTCTAAAAGTTCTGAGCACGTATAACCTCAAAAATGTCCAACTTTACGATAGAGCTGTCTGTTGCCAGATTGCAGCACTAGCCTTGCCATATCCCGAAACATAAAATGCAACCGTCGTTTTAATATTTCATGGAGCAAATATGGGCATAAGTATTTTTTTTTCATGTTTTGACAATACCTGGTTATTATTGTCACGGTAGCCTAGCATGTAGTGTGTTGATTTATTAGCTCTGGGTTTTCTTTCTTAAAAGTAAGATATATGAAAAAATTGATATTTCTTTAGGCGACCATCTCTTAGCATATTAATTAGAGCATTTTCTTTAATTGTTTTCGATATCTTAGTCTAGTGGTTAATGTTTTAGCTTACTAGACAAGAGTTCAGGGTTTAAACTCCAGCTTAGACATTAAAAAAAAAGAAATATGAAAAACTATTTGCTTCGGCGACTACTTTTTAGCAGTTTTCTGGCAAAAGCTCTGAGAGTAACTGATTGCTATTATCAAGCTTCTCAAGTCTGTTGTTCAGAGTCGACGTTAAACTGTAGATCCCAGTAGTCATAGTAACTCTGAAAAAAGAGTTGTAATGGCTAATTATGTATGTATGTACTCGTATCTGGTTATTTGATTACATAAATACAATAAATTATTGCTGTTGCATATTTATCATTAAATTCATAATATATTTCTAAACTATACTTTGTTTGTATAATAAACAGATCCTCATATCACCGTATTAGCAACATTTTAATACATTTTAACGTAATTATTGTTGCCAGAGGCATTTAAATTTATTTGAATCAAAACATATCAAATCTATAATTGTAGCTGTTGTGTGACTGCTGCATTCATTTGCATTAGAAATTAGAAATAGAAAGAGAAAAACATATTCAGACATTTTACATTCTTGTAGAAAATTCAAAAAAGAATTCGTTGGCTTTACGAGTATTAAAAATAAATCTTTCAAAGAGTATTGCCTTCAGCGTTCAGTTTACGTTTTAAACTTGAAATGAAATTTCTTTAAGGCAACAACTGTTATTATTTAATAATCATATACAAAGAGTACATGCAACTGCCACAATACATACTACTTATAGAAAAAAAAATATATAAAAAAAACACACGAAGAATATTTCTTCTTAACAATTAAGACCATAAACGTCTTATAATTAACCAAAATATGTACAAAAAAAAACAAGTAAGCAAAGAAAACCCATTACCAAATAATTTAAAATTAAATCACAATAATTTTTTTCATTTTGTAATTGTCTGTCTTTTAACGTGTGAAGTTCATAAACACTACAAACAAACAACCTCATAAATATGAAAAAAAAGATTACCAAAAAAGTCATGTCATTGAACTTTTCCAAGTTTTAAATTTTTCCCAAAACACAAACTCCAAATTACATATTAAAACTGAAGAAAAACAATTAAAGATTACGAGTTTCTGCTATAAGTTTCGAGGTGTACGATTTGAGTGCTTTAAGCGAAAAACGGTGCAACAACCTAAATTTTTATGACCCAAGGAAATGAATACTCTTGCCAGCAAAGATACATACTCGTATGAATTTGAAAAAAAATTAGATTAAAAAGAAAAAAAAGTATCACTTAAATAATTTTAAGGGACACCAAAATATTAAAATAAATACACAACATAAACACGCGACTTAGCCAGATTCTAATTAACACACAGAATAAACAGTGTTGCTACAGTGAATAGCAGTCACTACAGTCATAATAGCATGCAAAAATTGTAACAATTGTAAGTTTTTTTGTACCGTACACATTTTTTTGTGGTTGACTGCTGACTAGGGATGAAACGATACAAGTAAATACTCGATACTTTTCTCCCGATACCAAGTACTATTGGTATCGATATTTTGTAACCAAGTACCAAGTAGGTATCGGAATAATATCGTGGTATCGAATAAAAAGTACACACTTAAATTCATGTTTTAAAATAGAAGTGTAGTATTGGAATACTGCAATGTATACATAAATACAATGTCGTTATAGTTTGATATATTGCTGGTCCGAGAAATTGTTAATGCTATTGAATCTGACAAACTGAGAAAATTTCAAAAATATATGAGTATTCGCCAGGGCAGTGCAAAGAAAATTATTTTGGATGTTAGAACACGTCATTTAGATATGTCAAAAATTGTGGCAGAACTGAATTGGTGACAGGCCACGAACTCGAAATGATTAAACAAATAGTTCTATTTTTAAAATTTTGTCACAAAAGAATCGTCAGGTCAACAATATGTAGCTTTATCGAAGTTTATATTTTTTTTATTATTAAGGCAGTTCATTGTGCTGATCTAGGAAAATATGTTATGGCAACGATGAAAAAAGAAGAAGTGCTTGTGAACGATTGATTGACACTTATTAATAATGTAATTGACAGAAAAACTTTCGCGGGAAGATTATTTCATAAACGAGCCATGCGGCTAAACGAATTCTCTCTATATTACATTGTGCTATTCACTCGACATTCAACTACGGAAAGATGTGCTCTGTGAGAGGTACGAGTTGTACGAAGGAATATACGATTATTTTAAATTAAGGTCAGAGCATTTCCCGTTGCAGTACCGATAGAAAAGTGAGAGTTTGGGTTCTAAAGCAGGATATAGTTGCAGCAGCTAGAAATTTTTTGTCTTGTAAACACCTTGAAAAATTATTATTTTTAGGAAGTACGTCTCAAAGCGATTTTGGTTTTTGTAGATCTTCTTGCTTCTACTTTTCTTATTTCTTATTTAAGGCCCATATGACACCTACTTTTTTTGTATTAATATTGATTTGGAGAACAGTTCAAATATAATATAATCAGAAAGTATAATGGATGTAAAGAATTCAACTAAGGTGTGCGTCACTATAAACTGTAACACATCAAAATTCAAATAAAAACTGACTGGAGTAAGCTAGAGTTAAAAATAAAACAGTTTTATTTTGCATTTTTATTACAGATTTATATTCTGTATTATTTTATTTAAAAATTAATTTAATTTTATAAAATTCTTTATTTTATTCATTATGCCATCCATAAGCAATGTTATAGTGTTTTCGGTGATTTTTTTGGTACCAGCTGTCCATTTATATCGAAAACTAGTAATGGTTTTGGGAACAGATGTACTCTTCTTTAGTTCTCTTTTGACCAGAGCCCAATATCTTTCAATAGGGCGCAGCTCTGGGCAGTTTGGTGGGTTAGCCTCTTTTGGGACAAAAATAACATTATTTTTATTATACCAGTCTATTGCGCTTTTACTGTAGTGACATGTTGCCAAATCTGGCCAGAAAAATGTTGATATGTTGTGCTGTCTTAGAAATGGGAGCAACCTCTTTTGAAGACACTCTTTGATATAAATATCTGAGTTTATTGATCCCAATGTAACAAACGATGCACTTCTGTTGCCGCAGCTACAAATAGCCTGCCAAACTAGGAACTTTTTGGGAAATTTTGATAGTTTTTTAGTTCGGAACTCTTCAGAAACATTGCTTTTACTATCCACTACATAAAACTCTTGGCCAGGAAGCTGCGCAAAGTCTGCAAAAACGTAAGTTTCATCATCCATTACACAACATTCGAACTTTTGAAAAAATTCTTTTTTGAGGAGTTTTGCTCTTTTTTTTGCTTCAATATTCTTCTTAGCATTTCTATCCGGAACTTTTTGGACTTTAAATGTTTTAAGGCCAGCTTTAGCTTTAACTCGGCGCAGAAAACTTTCCGAACATTGCACGCGCCGGGCCACTTCGCGACCAGAAATGTTTGGAAGAGCCAGCAAAAGCTTCTCAACCTTTTTGGCTTTCGCGTCGTTCGTTACCAGTTTTGCTTTACCTGTTCCAGGCTTTCTTTCAATTTTTAGGTCTTTGTTGAACTTTTTGACCACTCTGGAAACGCATTGCCTGGTCACGTGGACTTCCCTAGCAACTTTTGTATAACTCCAATATGGTTTTTTTGAATTATTTGAATAATTTTTGTATGCACTTGTCTTTGATTATCCATTGTGAACTAACTAACAAGTCAAATTTGACAAACTGATACATTTTAAAATCTGACACATTTTTCGAAGATATTGTGATTAAGAAAAATAATTTTGATTAAAGGTGAAAAAAGTTATTAAGAAAAATGGGTGTTACACTTTATAGTGACGCACACCTTATATTCGCATCAATACAGAATTGTCAAAATATTTACAAATGTTATCGATAAAAAAGAAGATTCTGTCAAAAACAATTTAAAATGTAACAGGCGCAATCTTACCTTTAATATTTTAGTATTATTGTGTTATGTTATTGTTACTATTACATTAGAAGAGATCTTGTTGTTATTCATCTTATTTATTTTTTTACCAATGTTAATATTGTTTATGATATGTTTTTGCCTTGACTGTAAAATAAGTTTTTACTTTATACTAAATTTTACTTTTGTAAACGTAGCAACGTTTGAATTTTGAGTTTTGTTATATTTTTTGAAATGAAAATTTTATTATTCATTCATTGACAAACAATCGAACAGGATATACATAACTATATAATTTTTTAAAAAATAATCTTAAAATAAATTTAAAAAAACAACAAATTAAAAACGTTTAAATAATTTATTTAATAATATAAAATAAAATAAATATTGTGGTCAACTTGGACATTCTGTGTCTGGTTTTCGACCCATTATTTAATAAGCTGAAGTCTCATCCTCTACAAAAATAATTTACATTGAAATTGACACTTAGAATATAAAAAACTACAATGCTGCTAACTTTTTAGTGTTATACTCAAATAAAGCGATTTTGCGCTATTTTGGTCTTAAATGTAGCGTTTTTTGTACAAAATAAATAGGATCAACATTGAAATAAGTTTAAATACAACAACAAAAATAAATATTTTATTTACATTTCTTATATTCCACTCTCTCTAGCATTTGCTGTTTCTTTCTATCAATTCTATAACAATTCAATACAAAAAAAAAAAAAATGTAGTGTCATACGGGCTTAAAGGATAGAAATATATAAAAAAAACAACAAAATTGGGAGTATGTAAATATGCTTGTACAAATACAAGAATATAGAAAACATCTTATATAAAACTGACTGTTTTAAAATTGGAATTACTTAACAATGCAAGTACTTATCGATACAAGTAGATATTGATACTTTTTATTCGATACCAAGTAAGTATCGATACTTTAGTTGCGATACGCTTTCGAGTAAAAGTATCGATAACTTTTGTAGTCGCCGTGGTCTAGTGGTTATTGTGTTGGCTTACTAAGACATGGGCCCTGGGTTCGACTCCAGGATCTGACATCTTCAAAAACAAAGAAATATGAAAAAAATATTTCTTTCGGCGACTACCTCTCAGCAGTCTTCTGGCAAAAGCTCTGAGAGTAATTAATTGCCATGAACAAGCTTCTCAAGTCTGTCGTTCGGAGTCGACATTAAACTGTAGGTCAAGGTACTCATGGATAAAAATTTACACACACAACATGAGTGCTGCGAGAGGCTAGGCCGTAATCCTGACACAGGGTTGTAAAGGCCGATAACTTGCTGATATCGTTTCATCCCTACTAATGACTGATGAAATTTTGTGTTCACACTTTCGATCAAGAGAAATTTGAGCAAAACTGCCAGTCATATTCTATAGCGTGTACCGCACTTAATATGTATGTATGTATGTTTCTATGCAAATACTCGTTTATAAAATGTTGTGGTTTCCTATTATGGTCCCAATCAACTGTACAGATAATTAAGAATATGACACAAATGGAGTGCTATTTTGTTAGCTCATGCTATTAGTGTAAAATGTACGGTAAAAGTTAATAAAAATTAAAGCCGTTACGAGAATAATTTAAAGAAGAATAATAAAAACTACTTAAAAAAGTCAAACAAAACAAAATAAATTTAAAAATAATTGAAAAAAAAAAACAAAAATAAAATAAAAAGAAGAAAAAACTGGAAATATCATGGCGTTTAAATTATGAAACCAAAAAAAAAAAAAATTCATAAAAACAAAAATTAAATTTAAACACAATAAAAATATTCTTTCTTTTTTCATATTTAATTAAAAAATAAAATGCCACATTTATAAAATTATTTATTCTGACTGTATTTTAAATGACTTTTTGTTTTTGTTGCTTCGCCTTAAAACTGTCAACAGCGTGTTGCTATTAAGACTAATTGTGTCCATCAGTATATGCATGAATACGAGTATGTTGCAACTGCAATTGCAGTTCATGCATAAAACAAGTGTTAATTTCCGGTTGTAAATAAAGTTTTTATTCCCGGTCATCATGGCAATGCTAGTGGATTTTATTGCACTGTTGAAATTGGCATTATATTCACTGTGGTCTTCTATTCGGTTTCCATTTAATTGTGGTATGAATTGTTTTTAATTTTATTTTCTGTGGTAACGGTGTGCAACCTGTGATACACCAACCAACTGCGTTATGATTTTGCTTTAAATAAAATTTAAGAAAAACTTTAGAAATTAGTACCCCGTACGGCATTCGCAAAATAGGAAAGTGAAATATATATGTTGTTTGCCGTAATGATTATGCAGTTGTAGTCGCCGTGCTCTAGTGGTTAGTGTGTTGGCTTACTAAGACAAGAGTTCCGAGTTCAAACTCCAGGTTTCTTACAAAGGACTATTAATATATTTCTTTGTTTGTGGCGACTACCTCTCAGCAGTTCACTGGCAAAAGTTCTAAGAGTAACTAATTGCCATGAATCTGCTTCACACGTCTGACGTATAGCGAAGTCGGCACTTCTATTACTTATTATGAAAAACAAATGCGATTATCGTCAAAACATGTTACTAAAACGAGCTATACAAAATTTTGTTATACACGTAGGCTCTCATTTGGATGATTTTTATTTTTTCCATTCATAGATCCTGCTATTTATAACAAAGTTGAGGTACAAAAGAACATAAAGAAGCAGCGTTGAATGTTGAACAATTTAGCACTGCAGAATTGCTTGTTATTCAACATGATAAAAAATAAACATGATCAGCCATAATTTAATCACTCCATATACGTACATCACATATTGCTGACATACAGACCGATTAAGCAAACCAGAGAGCTAGCATACAGTTTATTTTTAATGATTTTTTTTCTGCCACTTAATAACCTGAAAATCGTTTCTGAAATTGTAAACTATTGCCAACTAAATATATAATAATTGAAAAGTACCTCTAATGCATTTGTTGGCAATTTAATTTAGGTTTTTACCCTTACATTATATCGTCGGTTGACAGGTAAAACTCACTAAGTGCTATGTTATATGACTACAGTTAGTGAGTTTTACTTGTCAACCGACGATATATCGAAGTTTGGAAAAATGGAATAATCGAAGGTGTCAAATAAAATATAATCGCTTGTATGTCTCGGACAACGATACATACATACATACATACATAATTGACCATTACAACCCTGTGTCAGGGTTACGGCCTAGCTTTTCGCAGCACTCATGTTGTGTGTGTTATTTTTATCCATGAGTAACGGGACCTACAGTTTATTAAAGTCGACTCCGAAGAACAAATATTTCTTTCGGCGACCACCTCTTAGCAGTCTTCTGGCAAAAGCTCTGAGAGTAACTGATTACCATGAACAAGCTTCTTAAATCTGTCGCAGAAACAGCAAAACCGTGTTTTATCCATTACTAATAATTTCGGAGGTGCTTGGAAAATAGTACATTTACCTCAGAATTAAATCCAGTAGATATGATTTCAAATCTTACTCAAAATCTAGCTCGTTTACATTATATTTTATGAACTTTAAGCAACAGCAAAGGACAAAATGAAGAACAAAAATTTGCGGTATTTCAAGGTTTTATAATAAAAAAATAAGAGGTCCCTCCCCCCTCCTCTAAGAAGTCTATCTGTAAGAAGTCGCCCACTGACATTACATCTTATCCACCTTTGGCTTTGGCATCAAACGAATGATCAGGAGAAATCGCCACCTACTGGAAAGTAATGTATTACGTAACTAAGCAGGGACCGTAACCTACCAACTTAGCAAAGATCCTCACCACTTCACAATACACAATTACCATCGACAGATGGGGCAATTGATGTAGATCATTTCAAGGGTGAAAATATAACCCAGGCTTTAAGTGATCAGCTTGACAGCAACTTGACTAATTGACATAGAATGAAAAAAAAATCTATCAATCTATCTTCCATTCCAATACAATGCAGAACATGCGTATCCGTGTAGTATTTTTTTATTTTTGAAATAAATTTAAATTTTTAAAATAAATTTTTTTTGTGTTGCAAACATAATCCCCCTAACAATCATTAAATTTGTTTACAGAAGCAAGTGCAAGGTCATTTATAAAATGTATTCAAATCGTAAACAACTATTAAAAATTTATTTAATTATGGAATTAAAAAAATTAAATCATGTGAGCGATATAATGAAATTAATTTAATAATTTTCTCTTTATTTAGTTTTTTATCCATTATGAAAAATTTTTAAATTTTTGTGTACGCGCTATGTATGTATTTTAAAAATGAAGCCAATCTAGTGTTGCCGTGTTGCTAATACTATAAAAATCCTGAAGAGAACACTTTCTTTAACTTAAAAAAAAACAAGAAATATATGTTTTATTACCATTTTTTATATTTGCTATTCTTGTTTTTTTAAACCATAAAAGCTTTATTTTTATTTAAAAACTAACGCATAAGTTTATAAAAACTCATCCTTGGTAACACTGTTTCTTTATTTGTCATTTTACTTGCAGCAAGTGCCAAAAATTACTTGCACTCAAAAATCTCTTGCAAGTTGAGCTGCAAGTTCGAAAAGTTCGAGTGTATTAGTGAAAAAGTGTGAGTGTATTGGGTTTTTCGCACTTGCACTTGCAGGTGTAATTAGTATGTAATTATGGCAATGAAAAGGTAATATTGCTTGCTTGTCATTAAATCAATAATAAATATTTTAATGCCAGTGGACTCTAAATTTGTTACCACTTTGATTAAAGGTGGTTCATACCTGTTTCATTTATTCAATATATGTATAAATTAAAAAAAATAAAAATTTCTGCAATATTTTAAATATTTATATTTATAATCACAACTATCATGTCAGTTATAATTATTTGATATATATCGTATGATATTTACAAGTGATAATATGAAGAGTTTTAATTGGAAAATATTTTGTAAAATTGCATAAATGTGTGCACATGTGTGGCAGATAAAAACAAACCCCTGGCGCATTAACTAACAAACGAATTCTATAATTTAATATCGCAACAATGCAGGCGATTAGTTTCCCCTTTTGTTTGAAAGTCAAGACAATTTCAATACAATTGACACCGACGTGATGCTGTGCTGCACGCTCATTAGTATTATAATGAATGTGTCAGAAATTTTGTATTACAATATAATGCTAAACATTGCTGATCAAAAAGAGAATGTCATATATCATTGCTGTAAAGCTTTAGCGCCTACATGCCCAGCCATGGTATATACTATGTACGAATACGTATGTTACTTGTGGCGAATGCTTTGCTGTTATTGTCGGTTTATTAATGGTCTGCATTATTAGATGGCCAATAATCATGCAAATGACAAATTATTATAAACACAAAGTAACACAAACACACATTCACTCAAATTATTCAAAACTATTGCAACAAACACACTTGATGCTAATCAACCGCATATATTTGCCACACTTGCCACACACTCACAGCGATAAAACGAGTGTATGTCAATAAAAACAAGTTTCAAACATGTTGTAATCGCTTCATAATGTTTATGCCACATATAGTGGCTAAATTGATGTAGAGGACATCATCACACTGACCCATTTGCAAAGAGTATATCGTATGAGAAACAACAACTTTCAACATGCCACAAATTGTTAATGATCATTTCTCAAAAGAGAATCACTATCGTTGTGGGTTAAAAATAATAAATTTACGACTCTGTAAACCACTTTAGCCATTCTAAAACTATTGGCTACAACATCATTTCCATGATAAGCCTCCGCTCACTACTGCTTCAATACGGAAAAGACTGAATAAAATAGACTTTGGTGGAATTTCCATTTGTTTGTTCAATAATTGCACGCGCTGCTGCCTTTTCTTAAATCCTTCAGTTTTGATCTGTTTGATCGTGATGAGCATGATCATTATGCGATACAATATCTTTTCTTTATCTTGATTATTGTTACAATAACAACAAGAACAGTAACAACAAAGATATTTACAATAAAACATTTTCCTTTAAAATAAATCATATTTTTTTATTGTCTTTTTCTTCTGCTCTTCATTGTATTACTTATTTTTGATTTAATGGTGACGATGTTTAATGATTACAAAACATCATGTTTTTCTTAACGAAGACTGCATCTTTGACACCACATTGTGTTAAAAATTGATTTTATTTTAAATTCGTTTGATTCGGCATACAAAAACTAACAACAACAAAAAAAAAAAGAAAAAAGGAGAAATAAAGAAAAATGAATGTGTCCCTATAAAATAAAAAAAAATTATATAAAACATTTCTATTTAAAATAGAATTGAGAGCGCCAGAGAAGATTAAATGGGAATTATGTAAAAAACAATCCAATTTTTCTGATAGGCCTTAGAGTAGGGATGGGCACGAAAACAACACCGATGTTTTTACCGATACGATACATCGTGAACATACTGTGGTGAAATCAATGTGAAATCAAAGTGTAGCTTCTTTTAAAACCATTACTAAAAATTACAAGCACCGCTATTCGAAAAGCACACAATCCACAATATTGCCGCTGCAAAAAACTTTGAATTTAAAGCTTGCACTTTAAAAAATTTTGATTAATTTCTAAGTACTTGGTTTTTAGCTGGTCACGTAGTTAGAAACGTTCAGGTTTTCTTTAATTAATTGACTTTTTTTATTATGAGTCATAAATTTAAAATTCAGTAGATCGTATTTAAATAACCTTAATACGTTTTAGTTTTCAAAACTGGAAAAAATAAGTGATGCACTCCATAAATAAGGGAGGGTTTTCACAGGCGTATCAATGTGGGCTGTCGCACAAAGATCACTTCTAAAATTAAACAAAAAAAGTTTGCAACCCCAGCCAGGAAGCCCAGTGCTAGAAAAACTCCTCAAGTTGAAGATAAAATTATTTTCAACATCAGTAAATGTAACCAATTTTTAATTTCACATAAAATTGGGATAAAACTGGGCAACAAATGAGAAAAGAAATTTTTGCAGGCACAATAACAATGCGTTTATAAGCATTTTGGCGATCGTTGAAGTATTCTACAAAAGAAACTACATGTCTCAAAAAAATATTAAAAAACACTGAAGCTTTGCAAGCAAAATACTCAACAAAGATATATGTTGTCTGAAATAGAATTCTCACAAGCAACGAATTTAAGAATATATTGTTTTCACCTGACGAAAAATCTTACGTAAAATGTTCCTCAGTAAAATCCTTAAGACTTTAGGTATTTTGTTAAAACAGTGGTGGTGTATTATAACTTGTGATGATATTTCGTGGTGTGGTGGGAACCCATACTTAGAATAACTTAAAGGCAATTCTAAAAAGGAATCAAGCGAACAACAGTCCAAAAAGTCTAAAAAGTCTAAGACAATATATTCAAATGATGCAGCAAACCTAGAGAAACATGTCTCTGTAAACATGCCAGCATTTAATACAAAATTTGACAGAGAAGACAAACACTAACCAATATTTTCAAAAATAATATATGTAAGAGAATATCCTATTAGAGGATATGTCAATTTTTGTTTACTTTTGTGGAAAAAATTTTAAGTTTGGTGAAAACATTTGTGTCGTTTCTAATTATAAGACCAACATAAAAGTGTTATATTTTGTTTAAAGTAAATTTTTTTCAAAATGTTATCTCAGCTGTAAATATTTTTATTATAAATTCAATAATGATTTAATACTTTACAATTTATTGTATAGTGGTTAAATTTTAAGGGCCGATATTGATATTGAATAAAACACAAAAAAATATTTACGAAATTATTGTCATTTCATTTTATTATGATTATTTGGTATGGTTCAATTATATATGAAACAAAATATCGACTTCGGTGGCACACTTTCATCCGAGGTCCAAATTGTCGATGACGCTGAGGAATAACTGAGGTTCTATGCCGTGAATGTCCCGAACTATCTCATCGTTTGGCTCTCGAATTGTTGCTGGCTTATCGACGTACAACTTTTAGCTTTGTGGTAAGTGGCACCGTCCTGTTGAAACCACATATCCTTCACATAATAATGTTCATCAAAGATGAGCGTGAGAGGTGCAATTGTTTGTCACGACGATGAGTTGAGCTTGACGGCTCTTCAGCAACACTATCGCTAACAGCAGCAATATGGTGTTTTCACATCTTCTACAAACCCGGTTTGCTCAAATTTTTGCACGGTTCTTCCGATTTAAACGCCCATTTTCATAATAAACCTGAATAACTTTAACGCGTTGCTCGATTGTGTATCTTTCCATGGTTCAAATTGAGTTAGTCTGGAATTGATGAATGCCAAATGAAAAACAGAAAAAACTTGAACGTTTAGGTGTGGTTCACATTCAACATCGACCCTTAAAATTTAACCACCCAATATATGTAAATTTAAAATAATAAACATTTTGTTTTACCCATAAAAATGTTAATCATGCAAAAAGAATTATAAAATTTTTTTATAAGTCCCAACACTTTTTGTCTAAAGGTTTGTAAAAATAATATTTTATTAACCCTTTTTGCCTGCAATATACATCTTTGCTGTGTCAAAACTGATGAAGCGATGAAGGAAATTGTGATATTGTGATACTCCTTTTAATCCTTTTGATTTTTTTAAGCTTTTTCAAATATTATTTTCTTTTTTATGTAAAAAAGGAAACACTTAAGGGCAACAGTTTCTTGTTTTTTTAGAAAGGAAATTTGTTGGATATTTTGTGTTACCTTTAGTGGAATTGAATGCGCCACAAATTATTTCCCGCCAAGTTAAATAAAACACCGTGTCGTTCAATTTAAAATATATAAGTTTAATAAAATTAATTCTAGTACAAATTACGCTTGTTCATTGAACGGTTAGTATAGGAATGAAAAATATATACATATTAGATATTTAAGCGCCAAAAAATATTACTTTGGAAATTCTAATACAGAGTTGATTACATTTGGGTTGAGTCAGGGTACGTATATATTCAACAAAATTAACCCGCGTTTTTTACTTCTTTTTTGAAATTTCTTTAATTCTTCTTTTTTCGATGTAATTATTGCCATGCTAGCTAGCATATGTCTGTGCATTAGAGTTTGTAATTGTTTTACACAATAATTTTAAATTTTTTTAAACGTTACTAAACACTTGTTACACATGTTTGAGCATTATGGAAAAGCAGCAGGTTGTTCTTGTGTTGCATAAATTAAATTGATTTAACAGGCGTGACAGCAAAATATGCTGCATGTACTTGTCTCACACGAATACCTGTTTGGAATTACCAAAATATTAAAAAAAAACATAATAATTACACAGTGCAACAGCGAAAAAAATGCACGGAATCGACAGTATAGGTTCGATTGTTCTACCAAAGGTTAGTAAAACCCTTTACTCGGTTTGGTCAGATTGACTACTAATTTTTTTATGGACCTCAAAAGATTTTGAAAATCAATGCATCACTCAAAAAGCGGTGTCCTCAGTTTTTAACCAAGAGGCAGCTCAAACTTAAAGATATTGCTGTTTTTTATTGAGACCAATACTAAGTGGTAAACCCCTACTGTGCATTGTATTGAAATATTTGGAAAGGAAAGTATATTTTTTTTCTTATATAACTTTTAAACGACTTAGGAATGAGACAAATTGCTGTGAATTGATCATTCAAAGGCCAGTGTTATACCTTTACCTTTTGAATTATAAAAGCAATTGTCTCATCGTTGCATGTTGATTGTGTGGCGAATGCCTTCACTAGGTGGGTTAGCTGTCATCTGCTATTTCCTAATAGATGGCACTTGTCTCTCGATCATTGGTATTTGTTGTCGATGGTTAAGGTGAATTAGAGTGAGATGTCAGGGAGCGGTTTCTTTGTTGATAGACTTATGGAGGGGTGGGTGGGGGGGGACCTCTTATTTTTTTTAATTATAATTTCAAAAAAACCGTATACTAAATCACCTTTGCTGGGATTTGAATCTAGGCCGTTTAAGTTTTTTGAGCTTTCAGATGATAATGATGATGATATGTCTACTGACCTTTCTGATGAAAACTCAAAGTCAAAAATGTTTTAAATATGCCCAATTAATACAACATTAATACGTTTGATTTAAAAAATAATGAAAAACAACATTTTTATTGTACAAATTGGTCTTTATAAGCTATTTCCGATGCCTAGATGAATTTAAAATTGTTCAGATTTATCAAGGCTACAATATCTAATATATAAAAATTAATGTTCATTTTGATGTCACCACTAACCGCGGAAACGGATCGATCGATCGGCCCATTGGTTCCGGAGATATGGCATTTAGATTTTCCTATATATTCTTCCCATACAAATTCAGTGTAAAATGTTTTCATTTTATGCTTAAATTATATCTTGAGAGCTCTTAAAGCTAAATTTTCTAAATTTCGTCTGAACGACTTCATAGTCAAAGAAAATCATCAATCAGAAAGTAGGCGTGGTACTTCTCATGTAAGTTAAATATTAATTTCTTTATATCTTGAGAACTGTTAAAGCTGAAGTTTCTGAGTTTGGTGCAATTGATTTCGTAGCCATTAAAAATCATCAGTCGAAAAATGTGTACAAATGCTAGCGGCGAAGAACGCCGGTTTAGGCTAGTATTGTCATATATTTTTAGTGAAAAATTACGAGTCCCTGTAACTTATGCTGAAAAAAAGTAAAAAAAGAAATAATTTTCTCTTACATTATTGCAAAAAAATGCAATTTCTTCCATGCATTTTTCCAAGTCTTCATTTGTCGCATAGTGTTATTAATTAATTTTTTTTAACAAATGAAAATATTTAAAAATGATAGTCTTTGATGTACTACAAGTAGCTGATGCTTAGCTTGTTAGCATATTAATCAAGCAGGTATCATGTAGTTTGAGTGTTAATTTTTATATTTATAACTTTTAATAAGTCCAAGTATTAAATGGAATTAAAATTTCTACAAGTTTGGTAAACGGTACTGCATAATAGGGTACAGGTCTAGCCAAACCAACCACAGAATCGCTTGTGATTATTTTATAGAATCCAGTTACGCACAATAACTAGTTTCTATTACTAAAACCTAGTTTGTTGTACCAGCATTTGACAATTTTATATGCGTCATAAATGAGAGCTAAGCGCGCGTAAGGCAGCTTGCCACTGTTGACAACACAACCAACGTTTGATGCATAGCCGAACCCACAAATATTAAATTTCCGAGTGAAAGACAAACACTTTTTTACAATACGAGTACTTATTTATTCAAAGTTTAACCTTTGACCTTTAATTTAATTACTAAATTTGCATTCAACCTCTAACAAAATATTAAAATTTATAATTTTTCAATTGTAAACTTTCTTTTTTTTTCTTTTTGCCAATAATTTTCACATAATTTGACTTCAATTCACCTCACCATTAAGCGCTAACAGCGGCAGCAACACAACTACTATTCGCACAAGGTAACCCATAACGTTGAGATAGCAAAACATCGTTTGAAATAAAAAGTGGTTGAACAAAGACAAAAAAAAAAAAAAACAAATATGATGAATTATTATCTAAATTATAAAGAAACAAAACAAAAAAAAAAAAAAAGTGAATAAATACAGATGACTTTAGTGTTGTTGTATAAAGGAAAGTAAAAAGTGAGTACTTTGGCATGTCAATTTAATGGCAAAAGAAGAAAAAAAAAATGCTCAATTGATGTCATTCATTGTGGTTGATTTTCTATTTTAATGGCAGAAAATCGTATATAAATAAAACACAATAAACTTCAAGGCCCTGCATTTAATGCATAAGTACTCGTATTTGTGTGATTCAGACCTCCCAGATACTATCTCTCTCCCTAATCACCTCTGATTGCATTAACTCATTATGCAGTTTCTCCACTATTTTATGTACTCTTCTTTTTATTCTTCTTTTTTTTTTCTTCATGTCGTGTCATTTCGTTTGAATACATGATATCAACACCTCATAAATCAGCAAACACGAAAAAAAATACTGTTATTTGAGCTTATGAATGGCGGTTAATGCTACAAATGTTGCATATATGTATCTGCATACGAATGTCTGGAAATGAAGCAGCATTAAATGAAGCAAATGAAATAAAAATGCAAAACCCCTAAATTGATTATTTACAAGGTTTTTGATTCGATATCCGTTTTTTTTTTTTTTGGCAAAAAATTATTATTATTATCTGGTTTGGACCCAGCACAAATGCAAGACACTGCGACCTATAAGATCTATTGTGACCCTTTGAGTCTACTGTTTGTTTAACAGACCAACTGCCTTCCTTACGAACACCAGCAGGTCCGAAACTTTAGTGGTGGATATATCCGTCAGTGAGACCATATGTCTCCCTAAATACATCCATCTGAATCTATCAAGAGCCACACATTCACACAATATATGCTCTGCTGTCTCTGATGCTTGTGAGCATAGTCTACAAACATCTACATTTGTGATCGCCATTCTCATCAAATGCGCTCTCACACTACAGTGACCCGTAAGAAAATCCGTTTGGATTTTGAGGTCTGGCCTTCTATACTTTAGAACATCAGACTCACCCCCAAATCGCGGACGAATCACAGCCTTGGCGTGCCTAAGACCCGACTGGGCATTCCAATGTTCCAAACATTTGCCAGTTTCCTATTCACTAATTTGACTGAGAATAGTAGAAAGCGGTGCTGCACAGCAGGGCTCCGGACCAATATAATGCGTCGCAGATCCCCTCCTAGCTAATGCATCCGCTTCCTCGTTCCCGCTTATACCACAGTGTCCAGGTACCCAGAACAGCTGCACCCTGTTTCTAAGCGATAATTTTTGCAACGTGTCGTAGCAATGTTTGACAAGTCTAGATGTCATACGATGAGAGTCAAGCGCCTTTAAGGCAGCCTGACTATCTGAAAATATATTAATTGTCTTGCCCTTGAGCCCGATATCCAGGTTAATCTCAGCACATGCGGTTATGGCCGGGATTTCAGCCTGAAAAACACTCAATGACTTCCCTAGTGGAATTGACAGTTTTCGATTGGGTCCATAGACGCCAGCCCCTACTCCACTGTTCATTTTGGAACCATCAGTATACCAGTTGAGATCAGACTCACTCCGAGCCAAACACCCAGTAGACCAACATTCCCGGTCCGGTACCTCCACCTTAAATCTCTTACCAAAGCAAAGTTCCAAAGGCATGGTATCCAAGACCGAAATTGGATTCCTGACCACCTTGTGAAGAATGGCCAGGTTCCTTGACTCATTTCGAGGTGTTCTTACGAACACTTTTGCCGCCGAACACGCGGCCACCCTCATCACATAAATATGAAGTGGTGTTAATCCAATCAGGGCCTCTAAAGCCATAGGGACGAGCTGATAATCCTGCCTCTAAGCATGGAGCCGATCCAAGCTATAATTGGCCTTTCCACCCCTTTCCGTTCCAAAGAACTAGTAATGGAGTCAAAGCTTGTGTTGTCAAAAGCACCTTCTATATCCGAGAAAGAACAAAGAGCAACTTCCTTGTCAGAAAATGCTTTCTCAATACTCCCAAGGAGAGACAAAATTGCACCCTCAGTCGATCCGCCCTTCACATACGCGAACTGACTCGGCTGCAGGGGACGTTCCACAAGACACGTCTCCCTTATATAAACATCCACCAGCCTCTCCATTGTCTTCAGAAGAAAGGATGGGCCACTGTTGGACATGTTCTCATTGCCCCGGTTACACCAAGGCAGGCAAGCCGTTGTATCTTGCCCAATTTTCTTATGGTGGTAGACTCCTCAGTCTTTCTCCACCAAACTATTGCCGCATAAGTGATTATGGTCCGAACAATGGCGGTATAAATCCACAGTGTCATTCTTGGCGATAGACCCCAAGTCTTACCGAAAGAAGAGCGACATGCCCAAAGTGCCCTTGTCTCCTTAGCCTGGACAGCAGAAATGTGCGAGTACCAGGTAAGTCTTCTATCCAGAATGACACCTAGATACTTAACCTCCTTAGAAAACATAATAGTGGTACCCCTAAAAGAAATACAGTCGCACGTCAGCTTATATCTCTTCGTAAAAGGTACAACAACCGTCTTTGAAGGATTCACTGAGAGTCCTTCTTGAGAGCACCAATTCGACACATCCCTCAGAGCATCAGCCATAAGGTCACACAATGTACTCTCAAATTTCCCACGGGCCGTTATAACAAGGTCATCAGCATAACTAATTACGCTGATTCCTTTTTGAGCCAACATGGTAAGCAAGTCATCAACTACAAGCGTCCACAACAATGGGGATAGGACTCCACCCTGAGGGCATCCCTTCGACGCCATCACGGTCAATTCCTCTCCATCAAGGGACGAGCTGATAATCCTGCCTCTAAGCATGGAGCCGATCCAAGCTATAATTGGCCTTTCCACCCCTTTCCGTTCCAAAGAACTAGTAATGGAGTCAAAGCTTGTGTTGTCAAAAGCACCTTCTATATCCGAGAAAGAACAAAGAGCAACTTCCTTGTCAGAAAATGCTTTCTCAATACTCCCAAGGAGAGACAAAATTGCACCCTCAGTCGATCCGCCCTTCACATACGCGAACTGACTCGGCTGCAGGGGACGTTCCACAAGACACGTCTCCCTTATATAAACATCCACCAGCCTCTCCATTGTCTTCAGAAGAAAGGATGAGAGACTTATGGGTCTATACGACTTTGGAAGATCACTAGGCCTACCTGCCTTCGGTATAAATATAACCGCAACCTCCCGCCAGGCTCGTGGTATATAACCAAAACCGAAGCTGGCCTTAAAAATTACAAGAAGTTTAGACACTATTATGTCAGAACTTCTTTGTAGGAGAGCCAGAAAAATTCCATCTCTGCCCGGAGCCTTATAGGGTTTAAAGGAGCCAATAGCCCACAAAACCCTGTTCGAAGTGAATATTCTATTCGCGGGACTTTTGACCCTTCTGGTAACACGTACAGGTGCGGGCATATCCCAGCACTCGCGTACAGGTGCCACCTCTCGGGAACCAGGAAAATGCGTTCCCATCAAGAGATCCAAAATTTGCCTTCTAGACTGAGTGTACCCTCCGGTACCTGTACTAAGGGACCCTATACCATTAAAAAGATCTATGGTGAGAGACTTTTGACCTTCTAATGTCCTTATTGTACTCAGTGAGACTAACCCTAAAAATCTGCCAATCTCCTGTGCGCTTGGCCCTATTAAAGTTCGTCCTTACGGTTTTCCTCAGCTTTGACAAAGTGTCATTCCACCAAGGCACCTTACGAACAATAGGATGGTCACTATGATGCACACTATTGTCCAAAGAGGATTTTAATGTCGACTGTAGCTGATTTGCCGCCAGATCCAGTTCATCAACAGACCCTATAGAATATTTACCCACATTTTCTCTGAAGCAGGTCCAATTTACCTTCCTAGAGACTATTGGCCTATCATCGGTCCTAGCAACGCTAACCAGATCAAATCTAATGTGCGTATGATCGGATAAGGATACTTCGTCTGACACATGCCAATTCCTTACAAGATTAGACGTGAATGTATCACACAATGTAATATCCAATACCTCCGACCTTATGGCGTTAACAAATGTAGGTCTGCTGCCCCTATTGGCCACAGCCACATTATTGCTAACCAGAAAGTTGAGTAGGTAATCACCCCTATCGTTGTCGTCCGTGCTGCCCCATACCATATGATGAGCATTCGCATCACATCCAATTACGAAATGGTTTCATCTTCTCCCGACAGTACCTGATGAAATTTTGGACTTCCAAGGGTGGTACACATTCAATATCCCCTGGGAAATAAGCAGAGGCGCACATTACCTCCCTTATACCAACATCAGTAATAAGTTTGACGCTTACAGCCACCAGGTCCCTAGTAATGAACTCTGTAATGGGAAAGAAGGTGAATTTGGAATTTACAAAAATAGCGGCCCGGGGCCTCTCCCCAGCCGCATACACCAACTTACAAGTCCTATTTTGAAGTTCTCTGACTCTGTCATTAATAGCCCAGGGCTCCTGTATGAGCCCTAGACTAATATCGTCAGTGGCAAATCTGCGGCTAAAAATGCTCGACGCACCTTTGGCCTTATGCAGATTTGCCTGGAGTACTTTGAAAGTACCTTCCATCATTTGCGCTCATTGGAAGGCGCGTCTGATGCAACTTTTCTCCCTAGATGGTAAAGATCACACTTCTATATGAGTTTCCAGATAGCAGGACTGTACTAAGTGAAAACCAAAGTTAACCCTTAGTAGAGTCCCCTGAATACTCATATAGCAAACCGCAAGCGTTGCTTACTTTAGCCATGGTCAAGAGTTTGCCTGAGTGGAAACGCAATTCCCACACAAATGTAGGACACGCGAATCTCACCCAGATCCGCACCGACCATGTTACCAGTGGCCGCCACGTGGAGGCAGTAAGTCTTCTTGTGCAGTTGTTCATAAGGATCGTCTATTGACTTTGCCTTATGGGTCCACACCTGACCACCTGGCAAAAAATTTGTAAAAACTTTTAAAGGAGAGCATTTGAGAATTTGAGGGATTTCTACAGCATGAAAAAACGGATTAGAATTTGTTTATTTGTATGGCCCTGAAAATTTTGAAATTAAATTGTTTCTTGGACACCATGCTATGGAAAACACACTACGAGTTAAAACTGCGTGAAACGTCGTGAATTTTTACAAGTACTCCAACTACGATACCGGTAAAAACACTGCAACTCTGACTCCACAACCCTACTACTTAGCGATGAATCCAGATTTGAATTGTGCGGATGATACTGATGATAAAGTTGTTCGTACCAAAAAAGGGCCATTTATAAAAGTTGCTTAAACTTTTAAATTTGCAGTGACTTCAATAATCTGGCGAAGGATCTTCGGCAAATGTTTGGGTGTGTTGTGTTTTATAGGAAACTCCATAAATGATGCAAAGGCACATGGGATATTCCAAGTCAAATCAACCAATGGGTTTAACTTACCCCCTCCGAATTTTTTGTTTTTTTGTAGAAACATAGTATATCTTAGAACTAAATTAAATACAAAGTTTGGGGCCACTGACACTTCTGGATCCGGAAATATGAGGTCTTGAAAATCTAAAAAAGATACAAAAATGCACACAGTTAAACTTACTTAATTGTAATTTTCTTAAAAAGTATTATAGGTATGCATTTCGCAAAAGTCGCGTTTGAAAGAGTATTAAATTACCTTTGATTTAATATGCAACATGATTTTTTCTTTGAAAAAGTCAAAGGTCAATTTCTTTACTTATAAGTCGGAAGCCTATATCTCCGAAAGCGACCTTCTTAAAAATTTGAAAAAAAAAATTATACCAAAGATAGTTTCGTTCTCTACAGTTGTGAAAAATTTCAGAGTGGAGGTCTTTTTGGATCAAGAAATAAAAACCAAATCGCAAAAGAATCAGTTTAAAACTAATCTAATAGTGGTGGGATGGTATACGACTTTTCGATTAGCTAGAACCGCTTATTTTGTAAGTTTCTACAAAAGTACATAAGTAAAAAATAAGGGATGTGGGATGGGGGAAAATGGCTCTTCATCGGGGTCAAAGGCTGGGTTGAAGGAGTAAAATTCCTCAAAAAGCTCCACAACTGCCCTGGAGTAGCCCCTAGACGGATAAAATGTAAGACCGACCCTCACTAATATTTTATCTCAAACTTTTTTTTCGAACATACCTACCCCCTATATCCACTCCCTAGAGTGGTAGGAGCAAATTTTATAAACTTTGTACTGGAGCCCCCTTAGGGAGTGGTGATAGGGGTAGGTATATTATATTAACCACCCATAAAAGAACTTTCTAAAGCATGTACTGGTGTATAAATCCGCTGAGCGATTCTGAAGTAATAACAAATATGGGGTCAACTTTTGTATATCTAAATATACAAAATGGAATGTGTGTTTGTTTATTTGTTGTTTGTTTGTTTGTTTTACCTTATAGGAGAAAAAACCTCAGGACCGATCTTCCTAAAATTTTCACAGCATTTAAATGGGACTCTGGTATGATTAATAAGGTACTTTTTTCGACCACGCCCACTTTTACGCCCACTTTTTAAAAATTATGTAATTGCTCCCATATAGTTTTTAACAGATTTACTTTAAATGGTATACACATTATATTCCAGGCGAGGTATAAATAAATATTTCTTACGCCACGCCCCATTTCACTCCCCTTTTCACGCTAAATTTAGTTTGAAAGTTTTAAACTTTTTGTTCTCTGTATAAATTTGTTCCTTCCAACGGATTGTTTTTATTTGGTAATATATTGCTCTTAATACTGGTAACGTCGCCATATAACTATGTACCACACCCACTTTACCATCCCCTTCTTGTTTAATTCAGATACTTACTTATACCACTAACAATGTTTGCTATACAAAATACTTTTTTTGTAATGTGTATTTACCTAAAGTTGTATACACTTTTTGTCTACAGGTAAGGTCACCATAAATTTTATTATTACCAAATCTTCCTTTTTCGCCCCATATTACCTTAAATTATGATTGATCTGCTTTCAATCTACATATATATCTAAAAAAAATGAATGTCTGTCAGTCTGTTTGTTTATTTGTGCTTTATAGGAGTTCAAATCCTTGGACCGGTCTTCCTGAAATTTTCACGGCATGTTACTGTTACTCTGGAAGGAATAATAGGCTATATGAAATTTTCACAGGACAAAGCACCGCCCATATAACCTAAAATTTGAAATCGTCAAATATCGATCATTTTTGACCAACGGAGGCAGTATTTGGTTCGAGTGGGGTAGCGAAGCACACCGGGTTGAGCTAGTATAGTATATATATGATAATATTTACCGTTTCTCTTTGTATCTTAAATTCTATTGTAATACGTTTCCATGCTAATTATAAAAGCTTTGCAAAAAAAAGTTTGATGTGGTAGTTTAAGCGGTAACATGCTAATGATCATCATTATCATTTTGCGGCTTTTAGTTCAAATTAACAACAGATGATGACTATCAAATGTCAAATTGAAAGAAAATCTATTAAGAAAATATCTTTATTTAATTTTTTTCTATTTCATGATGATTTCTTTAATATTAAAATATAGTATAAAAACTACAACATCAACAACATTCCTTAAAAATTCAAATATGAGTGTGTGTGGTGAATAAACAGGCAGGCATGCCATATTAAAGCCATTGACCCACTTAAGATGGTTAACCAAAATACGAACAAAAAAAGAAAAAAGAAAAAGACAGACGTGCCATATAGACAACAAAATGAAATGTTGATAATGATACTCAGACATGATCAGATGAGATGAAAAATATTGAAAAATCCAAAAATTCACACGTTTTTTAACAACAATTTCCTAAGTTTTTGATGAGTATGGGTATGAATTTGTAATAAAAAATAAAAACTTATGATAACTTTATTATAATTTGAAAATCATTATTTTATTTATTATTGATTTTTATATGTCACAAATACAAATATGGCAGGCAACAGATTGTCATCATCATCTTCATCATTTCCAATTATATTTAAAAAAAATATTCGCTAAAATGATTTTTTTGTTAGATTCCCATCTCTAATATGTTTTTTACACTCCTTTGGTTCCAAGTTTGTTTCGCATGATTAGTTTGTTAAATGATTTTCAATGTGATTGATTATTATCATAATCAGTGAATGGAAATTAATCATGAGAATTTAAATTTGATTTGTCACATTATCACCTTCAGAAATATTTTTAATTTTTTATTTTTATATTATTTGACTCAATATTTAATTGTTTTATATAAATATAATTTTCTCTCCACTTCTTCTTTTTGAATCTGATCTGAATATCGAATACAGATATTGCTACCCGATTTGCTCCACATACATACATACATAACTGCCCTTTACAACCCCTTTTCAGAGTTACCGCGTAGCTTCTTACAGCACCCATATTGTGTGTGTTAATTTTTATAATTAAATAGATGTTCTCAGAGCTTTTGCCAGAAGACTGGACCCCGAAAGCAAAATTTTTTTATATTTCTTTTTTTTTCGAGATGTCACAGCTGGGGCTTGAAGCCGGAGCTCTCGGCTGTACTGCCATCCCTTAATAAAATCGGCAAGCGCTTTCTATCTGTCAAAATTTTTCATGTCCATACAATTTGTATGGAGCATCCCGAAATAACGCGAAGGCAACGCTTTGCAATTGGAAAATCAAATTTTGACAGAGCGTTTCTTGCCTTATGCAACTAAAATGTAAATAAATAAAAAAAAACAGGGTTGTAATTATAAACATATGCTGTTTGGATAACCCTGTTTAATTTCAAAAGGCAAAAAAAAAACATAATAGAAGAAAATAAATAATTTTTGTTCCGTCAGAAACGCTTTAATTAAATCAAAGTTAACTGCAATGAATTTTTTTGGTAATCGAAGAAGAAATGATGTCCGTGAAGGAATAGTACACTAGCCAAACTGAACAATTGCTTTCGAGTCGAACTGAAAATAAATAATAATATATAAAAAAAAAATAAATTTACACCACAAATACCAAAAGAATAATGCATTATTAATATTAAAATAGTCAGGATTGTTATATAAGCATATATAGCCCTGTGCTAGTGTTTTTACAAAACGTCGCCGCCTTTATTTAGGGATGGCGGTTCAGCGTAAACACTAATCGTAAGAAAACGTTCTTCTAGCCGCTTTTATTTAGGGATGGCTCTTAGTAAACCAACCCACTACATACTAGACTACGACGACCTCATACAACGGCATCATATTTGATATTGAATTTTATATTTTAAGAACAATATTTAGCGTAATTTGTGCAATAATATAAAGAGATAAAAACAACAATCAGGGCATTCTTTTGGACAACGAATACTTTTGTTAAACATCTTGTTGTAGATTCAAGTGCTACAGGATCCATCTCAGAATACTGAATATGATGATTGTTAAACCTTCAAATTTATAGCATTTTCAGTTTAAATTAAACCTTTTTCAAATTAAACGAAACTCTTTTCAAAATAAATGAAACTTTATTCAAATTCATTTAAACATTTTTCAAATTAAATTAAACCAGTTATAGAATTTAATAGAAAACAATAGAACAAAAAACAAAACATATTAAACATATTGTTAAGATTAATGAAGAATTTGTCCACTGACCGCTTTACATGATCATATCCATAAAATAGTTCGCACAATCATTTTGATTAATTTGTGCGACACTTTCCTCAATTATATACACTTGCTATGCTATGTTATGTTCTGTGGTAATGTCATTTTAATAATGATCGGGCGTGGAATTTTATCTTAGAAAATGGTTTCTCTATCGGGTTCAACATAGGAGAATAAGGTGTTAAAAATTTAAGCGTACAGTCATTATTATCCACCATATTTTGAATTTCCTGGGTTTTATGGATTTTGGCTTTATTCATAATTAAAAATGATTGTTTTTTTTTTTTTTTTTTGTTTTCTATTAAATTCTATACCTGGTTTAATTTAATTTGAAAAATGTTTAAATGAATTTGAATAAAGTTTCATTTATTTGAAAAGAGTTTCGTTTAATTTGAAAAAGGTTTCCTTCATTTTGAAAAAGGTTTCATTTATTTTGAAAAAGGTTTAATTTATTTTGAAAACGGTTTAATTTAAACTGAAAATGCTACAGATTGTGTTTCTCTTAAAGCTGAAAATGAAAAACTCTTCTTTTATAACTATCGCGTGCTACAATGTTGGCTTTGACATAAACCATAACTGAGATATGGCTACGAAATAGACCTGAAATTATGTGCAATGGGAGGAGATGGGTGTGCTGTTATTATTGCTGTCTATACAAATCTTCCATAGAAGCAATCAGAATTATTGTATTCGACGATTTTAATCTTCCTTTCATAACATGACATGATATTCAAATCAAATAACAATTTGGTTGATTTTTTTGCAATACTTTGGAATTTTCTGACTAACCAACATTTTAAATTTATTTGAAACAACATTTAATTTAGTTTTTGCAGATGATCCCGATGATTTCAGCCTGTAGGGCATTGATCCGCTACAAAAGCCTGAAGATGTTTACCAACCTTACTTTGAGATTACCATAAATAGTTAATTACGATACACCTAAGGAAATGGTATTTAACTCGTAAGAAATTGAATAGCATTCCTACCTGCGCAAATTGGTTTACAATCTGATTTAAAATTTTTTTCATAAGGACATATACAGAAGGATTATTGAAAAGTTCAATACCGGTTTGCACAATTCTTTTAAAACATCAATTCCAGTGACTAACATAAGATTTCGTAACAGTCCGACTTGAAAGTAATGTTCTCAGTATAAAGTACACACTCTATTCTCTGTACAGATCACTATACAAGATGTCGAATACAAAATCGGATAAAATCTTATTTTAATCTATTAATTTCAAACGAAGAATTTTTAGTTTTCCCTTTCTGATGAAAGGTAGATAGATAGAACTTTATCACCCACTGATCAAGAATTAGGTAACATGCTTGCAGGATCTCTCTGCTCTACCTATTCAACAAAAAGATGAAACCAATTAAATTAATATCCAATTATCCAGTACAGGAATTCACATAGATAACACAATCCAAAATACATCTTTCTATCATTTCAAAATTAATGCATAAGTTGAAAAATTCCTACAGTTTTACTTCAGACGGTATCTTAAGCCATTTACGTACTCATTTAGTTTGTCTCCCAAAACTGGATATTTTACAATTTTTATGGGAAAATCTTTAATAAAACTGTTACTCAAGTCTGGAAGCAAAATCAGATTATCAAATTACAAAAGCATAGCTAAATTAAATGGAGCCATATACCAGCAAGATCATGATCGATTTTGAATGACTCCCATTTATCGCACCAGAAGTTAAATTTCTGTAAATGTAATGATGGTGTCTCAACAAAAGCTTGTGGATTATTTTCACTCTAAATTTGTAAATTCGGCTTGTTGCCCATTCAACCAAAAATGGGCTTCATCGAAGAACATACTTTTGAATGGAAATTAAATATCAACAATAATTTGCGCTTCAGCCCATCCGCAAAAGTTCAATCTTAAAAGCTTGCAAATCCAGATTCTTTCGTAAAATTTTTCATACAAAGGAGTGACACAAACACAGCTACTGAAAACGGCTATAAATTGATTGGCTTGAGTTTTTTTCGATGCTTCTCTATTAAGCGGCTGCACCGTCTTTAGTGTACACTGTTCGCCGTCTCAATATCAGTAATCGTAAACATGGGAGAAAAATGATGCATTGCCATGCGAATTAACCGCTTTGAAGAACGATTATGTACGTCAGAAAATTGACGAATTTAATTGAGCAAAATAACCATTATTTTGGTGAATAAAAAAAAAATGCAATTTGCGTTGCTCTGGTGTATGTCTATCCATTACAAAATATCAAACCAAACCGAACGTAAAGCAACTATCAGCTGTTAAATCGATTACCAAATAAAGCAGTATTGCCAATTGAAAATATTGAACCTCTAACAAACCCGATTCATATAAATGTATTACTTATGAACAAAACATCATCATTAAAAATAAATCGTTTTGTATTTATGAAAGAATATAAACAAACTGTTTGCGAAACTTAAGACTGAAATAAAAAGAACAATTTATTAATAAATGTTTCATAATAACGTTCTCGTAATTAAGAACTGGTTACCATTACTACCGTTTGGTGTAGTAAGTAATTGAGAAGGTTTATATTCTTAAAGTGTATTGACATGAAAACTAACTGAACTGATGAGCTGACAAAATTAAAACCCCAAAAGAAAATAAACAAAATTTCCAAAAAATAACAACTTGCAATATCGTTCTAAAAAGAAAAAAAAAATAAATAAAACAAGTCACTGTGATATACAAACGCAACTCTTACATGACATCAACACTGTAGAAACTTTATGTACGAGCACATTTATTTATTTTTTATTTATTCATACGTTCAGTAATACATTAACGTATTTGATAATCCCGAAATTTACAATAAGTTGTACGTCCACGAATATCGTAATCCACAAAATGTATTTTTACCTAACGAGTTATACGTTCACGGATGTGACGATTCGGACCCTGTTTGTTTTATAAAGGTTTGCATGAGTCGTGTAGTATGCACTCCTCGTGGTAAATATATGGAATTTATTTTCATTTTAATATTGTTTAGTGTTCGGTGTTTGAAAAAATTTAGTCCACAGCTTTTGTTTAGCCTTAATTGAACCATAATTTATCATTAATTCACTTACTAACGAGTACTTATTGTTAAATAATGGTGATATTTTTATTAGTGTGCGACATTTTAAAGCTTTTAAAATTAATTTTTATAAATTATTATATTCGACTTGAGATTCTAAAACTGGTGTTCTTTATGAGAATTAACATCCGTTAAGAAATATATATAGAAACACTAGCGAATCTGAACTAGTTTTCGAACCCCGCTACGAAGGTCTCATCAAAGTTCTTTGTGTTGTACGAGTATATGTATATTGCATTTTCTACATTATCTATTTAACTCACCATCTATTGAAATTAGATTGTGCGAATTATATGTTTTTACTCTTTAGAATGTACATTCTCACCAGTTTTTTTGTGTTGAGTTACTTTTATTTACACCCATGTGTTGAAATTTGTAAATTCAACTTATTTTTCAGTATAACATTTACATCATCGAGTAATTCGAATTACATTTATTTTTAACAAATTACCCGTTACATAAAAATTAATTTTAAACTAATCTTCCTATGCATTTGATTAAAAATAATAAAAATGTTCCGTTTTATTCTTTTATTTTTAGGTAAGTGTAACAACATGTTGGCCTCAATCTTTTTGCCAGCTTTTCAACAAAAGGTATTAATTTTTTTATAAATAATTAAGATAGTTGTCATGGTTTAACATTTACATCTCAAAATTTTAAACCATATTTTTTCTAGCATACACATTAAACAAATTGATTACAGCAAGCATCAAATGCCGCCGATAACATTTCGTCGTGCAAGAGTTTATGTACTCTATCCGCCATTTTATAAATCTCGAGTTAATGATGCCACTTTAGATTTTTAAAAACACAATTTTTAAAATCTGCAATCCGTTTTCGGCTATTTATCTCCGAAACTGGACGAGATATCCGAAAACGGATTGCAGACCTGACAAATTTGGGGTCGAAAACCTGGTATCATTAACTCGAGATATATAAAAAAATATGAAATGGCGGATAGAGCACAGAAACTCCCGCAAGACGATATGCTAAATCTAATTTTCCCAACATTTTGTCTGTTGCTTGCTGTCGTCATTGTGTTTAATGCTTCAATATTTATTAAAATCGATTTTTTTATATGGAATGAGATTTCTACAGGGTTATCCATTCATCAATTGAAAAGTAAAATTAAATAAATCACTCATAAAGCAATCATTTCAATAAAACTTTTATTTCATTATAATGAATTTTGGACTTTGAGAATATGTACACAGAAAAAAAAAAGCGTTGTTATGGCAAATACTTTTTGCAGTTGAGGAAATTGTATTTGTCGCAAATAAAAAGTATTTGATTTAAATGATATTTTATTTGCCACAAAGAATTTCGGCGAATACACTGTATTTGTCGCAACAACAAAATTGCAGTTGACATAAATCAAGAGCAAAATTATTTGATCCAAATTGAATTTTCTTTAAGTTAAATGTAATTGCATTTAAAAATGCATGTCAACAGCAATTTATTAAAATCAAATGTTTTCTTATTTGAGATTACATGAGAAAAATTATTTACGCCAAATGCGGATTGCTGTTGTGGTAAAAAAAAAAATGGAGGACCACCCCAATTTAAAATTCGGCCAAAAACAAATACGTGTGAGTTTTTTACAGGAGTATATCTTCGCCGTGGTCTAGTATTTAGTGTGTTGGCTTACTAAGACGATAGTGCCGAGTTCAAATCTCAGCTCTGACATCTTGAAAAAAAGAAATATGTAAAAATGATTTCTTTCGGTGACTACCACTCAGAAATCTGCTGGCAAAAGCTCTGAGAGTAACTGATTGTCATGAAAAAGCTTCTCAAATCTGTCGTTCTGAGTCGACTTTAAAAACGTTATATATAAATATAGTTTATGTATTATGTACTATAATGTATTGCCCGTATTCATAAAAACTATTTAAGGTTTATTGAGGACTTATTTGACAAATTTCTATGCAATACTTGTCATATTATTTATATTATTTATATATATTATATAATATTAATTTAAAAAAATTTTTACATTTGACGAATAGTATTTGTGACAAAGACTATTGCATTTGGTAGGACAGTTTTTGCATTTGTCAATTTGCATTTGGGACAAAGACAACCGCATTTGTTAAAACGATTTTTGCATTTGCTCAATTGTATTTTATGTAACAGCAATTTTGTAGTTGCGACAAATAGAAACTGCTATTGGGAACGATCCGAATGTAAATTCTATTTACGGTAACCTTAAAATCATTTGCCATTACTACGTTTTTTTTTTCTGTGTACGAAATACATTGTCATTTAAATGACTATCTCGGGATTGGCTACGGCTTTCGATGCTTTTCAGGTAGATTTCAAAGAATTTATCACACATTTCAGGCACTATCTCGGTGAATGTTAGTTTTAAAGTTCTATCTTTTCCGCATAAACACAGTCTTTGACGTAGCCCCCTAACAAAAAAAAAAGCGTATAACGGCATCAAATCGCTGATTGAAAGAATAGGTTAAGCGTATTTTCTTGTGCGATTAATCTGTCTATTGCATAAAATCCCGATAAAAAAAAAATGTGTTATATCATGTCGCGATATCGACAGTTGATGCTCGGCAAGCCTCATTTATAGAAGTATGGTCCAATAGTGCCTGCTGTCCACACCTACGCTTAGTTATGCTGTTTTCATCAAATATTTGGCTAATGTGAACGTATATTTACTTTAAATTCGAATAAATCATAAATTAATACTACCAAGAGGAAGAGTGGTCATTTCTAGCTGCAAATACAAGTATTATAATATTTTTTATCAACTCTTTTTCTAAATCAGTACTTTTTTTAACATTTACTAAATTTTTATTTTAGGTAATACCTATTTTATTCAATATATCTGATATTCAATACCGCTGATATTTTGTTCATGACAAAAATTAAAAAAAAAATATGACACGTTGTGGGTGCATTTATTGTTTGTCAAACACTCATGACTATTAATCAAACATGGCAAAAATCGGTATCCTTTTGTATTCATTCCACGAACTCTTTTCGCTGTTCCTGGTTACTCCGCATCGGTTGTGCTTTTTAAATTTTATAAGCATGGAGACACATACATATACGCCGTAGAGAGCTTCTTGAAATTTTCAATTCTTGTCTACTACGCCGAATTAGTGTTCCTCGGTTTTCGCCAACACTATTAGACAGTGCTTCACTATTGTCATTCGAAAGGCTTGTTTATGGAATTGTATGTTTAGCGTCTCCAACTATTGTAGTCTTTCTAAATTTTTCCGTTAATTATTTCACAGCTGACGAGGCCACCATTATTTTTCAAATAATGAAAACACGTTGTACAGGTTAAAGCTTCATTTTTTCTCACCCTAAAGTTTAACTGCCAAACTGTCCTTTTTTTAATGGCTGCCAACAACATAGGCTGACATCCAAAATGTACTTATGCAAAGTTTGCATACAGTTCTACTACGGTATTTAAACTATACGTATGCATCATTCCCAAACAATGCAACTGAGTATGTACTTGGTTTATATTTACAATATGGAATGTGCACAGTACAATTTATCATTTTATTCTGTGTAATCATATACAAAAAAAATAATAAGATTAAAAACTTTTTTAAATTATCAGGTAAAAAATCAATTAGAAGAAAAAAGTGTAAAACAAATTTGCAAAGAAGAAAAATACCATAAACTTGCAATTTTTGGAAAGTTTTATCAACTATGACGGACAATGTAGCCAACTTAGAATGAAAATTAATTAGGATAAATAATTAAATTTAAATTTCTTTTCACTAAAAAGTATATAAAAATATTTAATTTGTGTATATATTAATTTTGTTATACAAAATTGCATTTATGTGTCCGGCATTACATTTTGCTTTGTGGCAAAAGCATCAACTGTTAAACCGATGCCTAATTGCTTTTTGACTGCGTCAAAAATACTCATTGGCAGCATTTTGAAATAGTAAACATTGTAAAAATTGTATACTGCTGCATTAGAAAACACAATACTTTGTTCAAATGCAAAGTAATTAACATTTTGGAAGTCAGCCATACTGTAAAAGTGACAGCAAATTTAAATCTAGCACTAATTTTGAGGCACCCTTTATTTCTTTTTACATATTTATTATATAAAAAATTAATCTTTTTAATAGCACTTTGAATTTTCTTTTGATTTCCATTGCATTTGAGTACAGAACATACCCACCCGATTTCTGAAATCTGTAAAATTCCCTGTGAAATGTTTACTTTTATTTTCGGATTTTATTACCATTGACATTTAACCATCACAGTTTTTATCAATTAAGGCCACCAAAGGCGCCTTTTTTACATCTTTGTGGTTAGAAAACATTCTTGTTTTTTTTCCCCTTAATGACATCATCAGCATTTGCAAAATAAATGCGTAAAGACCTTAATTACTTACTGCTACGCTGACATTGTCAACGCCTTTTTCCTATACTTTAAAAATTTAATCATTAACACAGATATTCTTACAAATTGTTTCTCCGTCTTATTTTTTTTCTGTTTCCTAATAATGCGCTAAAAATTAAAAAGAAAAAAAAATAATAAAAATTAATTTGTTATAGTCAAGCAATGAAAAGAAAAGGGAAACTAGAAATCAGTGTTCCACTGTTAAACGCAACGTGGCACAAAAAAAAATCGCAGTGACAATGATTCGCAGCATTTATTCCTTGTTATAGATGGCGGCTTCCCGCTTGCTTGATTGATGGCTCTTCTTAAAATATGTGCTTTTTATAGTTCATAGTTTTCACTCTTTATTTTCCCCCTTTATTTGTTTTTCATATTTTCATGGCTAAAAACGGTAATCGCACGTTAAATGTTGAGGATTTTAAAGTAGAAATAAAAGTTCACTTTGCCTTTAGCCAGGAATGATGTTGGTTGGCAAAACGTGGAATAGCAATGAAGGCAAGAAGAAAAAAAGTCTCTATAAAACTTTTATAATTGCAAAAAGCAATAAAGAAAAAATTAAAAAAAAGGAAAAAAAAAAATTAAGAAAAATTGTGAAACAAAAGCGCATCATTTACATGCCTTAACTTTCTTTTATTATTTCATTGCGGTTCGTATGAATTCAACATATGATGTAAAAGAATAAAATCATTAATATTAAACTATCTGCCACAGAAGCAATAACAAAAAATATATAATAATCAGGGCTGATACTCGTATAAATGGAAATGAAGCGAAATGTGATTTTTCTATATTTTACTGATACAGAACAAATTTGTCAAGTACAGTCAATTCGCGAAAACGTGAACCCTCGAAAGGGTGAACTCGTTTCTTTTTTAAACTTTACCTACTTTTAATTGGGAATTCTCCAACATTTATTTTCTTCTCTTTGATCAATAAACTATTTTCTTGAAACAATTGTTTCACAATTTTTTAATTAAAACATTATTTCTGATGGTAAATAGAATGTTAAAAATTTGATATTCGAAATCGTGAACAGTCTTGAAAATGTGAACTGCCTTGGTAAACTTAGATCACGTTATCGTGAGTACACTGTATTAACAATGTTTACAGAATACAGTATTCCCCGGATATAAACAAAAACACAACTTGTTTATTTCTAATATATTTTTGCATTTTCTACCACTTTTAAAAAAAACTAGCATATATTTCCTGAACAGGTTTTAGCAACACTGATTGTGAGTACACTTGGCACACATCTTGAGCGCAGTTTTCTAATCATCGAATTTTCCATCAATATATGATGTATAGCGCTTTTGAAATGCTTATTAAATACAATCTTGGAGGATATCTTAACAGTTTCTGGGGTGGAAAGCTCAATTGTTCGGTCGCTAGTCGGTAATTTTTTTTAAACTACTGCTGCCAACTAGACGTCATTTCGGCTCGTTTTGAGACCACTATCGTAAATTTATGAAATTCTAAAAAAAACTTTTTTAAATATAATAACGTTTTTTTAGTTATCTTGGATAGTATTGTGTAATGCAGATACATTTTTTGAATTTCAGCATAACAATTAATCTCATCAGACAGGAAATATTGCACATTTTCCTGCAGAGAGACTTCCATTGTGTTATATTTTTACTTTATCTGCCGTTTACTGATTCGGGCGATTTTTCCTTTTGAACATCCACCGTGTCAGATGAATCTGATGACTGTGCATTATTTTGTCTGAAATATTTAAAACCAAAGGAACTGCTTACATCGATTCCATCGACAATATCGTATAAGCCACATACTCGTATTTACTCAATAGTTTAATCCCTACTATAAATGAATTTATTATGAGGTCCTTTTCCTGTTGCATGTGCTTCCCTTTTATTAATCGCCTATTGGTTTAGTATTTGTGATTTCTTATCACTCCATGCCTATACAGGGTGTCCCAGAACTCAACGTCAAGCCGAAACGTAATAAAAAACCAATAAAAAACATTTGAAGTGAGTAAAACAGGTAAGAAAAAATCGGGTTACTTGAGGTTTTTATTTTTTTACTCGCTTTTTTTTAGTACGAAACTAACAAGTATTGTACCATTTTACAATCCTGATTAAATGCTCGAACTTTTAATGGCACTTGTCAAGGTACTTTAGTACATTTTTAAAGTAGAGCCATTCAAAGTCGACAAATTTTGAAAATTTTAAATTCATGGTTTAACAAATAGTTTTAATTCTAGAAAACTTGGAGCAATTGCGCTATTATTTTTGACTGTGGCTCTAGAAATGTTATTTATGGTTACGGTTCCAAAGTCTAAATGAACAAAACTAATAAAAATTAGCCACAATAACCGAAAAATGGTTACAGTTTGAAGAAATTTCTAAGTTTTTCTTAAATGCCTATAACTTTCAAACTGCATGGGATAAATTTTTTTCTAATGTTTCTCATGATGGTTACAATCAATCCTGTCACCCCGTTTCGGCTTAACTTTGACACCCTGTATAAAAAATTATTATCATAAAATTCATAAAGTTATGAATACATAAAAACATATCTTTTTCAAGCATCTATACTATGCCTATACTGTTAAAATTATCACCAAGTGTTTGTCAAAGTTTCTCTATTTGAACGCTGTCAACTTTGGCAAAACCCTTGGGTAATTTGAGATATTTTTCGATATATATTTGATAATCATACATATCTTCTTGAGGACTACTTGTGTAAAACTCATTAAAGTCAAATTGTTATTAACATTGAACAAATTTTGTATCAAAAATAGTTTACGAACATGGTTGTTTTTATTTCACTAATCATTGCCTACTCTTTTTGAAAAATTAAAAAAAAAATAAATTTCGTTTTCTATCACAGCTCTTTCTTTCATAGAATGCAATGGTGAATGAAATCCAATTCGATGTAAAACAAAATCGATATGAAAAATAAGCCATCACAATTTTTTTTTCAATTCTGAGGCGATTTCCCTTTATTATTGATTTCCATCACATAACGCTGTATAAAAGAAAATTGATAACAGTTCCAGCTGCTGCACCGATATTCATATTTATTTGCATTAAAAGTTATAAGTAAAAACATTCCTTTCAACCTCTGCCGCAAAATAATGTGTTGGTATTCCATTAACTCTACGTAAGCAGCCAACTTTAACTGCAATCGTGTCAGTCTTGGACCCTTTTGCTACCACAAATGCAATTTTTACTTGTTTGTTTAAGTCGGCTGGTGAAAAATGTTTTTTAATGCCGATTATTTTTTATTTTTGTGTTTCTCCTTAATTTACTTTTTTTCTTTTGTTTTAGTTCTTAAAAACATTTATTAACAAACACATTATGAATAAATGAAAAAAACAGTGCCTTTAAATAAATATGTATGTATGTGCTCAGCATAGAATTATGGAAATATTCGTACAAATACAAAACCAAGTTCCTTTGATAATACCCTATATAAAGTTTTTGAGAATAATATCCGGATTTACAATTTATATGCAATAAATGTATAAAAAATTAACAAGTCAACAACAATAAATAAAACTAAAAATTAAATATTTACTCGTAAATTTGACATTTTACAGAAACAACAAAAAAAATGATTTTTAATTAAAATGTTTGTAGTATGAATTAAATTTTGAATTAATTTCGGACCAACACGAATTAATCATATCAATTAAAAGATTTTTAATATTGAAATGTTTTCAATTAACTTATAATTACTATTAATTAACAAAAACTAAACTAAGTATAAAATAAAAATCAATTTTAAAATTTAATAGAATAAATAAAAGAATTTAGTTGATAATAAAATCAAACATTAAAATTCAAATTTTAATTGTCTCAATTGAAAAATTTACATCAAAAGAAAATAAGAAAACTATTTGAAAATTTTATTAAATCATCCATTAAACACTTTAAATCACATTGAATCACGAATTAATTAAAATTATAGCAATAAATCAAATACAAAACCAAAGGGTTTTTAATGGGCTGGAGGCCCGAAGTTCGAGCCCCATGAAAGGTCTGATCAATATTTTTATAATTTAATTTTTTTTTTCGTCAGAAACGCTTTAATTAGATCAAAGTTAACGGCAATGAATATTTTTTCTCTAAGTATTGTAAAATTTTTTGAATTTTTGTATATCCTCAAGAACCATAGCTGCCATATAAATTGAACATGAAATCGTAAAATTTCGACAAAAAAATCGTCAAAATGATTCTTTCAAATCGTCGAATAATAATAAAATAAAAAAATATTACCTTTTTAAAAAAAAAAAAAACTTTTGTTTTTATTTAAGTGAAAGTGAAAAATAGAATTCACAGTATAAATGTATGTACTATTATATTATTTATTTATTTATTTAAGTCAATTGATAAAAATCCTTACTGACCATTACATATAAAATTAACATTAAATTAAAATAATTTCATTTACTAATAGGTATATATAATTTTGACAATACAAATGATACAATTACGTATTAAGAAAAACAATAACTTTTCGCTTTATAGAACGCAAATTTGAAGAAAAATCGACAAGATCTGACAAATAATTATATTGGCGACATAGTCTAGTAAAAGGATCAGCAAGAGCATAATTAGATCTACATAAATGAACATGAATAGGGTTATAATAACGTGAATTACGACAAGGAATGTTGAATCTAACAGAATTTAAAAGAAATTCACAGCATATATCCCCACTGATCAGATTAATCATAAATGATATATTTAACATAGTACGTCGACTCTGAAGGGTAGGAAGCTTTATTAATGCCAGTCTGTTCACATATGAAGGCAAATCCATGTAGTTCCATCCAAGTCCACGCAGACAAAACAACAGGAATTGTTTTTGCACAGATTCAATATGGTCACTATGAACGTTGTAATAGGGATCCCAAATGATTGATCCATACTCCAAAATAGGTCTGACGAGTGAAATAAACAACTGTTTAGTAATGTACGGATCAGAAAACTCTTTTGCCCACCGCTTAATAAAGCCAAGAGCACATCTAGCCTTATTTACAGCCATAGTAATATGGTCAGTAAAGTTCAATTTTCTATCCAGTAATATACCAAGGTCAATAAATGAATCCACCAACTCCAATTGATGACCACCAATTGAATAATTAATATCAATAAAATTACCTCTAAAAAATCGCATACATATACACTTTTTAATATTCAGTTCCATCATGTTATACTTGCACCATAAAAAGAAGTTGTCGAGATCACTCTGAAGATAAGCATGCTCATTGGAATTTTTATAGGAAAGAAAAATTTTTACATCGTCAGCATACAATAATATATCAGAAAAATTAATAACGTTAGGAAGATCATTAATAAATAGCGAAAATAGAAGGGGGCCAAGATGGCTACCTTGAGGAACCCCAGATGGAACGTAAAAATATTTAGATATACAATTATTCACACGTACAGACTGCATTCTACCACTCAAATACGAACTTAGCCAGCTTATACTTCTTTGGGTTACTCCCAGCAGGTCCAATTTTTTTAAAAGAAGTCTGTGATTCACTGTATCAAATGCTTTGCTAAAGTCAGTATAAATTACATCTGTTTGCTTTCCTTGAGTAAATGCAGCATTAACCATGGATGTTAATTGAAGAACATTAGTTACCGTTGAACAGCCCTTTCTAAAACCATGTTGATAAGGTGTTAATAACGATGAAGAATGATGAACAATAAAATCAGCTACTAATTTCTCAAATATTTTTGGGATAGCACTCAGTTTAGCAATACCTCTATAATTTGTAACGTCAGACTTATTACCAGATTTAAAAAGAGGTATAATGTAAGAATTTTTCCAATCCTTCGGATTGGGATGTGTGTCTCTTTGTCTGTCTGCCCACTATAGACTGTTTTTGTTGCAAATAGGGCATGATACCTCCCATGCAACTAAATACTTAATGTGGTGTAAATGAGTAAATGACTTTATGGTCACATTAAAACATCAGCTGAATTGGGTAAGATGGCACGGTACCTCCCGTACAAGTTAAATATTAATTATATCTTAAGAACAGAAAAGAAAATACAGTATTCCCCGGATAATTGCCCCACGCTTAATTGCCTTTCACGCTTATTTACTTCAATTTCTATATCGCCATATTTTTCTTACCATTTTCTAATAAAATTCCAATTGACTTTCGCTTAATTGCGTCATTCGCTTAATTACCTCAAATATATTTTCCCCAAAGAGAAATTTCCCTTAAAACTCTCTCGTTTTATTACCCAAAATAATTATTTTCTAAAAAGTGCAGCTTAACTCAACTATGTCCGTTAAATTTACTTTCAAACTACTTTTTTTATACAACCTTGCAATTAAAGTCTTTCAAGTTTATGTATAGGTATAAGTACTTGCTTTTCAAATGTATTGACGGCAGTGTATAAGGCAATTAAACGTATTCGTTTAAATAACTTTAACGCATAATTGTCCAAAAATTTTTACACTTTTGTCGAGGCAATTATCCGTGGAATACTGTATATCTAAACTGACCTAAATTAACAAAGTAAGGTAGCGAAGCACGCCAGTGGCTGAAACGAACAGATGACCTACAATGAATACAGCCCGGACAGCGCCGAGTAGGTAAAGCTAGTATAATATAATACGAATCACAGGTGTAAGGAGTAGAAAAAAGTACAGTCTGTAAAAAAAGAGACTTTTCAACACAAATTTCTGACTGAACATCATTGGCAATATATCCTTGGTGTGAGGAGTATTTTCAAGGTCAACATTTTCAATTTTTGTAACAGGAGCTTGTTCTAAAGGTATAGTTTTCAGGAAGGGTTATAGAAAGTGACAAGAAAATTAAGATGGGATCAAATTGACACTTTAGAATCGCAAGAGTAACGCTCCAAGTAGCGTGTTTAATAAACATAAAGGACTACTTAAATTGCATCTCAATTACATTGCCATTTTATATTTTCATTTACGTTTGTATTTTTGCGCGTTTTTTTTCGCTAATAATGTTACTGATTGGCTTGGTTTCGGTTGGCTGCATTGTCATCATCTTAATTGTTCTTTAATTTCACATTAAATTGCGAATGTTTAAAAGTTTTGTAGTGTTTAAATGCAACATCATCATTATTATCAGCATTACATGCAGCACATTGACCATATCATTACGAGTATAATACGAGTATAGCATTAACAGACGAGTAATAAAAGGGTTAAAAATTAAGAAACAAAAATTCAACAATAATTTGCATTTATTTTAATGATGAGAAGAAGAATCATCATAAAATTCGTTTTACAATTGTTTTATGAATTTCTGTTTTAACAAACAATTACATGTAATCTTCTCAATTTAGATCAGAAGTAAATTTTTCTCCAAATGATTAAAAAATTTGTAGGATTTTTTTCTAAGTATTTTGCTATTTGAGATTTAACGTTTGCGGATGAAAAGATATTGCATTTCAACGTCACTGCACTAGAAATCTTGTATTCTTTTTTTACTTTAGTTAGGCGATATTTTGATAACACATAACGTTTTGCAAATTTCGATGATAAAGTCGTCAATGAAATGAGTCAGGCTTGCTTGAACGGAAACATTTTGAGCTTCATTTTTGTAAAATTAATTATGAAAATCGCGTTATTCTGTGAAGTGTAAAAAAAAGAGTGATAATACGAAGCATTACTGACATATTTTGTTTTTCTACTATAGAAAAAGTAAGAAAAGGCTGCAGGCTGTTAAAAAATAGAAAAAGCGCAGACAAGTAGTTTGTTCGCTTTCGATCTGATGATTTTGATGTTAAAAATTGAACGCATTTTGAAAAGAAAGGAAAAAATATTGACAGCATGAACGTTGCTCAGAACCAACGATCAGGTTTTTATCATCAAACAATTATCAACCATTTGGGTATCACATTCAATCAATGGCTGTAGTCACCCGGATTGGATTAACACCACAAAGCTTTTCAGCAGAACACCTCGAAATTCGTCGGAAGAATTTGGCAATTTTTCACATCCCAATTTTGGTCTTGGATGCTATGCCTTTGAAAGTTCTGGGTTGTGTTATCGATTCAGGAATATTGAGTTCGATCTGAACTGGTATACTCATTGTACAATAATCGACAATGAAGTTGGAGCTTCTGTTAATGGACCAAATGACCTGTTTGTTTTTCAGGTTGTGATCTTGGCCACATCCATAAGTGCTTAAAATAACCTAGATATTGAGCTCAAAGGTGAGAAAATTAATCACCCTTATCGTGTTTGGCGTAGTCGTATTTCGACGACTGGCGCATTTGTAGTCGAATTTAAAATTTAGTGGTATCGTGTAAAATTTTCGCCTTGAACTATTTTGTACAAGTGTCATTTGTAACAGATTGCCCAATTTTATTTGATTATGAAACATCCTGTTATGAAAACTGTGGAAAAAATCTGTTATAAACACATAAATATAAAAACTAGTTGTGATATTTGTTTGTTTTTTTTTTTAACTTATTCAAATTAAATATGTTAAGTGTGTGTTTTTATTTGTCTTCTGAAGATGAAGACATGTGTAATCCAAAGGAAATAAATCTTTTAAGAAGACACTTAAGGGAGAAAACGAATATATTCTCACTAACAAATAGAATGTAAGTTTACATTTTCCTTTTTTATCAACAAAAATTAAGGAAAGATTTATTAAGTACTTCAGATTAAATAAGGATGCGTTTAATTAAATTAAATTAAATTTCACCAAAATTAAAAAAGCCCCACAGAAAAACTGGTGTATCACAACTGACAAAACTATCAATTAGCAACAATGCTGAATAACAGCAATACTTGCTGAAGGCAGTTACCAAAAAGGTGCTGGAAATGATAATTTTGAAAATCTTTGCCAGTCCTCGGTGAGTGATACGTGAACTGCTTAAAGGAGCCTCCACCCCTTGCAAGAGTCTCTGCTTTGTTGTGTGAAAGTTTCTTTTTTAATTTAAAATAACACACTTTCATCCAACCTTCACCATTGCGAAATGGAGGTCAGCAGATCATCATCATCATCATCATTCAGATCATCAGCAATTTCATTCCACTCTTCTTTTACGTTTATTTTATTTAAACTTTTATGATAACCTCTTGCCAAGTACGGCTTTTTCTCCATTATCTCGACCATTTTTGCAAATTGTTCTGGAGTAGTTATTTTTATTCTAAAATGTTTTAAATAAAATGAAATAATCGACAAAATATGCAAATTATATTTTTAAAATTAAAATAATTTCATATTTACAATTTTTTTTCAGCCATTTTAATTCTGTCCCTAAATTTTGTATTAAGGCGGCAGCAAAAAACTTAACGACTGTTTTCGTCGCTTTTAACAGGCAAAAACGACAAACACCATACTGTTTTATCAACTTGTTTGTAATAGATTTCAGAACAGTGTCGTATTTACTGACGTTTTTGCCAACTACGATACCATTTTATAAACAACGCCTAACATTCGCCACAAAAACGCCAACCACGATAAGGGTGAATATTTTATCAGATGGTCAGGCTACCTTAAGGCCGCTGGCCTATCATCGTGTCACATTTAAACTTGTCAAATATTTATACGATATCTTGCATAGATTATCACCTAGAACTACGGTTTAGTTTTTTTTTTGCGGCAACGAGGTAACGGATGCTTTGTCTAGGAATAGGCTGTGACAACTTATATTGGTTCTGAGCTCAACTGCGCTGGAACGCTTTTCACAATTCTCACTGATAAATCCACAAATATGACTTAAATCTGTTGTCCTGAGATATAGAAGACCGGACCTGAAACTGCTAACGGATTTTCTTACCGGCCATTTTAGTGTAAGAATGCATTTAGAGGGAATGGCGATCACAGATGTAGATTTTTATAGACTATTCTTTCAGGCAGCAGAAACAGTGTGGGGGTTTTCCATTGATTTAAAAGGATGTGTCTCCCTAGCACAGTGGTCTTCACCAGTATTACTCAGGTAACGAAATTGTTCGGATATTTTTTGTAGTTTTTCTTACTCTCTTCGTGAATATTACAACCAGGGTTGCTTAGTTCCACAAAAATTCTGGCAAACAGTTTCTTAAAATATGCCAAAACTACCTGTATTGTTAATTCTTATTATATTAGTTTAAAATTAAATGTATTGTACTTTATTAACAGATATCACTTTTAGAATTATTGGAAACCAGATTTTGTTTTATTTTCTTATGAAAAACTCAATTAATTATAAAAAAATTTGCAATGTTAAAAATCTTTCATAACAAGAAATCCATACACTTTGTTTTCATCATGCGAAACGACAACCACAATTATTACAAAAACATGTGTGTGAGACAAAAATTGCGTTTTATTAGTTTTCCAGAGAGCTAAATTTGTTTGTCAGACACTGAGAAGTTGTGATAATAAGCAACATAAACTTATTAATGTTTATATTTCTTTTAACTACATTTCAATTTGTTTATAGCATTTACAAACAATTTATTTTATGAAGAATTTTAATAAATTAGTTTAAATTTTAAAATTAAAGGTTTTTAAAACGAAAATTTTCACAAATTTCATTCAAGTTGTTAAAAACAACACAAATGAAAAAACCAATCTCATCTCTCAGTGTATTTTTGTGTGACTCTCTTTGTGAAGACCACTGCCCTAGACATATGGTCATATAGTCTCACTAGAGGACATATCCATCACTCAAGTTTCAGACCTGCTGGAAGGCAGAGGGTCTGCTGAACAAATGGTAGACTCAAATGGACACAATAGATCTTCCATCTCGCAATATCTTGCAACTTGTGATGGGTCTAAATAAAATAATAATAATAATGAATATATATAATAAATTGAATAGTATTGTAATATAATAAAGTGATAAAGCAAGAACTGATAACATGAAATGGAACACTGTCTTTCCGCTGACATTGAAAGGGGAATGTGTGTTATAAGCTTCTACGGCATGCAGCAAGAATTTTAATAAACACAAGTAGAATTAACGGAAAAGATGTTGTAGTCCCTCCGGACAACGTCTTTCATGATGCGACTTCAGATTATCTTTTGTTTTAATCTCTGCAGAACTCTCGTAATGGTGTAATTTTGAATTTCATAGAGGCCTGCAAAATGCAATTGAAGCAGCTTTTCTCTCAGAAAACCCGGAAGTTTTACACCAATGGAATAATGGTTTTAATTAAGTAAAAACAACAACAAAAATGTTTAATTTTTGGTCAAATTGGTTTATTTCCACAGTTTTCTTCGTGGCTAAACTATTTCCGATGAACAGTTTTTGGTCTTTATCTACTCGTATTGAAACAATGTTCTGTCCTTTATTTGTCATAAATTGGTATTTAAAAAGTTTGTACATATTTTAAGATAAAATAATATATTTTTGATAATTTTAATATTAAAACTTAATTAAATTAGTGTTAAAAAGTCATAAAATTTTTAAGAAAAACTTTAATTTAACTACCTTTTTGAAAAACAAAATTCTAAGTAAAAACATGAAATCTTACGGAATTTATATTTTATTAGATTTTCTCAAGCAGTAAAAATTAAATAAAGCGAGCACATAAAGTTATGGCCGGTAAACCATAACTGGTTTTTACCCTATTTCTATAATTCAATTTTAATGTGGTTCAATCTATTGGTGTTTCGGGTGTTATTACGAGTACAAAGCATATGTACTTACTTACTGACTAAATACAAGAAATATTATCATGTTTTGGCTGAATGAGCGCTGGCAAAGTTAAATTAAAATCTACGTTTTTTTATCGCAAATTTTGTTCTGAGACTAATAGGTTTCAATAGGACGGTGTTACATGCCCATACAGCATGCGAAACAATGGCCCACTTAACAGGCGAGTTAGGTTAACAGCTTATTTACATTTGGGACCGGTTAATTGGCCGCTTAAATCCTTTAATTTAAGGCTTTCAGACAATCTCTTGGTTATATTGCCTAGTCCACAGCAGCATCAAAATTAAAGATACAGTCACACTTAACAAGAACTCAAATTAGAACTTAATAACTCCAAATACTCTGTTTTCATCTTAAACGGGTTTTAACAACACAGTGCAACACGAAAGAAAATAACCACATACAGACACCGTGATAAAAGATAAAAAAAATAAGACCCAAGATCTCAATAAACAATTTTCTAAAACATATGAACTTCCTAGGAATGATTTTTAACACCGTTCAGGTAGCGTTGTATCGCTTTTATATTGTGTGTGCTTTTATATACTGTTATGCCTGTGCTGCTGCGGTCGGTGCGTGGTCGTGTGAGTTGTTTATTGAGATCTTAGATAAATTTTTGTAGTTCATTGCTTCCTTAAATTTTAAACGGTTTACTACCTATGGACCTAAACAGGGGAAAAAGGTAAAAAATATAGAATTTTTTTAAGTTTCTTTCAATTTTGGTATTGAAGGTAAAGGTTTTTTAATTTTATATCTTCACAATTTTTGTGCTTCATGACAAGAGTTACAACTTTGCCTCAGAAAATAAATCAAAGTTCCGAACAGTTTGCGAGATATGAGCCTGGAAAAAATGATAACTTTTTTGCAAAAATGACACAGAGGCTCCAAACGTTTGGGGGCCCATAAAAAAATTCCATAACTTTGGAAAATCTTCAAGTACGAAAACGTGTGGACTATTTCCTCAAAACTCCTCATATAGAATAGTATTCTTACAAATTGGGATCACAAATTTATCATGCATGATTTTCGCGAAATTGTTTTTGAAAAAGGCATTGCCGCTTTGCATTAAGCGTCCACTATATATTGTGTGGGATATTTTATTGTCGTGTAACCATTATTGAGAATGTGTATAGACAAGCAGTACTGTCTACATCTTAGACTAATAAAAACCACAAACTCTAAATACAAAAAAAAAAAATCGCAACTTTTTGTTATTCATTAATTTGTAAAATTTATTGCAATATACAACTGCATATATAGGCTCAGACAAAAAAAAATTATTTAAAAAATAATTTATTTAAAAAAATTTTTTTTGATATACATTTGCCGTTTTTAACATTGGCAACACTGATGACAAGGCTAATAGGAGTATTGCAAACATCAGCACATATTCAACATACTCGTACATATTACCGTCCACTGTGTGAGTGTAGGGTATAACTGAGAATAAAACAATTCCCATGACAGTTATGACTGTCAGTTTTTCATTTTGTTGACTTTTTTCCTGGTGTTTTTTCTTCATAGCGTGTTGGGTGTCTGACACTCATAACAACCACTTTAAAATTCATTACAATTCTTTTGCTCAACATAAAACAAAAACTAAAAGCAAAACTAACAAACAGACAATTTTTCTTAATATTTAAAAAGAATAGCAGTGACAAACTGTTTAAAACAGAATAAAAACTATATAGTATAGAAACAGAGAATCTTGATAGATATTAAAATGTATGATTTAATGGAAAAAGAAAATATTCTTCTTTTTTGTTTACATTTGTTAAATAAAACTTTAAAGTTCAACCATAAAAAAGAAAACAAGAAATTCTAAAGAGCTTGACATGTTTGTACAAAGAAAAAAAATCTTTATTTTTGTTTGTTTTTTTATTTGAATTTTGTTTGTGCGAATTGTCAGGCTCTAGTACATGTCTGGAGAAGAAAAAACTATAACTTTTTTATGTAATGCAAGTCAGGCAGTGTTGCCACTGAAAAAATTTATATTCTACCAAAATTTCTTTCAAAATCTACCAAAATTGATCAAAATCTACCAAAAACCATTTTTATTTAAAACCATTTAAAAACACATTGTTGAGATGAAAAACAATTTTTATTAACACCTTTACATGTGCATATAAATAACCAAGAGTAAAAAATATAACGAAAAGAGTTCAGTTCTTCGAAAATACATATAACAAAAAATACACATATAACAAAAACAATTCAATTTCTAAACAATAAAATCGAAAATACATTTATAAATACAAGAAATTAAAAAAAAAACAATTCGATTTTTCAAAAATAATTTAAATGGATATGTAGGTATAGAAATTTAATTTTTTTCTGACCACACACAGTGAACATCATTAGCTTTTACAAGCTCTTTTTATAGAGCATTACATTATTAATTGTATTTATTTCGAGTTTTTTTCTCAATTTGGTTTTGATTAAGGAAAGTGTTTACAATTTGCGTTTAGCAGCTGCAGAACTATGCGAAAGAGAAAGTGAATTAATATCCAAGTTGGTTAATTTATCAAAACTTTTCTCATACAAACCGTTTCTAACTTTAGCCCAAAATAATTCAATGTTTAATTCCGTTGAAAGATTTGTTTCTCTTAATCGCAACATAATAATATCAGGATCACAGTTTATAAGATTAGAAAATTTTAAAACAAGGGACAATATAAGCAAGTTTTCTTTTGACAATATTTCCTCATTTGGTTTAGTAATTCAATGTTAAATTGCAAAATCTCATGTTTAACATCAAAAACTTCTTCCTGGTTAAGATTTTTAGTAGTATACATTTCGGCTTTTGTACCGATAAAAATTTTTGAAACTTTAATCTATTAGTATTTTTAAAATCAGTTTCAGTGTTGTGTATTAAATATGTTTTGATAAAATTACTTAATATGAGCAAAAAGTTAGATTTTATGCTTGTATATAAATACGCCAATCTTGAAGATTTCTTTAGCTTCTGCTAAAATCTACCAAAATCATATTCAGCCTACCATCCTACCAAACGAAAACTTTTCTACCAGTTTCGGTAGAATTCTACCAATAGTGGCAACGCTGAAGTCAGGTACTTAAACAAGAGAGGATAAGTGACAATGAAAAAAGCTGCTCTTTAGACTGCTGCTGGTAGAAAATTTAATTTTTAATTTTTTAATGATGAGGTGACTCATAAAAAACGAACACATTTGATATTTTTGATAGTTGACATTATTGGCCTGACATCTGTTCAATTGGCCGTTTGATTTCTCCAAACGGATATAGTCTACAACAAGGTGTGAAGATGATCAAAGTGTTTTATCAAAATAGATGAAAAGTAATCGTAATTCTCATTTAAAACATATTTTCAGCAATTAGTTCTCTTCACCCAGAAGTGGAATTGTTAGTGATAAGCCGATAGCAAAAGATGTTCGTTTTTCTTCTATGTGAAGGGAACTAATTGCTGATCACTGATTGACTTAAAACATCTGCCGATACCATCCGGCTCAATGTGCCAAAAACCATGCACAAACAATTTCCTGGCACTTTTAACGAAGTCGAATAAGTCACTGATAAGTACCGATCTAATCTCGGATGGATCTACTCGTAATTTGGCTTTAACAAGTGGTATCATTTTATTCTCCTTAAAACAGAGCAGAGGACACAATCTATTGATATGATATCTCAGGTAGTAGTAACCCGATAGAAAATGTAATATCCTACCAATACTTCACCTACTTAATTGTACCTTGTAATGGGTAATTTGCATTCCCTTGCTAGAAAATTCTTTCTTTCTTAATCCCCTCTAGAGCTCTTCTTAACTTTTGCTCTCCTTTGTTTACTTCCTCTCTCCTAGAATACTCATTAAAGCTTTTGCATTACATTTTTATACAATTAACTCCGCATATTTATCACTCGATTTATCTGATGATGACGATTTTTTCTAACTGATGTCGACTTTGTCATAAATTCTCGATCTCTAAACAGCTTTTCTCATCTATTGAAGTACATTGTAATTTAAAAAAGATTTTTTTTCTTTTTTATTGGTATTTAAGAGACTTTTGTAAAGTGTGACTGTTAAGGGACCTATTATTTGAGGTATGTTTTGAATGTCAAAATATTTCTGATTTTTATTAATTTTTCCCGACTATTTATATTAATTTCTAATATTTACAATGGTTCTTAAAATTCTATAGTTTGTTCCTTCTATTACAAAACAAAATTTACATGCTACAATAACTGAGTTTTGATTGGTCAAGACCTCACTCAATATCTTCAATATTTTTACTCATTACTATAAAATTGAGTCACTTGAAAGTAAAATATCTTTTTTTTCATTATTTCTGCAATTCAATACAGTTGTCTCCCTTCAAGTGCTTTGACCCATGTTACTCAATTTAATTGCATTTCTGTGTGCGTGGTCGTGTTTGTGTGCTGCTTGCTAAGCATTTTGTTTTATTTAATTTTCAAGGTTTATTACACTTAAAATTTGTGTTGGACAATAATGTAATTTAAATCTTTTTTATTTTTGTATAAAAAAAGAAATGTGTCGTGTAGTTTATTATTATTATGATTTGATAAACACACTACACTTTATTGTTCTTTTTTTAAATTTCCAACTGGTCCTTTTAAATTTACTAACCTAATAAATAAATCTACTAACCTAACCTATACTTACACTGTTATACTTACTTATACACTGTTTTTGAATTTCTTTATAATATTGCATAGTAGTTTGATTTCGGCGACCATCACCTCGTAATCTCTCTCTAAATCGCTAATGATAATGCTCCGCTTAATAGGCAGTACTAAGCCGTTCGCAGAAAATGCTCGGTTATTCATTATCGTTTACCAATACCGTCCGAATTAATTGTTCCCCATAACTTTTTCGTTAACGCTTTCGTGAGATCAGTTTTGCAATGCTAATTAGGGGCCTTTTTAGTAAGGTAGCATATTTAGAACGAATTGCTAGTCTGCACTAATAAAGGCCTGTGTATTATTTTAAACAGAACAACTTTTAGAGCTGACTCAACAGGTGTAAAGGGGTGGTAAATACTCGTACACTATCAAATTGCTTGAACTGCATTTTAGTAGTATTTTTGAAATTTTTATGTACTCGTATGCGTAACATCGACAATGCTGCAAGCAAATTTAACAAATTTAGATTTTTTTCATGTTGGATTGACATGTGTATGGCGTTGCCTGTTCAATCCTCTTTTTTTTTTGGATTTCAGAGTAAACCGTATCGAAAAGGGAAATTTGTTCGTATTGCTTTTGAATTTTATGGCAAATTTTTAAATTGAAATGAATTTTTATGATAAAAATGTAAATGTTTTCTAATTAATATGAGTTTTTATGATGAATTTGCATATCTCAGAGATTTTTAATACTCGTAAAAATATGGTTTTTATTGTTTCATCCGATACTTAATGATGAAACAGAATTCGACCGCAACTTCAAACAAAAACGACTGTCAGAAAAAAGAAGTCTATAATTAAAACGGCGGCTGCAGCTTCACGAACTGACATTTAATGTTTTTCATTCCTTGTATGTAAAGCAATAACAAAAAATTAAGTTATAACGATTTTTGGTAAGAATTGAATTTATATTTTATAATTTATTTATGTTTACGCACTTCTTGAAATATTTTTCTATTTTTTTTCTCACTCATTTTATATAACAAATCACAAAATTATTATTTTATTTAAACTTTCAAATGTTTTTTCTATTTTCCTTTGTTTTTTATTTTCTTTGCGCCAACAACAAAAAACAAATTGGTTTGTTTACAAAATGTATGAAATTTAATACAAACGTGGTAACATTGTTGAGAAAATTTGTTTCTAAATATGAGAGCATAAGAAAAATCGCTGTCAAAATAAAATAGGTTCTATTTCACGACTGCATTCTGCAGCGTTTTAATGTGTCAATTTGTATGGAAAAAATTGTCAAGCCTCAGTTTTGCTTCACCATTTACTGTTTATTTATCAAAATTTAACACAAACACAAACGCTTTAATACTTTAATACTGCGTTGAATGGTGTATGCTTTATGTGTATGTTTCATGCACACGTACACATGCTGGATTTCAAGCAATTTAACAGTGTAATACCCATAACATTCGCAGCAGATATTGGAAAGACAATCAATTAGTTAATTGATTAAAGTAGCAACTAGGAATGCCAATCAGAATTTAAGAAATTTTTTGGGACCTAAAACTCCCTTCACTTGACAGATATAGATTGAAATTCTTGATAAATTTTTTAAGTTTCTGTTGAAATCAATCCATTTATAATTGGCCATTACAATGCTGTTTCAGGGTTACGGTCTAGCGTCATGTGTGTTTAAATTTTTATTCCTGTTAGAATACGTTCATAAATATAAATATGGGAATGGGGTTTTTTCTGAGCATCTGCTGGCTAATAAATTGTTTTTTTTTTCTTTAATTATCTAATAAATCGTGACTCATGACAAATTCTATTTTTTATGGTTGAGCTTATTGGCAAAGTATTACAATAAACATATTTTTGTTGTATTTTTCTCCATTCTTGGTATTTGGAAAGCGAAATTAAATAACGAGGTCATGAAAACACTTTCATTTATTTTTAGTTTTACTTGGCAATAAAGAATTCTTAATGAAAATAGCAACTCTGCTGATAATCAAATTGGTTGAAAATCTGATGTTACTGCTGGTGATTAAAAGAAAAAAGAAAATATGAAAATATTTCTTCACAATTTTATTCTACAAACAAAGAAACAAAACATAAAACAAAAGAAATTACTTTTAAAAGACTTCATAAAATTAGCATCTGAGCTAAAAATTGAGCCGAAATATTTAAATTTTTAATTAAATTTGTTTTCTTTCCGTTTTCTTTTTTGCTTGAATTAAAACTTATTTTTCTTTTTCTTCTTTTACCAGTATTTTTTTTTTGCTAATTTATCATAACGTTTTGGTAGAGTGACTGACATTTTTCTGCTTTATTTTCATAGTAAAAGTGTAACTGAAAAATATTTTTTCACTTTATTTTCTGTGTTAGTCTGAGCAAAACAAAAATGTTGCGGTTTTGACTGCCGTCTTGAAGGTGTCAGTTTATGGGAAAACCACAAAATTTTTATTGGGTCACAACATTCACACCTTTTGTTTTATATATGGAGTCTGTTATTTGTTTGTTTGTTTTTTTTTCTCAATTCTTGGAAATTGTAACGTTTTTTTTTTCTTTTTGTGTTTTCTTAACGAGATAAAAGGCAACAGATTATTTGCCATTTAGATTTTGTCAAATTCTAGATTTCTTTTCCTAATTTTTTGCAATTTTATATGAATAAGTCATGGACTTTAAAGTAAACCACCAATATTTTATTACAAAATTCGCTCATAAAAATAAAGCCAAGCATAATATTTGTTTCTTGATTTTTTTTTCCTACTAAGCAAGCATTACAACCTACCATTCAACTTAGCAAAGATCCTCACCACTTCACAACAAACAATCAATCAGCATCAGCAGATGGGACAATTGCTGTTGGTAGTTTCAAGATTTTTAGACATTCCAATACAATGCACAGCTTAGGCTTTAAACATTATCAACTAAATGAGGAGCATCTAAATTAATCAAAGGCATCAGTTTATTTTTTTTAATTTCCATTACATTTTTTTATTTATTTTTCAATCCTTAAGTGTATTTATTCCAAAACTTTGTTGGTGGGCAAAATGGAATATTACCAGGGACTGTAACGGTTATAAGTTATATCGAAAAACTTAATTTTTAATGGTTATTTTGAGAGTTTTTCCAAAAAAGGTCAATAGAAAAAGTTATTTTTCAACGGAAAAATAAAAGTTAAAAAAAAACTCTCACAAATAGAGTTTTATTTTTTCGTCATAAAATAAAACTCATTTTGTGAGTTTTATTTTTCAGTCAGAAAATAACAGTTATTTTTTGAGTTTTATTTTTCCGTCATAAAATAAAACTCTATTTAGGAGTTTTATTTTTTCGGTCATAAAATAAAACTCGTTTTTATGAAAAAATTTTTTACGCCTTATCCTGATTTGACACATTATCGTCTGCAAACTATTACATATGTCATTTCTATCATATTTTGTTCCGTGCAGAACGTCGTAATAGATGCAGTCATCGAACCCGCTTTCATCCTCCGTTATCGGTTTTAGTTGTGTAAATTTGCTCTTTTATTAATATTAAAGCACCCTAAAAATCGTTTAGCTTGAGATTTTAGGTATTCAGTTATAAAAAACAATAAAATAAAGATACCACAAGCAACGGGATTAGATTAAAAATAAAATCTTTCATAAAAACGAGTTTTATTTTATGACGGAAAAAATAAAACTCCTAAATAGAGTTTTATTTTTTAACTGAAAAATAAAACTCGAAAAATAACGGTTATTTTCCGACTGAAAAATAAAACTCAAAAATAAGTTTTATTTTATGACGAAAAAATAAAACTCTCTTTTTAAAGGTTTCATCTAAACTTTTATTTTTCCGTCAAAAAGTAACAGTTAAAATCTGATTAATGATCACTTACGCGAGATCACCACAGATTCTGTAAGAGGTCTCCAAGACGATTCATTTGGTATATAACATCATATATGTCTGTCGACTCTAATACGATGATTTTTTAGTTTAATTTTTAAGCAATAACTGTTATTTGCGGTCCCTGAATATTACACTCTGTATTGCTATAAAAAAATGGGAGGAAAATAATTCGTTGTGTAGGAGTTTAACAGCATGTTTCCAGGAGACAATTACAATACCATACAAACGATTGTCACACTAACAATAACGTAACAAATTGGGTTTCTGTAACACAACAGAATATTTTTGTCTGGCTTACGTTATACAATTTTGCTTTGTCAAAACCAATATTGTCATTACTTTATTTTATAGTTTTTGTTTACATTTTTTCTTGTAAAAAATACTTTTTTATGTTATAAAATGGTAACTCTATGAGTCAGCTGATAAAATATTGTCTGTACCCAATTGTTTGGTTTAATTATTTTTGTTTGTATATGAAAGCATACAAATGTATCTCTAAATAGTGTTTTGTGAATATAGTGCTTTAATAAACAAATATCTTTTTTATTGTCATTATCACTAGATATATCCATTATTTTTAATTATTTTATGAAAAACAATTTTTTTTAATAAAACAAACTTTTAGAGCAAACAAATCATTGGCAATGAGTGTTTTCTGATCGTCTATTTCTGACATTTCATATTGTGTAAGACAATCACTTTTGTTATACGGAAACCAATTTACACACAGAAAAATTGACAGTCTTACGTTATTGGTGTGAAACAATTACGATTGTCTTATAAAAACCCAAAATGATTATTGTTTGTTGTTTTGACAATTTAAAAACAATAATTGTCTCCTGGAAACATGCTGTAAGTGTTCTACTTATGTGCCAAAAATACATTTTGAGAAAAAAAAATTCTGGTTTGAAGGATATAGAACAAAACAGACACTATTTATCTCAGAAACTGAATGAGGTAGCCGAAAACGAATTGCATATTTAAAAAATTTGAGGTCGAAAACCGAAAGTAGCATCATTAATTCTAGATGTATAAAACAACGGATAGAGCATTTAAACCCCCGCACGATCAAATATTGAAATTGTTTGCCAAATTACTCGTACAACCTACACATTTGCAAAATTTTTTATCACGTAACTGTTCAGTTTCAATTTTTATTCAAATTTGAAAGCTATTTCTGTAAAATTTTTGCGTTTAACACCACATTTCAAATATGAAAAACTGTTTGAAACCAACGCATTTTTCAACAAAATCATCTTTAGTGATAAAATAATAATAATAAATAATGATAACCCATTTCTTGTGGCCACAATTGGCTAATGTTGACATCAGTAATAAGCGAAGCTTTATTGCAAAATGTGGTTCAATAATATTATTGTAGACATGCTAGGACATCTAAAGCAAGGTCTGTTATTTAAAAAGCTTCAACAAAAAAAAATTATCTGTATTCAAATGTCAAGGTATTGTGAAATATAACAAGAAATAAACTTTGAAATTTGCCAAACACTTAAAAAAATTAGTCTTACACCGCTGAGAACCTAGTTATTGTAGTTTTTTTTTCTCTATTTTACAAAATAACGTCAAAGAACCAATTTACAATTGTTTTTTGGGCACATACTCCATTTACTTTAGTCACCAATACTGTATAGCAAATATGTTTTGTTGGTTTAATTTTCTACAATTTTGGAAAAATTTTTCTGTTTCTGTTTGTCATCAATTTTTAGTTGATTTCCTTTGCAATTTGTGTCACGCTTGCCGTAACTGGCAAGAGAAACACATATTTTGTGCGAATTAAATCCCAAAAAGAAGTCAATTTTAGAGAACAAAAGGCAAATGTGTCAAAGTGTCACACGGACCAAAAGGTTTTCACAATATTGACTGTTTTTCTATGTGGTTTTTTGTTTTTAGTTGTGTCACATTTGTGTTTTGTAACATTGTGTGTTTTATAATGACCCAATGAACTCCAAATGGAATAATGGAACAGAGTTTAAAGATTCAGCAAAAGTTTGTGTGTTTGTGTGTTCACATTTGGCAAATATTTAACGAAGCCACTAATTTTTAACCATTATTGAATGGAAACATTTATTTTGTTAACTAATTAAAATTTTTCATATCTTGTTATTACTTTTTACTGTTTGCTTTTAAATAATAATTTTTTAAGAAAAGTTTAAATAATCCGAATTTTTTGCATAAAATGTTTCATGATTTTTACGTCAAATATTTGCCCACTATGAACGTACTCGTAGCTTTAGCTTGATTGATATTCCATAGCCCATTTAAGGTTTTTTTCTTATTCTAATCATAACTATGACAAAAGAAAGTAACAATAAATTTATTTGATATTTTTTGTATATAACGGTCACCGTAGTCTAATAAGTAGTGTGTTGGCTTACTAAGGCGAGAGCTCCGGGTTCAAACACCAGCTCTGATGTTTTTAAAGAAAGAAATATGAAAAATTATTTCTTTCGGCGATCACCTCTTAGCAGTGTACTGGCAGAAGTGCTGAGAATAACTGATTGCCAAGAACAAGCTTCGCAAGTCTACCGTTCAGAGTTGACGGTAAACTCTTGGTCCCGGTATTCATGGATATTGATGCACACAGTATGGGTACTGTGAGAAACTATGTTGTAACTCTGATCAAGAGTTGTGTAACTCTTTCCTTCTCTTTCTTTTATCAATAAGGCCAGCACTCAGGGGATGACCCCTACTCATTCAGTACATTGTGCTGGTCTAGGAAAATATGTTATGATAAGGGGAAAAGAGGGAGTAGTGTAGGATATTTGATTTAAACTTACTTATATCGTAACTGACAGGAAAAACATTCGCTGGAAGATTGTTCCATAAATGAGCGGTGTGGCTAAAGAACGAATTCTTTCTATAATGCATTGTGCGATTCACTGGACAATCAACTACAAAAGGATGTGCTAAAAGCATTTGGCAATAAGTCATAACTACTCAGCAAGAAACGATCATACCAATTATTAATTGAATCTGTACAACTGTCCATATTGAGTTCATGACTTCCGTAATAAGCATTGTAAGAGAGAGTATACGTACATATCGACGATGGAATTAAAGAACGCTGTTACTGACAAAACCTTAAATGTTCACCAGAGCCAAAAAACTTTCATAAATGTAGAACAAATACACTGGTATTTTTCATTTCGCAGACGGCGTAAGTGAACTTATTTTCATCGTAGAAATCTGGGACTTGGACCAATCGACGCGTATTTTTCTGCTGATAAAAATGATGCAAAAAACGTATTTTCGATTTTTTGTCAGTTACAGCGTTCTTTAATTCCATCGTCGATATATATGTATAAGTATATAACAAAAAAGTTTTACATTTTATGTTTTCAGTTCACATATTTCCCTACAGTTGAGGAAAACATTGCATTGTTAAGTAGATTTCTATGGCCCTGCATTTGAAATTTTTTATTATTTAGTTTGTTTAAGTAAATATAGATTTATGCACTTCCACCTGCTTCGATAAAACAAAAACTCACAAATTTAAATTTAAATCCAATTTGAGCTTCTTGGCGGCAATCTTTTGTTATTACTTGAATTTTTTATTCTTATTTTTTTAATATATAACGTTTACCAATATTTAAGTGATAGACTACTTTCGTTGAAAGTTGTCAGTAACTAACAAATATATTTTTTACTAGCTTAAACCCGACATGCTTCGCCACACCTAACACTACCATTTGTCCACATTTTTCGACTGATGATTTTTAGTGACTACGGAGTAGTTTAGACCAAATTCAAAAGCTTTAACTGTTTCTGATTTAAAGGTATACTGAACTTAAAAGCTAGTTTGTCTGGGAGCTACCACATCTACTTGTCCACCCTCTTTTCTAGTGATAATTTTTAATGATAATTTTTAATTTCTTTCGGCGACTACCTCTCAGCAGTCTTCTGGCAAAAGCTCTGAGAGTAACTAATTGCCATGAACAAGCTTCTCGAATCTGTCGTTCGGAGTCGACATTAAACTGTAGGTCCCGGTACTCATGGATAAAAATTTACACACACAACATGAGTGCTGCGAGAAGCTAGGCCGTAATCCTGACACATGTAAATGTAATTATTCGTTACTGTTAATTACATTTAAAATTATTAAATACAGAACATATAGATGCTTGGCATTGAATAAAAATGATATGATTATGGAACTTTCATTTTTTTTCTTTGTTTGCTGGGTGATAATCAACCATTGCTGCATGCTCAGAAATAAAATCTTTAATCGTTAAAGGCCGTTTTACACTATCCTAACGATTCGTACGATTTGTCAAAAAAATCGTGCGTGTTAAAAAAGTATAACAGTGTGGCATAAAAATGCATCTGTATGACAGATTTTTTGACAGGTCTGTCTGTCTTCATAATCTTTTGAAAAAATTCATAAACCTAAGATGTTAGCAAAAAGCAACTCTGCATATGCTTTGCATCTTATTCTGTGTGATGGTGTGGCACTAATGTTGCCATTTTTACTTTGCGACTTTAAATGTAGTGAAGACTCTACTGAACGAAAAAAAATAAGAAAAAATAAAATAAGTGCGAGAAAAAATTATTTTTTGCACAGAAAATATTTTAAAATTTGTTCAGTAGAGCCTTTACTAGTTTATTGCCAAACATAGTTAAGCAGTATATTTAAATTTGAGCTGGTAGGTGGTAAAAAACTGAGGACACCTTTTTTTGAGTAATGCAGTGATTTTCAAAATATTTTGAGGTCTATAAAAAAAATCGTAGACAAGTTCACCAAACCGAGTACTTTTGGTAGTACAATCGAACCTATACTATAGATTCCGTGCAGTTTTTTCACTGTTCCACTGTGTTATTAACAAACTTTACCTCTTTCACAATATAACTTCAAATAAGCTTTAAAAAAAGGAAAAGTGTAAAAAGTCTAAAGATACCCCGCCCAACTTTTAATTGTACATAACACTCTTCTTCAAAGAAACATGACCATTTCTTAAATATTTTTTTAATCGCCCCTTTAAGGTGTGTAAGCTTTGACTTTTTGTTTCTTGATTTCTTTGGTGCTGTAATTATTTCTTTCATCTGTATTGTATTGTTGTTGCCATCTATTGTTTCTATTTTTTTTGATGGCATTTAGATTAGACTTAAGCATTAACTTATTACTACAAAAGAGAAAATAAACAAAATCTACACCATCCACTTATTTATGGGATCATTATTTATAAAGAAAAGAAAAAAAAGCGAAACTAAAAATAATAAAAGATCAGCGTACTTAAATTAGCAAATCTCGTAACTTTCTATTTTAAATAAAATTTTTGTTTAATTTTTTTCTTTAATTTTAAATTGAACCAAATAAACCTTTGCCGATTCTTAAAATGTATTTTTACCTCTTTAGGTCTTAACAGACCATCTGTTTCATAGAGTTTGACATTAACAATAACAAACATATTGTGGGCTATTATTTATTTATTTAGTTTTTAGTTTAAGCAAACAAGACCTTCATTGTTTCCGGAAATCAAAACTGGTTACATTTAACATACATTCCAGCATTTCGCCAAATAAAAAAAAAATTTGAAATAACTAATAATGATAAGAGACGAAAGTGAATTTGAATAAATTACAAGTATTTGCAGAATTTTTTTTTTTAAATTTTTAAAAAGGTCGCTTTCGGAGATATAGGCTTCCGACTTATATATAAAGAAAATTGACCCTTGACTTTTTCAAAGAAAAAATCATGTTGCACATTAAATCAAAGGTAATTTAATACCCTTTCAAATGCGACTTTTACGAGCTGCGTAGCTATAATACTTTTCAAGAAAATTACAATTAAGTAAATATAACTTTGTACATTTTTGTACTGTTTTCCGATTTTCAAGACCTTATATTTCCGGATCCAGAAGTGTCAGCGCCCTTTAATTTTATATTAGCCTTAGTGCTTTGATATACTTTATTCGTACCAAAAATCAGCCAATTAGGAAACAGTCATTTTAAAAACGGCATATTTTAAGTTGAGTTGAGGTGGTTTAACCCATATGTAATATTAAATATGGAATGTAAAGGGTTTTCCAATAAGAGCGCTACAAAAGTTTTTTTAAGTAAAACAAAAACGGTTTTGGATATCAATGAAATTCTTTATTCCTGTAAAAGTACGTTCGATGCCATTATGTATGGAACTGGATTTCTTTTGCATGGCCACCACGAGCAGGATTGCAGAAGTCCAGACGCTGAACCCAATTTTCAACGGTTTTTAAGCATAAATCGGCCGATACTGCTGCAATTTCACGTTCGATATTCGTACGAAGTTCATCAATCGCCACTGGCTTGTTGACATAGACCATAGACTTGACGTAACCCCACAGGAAATAGTGTAACGGCGTCAAATCGCACGACCGAGGCGGCCAATCGACTGGACCATTTCGTGAGATAACACGTTCTCCAAACTTATTTTCCAATGAATTGACTGTGACATTCGCTGTGTGGCTTGTGGCGCCGTCCTGTTAGAACCACATGTCCCCCAAGTCCATATCATCCAATTTAGGGCCAAAAATATTCGGTTATCATTGAATGGTAGCGATTCCCATTCACAGAAATGTGAATAATTTCTAAAATCTGCAATCCGTTTGCGGCTATTTATCTCCCAAACTGGACGAGATATCTGAAAACGGATTGCCGACTTGAAAAATTTGGAGTCGAAAACCTAAAATGGCATCAATAACTAGAAATATATAAAAAAATATGAAATTGCGGATAGAGCACTAAAACTCCCGCACGACGATTTATCTATAGAAATCAAATATTTGATCAGTCAGTCGAAGATTTATTCCGCGATTATTATTCACAACAGTTGTTTTTAAATGTTGTAAACACAGTCAAAAACTGACAACAGCTCAGTAACTGTTGTGCTGTTTTGCAAGGCAAATTGAAAAAAGGAAATGGGGAAAAATTTGTAAGGGCAATATAAGAGTGCTAAATTTCTTTTGCAAATTTTTAAAGTTAGAAATACAGTCCTCGATTATCCGTAATCCGGTTAACCAGTAACTCCAATTACCGTGATGGGCAAAAATTATCTATTGTTTTTTGTTTGCAATGTTTTCAAATTGTTTGCTTCGACTTCCCTTGCTTGCATACGATGAGTCAGAAATATTTACAATTGATTTGTTTAATTTTAAAATTTGGGAAGTGCGGAACCACCCGTTTATAACACTTTTGTCTTGAATTAATTCTTTTAATGTAAATATTTATATACAGCAATGTTTACTTGCTAAATAATAAAAATATTAAAAAAAAAACTGTAAAATTAAAATTTTTGTTCCCTGAACCGTGATAATCGATTATTCGTAATTCTTCTGGTCCGGACCATAACAACTAATCGAGGCCCGACTGTAACTGAAATTTATGTAGAAAATTTAATAATAAAAATCAGATGGAAAAACTGGTGGATTTAATGACAAAAAATCCTGATATTAACCGTGGCAAGTTTGCATTTGGAGCTAATAAAACTCAGTATGTAGGGACATGGGAAAAATTTTCATTCCAGCCAAATAGCTTCGGATCACCTATTATAATTGCTTAATAAAGGCAAAGGGTTAGAGATAAATTTTATAATTTTTTAATACATATGAGTAAAAATGATTTCGAATTCATTAAAGGTATGGAGTCACTGTAAACCCAATCTAAAAAGAAAATTGGCTAACAGTGAAAAAAATTTCCAAGCTACTGGAAATTCCGTCCGTCGACGGAAGCTAATATCCATTTTTGGTTTTTTTTTATTTATGTTTTAACTTTATGTTATTTTTTGCAACACTTAACTTGAACTCTTAAAAAATAACAAATTTTGCTTTCAAATATCAGTTTTATATACTGAGGGTTGTATTTTTAAGGAACATTATTAAAAAAAACTACCCTGTGCCATACACAACATCTACTCGTACAGCTGTTGTAAATCATAATCAAGAAAACGATAAAGGTGGCCGATACAACACAACACTTATGTGGTGTGAACCATAACTGGGGCCATAATAAATTTATTGCTCAGTGTCACCTCTGATTAATTGGCTTATAAATATTTTCCCTTTGAAATTCTTGACATATACGATAAATTGTGGGAGTATTTCAGAAAAGACGCCGCATTTTTGATTTATTCACTCTAACCTGCTAAAAAAGAATATCTTTTTAAAGTAAAAGGGAAAATATTTTTTTCTTAGCAATTTCTTATATTAGTTGTAAAGATTAAAATTGTTTTTTTCTCTCTCTCTCTCTCTTTCATCTTCTTTTTTATATTTTCACTTTTACTTTTCACCTACAATTTGTGAAATTTACCAAAAAAAACTTCTTTATTTACGAGTTACTCGTATATTGATTTTCATTTAAACTGTTTAACTGTCATTTATGCTTTTTTGGTGACTGATTTAGTGTGACTCTATTGATTTTGACAAATTAGAAAGACAAATAATTGCCCGAGATCAACACTTAAATTATTGCTTAAAAGAAAATATTTAAAAGTTAAAAAGTGTTAAAACAATTCCCAGAGTTAAATTACGAATATAATGAAGACTTATAATGAATGATTTTGGGTTACAAACCAAACGAAAATGAGAATTTCATTTTTTCAAATAAATCTAAAAAGATAGGTGTTGATAAAGAAAATATACGAATAAAGAAACAAATTAATGATGAATTTGCCAACATTGGTTTTTTTTCTTTTTCTAAAAATTTATTTTATTTATAATGACTGTTTTTTTCCCCCAACAATTTGATTTTTACTTTTTTTTTTTTGTTTTTAGAAAGTAAAAGAAGACAAAAATTAATAATAAAAATAATGATAAAATGAAGAAAATATAAAAACAAATGCTGATTAAAATGTTAAAGTTTTATTAAACTTTAGTTGATTGTTTAAGTGTAAAAAATCAATTTAAGAAATTTCATTAAAAAAAACTAAAAACTAAAAAAAAAACTTAATTAATGACTTTGCAATCAATCAAGCGAAATAATTTCTTTTATTTTGTTTTAATCATTAATTCCTTTATTTAGTTTCCATTTGAATTTTTTTATATGTAATAAAGTAATATGGTAAATAAGTTTTAACACCTTTTTCTATTAAGATTTAAACAAAAAAACTTTGTCTTGTTATAGCCTCCCAATTAGTTTTGCTTGATTACACTGTGTAATAAAGAGTACACATACACACAGATATACATATTTGGCCATTACATCCCTGTTTTAGGGTTACGGCCTAGCTTCTCGCAGCAGCCATGTTGTGTGTGCAAATTTTTACCCATGAGTACTTGGACTTACAGTTTATAGTCGACTCTGAATGACAGATTTGAGAAGCTTGTTCAGGGCAACTAAATAGTTACTCTCAGAGTTTTTGCCAGAAGACTGTTAAGAGGTAGTAGCCGAAAGAAATATTTTTTCTATATTCCTTTTTTTTCAAGATGTCAGAGCTGAGGTTTGAACCCTGAACTATCGTCTTAGTACGCCGAAATAACTTAAATAAATAAACTTTGGGGGGTGCGTGGTATAGTGGTTAGAGTGCTCGCACAAAAGCTCAAAGGACCAGGTTCAAATCCCAGAAGAGGTGAAAAATGAAGAAGTTAGTTTGCTGTTTTTTCAAAATTATAATTTAAAAATAAGAGGTTCCCCTCCCCCCCCCCCCCCCCCCTCCAGAAAGACCATCTACAAAGAAACCGCTCCCCGACATTCCACTCTATTCCACCTTAACCTGTGTCAACGTAAAACGAATGATCAGAAAAATAAGCGCCACCTATTGGGAAGTAGCAGATAACAGCTAAACCTACTTAGCGAAGGCACACTCAGCACTCAATCAACATGCAACGATGAGGCAATTGTTGTTGATCATTCAAGGGTGAAGGTATAACACTGGCCTTTGAATAATCAATTCTCAGCAATTTGTCTCATTCCTAAGGCGCTTAACAATAATATAATAATTAATAATAATATATGTACTGTCCTTTCCAAAATTCCAATACAATACACAGCATTCAGTAGTGGCTTACCCCTGAGTATTGGTCTCAAATAAAAATAAAAAAAATACTGTTATGACACTTTGCAAAGATTGTTGCTAAGAAGCACAATGCAATGTTTTGGGTACCTGGACACTGTGGAAGCGGATGCACTGGATGGGAGGGGATCCGTGATGCCTTATATTGGTCTGGAGCCCTGCTGTGCAGCACCGCTTTCTACTATTTTTAATCTGATTAGTGAATAGAAAACTGGCAAATGTTTGGAACATTGGAACGGCCAGTCGGGTCTCAGGCACGCCAAGACAGTGAATCGTCAGCAATTTGGTAGTAACTTTGTTGTTCTAAAGTATAGAAAGCGGATTTCCGTTAGAGTCTGGCATTTGATGAGAATGGCGACCACAGATGTAGATGTTTGTAGACAATGCTCACAGGCATCAGAGACAGTAAAGCACATATTATGTGATTGATAGATTTTGATGGATGTGCTTAGGGAGACATATGGTCTTATTGGCGGACATACCCACAACTAAAGTTTCAGACCTGCAGTTGGTCGACTAAACAAACAAGCAATAGGTCTTATAAATCGCAGTGTCTCGCATTAGTGCTTGATCTGAACCAGGTAATAATAATAAAATTACACATTTTCATGCTTTCATAAGTAATAAATTCATATCATTATTCAGCAATTTAAGACTTAAAATTCAAGTAGCCAACATGGTCAATTATAATCAAACTGGCCAACATGATTATCAACTGTATCTGTATGATGTTAATCAAGATCATTCATTATAATCATCCATCAGCATCATCTCTATACAATGTCATGATTGGTCTATATGAATAGTTTTTTTTTTTCTTCATCTGTGTGTTAATTCGTCTCATTATTTTTAATGTTTTCAACAGTTGTTTTTTTTTTTTTTTTTTTTTTTTTTTTTTTTTTTTTTTTAGTTGAACAATATTTTCTGTTGTTTTTTTGTGTTTGTAAGTCCAATGAAAGTTTGTGGCTGGTATCAACACCAGTCAATTGGTTATGAAAAAAAATCTTTTCAAGCCTTCTTTGTTTTATTTATTATGATACTTTTTACATCTTGAGCCTTCAAGTGTCAAAATTACTGGCTTTTGACCAAAATCATGTTAATGTTGACAATTTTTTAAGACATTTAGACGGGTTTTATTGGTTTTAAATCGTTTTAAATTAAATTTATCGAGTGATTAAATCTCTGGGATTTGGATTTTAAGTAAAAGTGTTGGTCTGTGCTTTTTTAACAGTTTTTTTTTTGTAATTAAAATGTAGATGTTTTGTTTCGATTCTTGTTAGTAAATGACATGCATTTGTCTTTAATGAAAAACACTTTCAATTTTTTCTTTTTTTTATAGAAAATAAAGATTTTTATATACTGAATTAAAAAAAGAAAATACCTTGTGTTTGGCTTTCAAAGGTATTGCAATAAATTTATTTTCTGATAAAGAAACCAAGCACTTTTAAATATGTTGTCTGAGTGAAAAGAGTAATAAAAACCAAATTAACAAAAAAAAAATATTTTGAAATTTATTGTTTTTTTTTTTTTTTTTTTTGTATCGATATGTAAAACATTTTGATAAATTTTCAAACTTTGTCCAAGAACTACTTTTCAGAAGAAAGTAAAAACTGCTTTTTAATTAATTCAACCTGATTTATTGGCGTAGACTAATGAGTTATGTATGGTAACCAAATTTGTTTTTTTGTTAAAAATATCCATGACGGACCTTTTTTTGGTTATTGAGTGGGATGTACTTTGTACACCTCCTACGCTACCTAAAACACAACATTAATTAATTTGTGGCTGCCACAGCTGGTATTGCAATCATTTGCTAACCATAGTCAATCAATACAACCTAAAATAGTAACATGGTGTGACAAAATAAAAAATAATACCTGGTATGTGATAATTTTTGTTTTTTTTTTTTTTTTTTTTTTGGTAGGTGTTGTCGCGCAATAATAGACTTTATCCTTGAAATTTGAGGCGCACATCCAAGTTGATAAAAACTTAGTTCAATATTCAGCAATTTTAAGGTAATAAATACAGTTAGAAAGAGGAGTGTGAGAGCTTTCAAACGATATATCGTACATGCATATTATTTTGGTAAAATCTTGAAATTTATATTGTTATCTATTAGGTCTATCGTCGGATTCGACCTTAAACTGTAGATCCATGGGTAAAAATTGACATTTACAACGAAAAAAAAAAACATTAATTTTACTTCATATTTGTGTGTAGACGATTTGTTCGGGCGTTTATCCTGACTTCTTAAATTACCTATAAACTACATAATATTATTGAGTGCTTTATTGTGTTTATTATTGCAGTTTTGCTCTACACTATTCAATAAGTTCCACAATATTAAAGAAATATAATATATCTAAAAGTAAACAAAACACACACACATGTGTATTTAAGGAATTGTAAAATTAAACCCAAACAAATAAAACAATTTAGAATTAAAAATTTTTAAAATAATGGCAAATATTTTACCAACTAAAGTGAAAAAAAAGTTTTAAAAATGAAAAACACAAAGGAAAGGTTCAGTAAGAGAGAAAAATTCACTTATGAAAACCGTTTAAGGAAGTTGCGGCTTCATCAGCATTTGTGAGTCTTTCTCTCTAGTTTGAAGGCAGTATTTCAAATTTCTTCACATTTTGTGTTCACCAAAGCCGGCTATGTTTCATACAATTTGACACATTCTGTAATTGTCGTCCTGTTAATTTTTTTATTTTTTTATCAGTAAACACTTTCCTGCAAATAATATACCCTTTCTTTTAATTATTTAAATACCTATTTTATTGAAAAAAAGTGAATATAATGCACTTTAAGGGTGGCGTAGTATAGTGGTTAGAGCGCTCGTTTACAACATCAAGCAGCTCAGGTTCGAGCTCCAGCACTGGTTAATATAAAAAGAAAACAAAAAATTTGTGCGGCATTTCAAAGATTTAAATAAAATATTATAAATAATACACCCCTCCCCCCCTCCCAACAAGAAGTTCATTCCAAAGAAAACCGCCCTCTGAGCTGTCAAATGAATGATCAGGAGAAAGCGCCATCTACAAGATAAAAATGCAGAACTAAAAGCAAAGATAAAAACCTATGATGAACAAGCTACTAGCCAAGATGGGACAATTGCTGTTGATCATTTCAAGGGTGAAGGTGTAAAACTGGCCTGAGTATGGGTTTAATAAAAAAAAGCTTATACTTGATTATATTCATACTCATTTTTCAGAAACACACACATTAATATCAGCTGTTGGCTAACTAAGACGATAGCTCAAGGTTCAAACTTTAGGTCGGACATCTTAAAAAAAAAAACAGATATAGAAAAAACATTTCTTTCGGCGACTACGTCTTAGCAGTCTTCGGGCAAAAGCTTTGCGGGTAAGTGATTTCCATGAACAATCTCAAGTCTGTCGTTAGGAATCGATTGTAAACTTTAGGTCACGGTACTCATGGATAAAAATTTGCACACACAACATGACTGCTGTGAGAAACTAGGCCGTAACACTGAAACTGGGTGGTAAAGGCCAATTATGTATGTATGTATGTGGTGGTCTATTTTGGTGGGAAATAGTTATTGTACACGATGTTGTCAACACATTGCACAATATTTCATTTTACACAATAAAAATCAAAAGGCTTTTGATTTTATTCAATACATTGTGCCACCTACTAATATAATATACACACTAGGGTGACCAAAAAAACCGATGTCGGAATTTTTTGTTCGTCTGGACCCCACAAAACGATTCCTCTTTCCAAAATTTGAGCTTGATTAAACGAATTTCACCCGTACCGCTCGTCGATCAAAGTTTGAAAAAATCCACATTTTAGGCCAAAAGGCTGACATATGGAGCCATAACACGATTAATATCTCAAAAGAAAACTAATGTTGTTCTTCAAAATTTATACATAATTGTTGTTATTTTAAGTTAACCCGAGTTACAACAGCTTTTAGGCCCAAAAACGTTATTATTAATCAAAGTTATTTTGCTTTTTAAAATCGTCATCATTGAATCATTCCATATTTTAGTCAATTTTATGTTGTAGAAAATTGCAGTTCCATTTTAGTGTCCATTGCTAATACCATTTTTCTACAATCACTTTTTCTTTAGCTGTTAACATCTTCTCTTTGTTTTATGATAAAAACCCTGTAATTTGTTTTAATAATTTTTGTGGCAAGCATATAAATTATGTCCTACATTTGAGACAACAACCGATTCTTACGAGTATATAGTATGACAAGAAAAAAGAAAAAAAAACAACCGACAATAAAATTAGTCAGTTCCGCTTAATTTGGAACAACAGATTGTTAAAACAAAAGATTAAATATAAAAAGAAATATGTTTTTAACGATAGAACAAATCTTTTCTCTATTAACAACAAACTTTCTTAATGATTATTTGGAAAAATAAAAATAAAATTAAAAAAAAAAAACAAAAGTTGTATTGATAAGTAAAACATAATGATAGAGTCTTTATTTTGACATTAAGGTGGCATTCAATTTTAAAATTGTGTTATTTTTCAAATTCGTTTTTTAGTAGAAACATGGACAGGCATACATACATAAAAGGTACTGCTATCATAATTAAGTATGAAATAATTGTTATGACGTCTCATGGATTAAACAAAGTATTCCATAATCATAATAATTTTTTAATACAAAAATTGTCGAAGTATATATTCTGAAGCGCTAAAATTTTTATTAAAAGTTTCATTAAATGTAAGTACTTACTCGTAATTGTATAAGAGTAAGTAAGAAAATGTTCCCTCTCATTTTTATATCATACTAGCATAAACCTGGCGTGCTTCGCTACACCTACTGCTAGTAGACATTTAGACTGATGGTAGACATTTTTAGACTGAAGATTTTTAATGACTACGAAATCAATTATTCCAAACTCAGAAACTTCAGCTTTAGCACTTCTCAAGATATAAAGAAATTAATATTTAACTTGCATGGGAGGTACCACGCCTTCCTTGAACATAGAGTTGTTCAGACCAAATTTAGAAAATTTAGCTTTAACAGCTCTCAAGATATAAGTTAAGCATAATAAGAAAAAATTTTACATTGAATTTGTATGAGAATATATAGGAAAATCTAAATGCTATATCTCCGGAACCAATATGCCGATTTCGCGCAAACTAAACATAAACAATATACAGACTATCCCCAACGTACCTTAGAATATGGAGGAGTTCACCTTGCTCTGGGTGGCCTGGCGCTCGCTATAGGCAGAGAGGTTGGTGATTTATTACTGACCATCTTAGGAACTGACCAGAAAAACCTAGAAACCTCGGTTATGCCTGTGCTGCCCTGTCATTCAGGGAGTGAGGCAAACCGGCCTGATGGTTTGGGTGAGGCCCTTCGGGGAGTACTCGTAGTGGTTGTGGTATATGCTGGGTAGTAGTTTTCACCTCCTCAACCAGGGGGGTTACTACTATCCAGGAAATAGTGGTGGCAAAATTGTTAACTCAGGGTTATGGGCTTTCCTCTGAGCAACGTGTCCTCGAGCATTGTTGAAATTGGAAGGTACCGGCTGTGCGTGGCATTGGTTGGACGCATGTATTCAACTACCGCCCAGACAACTATCGGCATGTGATATGTCCTCGGGACGGTGCGCATGTAAAACCCCCTACTAGTTGTTTCACCTTAAATTGCGGGAACGGTTATGATCAAAATTATACCAGAAATTTTTTTTAACTTCCCGGGCTCCAAGAATAAAAATTCCGCGAAGGCAGGAAATGTCAACAACTGAAATTCCTGGAAAGTCCCTACGGCCAAGAACCCAATCACTTAATACGATTTGCAAAAATAGTAGACGATACGGCAAAGTAAAGCTCCGGATCAATATAGGGTGTCTCATTCTTCATTTTCCTATTTCCATATCTTTGCAACGTCTCTCAGCAACATTTGATAAGTTTAGAAGGGCGTCATAAAATGAAAACCAATTGTCTGTAAGACAGCTTCGCTGTTCGATATCGTATTAATAATTTTACCTTTGAGCCCACTGTCCATTCACTTACAGCTATTTAAAACATTTTAATGTCAATCAGAAAATATACGAATATTTCTCATAAATTGTCATCATTTTGAAGAAGATATGCCTGTTGCTGTGAGTATAAATATTTGGATAAAAATGTTTGCGAATCAAACAATAATATTCAGTTATTGACCATAAATAATAGATAAATTAACGGTTTGTAAATATACAAAAAAAAAAATTGCCAAAATATTTGAATAACAAATCCCCTCGTTATTGAACAAAAAAAAACGCAAGATTTTTTTTTTTGTTTTTATTTATTTTTCTCTTCAAAGAAACACAAAGAAAGTTTATTTATAATCATTACGAATATTATAGAATTATTATTATTTTTTTATGTTCAACTTAAATAGTTTTAATTGTTATGCTAATCGTACAACAAATATTTATTTTTCTTTTTAATATTTTTCTAGAGATAAAAAGTTTTGCTCATTAACTTGGCCTAAGTTTAGGGTTTCTTTAAAAACCATAGAAGAGTTATAAAATTGGGTCTCTTACAAGAGGAAGTGAAATTTTTTATTTTTTTTTTTTTTTGAGACTTTGACAGAAAGTTTCTTTTCTGGGTTTTAAATCTTTTGAAAATTAAAAAAAATATTCCCATGAATATAATTAATTGAATAAAAAAAATTAATTGCACAAAAATTGTACAAAATTTTAAAGCATCACTGTTGGTGGTAGAAGTGTAGTAGCAGGTAGTATTTCTTTTTTAATTTTTGAGAGAATTTTATATATATTTTTTTCCCTTCTTTACAACTTCATGACAGTGGATTTTATAATAAAAACAGAAATATTCTTTCTTTTCACTCTTTCATTAACTGAGATAATAAAGATTAATATTTTGAAAAAAAAAACTTTATTTCTGTTGAGTCATGACAAAAACTTTTACTTTTACAAGTAAGCAGGGAAATATCTTGTAATTAAAAGAAAGTAAAATTGAAAATTTTAATAAAAAATTAAAAAAAAAAATTGTATATCTTGGCTTTAATCACAATACTCGCATTTTGTAGAGGATTGAGAACCTTGTTTATGTATAATAACAAAAGTATACTTTAAATATTGAGATATATAAAGATTATAAATACGAGTAGATCATATAATTAGGCATCATAGATAACAGGTATAGTTTTTTTTTTGCGTGGCCCCAAGCATGAATGAACGAGCAGAAGCATGAAAAATATGCAATTTTTTTATTATTTGAAATGCGTGGATGTTTAAGGTACATTGACTATATTGTATTGAGAGCTAATTTTGATGCATCTATTTTGTTTTTTAGATACAGAGTGTCCGCCGGGAAGGTATACTACTTTGTTTGTTTATAATTTTTGATTAAATTAAAGGGAATGGATCTTATATTGATAAGTATTTTATTTAATGTCGGCAATTATGTATGGAATGCAATATCAGATATGCCTCACAAACGCTAGTCCTTTTGAGCAAATTTTTTATTATATTTTCACACATTTCACGCGGTATTTCGTTAAGTTCAAAACAAATATTTTGTTTCAGTTTCTCTAGCGTTTCTGGTTTGTTTACATAAACCTTGTTTTTCAGAATTCCCCCCGGACAGTCAAATCAGGCGACCATGGAGGCCAATCAATCAATAATTCCATTGTAATTCTATTTGTATTCGAATTTATAACTAAAGTAAAGAAAGAAACATATCATTTCTGGTGAATTATTTAGCAAGAATAAAAATATTTTGTTTTGTGATGAATGAAATGGATAAACATCATTTGTAACAATTATACAGTAAATTTATTTAATACTACTACCTTATATAATATTATTTAATTTTAAATTCTTTTATTTTTGCCACTAATATTTCTTATTTTCTAATAAGTTTTTTGCTTTTTCTTTAGATTATTCACTTTACCATACTAATTTTTTAATACAAATGCCAAGCAATATGGCATGACTCTTGTATAAATTTTGTATGATGTGGCAACCTTTTTTAATATGGTTCGGACCAAATTTAAAATTAATTTAAATCAAGCTGAGAGTACTTCGCACAAAATTATTTCTCTCGCTCTCTGAGAGAAACGTCCAACTACATATAAAAAAAATTTGGTTCGAATCAAAAATGTTTCAGAAACTCATGGGTGAATCCGCCTTAAAGCATGCAGTTGTGGCGTTAAAGTGTTCTCAATCATATCACGATATCGCTTGCCATTGACAGTTACCGGTACGCCGTTTTCAGTTTCATAGAAATAAGGTCGAATGATTCCTCCTGATGATTCTTCATTTCCAAGGTGCTAATTTAAATTAAATTACAAGCTTAAAATTCTTTTTCCAGAACGAATTATTTAAACTTTATAATTCCTAATATTTGTTGTAAATTGTATACCCACTTCACGTGTCCTACATATCACCAGTTGCACTGTGTTAAGTACTAATATTTGTGTTTAAAATTGTTTATTTGCATTTTTGACTTTTTGTAGTGTTGGTTGGCGTAAATAAACATCGTCGTCATTCGTGACCATAGTTTGTGTTTTTTATTATTTAATTTTGCCTTTTTTCCCCATTTTGTTGCAACAGTTTTTTCTTTCGTTTTATTTCATTTCCTCTGACAATAACAATTTAACGCTGCCTGGTCTAATTTTATGCAAATTTTAACTCTCTTGTGTTAATGGTCGTTTAAGTTTTGTTTTTGTTTGAGTTCAGCCAGTTTATTTTACAATTATTTTACAATTTTTATTGTTATTGGTTTGTTTGCAGTTGTATGTTGTATGTTGTTGACTTGTTAGTGTTGTAATAATTACCATATTACATTTAATTAGAAGATCATACACAAACCCCCACACACTTGCTTACTCGTACATCAGTCAACACACTTTCTCACTTGCACTTTCATGGGTGTTACAACAACAGCAACAACAACAACAAAGTTAATAAAAACTTAAAGAAAATTATGGAATGAAAGGTGGGTGAGGGAAAGATAAGAAAAACAATAAATGAACGTGTTTTGTATTTTTTAATGTATTTTTTTTTTTTTCATTTTCTTTTGAGAGCCTACAGATTAACAAAGAGAAAAGCAACAGCAACAATAAAAAGAAAAACTTGAATATTTAACGAGAAGATGTAACTGGAGAGTGTTGCAACTGTTGTTGTTGTTGTTGTTCTTGTAACTATTGAACTTTCACTATTTAACATTTATGGTGTTATTGTTGTTTAATTTTTTTTTTTTTAAGATAATTTCTTACAAACACTCATATTCACTCTCAGTTTTACGATTTATAATCGCTTAAGCACACTCACACTTTGATCACAGCATTTGCATAAAAATTAATAATTTATGGTGAAGTTATAAGAGATGAGATGTTTGAATTGAAAACGACAGTTGAAGGCCTACATACTCGTATTTGATTCATTGGATGCATAATTTTGAAATTTTTCTACAATTTTTCATAAAAATTTTAATGATTTCTGTTTTTTTTTTTCTAAATTTTCTGTGTTTCTTTACTTGTTTTCTTTTCTTTATTCTATTGAATTAATGTGACAGTCACACAGCTATTCATATGCAAATAAAAATCAAATTTAATGCTTTGAAACTACTCGGATTTATTGCTTTAAGCCCATCTTGTATTTCAAAACAGAAAAATTATTTTTTCACGATAAATAAATAATAAAAGTGTAGATTATGTTTCAACTTTTGGAAGTTAAAATGTTTAATAAAACTAGAAAACATTAAAGTAGCCATTAATTTTTTTTCTCAAACGCCAGTACTCAAGGGAGGACTCCTACTCATGCAGTGCATATTACTAGTATTGAAAAATCATATTATGGGGAGGAGGAAAAAGGGAGTTGTGTTTGTGAATATTTTATTTGAATTTGATAAAAAGAGAAGGTAGTTAAGAAAAATCAAAAATAGAGTAAAGACAGAACAGAGCCTTGCAGTACTCCCGAATTTAACCTGAATTCGTTGGAAGTGACACCATCCATAACCACTCTTATAGTCCTGTCCAGCTCATTATGAAACAACAGAAATGATTACCAACACCAAAGGCAGCAAGTTTGAAAATGCATAAGAGCTTCGTGCCAGACTCTATCAAAAGGCTTTAAATGCTTCTATTTCGACCGAATTTGATTTTTACACCTGAACTTTTTGAAATAGAGGGAGACTTCTATTTACCTAAATAGAGACGTTCGCTAATTCAGAAGAATACACAACACCTATAGTTGTAGACAAACAATTCAGTCACTTATGCTCTATTTCTGTTAAGCATTAACCCTTTAACGTCTGCTGTACTATAAAGAGTTTACAAATGTACATAATCGGCCATAAAAACCCTGTTTTAGGGTAACAGCCTAGCCTCTCGCAATACCCATGTTGTGTGCGTCAATTTTTATCCATGAGTACCGGGACCTACTGTCTTCATGTTCCTTAAACGCAAATAAAGGCTTTTGCAATAGACATGCATGTAAAAATGTTAAAAACATAACATATTACTATATGTAAACTCTTATCCTTTGCTGGTGTCTATATTTGTATTAGAGTACCCCCCTAGGAGTGTAGTGCGTGGTGTGCTAGATTCCCAGCAGACACCCTGGCCTGTGACACTACACCGTGCATATGGTGTTTGGCACTCCGCTCATAATAATAATTAAAATATAATTTTATATTGTTTGGTAATTTAATAATCTTTCTTATTAGTCTATGAGTGTTTATTACATAAGATTTTACTTCTGGTTTATAACCACAACGTCACATTTTCACAAAAAATACGGTTTAACTTCGAAACTTTTTGAAGAACTTTTCACTGATTGCATTTTATATCAGGTTTCCTTAATCATCATATCTTCTCAGCATGGTTTTCGTATGGATTCATTCATACACGAGAAAATAAAAATACATTGACTTTAAGATCTTTTGTCTAGGGTTGTTATCTCTCCAAAGTTTCATCTCTCCAAAGAATTACAAAATATCAGGCTGTGCTAACCTTCACAGTTTTCTATCCGATATTTGATAATCACTCGTACAAGTGTTCAGTGGGTGTTTTGAATACTCGATTAACTCGTAACACTATAATTTTGTCCTTTAGAAAACTGAGTTTTTTTAGTACTTTTTGATATTGTTTTGTTCCTGAAACTAATTTGTTTTAGTTTTTTTGTTCTTTTGTTAATGTACATATCCTGTAGTCATAATCAGTTAATAACATTATTATTTTAAGTCTGGGAATACGTAAAAATTTTTATTTTATTTGAAAGTACTGCTTGTGCCTAAACTTATGTCCATGACTGTACGTTAATATGATGAAGTAATCAGTGCAGAAACCAGTTTTATTATTTTGTCTGAATTGGAATTCTTAAGGCCTGGTTAGCCAAACGTTGATGTCGTAAAAACGGTACGTACGTTAACGTACGTACGTATGTGCAGTTATACAAACGTGTCATATGTCAACATAAAATGTAAATAAAAACAAAACAAACCAAAAAATTATAAAGGCCTGTACCAATAATATTAATTTTTCGTCGTCCACTAAAAACAATATATAATAATTTTTTATTTTATTAATATTGATTATATAATTTATTATATTTTTTTACTTATTTTTCACAAAACACAGCACAAATAAAAAATTTAAATTTTTAAATGGCAATATGAAGCCAGCTGTTTAGAGCAGTGATGAATGTTGTTAAATTAACACAAAGTTAAAAAAGGTACCAGAAGTACCAAAATAAGAGCATATTATAATTACTTCTTATATTTTATGGTTCCTAAAAATTTATTCTTATACTACTACTGAATATTAAATTTTTGGTTTAAAGTAATTATTTATTGAATCGGATCCATTGGTCCATTGTGGACCGGAAACGAAAAAAGTTAATTTTTAAGTAGAACTTTAAAAAAAATTTTAATTATCTCAGTAACTAGCTAGCACGTAAATCAATCATGCATCCCATATGCTTCTTTTTAGATAATCGAATAATTTTTCATTTGGTATGTATGTATATAATTCGTCTGTCGAAGATATGTTAAAGCCCCTATGACACCTACTTTTTTTTGTATTGAATTGTTATAGAATTGAAAGAAAGAAACAACAAATGCTAGAAAGAGTGGTATATAAAAAATGTAAATAAAATATTTATTTTTGTTTTTGTATTTATATTTATTTCAATGTTGATACTTTTTTTTTGTAAAAAAAACGCTACCTTGAAGGCAAAAATACCCCAAAATCGCTTAATTGTAGAAAAACACCATAAAGTTAGCAACACTATAATATTTTAAATTCTAAATGTCAATTTTAATGTAAAATATTTTAACTTGTTTTTGACACACTCCACTTTTTTATCGATAACATTTGTAAATTTTTTGGCAATTCTGTATTTATATGAATATAGTTGAACTCTTTACACCCTTTATACTTTCTTATTATATTATATTTGCACTGTTCTCCAAATCATTTTTAATACAAAAAAAAGTAGGTGTCATACGGGCTTAAGTAAAACATGGGACTTTTAATTTAAAAAAAAAATTAAAAACAAACTTTATATTCACATAAAAATTTAAATTATTCACATAAATATCATAAAGACTTTAAAAATTAAAAAAATTTTAAAAATTAAAGAATTTAAAAATTAAAGTCTTTTTGTACGCATAAAAAAGAAAAAGATTTGTTTATAAGCATAAAAGTACAAAAGAGGGCATTTGGGCCACATTGCCATTTAACATACAATAGTCCCATCACTCTCATTGAAATGTCACGTAAAAACGTTTAGAAATTCTATTTTATACAGATTCTTCCGTTCCGTCAACGTGACATTTATTTTGGATAATCATTTGCATTGTTTTCATATGCTAGAAACCAACGTACGTTGCGTTACGTTACATCAACCTTCGGCTAATTCTACCTTTATTCCAATTTACCGTTTTTATATAAGTAGACTGGCTTTAATGAGGTTAATTTCGTTGAAGAGTAGACGTACTTTGCTTAGTGCCTTGTTTGTTATGCAAATTTGAAATGGTGACGTGAGATCAGAGTGATTGATTGATCTGGTAGATTGCAATATTGTATTACTTTGCGTGCTTTCAATTTCTATAATTTTTTCATTGTTAATTTGCTGCTGCTGATCCAATTAGAAGATTTATGTAAGTATGTGTTGTTTCTAACTCACTGTATAAAATATTATTGATATCTCTAAGTCATATATTTTTTAATGAGGCCAGCACTATGGGGGCGACCCCTACCCATGCAGTAGATTGTGCTGACTTAGGACAATACACGGGGAAGGGGAAAAAAGCGTGTGCACTTTTGATTTAAACTTATTAATATCATATCTGTTCAGTTCGAAAAAAATAAATGTCCTACTTTAAGAATACGAATCACAACGAAATCGATTGTTGTTGATGGCCAATGTTATACCTTCACCACTGAATAATCCAACAGCAATCAACCCCAAGAATCCCGCATAAGAAATTTGAAATTAGGGGAGAAATAAAAGATTATATTGATATTGGAGATGATGTTGTTGTTGTTCTCCTCGATCCAACCCCTGGGATAATTCTTGATTACTGCTCTTCAACTGCCTTTCTGGCATATGAGACCCTGCCGGAGAGCTATTGCTCTTCGCCAGCTTAGCCAATTGAGTCCTTGCAGTGTAAGCCTCTACACCACGATATGAACAATGTATAAGTAATTCCGTCAGCTCGTAAACTGTTCTAGGAGGGTATTATTTATAAATTGTTTATGATATTTCGAATTGCCGTTCGTTGAATCACCATTTTTTTTCTAATGAGGCCTAGAAAAAATATGTTATGAGAAGGGGAAGAAGTAAAATGATATTTGGTAGGCGGACGATTGAATGGAAGAAATACAAACGAAGGGAAGTTTTAGTACGTAGACGCTTTGCAAGCCAGAATCGTACATGTTAGCTAAACCGTGATGCCAATATTTTTTGAAATTTTCCCAACCTCTAGCTACAAGTAAAAAAAAACATAAGCCTCGATTATATGCGTTTCTTTTTAATTTCAACTCTGTAAATAGGCCTGCTTATGCTTATTTATTCAGTTAAGATTCAGTTTTAAAAGAAAACTTAAAAAAAAATTTATTGGTTTTCCAAGAAAATTACAAACAATTGAAATCATGCAAAATGAAAGAAAAACTAAATTCATTGGTTTCATTATATGGATGGATGAATAAAATTTGTTTATGGCAAAAGGAACAAAAAAAAGAAAAATAATAAATTGAATAGAAAGAAAAGTAAAATATATAGAAAGAAAAAACAAAAACACGATCATCTATTGTTTATAATGCCATGGTGTAAAAGTAATTAACTTTCTTTTAAAATAAATAAAATCAACCTTTTGTCTCATTTCAAGAGCAAAAAAATTAAAAAAACAACAGAAAAACAAGGCAGTGCAGAAAATGCTCAAGAGGGGGCACAAAAAAAAAACAAAATTATTTATTGATGGAGTCTGTAATTCTGTCTATTTTGTTTTTTTTTTTTTTTTTTTTCTTCTACGTTTTTGTATACCCAGGTTTTCACGACTAAAAACAACAAATGCAGGCTTATTATACAGCTTTTGTTGCTGCTGGTGGTATAGATGGCGGTTTGTGCCAATATTTTCTTTAAAAAAATAATAAAAAATAACAGCCAATAATTGCAAATAAAAATAAATAAAATCAACACAAATGAATGGATGAGTGGGGTTACTCGATAGTGGTAAAGCGAGCGGGATACAAGAAGTGCGTTTTAGATAAAAAAAAAGTAAAAATTGCATCTTCTTGACTAAAATCCAAACTAGAGGAGACAAAAAATGAAACTGAAACAAATAAAAATTATATCTTGTGGTTTAATTTTCCTTTTTTCCGGTCTCTATCCAAGCTTTTTTCTCCCCCAGCATTAAAAACTATTTTTTTCCTTTTTCTTTTTTTTTGTATAATTTTGTGTTCGTTATTAACCCAGCTTGTATTGCTGTGGCTGTTGCTATTGTTTGCTTTGTCGTATATTTTGTGGCGAATTTTGTTACCATTGCCATTATATTGTATTTTGTATGGCATTATTTTGTGGCAACACAAAGAATCATGTTGTGTGATGGCTTAATTGTATTACTATTAGTAGATGAAAAGAGAGCCAAAAAAAAAAGATGCCAACAATGGCTACAACAACCAAACAACAAAAATTCCACTTTTATGGTCACTTTTTAGTCACCACAATCACTTGGCACAATACGAGTACTTATTGTAGAATATGGACTTTCTTTGAAAGGAATACAGAAAAACAGACATTAATTTAAAGGGAAATAAAATTTCAATTTAAAAGCATTTGAATCAGGTCAAATGCTTTAAAATCATCAATTAAGTCTTTGAACTGAAATCACAAAGGGTTTTGTTTTTTAATTAAATATCGCAGTGGTTATGTCTTGTTAATAATAAAAGAGTTTCTATTTTTTATATTTTTTTCTTTTGTTACAAAATATTTTCTAAACATTTTATCCGGGAAAAAGGCATCTACATAAATCAAAGATATAAATTTAGTTATTCTGCTATTATTTGTGTTACTTAATCCGAAAACATGTGTAAAAGATAAACTATTTGATTGAAATATTGTCCATTTCCTTAAGAGGTAATCTGCATATTCTTGAGGTGGGGAATCAGTATTTGGAAACATGATGGTGTTATTATTGCCTTTGTCCCTAAAGTTCTGGGGTTAAGTTTTGACTCTTAGCTTAATATGTGTTTGCTTTTGTTCCCCTATCAACTAATTAAGACGGGACAACATTTTCATTTTTACACGCAATGTTCAAATTGTGGTCCTAACATTTGAAGGGGCGTTTATTATTACTCGTCTTTGGAATAGCCATCTTTTATCTATTAAAATGCTTAGATACTGGAATAGAATATACAGCAGCCTCTTAGCTAAAGCTTACGCTAAAATGCTAAAACGCTAAAATAAATTTACGGCAAATATTTTAGCAAAGTCTCTCAATTTGTATTCTGGAAGTCTAACAGCTTAGCCAAAATATAAGTTTTTCGCCGTAGCTTATTTGCTATCACTATACTATTCTCTTCTCTCATTGTTATTTCTTATTAGAGTTGCCTATGTTGAAATTTTTTTTTTCTCTAAATTGATTTTTATTTTTTTATTTTTTTGTAATTTATTTTGGATTAAAACGTGAATTTTTAATGATATTTTTAAAATATTTATCTAAATTGTATTATAGTTTTGCAACATGCATATGCATATGTATATACAAAATTATATTTAAAAATATAATCTATGTGAGGCATTTCGCCACTACAAGTGTGAATTTTTTAATTTGTTGAAAGATGGTAACACTACAAAGTATTTGTTTACTTTTGGGTAAATGGCGAGTTTTGTTTTCCCTACAAGTTCAAAAAATAAGAAGGTATAAAATTGTTTTATAAAAATTGTATAGTATTAGTTTTGAATTTAATTCTTATAAAATAACTTAAGGTTTTAATAATTTATCTAATTTTAAGAAAATCGAAAGACCGTTAAATTAATAACTATTGTAAAGTCTTCTTACGGTTCCATTAGAGCAAGATGGTGTGAAATCATTAAATTCTGATGTTAAAGAAACATTTGCTGTAAGTTCTGCGTCTCTCTACACAATAAAAAAAATTTATTTATTCAAAAATTAATAAAACAAATTTGATAAAAACCTACCAGAGGTTCGCCGACTTCTGCTTGTCCCACCAAAGATTCCTTCCTCATGATGGCATTGTGCGATCATCCATTTCAGTTAACTTTAAATTTTGAGGGCCATTTATGCTACTTCACTCTAAAGAGCTTTTATGCTCTTGGAACTTTTGTTTTGCGTTGCTTCTGTTGAATGAAAAAAAATGGAATAAAATGCTTAAACATAAAAGTTTTGTACTATAACTTACCGCATATTTGTCCAAGTACTCTTCCAATCCTCTCCACTTATGAATGCACCTCCCAATGAGTTAAGCCTCTCGGCTAAATGCTCCTATTGCTCAGCAAGGCTTTTTGCTCCCGTTGAATTTACAAATCTAAAAAAAAATTAATATATTTGCGTAAAAGAAATTATAAATGACTTTTTTACCTGTCATGTGCAAATTCTCTATGATCCTCCAAATACTGAATGAACATGTTTTTTTGCTCTTTTGTCACCCTTTTAGTTGTGTCTTCTATTATTCTGCAAAAGTTAAAAAATATATATTTAAATACATTACAAAACATCAATTAAAACAAAATTTATATTTAGCTTACCTTTTGGCACTTAAAAATTTTCGTAGCTAAAATTTTATAATTTTTGGAGACGTTGAAGCTTATTTAACGTTAGAGAATACAAAATAATGGATTTTAGCAATGAGAGAAATACACGCTAAAATTGCGGCGAATTCAGTTTTAACGGTATGCCAAATTTAGCATTAAAAGTTACAGAATTGAATATGTTGCCAAAAATCGCTAAATCAATTTTATGCATTTTTAGCGAATGAAATTTAGCTTTAGCGACTTACAGAATTAGGCTGCAGGACACTACTGATAATTCATTGTTAAAAATATCTCTTCCTAAACCGTGGATTCATATTTACTTCGTTTTTTTTTTATTGTTTTTGTTTTTTCTATTTTGATTGGTTTATAGTTTTATTGTTGGGTAGTCACTAACTAACACTGACATTTCCAATCTATTCCATCAGAAACCAATGATCAGGAGTACAGCGCCACCTTCTGGGAAGATAACAGATTATCTACTGAAGACGCTTACCATTCACATTCAACATCCACCTTGATAATTCAAGGGTAAAGGTAAAACACTGGCCCTTGAGTGGTCAAATTGACAGCAACTTGTCTCACCTCACCAACAATATACAAATATCTATACAAAAAAAATTTCTATCTATCAACCATCTTCACATTCTAATACAATGCACTGCATGAGTAGATGTTTACCCCTGAGTATTGGTTATTAAAAAAAATTGGCTATTACAACCCTTTTCCAGAGTTACGGCCTGGCTTCTCACAGCACCCATATTGTGTGCGTCAATCTTTAGGCGTGACTACCGGGACCGACAGTTTAACGTCTAATCCCAGCAATAGAATTGAGAAGCTTGTTCATGGCAATCCGTTACTCTTACCAATTATAAGCCGGTAGTAAAAAGTATTTAAATAAATTTAATACATTTTGGTTTTTAAAACGGGAAAAAATAACTCATGCATTTCTCAAATAAGAAGGGGGCATGTACAAGTCGTATCAAATGGAGAAACTGACGATAGTTGGCTATCGCACAAAGGTTTTCATAATTCAAAAAAGTACAATTTCGTGCAGTTCACTTGTAAAGTTAAACAAAAGAAGTTTACATCCCCAGCTAGGAAGCTCAGAGCTAGAAAAACTCCTCAAGTAGAAGATTAAATTATTTGTAGGATCGGTAAAAGTGACAAATTCCTGAATTCACATGAAATAAGTGATGAAATTGGGCAACAATAACAAAGCGCTCATAGCATTTGGGCTTACGTAGATACAGTATTCCCCGGATAATTGCCCCACACTTAATTGCCTTTCAATTTCTCAATCCCCATATTTTTTTTCTTACCATTTTCTAATAAAATTCCACGGTTAATTAATTTTCGCTTAATTGCGTCATTCGCTTAATTACCTCAAATATATGTTCCCCAAAGAGAAATTACCCTTAAAATTCCCTCGTTTAATTACTCAAAATAATTATTTTCTAAAAAGTGCAGCTTAACTCAACTATGTTTACAAAGGCATTGAATGTCCATTAAATTTACTTTCAAACTACTTTTTTGATACAACCTTGCAATTAAAGTCTACCAAGTTTATGTATAAGTATAAGCATAAAGTTACTTGCTTTTCACATGTATTGACGGGACGGACTGTATATAGGCAATTAAGCGTATTCGTTTAAATAACTTTCACGCATAATTGCCCAAAAATTTTGACATTTTTGTTGCGGCAATTATCCGTGGAATACTGTATACTGTATAAAAAAGAAACACATGTTTCAAAAAAATATTAGAAAGCAGTTAAGCTTTACAAGTAAAATGCTCAAGAAAGATGAATGTTTTCCAAAAGAGAGTTCTTTGGTGCAACGACTAAAAGCGTATCCGACAAAAAATCTTACGTAGACGTCCCTTAAATATATCCTTAAGACTTTAAGTATTTTGTTAAAACTGTGGTGTATGTATTATAGCTTGAGATGCCATTTTGCGGTGTGGTATGAACCCAATTCTTAGAATTTAAGACATACTTGATCAACATCAATATAAATATTTTTATTATAAGTTCGATGACCATTTATTACTTTTCAATTTTTAATACGAGTATTTTGTTTTAGTATTGTGAACTTAATTTTTGAAATAATGTAAAAAAGTGTTAGTAGCATCTAATTATATGGCCACCACTGTACATACATATATATATGTAGAATAGTGCTGAAAAAGTATTAAGTTATGGATACCGAATATTGAGTATTTGTACTAATTTTTGGGTATTCAATACTTAAAATTAACGCCTCAATACTTTAAGAGCTGAATTTTTTCTTAAAAATTATATGGAAAATTTAAATTTTAACGGCCAAAACAAAATTCTGTCAAAATAACACAATATTTTATGGAACTTGTTTTGTGGTTCTAAGTGTTATTTATTTTTTTATTCTGTACTTAAAGCTTTTATTTTCTGAAACCTTATAATATAACATTTATTTATATTTTTTGTTTCTTTTATTTTCAGGTAAGTGATAAGATGCAACAACAATTAGTGTAACAATTTGAATCCCTTTTTAAAAACGGGTACGTACTTTTATGGCAAAAAGCCTGTTATTCATTCTACATATTTACATAAAATAATTAAAAAATAAATAACAAAAAAAGAAATATTCAAATAATACAATATTCCTACCTTTCCCTAGTGCCACAATACATACTCGTACTGACTTTCTTCTATATAAATTTCTTCTGCAGTTAGTAAAGTGAATGGTATTATTCTCTTAATACTTTTTCGATTCAATTAAAAGTTTATCTATTGTTTTGTCTGTCATGTTAATTCCATTTAAATAGGCCCATAAACATTGTTGGACATTTAAAATTTGAATACTTACCTGATAAATATCGAGGAATTTTATTGTAATGGCCACAAAAAACATTTGTTTATACAACAAACACGTATCAGAAATGATCGATCAATGTTGCAGATGCTACATCATCATCATCATCATCACCAACATCAACAACTCGAATTTATCGTTACAATGATGATGACTGGACATCTTTAAAGCCTGTATGTATATATATTGGCAACTGAAATGTATTTTCTGAATGGGTCATAAAATCTTAATGATTTCAAATTAAAGTGTGGCTGTCTAGTGGATTCAGCATATTCGTAAAATCATTGATCATTTTAATTGTGAAGACAAACAAGAAATCACGGGAAAACAACAACAAATTTCTTATTGATAAAGGTTTTTCGTTTTTTTTTTTTTGTAATTATTATCAGTATTTGGGATATTCACCAGCAATAGGCAATTAATTGTTCAGCGAATATTTAGAAGAAGAAAAAGAAGTAACAATTCTTTGCATAGAAATTAATCACTTTAATTTATTTGCTCACCTATGGGGTATATCCGCTATAACCTGCTCGGTGTATGAAAATATTTCAATTAAATTTATGGTTTGCTGTGTTGAAGAGAAATTTTGAAAACTTAATTCGAAACTGTCAATCTCATGCTGTGACAAAACAATTTTTTTTTTTTTAATTTCTTCTTAAAATAAGACTTATAAGCAATCTCTGCAGCAGTTTTGAAACAGCATAGTAAACCTTTTAATCTCTTTTGTAGGCTAAACTTTAGAACCAGCTGGTCTGAGTTAGGGATGTTCACGAAAAATATTCATCGATGTGTTCGGCGATGCAGAGCATCGTAAACTTGCATCGATGTTTTGCAATGTATGGATTGAAAACATCGATGTTTACGATGCATCGTATCAAATTTTAATATACATAATTGCAAAACAAATAAAAAATATAAAAATTTTAATAAAAATAATCATTTTGTTTTACTTATTTTTAAATTATAATTTTTGAAAGACCCCAAATTTTATATTTTCATTCTTCTCCTTTGCTCGGATTTGAACTTGGGCAGTTTGAGTTTTTGTGCGAGCGCTCTAACCACTATACCACGATAGTATATCTGAGATTGTGTTGTTGAATAATTAGGCACTATACATAGCGTTTTCTATCTGATCACCAGCTGGAAAATTTGGATTTGTCGCTCCATAAAATATTTTTCCAAAGACTCATTGTTTTATTAACGTTTTCGTTGGCAAAGTCCAGTTTGAATTTTAACGTTTTTCTTGAGACGAAACTTTTCCGTGTGCGATGCATCCACGTAAGCAAGATTTATTAAGCTGCCGTGTAATGATTCTAAATGATGTATCAATACCATATATGTACACACATCATACATACATACATTACAATCCTGTCTCAGTTTTACGGCCTAGCTGCTCGCAGCATCCATGTTGTATGTTTTTATCCATGAGTACCGGGATCTACAGTTTAAAGTCGACTCCGAACGACAGGCTTTAGAAGCTTGTTCATGGCAATCAATTACACCCAGAGATTTTGCGGGATAACTGATGATTAGTTTTAGCACACATTTTTGCTGATATCACTTAAAGCATGCAAATGTTTTAATTATGTGTCCCCTTTAAAAACAAGATTTTCACTAAGTAATGTCAAATCTTTTAAGAAAACGCAAATAGAAAAGAAAAATAAAGAAAGAATAAAGTGTGAAGGGGTTCAAACTTATCTTTCCGTCAAATATTAAAAAATAAGAAGTATACTCACGATCAGCGCTGCCGTTTTGGTTCGATCGGACCAAAATTGGTAGTTTTTCATGTTTTTAAAACCGTTTGGTTGATTTGTTGCAACTTTCCTAGGCTTTTGGTAGATTTTCATGTTAAAAACAATATTTATAATATTTGAGTAAGAAAAAAAAAACTTTTTTTTTGAGTCAACAATTTGCATTAATCTGAACACTGTTTAAACAGTTTCACAAGTGGGGCAGTTATGTATAAAACGCACATTTTCAAATAGTCACATATGTATGTACTATGTACAGTAATTCCTCGAACTGCGCGGTTTCTGACTACGCGGTTTCGGTCTTGCGCGATTTTATTTTTACCACCAAAATTTCGCATTGCGCGGCAAAAGTTTCGCAGCAGCGCGGTTTTTTTTTTTTTTGCATACATATTTCATATTTTGTGCAAAATATGTACATAAATATATCAGTGATGTGCACACACATACTATACTATATTGTGATTGTGTGTATAGCGGAAAAAAGCAAGTTTAACTTACGCACCCCTATTGTACATTACGACGTCGTAGCAACCAAAATTTTGTCTTCTACCTCGCGTGGTATGAAATGGAATTCTTGAGCATGATTGACCTATATTTAAAATTTCGTGAATTCCCTTTATGACAATTTGAGTATGATGTATATAACTTGTAATTGTACGTACAATGAACTGATTTCAAAATTATTTTTGTTTAATTTTTATGAGTTAATTTATAATTTTTATTTTGTTTTTGTTTATGTTAATGTTTAACTTTATGTTAATATTGAATAAAGTCTCTTTTTTACTTATCTACTTGGTTAAAATTTAAAATGTTCATGATAATTTTAGGATTTGGAACGTATTCCCCTAATTTCATACAAAATAGGGTTTACAGTGCGCAATTTCGGATTACGCGCTGTTTTGTCAGTACGTATCTACCGCGCAGTTCGAGGGATTACTGTATTTCAATACAATTTTTATGAAAAATATGCAATTTTATTGATAACATTATATTATTATAACATTATTTTATATAATATAATTTGAAATGTATGCTTTTGGGGATAAGCATGTCTCTATGGCCATTTCGTCTCTGCTTAAGAGACTCGTCAGGAGACTTTTTCCCAAAGCTGTTATTCAAAACTATAAATACTTATGTTAAAATAGTTATAGACTAAATGCGAATCATGTCCCATTTAGTATATAAAAACCAAACAAAAGTATTTACAAAGCAATACATTTCTGTTTTTCAAAAAATTTTAAATTCTATTTCTCTGTCCCACCACAGCAAGCCAACCTACGGTTGTGCATAATGTCCTTTGGGAAAAAGTCTCCTGTCGAGTCTCTTAAGCAGAGACGAAATGGCCATAGAGACATGCTTATCCCCAAAAGCATACATTTCAAATTATATTGAATGTATTTTGCCAATAAGGCGAAAAATATTTTTTGTTTTTTATTATTTTATATAATTTTCATTTTTTTTCAACTGATTGGAAAAAATAATTCAACTGATGCAAATAGAAAAAGTAACAGTTTTTGTATTTGATTTCATTGCTGCGAAAGTATGTACTATGAAGAGAGTGGGGCGTAGCCAAATATCTGAAACTTACAACAGCTACAACAACGTAAAGTACCCACAAAATTCACTTTAAGTTCCTTTAAGTAAACAAACGCAAAAAATAAAAAAATGCAAATAAATCTCATTATTCTCCATACAAAATACACGTGCATCTGGCCAGATGCATGCGCTACGTATGTGATTGTGCCATATAAATTGTTTTTGTTGTTTTTTTTTTTTAATTTTCTTTTTCAAAAAAGCGATAGCTAACAATATTTGTAGAGGGTACCTAGAGACACAAACACCTAGCTAAATAAGAAATTTGTTTAAATCCGTGTTAAACTCGTAAAAGATTTAGCCAGATACATGCGCAGGATGAATGATTAAAGGTAGAAGTACCTACACATACCACGCGTTGTGCCAACTGTGTGTTTTGCACTGCTGACAAGCAAAGTTAAAATAGTGAATTTTTAGAAAGCAAATTACTGGCACAATTGACAAATTATTTAACGTATAGAAGTTGAACAATTTTCAAATTTTAGATTCGTTGATAGTTGAACAGTTAACTTGCACTGTAGATTCTAATCACTGTTAATGACGTAACGCATGCTGCATATGTATATTCTTCAGGTAGAAGTACGCAGCATGCGTTACGGCTTTAACAGCGGTTACAATGTACAATGTAAGTGCTAATTTTGCCAATAACTTGTTTTATAAAAATTCTTTATTCCAACTTTTTTTGACAGACGTGCCAAACACACAATTGACGCAACGCATGTTATGCACCTTCACCTTTCTGCCATTAAATGCAATTTATTTATAATATGGTCTTAATAATCTCTGCTTAAAAAAACACACACAATAGAATGAAATTTAAAATAGACAAAAATGGAAAAGTAAACACATGTTTTATTAATAAATATATATGTAAATATATGCAAACATAAGTACATAAATTGTAGATTTTTATAAAAAACACAGACGTCGACCGAAACTAAAAATTTTGGGACGATATTCCGACAACCAGGTAGAAACCAACAATTACATTTTGTTTCTAAAAGTCTCTACATACTCGTAATATTCCATTTTCGGTGATGAAAACATGAATTCAACAAAATAAAATTCAGAGCCGAGTGGCTAAATGTTTCTGACTGGCACCAGGAAAAGGATGGTTGTTCTTTTTGCGTTGTGTATTCAAAAGCATTTAAAATCTTAAAAATCATCAAAATACTATTGTAAAAATTATTACAAAGGAAAAAACCAAGCAAGTATTACACAAAATTTGATGGAAAATCGGAACACGATTTAAAAGCAAGTTGGCATGCTGAATTGACTTTAAAAATGTTTCGCATTAACCACAACATACCGTTTTTGTTATTGGATTAACTGCTGAATGTTATGCAGACTCTGGCCACACAATGTTATCAGGGCTGCTCACGATTGAATCTGTGCAAACTAAAATAAAGCCAATTTGCTTTGCAAATGGCTATAGATTGTGAGCGTCCTTTTAGAATTATTTATTAAAGTGTATTACAAAAAAAGATTCCTAAAAGCAGCGAAAAGAAAACAATAATTGACGTTTTAATAAATAAAGGCAATAATGAAAAAAGAAATAACGTGTTTTGTATATATGAAATATTATAATTTTTGCGTTTTACCAGTTATCTTCACATGGCTGTAGAAATATCAAAAGCTTTTAAGCAAAAATTTACTTTAGAGTTTTTGTTGTTGCATTGAAAAAATATGATGTATTTTTACACACTTTGCATCGTTTGCAAAGTTTACAAGGCCCTTCGTAAGTACCCTTAATATAAAATACCGAACAAATCGGAAATCATAATTATATGTTCACCACTGTATGTGGTATTAGCTTTGTGTGGATGGTACAAGTATCATGGCCTCTTGCACAACTCCGCTGCTTATTTTCATGTAGTGATTTGTATTGATAATTGTTTTTTTGTATGCTATTCTTGTACCGCCTAGTTGGAATTTTTGAAGTCGTATTCATAAAAAAAGTATTGTACTTTTGTATTAAAGATTTATTTGCCAAATTTTCAGTATTATTTCTGTACTTCCATATGTACCATCGGCAGCAGAAGTAAATTACAGGTAACTCGCGAAAACCTAAACACTGAAAAGGGTGAACGTCTTAGAAACGGGGAAAACATTTTGTTTTTATACATACTATTTCAAAACGTGAAAAAAATGTGAAAAAACACGTTCTTATTTCTTAACTGTACTCATGAATGTGTACGTTGATCTGTTAGTTGTTCTATGATATTACTACGGAAGCGATGGAATTGTTCAAAACAATTTATTATAGTGTTAGTGATTTGGCAGGGAGATGACATGTTGCTCAATAAACTCAATTTGTTGCATTAAAAAGAAAAAAAGTGTATTGACAAATCGTTTAAATGTACGAAAGCGCAAAGTGAATATTCTGCATCTCAATTTAAGTTTTTTTTAATTAATACAATATTTGCTTGAAATACTTTGTTCAAATTTTTTTTATTATTATTAAAACAAAATTTCTGATGGTATACATAAGAAGTACTCCTTTCTTTTAAGTTTGAAATTCGAATTCGTGAACAATCTTAAAAATGTGAACTGCGATATTTACAACTTTATGCATGTACATACATAAATATATATCAGTGCATGAAAAAATATATGGGAATGGGAGCCATAATGTAATGCAATAGTTTGTTAGAACCCCTGCTTTAAAATGTATTCAAAATTTTATAGAACGAAAAATAAAAATCCGTTTCTGGTTACGATCTCATTTTAAAAAAATTTTTACGATAAAACTGGCTAGTACAGACAACAACCTGTGGATGAGTTAATAATAATTCAACAAATATTTGAAAGTATATTTTAAGGCGCACTTCTTAAACGGCAAAATTCAAATGTTAAAAAAGTAGTGCATAAACCACTTGTCAGATATATTTTGTTTTTATTAATATGTAATACATTTATTACAAGTACATTTATTATCGTCTAAAGGTGCCCATACACTCTAAATTTGTGACCATGATTTGTTCGTTTGGTATTTATTTCTCCACACACTAAAATGATGAATTTATTGTGAAGCGGATAATGATTGCACTTCTAGTTATTTATTAGTACCACAGCAGAAAATGTTTAAAATTTGGAAGCAATAAATAAAATTGTACGCAATAATGGAAGCATTATATTGTTTTTTTATACATTAAAGCTTCCATATATGCTACACATAAAAGGTATTATTTTTGATTTTTTGTACTAAGTATTTGATGACTGGTTGCAATAAATTTGCATTTCTGTTGCATTTTAGCGGCTCATTTCATATAAAAATCATGCATTATTGATGCGCACGAGTAAGTGATTGTTTAGAATTTCTCCGTTACAAAATAACTTACTGGTACGCACTTTTTTCTGCTGGGACGTGGTACAACTATGTACAAAAGAAGATTAAGAAAAAGAGATGCACATTCACACATAATTTAAATCACATGTATTTGCCACAAATCAAAAGCAGGGTTGTCAGACTGTTTCTAATTTTTATCCCAGAATTTGAAATGTTCATCCCCAAAACCCTCTCTATATCATCCCTGAAAAGCCCAAGTTTTTGTATGAATGGAACAAAATATACATTAGGGCGGGTCGAATATTTTTCGAAGAAACTTTTCAAGCAAGCCTGCCGGATCAAAACACCTCAAAACTATAAATATGAATTTCGAAGCATCGGAAAAATGTATTGATGCATCGAATTTAACATCGATGTTTATCGATGTATCGAAGCTATAAAAAAGATGTTGATTTTGAATAATACACAAATTATTTACGAAATTATTGTCATATCTTTTTATTATGATTATGGTTTAATTATGTATGGAATAAAATATCGGCCAAATGGCCGCCGCGATTTCGGCGGCACACCTCCATCCCAGGTCCAAATTTTCGATGACGCTGAGGCATAACTGAGGTTCTATGCCGTTAATGTGTCGAATTATGTCATCGTTTAGCTCTTGAATTATTGCTGGCTTATCGACGTACACCTTTTCTTTCAAATAACCCCAACGAAAGAAATCCAACGGTGTCAAATCACATGATCTTGGTGGCCAATTGACATCACCACTACGTGAGATAACATGGTTATGGAGTTTGTCGAGCAAAAGAGCCATTGTTTCGTTAGCTGTGTGGCAATTGCAACTTGTATGCGTGTATATTCAAATCTTTATGCATAACTTCTTCAACGACGAGCGTGAAAGGTTGAGCACAACTACGAGTTGAGGTGGACAGCTCTTCAGCCACACTATCGCGAACAGAAGTAATATTTTCTGCATTACGAACTGTCCGAGCATGCACTGGTGTTTTCACGTCATCTACAGACTCGGTTTGCTCAAATTTTTGCACGATTTTTTCCGATTGTACGCATATTTGGACGTTTAAATATACCGAAAAAATCACCAACTGCTCAATATTAATTGTGATTTGAACGCCCATTTTCATAATAAGCCTAAATAAATTTAATGCATTTCTCGATTGTGTATCTTTCCTTTGTTCAAACTGAGTTAGTCTGAAATTGAAAAATGTCAGATGAAATGCAGAAAACCTCTTGACGTTTAGGTGTAGTTCACATTCAACATCGAGACTTAAAATTTAACCACCCGATATTTTGTTCTACAAACATCGTACGCCTTTGTTAATTACACTTGCTCTTGTGATATTTATGCTTCTTGAGTTATGAACAAAAAAATATTCTTGCTACTAATTTTTATTAGGCAACATAAATACGAAAACATTTAAATAGAAAATAAAAGTTTTGAACAACGAAAACAAAAATATTCATGAGAAAGGACACTTTTTTTAAAATCATAAAAATTATTCATTGATTCAGCGCCAACTTTTGCAAATATAAAGAATTAAATAACAGTTATTATTGATCTTTGATTTTGTTTTTTTTTCTTTGGAGTCTGCCAACTGTAGAGTGTGTCATTTAACGTTCATCACACAGTTCTAATCGATAATTTCAAATCTTTTTTTTTTCTTATTTATTTTGTAGAATTTTTCAGTTAATATTTTTGTGTTGATGAAGAAAATTTAATTAAAAGTTTTGATTGCCTTTCATCTGTGATAATTTGAATACCTTTCTTGTCAGTGTAGCAAGTATGTAAAAAAAATGAACAATTCCATAGAAATTTGTTTGCTTTATAATCAAGTCCAGTTAACTTCGGATTCTATATCTATGCTGTTGATTCTCTTTTTAAGAATTTCTAGAAAATCTTACACTGAATGTGATTAAAAAAAATAATTGAAAATCTCATCTTTCATAAATTATTTTTATTTTCTTTTGTTTTGTGTTTTTGTTAACAGTTATTAATTAAAATTTTGTTATTTTTTAATTTATAATACATACAATAAAAATTATATTTTGGCACTCATGGAGTTCTTTTATATGATTGTTTTTCTATTTTTTATTATTAAAAGTATTTTGTTTTATTTCTACATTATAAAATATATTTTTCTTTTAATTATGATACATGTGTGTGGGTATGTGTTTGTTTTTTCCTTTTTTTTTTTAATTCTATAATAAAAATATTTACAATTTTAATAAATATTTATCTTATAAAAGAATAAAAACTTTGTTAGTGTTGTTCTTATACAAAAAAATATATAAAAAACTTATTGTATAAAAATTTGGTTGTTTTACATTTTAATAATAATAGTTGTTATAATAATTAATTTATTAATCAATCAGTTAATATTTTTAATAAATTTAGCACGAGACTCAATTGGCGGCTCAGTCATTAAAAATATTTCTTTTATTTTTATTTTTTTCTTACAATTTAAGACAAAAATACAATGCAATTTATTTTTTGAACCTGTTCAAAATTATCATTCAAAGAACTTTCCATGCACTTCTTAAATTTTTTGTTTCTTTTATTAATTTTACTTAAATAATTAACTTAGAATGTCTATGACAACAAAGAAGTTTATTTTGGATTTTAAATTTGTAAGTGATTTTGTTTTTGGAAAACAAACTGATTGTCATATCAATCATTTGTCATACAATAGCCAGAATAGGTTTGTATGTTGTCTTCCAAAAATGTTTCACCAGCTATAACGCCCGATTGTGTATGGTGGCTGGGACAATGATGACCTTTGGGACATTGACACAAGGCATTGATATTCACTTCATCAATGAATTCTTGTCGTTTGCGCACTGTAAATAGTTTACAAGGCTGTTTACGTTGACATCTAAGGCGCTAAGTATATAAAAAAAGCAGTCTTATTTTTACATGAACTAAATGGGAATTATAAATTTTAAAAACTAACCGTTATGGGAGAACACGCAAACAAATATTTGTAACTCGTACTGCCATCCTCTATAGGTTCTCTTTTCGTTAAATATGTCACAGAATTTTTCGGACAACGGCAATGCACAATCTGCTCGGTAGAATTCATTTCTGTAGACGTTCTTAAAGTCCAAGTAAAATCACGGAAATGTCTTAAAAATATTAACAAAAGTCATAATTAATAAAGAAAAAAAAGAAAAATTAAAGCAATTGCAAAAAGCACACTCACCTACAAACAGGCAGTCTGTGTACAGGTTGACACAATTTATAGTGCCTTGTTTTATCGGCTATAGTATGACCATCCTCCACACCCAGACTACTGGGACAACCACCAATAAATGTCATTCTTTCTTGATGACTCATATGGCCGGAATGTCTCATATGAGCCGAATTTGTATAAGAATGTTGCTGTTGTTGTCTCTTCATGGCCAAATGAGGATATTCATTATGATGCATATCATCTCTATATAATAAATCAATATCCTCATTATTAGCCAAAGCAGAATTTTCCTCATGCAACACATAATCCGAAGGCAAATTAATGTCATCCTCATAAACAGCTCCCAATTGATGTATTAATTTTTTCAAATGCAAATTATCGTATTTCTTATCGGCCCCAAAAGTTGATGCATCCAAGAGTATATGCTTATCTTGATGCATGCGATTTGCATAGAAACTGTGATATTTTTCATTATTGTGATTGTTATGCATATGCTGCGAGTCCTTATGATGATGATGTATTACAATTTCTGGTGATCGTTTAATGCTTGGACAGCGACACTGTCGTTCTATCCAGGGCGTTTCGTATAAATCGATTTTCGAACACACTGCATTCGGTGCACAAATGGGTAGATCATCTTCAGAATCCTAATGGAAAACAAAACAAAGATAAAAATTAATTAACAATTGTTATAGACACGAGTAAAGGTATATGTACGTAAATATGTATGCAAACTAAGGTGTGTTTCTGTCTATGTAAACTTGTAAGTGGTTGTCTAACAGTAAATAAATATCATTTTACTGAGTGTAGCCGTAGCCTTAATAAATGCAAATGGAACATTTTTGTAACGTTTAGTATTGGCTTCTAAATTTAAAATCAAACTCAAACCAGTAATGTCAATGTGCTGTGGCCGTCAGAGTGAGGTTGTTTTTTTTTTCTTTCAACACCTAATCCCATTTTGACACAGTAGATACGAGTAGATACAAAAAACACAGCATACTTTTAGTCCTGTTTTACAGGGTAGATACGCATTAGAACAATGGATTAGATAGCTACCTGGTAACGCAATGAAAGTTCGTTAGGCAGCCATAGTGGACTCTTTAAACTTTATTTTTTATTATATTTTTTTATTAGAAAATATGTATAGATTGTATAAGTAAATAAACAGGGTGACGAGTATTATTATGACATACATATGTATGTATATCCGTTTGCAAGGTCATGGTTTATAGAACTGGGTCTGCTTGTCGGTCAACCATATCGGGTTTTCTATATATTAAAATAGTACGAAAAAAGCGCACTAACACTATTGGGTGTACCTGTTGAAGAAACGACATATAATTGATGAGCAAAATAGATTCTCTAAGGTTTTGAAAGGAAACGAAACCCAATTTTTTAAACAACTTGGGGCATATTGAATACTGGGTCCATATTAGCTTTATTTTATGCAGTTTGATTTTAGAGCAGAATGTCTTGTCAGAAATCCCACTTACTTAAAATTGTAACCAGTTTATAAATAAAGAAACCACAGAAATCTTTGACCAGGATTATAAAACAAAAAAAACAAAGAATGACGTAATACCATACTTTTTAAGAATCCATGTACCCATACATATCGTCGCAAGAATTAAAGAATGCTGTAACTGACAAAAAAATCGAAAATACGTTTTTTGCATCATTTTTATCAGACAAAAAATACGCGTCGATTGGTCCCGGTCCCAGATTTCTGTGATAAAAAGAAATTTACTTTGTCTTTGTTCTACTATCATACAAGTTTCTTGGCTCTGGTGAACATTTAAGGTTTTGTCAATTACAGCGTTCTGTAACTCCATCGACGATATGTAACTTCCAAAACAGGAAAATAAGAGTTTTTAGTTTTTCTTACTTTTTAAAGTAATAAAAACTATTTGTATTTAAATTTAAATATTTATTTTATTTTACTCCTCAATTATAATTTTTGTGTGTGTCTATTTTGGCAATTTTAAGCAGCAAAAATAAAAAAGTTTAAACTGGCAGCGTAGCCGCTTCCAACAGCATTGCCAAATTAAATTAAATGTTAAGTATCAAACCTTTTCTATGAATACTCGCATTGTATTTTTATAAACAAACTGATCTTTTTCAATTTGGTAACACAGTAAAATCTCACAAATAAGAACCACTTTCTGCACCGGGCAATTGGAATTTCTGAACATTTTCTTTTTAAGAAAATGATAAAATTTTCATAAAACTTATTGTGTAAGCTTTTCTTAAACACAAAATAATTTTTTTTATTAACATTAAATTAATTGAACATACTAAATTCATAGAAACCCCTTCAAACAATTTTTTAATTATTAGGTATTGAATTGATTTTTGACGTAAAATCACTTTGAACTTCAGTTATCAAAACTACAAATATATCAAAGTTTACACGCTTTTGCCCGACCACCACGAATAACTTAGTGATTCCCCGTTTTATTTTTTTTGCTTTAAGGAGCGAGTAAAATAATTTGTGGTGAAAATACAAAAAAAGAGTGCAAAACGTCCAGAAATTAGAACCTGTAGTTCTAATTTTAGAGTATCCAATACATTGAAATGGCAGGTTCTAATATCTGGACGGTTCAAACTTATATATTCTACTTTATTTTTGGCTGACAGCGTTCAGTTTAGCTTTTCACTACAGGCTAATGTACGCTGCATATAATGTAAAGTGTTAACACAAACTTTTACAAAAATAGTTCAAAGAAATTTAAATATTTAAATCCCTATAAAAGGATTCATTCCTAAAGTACCATTTCTGTTTTAATTCCTTGACTAAAATACTTTTAAATAAAATAATAATAATAAAAAAATTTTAATTCTTTCAATAATTCATAGAGAGTAGTTTTTATTTAAACCCAAAAGGAGAAAGAAAAAAGTTATGAAAAGTCATTCATTCATGCATTCATTCATTAAAGATACAAATGTCTGGGTTTTCTTTCGTTATCCATTTATTTCATACGTTCAAACAACCCAGCCATCAAGCCATGTGTCCATTTATTCATTTGTATAGAAAGAGATTAAGTGTTGATGCCTTTTTTTTAGATTGATTGTGTTATTAAATTGGAAAATAAAACTTTAAAAGATAGAGAAAAGAAAAAAAAATCAAAACAAAATGTTTGTCTGGCCCAAAATAAAATCAAAATTTTTAATCGACCCAGAAAATAAAAACGATTTTAAGTTGAACATCAAACAACTACACACATTATGTTCACCATCATTATTATGACCAAAATATTTTGGTCATTCTAAATATCGTTAAGAATGCTGAATTAATGTTAAAAAAAAAGCAGAAAAAATTCTATAAAAATTTTTTTCAAAATATTAGTACCCTACAGCACTACAGATGAAGTGTAACACCTGAAAAAACGGGCTTTTTTGTTGATGTTTTACATCTTTCCATTGGTTTATTTTATAACCAAGAAGCAGTGTTGTTGTTTTATTGTACAAATATTTCAGTGAAATACAATTTTAAATTTTTAGTCCAAAAAAAACCCACATTCTTTATGATTTTTGTTTTTACGTTTACATTGTAGCGCAGAGCACTTCAACATAGCCAGCCTTTACTAGCCACAAATTTTTTGTATTTCTTTATAAGTAAATTATATTCTTCAAATCCTCCATTTAACTATTCGATGGTCTTTCTGTCTGTCTGTCTGTTTTCATCTTACGAGGGCATATGTTAATGATGGTCATTATACGATTTTAAACGTAACACCGGTAGCCATTAATGCTTTTGCTTATGCTACAGTCTCTTTATTCTTTAATTATGTTTCAAATTATAAGCAAAAGTAAGAACAAAAAAAATTAATATACGAGTATATATTTTACTACTGGTGTTTGCTTTAATACCATTAATGCTACTTATGTAAGTTGATCAGAGACAGAGAGTCCAAAAAGAAGTTTGAAATAAGAAGAGATTAAAAAAAATTCTATCATCACGTTCCAGACAGGTCCAGTTCTTTTTTTTATGACCCAAAACATTTAAACGAAAAAAAAATCTAAAAATTTTATGAAACAAATGGAAATAAAAAAACTCAAATTTTTATAATGAAACTGTTGCTGTTGCTTTTAATAATGATGACGACGGTGACGATGACGATGATGATGATGCTTTGAAGAATGTATAGAAGAAGTTTTGGAGAGTTGTTATCGAGAAGGCAAACACTGTGATTGGAGCATCGACGTAACCGGTCTGAAATCTATACAGTTTTGAGATGGAATAACGAAAGTTAGTAATTAAAAAAAAACTGTTTTTCAGTTAAAGGGGTATTACAAACAATTTTCTACTTAAAAGTACTCTAGGGCTGAAAAAATAACTCTTTAATAAAATACAATTTACATTGTAAGAATAACAGTAGTCGTAGTAGATACAAAATTCTTGTATTTTTGGCATAAAAGTACTATTGCAGCAACACTGAAGTATTTATTTGTTTAAATCTCATTTACATTCTACTCGTATATGAAAAATTTCTTTCGTCGAAAAATCGTCGTCTTTTATAAATAGTCAGTTAATTAATTATAAAACTGTTTTTATAATTTAATTAATTATAAAACACAAAAAGGCAAGTTGTTCCTAAAGCGTAGCAGTTTCATCATATATCTAAGAGCTAAACTGAATATTCTTAAACGCCTGTTCTCTTCTCAAAAAAAAAAAAAAACAAATGCTAATCAGGTCTTTGGATCACTTCTGTGATATAACAACCATATAATAAATCTATTGGTTTCTCACCCATATTAATAATTATTAAATTATTTCAGGTTGATTCCATCACTGATTTTGCGACTTTTTAGAAAAGGGTACCTTTTTTCAATATATTTTTTACAGTTAGAAATATTTTTTTTTAAATTTTTTGACATTTTTGGTTTTACAAATCTTTTCTAAAATTTTAATTGAAGTTTTATTTATTGTTTTGTTAATAAAGATGAATGTTTCTTTTAAATCCCAGTCTTAGTACTAATTGTACCAAAAGAAAAGTACTTATTAGCGAATTTTTTAATTACTGCATCTTTAAAATTTTGTAACCACTTAATAATAACAAGGCACACTGGTTCGAGCGCTCGTATACAACTTAAAACAGCCCAGGTGCAAATCCTAGCAAACGAAAAAAATTTAAGAATAAAAATTTGCAGTTTTATAGATCTTAATTCAAAAAAATTACCATCTATATTAAACCGCATTTTACTCTCTTCTACCTGCCATCTAAAAAATTAATGATCAGGAGAAAAAGCGCTACCTACTGGGAAGATAACAATTGCAATTTTTATTCTTAGTTTGCAATAACAGCTGATTTTGGCTATTCGGAATGTCGTAAATAAAAGTCAATGAATAACAAAATCGACAGTTGTGTTGTTGCTTATCATCAAAACATGCTATTGATACATAAGGGAAGATGATTAATAAATTATAGGAATACTGTTTTGTAATGCTTAAGAGTTTTGTTTAAACGGTTGTCAGTAAAATATATTAGAACCCTGTGAACTGACATTTTTTCCAAACAACGGTGCCAGAAAAATTATTGTCAGACTACCATCTGACAATTGGGTGAACAGCCCTTGCAGCCGTTGTCAGATCATGGGTACAAAATCTATGTTTCTGACAATAAAATGTTTGTCAGATATTTCTTCATAACACATGTTAGTGCTGCCAAATTTTGCTAATTTTCATTCGGCGATAGTATAGAGTACTTTCATTTGGGTACTCAATACTTTTAACGGATTTTATTTATTGTGTTTTTAATTAAATTTTTCATACAACTTTGAAGAAAAAATACAACCCTTAAAGTATTTGGTAAATATTTTATGTATTCAGTTCACAAAAATTACTACAAATACTCGATACTCCGTACCCATTACTCAATATGGCCAGCACTAATACATGTACAAAAATGAAGAGGGATTTACATGACTAAAGTTGAAACACAAAAACATGACAGTAAAAAAAAGAAAAAAATTAATAAAGCGGTGAAAAAAATTAATACAAAAAATATAAAAACTACTCAGAAAAATTTATAAAACACAATTTGTTTTTTTTTTTACAAAAATTTTCGAGAACCGTGTGAAATAATATTTGTTTGTCCGACAAGGTTGTCAAATAAAATTATTTTCAGGCAAGCATATAACAATAAGTTGTAAGCTTTTTTGACAATCTATGTATGTAGTGATGACAATTAATTATTTTCAGTTCAGTAGTATATTGTCAGATCTGACATTGTTGTAAGGTCTGGAAATTTATACCTTTTTTACTGTTTCACCTTAAAAAATTGGCCCTTTAATGTTTACATACGAGTACATACTTAACTGGCCCTTACCACCCTGTTTCAGAGTTACGGCCTAGCTTCTCGCAGCATTCATGTTGTGGGTGTTAATTTGTATCCTTGAGTACCGGGACCTACAGTTAAAAGTCGACTCCGAACGTCAGATTTGAGAAACTTTTTCAAGGCAATCAATTACTTCCAGAGCTTTTGCCAGAAGACTGCTGAGAGGTAGTCGCCGAAAAAAATAATTTTTTCATATTTGTTTTTTTTTTTCAAGATGTCAGAGCTGAGATTTGAACCCAGCGCTATCGTCTCAGTAATCCAACACACTAACCACAAGACCACGGCAACTACAATGTTTGCTATTAGAAATTTATTAACGATTTGAAGTTTTACCGATAATTATAATCATGATGATGATGATGGGGATCTTAATTTAATACCTCATTTCCGACGTCTTGTATTGATTCTCTTCTAAATGGGATTTTCTTTTTTCTCGTATTTTTTATTCATATATTTTTTTTTCTTTTTTACTGGAATTTCAATTTGAAATTTACAACACGAAGAAAATTTGTTATTTCCTCTTTGGGGTTTCTTTTCATTTTTTATTTTGTTTTGTTGTTTCAAGAATTTGTATGGATGTATGTGTGTTTGTGTAAGTTTGTCTTCCTTTATCAATAATTATGCCTTAAAAGTAATGAATGAATAAATGAAGAGCGTGTGTTATATGGCAGTGTTATCGTAGTCTTGGCCTCTGATAGTGGTAAAAAGCATACCAAAGAAGATGGTTAGAAGATAAATATTTAGAAATATGTACGAGTATTACAAACCATCCAGATGAAGATCGTTTAGCAGAAGCCATAGCAACAATAACAATGCCAACAACAACAACAACAACAAGAATAAATAAAAACTTGTGTCATTTATCAGCACGCACATGTTGAAAGCTTTGAATGGAATCTCATGCAATTTTATAACAAACTTATGTAGTCAACCAACCAGTCAGCAAGCCAGTAAGCCAGCAAACACAACACAACACAACTAACCTGTCATGTGATTCATTTCAATAACATGACAAGAAGCAAAGTATCTCATCTTTAGAATCAATGATTGGTTTAGTTGGTAGGTTTGTTTTTTTCTTTTTATTATTATTTTTTCTTTTTTGCCTGCATATGCAGCATATCAAACAACAACAAAACCAAGAACAACAATACTTAGTAAACAGTGGAAATGATTGTTTTTTAGTTATTGTTTTCGTTGTCATCTGTAAGCTGTTATTACCACAAACAAAATATAGAAAAACATCTACCGGATATCCGCTTAAATCTCTAATCAACAAAAATATAAATTATTAACCACATCAACCAAGAAAATTCAATGGAAAAGCTATCAGAAAAGAAAATTAAGAACAAATGAAGTTGGAGAATGAAGAAAGAAAAAATCAATAAATTTATTATAAATTAATGTCAGTTCATTAAGCATAAAATAGTATTTATTAATCAAAGACTTTTAGATTCTCTCTCCTTGTCATTGACTTGTGATCAGATTCCAGTGAACGCTAAAAATACATTTCATCAACAGAGGCAGTATTTAGTTTTTATTAAAGAGCTATTCCGCAACACGAGACAATGAAATTTATTTTGCTGAATGTTAATTCAGATTGAATAATGGCTGAAGAGAATAATTTGCAGAAAACTTCACAGTAAAACTAATTGTGTTTGTTTTATTGCCGTCGAAGGCTAACAGTTATTTCGCGCATACAATTTCTTTGATACTATTTTTATAGTACGATTTTTCTTAAATTTCTAAATAGCCCGAAACTTGGCGTTTGTCTCTTTATTAGTGTTGAATTTCTTTACTGAGAGCATTGTGTTGAGATATGTAATCGGCAAAAAGTAGCCAGATCGGGGCAAGATAATGGTCGTTTGCATTGATTTGTCACACAGGGAATCATTGTCTTAATGAAATAGTGCTTTGTTTTAAGTGAATGTGACCGTTTTTGCTTTTCTTTGTCACTTCAAAGAACATTCTATCAACCCTGTACATGGCCCCAGAAAAATGTGATGCTATAGCCTTGCCAACCGACTGTTGACATCTCTGCATGGTTTGAATTCGGTCGATTGCATTATTTTTACTCTACAGATTATGGACTGCACTCTGGATTTTAATGATAGAGTCATAATTCCTTTATCATAATATACCAATTGAAAGATTGGATGACTTGTTATGTTTGTATGTACATATATCGCTAAATATTGCACTAAATCAATGGCGTCTAAGCCATTTGCATAGTATAATAGCTTTTACTCAAAAGTTTTGTCTTTTATATTGACAAGAACACAACAGCCAATGGGATTTTAGAGACAACAATGCTGGCTGTTTAATTTGGAATGTTACAACGATCAGTCCATGTAAAATTGTTAGTTTTTCAATTGTTTACCACAAATGTCAAGGTGTTTATCAGTATATGTACGATAAGTCAATATGTAATGTGTATACATATATTAGGGTGATTGACACGGTTTGTAGTAACCAGTTTTCCCCGGTTACTTTGGGTATGTCAGTTACGGTTTTTTTGAAATCTTCACTTTTCGAGTATTGAATAAAACGGTATTCTGTCGTTGAATATCCGGTTTTTTTTTAAACACACTTTCTACACAACTTCTTTAAGTGTATATAATTTTTTTTATCAATCTGGTAACTTTCGCGTATAAAAAGCATAAATATGTGTGTGTACTTATACATAAATATCTTAAAAGCATATACGAGTATGATCTCAGTTTTATTTTGTTATATTTTCCAATGAATTGTTTTGGTTAAATATTTTTTTTTTTTTTTTGATAAAAACAAACTATTTTCTTAATCTTTTTTTGTTTCTCCATATTTTGCGAAGAAAACCGATTAATCGATTATTTTTTATAAAAAAAACAGATAACCGGTTAGACGGTTATTCTACAAAAATTTAATGGAAACCAGTTTATAAGAAATTAGTCATTTTCGTAGAAACCGAAAACCGGTTTCTGCAGAATGTGAAATAATCGATTACCCTATGTATAAATAAGTATGTATATGGGCAATTTCAAAAATTTTCAACATTTGTTGAAACTGAGTTCAGATGCTTATTATTTCTCCAGTTTTTCGAATTGACCAAAACGGTCAAAAGGAAATGGTAGGCCACACTAGAAAACTGGGAAATTCAAAATTTCAGACCATCAGTTCTTTATTTTTAAAAGTTATGGGCACTCAAACATCGAAAAACTCAAAAAATGGCTTGAAATTTACTAGAGTTTTTTAATATTTCATCATTTTTCTACTTTTAGTTTTAAACTTCCGATGCTCACTGATATAAAATAAAGTCACTAGACTTTGTAGATATTTACACTATAAAAGTTATGCCCATACTACTATTTGGGAAAAAGTTGTACAGCAGTTCATTTTTGAAACCAAAATTTTCAGATTTTTTAATTTTCGCAGTTTTTTCTATAGCGTTTTTGCGCCGTTCAAGAAAATTTCATTTCGTCAACAGTATTTAAAAGATGGTATAATTTGCTAAAATTTGCACCATATCACGTCGATGTCAGGCTGCTAGTTGCTGAGAACGATGACCTCAAACTTTTATAGAATTGGCGTAAATTTTTCAAAAATGACAGTTTTTCGCGCCTGACATTTGCAATCTTATTTAAAACTGGTTTATGTATTGCGTGATCTAAACTTCTTAGTAAATGGCACCTCAACGTCAAGAAGGCGTTAAAATATTTTGAAACGCAAAAATTTTATAAAGAAAATAAAACTTTTGCGTTTTTTTAGTTAATCAGTGGTTTAAAATCAATGTAAAGTATTGGAAATGAAGTGCGGCGGTGAACTAAAGATCATATATTAATACGGTTGAATTCGGTCCATATTTAGCGGGTACAGCGGCATTTTTCTTCAAACACATTTTGCTTTGTGACATCTGCCGTTATGTATAGATTCCGCCGCGATTGACACCAAATGAAAGGTTTTTTTAAGCTTGATAATAAAACCGAATAGGCATTAGAAAATTTTCATGATTTTAAATTTTACAGATCAAAAAAGAAATTCTAACCTCAAAAATAATTCTTATATAATTTTTTTTGTTTATTAAATTTGCAATTTAAAACATTGTTTTTCTGTAAATTAGTTATGGGTTATATAAACACATATTATGACAATCGGTGAAACATTCATATTTTTGCAAAAATTTGCGTTTTTTAATATTAAGAAATTTTAATTATAATTGATATTTTTATGTATTTTATCAGTGCATTGATGAATTTGGACTGCACTGATGAATTTGAAATGAGTTTCATGCATCCATACAACATTTATTAAAATAAACCAACAAATTTAATTTAAAATTTTTTTTTAAAGACATTTTAACATAAAACCTCCATAACTTTCGCGCCGTTTGCAATAAATGATTAACGCGAACTATTTTGGCATGCTAAAATATCACCCTTCACGTGACCAAAGCTTCATTCGTGTCATCCAAAAAAAAAAATTGGAAAAAAAAAATATCAAAATGTCGAAAATTTTTAAAATTGCCCATATACATACATAAAATAAAATAAATTCAATTCATGCAATTAAGTTGTGAAAATTACAATCTGCTTAAACCACTCTGATAATCCATATTTAACATTAAAATTTGCATATGACGTACATATGCGTCAAGAATATTAGTTCTTCTTAAACAATTGCCATATTATTTTGTTGGTAGTTCTTAAAAAATTACATTTTTACAAAACAATAATTTTAAATGACGTACTTATACGTCTAAAGTAATTTAGTTTAAAATTTTTTACAAATTCTCAAACATATTCTCAGAACATAATACGAATTAATAATCGTTTTCATTTACTTCGTTATTCTTCTAAAAATTTTTAAACAGTTTATTGCCATTTTTTAAATGAAACCTATGAAACCACAAAGTCTCAGATAACCAGCCAACTAATTGTAAATAATCATTTTGATATTTTTAATAATAAATGTCATATAAAAACCGAACTTTGAAACAAATTTCTCAAACTTAACCCACGACATGCATACACGTACTTTAGTTATTTGGTTAAAAATTTGTATGAAATAGAAACCCATAAAAGAAAAACAAACAAACAAACAAAATCGGTTGTACACCTTATGTGCCTTCACAACTGTCTTTATATTATAAATTTGATATGTTTAGACATAAAACATCAAAAGACAAACAGACAGACAGACAGGCACACAGTAAAACAACATAAAAAGTAATGAAATCACACACAAATTCTTAGCAAATTCCTTTTTATTTTTTTTTTTTTAATTTTTTTGTCATTTATGTCTTTCAAATACTTTTGATCTAAAACAAAGACCTTCAAAAACATAACAATGTGAATAGGCCGGTGATGTTTTTTACATGACATGACAACAAGACAATCAATATACAATGCAAGTACAGAGTGAGTAGATAAGGAGTAGTGGGTCATTCATACCAAAAACTGATTTTTTTTTCATGTTTTTTGTTTTGTTTTTATTTCTTGGGCATACCTTAAAGCTTAAATAACCTAATAAAGCTCAAATTACATGTGGAATTAATTCTCACTAAAACAAAAACAAAAAAAATCTGAAAGAAAAAACTCTAATGAAATTGAAGTTAAACAGAAAGAAGAAAAGGAATATATGCTAAAAAGCATAAAAAAATGCTAAAAGAGACCTTTAAAGAAAAGGAAAAGTATTTCTTTTGTTTTTCTTTATTTGACAAATGCAACAATATACGAGTACGTACGTATGTACGAGTAAATGCGTACTAAAAGTATGTACCAGGCAGAGTATGACGGAATTTTATTTTTACACATACCGCAAATAAAGGGTAAACAGAATAAAGCGTTTTTTTCAATCTTTTAATATCGGGCATGCTAAATGATTACAGGAACTTAATTGATTTTAAAAATATTCCTAAAAGCCAATAAATTCCAAATTTTTTGAAGTCCTCCAAATTGGCATGAGAAATAAGCTACAAAACCAGTTGTTGATTTACTATGATATTAAAAAAACACACACACTCATAAATTAAAATAGTTTCGTCGCTACACAATAAAACTTGATTTCATACATGGGCATACTGCATTACATTTTTACTAAAATACATAAATCAGTATTCAATAAAAAGTACTGATTACTGAAAAAAGAAATCAGTATTCAGTTAATTTTACTGATTCAGTAAAAAGTACTGATTACTGAAAAGAGAAATCAGTATTCAGTAAAAAGTACTGATTTGTGTAAAAAAATTCAGTAATCATTAAATGACTGATAGTAGATACTGTGTGTTTTAAAAATGATATGTACGCATTGCTCACTGACATGAATAGTTTCGTCGCTACACGATAAAACTTGATTTATATCACGCATTATGTATTGATTCGATTCATTCGTTTTAAATGAGTGCAATTTCTCTAAATTCTTTCGTGTAACTCGAACTATGTACTTTATCAGGATAATTTAGTGAAAAAATGTATTTAAAACTTTAGATAAGAAAATAATTCAAATGTCTAAGAGTTTTATTTGGAAACATACTTTTCTGGAGTTTCTAAAATATAAGACCTAAATGTAAAAATCCCTAAACATTTGAAGTATGAAAAGTACTACTCTTCTATCGCACTATGTTACGTGTGTAATGTACGTTTGTATGCATACTGGATCAGATGATTAGAGTTATTTAAATGATTCTTTTTTAAATTAACGACAGCAAAAATGTTCTACCGTCGGAAAGCCAACAGTATGGCTGACTTCCTAAATACATCTTGCTTTGCAGTATGTAATACATTGCAGCGTGTTCGTAAATGCAACTCTGAATATTTTGACAAAAACAACGAGCTTTTTCTAATCTCTGTAGTACTTTTTGGTATACTTTTTAACAATTGACAGCGACACAGAGTTCAGTGTAGAAAAATTTCTCTAAAGCCCAACAAGCAAACCATTCATAAACGCATTACTTTAGTTTTACATGCATGTCAATAAGACGGCTGAGAAAACTTTTACTAGACTGATGTCATTCTTTAGCTTTGATCTAAAAATTGACAGGAAGTAACCTATAATAAGCAGTCGCAGAGAATAGGCCAACTACTGCTATAAGGAAGAAGTGACAATAATACTGCAACACACTGCGTAAAAAGTACTTATTGATAGTACCTTTGGAGGAGCTAGCTCAGTTTCATAATGTATTAAGCCGATGTTTGGTCTATAGTATGATTGTAGTCGCCGTAGTCTAGTGTTAGTGTGTCGCCTTACCAGACCGGAGGTCCCAGCTTTGACATCTTAGAGGAAAAGAAATATGAACATAATATTTCTGTCGGCGACTACCTTTTTGCCATGAACAAGCTTCTCAAGTCTGTCGTTCGCAGTCGACTTTAAACTGTAGGTCCCAGTGTTAGTGGATAATAATTGACACACACAACATGGATGCTGCTAGAAGCTAGGCCGTAACTCTGAAACAGGGTTGTAATGGCCAATTATGTATGTATGACCTATAGGTATTACTATTACTATAGATCAACATTTGTCGCCCCAACTTATATTGAAGGAATTTTTTAGGAGAAGAAAAAACCTTCCAATGAGTAATACTTTTACGAAAGAATCATTTCAAATTTTTGTCGTAAGGTTTTTTGATCGCATTTACAAACCATATGACAATATGTACATACACATTTGGTAGCTAAGGTATGTTTGTAGCGTCAAAAAAATCTATCAGACATAAGATTAGTTAGCAGTGTGACTGCAATTGCAAATATCGTTTTTTTTATTGATTTTCGCCAGCTACAAATTATTTCACAATAAAATTGTTTTAGTAGAATAGTGTGTGTTAAGTTAAGTTGTTAGAGTGAAGGTAGTTTATTCGAGTTCCAAGAGAGAGAGAGAGAGACTAGTCTAAATTAAAATGTAATTTTTATTGAATTTAAAAGTTGAAAAATACAATAAAAAAAGAGAAATTTCTGCCTAAAAAGACCACAAATTCGTTATTGAATTACTGCTGCAATTCTTTTCTTAATGTTATACACATTTAATAACAATTTTAAGCAAACCAAAGCTAAAAAGAAAAAAAAAAGATTTTAGCCTTTCTGAACTGTTTATTAAGACGAGCTTTAATCGTTAGGTTGCCAAACCTGAACCTTAACAATAATTATACTTTCCCTCTCAGAAGTATATCTGCAACTTCTGCAGTGTATGATAAACGGCAATCCTATTTTCGGCAAGAAAGTACCAATTGCTTCATAATCTACGAGTTTGAGAATAGAGTAGTAGGATTAAAGAATTTCGTAAAAATAGCAAAACATTATGTGCATTAATCGGCACTTTATGGGTTTTTCATTTCAATTAATTTTGTTGGATACCCTTGATTTTTTTTTCTTGGATTCTTTTCTCAAATAAAAACTGAAAAGGAACTCGGAAAGGTATGCATTTTTTTCATGTTGCAGCAATTTTCCATTTCTTTTTGTTGCGTTTTTTTTTTCTTTCTTTTTTGGTTTTTGCTATTTTATTTATTTAATTTCACTGAGTTGCTTAATCCCATAAGGCATTCAATTGCATTTGGCAATGTTTGGATTTTAAAGAAAAGTATTTCAAAAATATATTTTCTCTCTTTTTCTGTGTCCCTCTTTTACATTTCTCGTACTTTTTCTGAAAGCATTCAAGGCAACCAACAAAAACTTCCGGTGGCATATTTGCTGCACACATTCCTTTCTACAAGAGCTTAAAACAAACAGTAGAATACAAAATAATTTGTGATGCATTTCCACAATCACAACAAAACAAAAATGTTGCATGAACAATGATGCCACTGTTTATAGAGATGGAGGAGGAGCAGGAGGACGAAACACAGAAATAAAGAAAGATTACATTCCTTTTGTCAATTTTAATATTCATTTCTCTCATGCTCCATGTTCTTGCAATTCAATTGATTTGCTTATTGTATAGCTGACATTTCACAAATTATTAGCACATCATTTGCCTAGAAATAGACTAAATGGTGGGTGGAAGGAAGCAGTAGAAGAACTATAAAGAAGACAAAAAAACCCCTTTTAATCTTGAGAAGCTCTTCCTTTGTATTGTTCAAACACGACTTGTTAACTTCAATTGAATTTCCGCTTTTTTTTTACCAACTACTTATACTCAGAATTTAAGACAAACTGAGTTTCACACATAAAAGTGTAATAAAGTAAAAAAAAAAATGGGGAAATAAAGTAAATGTGGAGAGGGGACAAATCCAAATTAAATACATATGCATGTGTTTCATAAGATTCGTATTGTCACAAAGTTAAAATAAAAGTACAGAAGCACGTCTCAATTTCAGGAAAAAAAAAATTAAAAAAACATTAACTTTGCTTGCCTTTTCCCCCGTATTTTATTTGATTTTTTATAGGGAAACACAAATAATATGTATGAAACTTATTATGAAAAAGAAACAGGTGAGAGGGAGAAAGGGAGCTGAAGAATGATTATAAAAATAAGCTTCAGATAATTCACGTTATTTTTAGCATGTTGAAAAGGAACTTTAAAGTCGCTTTTTTATTAAACCATTATACTCTTTGAACATATTTGCGCATTTATTAGAACTGATCATCTGGTACTAAGCAAAGTACTTTTGTTACAAATCTGAGAATTAAAATTTTACTTTTTACATAATAAAGCTTTAAAAACGCCAATAATTGCAAATTTGTATCTTTTTGGAAAATCTCTAAGAATACATACACACATAGTTGGCCATTACAACCCAGCTAGGTTGGCCTAGTTTCTAGCAGCACCCATGTGAGTCAATTTTTTATCCCTGAATACCGGAACCTACAGTTTAACGTCGACTCCGAACGACAGACTTGAGAAAGTTTGTCATGGCAATCAGTTACTCTCAGAGTTTTTGCCATATTTATTTTATTTAATATGTAAGAGCTAAGGCTTGAACCCGGAGCTCTTGTCTAGTAAGCCAACATACTAACCACTAGACTACTCTCTAGGAATACATACATACACACATAATCGGCCATTACAACCCTGTGTCAGGGTTACGGCCTAGTTTCTCGCAGCACCCATGTTGTGTGCGTCAATTTTTTATCTATTAGTACCGGGCTCTGCAGTTTAACGTTGACTCCGAACATCAGACTTGTGAAAGTTTTGAAGTTTTTCATGGCAATCAGTTACTCTCAGAACTTTTGCCAGCAGACTGCTAAGAGGTAGTCGCCGAAAGAAATATTTTTTCATATTTTTCTTATTTAGGATCTCAGAGCTGGGTTTTGAACCCGGAGCTCTTGTCTAATAAGCCGACACACTGACCACGGCGACTACTCTCTAGGTAAGTGAAATTAAAGTCACTGGTAGTAAGGCTCTCGGGGACAAAAATTTTAATACTTTTCCCTGAAATGGAGCATGACTTTGAAGACAATCGATATTAAAGAACTTGTTAAGTTGTATGTGCCATGAAATACGGTTTCATCAAACCTTAATGCTGATAATGTTATTTTTGTAATTCTAAGAAAATGTCCTTTCCGCTGGCAGTAAAAAATTTATAAAAATATGAGCCAGTAAAAAGCATTAATTTAAACGGTTCTAATCACCTAATCGTGAGCATATAAACATAGATTCTATTAAAATGTATAAAAAACATGAGTCTTCATTTGGAAAATACTCTTAAAGAACGCTTAAGTAGGCATAGTATGTTTGCACGTACATATGTGGGGTTTAAAAATCAGAAGTATTCTTTTTTTTTTCTTCTTTAGAATTTCCTAAAAATTCTTTATTACGAAAAATTTTAGTGAATGGCTGTTTTAAGTTTTTTGTTAAGTAGGAAGAGAGAAAGAGGGAGAGAGATGTGGAAACAGGTAATGGATTTAAAAATTTCTTGCCAGATTTATTTTCTGTTATTTTTTTTTTTTTTTCATAAATAATATGTGTTTCATATTTGCTAAGGGATTAAAGAAAAGTACATGAAAACAAATTCTAGATTTTTAGTTTTATTTTGTTTAAAAAAAAAACGGAAGTAATTTTATTTTTAAGCCATGAGTTAAATACTTTTTTTATTTACTTCCGTACTATGTTTTTTTCTTTTTTGTGCCTGGATTTCCCTTAAAATGTCTTATAATTGTAAAACCTTTTTTCTTAATAGAAAAAAACTCCAGAGAGAAAGGCAAACAGAGAGAGAAAGAGAGAGGGAGAGAGATAATAAATATTTATTTATTCCTTAATGACTTTTATTTGTGATTATAAAACAACGATTTAAATACTTCCGCTTTTTACTTCCGTATTTTGAAAAATTCCTAAAAAAGGAAAATAAAAATCCACCACAAAACAAACAGATGTAATTACTTTTCAGAATAAACGGAAGTAGTTTTTGTAAATGTTTTGGCTTTTTGTCTCTCTTCCTCTCTCTCTCTCTCTCTCATTTACTTTACTTTGCGTTTGTGCAAACATAATTATTAAATTTGCACTTGTGTTAAATACAAAAACAACACATAACCGAGAACAGAGAACAAAAACAGAACAGGCAATTCGGAAGTAAATCTTTTCTATTAACGTGTGGCTGGCATTGCTGACTTTACCTGTTGTGTTGTATTCGAATAACTCTTCCCGTGTATTATATTTTATAGTATTTCCATACAATTACTTACTACATACTGTTATCCTGGCTTGACCTAAATTTAAAAACAAAAAAATATTTTTAAATCTCTTAAAACACCTGCTTATACTGTTTGTTATACGTAATATTTTGTTTCCCCCTTAAAGGCATTTAAAAATCCTGCCATAATTGTGTCTCTCTTACTGTTTTACTTATATTCTCTTAAATATTTAAATTGTTTTTTGTTACGGTACTTACTATGAAAATGAAGACAAAATCTGTTTTTTTTAATATTGAAATAAATGAACGCAAAGAAAGTATTCAATTTAACTATTATGCTGTCTTGACATTGTACGAGTATTTATGGTATATGGATGTACAAATACAACAGGATATTATACTACAAGTATAATCGTACATTAACATGTTTATGTATTTGTAAACAAATAAATGTTATCCTGAATCGTAAAATTATTCTCCCCCATTTCCACATGTTGAAAAAGAATCGTGGGAACTTTTAGTTGCTTCAGCTAGAGGGGATACATTTTGTTTTTTCTGTTGAAATTTTCAATCATGTTACGAGTATTGATTGAAATATTAAAAAGGGTTGTAATCTTACGATACCCTACCTAAGTAAGAGGGTATACTAAAGTGTTCAAAGCATTTATATTTTAACAAAAAGCCAGTAACAATAAATATGTTGTTTATGGGTTTATAACTTAGTGTGCTTTTGAGGTACATTATACGCCGTGGCACTACACATTCTCATGAACATATTCAGTGGTCACGATCATGAGCCTATAGTACTACTTGGACTTACATTTTCACAAGTACGTTTAGATTAATTCTATCAAACGTTCTGGCAGGAATACAACAGATAACCTTCTTTACTAAATAAAATTAATTTCGGCCTGTACGACGAAATGTGGTCGCCGTATGTAGTGTGTCGACTTACTAGACTAGAGCTACGGGTTTAAACTCCAGTTCTGACATCTTGAAAGAAAGAAATATGAAAAAAAATATTTATTTCGGCTACCAACTTTAGCAGCCTTTTGGCAAAATCTTCGAGAAAAACTGATTGCCATGAACAATCTCCTCAAATCTATCGATCGGATACGACGGTAAACTGTAGCTCCCGGTACTCATAGATAAAGATTAAGGCACACAATATGGGTGCTGTAAGAAGCTAGGCCGTAACCTGTAATCGTTGGGTTGTAATGGCCAATTATGTACTCGTATGGTATGTAAGTTGAAATCAAGTCCAAAACTGGGTTTCAACATGGCGACATTATCGTGTCATTTTCTGATCTTCAAAAAAAAAAAAAAATAAAAGAAACAAAATTTAAAAATTATAAGAAAAAAAAATTGTGTATGAGAACATCCCCATTTAAAATTTCTTTTCTATTGCTTTATAAAAAAAAAAAAGAAAACGAGAAACACCTGTTAAGGCAATCTGTCTATTATACTCGTATTGTCAATGCCTATTTGCTTAAGTATCTCTTTTCTTTTCTATAAATCATTACAATTTTGTGTTTCTTCTTCTTTTTTCTGCGCATAAATAAATTCATTTTTTTATTTTACAAGACCCTATCAATGACATAAATTAGAAAAAAAAAATACTGGAAAACAATGCCCAGACATTTTAAAATGCAATGAAATGCATTATTTTTTAAATAGAAACCGGAACTAAAGATAAAACAAACAGATGGCACCTACACAAAAAAAAAAAAACGGACTGACAGACGAGCGAGCATATTAAAAATAAAAACAACAACAACAGTTGTATGCATTTAAACCACAAAATGCGCCATAAACTGAAAAAACTCAATAAGAATATGTACGAGCAGAAGAGAAAAAACAGATCGAAATCTATTAAAAAGATGTTAAAAAATTATATGAAAAATGTTAGGAAAAGGCGTTGAGGCATAATTATTTGGAAACAATAGTGAAAAATCATAAATTGGAAGAAATACGAAGAAACAACATGTGCAGAGGGGATGAATGCAAACAGCAAAAGGAAAATACTACGAATACTAAGCCAGCCACGCATTGATCATACGTTGAACGTATGTCGAACATGCGTCGCTAATACATCAATGGCATAATAAAATTGGAGTTTCCAAAAAACAATTTTTAAATTTAACGGAATACTAATTTTTAACAACAGCATTACAGTGTTGAGGATTAAATGAAACTGAACTAAAACCATCTTTTTCAAATTCGCTACAATTTTTTTAAAAAATCAATCGATCTTCAGGAAAACAACAAAGATTGCAGATTTTAAATACGGCAACAATGTTTCATGCTTCACTATTTCTAAATGTGATTCTTACTAACTTATTTTAATAAGTTATAAAAAAATTATTTTGAATATTTTGCTCGATTTTAACAAAATTCGAGACTACAGAATACAATTAGAAAGCGGCAAAGCCAAGTACTTTTTATAAACAAAACGCAAAGAAAAAATCGTCTGATCTTGTTAGCCAATTGATGTCACCAAATTGAGTAATTATGCTACCGAAAAATGTCTCATCTTGTTGATAATCTTCTACTGCATGCCAAAGAGAAGTCGGAAATCATAGCACCATAGCTCTCTGAACGGTTTTTTCAGGGTTATTTTTGGAAAAATAAGACCCAATGACACCTCCAGGCTATAATAAGCACCAAGCAGTTAATTTTCCCAAATGCAATGGCTTTTACACAATCACTTCTGCGTTCTCCAAGCCCCACATAAGCTTCAGAAACTGTAGAAAATTTTAGTTAAAAAAACTTCGCATAACTACATCGTTGTGAATAGTTAGTCGGCATAAATTGATTGCGTGAGTTGAACTTTACAGCGAAAAAAGTAGAAATTCATAAGTAAAACACGCCTTAAAGAGCCGTAAGGTACGACCAACTGCTGAGAACGTCATGGGACCATTAAAGTCGAATTATCTCAAACACTTTCATTAACAGAAGCTATTGCCATGGTGTACAGGTTTGGCCACATATTTCTCAGACGTGCAGATAAATTGCAGAAAAATAAAACAAGAGAACACACTGAGAGAAAAATTACTGATGTCTTAACATCATAACTAGGACATCAATCTTATATATGACCAAGGGTGTTAATGAATTAAAAAATCACTGTATTGATAAATGTCATCACAAAATTTTGTCATATATGTTATATTTGCTATGACTAAAGTGTCATCAATTGGATGTCATATTCATTTATTATGTTATAAGCAGGGTGATGGCACAGTTTTTGGTAATCGGTTTTCTCCGTTTTTTTTCACTTGGACTACCCAGTTTTTAACACATTTTTTATATATCGTCACCTAAAATGTGAAATATCGTATCATCACTTTTCAACAGTTTACAGGAAAAGCAAAAAATGTTATAAAATGTAGATTACTTGAAATATTGGAACAAAATGGTTCTAATAATGATGCGTTTTCAAATTAGAAGTATACAATAGCGAACCATAATCAATAGAAAAGTTAAAATCGAATTTTTTGATGATTTTTTGTACGAGCGCTCTAAACACTATACCACGCAACCCCCGCATATAATAAAAATCATCTAAAAGAAAACCGCATAAAAACGAGTTCTACTGTATTTAATTTATTAGAAATTTTACAAATTGCTCAGGTGTAAACAACATACATAAATTAGACGCCTACATAACCAAAATACTTTCTAATTAATCTTGACTATCTTTGTTAAGCTTTTTATACATATTCGTATATATTTTTGTAATAACAGGAAATTACTAGTACCCCCAGCCAATTCTGAATTGAATTAAATGCCACATAAAAACTCTTAACTGATTCCAACTAATTTATGTCATCTTAACATCGTTCTGTGACACTTTCTTTTCATGAACGACAAAGAAAAAGAAAAAAATATTTTTGTAAATCCATGTTTATCTTCCAACAATGAAGGCAGCGTGTTATTTTTGTATTTTTTTTTACTTCCGCTACTTCCGAAACACTTTAATACACTTCCACGTTACATTGTTGCTGTTGTTGCATTTTGTATTACAAAACTATTGGAAATTTTATGACTTTTTTTTAAACGAAGAAAAAAAAAACATAAATAACACCCAACTTATAAAATCTAATGACCTTTTTGTAAAAGCATTAAAGAAAACACAAAAACCAACAACAAATCTTAAGTTTTTCAGACGCCTACTCACAAATAAATCTAAAGCGTATGTGCACAGATGCCTATTTTTAAAATTAAACGTTGAAACAGATTTTGTAGAAATCCAGACACGAATACTAATACTCAGGAATTAACGTTTTTTTTATTATTTTTCAACCATTTAAATGGCATTAAACACAGCAGGTAGTATTAATTTAGAAGGTACTTGTTTGGCATTGCAAGTGTTGCCAAGTTATTTGAAATAAAACGTTAAATAAATTTTAACATGTTCCAACAAAAAAAAAATTGTTTCAGAGTTATGGCCTAACGTCTCTTAGCACTCATGTTGTCTGTGACAATTTTTATCGATGAGTACCGGGAGCCACAGTTTGATATCAACTTCGAACGACAAACTTTAGAAGCTTGTTCATGGCAATCAGTTACTCTCAGAGCTTTTACCGGAAAACTGCTAAGAGGTAATCGCTGAAAGAAATATTCTTTTCCATATTTCTTTTTTTTTCAAGTTGTCTGATCTGAGGTTTGAATCCTGAGCTATTGTCTTAGTAAACCAACACACCACTAGACGACGGCAATTACTCGCACTTTATAGGAACATTATAGGTACGCCTAAATGACCTTTTATTTAAACATATCTTTAAAAATTATTTGAAATTTTACTGCAAATTAAGAGTTATGGAGAACCCCAGTTCGTCAATAACTGATGAAAAATAATAAAGCAATGTTGAGGTACATGTATCGAGTAAATTTTATTTTTCACTTTTACCGAATTAATTTTGTTCTACTAAACAATACTCAATAGCTGTTGTATGAATTGACAATGAGATCCAGCAGTCTAATGGAAGCATTCAGAAGTTTTGAGATCGTATGTCAGGCTGATTTATTCCCCACTTTTTCTATTTCTTAAAGTTTAATGTTTACTACGAGTAGCAGTTGCGAATGGTTATTAAGGTGTTTATCTTTAGGCGAAAAGCAACACGGAATACATTTTTAGAATAACAATAAAAACAAAAATTAATGTAGTAATTAAAACAAATTAACTCTCTATTGCAACCGCCCTTGCAAGTCTGGTAAACGCTGCAAGCCAAGTTAAATATTAGCAATCTAAAAAACATACATACATATTGGCCATTACAAGCCTGTTTCAGGATTACGGCTTAGCTTTTCGCAGCATCCATGAGTACCGGGACCTACAGTTTTACGTTGACTCCGAACGACAGACTTGCGCTGCTTGTTCATGGCAATTAATTACTTTTAGAGCTGTTGCCAGAAGACTGCTGAGATGTGGTCGCCGAAAGAAATTTTTTTTTTAATATCTTTCTTTAAAGATGTCACAGCTGGAGTTTAAACCCGGATATACTATATAGCATATCTGTCAACGAATATATTTAAAGTTTGTAATCACCCTTATGCATTGGTCACACATGATTACCGAATACAATTTTTACTTCTTTTTTTTTCAATAGTAGAAAAATATTTTTACCCTCAACCAATACCTACTACATATGCTTAACACTTGTTGCTGAAGATGTGCATTTCAAGAAAATACCTTTTAAAAGAAAAATGCTTGTTGTTGTTTTTACCTTCATCTCAGTTTTTCTATATTTTCCATTTCTTTATAATTTTTCAACGGAAGTAATGCGGAAGTACTTTGTATCTTCGGCTTAACATTCTTAATAGTTTCTCTTTCTTTCTGTCAGTTTATTGCTGATGGTGTTGTTGTTGTTGTTACTATTTCTCTAAATTACTTTTATGCTGTTACTTGTTGTCTTAAGATCTTTGACCTTTACTAAAAAAACTTTTTTTCTCCAAAGATTGTTTTCTTTGGTGAGCCATCATTTCTTCATTCATGTGAATTTTTTGTTTTAATTTCATCGTTTTATTTTTATTTAAAGATTCTTAATAAGAATTTCTTATTAAAAACAAAAATAAGAAAATACTAAAAAAAAGTGTTAAAGATTTTAAAGTGTTTTTCAAATTATTCTCACATGTGATTATTGTATGTTTCCCAACATTTGCGGATGTTAATAAAATATGTTTCTCTACAAAAAGTTTAATTTTTTTGTTGTTGTTTTTTTTTCTATTTTTCTAATTGCATTTACAGATCGGAAGTTATAATTTCATTGTAAAGTGTTTAAACACTTTAACAAAAAACCATTAGCGGAAAAGTGTGAAAAATTATTGGAATTTTTTGAGTTGTTTGAAAAATGTTACACTTTAACTTTTAATTATTAAGTGCTGAAAGGCTTTTATGGTATTTTTTTTTTATTTTATTTTCATTAAGAAAAATGAAATTCCGTAACTCATACTCGTACAAATATTTGGTTTCTTTTTTCCATTATAAAATATCCAGAAGTTGTATTTTACTCGTACGAGTTAAGTATTTAATCCAATCTAAACTGAATTTAATTTTATAAAGGAGTTTGATTAAAAAAAAATATTCATATCTAGGGCTGGCAAGTACATTCTACTGGGGCTAAAATAATAGGGTGTACACGGAAAAAAGAGGGAACAGCTTTTACGGATATTTAATTTGAATTTATTTATATCGTAATTGATGAAAGAAAAACCTCTTGCAGGAATATCGTTCTCTAAACGTTCTGTAATATTGCGTCTAAAGAACGAATAATGTATTGAACGATTAGCTGCACGACAGTCAACCCCGACCGGATGTGTTTTGCAAAAGGAACGAGTACTACGTAAGAATATGCGACTAGACGGTACTAGAGTTTTTGTTTGATCAGAACACCAACCATTGTACGAGTATTACCTATTAAACAACGAATCAAAGATTTGGCTACTCTACTATCAATAAGTGGCACATTAGTTCTTTGCTGACTTTGAACACCGGCCCATCTAGGGTCGGATGATGATGAAGTGAAGTACATACTTATTGCACTGGTTTTAAAAACCGAGGCTTCTTTTGACACTCGAAAAATGTGATCATTCCCACAAAAATCACAGTTAATTCTCACGCCTAGATCATCAAGAGTGTGCACCTCACAAGTAATCATTTTTAAAAAGATAGAAGTTATATATTCATATTTCAATTTAACTAAAAGATACTCCAAAAGAAATTTCCGCTCCTAAAATAAAACTCGGTAATTATGTAAATGGAATGCATTCGTTTTTGCTCCCGTAGCTCTCTAAAGACTTTTAAAATCTATGTTGAACACAAATCTATGTAATATTATAAGTAGAAGTATATACTATACGCGACGTCGTTAACAGCGGTTACAATGTGTAATGTAAGGCAACTGTTTAACTTTCAACGCATCTAGGAGTTAAAAATTGTTCAAATTATATTATAAGTTCGACGAGTTGCCAGTTTTGCCAACCATTTGCCAGTAGCTTGCTTTATGAAAATGTACCATTTTAAATTTTTTGAAAGACATGCGAAACACACAATTGGCGCAACGCATATTATGTCCTTCTACCTTATTATTACTATTATTAATAATAATAAATACTTCTACCTTAAAAAGTCTTGAATTTTTCAAACTATAATCATCCTTCTCAGTTCTCTTCACAATCGGCATTAATGTTGATTAAGAATTTCGATAATAAAAGGGCAATTAAAATTATGAAAACATCGTGAATTTTCCGTTTTTCTAACTAAAGGCCAAACAATTCAGTCATTGTATGCAAAATTTCCCGGTTGGGATTAGGTGATGTCAGTTAGCCGCCTCGTTCTTGTAATTTATCGCCGCTGGAGTATTTTCTCTGGGGCCAATTAAAAGACCGGGTTTGGTGATCAAACCACAAACAATTGACGCTCTGAAAGATGAAATTCGGCGTTCCATTGACAAAATTAGCAAAGCTTTGTTGCAAAATATGGTTCAAAATTTAAAAAAAAGAGCTGACGTCTTCCGATTTCCTAATGGTGGGCATTTGTCAGACATCATATTCCAGTCTTAATTCTCATATTTCTACTTTCCATTGGTAGCAATAAATCTGAATTTGTCAAAAAAAAGGAATACGGTTTTCAGTCAATTTACTTTCTAACTAACAAATTTCCATATTCTTAAAGCAAAAGCACAAAGTTTGTATTTTGGTATTTTGGAAAAAGTGTTCATATTTTGGGGTGTTAATTTGTATTGTGAAGTTTTAAAAAAGTTATTAAAATTATAAGAAAAAAACTACGTCACCAGGCTTTGATATTTAGCCTTAGCACCCGTTATTTGCGTGTGTACATACATATATATTTTTTTTTTTTTTGTGAATAGTGCGAGTAAACTTGTGTGTAAAAAGTTTTTTAGTGAGCAAAACAATTTTTACGCATTCATTCATAAATAACTTTTCAAAACAAAAACTAAGAACAGCAGCTTTTGTTTTTCTCTTTTCATAATTTTTGTTTTATTTAATTTAACGCAAAAAACAACAAACACCAACAACAATAACAAAAATTGTTTTCCATTGTAAACAATCGATGAACAATAACAAAAACAAAAACAACAAAATAATGCCCTTATAAGACCATTAAAACAAAACAAAAATACTCACAAACAATAGGGGCAAATGAAAAAAATTCTGATAAAAAAAAATCAAAACCCTCTCACTAACTCAGAAATACAATGGAAATGCTTTTGGTCTAAAAACACTCTTTTCATTGCCACCATTAATTTAATTTTTTACAAAAAAAAGTTAGAAATTCTTTTATAAAAAGCTTAAAATCAAATGTTTGGTGTTTAACGAAAACAATTATTTTATTAATATTTTTTTTTAATAATTTTTTATTATAATAAAATGGTTAAATTTAATTGCAACAGCACTGTTTCAGGGTTATGGCCTATCTTTTCGCAGCACCCATGTTGTGTGTGTCTGTTCTTATCCATGAGTACCGGGATCTACAGCTTAAGGTCGACTCCGAACGGCAGATTTGAGAAGCTTACTCATGGCAATCAGTTAACTTCAGAGTTTTTGCAATTTTAATTATTAGAGTTGTCATTTAACTAGAAATTAGCTTTGTTTAAATCCTTATTTTCAGCCAGCAACATTTATCAAATATGAGACTCAAAAGATAGTTATTTGGCTTCAATTTTTCTACGATTTGAAATTTATAGGCACGTAGGCTAAAATCCTGATATGAAATTCTCCGTTTAATCGAAGGAAAAAGGCCAACAAGTTGAGAACGACGACGAATCGACATTTTGGCATCCTCTTTAAAACATCAAGCTACAGCAGCAATAATCTCTTTAGTAAGCACATTTCTTTATCTTGTTAATGGTTTTAGATCAAGAAGAGTAATTTGTTTTTTTTTAAGAATTTTCCTGGCGGCTAAACGATACATAATGACTTGCTAAACCTTACTAAACCAAAATGTCAACATACTCATAGTTTGATATTCTTAACTGTCAAACAACAGTTATTGATATTGAAAATTTTCAGACTGCTAAATAAAGTTCATAATAAGCTTCGCCAAGAACTGTAGCGATGGCCATAAATACTCGTATGGATATAGCCGAAGACAAATTTCAAATGTTAATGACATGCATTGATTGATACTCGTATTTCGAATAAAATTTTGTGTTTAAAGTAAAAATAAAATTAATTTTTTTGTGCTGTTTTTAACCATTAAAACATAAATCGGTCTTAGTAGTCGCGGACTACTCTACTGGTTGGTTACCTGCATATTAATTTTTTGTCTATTTTTTGTAAAAAACAATTTATAAAGGGCAACATCGTCATCGTCATCATCACCATCATTGTGAGCAACACTTTTGTGTTTTACTTGAAGGTATCCGTCCATTGCAATGCTGTTTGTGAAGCATCATTACCAATCAACACAAACGCACACATACTCAGTAGTAATCATGTGCATCTGTTGCACACCATTAATGTTCATAATAATTGGCTTTGAATGATGTTCATAATCATGATCAGCATCATTAACAATTATCGTTTTACAAAATGTTTATGTTGGAAAATTAAACAAAAAAAAAAGTAATATTTTTTTTTTAAGATTTTGTGCTACAAACTGAACAACAACAAAAATGTACTTGAAAACAAGTATTTTTTTTTTTTGAGTGTTTCATTCAATTATTGCTGTATTGCTGCGCAACATTGTCTGTCCATTTATACAACTTTTTGTCCGTCCATTCGTCTGTCCTCGTTTGTCTAAAAACCAACCATTCACTCGTTTAGTATTTCATTCATTCATGATTTGTTTATAATGATTTTACTTATTATGTTGTTGTTGTTGTTTGTACTTGTTGTTATTGGTGTAGTATATTGCTTATTCCACCAATATTATATCTACTGTTGTTTTTCAAAAGTTTAACTCTTTAAATGGCGACATCTGCCCGATAATATTGGCGTATTTTAATGTTTTTGGCATTTTATAAGTTTGCAATTGCCGTTCCCGTTGCAATTGCTGCCGCTGCTGCTGCTGTTTTTGTTGTTTGTGTTGAGATTTAAACATTTACAGAAAAAAACTAAAAAGTTATTCATCTTGTGTTGAAACAATTATAGATGCCAGCCAGAGATGTTACCTTTAGCATATATTTGGGGAAAAAATGTCTTCTTGGAAGTCAAGTAGAAGTAAAGTTTGAGCCGAGAAATATTTGTTGTTCCAGTTATTTAACTAGATTTTGTGTCATCAACGAAGTAAAATAATGTACAACTATTGTAATATAATGACGTGCGTATATTTTCAAATTCCGATTGTTTTGTCTAAATTTTATAAACTTTATGATTCTCAGTAAGTATGAGTAGATAAACTTTTTAAAGACAAGAATCTATAGTTTGAATAAGAAATTAAGCAAAAATTGTAATGAGGAGTTATGAAATGGTCATACAACAGCGTAATTTAATTTAATTTTTAACATAATTTTTGCTTTTGCTATATTAATGAATAACATCAATACAAAGATGGCTTTTTGTTTCCTTCAACCTTGACAGTTTTCTATCGAACATTTGATACTCACCAAGATGTCGGTTTCTTTATTTTGCATCAATGCTGCCCAAGTGCCCAATATATGCTCTGATGACTCGATTTCCTCATTACATTATCTACAAAAACTACCCGAGACGATTCCTATTTTATTTAAATGTCCATTGAGTCTGCCGTGCTCGGTGGGAAGATCCGTTAAAATCCTCAGGTTGTCCCCAGAGAATCCAATGCAAGACTCAGATCTCCTTCGATCATAGCTACCAAGTAGACATTTGGAAAGTCTAAGACCTGTCTGGCCCATGAAGAGTATGCGCCTCTCCTTTTACTGAATAACAATATGGCCCTTATTGTCCCTGCCTAGCCGTTTCAGTTTCACCAGACAGTCCCATACCAAGTTCGAGTCAATTTCATAGGAGCCAAGTGCTTGAATGACAGCCTGACTGTCAGATAGTATGGCTATCTCCTGCCCTTTGTACCCTTTGTCTAAGTTGAATTGAACGCATCTTTCAATGGCATAAACCTGTGCCTGCAAAATACTAGCGAGTTTCAACATGAGCTCAGACTGTTTCGTCCCACGTCTACATAATCGCTCTCCAATGCCGCCTTCAGTCTTGGAACCATCCGTATACCAGCGGATTAGTTCTTTTCGTTTCTATTTGCCCATATCTTTTTAAATTTTGTTTTTTTTTTACCTCTACTATGGGAAGGATAATTTTCTTAATATTGTTGTCTTTTGATACCCTTATATAACAAATTTATTTAGTGTTTGCTTTCTGGCGTACATACATGCATACGAGTACATATAGATTTACCAAGATGCTGGCCATTTAAGACAACATGCATGGAATAAATGGTCGGTGTATCCTTCCCTTTGTGTTAAGTTTTATTAATTCTATCAGAATGTGTAAACTTTTTAAGTATGTAAACATTGTTTTTTTTTTTATTATTAACTTTCCAGTTCCGATTTACAATACGCACACGCATACACACTCGCATCATATTTACTTTCAAAACAACTCGTGGATTGTAAATTTTATATTCTGGTTTGTCACTTTTTACTTTATAGTCAAAGCCATTGTGTCAATTGAAGCGTTTTAAATTTGTCCAGAGAACGATTTTTATAAAGCTAATCAATCTACTCAAGGTACTCAATTTGATTTTTCCCTTAAACAAAAGCATCGGGTTCAAACCCTAGCTCTGACATCTTGAAAGAATAAAGATATATTAACAAATATATCTTTCGACTACTGTCTCTCAGCAGACTTCTGTCTAAAGCTCTGAGAGTAACTGATTAGCATGAACAAGCTTCTCAAGTCCTTCGTTCGGAGGCGACTTTAAACTGTAGGTCCCGGTACTCATGGATAAAAATTGGCACACACACAACATGGGTGCCGGGAGAATCTAGGCCGAAACTCTAAAACAGGGTTGTAATAGCCAATTATGTATATGTGTGTGTATGTATGTATGTGTATATTGTTCAGAATATTATCGGCATGTAATCTCTTTTACAGGTGCCCCAGTGGTGGTCTAGTGGTTAGTGTGCTCGACTACACCCTGGTCTGCTACACTACACAGAGCGTATGGTCTCTGAGTGACTCCGCTCGTAATAATAATTAAAATATAATTTATAATTATATTGTAATTTCGTGAATATTTAAATAAATATATCTTTTAAATGTCAATATGTAGGATTGTGGAGTAGGTGCCGCATTAGTTAGGAATTATGAAAAAGATCTGTAACTACTTATTAAACGTGTTTTTGTTTCGGTTTTATTAGTTCCGACTTTAGTTATGATTTATGAATTTGTACCTTTGTCAGTATTTGAAATCATGATCTGATAAGAATTTTCTCACGTTATACTTTATTGAGTTATCCGATTGCTTTTTAATTGAAAGCATTCATTCTTCAACAAACAAAACCTCTTAATGTTGTTGAATTAAAAAAATTAAAAGTGCAACACCTTTTAATTTGCAAACCAAAATAAAAAAACGTAAAGATTGTCAAACTTATTATTATTATTCAGGTTGACAACATTGTTCTGTACATTTCCCTGACCCTCTTTAAATATAACGAACAAGTAGAAGCAGACAACCACAAAAAAAAAAAATTGAAATAAAACAATGACACATTCATTGAAACTACACATACGGAGTGGAGTATAAAAGAAAATTGTTATCAATGAATTGCTTTTTTCCGTTGAGGATGTGGCAAGATCATTAATTGTGACGATCAAATAAGAGACTTTTTGTTATTATGCGTCAGAGTTGTTGTATTTTTTTTTTTCTTTTCGTATATTGTATTGCTAAACTGGCTGGTTTAAAAAACTAGCCTTGGCTTAAACTAAAGCAAAAAAAAAAAACAAGTTAAACCAATAAATGTTTATACTCGTACTGTAGTTGTGTGTGGTTATTGTTGCTATTGATGGTGTTGCAAGCACTGTTTGTTTAAATGTGTTGGCTACTACTGGCAATCTTGTTGTTTGACTCTCGTTTGTGTTGCTTTAGCAGCGTATTGTACCAGTTTGTTGTTACTGTTGCCATCGTCATCATCATCAGCATCGTTAATGTCGTTGGTTTTGTGTTGCACTGTGTCATTAAAGAGGCAAGAGTAACACAACAACCAGTTCCTTTTTTGCCAATCTCTCTTTCCCGCCCTCATTTTCACTATTTTCGGTTCAGCTTTAACGTTATTGGTTTGGCGATTGGCATTTACTGGATTCCTGACTGTTACCGATTACTTACTTTCCTTCTCTGTTTCTGTTTCTGGCCAAATGATGTTGCAACATCAACACTTAAAGAACGACAAAAATAAAATTCATTCATTTATTTTTGCTATATTTATATAAAAGAGTGTGTAACTATCACGGTGTGTCTGTGTGTCTGTGTGTGTTGCAATTTTTATGAATGGATTTCTTGTTGTTTTTCCTTTTCTTCTCTTTTTTGTTTTCAAAAGTGGTTATGGAATGTTTCCGTTAAAACAAAACTTGAGCGTAAAACCACCAAATGCAGCAGGCAACAAAATTAAGCACAACTACAACATCAACAACAAAGAATTTAATAATGTTGCACAGAAATATCTAAAATAGTTTCTTGGGCAAAAACAAAGAAAAAAATAAAAATAAAAAAAAATCATTGAAAGAAAAAACAAAATTATAATCAAGAGATACATATATACGAGTAGAGTATATACAATGTGTGTAATTTGGTTTTACGTTGGATGCTGATTGCTAAAAAAAATTCCGTCTTAGGAAATAAGGAAATAAGAAATTTTATAAATAATTTTTTTTTTTTTCTATACTTTTTCTACATTTTTCTGTAATTGTTTTGATAAAACAAAATGGGGAAAGACTAGAAAAGGTGAATTTATTGAAATTAAAAAAGAGAAATAAAATCTAAATCTTTCTTTAAATATGTATATAGAGTGGAGTCTCTCTTAGGACAATTGAAATATGTCCATACAATCAAGAGAAAACTACAAATTTTATGAAAAAATTATGAAGAAATATTAAAAAAATATTTCTATCACTACCTCTCAGCAGTCTTCTGGCAAAAGCTCTGATAGTAACTGATTACCATGAACAAGCTTCTAAAGTCTGTCGTTCGGAGTCCACTTTAAACTGTAGATCCTGGCACTCATGGATAAAAAATTAGCACACACACACAAACGAATTAAACACGGTTTGAGGAAATCAAAAATCGGACAAAATCCGGACGGAAGAGTGTCCGCATCCGCTCATGAGAAATCCGTTTTAGGGGGCGTAAATTTAATTTTTGTCTTAAATTATGTTGCCCGAACCTCACGAAAGTCTACGCTTTAAAGGGGTGTCCGTTAACGGAGATCCTTTACGAGTTTGAGATTAAATGCTGAATAAAGTTTAAAATTTATATTTAATTATTAGGTTGCGCCCGGCTGAATGCTGTAATATTCAAACAAACAATTGCACATATCTTCTTAATAAATATTTGAGCAGATCCGTTACTTTTTTATCTCTCTCTCTCTATCTCTCTCTCTAAATGAGAAGGTGAATGACGTAGATCATGCCCATTTTGTTTTGCTTTTAAAGGACAACACAAAGTTTTTATATGAAAACTAAAAAATAAATTTAAAAGAAATTTTTTTAAAATTTAAGAGTAAAATTAAAAATAAATTAAAATCCTATATTAAATATTAAACTGTTTAAAGAAATTGTGCAGTCAAAAATCCAATAACAATAATATGTAGAGTTTTATTAAAAAATTATAAATAAATTAATCCTACGACTATAATTACTCGTATATGTGTGTGAAATATGAAAAAGAACCATATCATTAATTTGGTCCATTTTTTCATTAATTTTTTAATTTTAAGAATTTGTGACGTTTTGCATGCCTCCCACATTACATAAATTTTTAATTCACGGCCCGCGCTTTTACTAATAGGAGATTTATCAGAAGAAGCTCAAGAAGCAAGGAATAAAGACTTTAAAACCTACAGAGAGCAGCCGGGAAAAGTCGAACGAAGATATTTTTAATAGATTTCTATTAAGTTCAGATCCATTTATATCGAGCATTAGCAGGCAGGAAAGAAAATCTATCGAAGTCAGAATTAGATCTATTAATATTAACAAAAACTTCTCAAAAAAATCGTGATGATGACAAAAATTTAACAAGAATTTTTTAAATTACTTTAAAAATCCATTAAAAAACGTTAAAAGTTTTGTTTTTTTGCCCAATTATGGTATTGTTAATACAAAAAAAATGTTATCTCGTTTATTCCATCCTTTCTTGAATTAATCTCCATTTTAGGTATAATCGAACCCACTGTGCATAGATGCGCTGTAGAAAAATATTTTGAAAACGGGAATATTTCATCTGTGCAGCATCATGCTGAATATCTCTGCTGTTTTCAAACGAAATATAAAAAGCAAGCCTCTTATGTTTTTTCATCTCTAAATACATATTTGTTTGTCAATATGCTGGCAGTAGTTTAAGAAAATAAAATAAGTTGCATAAACTGTATTCATTCTGTTAATTTTAATTTTAATTTAATAACAAAAGATTATGGGCCATAAAAAGTTGATTTTACACTTTTTTAATTTTGTTTTTCTTTTAAACAATTTCCACCGCAAGACTAAATCATTTCTATTGAAACAAAAAAATTACTTGTTTGCCATATACCGCCCGCTTATCTTTTAAAACAAACTAATGGCCACGTTAGACAAACAAATAATTTTGCTCGTAAATTCCTTATATGTATTAAAAATAAAAGAGGGCAACTTTTTTTAACACTAAAACTCCACACGAGAAGCAATTTTTTAATTTTTTTTTTTTTTTGGGAAGGAAGAAAGAAATATATTTCAAATTGAAATAAACAAATTAAACTCTTTAGAGTTATAAAAGAACAACGACAACAGCCAAAAGCATATATTGTAGAATGATTAGGGGCCCCCTGATGTACCAGCAAATAGCAGCTGGACAGACTCTACTAATTTTTAGTTTGACTTCTTCTTTCCCTTCCTGCCTGCCAGCCACTCGTAATGCTTAAAAGCGTTAAACATTAAGTTCCGGTATTTAAAAGTTCATGTCTAAACAAATGATTTGGAAATATAAACAAAATTTCAAATTCATTTTTCTATTTGCCTCTATTCGGGTAGTTTTTTTTTATTTTTTCTCATATCCACTTTAAAAAAGTTCTATTTCTTGTGAAGACCTAAAAAAAACGTCTTTTGTGAGCAAAAAGTTAAGAAAGAAAAATTTAAACAAATTTTATGAATGAATAGTTGAAAATAAACAAAAACAAAAAATAAGTACATAAATTGTTGTTCGTTTCTGTTTTTTATGAATGAAATTAAATGACCGGCTGGATAAATTAATGAATGGCTGGAATCAATGAATTTGTAAAAAAAAAAAACAGAAACACAGCAAAATCCGCTTAAAAATAACAGAGCAGAGGGGATTTTTTTAAAAATAGCAATTTTTACACATGATTGAAGTTGTTGTTTAAAATTAGAAAAATTATTTATTATTTTGTTGTTTTTTTTTTTTTCTAAACAGTTTCGTTTCGTCTTTTTTTTTTTTTTCTTTCTCGAAAAATACAAATAAAATTAAAGAAATAGAACGTTTAGGAGTAAACAAAAGAAAAAATAAACAGGCAATAAAAGATATTAAATGGCACATGAGTTTGTAAAGTCAGTCAGACATGAATGAAAAACATATTTCTACATATACGAGTACAATATATTTTTTATAATATTTAAAATCGGTTTATTTATTAATAATTATCAGTAAATAGATAAAGTAACAATTAAGTAGTGAACAGATGAAACTGAAACCGAAACTCCTAGAAATGAAACTGAAGCTGATACTTTCGATTTTACCAACGAGAGGAGTTGGCACTATAGAATTGTAAAAGTATTGAGTATTTGGTTATTAATTACTCAATACTGACTATTTTTTTTAGGATAGTCGATACATAAAAGTATTTACTTTCAGAGTTGTATTGTAGTTTTTAGCAATAGTATATGGTATAGTGGTTAGAGCGGTCCAGGTTCAAATCCCAGCAAAGGTAAAAAAATTAAAAAGTTACTTCGCGGTTTCTTCAAAATTATAATTTAAAAGAAGTCCGTCTACAAAGAAAGCGCTCCCTGACATTGTACACAAGCCGAACTGAATATGTTTTCGACTTCAGTGACGGTAGGTAGTCTCATCAGATACACCATATGTTAAGAGCATGGTCAGTAAAAAGTACTGAACATTATGAGGAAGAAAAAAGCGTGGTTTAATGATAATGTGTCTGCTAATTTTTTATTGCTTGTAATTAATTGTTCAGGCGATAAGAACCCTAGTCTGTTAATAACAGTCTCAGTTAATTGCAAAAAGGAATGTGGGCTACTGTAATATTCTACCCTTTTAAAAATACAGGAGATCTCAGAAATAAAAGCAATTATTCTCACGCATAAAGAGCTAAAAATTATACCAAAAAATAACTCTTGAGGGTTAAAACAAAAAGCATTGAAGCAAATATGAATAGTTTATTAAACGTGAAACGTACTCGTATATAAGGGAAGATATTTTGTTCAATCGTATGGTAATTTTTTCTTATTTATTAAATGTTTTCAAGTTTCTTATTTTATCATTTTGTAAGAAATTAAAAGAAGGGCGACAGAAAAAGAGCGGTTGACATACAAATTGAATATGTAATTTATGTAAATGCCACCAAATACATATGTATGTCTGAAGATGTATGCGTTTTGTCTTCTTCGCTTTGTAATACAAATGTCAGGCTATTAAAATAATTTTCTTAATACGTCATCACCATCTTAGCAACTAATCATCAGTAAGTAACACTTTACAACAAGTGTAACAAAGAAGAACAACAACACATTTAATTTGAATGTGTTGCATGATTACAATCAACAATACATGATCATTAAAAGCGCCCTCAGCAATATCATGTTAATCGTCATTATAATTATGATAATGATAATTAACATTGAATATGATACATAAACTTTTAAATGGGTTGGGCTTTTGGCTTTTTACTTCTGCTCCCTCTTCTAAGTTTCTCAAACTTTTAAAATGCGCGCCTTACATATCGTTTTAGTTTTTCATCATAAAAAACAAAAAATATAGGGATGATTGAAATAATGATGAAATTTAATAAATGAATGAATGAATGAATAAGTGAGTTAGTGAGTGAAGTGACTGTTGTAAGAAAAAAGAAAAATGTTGCAAATGTGGCATTTTATTTTGCCGCGCTGAGGGCAATCATTTTCAACGCCATCACCATCATCATCGTCATCATCATATGATTGTGTGATGGGTATTTTTATTTTCATATTTATTTTTTGTTTTTTTGTTTTTTTAGGTGTTGCCATAAATTTTGTTGTTGTAACAAATGACTGATGCCAAGGTTAAATGGAAAGATCAATTTAATTATAACGGAAGTGATAATAATCTTTATGACAGCAACAATAGCAACAACAACCAAAGACCAAAAAAGAGTTGCATTGAATTAAAACAAACATTTTCACTCGGCTTCATTTAATCTAAAAATTGTTTATTGAAAATATTAACACGCTTGTGATGATAATCTTTCTTACACCACAATACGAGTACTTCGCTCATTCCTATATTCGTTTCAAAATTGGGTGATGTTTTCTTCATTGATTGTTTTTTTTTTTAATGTTCGTTGCATTCAATTGAAAAGGCAACAAGGAAATCCCTCCCAAAGCAATTATTTAAAATTCTCTGTAATTTCTTACAAAACAAAAATTCTTATGATTCATTACAATTCTAAATATCAATTGAGGCTTCAATGAAATTATAAAAATTCTATTATTTGTCAACTACTTATTTGCCAATGAATATTTTTTACTCTTAAGATAAAGATAGAAGGAAGGAAAGAGACACCCAAAGAAGTCTATTCTAAAAAAGCACTCTTTGTAATGCTTTGAGGTATTTTTTTTCTTCATTTAAAACTATAAAACCCTCATTTAAAAATTTACATAGAATGGTCTGACCTATAAACTTTCAAATTATTAGCAGATAATTTCATAAAAATTTGAAATGAAATTGATTGCTTTTATGGAAAAGTACTTATGTCATACATACATAGTTAATTGGCCATTACAACCCTGTTTCAGGGTTACGACCTGAAACACACCCATGTTATGTGCGTCAATTTTTATTGATGAATACCGGGAACTACAGTTTAATGTCGACTCCGAACGGCAGGCTTGAGAAGCTTGTTCATGGCAATCAGTTACTTTCAGAGCTTTTGCCAAAAGACTGCTAAAAAGTAGTCGCAGAAAGAAATATTTTTTTCATATTTCTTTCATTCAAGTTGTCACAGCTGGGGTTTCATCCTGAAGCTCTTGTCTAGTTTGCCAACATACTAACCACTAGACTACGGGGACTATACTTCCCAACGCCTATTTCGCTGGGTCTAATGATTTCTTTTCAATTAACTAATATTTATTTGGCCTCTTAATTTTTGATTTGGCGGAAAAAAATATAGCAGTTAACAAATAAAAGACGGTAATTTACGTCTCTCATCTGCAGTGTGGCGAATTTTAGCCTTTCAAACTAAATTCACTTACTTTTCATGATATACAAAAATGTGTTTTTTTTTTTAATTTTAAAATAAGTATAATTTGGCGAAAAAGTCAATATAGATCTGATAAACCCGTCCAGTACAATAATGTGCAGTGTACTGATAAGTTCTAATTGTGCCCTCAGTTCAAGTACGAATTGAACACAACCAGAGGTCATGGGTTCCCAACCAACTTAGACTGTACTCAGAGTAAAATCTTCGTCACTCGAGTCATAAATAAAATGCAATTTATCTCTATATTGTAACGTAGAAGTTCTCTTTTAACAACTGCAATATTATTAAAAATTATTGAAAAGTAACGGTGGTCCAAAATAAATTTAAGAAGAAAAACTTTAGATTTATTCAAATAAGATGACAATTAAAAAATGCAATAATGGAGATAAAAGGCGAGTATAATAGTTAAACTCATTGCAAAGTATGAAAAACAAATATAATTCCAATATGTGATTTCTATAGAAAAGTGTGAGTTAAATAGTTAATGATTGTTTGTACAGAACACAAAGAACTCTGATGCTAGCGGGGATCGAAAATATGTTTAGTTCGGATAGTGTACAATTTCTTCACGGATGTCGTTCTTCCTGCGATTGAGAAATCTTTTCAAAAAATAGACTAAATTCATTTTATAGAATATAGTTCTGATCTAATTAAAGGGTTCCTAACGAAAGAAATAAAAAAAATCTCGAAATACATTTGACAGGAATTTTTTAGCCCTCAAAGATCGGCAAGCTGTCAATAAGATAGATTGCGTCATACAGCACCATCACTGCTTGTGTTACCACATTTAAATTGCGCATACCAGCCATTAATGTCTGTATCAAAAGTATTTTTTTCATAAAAAAATTTCTTTTCATTAATTGTCTTAAAATTTACAAAGTTGGCGATTATCAAGTGACTGAAACTTTAAACGGTCAGAGTACCGGAAAATTTTTAAAAGTACAGTTTAAAAACTAGTACCACCTGGAAGTAATTGGGTCTGTCAACAATTATGCCATTTATTTGTCAAACTGGGTACTAATTGAGTGCAAATAAAATAATAAATGTGCTTAAACGTGTGTGTAATGCTTCACTATACATATGCTCCTCTTCTCATTATTAAAAGTAGATCAAAAAGCCGAAGTTGTAGACAGATTTTTATATATTTTTTTTATAAATTAAAAACGTTATTTCTAGAAAGAATTTTTTGTTCTTGATTTTTCGACCAATTTTGAAATATGACATTAAAAAAAAAAGAAACACAAAATAACAACCAAAAAATAAACTCGTTTTTGTGGAAAAAAAAATCGAAATCAGGAAAAGAATCAATGAAAATCAAAAAAATAGAATAAAAATTTAAAAGTACGTTATAATCGTGGTATGAGTGGCGCATACTCTTGTGTAGTATTGAGAACAGCGGTGATAGATAAAAAGAGAGAGCAACAGAGAGAGATAGAGGAATAGTATTCAGAGTACAATTTAAAAAATACAAGTCATTAAAGCGTCAACATAATTTTCACCGATTGAACACTTTAACTGGCGCGTACATTTCCGTTCATTGCAGTTTTTTATTTCGATTTGTAGCAATTTTGTTGTTGTTGCTTATGTCTCATATTGCAGATAAACAATAATAGAAATATAAGTTGAAGCAATTTTATATGAAAAATAGTTTTTTTTCTTATTTGTTGTTGTTGTAATAATAAATAATTTATAATGGCGCAATGAAGTTTAAAAGAAAAAATAAATGAGTTGCGACACTCTATTATTATTGTTGTTGTTGTTGTCTTTATAGCTGCAAATTGGTAGTTTGTATTGCTTATGCTTAACAAAGTCAATACTTATCTATTCATAAAAAAAGGAAAATGATAAAAAAAAACATTGTCTGTCTGTCTGTAAAGTCTACATATTTGTATAGTTTTTGCTATTGATTGTTTTTCATAAGACTTCTTAAAAGAAAAATAAAAAATGCAACAAAAATATATAACATACAAACTATTAAGCATGCGCGCACGCCGTTATTATTATTTTCATTCATGCATGTACACTGTACACACACAACATACGTTTTATAAGATTACATACTTGTATTAAGAGCATAGTTGTAAGAAATTCATAGACTCTACGTAACTTGTGCTTGTGTGCACTCCTCTCTGTATTATTGTTTTCTATGATGTGATAAAAATAAGAGAAGCAATAATGGGCTCCACACGCACACTTGTTTAGATTCTTACAGAAATAAAAAAACGACTAATTCAAGAGAGTCAATTAAAAGTGGGGAAACTTGTTTTTCTTTTTTTAAATACTACAATAAAATATAATGCTCTTGTCTTTTGTATTCGTTCAATAATTAAAAATATGTATATTGAATGAAAATTACTATAAAGAGAGTGAGAAGAAGAGCGTTAAAAAATGTTTAAAGATATTTTCTTAATTTTTTTTATATTATTTTTTCTTACTGAACATCCGCTGGGAATGTGTATTTTTAACCCATATGGTACCGTTTACAAAATACGTAGCTGTGAAATTAATTGAGGGAAAAAGTCATTCAAGAACTATCTTTCTTGACAATGCTACACAAAGAAGTAGCAAATTATGGAATTATTCATGATTAACCCTTTTAGTGCCATTCATATGTACATATTTTACCAATATATCGTCGATGAAATTAAAGAACGCTGTAACTGACAAAACCTTAAATGTTCACCAGAGCCAAAAAACTTTTATGAAAGTAAAACAAAGACACTGGTATTTTTCAAAACGCAGACGGCGTATGTGAATTTGTTTTCATCGTAGGAATCTGGGACTGCGTATTTTTTCTTCTGATAAAAAATGATGCAAAAAATGTATTTTCGATTTTTTGTCAGTTTCAGCGTTCTTTAATTCTTGCGACGATATGCGAAAAATGCCCGTAAAAAAGTGCATTTTTAGAGATAATTTAAATAAACAAGAGAAATATTCACCATTTCCGTTACAGTACTCTAATATTCATAATTTTTTCAACGTTCTCTTCAGAAAATTTTATACTATGTTAATAAAAACACAGAAATTGAATACTACATATTTATTGACAAGAAAATTACAGAAAGTACTATATGAAGAATGAAGAAAATTTATCTACAAAAATACGACTGCGGTTACACGACCGTCACCTGTGCGCACCAAAAGTGAATTGTCAAAAGCAGCACTGTCGCGACGCTGGCATTTTTAGGAACTAACGATAGCAGCGCGACGGTGTTCTGTGGCACTAAAAGGGTTAAGTGTAGTCACAAAAAACTCTGCTTTATTGCTATGAAATATCACGCAGCACATATCATGCGTACATATTCCTCATCATCAAATTTTCTTCCATCAATATGCGATTTAGAATACCTTTTGAAATGCATAGCATTTTAGTTGGCTCACGCTGCACATTAAGCCACTAATCATACAATACCTATTTGTAAATTTTTAAAATATTTTTCGCGTGGTCAACTCAAATTGTCGTGTACTACGGTGTTCATATTAATAACTAGTACGCCCTTGTTTAAATTCAGTACCAAATATGTTAAAATTGTAAACAAAGGCGCAGATTCCCACCCTCAGAGTAGAATCTACCTCTGTATTAATAGTCGCTAGACTGAGATCTTTTAAAATAATATATTGAATTACATAGCGATGACAAAGTTTTTCAATGATATCAAATTTACTGTTATGATTTATTTTTGAAGTCTGCAAAAAACATATGTTTTATAAGGTTGCCACCAACTATTCATTAGAATTATTATTATTTTTTTTAGCTCTTGGCAATATCTATACGACGGCTTCGTGGGAGATCGCCGCCGAAGAAAACTGTATTTTCTTAAGTTCTTGATTTTAGAACGACTAATAAAATCCTTATAAACCTTTAAATGCTCTATTTTCTTAGTTGGTGTTAAACATCAGTGACTGTTTACGTTTGTATAAGACGATCTATATGAAACTTTCAACCTTAAAACGACAGAGAAATCTCAAGTGAAATGTTTCCAAGGTTCGAGCATATATTCAATTTGATATGCTAGGCATCTGCATCTTTACTCAGTATTAAAGGTCAATAAATCAATTTTAAAATACGAGTATTTGTATTTCGTATATAAATATTTAAAATAATCCCCACCCATTATTAATACAATGACAAAAGCACCATTGAAAATAAAAAATAAATCACTATAAAATTTGTTTTTTTTTATTCATAATTATTCATGATGTTACGAGTATAAATTCTAAAGTGAATCAATAAATAGACTCGATTTTGATTACGATTTTAAACTCATACAACCAACATCTAACGAAGATCCAAAGTTTAAAATGGCTGAAGCATCGTAAAACTTTTTTAAAGCCAGCCCGTCTCTTAATGTCACTGTGTTACGATAAATGTCTGTTATTTGAATCATGATTTTCGAACTTTTTTTTTTTGTTGTTTTTTTTTACAACAACCTTTGGCAAAAGTCTTGAATGAAATGCTGAAACGTGATTTGAAATAAGCAAATACTAGTAAATGAAGAAGAAAAAATTAGCTTGTAATCGTATTACAGAAAAATTAGTATTTAAAACAAATCATGTACTTTATAGCTTATAAATATTTACATAGTTAACATTTACATGCACACAATACATGCATACACATACATACACATACACATAAATGTTTAATGTAAAGATAATCTGGTTACGAAACGTTTAATATGAGCATGAAAACGGTAGATACTGGCTTTTGAAGACAAATTATAAAAAAACTGAATATATTTTTTATATAGAAAGAAAATACATTAATTATTAATTAATCAATTACGAGTACATAGTATATTAGCAGTGTCAAAGTAAAGAACATTTCAAGTAACCTACATTCACAAGTTGTGGAGTGGCAATGCCAGTGGCAGCAAACTTTGCATGCGAGTGAAAATTTTACACTTGCATGCCAATAGATGTCAAAACAATCGAGAATGTTACGGTGCACATCAAGTAAATGAGAAACAATTTAAAAAAATGTTTCAGTGTTATTCCTAGCGAGACTTTAGTGTTGTAGTGCCTTTAGCTAAGTTTTTATTTTTTTTTTAATGTTATTGACTCAATATACTATTTTTTACACCTGATTTATCAAGTCAAGTCAAGTTAATAATAAAATTGTTGGCTGTAAGAGAAAAACAAAAAAAAAAAAAACAAGAAAAGCTGTCTGTGCAAAACATGAGCCCAGAAATTATTGCAATTTTTTTTACAATTTTGTTTTAATGCAACCCACGCAAAATGTGAAACAAGTAAGAAAAAACTTTTTCTAAAGACGAAACAAAAGCGAATAAAAAAAAGAAAAATAAAGAAAAGAATTGTTTTCAATTTTAGCCGTCACTCCCTAAAGAATAAAACAAAAAATAGTTACACCGGTAATTTCATACGATAATAAAACAGCAGGTGAAAACCTTGGCAAAGTGTAATGATTTAAGTGAGAATATGTATTAACTTTTTTTGTTTAATAATTTATAGAAAAATTATATGTTTTTTTCAATTCTTTTTTTTTTTTGTCCTATTTCTTGTTTTATGTATTCAAAAGTAGCAGTTTTTGCAAAAAAGACCGCGAAAATTAACGATAAAAATCTGTTTTGCGCTCTTAAAAAAAATTAAAAAAAAAAACAGAAAAAATCTACAAACTACGCTAATAATGTCTGTAATTGAAATCAATAAAAATAAAATTCTATTGATTGTTGTTAAAAGCAAATGGAGCCACACTATAAATTATAATACGAGTACCACCACACCACATAAGAGACCACAACCATTAATAGTTTTTTTCATTTTTTTTTTCTAAATTAATTTATCGTATATAAAATTTTTTTAATGCAGTGTATTGAATGAAATGGAACATACGCAATAATTTCGAAAAAATGAAAATTTTTTTTTCTGCGTTCCCCTGTTCTGTAATTCACAAATTTTCTCTAAAAAACTTAATTTTATTCTGCAGTTTTATAATTCTACTGAATGGCGCCAAAGAAATTAATTCATAATTTTAAATGATTGACAAAATTCATGCGGCCTTAAAACAAAACTGAAAAGATGAATTTGAAAATTTTTCAAATCAGCTGATCCATCATGATTAGGTGTGTATCGTTTCATTGCTTGTTGAGAAGTGCTTGTCTATAAATATATGTATATACATATATTTACAATACAATATATTAATAAACTTAAATCAAATGTTACTAAGCCCTACTCCCAGTTTCCCCCTTCCCACAACATATTTTCCTAGACTAGCACAATACACTGCATGTTCAAGCAAGTAACAGGAACTGAACGCATAGTGCGCAATACCCAAAGAATAACGGGTTATCAAATTCCAAGTTGAGAAAGTAAAACTTTGCCATTCGACGCTGGTCAAACGTAAACGTCTTTCTAGGTTGCAAGTTTGCCATTTTGGAATAGCTATCGTGTTTTAAAGTTGAAGAATGCTTTAAAATTGTTAAATTTTGCTACAATAATTTCGATTCTGCTGTATCTACGTTTAGGGTTTTAGAAGTCGATTACGGTCGACATAATCGACCCACACGGCAAACAATTTTGAACACGGTGAATAAATCCGAAGAGACTCGATCGGTTACTGTGCATATGCATCATCGTAACGTTCGCTGAACTGAAAATATGGCGGTTGTTGCTCAAAGTGTGCAGAAAGACCCGAATTTGTCAATTTCTCGCTATGGGCGGCGCATGTTAACCGACTATTTTGGGAACGAAATCCAGGATTATAATGTAGAAGACGTTCAAGAGAACGGACCCGCAAGCCAATCGAGCTATTATGCAACAGAAATTTCCGGGACGCGTAAGGTCGAGATTGAGTGATGTTTATTGGCCCGCAAGATCCTGGGAGTTAATACCTTTGCATTTCTTCTTCAAATTCTGAGCCAACTGAAAGCCAATATTCGTGATGTTATTGTCGAGATATTGCCGGAAATTTGCCGAAATGTTATTGAAAATTACCTCAGAAGCATGAAGCTTGTTAGATGTCCCGTGTTAAAAATGCTTATACCCACACAAAATGTAAGAGACCAAAGCAAATAGGGATGATCAAAACTTTGGAGTTCGTAAATCTGCCTTTGGCAAAGCGTTAAGCAATGAATTTGTTTTTATACATGCTGCCATTAATTTTGTTTTTGCAAATTTGCATTTCTCATTATCAAACAGTAATAAAACTGTGACTACTTTTAAGTCTGCGAGTACTTATCAATTTTGTTTATACAAGTGGTTTTACGAGTAGAATTAAAGAAAAAAATGCATGGCATTGCATTGTTGCTATCATTTAAGTTTCAAATTTTACTTAACGCTTGACGCTCTGCAAACCTTAAAAGGCGACGAAAATCGCTTAAAAATTTTACTTTTCATGCATTTTCTTATATTTTCTTGTTCGTTGTTTTACGGAATGGGGAAAACAAATTCATTAATAGTTTAGAGGCGAGAGAAAAAAAGCAGTCAATTGCTTTTAATGTTGTTGTTCTTGTTTTTAAAACGTTTAACTAAAAACAATAAACATTCCATTTTTCAAAAACGTAAAATGTTTTTAGAAAAGAAACGAAAACAAAAAATTTCAAATATAAATAGTTTTGCAAATAAAATTCAATTTTTAATTCAAAATTGGAAAAAAAAACAAAAATCATTTTCTTGCCATTTAAGATGATGATGATGAAGGTGATGGCTCATGGTTTATGATAGACTAGCCATTTGGTCATGTTTTTTTTTCATATGATGTGTGGTATCTTCGTTATGCCGCTTTTATTTTTAATACGATTCGATTTGAAAGAAATTCCCACCATATGATTGTCGTCTATTTTTAATTTTTTTTTTGTTTTTATTTTGTTTTTGTTAATTTCGTATATTATTATTAAAAACTAAAAAGAAAAACAAGAAATTAAATGAATGATTTATTTTGTAAAAAACAACATTCCAGAAATTGTTGTTTTTTTATAGAAACGATTTATTTATTTATTTCTTTTATAGAAAAGAAAAAAAAACAAAATAATGGGTGTTTCTTATAGAGTGATACAAGTTTAAATCATAATAAAGCAATGAAATATATTTTAATATCAATATAACGGGCTTTAATGAAATTAATATTTAAATATAATATATGCAATGTTGTCGCCACGGCTGAAGCGTAGAAAGCGCATTCTGGAACACCAATTTTCAACAACTTCTAGCAGCATTTGCGGTCGTATTTCGCCGACAACTCTTCGAATGTTGATTTCCAGGTGGCCAATTAGTTGGGCCAATACGTGAAATTGTTCTTTCATCAAAAGTTTCTTTGAGTAAAACAATTGTAGCGCCCGTTGTGTGGCATGTGGCTCCGACCTGTTGGAACGTGGCAAGATTAATGCCACGTACTTGAGGTACGAAAAAATTTCTAATCATATTCCTATACCGTTCACCATTGACAATAACATTCTGACCATCATCGTTTTTTAATACATATGGGCCAATGACTGCGCCGGCCCATAAAGCGCACCAAACAGTAAGTTTCTGTGGATGTAATAGTGTTTCGACAAAAGCTTGTGGATTCTCCTCACTCCAAATGCGACAATTCTGGTTATTTACGTACCCATTCAACCAGAAATAGGTTTCATCGGAAAATAAAATTTTGAATGGAAATTCAAAATCGACATCAATAGAATAGAACACTTATTTTGATTAAAAATTTCAACAATTTGCACGCGTTGCTCTGGTATAAATCGATTCATATTGAAATTCCAAAGCAAACATAACAAAAAAAAACAACTATCAACTGTTAATTGGGTGGTCCATTAAAGAAGTGATGCCAACTCAAAGTTGTAACACTCTATAAAAAACACTCTTTAGATTGATTTAAACAGTCAAGGCTAACGAGCTTAGGAAAGGTAAAGGCGAGAAGTAAAATTTTCAAAGCGAAAACCCTATCCAATCTACTTAATGAATTAATGAAAAAATAAAAATCTACAAGCAAAATTTTTCGTTAACAGATGCATACGAGTAGAGTATTTAATTCAAATCTTGCGTTAGTAGATTGAAACTTTCCGAATACCTCAAATTTATTTGATTAATTTCAAGCAGAAATCGTTCTTTTAGCTAAGTGGTTATACTTTTTACGAAATTGAACCTAGTTTTCAACTGTTTTTAAAAAACAATTTTATTTTTTTGCAAGTTTTGCATTAAACACTTTGAAATATTTACATAAATGACAAACAAAGTGACTGCGGCAAGTGTGTTCTAGCTGTCAAAATTTCTCATGCCCATATAATTTGTATGAATTATATTCCAAAATAACTCGGCGGCAACGCTTTGCGATTGAAAAATCCAATTTTGACAAAGCATTTAGTAGTAAAGTTGATTGCAAAAGGCAAGAAAAAAACAGGGTTGTGTTATAAACATGTTTTTTGGATAACCCTGTTTATAATTTAGTTTACGTCACAAATACCAATAGAATAATGCACTTTATTTTCAAAATAATCAGGATTATTATCTAAGCATATGTTGTTTGGAACCCTGTTTTTAATGTTTTGACAAAACGTTGAAGCTTTTATTTAGAGATGGCGGTACGGCTTAAACGCTGAGCGTAAGAAAACGTTCCGTTTGCCACTTTAGTTTAGGGATGGCTCTAACAGATATAACTTTGATAGCTGTTACAGTTTCTACCTATAATGCAGGACCTTTTTTTTTCTTAACTCTGGCAAAGTGTTCCAAGGGCAATCAACTTTTTCAAACTGTTAACTTTTCCAAACATTTTAAAAAATTTAATGAAGAAGGAAAAAAACAATAATAAACTTGAGCTTTTTTCATTAAACATATTAAATTTTTTTAATTGGATTAGTTGTCATCGCTACCAAAAAGAAACTTTGTACTGGCTGTTCTCATACTAAAGTTGAAAATCACTGTTCAGTACAACAAAATTTAAATTATACTTTACAAAGTGAATTTTTCACGACTTCTTCGAATTATTGTATATGGGTGTTTAAATCCCTTAAAGTAACGTGGGTGTGCAGATTAACGAAAAACCAACGGTTTTACCTTGTGCGAACCATTTTCGTTAGCACACAACAAAAATGTTATTCCCTCCTTTACAATTTTTCGGCCGGTTCGGCTTTTTCGTTTGTGGAAAAAATATTTATCCGATAAAAAACGAAAAATGAAACCAGAATTAACTGCGTTATAAAGTTGAGATTCGGATTTTTTTATTTCTTTAATTTTTGCTAGAATAAGTGGGTAATAGTCGACGTTTCGCTAGAAGGGATTTCTCTACAAATTTTAAGATGCCTAATACTGTGTCTACATTTAAAATTTGCTAGCCATCTATTGCTAACATTAAATTTCTTTCCATAGTGTATTATGACGAATTCATGCTTAGCTCTGGAATTTAATGTTTTGGGCCAGTTATTACACAATTACACTATTGTCCAGTTATGAACCATTTGTATAAAGTTGTCCCACGATCAACATACTTATTTAGACTTCATATGTGTTCGACACAGACTATAAGATTTCATGGTGTTGTTTCTAAATTTTTTAGATGGCTACTTCGGTTATATTACAATCTAGTATAAATCGCTTTATTTGATTACCTTTATTAAACCATTTTAAAATCTGATGTGAAATGATTTTTCTGCTTTGACGTTTTTTAAATATAAGTATAAAACTATCAACTAAACTAATATTGTTTTTTGCACCTCAAAATTAAAATAAAACTAAAATTCGGGGAACACCATAATTCGATAAATAAAACAAAAGTTCAGGGTTAAAAGTGAGAATATTTTAAAAGTAAGAAAAACTGCCGCCTTTTTGGTTAATAAAAAAGAAACGTTAGTACCGAAATACTTTTAGCTTCTATGCGAGATTTGTTAACTTTTTCGAGATTCTACTGTAGTTTAGAGGAACACAAATTATTTCAAATCCTGTATTAATTTTGAGACACCCTTCTTCCACCAATCTTTTTTCTTTTTAAATTTATTTATTTTTTTTTTTTTTATTTTCTTAAAAATCAAATTCTTTGTTTGTTTGTTTTCTAAAATTATTATTCTTTTTAAGCCATAATTTAACTTGAAAAAGAAAAAAAAAAACTTAATAAAATGCATGTGTAGCCTTCTGGTTTCAATTACTCGTATTATAGATAGAAATTGTTCTTTTTAAAATTTAAAATGCCCACCAAGTACTGCAATTGCAAGTGACCCAATTTTTTTTTTCCATATATTTTTTTTTTAATTGTAAAATTTTGCCATACAGTAAAAACTCATAAAATGGGAGAATTTATGAAGAAATTTGAAAAATTTTAAATTTTTTAATTGCTGCCTTCTATATGGCCGTTGGAAATATCGATAATTGTTGCGTTTAAATCATTTTCTTGCCTTTTTGTTAGTTTTTCTAGAACTTTTGAATCAATTATTCATTTATTTACAAAAAAAAAACAATATTGCGTTTTGCTGTTTTTGTTTTCTACGTCACTTTGACCACATACAAAAGAAAAAAAAATTACTATTAAAAGCCATATGAACATAAAAAGATCAATAGGGTCAACGTTTTGTTTAAAGTCGGTATCTATTTTGCTTACAGTTTCTTTAATTAATTATTAAAAAAAAAGCAAAAAAAAAACAAAAAATGAAAATGAAAATTTAAAAATCATAAGTTTTAGAATTTTTTTGTTTCTTTTTTTTTAAATTGTGTAACTTATTTAATAACCTATTTGGTAGCTATCAAGGCGCATCTAATAAGGCATTGTTTTTGTACATCGTGCATATAAAATGTAAAAAAAACTCAATATGTTTGAGGGTTACTGGTTAGAAATACATTAAAACATGACCGTTGAAGAAATCTTATTACATAGAAAATAAAAAAAAAACTTAATTTACTTTTTCATGGAAAACAAATGACTTCACGTTTAGTAATTAAAAACTACATTGGTGCTCTTTAGTCTGCTTTTGCTGTTTAAGAAAAATATTTGACATTTTCGCAGCACTGAATTAAATAAAAAAAAAAAAGAGTCAGCCGGAAAGTTTATATCACCTTATACTTGCATCATGGTATCTATTGAATTTACATATATATTATATTGAATTATAACAACAAATACTTACACCAACTTGATATAAGATTCTTACATCCCTGCCACCACCATGATGGGATGCGGCATTGATACTTATATCACCCGTTAGTCCACCATTAGTGGTTACCTGCAACGTATGAAATTTACGATCGCTTTTTAATAAATCCAACATTTGTCGTGATCTCCTACGATCCAATTGATTTGAGAGTTGTAGTTGGGCCTGTTCTTTTGTGGCTAAAATTTTCAAGTCAATATCTTCAGGAGTATCTAAAGTTTCCAATTCTGAAGATGATGCTGCTGCCATATTACTGGCAGCATTAACTGTTTCATATTCAAGATTTTTATGCTTTAAATCTGTGTTAACAGTCGCCGCGGCTGCGGCTGTGGCTGCCTGTGCTGTAACACCTGCTGGGCTATTGGGCGGTGTCAGTTCATAAACTTCTAATGGCAGACGCGTGCTAAAGCAGGCATTTAAAAGATGTGTAGCAACAATAAATACAATCGGTATTAACATTTTTGTTAAACAGAAACGTTGTTGGTTTTGTGTAGAAACTTATTATTACAACGTTTATTAGACGAGTACTATTGCTTTATAATTGACACTTTTTTTTTCTTTAAAATGATTTTTGAAGTTGAACACCTTGAGCTTTTTTTTCTATGTTTTTTTAGTAATTTATTTACAATGTTAATTGGTTTTTATGCTTAACTTGATGATTTCGAATGTTTTTTAATTAAATTCATTTTGTAGTTGTTAATTGTCTTTTTTATGGTATTTTATTCAAATCAAGTCGAATTTTGTAAAATTATTTATTTGTTTTTAATTTATTTTATTTATTTGAATTTTAAATATAGATTTTTTTTCCATAAAACATTCTGTAAATAAGACAAAAAAAAAAAAGAAATAAATAAATAAGCAAATTAGTATAAAATCTGTAATTCTTGAATGAGAACTTTTATACATTTTTTAAATATGTATTTATACAACTGTGGGTACTTAACTAGCAGTTGTATAACTAACTATACTATACTACTAACTATAAAAATAATAACAAATTTATTGAGAGCTTATAGATTTCTAAAATAAATAATTCCTGACGAAGCTACACATATAAGTAGTGAAATATTATTATTTATTTTTTTTACTAAATTACATATAGCACAATATTAAATTATACTCGTAGCCAAGAAGCCCATCCACAAGAAACCGCTCTCTAGCATTCCACCTATTCCACCTGTCATAAAAAAAACGAATTATCAAGACAAAAGCGCCACCTACTGGGTAGTAGTACATAGCGAAGACCCTCACCACAATCAACATCCAACGACAGGGGAGGAGGGGTTGATCTATAATGATCTATAATTTACAAATTCCAGTACAATGCATAGCACGAGTAGGGTACCCTGAGTACTGGTCTCAGTAAAAAAAACTAAAAAATTATTACGAGCAAAGTCACTCTGAGACCATAAGCTCGGACCCACGAAGAATCGTCGCACTAGCAATCGAGCACACTACTCACTAGAACACTGGGGCATCCAGTAGTGAAACAATGATCAATTAATTATTCAAATAGAAAACCTTCATGCATACAAACAATACATATCATATAATTTTTATAATTGGGGACAATAATATTGAATGTTTCATTGTTCATCTGTACTGAATTATCAAATCAAATATAGAACAATTTTACACTAAAGCAACTCTGGTAATTTATAGTTAAATATTACCGTTTACTTTCTTTATGGCGTCATTTAAAACTTGACTATACTCGTATTATTTTTACAAAGTTCAGAAGATAGCCATACTTTCGCACTTAGTTGAAACGGCTGGTCAGGGACAATGAAGTCAGCCTATGCTGGGGAGCTTGTTTATTACAATGAGTTACTCTTATAGCTTTTGCTTTTGTAATAGCTGGGGTTTGAACCCGGAGCTCTCGTGTAACCTACCGCGAACACTAAAGTTGTCTTAAGTATTGGCAATTGTAATTCGGGGAATCTAAGTACATGGTTAAACATTTTTCGATTTCAAAAATATACTAAAAAAACACAATAACTCTGTAATTTCGTGGATTTGTGGGAAGGGACGGACGAATGAGTTGGCTCGACAAGGTTCTGCTACAAATTACTTTTGATTTTAATTTTGTTTAATTTTTTGGCATTTTATTCCATTGTTGTGAAACAGAGACACAGTATTTATAATGGGAAATAAATATTATTGAGCCGTTCGAGTTATGCTTGTACAGCACTGGGAGTAATCTGCTTTAAATGCGAGGAAAAGATTAATTTCTAAACTAAATGGCTTGTAGCGCATTTCAGTAACTTGCAACTAAACAACTTTAAAGTTAAAAACTTTTTTGCTGCACTACGTACATACACTTTAGCAATAGACAACTTTTTATTTTTCTTGTGTTTCAATTAAAAGTTTTATTGTTAGTTTACGACAACAGCTGATCGTATATAAAAGTTAATGAATAGCAACATCGACAATTCTGTTACTGAATCGAGCTACTGTATTTGTTTTTTTTCATATTTCAAGGACTCATGTGTAATATTCCCCAAAATTATTTTTTGATTGAAATTTTCCATTTTTTTTTTTTTTTTTTTTAAGAAAAAAATATGTTTATGAATATTTACTAAAAAAAATTTATTTTTTTTTATAATTATTTTTTTGTTTAACTCATGACTTTCTTTGACTGTCATCGATGTGTTTTGTTGCCAGGCCAAATAAATATTTTTCAGAAAATTGAAAAAAAAAACATGAAAAATCATAAATATTTTCACTTAAAATCAGGTTTTTTATTACGAAAAACAAAATCTCGTTATTTCATTCAGAAAATATATCGTTTTCAGTTTATTTTCGTTTAAATTTGTATTGTTTTTGATTTTTGTTAAAAAAAAAAACGAAAAAAGGCAAAAATCACCACAACTTGTTTGAGTTTTTTGTTTTTTGTTTTTATTTTCTGGCTTCTGTTTTTAAATAAAATGCCAAAAATGTGGTTGTTGTTTTGTTATTATTATTGTAGTTGCTGTTATTGTTTTTAGTTCGACCCATACAAAGTCTGTTTGTTGTGTTTGATTAACACAAAAATTCATTCATGAAAACATTTCATTCATTTATTCAAAAACGAAAAATAACAACAAATATTATAACAAATAGGTATTTGTTTTATTTCCATAAATTAATATTTTTTTTTGCAATTGTAGTCTGTCTCTTTTATGACACAAATACACAGACAATATTTGCAAACATTTAAAAAAGAGTGAATGAAAAAAGGAAAGAGAGTTTGTAGGAAAAAAAAAACATTTAAAATAAACAAATTGTAGTAATAAATTCATTAGTTTTATTTTATGATTTTAGGCGGTCAGGAATTTTGATTTTTTCTTTTTTTTTTTTTTTTTTGTAAATTTTTATTTATTGTTGGTTTGATAGGTGATACTTTGGGGTTATAAAACTGTTTTATATTTATCAAAATTTATAAAAAACACACCGTTTATTAGAACACGTTTTTCGTTAATATTAATGTTGTTGTTGTTTTTATAAGTGTTTCTTCTATAACCACGTTTTTACACGTTTTTAAATATTTTTTTCCTTTTCGTTACTTATTTTTTGTTACCAACTCTTACGGCGTTACTTTTCAAACTGATCACATCACAAAACTGTTTTGAAAATTTTACAGAATTTTTATTTCTATTCCTTAAAACTCTCTCACACACACATTTTAAAAAACTCTCACACTCTTAATTATAATCGTAATTGTGTAAAAACAGCAACACAAAATTACTCTTTAAATATTCATAGCGAAATACATATGTGCGTGTGTGTGTTTAAAAGAAATTTCTTTTAAAGAAAAATTAAAAATTACTTTTTTTCTCCATTTTGCTTTCAAATACATCAATGAAAACCAATACCAAAACCTACACTCTAATTAATCTTATCTTAAGAATGGTGTATTTATCTAAGAAAAACAAAACAATCCTCTCTTAGGCTTCATACACTCGTACCTGTTTTAAGAGAAACAAGTTTTTACTCTTTTCCTTCTTACCACTTATAGTCATAGCTGCCAGATTTGACGATTTTGAAGAGTATGTGGACGATTTTGGGAATTGCAAATTTATATATTTTTTTTCGTTATTTTGGTGCGTTAAAGTAACTTTAAATTAATAAAATCATTTTTATGTATTGACAGATTTTAGCGAAATTTAATTGTACAAAAAATTATAATAAACACATATATTGTTGTGATTCGACTTTAAAAATATATTTGAATTACAGTCAAACTTCCATAACTCGAATCACCATTATCCCAAAGAAAACTTCGACTTAAAGAGAGTTTGAGCTATAAAATTGTTCTGTTGTTCTGTATAAAAGTTCAAACTTCGCATAGAATTTTATATGCACTTCGTTTGTAAAAGAATGATAAATAGTTCTTTCCACCGAATTCTCTATGTTACATGTTGCATGAGAGTTTTCCCGGTCGCATATCTTCGCGATTTGGCGACTTCAATTGGCTACTAAGAATTATACGATTTCACATCCATAGACTTTAGTGGTGGGGCTACTACAAAGACCGTGTATTGGCGAATAAATCATACAAAAATCAACATTCATCATGTGAAAAAGTAGTCGAAAACTTTAACACTTCATTGACAAAGTACGTCTATCAGAAGTATAATTTTGTACTCTGTCCTCTAACATTTTTTATATTCAGTATATTCAGTTATCGCTTTACAGACGTATACTCTACATTTTGTTATAAGGCCAATACTCAGGGCGCTACATCTCTACTCATGCTGTGCATTGTATTGGTATGTTTGAATATATAGTTCATATAGTTCCATTTAAGCGCCTTATATGTGACAAGTTGCTGTCAGTGGATCACTCAAAGGCCAGTGTTATACCTGCACCCTTGATATGATCAACAGCAATTGCCCCATCGTTATATATTGATTGTGGTGAGTGCCATCGCTAAGTAGGATTTAGCTGTTATCTACTACTTCTGAAAGTTGCTTAAAGTGGTTGCTCTACACGAGCATCTTACGATGCCGTTTTGAAAAATACCACACCACTCGTGAACGATATATGAACTTCCCTCATATCCAGTTCGCCATGTTGAAGTCTTTCATCAATACAGGATATCTCTACGATATTCTGTAGTACTCTCAAACCTAAAGTATCATGACAACGTCTAAGGAGAGCCGGGCATTTTCAAAGCATGTACTCAACTGTCTTCTTCTCCTCCGCATCACCACATCTAGCGAGCATGGTTTGCAATCGGACAGTGTCCAGTAAGTACAGCCACCAATCTGAAAACGTACTTCCTTCCAAATCAGCCTCGAGATTCTGCAGAAGTTAATTACTATCCACCTAGCATTTGTCTTTCTAAAGAAGTAACTGAAGCGACCTCTCTTTTAAAACCCTATTGAAGGTTCTACAGGCCCATGACGGGGTATCCTGGTACCAAAAATTTTTGAGCCTGTTAATTCGTCCTTTGATACTTGAATACACGATGTTTAATAATCCAAATTGGGTTAGTCTCAGTGAGAAGGCACAGAGCGTGCAGTGCATTTCTACACTCCTCCCCTAGCCGAGAGGGGTAGTACTGTACAATTCAAAGAAAGCCGCGTGGCTATTCACAGAAATGGAAATGCAGCCCTGCAAAGATCTCCTCCTGAAAAACGATAGAGCTGGGCCAAGAATGTAGTAATAATTCAATTAACCCTCGACAGATGTAACACCACAGTCCTACATGGAACAGTCCGTATAGATCCTAATGTCGAAATCCCTTCCTGTAGAGGAAATTGAGACTATGTCTCTTTAAAGATCCTATTGGAGGTGCCTTGAAGGCTAGACGGCAGAATCATTCGCCTATTCATTAGTACTGTGTTATTGTGTTTTTTTTTTCCAACTTTCTGACATCTTAACAGGAAGAAATATGAAGAAATATTCTATTTCGGCGACCACCTCTTAGTAGTTTTCTGGTAAAACCTCTGATCGCTATGAAAAACTTCTCAAGTCTGTCGTTCGAATTCGACTTTAAACTGTAGGTCCCGGTAGTCATGGATAAAAATTGACACACACAATATGGGTGCTGCGATAAGCTAAACCATAATATTTAAGTACTTATGAATGCCGGTATGTAAACCATACGTTTACGAGAGAAATGATTTACTAAAAAAAAAGACAAAACAATCCTTTACTAAAAAGTTCGTAAGGTATTGAACAACCTACACTACAACGACCTTCTTAAGTGCCATCTTACTAAGCCTACCTTGAGAAATACAACCACAAATAATAAAAATTATTTAATTTTTTAAGTTTCCACAAACTTGTCAAATAAACAAACAAATAAAAGTATTCTCTACTTAAATATGCAAACTGAGTATGAAAAAGTAAAGAATTTTATGAAAAGTAACACAGAGATAGAGAGCAGCGAGACTAAAAACGAAGAAAATCATAAAGAATAAGTATTTAAAGATGATGATCATAATGATCGAGTTTAATAAACAACTTTTTATTTACGAAAAAACAAACAACAAAAAATTAATAAAAAAAAAACCATTTTGGCGTGTGCTTAAAGCGCGTGCGCACAAACTTCTACAGAATTATATTCAACTCTCTACCAGCGTACAACATAAAAATAAAACTTTATGCATATCGTATCATAAAAACATACATATGTACATACATACATACATACATATATGTATATATTTATACCGGTATATGCATTGATAGTATACCGTATGTATGTACTACATATGTATATACTTATACTCTTATCTACATATGTATGTATATATAAGTATAGGAGGAGAGTCATTGTAAGCCATCAACATTATCATCGTCAACAAACAACATCATCTTTACATACAACAACGACAGCAACACAACTTTAACGGCAACGCCAACAGCAGTAAAATTTTATTCTTTCCTTTATTTTGCATTTAAAAGATAAAAAATTCAATAGCAAAAAACGTCAAGCGAAATAAAATGAAGAACAAGAAAAAAGCGCGCGTACGTTTGCGTGTTTAAAGAAGAATTTTTTTCTCTGTTTTTCTGTTACCCGCTTCCATAAAACCAACATCAATACCAGATAAGTCCATAGCCATTCATTCATTGGTTTATTTTTATTATTATTTTATTTTTTTTTTGTTCATTTCGATCTAAACGGATATACAATTTTGAATTTTTAAATAAAAAACAGAACTTAAAAAAAATCTTTATACAACAAAGTTTCAGGTTCTTTTGACTGAAAAAAAATGAATAAAATTGCCCATCAACAATAACAACAGCAACATACTTGTAATCTAATGAAAAGAAAATAATTAAAGAAAAAAAAATGGGTTATCGATAAATAAAGGTTAAGGTTGTTTTTTTATGCGGTTGTATACTTAGTATGATAATAGAAGGCAGAAATATTGTTGGAATGAAATTAGGAATTTACTTACTTTTTAAATATAACTTCCGCCACATGGCTGAATAGACCATTCCCAGCACCCAAATTTTTGACTACTCTTACCAAAAAATCTTTTATCAATAATATTGGCTTCCTTCCAATACTTCAAGAGTTGCTGGTCTTTTTGGCACAAACCAAAGAAACCACTCTCTGTAAAGAAAATTGTCATCAAATTTATTTTATAATATTATACATATATACATAACTGGCCTTTACAACCCTGTGTCAGGATTACGGCCTAGCTTCTCGCAGCACTCATGTTGTGTGTGTAAATTTCTATCCATGAGTACCGGGACCTACAGTTTAATGTCGACTCCAAACGACAGACTTGAGAAGCTTGTTCATTGCAATTAATTACTCTCAGAGCTTTTGCCAGAAGACTGCTGAGAGGTAGTCGCCGAAAGAAATATTTTTTTCATATTTCTTTTTTCAAGATGTCGGTGCTGAGATTTGAACCCGGCACTATCGTCTTAGTAAGCCAACACACTAACCACTAGACCACGGCGACTTTTATAATATTATATCGGTGGTTAAACGCCCCGCCTCCTTGTTGAAAATAAACATCCTTGATATCAGGCTGAATAATTTTTGAAAACAGAAATTTGACGCTCGTCAGCTTCTGAATAATTTCAAAAGAAATAAAACCGATAATACCGCCAGCATGTAAACCGCAACAAACGTTCAATTTTAATACGAGTGGTCACCGTGGTCTAGTGGTTAGTGTGTTGGATTTCTAAGACGATACCGCTGGGTTCAAATCTCAGCTCTGACATCTCGAAAAAAAAAAAAATATGAAAAAATTATTTCTTTTGGGTAACACATACAACATGAGTGCTGCGAAAAGCCAGCCCGTAACTCTGAAACAGGGTGGTAATGGCCAGTTATGCATGTATGTATGTAGATGTAATGGTGAATTGTTAACAGCTTATGGATTGTCTGCTTCATAAACGGCAATTTCTCATACTGGCGTAGCAATGTAAGCAGCAGTGCGTTTCATCACTGGACACAATTCTTTGATACAAATGTTCATCTTCGATCTGTTTTAAATGAGCTTTTAATCTGCAAAAAGGCTACGCCAAGAATAGCCATTTTTGCTAAAAATCCTTTACACAAGTTGTACTTTATAAAACAAGTTTTGGGTGCTGCAGTCTAGTCTTGAGGGTAGTGTGCTAAGCTGCTAGTGCTAGGGTTATGGTTTCGATTTCCACTACAGACCACAATCAATCCGCTCGTAATTCATGGAATATAATATGAATACGAGTATTGTGTTGTAATTCAAAAACAAAAAAATAAATTAAAAGAAGTTTTAATTTTTTTTTTGTTATTGCCCTTTACCTTTAAATAAATTTAAATTTTGCCTAGAGCTTGAGGTCTATTATGAATTTTTTAATTTCAATATTTCGCTGTAAGCATTCAGAGCTTTGTTTTGAAGCTACACGAAATAAGCTTCAAGAATATATTTAAACAATTTTTTAAAATTCTTAAAATGAAAGAATTGGTAGCGTTAACACCAGTTTAAAAATATTAAAAAAATCTCCCATAAAAATTAAATCAGTCTGCTATGGCAACACTACTGTGAATATATATATATATATATTTTTTTTTTGTTTGTTTTTTTTTTTTTACATTCAACCAATAAAATATTGTTGTTTTTAACAGTTCCGTTGTTGTTGTAGCTGCTACTTTTCAGATTTTTACCAAAACAAGTCAATACAGTCAAAACGTCAGCAACAACAACAAACACATTTAAATCAATAACTTAAAACAACAACAACAAAAACTGACAAGACAATCAGTAGAGAAGAAAAAGTGCCATAAGCAACAGGAATTAGTTTCCGGTCTAAAAGTGGTTTGAAGAATGAAAAGAAACAACATCTTATTATTTGACGTGTCTCTCTCGCTCTCTCCCTAACCCTCTCTATCTCCATAATGCTTTAATTTTCCAAGTATTACAATGCCGATAACAGTAACAACATCAGCTATGGCTCTAATAAAAATCAAAAACATGATAGAAAACGATTAAAATGCATAAAATTGTATGATCGTATGACAAACCGACAATGGCAATAAAAAAAAAACAAAAAGACATGATAATCATGAAATTTACGAACATTGTCAACAATGTTGCACAGTGGGCTTCAATTGTTTGCTTGTTCTTTGAAAGATTTAAAAGCATTCATTACAGAGTTTTAATATTTTTGAATGTTCTTACTTACTTAGCTTGCCATAACAACCCGGTAACAGGTTTCGGCCTTCCACAACACAAATCTCCAGGCGACTCTGCCAAGCGCGCGCCTTCTCCAGTTGGTCACAATAATTGATGACAGGGCTTCATCAACCTTGTACTTCCTCTACGCCGACGTCCAGTGACCTTTGCATCGAACCTTGTTCGCTGAAGCAAATTCTGCCATCCGAACAATATGGCCGAGGCAGCGTAGCCGGTGGATGTTAATGCGCTGGACAATGTCTACATCACCGAGGAGCTCATACAGCTCATAGTTAGTTCTAATGCGAAACTCATCGCCATGCCTTAGTGGACCAATGATCTTGCAAAGAACTTTTCTCTGAAACACTCCCCCTAGGAGTGTTAATATTTGCTGCATCGGTACAAGACGGAGTCCATGCTTTCGCACTATATAGAAGCATCGGAAGAATATGCTACTTGTAGTGTTAATTTCGTTACTAAACTGCCTACCGAGACCGTAGTAGCACCTGTTAGCCAGTGTAATTCTTCGATTGATTTTTAGACTGACATCATTCTTGCTGGTTATGGCGGTTTCAAGGTAGATGAACTCTTTGATCGCATCGAATGTATAGATTCCGGCTGTAACCTGTCCGTACTCGTCGACAACATATATATTTTTGCAGACTCCCGTTCTATAACATTAAAGTTGTTGTGACATCTCCCTTGGTATGCCCAATGATGTTTATGTTGAATGGGCAAGGCAAACAAAAAAACTTGTGATAGCTGTATGAAACAAATTAGCGCTTAATTGCTCGAAATTTTTTAGCATTTACAATGAAAAAAGAAACAAAACTTCTTTGCAAATCAGAACTGTAAAAGAATTTCCGAATGTAGTTTCTTAAAATTTGGAAATAATTTACATCGAAGTTTTGATTCCTAACAAATACTTCCCTTGTGGCATAATACTATTGCCATTTTGTTCGGGAATTAAATATTTATCCCAAACATTTTTAATAATTGCTTTCATGCTGCTTAGGTGGCACATAGTTTTGTATACGATCTCTAATTAGTTCAGGGAACCGGTTTTCAAGCGGAATACAGCCGGATGCTAGTTTTACAATATTGGTTTTATACATCTTTTGCAAAGTTTTGCATTAGAAATTTAGTTCTGGGAATACCTTAAGCACAGAATATTTCTCAGTAATCAGTTAATGATTGCTACAAGCAATAATGTTTGTTGATTCCACTTCCCTGAGTCATGTTTCTTTTCATTAAAGAAGTAGGTATGTACATACTTAACATTCACGTTGAATATCAGTATTTTGGTTGCAAATGGTAGTTGCCTCTATCGGAAAACTTTTCGCAGGATTGCAAGAGCTATTTTGCGTTCACAAGTAAAATCTCGAAATCCGATTTGGCCTGAGTCGTTCACACGCATTACTTTTGTTTTATTGGCTTTGATGAACAACCAATATTGGTAAACTTGATAGTACAATTGAAAAAATTTCGTAGTTTTCTTTGTTTCTAATTATTTCATTACTTGTTAATTCCTTATGGCAACCTTTAATTCAGCTTGAACGCCCTTTTGAAGTTTCTGATATTTGTTTGTAATCTTTCTAGGCGTGAAAGATTTTTCTGCATTTTATGTTTCTCATTAGTTGGTGTACTTCTTTAAGAGTGCTTAAGTAATAAATATGGTGGCACGATACAAAATACAAAACGGTAACTGCTTCCGTCGTAGCCATTTTTCACAATTTATGCCCACTGTGCCTTACACACAACACACGTTAATACTTGTAATTTAAAAAAACTCTTACTTTAGCAATGGTTTTAGAACAGAATTTCGCAGTAAAAAATTTGGTTTGATAGATCCATAAATAAAATTTATAAAGAAATATTACCCAGTAGTAAAATACATAACAAGTAAATACTTCAAACGGAAGGACGAATGTGTTTATGGCAATCCTTTAAAAAAATCTAAAGAAGACAACTTCCTTTACAACTCCTACCAATGACTAGTTATAGGCAATAATTGATAAAATTGAAATTAATAATAAAATATTGTAAAAGAGAAAAACATAAATTTGAAAACTTTATTCAACTTTCATAAAAATTTGCTTCATAATGCATGTTTCCTTTTTTATAGGGCCATTAATTTTGAAAGTTAATATTTTAAAACCTATGGAAAAAATATTTATATTAAACAATAATTTATTTTTTTTTTTCTGTGTCTTTAGGTAAAATGTATGCCGTCATTGGCAGACGTCATGGCAAGATTTTATCTGGTGATTTGACTCAAGGCTCTGGTAACTTTTCTGTAATGGCCATATTACCTGTTATTGAATCGTTCAATTTTGCCCAGGAGATACGTAAACAAACATCTGGTCTGGCTTGTCCCCAACTAATGTTCAGTCATTGGGAGGTAAGTGGAGTAGTTTTATTAAAAAAAAAAAATTTTGTAGAGAACTTACGAGTATTTAAATTTAAAAGTAAACAAATTAATAAATAATTCAAACAAGTTTTTCGTTAAAAAAAATCCTGATACCCAAAAAGAAAAATATTATCCCTGCAGCAGAGAGAAGCCAGTGATGCCTCATTCATGATTGCAATTTTTCTTTTTGTAGGAATTTTTTTAAAAACTACAGCCAGAGAAAATAAGAGAGAAATTTAAGTTTTAGGCAAAAACCAGGGAATTTGGCTATAAAGTAGTACTTTATTTATTTGCTGTATGTTTTAAAATAAAACCCTGTAATATGAATTTTTAAAACATGGCAATCATTGAGTAGAACTTTTTAAAGTAGCGTTTTCACTTATTTAAAATACAGTAGAACAAAATACAGTAGTATTATATTCTAATTATTGCAATCAGAGTGACTATAACCTTTGCTCGGTGTAGTATCACAGACTATCCTTGATGGGACTCTCAATATAGTAGTAGCGTATCCATTAAATATGCATGTGACAACATGTTTTTAAGGATAACCGAGAGTTTTTGTTGTCTACCATTTTATTTATATTTATCCGAATTTGTTTCATAGACTGTATAATTTTCTCTTTGCCTACGCGTAGTTTTTTTTATATCAATGGGACAAGTTGCTATCAGTTGATCACTCAAAGGCCAATATTATACCTTCACCCTTCAAATGATCAACAGCAATTGGCCCATCTGTTGATGTTAATTTTACTTTATTGTGCACTGGTGAGGATCTTTGCTAAGTTGTTGGTATGTGTCGATCCATGATTAGTTCTGTCTATTACTTCCCAGTAGGTGATACTTTCTACTGATTGTTCGTTACGTAAGTTAAAGGTGGAATGTCAGCGGGCGGCTTTCTTAAGATTGGTCTTCTCATATTTTTCGAAATGCCGCACAAATTTTTCTTCTTTATTTTCTACATTGCTGGGAATTGAATCTGGTCTGCTTTATGTTGTAAGCGATCGCTCTAACCACACCTAAAATAATGTTTGTAAAACATAAATTATGTTGAAAATTTCTGGGTGCTTCAGTAGTCTAGTGGGTAGTGGGTTAAACTGCTAGTGCGAAGGCTGTGGATTGGATTCCTACTAGAATCCTGGTCTAGTGTAGTAAAAGTATTGAGTATTGAATACTTAATACTACTGCCTATTGTTTAGCGTACTCGATGGTTCTGTGAAATAGTATAAAATTAGTTTTTGACATCAGCAAATCAAAGTATTTAGTTTTGGTGTATTACATACATGCATACATAATTGGCCATTACAACCCTGTGCCAGGATTACGGCCTAGCTTAGACATATTGCTATAAAAAAAATACGAGTATGAATGTAAATACGACTAAATTTAAGAGTACCATTGAGTCAATACCTAACAATATCGAGTAGTATTGAGTATTTAAAAGTATTGCATTTTACAACTCCACTCTGATCTGCGACATTATTGAATTTATTACACTAGATTTCATTTTCAACTATCTGTAGTGGTAGTGGAAATTTAGTACCTTAATTTATTTAGAAAACGTTTAAGGCCCATTATTACAACTCGCCTTTAGTTAAAGGTAGAATGTTATCGGACAGATAAATTGCTTTTGGTTATTATAAATAAATTTTAACCTAAATGTGGCCGATAACTTTGGGAGGATTGCCTTACCTTTAACTTTTAACGTGAGGTTTAAACATTTGAGCTTACCATATTTTATTGAGGCTGCCATATTTTTTGTTCCATGCATTATTACCAAAAATATTTTGTTTATTTTGTCAACAAAGAAGTAAATTCAATAAAAATGGGAAGTAAAATACATTTCTTTGTTGTTAATTTTTTAGTAAACAATTAATAAAATCCTTTTGTTTATTTATATATGTAAAAATGCGGGTTGTTGCCACTTGGTGTCTTTTAAACAAATTTAATGCCAAAAGTAATTGGTATTGCCGTATTTTAAAAAATATAACTTTTATTTTGAAGGTAAGTTGTAATTTAGCATTTTAAGGTCACTTTATTCCTACCGTTAATCAAAGTTACCTTTAACTATCGGACACTTTATAGGCAAGTTGTAATAATGGCCTTTGAAATTGATGGATATCTGACCAAGTAATGACCAGTTCAAGATTTAAAATTCCAAGAACGGATTCTTAATATGCTCACCAACAGCTTTCAAAAAAGTTGCATTTATTAGAGGTATTTCAAGTTTGTTCCATTTTGTTACACTGTGCTATTATTAAAAACCTTTAAAAAATTGTAAGTTAGATAACGGAGAAAAGCAAATTGTTATTTAAATAAAAGAGAATTTTAGTTAAAATTACAATGTCTTGAAAATTTGGTCGATGATAGGTTTGCTAGGTCTAAAGCCATGCTGGTATAGAGCAGTTATATCATAGCACACATCCTAGACCCTCTATAATCGGCGCATATGGTATTGTTTCCTTATTTACATATATACAGGGCCCCCATTCTGTAAATCTCTTAAACTAAAATACTAAAATTTTGGGTTTTTAAAACAGGCTGGGCGTTACACTGTATACATTAAAATTTTTAGAGATGATACGCATGAAGTTTTTAATTTACTATACGCGTTTAATTGAATTTGATTCTTTGCCAAAAAGTCCTAAATCAAGTTTAAAAATTTTTTAGCATTAGATTTTTAGCTTAGGAAAGTTATAGAATAAGGCCTCAGGTCATATCATTCTTATTGGACATGTGTACTTCCAAACAAACAGTACGAAATACTTGATGCATGCAGCCTACCAACTCATCACTTCTTGCAGCTCAGCCGGCAAGCCATCAGCTCCAGCTATCATTCGATACTAATGGTCTGAGAAAGATGGTCTTTCTAGATTTTCATCATGCTTTCAGATCCAGTTTCTAACCCATGTTACTGTTAATTCTAATACTCAGTATGACGTCTATGTATCAGAAAACGATATTGGAATTTGAGTTTATTAGAATTTTAGGGATTCATTTTAACTTTAAGAAATGCAATGCGTAAAAGTTGAAAAAAATAGTATTATTTGTGTTAAGCACCAATTAGGCACGACGAGGAAACACAAATAAAAATTACAGAAACAATACAAAAATTTAACTACCGCTTACTTACTTACTTACTTAGCTGGCCATAACAACCCGTTAACGGGTTTCGGCCTGCTTCAGCACTAGTCTCCAAGCGCTTCTGCTTAGCGCGCGCCTTCTCCAGTTGGTCACACCAATCGATGACAGGGCTTCATCAACCTGGTCCTTCCAACGTAAACAGGGTCGTTCTCTACGCCGACGTCCAGTGACCTCTCTCGTGCGACGAAATTAACACTCTACAAGTCGCTTATTCTTCCGGTGCTTCTCTATGGTGCGGAAGCATGGACGCTGTCTTGTGCCGATGCAGTGGTCCTGGGGGTGTTCGAGAGAAATGTTCTTCGTAAGATCTTTGGTCCTCTAAGGGATGGCGATGAGTTTCGCATTAGAACCAACCATGAGCTGTATGAGCTCCTCGGCGATGTGGGCGTTGTCCAGCATATTAACATCCAGCGGCCACGCTGGCTCGGCCACATTGTTCGGATGGAAGAATCTGCTCCAGCGAAGAAAGTTTTAACTACCACTTCCTACTTCAAATAAAACAAGCGCAGCATGTCATATCTGTTTTCGCAGACAACTTAGTTAAGATTAGTTTTAAGGATGTAGAGATACTCGTACATGTAAAAATAAAAAGCGGCATAAATATAACAGAATACAGTATTATATATGTAGGTCTTTTATCATCAAACCAATAGAAATATTAGAAATTGCTCAAAACTTTTAAAGATAGGATTTGACGAAGAAAATTTCCTTATCCTTGTTTTTATCAGAGTTATGGTTTGAAAATTTTGTTATTTTTATTCTACAATATTTTGGAAAAATTAAAAGCCTTGGCAACACTGGTGACTTATCCTCTTTTGGTCAATGGTTGGTTTGTCACCCTATTTTTATTTAAATCGCAAATATTTGGAATGAGATAGTAAATGGGTTACGGGAAGTCTTATAAAATGCAACAGTGGATTTTGTGTGTCTTTTTTTTTCTAAAACTTTCGTTTCCTTTGGTTATCATCGTCCAGTCCAATTGTAATTGACAGACATAGACTTGTTGCATAAAATTAAATGAAAACAATTTTGTGGCATGTTTATGTTGCCACATGAGAATGAAAAGCACAAAATACGAGTAAATGCATAAATGAATTACAAAAAAACAAAATATTTAATAAAAAGAGTTCCTTTGTCATTTGTGTGGTCTTTGGAGTGCATTCCTGTTTTTTATTGTCTTTAATTTGTCTGCAACACGTTTAACCAAAAATCGTTTAAGAATTTTTTTTGTTTGTTTTTGTGTTGGCTTTTGTATTTCTTTTCAAATTTACAAAATGACCTTGTGATTGTTGTTGTAGTTGCTGTTGTTGTTGTTCATTTTGTGATTTCCTTATGAAATTGTTTTAACAATTGTTGTTATTGTTTCGTTTTGTTTCAAAATCTTAATGTTTTTTTATTTTTTTGAAATAAATTTGTTTTCAATTTTCATTAATTGTACGAGTATTGGCAACTATCAATCATTTTTTTTAGTTTGTTTTTGTTGATTTTCCCTTTTATTGGTTGTTTAGTTTGTGTTACTTTTAATTTGCTTTTGTTTTTCAATCCGTCCGCCCGTCGTAATAGTCTCTTCGTATTATGAGAAAGCTTCCGGCTATTATCTTGTGTTGTTTTACTGTGATTTCTTCTTTTTTTTTTGCCCAAAGCTTTAGAATTGCGAAAAAAGTTTTTGTAAAAAAAATATTACTTTGAAAAGACACAAAAATGGTGTTCTTTGCTAAGAGAGGCTAAGAGGTGATGAGCCCCTTCACAAATAGCTAAAATTATATTCTACTTAAAAATCAATATTAATTCCTGGCTTAACCGATTTTCTGGAAATTCTTAGAGTATCTCTGGAAGGAACTTAGACTGGCATAGTGATGGCAGTATAAGCAGTAAAAATCATTGTATTAAATTAAAAATACAAATACGCAGTTAAATTTCTCTTAAATAATAGTAAGTAGCTTAGCCACGAATGATGAACCCTACACAATTCCCCTTTCATGCAAGTAGTTGCTGACGTCAAGTCATGTCACAAAATTATTTATATGTTATGATGTTGAATCGTAATAAATTATCATTTTTCTGTCTAGTATATAGATGGATGAAATACGTATATTTTCAGCATTACGGTACTCCTGATATATTCATCGATTATATTATACCGCAAGAGCAATTATTATGAAGCGTTTGCAAAATTATACCACAAAAAAAAAAGAAATCCATTTGAAAAAAAAACTGTTTTATCAAAAAAATGCACCATGTGACAAATCAATCCACCATATTCCCAAGATCTGGATCCGATCTGTTTGTGATCCGAATAATTATAGACATTCGTCTTTAGCTGGCGTTGTATGCATAAACTTTTGACAATCTTTCCATTTTGTGTTGTGCAGACGTGTGCACTAACGCTAAAGTTAAAATTACCAAATGTTCTATTTATTTCGAATCGGAAGTAAAATTGTTCAAATTGAAAATTTTGGATCCAATTAGAGTTTGAATTATCTCCAAATAATTGAATATGGATGAACAAAAAATCTCACGAGAACAGCGTCTTGTTAGTAAGGCCCGTGTTATTGCTTCAAAACCGAGCAACTCAATCAATTCAACAACGTGAAAATCGGAATTAACACGTAAGAAGAAGTCTTGATTTAAATCGAGTATCATTTCATTCCGATTGCACATTTGACTACAGCTTGCATTCTTCCATTTAAATTGGTCCAATGGAAGTTGAATGCATTGAAGCTCACTGGAGAAATTCTTATTGGCAAGGTTAAATTAGCACCATTGCCCTTACCACCAGAGTCATTTTATTCTTTGCTTCATGGTGAAACACTAGAATAACGTCATTTTCTATCGAATACTAGATTGCTTTTTATTCGATTTTTCTTTATTTTTTCTGCTACATTTTAAATTCGTTTATTGATATCTATCATAGGCGATATTTAGTGAAATTAAACATGAGAAAAAACAAATTTGTCAGCCTTATTTGGTAAAAATATATAGTCATAGTAGTTATTTTTGTATTCAAAGTTTCCTACAAGGAGTGGATTTCATCAAGGTGAATTGTGATGATATAATGGCTCTCAAACTGTCTCAGGGATTCGAAACATAATCTGGTTTCCGACGAATACGCTAACTTCTTCTATGAACTTGGTTCTGTGTTTGATGATCCATAACGTCGTGTATTGATTTTCAACATTCGGATATTCGGTACCATCATTGGTGTGACTATCATCGTTAACTTGAACTTCGACAAAGTCTTATAACATTGGTTGAAGTGTTATGGAGTCAGGGCTTTGTTCTATAGATTTCGTACTTGCAGAAATTGCTGGCTATATTCAGGTTGATCGCAGTTGATTACTGTGGCGTTTGAGCGTTTGACAAGACAATAAAGATGACCCATTTTAGTTATTATTGTGCCCAGCTTCCATGTTTTATTAATCGAGTAGTATCGAGCTTGAACCCTTTCTCCTACTCTAGATGATTTTAGAAGTTTTGTTCATAGAATTTTTTCTATTTTGTAACATGTTCCAGAGAAACCAAAACTTTGCCGGCCGCAATACGCTGATTTCCAAAATAGTATTGAAAATTGGAAATTGAAATATGATATAATTTGAAAAAAAAATTTTCTGAAATCATTTTTACGCCAAGAAATAATTTTCAAATGAATACTAAAAATTCATTTTTCTTATGAATTTCCTTGGCCATTATATCTATAGACAATTCTTTGCTTAATTAATATATTAATCCATGTGCTCCCAATGACCTATTACGAGCATAAATTTTTCACATCGTTTTAATTTTAAAATTCGATTTTGATTGCAATCGAGCTATACGTACTTGAAATAACAAACCCACAAACTAATTTACGATAATTTTATTCATTCATCTAATTTATTTAATTTGATTTATTCGTGTCAATTGAGTTAATCTAAAACTAAATCAGGAATACAGTCTAGTAGACTGAGTGACTATTTTAAACAGACAGACTGTTAAAAAGACGGACTATACGTAGGACGGACAATACCATAAAATTGTAAAATGATTCAAAATTAAATTGAAAATCAGACGAAAATGACAAAATTTGAATGACAACGAGAAAAAAAAACGACAATTACATACAGCCTACAGATAGATTTGCTATTTTGCTTTGTTGTTTGTATACCCGTATGTTAATTATGGCACACCATCACCTGTCCTACACACTCAATTATAGTCACACGCAATCGCATACCCATCTACACAATTTTTAGAGGCGTACAGCCCACAATACTGTTGCATGCATTTTAAATGTAAATTAGAAGGGTCATCACAGTTTAACTGGAACAGGTAGTTGACATACATGCATACATACATACATATGTAACAAACACACCTGTAAAATAAATTTAAAAAGCAACTGTTCCCATTATCAGCATTCTTAAAATTTTTTTTTCTCACACCCCGTAAAATATTTTTTAATAATTTAATTATTTCTGCGTCATAGCTCTTACCTAGTCTATTGTCAAAAATGTATTTAAAAAAAAAAAGAAAAAGAAATGATCTTAGCTTATCAATAAATCAATTTGTATTAAATCTGATAATGAAAGACGTTTTATAAGATGATTAAAAGGCACCAACCAACCATATCGTATATTTCTCTTTGTAAATCAAGAGTTATCAAGCGTGTAGAAATTAAAAAAAGAAAATTAATTTGTATTGAAACAAAACTTTCGTTTTTGAAGAGAACACAATTATTTTGGTAGTAATTTGTGAACTTTTAGTTGATCTTGGACTTTTCGACATTACGGTTTTGCTCAGAGTGCCGCCGAAGCAAGGCGGTGTATTTTAAGCAATGTAGCCAGTTTCCGAATTCGATTTATTCAGACAAAGTTTAAAAAAGTTTTTAAATTATACAACATAGATTTATTACTAAGGCCGAAGGGACGCAATGAGCTGCAAGTGGCGTCGTTACTGAACGATTAGTGCGGTTAGATGTTAAAATTCCATATTTTTATTTTTAAAATTTGGTAATCTACCTTGCCATAATGGCGGTCGGCTTTGTACAGATGAAATTATAAGCTCCGCATTCACTTTTGCCATGTTTATACTTCGGAGCTCAGAAATATCGCTCATTGCGTGGCCACTTCAGAAGCATTCAATATGTTTTAATTTTTTGCCGCTCAACGCTTTGCCACTCAAGAAGATAGCGCTGGGTTCAAATCTCAGCTCTGACATCTTAAAAAAAAAGAAATATGAAAAAATTATTTTTTCGGCGACTACCTCTCAGCAGTTTTCTGGCAAAAGCTCTGAGAGTAATTGATTGCCATGAAAAAGCTTCTCAAATCTGTCGTTCGGAGTCATCTTTTAACTGTACGTCCCGGTACTAATGGATAAAAATTGAAACACACAACATTGGTGCTACGAGAAGCTAGGTCGTAACCCTGATACAGGGTTATAATGGCCAATTATGTATGTAAGTATGTATGTAAATTTATTATCTGGAATGTTATACTTTTAATTTTGTTTCCTCAGAAACGCCTTAATTAGATTGAAGTTAAATTCTGTAAAGAATTTAGATTTTTCGCAATGAATTTTTTGATAATCAAAGGCAAAAATGAAGGAATAGCACACTAACCAAACTGAACATGTTTTCGATCCCGGCAACGGTAGTTTCGTCAGAGTTCTTCGTGTTCTGTACATATCATGAAATTATCATATACTAAAATTATTGTTTCTTTTCCATACGTGCATACACTTGTTTGAGTTAGTCAAAGTAAAGTTAAACACGACAGTTTCTATCATGCCCAGTGTTGCCAAAATATTTTCACAATTTCCCGTCAAATTGGGATTTAAAAATCGCTAGAAATCGCTAAATAAATTTTTCACAAAACCGTCAAGTAAATAATTTGAAAAATTTGAATTTACGTTAAAAAAAAATAGCTGGTAAAATAAACTGTAAATAATTACACATATGTATTTTTTATTGAATTGTTTTTAATCATTTACAAACAATATTAGGTATTTTCAAAAATATAGTGTCTTCAGCATTTTGTTTATAAGTGGCCATTGTACCTACTTCGCTTAGAACAGATTTTGAAAATTCATAATCAAAACAACATTTATTCTCAAGTTTGAGACCGTATCTGTAATTAAAATTGAATTCGTTTACAAAAAATTACATTGCAAAAATGTATTAAATCAATATTCAACAATTTTTTTTTAAGACCAATACTTAGGGTAAACCCCTACTCATGCAGTGCATTGTATTGGAATGTGAATATGGTTGATAGGTTTTTTTTTATTATTATTATTCAATACAAATAAAAAAAAACCACAAAATTTAATAAATTGATTTTTAAAACTTTTTAAAGAAATTATGTAATTGATTTAATTTTTCTATTTTCCTTCAATTATTGGAAAGATTTAGAAATATATATGTATATTTTGTTAATATATTTAGCTTTTTGAGAATTCTTAAAATATTTTAATAAAAAATGTATATAAATTTAAATGTTTGCGTTAAAAGTAAATTTAAATGTAAATGTTGAATTATACAACATTGGAGAAAACGCTAAAAAACGCTAATGCGCTGTAAAAAACTCCAAATTTCACGCTAACCGCTAAAAATCATTTTTTCCCGCAATTGGCATTGCAAAAACGTCAGATTTGACGGGAAAAACGTCAAATTAGCAACAATGATCATGCCCTCCTTTTTTTTTACCATCATTGCATTTTTTTTGGAATTTTGTGACTAAATTTCGCATCAAATTTACATTATTGGACTGCCACCAACACGCAAACGTAAACGTAAAATGCGGACAGAAGAAAATATCGCATGCTGAATGTCATCCCCTAAGTGCTGGCCTTAAGCAAAAAAAAAAAAAATAGGAAGAGAAAGAAATCTGTGATGTCCCCCAATTTTATGTAAATGTTACAACAATAATGGTAGACTTGTTGTATGCTTGCAGCATAATTAACTCAACAAAACCACATTTTAATAAACATTTACAGTGAAAAAAAATTAACAACAATAACAACACAGCTGAGGTAGACAAAAAATAAATGAAAACCATTAAAAGGCGGACTAGTGGACTGATAGAAAGAGTGAAAGGCAGAGGAAGAACATAAAAAGAATATTAAAAGAAATGTAGGCAATAGCATTACATTACACTCTGACTGTATGCTTGACAGTTGTATACTGCCTGTTACTTTTGACAAATAAAACAGTTATATGCTCATTTAAACAACACCAACAACAATTGCTACAACAACAACATGCGGAGCAGAGTACAATTGAAAAATAAATATTAAACCAATAACAACAACAAAATATAATGGATGATGATACTGGTTAAGGTTGATGTACAAGCGCAAAAAAAAAACGTTAAAAGACAAAATCCAAGCATGTGTAGGTGGAGTTGTCACGTGCTCTGTAATATTCTTTGTTACGTGATAATGAAGTTCTTTATAATGATCATTAATATGCATTTGTAGAACTTTCGTATGTTTCTCTTTTAATATTTGGTCAGATTTAAATTTTTTAAACAGCCTTATGGCTGCGGAATACCAACTGTAGATCAGTGACAGCGATGTTCATTCCTACCTAAAGCCATTCATTTCTCTGTTTGATTCAGTGTAATGATACGAAATTAATGTTGTTTTTGTTGTGTAAAGTCCACAAGTCTGTTAAATTTTATTGAGAGTCTACCTTTTCATCTTACTTTTATTTATTTTTTTTTCTTAGCCAGTGAAATAGATCATATTATGTTTTTATACCTAAAATTGTGGTTCATAATTAAGAAGACAATATAAAAAAACAAAGCAAAAGAAACACCTCCATATGATTTGTTTTTAAATCTGTTCGATTTAATTTAACGTCTGACCACTTGTTGCCTAAATTTTTTGTAATCTATACTCTCTACACTAACCTGTGCCTGCTGCTTGAACTCATCAACAACCTTTTCTTTCATATTCTTTGGGTTTCCTCTTGAGTGCCAAATGGTCAACAAGTGTTTCATGTTGATTATGTTCTTTTTTTTCCAGACATCTTTGCACAGGGTTTGTGTAAGTGAATGAGAGCATAGTTGGTTGTGCCCAGACAATATCATATACTCGCCTTTATATGCCTTATGCAGTGAATTTTATTCTTTTTGTGTTAATTTAAGGGACCTCAGTAACCTAAGACATAAAATCTGGTCAGAATGAGTTCTCATTTTTAATTATAGTTTTTTTTTCATAAAAACTTCTCATATTTCATAATGATAAATTATTCTAAAACTTACTAGAGTGGCCAGATTTTAAGACAGTCCACAACGGAGACTAAATGATTAAACAGAACTGGAGCATGACGTTTTTTTCTATACAAATTGACAAATAAAAACGCTGGAGAACGCAGTCGTGAAATAGAATCTGTTTTATTTTGACAGCTTTTTTTCTTATGCTCTCATTGGTGAGGCATAAATTCTCTCAACAATATTACCAGACATATTAAATTTCATACATTTTGTAAAAAAAACCATATGTTTTTTTAGTTTTGCCACAAAGAAGTGTCAAAAGAAAATTTAAAGAACATTTGAAAGTTTAAATAAATTAATAATTTTGTGATTTTTTAAATATTATTGATATTTTTACCACAGATAATGAGTTTGTTGTTGTCATTTTTATTTTCTTACAAACAATAAAAAATATAAACCCAATTTTTTTACAAAAACTCTCATAAAATTAATTTTTTAATAGCTTTACATACACGAAATGAAAAAACATTTTTCTTATAAATACACTTAAAAACAGAAGTTCATCGGAGTCAAATCACATGATAGTGCTGATACTAAACGGCCCAAGTGTCTTAATGACAATAAGTTATTTGCACCAAAATGGTTCTGTTATTCGATGACAGCTTTTGCAGTTGTCGTAGGTTATTTCTGAAGCCGAAATTATTTCAAAGCGTAGCGTAAATTTAAAATATAAGATCACTGAGGTAGGGGGTTTAGCTGAACTAAAGTGGCACTTAGGTTAAAATTCTGTATAGGACGAAGGAATTTTTAAATAGTTTTCAAAGTTTTTAATCACGTGATCACCCACTTCTAAACCATGTTTCTTTATATTGATTTTCAGCTGCTATTTATCCGATTTTTTAATTGAATTTTTGTTCAGCACTTATCTCATATGTTTTTACTGGTCACTCTAGAAATATTATACTTTTGCCACCTGCACTTTAATATGGCAAACAAAAATAAAGAAAATGCAAACCACAGATGTGCACAAAATTAAGAGACAAGTGAGTACCAGAAAAAGAAAACACTACAGCATAAACAGTAGCAACGGCCCACAGCATTTTTAGTAAAACCAAAGGTAAAATAAAAAAAAAAATATATTAAAATTCAAATAATGATGATGACAATCATCCTATTCACAAAAAAAAAAAAAAAACAAGACAACAATACAACAACTGGAATTGGAAATAAACAAAACCACAAACGCTTTAGCTGACAGTAAAGAAGAGAACACAACAGAAGGGAATAACATTTGGAAACCTTTTACAGAGCAGAAGTTGGTTTAATTAATTAATTAATGCTTTTGCTTTTATTTTTTTTTTTTCGTTATTTAATTTATACATTTTTTACCAACCACGCATATACAATGTTTAAGGAACAGTCCATATGCACAAAAATCTCTAAATGATGAAAAATCAATCCCTAAATTCTATGGAATTATAAAACAAAAAAAATCTATCTCTTATAACAGATTTGACTGTCGAAATAGGCATTCGATCTCGTAATCTATTTTTCATTTGTGAGCACAAATGCTTTTTGTCCTTTAAGGAAATATCTCACGAAGAAGCACTTAATTATGTATAAGTATGCTTAGATTTTTTTGGAAGCCTTTGCTTTAGTTGAAAAACTTATTAACTGGTACCTGTGATTACTTATTATTACCTTTTTTAAACAGCAGGAGCGCTTTTGCGCTTGCAGAAAGGTCATGACTTTATACTTTTAATTATATTCCTTACTTGAGATATTTTTAAAAACTATACTTCAAAAGAAATTGTAGAATCACTGTACAATGTTTGCAAACAAAGAAAAAATAGTTGTAAATTTAGGATCACAGATCGGCTCAGATGTTGGTAATTCCTCTTTTACACATAACTGTCCTACGAACTTTCTTTTAAAATATCAATCGTGCTTTACATTTGACTTTGTATTGTTTTATTTCCATAGTGATTAAAATTAGTGCTGCCAAATTCTACTACTTTTCATTACTCGATAGTATTGAATACTTTCGTTTTCGATACTTTTAACAGATTTTTTGGATTTTTCACATTTTAAACGTGAAACTTTTTACTTTTGAATATAATTTTAATAATATGTATGTAAACTTGACTTCAGATTTAATATTAATTATTATAAAAAATTAACACTGTGTTATACCAAAAATATGCAGGGGTTCTGACATAACAAAACTGGGCATTCGTGATCGAGTAAGCTTTCGTATCGAATTAAATTTCGTCACGTATCGAATGCATGGATTATTGCGTTCGGTAGCTGACGTATCAAAATTTTTACAAAATGTTCAAGATTTCTTGTACATTATAATAGAATCAAAACATATGTTTTGGAGATAATGTCAAATGTTTAGTGCAAAATAAATCTGTTTAATAAAAGAAAATAATTTGTTTTCCACTTATTTATTACTTTTTGGTTAAAATCCAAATTCAAATCAAAATATAAAAAAAAACAATGGCTACATTGACTTTGTTGTGCTTATCGGCTTCTGATTCTGAAGACGATTATAATACAGCACGTATTAGAAAAGAAATACGGAAAAAAGTGATCCAATGTCATTACCGGCTAATGCGTAAGTAAATTGCATCATGCAATTGTATTTTATAAAATTTGGTACCTTATTTTAGATTACTAATATTACTCTTTCTGTTATCTTATAATTAATTTTAATATTTTTAAGATGATATACATATGTACTTATATGTACATAATTGGCCATTACAACCCTGTTTCAGCTCTACGGCCTAGCATCTCGTGGCACCCGTGTTGTGTGTGTCAATTTTTATCTATGAGAACCGGGACCTACAGTTTAATGTCGACGACAGATTTTAGAAGCTTGTTCATGGCTATCAATTACTCTCAGAGCTTTTGTCAGAAAACTGCTAAGCGGTAATTGCCGAAAGAAATAGTTTTTCATATTTCTCTTTTTTTAAGATGGCAGACTTGGTGTTTAAACCCTATTGTCTATTAAAGCAACATGGCGACTACCTACTAAAAATTGGAGTTTACTTTTAAATAATATTTTAGGGAGGATAAGTTAATTCCCCTTTACAAAGCTTTTTACAGAAGACATGATTTTTATACGAAGAGTTTCAACTTGAAAGCAGCTCCACCTGCTCCCACAGGGTGAACAGTATAATTATTTATGCATAACATTGATTACAAACTGTTAGAAACTCATACCAAGCTAATACATCAGCAGCTTTAAGCTTCCAAAATTATGAAATATTTCTCTTTGGTATATAGGACATACATTTATGCCGTATCCGTAACTAAAATAAAACACGTTTTTTTAAGGGCTTATTTGACAAATTTCTAGTTGATACTTATCAAATAAGTCCTTAATAAACCTGCAATATTTTAATGAAAATGACAGATAGTGGTTATTAGAGAATTTGAGTAATAGGTTCATTATAATAAATTATAGTTATGCTTTGAAAATAATTACACTGTTTTGCTTTTATTGCTTTTAATATGAAATCCCACAAGTTAAACTAAAATTATAGTATATTACGTAGATAGAAAGTTATTTTGGCAAAAGTAACAATGAAACTTGTATTGATGCGTGAATCAAAAAAGTAAACAAGTTTTGGCACAGCATGACTTTCAATATTTTTTTTTCTTTAAGCTGATTGTTATCTGATCCAAAAATGTAGAATTTTGTTTTATCACTAAATACAACATTGTTCCAGAATGAAACAGGCTTTTTAAGGTACAATTTTGTAACCTCCAGTCTCTTTCTTCTGTTAACAGATGAAAGAAATGGTTTGCGTCCAGCTTTGTTTAGAGTATTTATTAATGTTTGTGGATTGAATTTGTCATTAAAACGTTTTTGCCGTCTCCACACTTTAGTTTAGTTGCCGAAATCTTGGGCTTTTTTGGAACTTTAGCAATAACACTGGGACCACATCTCTTTCTATGCTTTAAGCTACCAGTAGTTTTGAACTGTTTTATTATGTTTGTAATTTCTTCGGGAGAAGTAGGTCACGAGGACCCATTTGGGAGAAGTAGGTTACGAGAACCCCTTCGCAGAGTCATACCAGTCGGCACAGCCGATTCCATATCTCACACGGGTCGCATCGTATATACATACATACATACATACATAACTGGCCTTTACAACCCTATGTCAGGATTAAGGCCTAGCTTCTCGCAGCACTCATGTTGTGTGTGTAAATTTTTATACATGAGTACCGGGACCTACAGTTTAATGTCGAGTCCGAACGACAGACTTGAGAAGCTTTTTCATGGCAATTAATTACTCTCAGAGCTTTTGCCAGAAGACTGCTGAGAGGTAGTCGCCGAAAGAAATATTTTTTTCATATTTCTTCTTTTCAAGATTTTAGCTGGGTATCGAACCCAGGGTTCATGTCTTAGTAAGCCAACACACTAGACCACGGCGACCACATCGTATATACTTAGCGAAAGCCGCTATCCGCTGTACCGGTACCGACTGCTCTTGCCTAAAAATGCTTAACCTTATATATAATTTTAGTTATCAACTCAACGAGAATTTTTAAAGTAAAAATAAACTTATACGAGGGCGGATTGATATTGAAGCTACCTAAGTAGGAAAAAAACATTTTTTTTTTCAAAAACCATTCATTTCTCAACATAGTTTCCTTTTAGCTCAATACACTTTGTAAGACGACTTTTTTTATACCATCTGAATAATACGATTTTGGGAAGTCTTCAAAATACGCATTAGTTTCGGTAATCATTTCTTCTTTTGAGATGCATCTTTTTTCTGCGAGCCAAAAGTCAGGGGCTAAATCTGGACTATAAGGTAGATGATCAACCAATTCGAAGTGGATTTCTAGTAGTTTTAGCATCGTATCTAATGCTGTGTCTTGAAGAAAGAGCACTTTTTTCTTGTTTAAATGTGGTAGTTTTTCCTTGATTGCATCAACCAATTGATCCAATAATGCACGATAATACTCTCCTGCGATTGTGGATCCCTTTTCAAGATATTCGATATGCCATATTCCGTGTGCATCCCAGCCGATTTCGCTGTCTTCGCCTTCTTCGGAGCACTTCCACAAGCTTCTACACATTGCTTCGATTGACTTTTGGTTTCAGGTGTATAGTGGTGGACCCACGATTCATCAACAGTTATTAATATACGCCAAACATCAGCAGGATTATGCTTTATCATGTCCAAACACCGCTCGTATATAAAGTGTATCATTTACGACCATACAATAAAATACTCAATTTAATATGTAAAGTGGCAACATGGATGCTACGTCACATGTTTCTTACATCTGTATAGCTCGCTTTTACTATAACGCCAACTTCGAAATAATATTTTTCCTGTTCATGTAGGCTTTTAATGATTTCAAGATGAAAAATTAAATTTCTCTATTCACTGTAATGGTCAATGGGCAAATGATGCTTTCGCTGCACAAGCCACACCCAACAGCCACACGTACGTGTTTTCTGAGCCTCAAATACGGCAATTCTGCTTATTTACGTACCCCACACTAAGCTGGAAAAGAGCTTCATCCGAACAGATGATTTTTTTTTCATATTTGTGCAACTTCCAACCAATTGTTTGTTTTGGAAATAAATTTCAAATAAATCGCAACGTTGCTCAGGCGTAAATCGATTTATTTCGTTCAATGGAGATAATATATTGAATTTTGTGACACAATAGCATGACATAAGTATTGCCAGTGCAAATGTTTTGTGGCTTTTTAATAAAAAACCTATTGGAAGCATAATTTTTTTTTTTAATTAAAAATAAAAAGACATTTTGAGTATGATTTACATGAGCATATGCATATTGGAATGTACGTATACATATGTATATTGTATGTGGATGATGAATATCTTCAAATCTTAGCAGGTAGACAGAAAACAAACAAAAAATTAAATCAATTAAAACCAGCCTGATTGATTCAATATTTGTATGTTCATAATGAGTTTGATTCATTAGAGTTTCAAGTCGATTTAACAAGATTTTGTTAAAAAAAAAATTGCAAAAAATTTGGGACAATTTTATTTTAACATTAAAAATTTTAAATTATTTCTGTTAAATATTAACAACCATAATCATAAGCAACTAAAGTAGATTCGAAATTTGGTTTAATAAAAACAATTCTATAGAAAATTTGACTTAAAACTCATTTAAAAGTTATTTGATTTTTTATGAACAGGGGCATAAATATGGAAATACGAAACAATATTAATGAAAAATCTTTTTTTTTTAATATTTTAAACGACTTAAAAAAACAACAGTTTATAAAAATTATTTTCTTAATTTTTTTTTTGCATGTGAAAACATACATACAGTCTGTATTTATGTACGAGTATGTTTTGTAGGTATTTAGTATGTGAGAGAGTACGGATTTTTATCTCTATAGTATATAACAGACCACAAAGCCAAACACAACACGTTTTTACAACAATGTTGCATAAAAGTCAGTGTCGTTGCACAGTGGTTTATGAGTGGCATTATTAATTATTTTCATATCTTTTGATCTACCTGATTTTTCCACAGTTTCTAATAAACAATCTAATTATTGTATCATGTACCAAAAATATTGGGCTTTCTTTATTATTTTTCTGTTTAGAGACATTCAAAGTTCACCAAACTGAATGCATTTGAATCCATCGTATTATATATATATATATATATATATATATATATATATATATATGCAGGGAGCATACTTTGATGTCTTTTTTTAGTTTTTACGGATACTTTAGTGACTCTTACATAGTTTGAACACGGTGTTCAAACTTGTAACAGGTTTAACGCATAATTTGATGACTTGTTAGTTTGAACACAATTTTTTGTCGATTTTTAGTTTTAAGTCTAAATCGATTCCGCTATGTTTATATAATAATATCTTAATATTTTTTTTTCTATATACACGCTTTAAATATATTAAAATTGCATTTAAAAAATATATATACAGTTGCGGCGTTGCCATTCCTTATAAAAAAATTTAGTTTAGCGGGGAAAAATTTTTGCCACAACAAATTTTTTTTTTGTGTAATTTTATTAAGCTTATACCTACTCTTGATATAACGTGCTCTAAAAAAAATTGTTGATAAATATCAACGATTTTTTAAATAAAAAGCAAAAAAAAAAAGGTTATAAAAAGTAAACATGCCTTTTTCCAGAATCGAACCCAGGCCGGCCGGTCTAGTAAACACAGGCCAACAACATTACACCACACAAATATACTTTTAAAGTCATTTATTTTAATGTAGTAAGAAGAATTTATTAAAAATAACTTCTGACTAGATAATTTTTTTATATAATAATTTTTCTTTTAACTCATTTATTATGTAATAGTTTTTGTCCACACTCGTTAAAAAAAAGCAAAAAATGTGTGTTTTGCAAAAATTCAGTGATAAATTAATAAAAAAAAATCACTCCTTATAAAAAGAAAATAAAAAGCATGAATTCCAAAAACTTAAAAAACTCTTTTGTTTTGAAAAAACAAAGAACTTATGTACCTATGTAGCTAAAATATAGGTATTTATGTACCTTTATAAGTATGTAGAGCTTAATTAAAAATTATTATGCATGTTGGCATGTACAAAAGTATAATTTTATACCAATGTAGCCATCTATAAACATATTTACGTATGTATGTATGTATGTATATACTTTACAATCAAATATGTATGTATGTATATAAACTTGTCAAAAAATTAATAAAAATAATAGAAAAAAAAATTACAAATAAATTAATAAAACAATAGAAGAGGAAAGTAAAGAAAAAAAATTTATGATCCTTTCGAGATTTGAACTCGATGGCTTGGAAAAGAATAAAAGCCCATAGAAAATGAAACACTTCAGACTAACCAAAGACACCACAATAAGTTACAAAAGCGAACTGACTTTTTGCTTAATATAAACTTTGGACAATTTTTTAAGTATTAAAAAATTATAAAGAGACCAATACAATCAGCATTTGTATGAGCACCCTGCAGTGCGCTGGACCGGTCCCAAATTGGTACTTTCACCTATCACTAAGGGACACTGTTAGTCTTTTTACCGGTAAAACGACCGGAGATTTTAACATGTGGTAGTCGTAGAAACAGTCAATTGACCCCCCTATAGATAACTATGAGACAGTCTGTTTACCGGTGCCACAGTATCAATCCCGTGGTTGATGCCGTCGTACCAGTTAATTAACTGGTGAACAAAATTCAACTTTAATTGACAATGCTTTTGAGTACAGGCATAACTTCAAATTAACACCTCTTCGATAGCAAAGGGACAGAAAAGTGTGAATTGAAACCTCTTCGATAACAAAGGGACAAAAAAGTGTGAATTGAAACCTCTTCGATAACAAAGGGACTAAAAAGTGTGAATTGAAATCTCTTCGATAACAAAGGGACAAAAAAGTGTGAATTGACATTGCGAAAGACGACGTTGAGTCAGAAAAATAACCGAAAAATGGGTCAATTGACAGAATAAAACTGCAGGGCATGCATCCATCATTACATAAATATGGGTGTATTCTTGTTACTATGTATATGTTTAACGCAATTTTTAAAACCTGTTTTAAACAGCGTGGTCAACTTTCATATTTAAAAAAGCACTAAAGTCAAGAAAAAGCGCTTATTTCAAAAAGCACCGAATTTTCCTTTAATGTTTTATTATTTTGTAAGTCAGTTGCTGTATGACCAGTTTAGTAATATACAAGTTCGAACGATAACATACATACTTTAGAATCATAAATTATCGCTTTGAGATATAATTTGTTGTTGTTGTTTATTTTAAGTTTAGTTGTTAAATATTGAAAATTTTAAAAATTTTAAAAATGTTACGTCTCAAACATAAAGCCAAAAGAACCATACATTTAAACATAGTTTGACGCTTTTTAGGATAATAATGAGTGATTTGTTTCGTACGCATAGTTTTACGTTCGCCATAATGGGACAGGCTATAGCCTATAGGTGTCTTCATTTTTATCAGCGTCTCATAAAAGGACTTTCAACTACAACAAATCTTTTACGTCTTTTACAAAAGCAATGTGAACTGATATATGTATATCTATACGTTATAGTAGAGGTCGGAGGCTGTATATTCTATGTAGTGGTATTCCTGGCGATGGCTTCGTTTGGTCAAATATGTCAAAAATCCTACAGAGACCCACTCTGCTCAAAAATGAATTTTTTAAAAATTTATAAAAAAATTCTCAAACTCAATTCAGAAATACTGCCTTTACCGCGTTATAGTAGAGGTTGGAGGCTGTATACTTCATGTAGTAGTATTCCTGGCGATGGATTCGTTTAGTCAAATATGTCTAAAATTCTCCAGAGACCCACTTTGCTCAAAAATGAGTTTTTGAAAATTCATAAAAAAATTCACAAACTCAATTCAGAAATACTACCTTTACCACGTCATAGTAAAGGTCCTGGGCTGCGTATTCCATATAGTGGTGTTCCTAGCGATGGTTTCATTTGCCCAAATGTATCTAAAATCCTCAAGAGACCAACGTTGCTCAAAAATTAATTTTTGAAAATTTATAAAAAAATTCACAAACTCAATTGGGTAATACTGCCTTTACTACGTTATAGCAGAGGTCTTGGGCTGCATATTCCATGTAGTGGTGTTCCTAGCGATGGCTTCGTTTGTTCAAATATTTCTAAAATCCTCCAGAGACCCACTTTGCTCAAAAATTAATTTCATGTAGTGGTATTCCTAGTGATGGCTTCATTTGGCCAAAACGGATTATTTGCAGTGATATTGAATAAAATTTTTTTTAATTTTTTCAGAACAAAATTTTTTTAAATGAATTGAGATTATTTTTGCAATGAAATGCCAAATGCAAAATTAAAAATACGTCCGTGCAGGAAATGATGATGATAGTTTATTTTATGCGTAAAGTTAATAAAAATGCTTTACGATTAGTTTACAATTCGATATACTCGTATCCGTTTATTTTTATAATAATCCCCATTTTATTAATTGTTATCATCTTATGATATTTTCTGTATGTACACAACTAAATATTGAAGAGTATTAACAAATAAACACTATTTATTTCTAAGATATTGAAGATGTGCTAACGAGTAGTTTTAATGATATATAAAATTTTATGTTTCAATAGGTTTTAAAAAAATCTGAAGAGATTTTTTAAGAATGAAATGGTCTTCGAAAATAGTGGGATGGGTACGTACTACGTAGTAACAAACACCATTGCAACAAAGATGCATAATTCTAGCAACTTTCATTAGTACTAACAATCGTTCCTAGCAAAAGCCCTTGCAAGTTTTGCAAATGTATCATTTCTTCATACATTTAGTGTCGGATTTAGGGCTACTCCCTTCTTTGGAATACAAAAAAAAAATATCTTTTTATAAAGTATTATGTATAGGTTTTATTAATGTGCATATTAATTCTAATTGGCTATATTTGTCTGTGGACAGTTGTATATATGAATAAATTTTATGGATAAAGATACTGCGAATGTAATATTTCGAATACATTTTGTACAAAGTGAGTTGTGAGTTTTTAATGGAAATAAATACATTGCATTAGCAAGCCCCTTCCAGAACAGCAGAATACTTTTTGGCGAGATTATCTGTTTGACTCATAGACAAATTATTAAAAAGAAATTGAAGTTTGCAAAAAGGTTTTTGTGTGTATTTTTTTCTCAAGAAAATTGTACTGTTAGGGTGTCTAAAATGGAATAATAAATATGTGTATGAAAATGTTCTTGCCGAGAAAAAGGTTATATTTTATTTACCTGTAATTCAACTGACTGAATTTTTTAGGGTTTCTGCGCAGAGTATCGTAATAGTAATAATCTTGAACTCCAGATGAAGCTAGATTTGGAGAATGAATAATAAGTTAATGTAAAATTTCTGCACTTTCTCCCTAGGAGCTTCAAAACGATCTAAAATTATATACCAAACAGGAAATATAGTAGATTTTTTATTGCGATCGAGTAGCTCTATCGGCATTATTTTCTACAATGGAGGCAAATTACTCTCTTTTGTAATTAAACTGACTGACGCCTTAAAATAATCCGCTGCACGAAATTTTGCCCAATGAATACTAAGTTTTCCCAAAAAAATTATAAAGTTCTAGCAAGATGGCAAACAAATCGACTACTTCAAGTATAGAACGCGAAGAATGTTGTCTGCTTAAAGATTAATTGTTTACATTAATAGACTGTTAAAGATTAACCACTGAATCATTATATCTAAGTTTCTTTTTTTTAAGTTTCACGCAAAAATTCCAAAAACTTTTGAACGGTTTCAAAATTTTCATGCATTTAATAATTACAGTAAGCAAATATTCATGTATAATATCAGGGCATAATCTACAATGAGACCAAAATGCTAAGCCAATTACACTTCAGTATACTAATTAAAAACTAATTCAACAATTGAATTACTTCATATAATTTACAGTAATAGAAATTTCCAACTCGTTTGCAGCAAAAGTTGGCAAAATTAGTTTTTAATTTGAATTGCTCTCACATTATTTAGCCTACAATTTGTAATTCAACTTGATTTGCAAGGGCTTTTACAAAGAAAACCGGTTTTACCAAAAACAATTTATTTCGTAAACTTTTCATGTAGTCTTTTAGAATTATAGCTTTGCGTTTAAATATACAGTCGATAAAATATTTTGTTGCTGCTTCTAAACATAAAAATGTATTTATTATGCAAAAACATCAATTTGAGTCAATAGAAATTTGTCTAGACAATAAAAGTGAATATATAAAAAATAATTTGTATATTACTAAATTGGTCATATAACCTTAATATATAATATATAATAAAACATTAAAGAAAAATGTGGGCTTTTTTTAAATAAGCGCTTTTTTTCCAACTTTAATGCTTTTTGACTTTATAAAGTTGACCACGCTGTTTAAAACAGGTTTTAAAAATGGTGGCAAAAATATAGAACAAGAGCACACCCACATGTATACAATAATGGATGAACACTCATACAAATGCTAAGTGAAGTTGGTTTCTACAATTTTTTTATGTATAACAAATTGCACAAAGCTTATATAAAGCAAAGAGTGAACTGTTTTCATTAAGTTGATGTGTTGCATTTAGTTAAGCTGTCGTTTTGTACTATGTATTTATTTATCCTTTTTATAGTCGTCGGGTTCAAATCTCAAAGAGATCATATGTACTTTTTTTTAATTTAATTTTTTTTATAACCTTTTATTTTTTATTTTTATTTATTTAATTTTGCCATGTTTTATTTATTTAATTTTTTGATTTTTTAATCTTTCTATTAATTTTATTGCAATTTAATGTGCATACATACATATTCCGTTGTAATGTAAAATAGTGTATTCATTAATTGTTTTTTCTTTGTATTTTATTTTTGATATTTGCTCAAAATAACATATACATACTTAGGTAATAACAATTATTTTGGATTTTTATATAAATAATTATTTACAAAAAATATGTAAGTAAATTATTAAAGAAATGCATAATTACGCATACATTACATAGTAGTATATGCTTTTTTTCTTTTTTTGTTGTTTTCTTGTTTTGAGATTTGTAAGCAATATTTTCGATACAAAAACAAAAAATTTTGTAAATGCTTGTATGTACATATATGCACATAGTATATCATATAAAAAATGAAATTATTCAATGTTCTAGTGTTGTAGAATTCTTGATGTATTTCCTAATACGTATAATTTTTCTTTTAACTCATTTATTATGTAATAATTTTTGTCCACACTCGTTAAAAAAAAGCCAAAAAATGTGTGTTTTGCAAAAATTCAGTGATAAATTAATAAAAAAAAAAATCACTCCTTATAAAAAGAAAATAAAAAGCATGAATTCCAAAAACTTAAAAAACTTTTTGTTTTGAAATAACAAAGAACTTATGTACCTATGTAGCTAAAATATAGGTATTTATGTACCTTTATATGTAGAGCTTAATTAAAAATTATTATGCATGTTGGCATGTACAAAAGTGCAATTTTATACCAATGTATCTAATTACATGCATACATATTTACTTATGTATGTATGTATGTTTATACTTTACAATCAAATATGTATGTATGTATATAAACTTGCCAAAAAATTAATAAAAATAATAGAAAAAAAAAATTACAAATAAATTAATAAAACAATAGAAAAGGAAAGTAAAGAAAAAAAATTCATGATCCTTTCGAGATTTGAACCCGATGGCTTGGAAAAGCATAAAAGCCCATAGAAAATAAAACACTTCAGGCTAACCAAAGATACCACAATAAGTTACAAAAACGAATTGACTTTTTGCTTAATATAAACTTTGGACAATTTTTTAAGTATTAAAAAATTATAAAGAGACCAATACAATCAGCATTTGTATGAGCATGCATCCATCATTACATAAATATGGGTGTATTCTTGTTACTATGTATATGTTTAAGGCAATTTTTAAAACCTGTTTTAAACAGCGTGGTCAACTTTCATATTTAAAAAAGCACTAAAGTCAAGAAAAAGCGCTTATTTCAAAAAGCACCGAATTTTCCTTTAATGTTTTATTATTTTGTAAGTCAGTTGCTGTATGACCAGTTGAGTAATATACAAATTCGAACGATAACATACATACTTTAGGATCATAATATATCGCTTTAAGATATAATTTGTTGTTGCTGTTTATTTTAGGTTTGCTTGTGAAATATTGAAAATTGAAAAAATTTTAAAAATGTTATGTCTCAAACATAAAGCCAAAAGAACCATACATTTAAACATAGTTTGACGCTTTTTAAGATAATAATGAGTGACTTGTTTCGTACGCATAGCTTTACGTTCGCCATAATGAGACAGGTGCCTATAGGCACAAAAATCTTTTGCGTCTTTTACAAAAGCAATGTGAACTGATATACATATGTATATCTATATTTTATTCACAGTAAGCATCCATCATCTTATTTATTAATTATATAAAATTGAAATTTCTAACATATTGAATTTAGAAACATAAGCCGAAAAAAATTTCTATGCATTCTGAGGTTTCTTTAATGAGGTACCAACTTGCATAACTTACTTCCAAATATTAATATATGTCGCTGATTAAAACTTCTCCTCTATGTCAACAGGTCTGGCGTTACATGCCTACTACAAAAAAAGTTAAAGAATTTCACCAATCTAATGACTCTATTTTAAATAAATGTAAATACATTAAATTTTATAGTAGTAGCCGAATTCCTAATGGTACTTAATATATGTAATACAAAAAGGTAATACGAGTACATTTTTTTATATGGAAGTATTGCTTCATATGGATTTTTAACTCAGAAACCACTCAGAATCTTAATATCCTGAAAGAAAGTTTGGGTTGTATTTAACCATGGAAAAACGAATTCAGGGATCTAAATGCAATTATTCACTTCCATTTAGTGACAATACGAAATAATGAATCAACATGTTATCAAATCAATCTGTCAACCACAACATGATATTTAAAAAACTAAAACTAAATCTCTCAAGATATAATTTCACCTTTTTTGTAGTCGTGATATTTAATGAAATCCGAGTATAATTTTACTATCTTGCACTTATTAAGCAACTTCTGCTTAACAGTAGAAGAAGTTTAATGAAAATTTCTTTCTTGAATAACTTAAGACGTGTTTTTATTAAATCTGAAACTCTTATAAGGATTCTACGACTTAAGACCAACTGCTGTAGACCAACCACAACTTCTCCCTTGAATTACAATAATTTATTCCGGTTATGCTAATTTTGACCCGTTTAAAATAATGTGTGCGCATTTCAATATTCATTCCATCTCAATGTCTAAAATGTTGGACTTACGCCTAGGCCCATTAGGCTCTGGAATAGGGCGGCATAATTTAAAATGCGCAAATATTTAAATGCAAACCAACATAAGAGCAATTCAAGTTAGAAATAGATTTGATTAATTTCTGCTTCTAAAGAATACGAAATTTCTTTTATAAATTATATAAAGTTATTGAATTTTTGAAGAATATTATTATTATAATACTCGGCGCAGGAAACTTCACTCGGTTGAATAATGAGAATTATATTCTTCTAGACAAAAAAGTTTTCATACAAATATTTATTACCCCATTTTGGACCCTCTAACTGTACAACTATGCGAAGGTAAAAACGCATACAACTTTTTTGATAACTTTTTTTAAATAGATACAAATAAGTTCAGAAGTCAAACAAATAATCTCGTCAAAAAGTATCCTGATAATCTAGAAGAGACAATTTCAAATGAATGCCTTAAATGAACTCTCATTCTGCACAACACATATTCGATATATTATATTCGTAGAATCTTCAAGATGTTTTTCCAAATGAATACATAGCTTTACGAATTTGTTTGAGTATATCTGCTACCAATTATTCAGCATTAAGAATGTTTTCCACCATAGACACGATGAAAAGAAAACTATTCAGTACAAGAATTAATTGACGTTTTCGTTTAATAAGCTTTCGCCGTTTTGCCGAAATATAACCGCTGCTTAAAAACTAATTACATACAAATTTTTGAGAAACAGTTTGCGTATATTTTAATCTTTTTCATTTAATATGTATACCGCAAATTTTGAAAAAAAGTAAAATTTTAAATAAAAACGATATGTATGAGCAAAAGATTGTACGCGCAAATGTATATTAATAAAAACTAAGCACAATACTTTGATTATTAAAAAACTAAGTATTATTGACAATCACATATAATCAAAAAGAGCGGCATACGAAGAGTGCCTAGGAAGGGAGCTATCCTATATGATGATGACTACTCATTTTTTGACTTTGCTTGCACAAATAATTTTTCTAAAATGCGATTTTCTCGAAAACGGTAGAAATGATTGTACAAAAATATAACACTTACGAGAAACAGTATCTCAACGAAAATAAATGGTCCAACAAGTTGGGTCATTTTAAAATTTTTTTTAACACATAATTTTTTTCAAATCCAATCTTTTCGAAAAAGGTAAAAAGTGTCTTGTGCACGCAAATATTTCTGAAAACTAGGCAACCCTCTCCAACATCTCCAAAAAAGTAAAAAAAAAAAATGATAACAATTAATTAAAAGGGGGTCTATAAAAAATTCATGGATACATAGTGGGTCTCTGGAGGATTTTTGACATATTTGGTCAATTTTTCTCCTCTAGAGACCCACTTTGCTTAAAAATGAATTTTTGAAAATTCATAAATAAATTCACAAAATCAATTCAGTAGCAATGCCTTCACCATATCATAGACGAGGTCTTAGGCTGTGTATCCCATATAGCTGTGTTACAAGCGAAAGGTTCATTAGACCAAATATGCCTAAAATCCTCCAGAGATCCACTTTGCTCAAAAACTAATTTTTGAAAATTTAAAAAAAAAACCCACAAACTCAATTGGGTAATACTGCCTTTACTACGTTATAGCAAAGGTCGGAGGCTGCATATTCCATGTAGTGGTATTCCACAAACTCAATTGGGTAATACTGCCTTTACCACGTCGTGGTGGAGGTCTTGGACTGTGTATTCCATATAGTGGTGTTCCTAGCAATGGCTTCATTTGGTCAAATATGTCTAAAATCCTCTAGAGACCTACTTTGCTCAAAAATGAATTTTTGAAAATTTATAAAAAAATTCACAAACTCAATTGGGTAAAACTGCCTCTACCACATTATAGTAGGGGTCGTAGGCTGTATATATTTCATGTAGTGGTATTCCTAGTGATGGCTTCGTTTGACCAAAACAGATTATTTGCATTGATATTGAATACAATTTTTTTTCAATTTTTTCAGAACTAAATTCTTTTAAATGAATTGAGATTATTTTTGCAATGAAATGCCAAATGCAAAATTAAGAATACGTCCGTGCTGGAAATGATGATGATAGTTTATTTTATGCGTAAAATTAATAAAAATGCTTCACGATTAGTTTACAGTTCGATATACTCGTATCCGTTTATTTTTATAATAATCCCCATTTTTATTAATTGTTATCATCTTATGATATTTTCTGTATGTACCCAACTAAATATTGAAGCGAATTAATACAATTTATTAGTATATATTTTGTCATAAATAAACTTTACTTATTTCTAAGATATTGTAGATGTGCTAACGAACAGTTTTATTAATGTATAAAATTTTATGTTTTAATAGGTTTTAAAAAAATCTGAAGAGCTTTTAATGTAAATAAATACATTTCGTCAAGCAAGCCACTTCTAGAACAGCATAATATTTTTTGGCGAGATTATTTGTTTGACTCATAGGTAAATTATTAAAAAGAAATTGAAGTTTGCAAAAAGGTTTTTGTGTGTATTTTTATCTCAAGAAAATTGCACTGTTACGGTGTTTAAAAAGGAATAATAAATATGTGTATGAAAATGTTCTTGCCGAGAAAAAGGTAATATATTATTTACCTGTAATTCAACTAACTGAATTTTTTAGGGTTTCTGCGCTGAGTATCGCAATAGTAATAATCTTGAACTCCAGATGAAGCTAGATTACTCTAAATTTGGAGAATAAATAATAAGTTAATGTAAAATTTCTGCACTTTCTCCCTAGGAGCTTCAAAACGATCTAAAATTGTATACCAAACAGGGAATATAGTAGATTTTTTATTGCGATCGAGTAGCTCTATCGGCATTATTTTCTACAATGGAGGCAAATTACTCTCATTTGTAATTAAACTGACTGACGCCTTAAAATTATCCGCTGCACCAATGAATACCAAGTTTTCCCAAAAAAATTATAAAGTTCTAGCAAGATGGCAAAAAATCGACTACTTCAAGTATACAACGCGAAGAATGTTATCTACTTGAGATCAGTTGTTTAAATTAATGGACTGTTTAAGATTAACCACTGAATCATTATAACTAAGCTCCTTTTTTTAAGTTTCACGTGGTTTGCAAAAATTCCAAAAACTTTTGAACGGTTTCAAAATTTTCATGGGCTTAGGCCTAAAGATTAAAGATTAAAAAGATTATATACACACAGGATCCAGAGTATCTTTTTCAGAAGATACGATTTGAAAGATCTTTGAGAGGCAGAAATATTATTGTTTCCAGGCACCAATGCCTTGTCTCAGAATGGCAATTTTTTCCGCATGCAATTAGCCTTTGGAATGCTCTTCCACATAACAAACAACTTTTAGAAAATGTCTATTTCATTATTTTAAATAAATTCTTTTAATTACATACATATTTACATACATAATATTTGTCTTTTTTATAAATTTTCTTTATTTTTTTTTCGTATTATTATATGTTTTTCTTTTTTACCTCTTTTATGCATATTAGCCCTGCATTATAATTACATATAAGACTAAAGGTACGTTCACATTTATCAAATATTTGATGGAAAAAGCGTAACCACTATTCAATTGGAGCTTTTAGTTTTTTGAGTGTTTACTTTTTCGAATTTAATCTATAAAAAATTAAAATATTAGTTCTTCTTATTATCATGTTTAAAATAATTTTTTAAGAAATGTTTACACAAAACAACATTTTTGTATAAAATGTTTTCATAAAATAGTGGTTACGCTTTTTTCATCAAATATTTGCCAAATGTGAACGTAGCTTAAGTCTTGTTATGCAGGGAGCTAAAATGAAATAAATAAATAAATCCACCACTACCAACATTTTGTAATTTAACTTGATTTCCAAGGGCTTTTACAACGAAGACCGGTTTTACCAAAAACAGTTTTTCTCGTTAACTTTTCATGTATTTTTTAGAAACAGTCGACAAAATATTTTGTTGCTGCTACTAAACATAAACCATTATTTTTTTATGCAAAATATCAATTTGAGTCAATAGAAATTTTTCTAGACAATAAAAGTGAATATATAAAAAATAATTTGTATATTACTAAACTGATCATATAACTTAAATATGTATATACCTACTATATAATAAAACATTACAAAAAAATTTTGCCTTTTTTTAAATAAGCGCTTTTTCACAATTTTAATGCTTTTATAAAGTTGACAACGCTGTTTAAAACAGGTTTTAAAAATGGTGGCAAAAATATACAACAAGAACACACCCATATGTATACAAATGATGAACACTCATACAAATGCTAAATGAAGTTGGTTCTATAATTTTTTTATGTATAACAAATTGCATAAAACTTATATAAAGCAAAAAGTCAACTGTTTTCAAGAAATCGATGTGGTGCGTTTAGTTAAGCTCTCGTGTTGTACTTCGGATTTCCTTTCCTTTTTTAAGTCGTCGGGTTCAAATCTCAAAGAGATCATACATTTGTATTTTTTTTTTCATTTAATTTATTTTTTATAAGATTTTATTTTTCTATTTTTATTTATTTAATTTTTCCATTGTTTTATTAATTAATTTTTTTGGTTTTTGTAATCTTTTTAATAATTTTATTGCAATTTAATGTGCATACATATGTACATATTTGGTTGTAATGTAAAATAGTGTATTCATTAATTATTTTTCTTTGTATTTTATTTCTGATATTTGCCCAAAATAACATATATATACATACATACTTAGTTAATAACAATTATTTTGAATTCTTATATAAATAATTATTTACAAAAAATATGTAAGTAAATTATTAAAAGAAGTTTAAAAACAATAAAGCTAAGATTTATATGTATGCATGTATATTAGTGCTGGCAAAGTATTGAGTAATGGGTACCGAGTATCGAGTGTTTGTATTAATTTTTGGGTACTCAATACTTAAAAGTAACTACTCAATACTTTAAGAGTTGCATTTTTTCTTCGAAGTTGTATAGAAAATTTAAGTTTTAGCGGCCAAACAAATTTTTGTCTAAAAACACAATACTTTATGAAATTGTTTTCTCTTAAAAATAAAATCCGTTAAAAGTATTGAGTAGTATTGGGTACCCAAATAAAAGTACTCAATACTATCGAATAACGAAAAGTAGCAGAATTTGACAGCACTAATGTATATTAGGGTGGCACTAAAATTCAACTTTGGATTTTCAAAAGTTTTCGCACGGAATATCGATCCAGTTAATATAAAACGGCTATAGTCAAAACTTGAGCAAAATCGGATAACTTTAAGCCGTAACCCAAAGAGGTCAAAGGTCAAAATACGGTATATTGTGTATTTTTAGGTATTTTTTATTTATTTTTATTCTTTATCTTGTAAACAATTACAATATTTCTATCTAATGTGGTTAAGAATGTTTCATAATAATTGTTTTTGGTTGAAATACTAAGCCGTCTGTGCCTTGAGGGTCTACATGACCCTTTTAAAATTTTAAAATTATGCATTTTTTTTTTGTAAAATATTTTATGAACAAATTCAGCATAGGTTAACTTTTGATATTACGCCTTTTTCCGAGGGATGGAAGGATGTGGATTGCTCTTAGAAATGTGAAAACTTACGTTATAACGACGACTAAAACAAGTTATTACTATTAGCATGTCTGTGTTTTAACTTAATTGAACATTTTTAATGATGAATACAAGAAATTTCTGGAATTAATAATAATATTTTTAGGAGGAAATTAAATTAACAAAACCTTGCGCACTGCATTTAGGCAGATGGATTGCCAAGGCCATTTACTGCCTAAAAATTATTATATTTCGATACCAATTTCCCGAAATAACCGGAGCTAAAATAAATGGTTTGATTGAAGTAGCTGTATTTGTTATTAAGTGTTATTCGATTTTCTAGTTTAACGCTGATTATGCAGAACAAGCTCCTGTATATGACATCGAATTTTTAAAAATATTAGAAAATTATAAAACAATTAGGTTTGTTAATTGCTGAAAAAGTCATATTGAAATTATTATTATTATTTGAATGAAGAATGTGTAGGTTTTGCCTTATTCGACGAAAGAATCGATTTAGCAACTAAAGTCAAAGATGCTTGCAACAAACTTGCCTGAACAAAATCTACAAGAAGAAGGAGAACAATATCCAAAAAGGCTAACAATAAACCAACATAATCTAAGCCATATCCTTGCCAGAGACAAACATGCCAACAAGCTTTTACAAAGGTTTAACATTTCTTCAGAGTTTTTAAAAAATGTTAGCCAATTTCAGACGACTATCATGGAGGAAGGAACATAATTTCAAACTTAAAAATTCTTAGTACAAGAATTCCATTTATTTAAAGTAGCGGCAACATGTTTTATTGATTTTAATTAAAGATTTGTATGTTAAAATTTGTTGACAGTAATTTTCAACATAAGCAAATTTACAAAACTTAAGAACTAATTATAAATAATTTGTCTCATATTTTATTTTTTATATGTATATATTTTATGTTTTTTTACGTTCAAATTTTTTTTTGTTTTTATTAAAAATTTAATTTTATATATGAAGTATTTATTGAATGTTTAATTTAATAAAACTTTTGACACCGGTGGGCAAAAGGGTTATTCATTTAAAATTGTCATAGATAATTTGTCAGCATATCCCAAGACTTTAAAACCCACTGGGCATGGAAGGGTTAAAATTCTCATTTTTTTATAATTATTAGTAATTGCACATTTTAAATGAACTGCAATGATTTTTTATACAAATTCAAGCAAAAATGAACAACTTCTTCATCAAAAAACGTTTAAAAATATTGGAGTAAAATTTGATTTTTTACCTCTTTGGGGCACGGGAAATATTGATCTTACTCAAATTTTTACCATATTGTTTTTACACCAAGTGGCATAATATTCCACGTGAAAATCATTGAGATTAAAAAAAAAATTCGTTCATATAAACTGCTGCCACCCTAATGTACACATATTCATGTGTAGAGTTATAATTCATTTATACATTTATGAATAACGCAATAGAATTTCAAAAAAGCCCTAAGAAAATCATAATCTACTTTTTAATTGATTATGATACACTGTATCAACAAAATAGATATTCCAAAAAAATTTTTGATTCTTACAATTCAAAGACTAAAATTTGGTTTAATTTTCAATGTAAAACATTGCTTGTAGAAAAGGTGTTTGCTTCTCCTGCTTCAAATGACGCATATCTCCTAAAATTAAATAACATATTGAACTTTAATTTCTTTTAAGAAATTTTTAATTTTGGCTAAATTTTACATTTTTAATATTGTACAAATATTTCAAACTTACCAAAGTTGAAACAAATTTGAAAATTTACATTTATGCGAATTATATGATCACATACATACATACATACATACTTTCTTAGTTCAAATAATTTTTTTTCTAATTTTTCGACTTTTTTTTTCATTACTTAAGGTCTTTAAAAAAACTCTTTTATTTGCATCGATATTACAACTGCTTGTAGCCTCGTCAATAAATATAAAAATTATGTAATAAATTACATAAAGAAGTTAAAAAATAAAGAAATTCTTTGATAACAATATAATTTAAGTTTAAGCTAAACACAAATTGTGTGCCTTTTGAATCAGGATGAATAACAAATAATAAATAAATTAGTTACAATTTTATCATGAATGTATTTCCACTTTAGTACGGGTATTAGGAATTCGGTAAGAGTCTATATATTTCCAACTCTACAACAATAAAACATTCAATAATTTCTCTACCTTTAATATTAGCATATACAAAATACATCTTTATTTTTGCGGCGTCAAGTATGTCTTGTGCAGAGTGCAAAAAAAAAAAAAAAAAATAGAGAAAAACATGTGGTGCTTTATTACTCATGCATGTGTATTTGTAATACGTATGTTCGGTTTATCTTTAGGTCATTATCAGGTAATTATATTTGTTACATACATATAAGATTATTTTTAATTCCAAGTTAGAACAATATTTCATCCTAGTTAACACAATTTATTAACGTCGGAACTGTGGCGTTGGGGTAGTGTGTCATGCTTTGCATGACACATGTCGTGGGTTCGAATCGTCAAAGGCACGTATTTTTTTTTCTTTTGCTTTTTTTAAAGACTGAATACAACATCAATTTACCCGGCAAATGAAAAATCCAAAATTTTGGATAGGATCTGGCAACAATGGTATAACGCATATTATGTGCAAAAGTGTTCATACTATCGGAGGTTTATATAGCGTGTTTAAAGTATCCGTAATATACCTAAATTAATTTTTTTCAGACTTAGTAAGGATTTGGAAAAAAATTTCGATACCTTTCCATATACTTTTAAAAAATTAATTAAATTTAATTAAAAAAAGTCGATATTTTCGCGGTGTTCAAACTACCGCCCCTGCATATATATATATATATATATATATATATATAAGTATGCGTGTATATGTTACCTTCTATCGCTTCATGCATTTTAAATACTCTTGTAGTGGCACTACGTGTTATGATTGTTTTTTATATAATTGGATGTTATAAATGATATACATACAAGTGTGCAAACAAAAAAAAAATTTTTAATATTATAATTTGTCCTATTGATATTCAACGACCTCTAGCTCGAGACTTATAACAAATTAAAGCTTGAAGTCTCAGCTAACAATTAATTAAAAATGCAGCTGCCCATTTTTGCCTCTAAACAAAAGTGAGGAAAAATTTCTTTCACAAGCATATTATTGCGCATGCTACTACTCTACTAGACCACAAACTTAATTTAAATAATTTTTTTTATAAAAAGGTAGTGCTGTTTTTCAATAAAAACAGCCCAACAAAAATTGGAGCTTACTTGTAAGCAGGTTTGTAAGGGAGAGTAGCAAAATTTCCCCTTACAAAGCTTATTACGGAAGGTATGATTTTTATATGGCCAGTTCCCGCTTGGAAGCATTACATTTTGAAAACTGAAGCGCATTTTCTCTCATTACATTCATGTGTGATTCGCAGCTTGTAGTATGTGCTTCTTTCTGAGCTTCAAGTACTTAATTACAACTTTCATTGCTTACCAAAAGCAGTTCTATCATGCTTTTATACCTACATGAGTTCATCACACTTAAGAAGAATCTATGAAATAATAACTACAGTTGAATATCTTTTCCCTTTTAACCCTTTTATTTAAAATAGAGGAAATAATTCTATGTTAAAATCATGTGTAAAGTAAAGAACACCAAAATCAGTTTAAATTATTAGTTAAATCAGTTATAATTTGAAAAGATAAATACATGTATTCGATACATATGTATATTAATTAATTGTAATTAATTAATTCGTTTTATTCAAAATTAACGAAATAAATTCAATGTTAAAAACAGTGTTCATGTCTAAGATGAAGGAAATAAAACCTCCAACTGATACCATGTTCACCTTCACTGTTCAGAACTGTGCTGTTAATCGTGCACTTTTTCATTAAGTATTTTGTTTTGTAGTAGCGATCTTTATTCAACCTAAATGCTATTCGTAAATTATTTCTGAATTTTGTTTTGTTTAGGCCATCCGTTTTCAATGATTCTGTAATTTTAAAAATGCCTGTTTTACAATATACATATCTATTTAAATCTGTCGCAAATTAAACAAAATACTTACTATAAATTGCGTTAACAAATTTCGGAAAGTCTAAAAGACGCTTTTTGTCTTGTATTCCATCCACCTAGGGTTTAAATGTTTTATTTATTTATTTATTTATTCTTTTAATAAACTAAATTTAACAGCTTATAATATAAAGTAATACAATTAACATAAAACAAATAACAAAGCTAAACATATATTAAAAACAATCATATTGATAGGTATTTGAATTAAGATAAATTAGTATTGATTTCCTTGTTGTAGCGCAGTTGGCAGAAAAGTCAATAAGATTATAAAATTTATTAATTTCCATACATGTTCTACGTAGAGGGTCATTATCGATGAAGTTATATCTATGCGGTTTTAAATAAATTGGTTCATAAAACCGAAGTTGCCTGTTAGGTACATTGATTTGTAGCTTTTCCAAGAGATTACTAGAATTTATATTGCCCTGTATCAGATTCAAAAAGAATGATATGTTCGATGCAATTCTCCAAATTTTTAGAGTGTGTAAATTTATAAGAGCAAGTCGGCTGCGATATGGTGGTAGATTTTCACTCGGACTCCATCTAAGGTTTCGAAGACAAAATAGTAAGAACTGTTTTTGAACAGATTCTAGTTTCCTTATATAAAAAGTGTACTGGAGATCCCAAATTACAGACGCATATTCAAGTGTTGGTCTCACTAGCGACGTGTAAAGATGTTTTGTAACATAAGGAACATCAAATTCTTTGGCCCAACGCTTTAAGAAACCTAGCACACAATTAGCCTTACTTACAGTCATAAGTACATGTAAATTAAAATTTAATTTTTTATCGAACAGTACTCCAAGATCCAAAAACGTATCTTCCATTTTTAATGCCTCGCCATTAATAAAGTACTCATGAAGAGAGATTGAGTGTCTAGAAAACGACATAGATTTGCATTTACTCAGATTTAGCACCATAAGGTTTTGTATACACCAGGCATAAAAATTATCTATATCAGTTTGGAGGAGAATACTGTCCTCAGAACATTAAATAGTTTTAAAAAGTTTGACATCATCGGCATACAAAAGAATATAATTAGATCGAACAACATTTGGTAAATCATTGATGAACAACAGAAACAACAAAGGGCCAAGATGACTACCATGCGGAACTCCCGATGTGACTTCAATGTATTTTGATTTTGAATTATTGTATACAACGCATTGTTTACGATGGGTCACATAGGATCTAATTCATTTTAAAAAGTTTGTAGAGAAACCACTCGCATCAAGTTTTAATAAAAGTAAATCATGATTAACCTTGTCAAAAGCCTTGCTGAAGTCTGTATATATAACATCAGCTTGAAGGCCATTAACAAAACCTGAGGTAATATGAGATGTTAATTCCAAAAGGTTTGTGGTTGTAGATCTTCCACGGCAGAAACCATGCTGTGCTTGAGATAAAATTGGCGAGACCTGGTGATACAAAATATCCGTTATTAGTTTTTCAAATAATTTTGGGATGGCATTTATTTTAGCTATAGCTCTATAATTAGTAACATCATTTCGACTACTAGACTTATGCAGAGGTATTATAAAAGAGTCTTTCCAGCGATCAGGAAACTTCCCAAATTTCAAAGAACAATTGTATAGATGAGATATTGGGACAGCTAGCACATCGGCAGAGTTTTTTAAAATGCAGCTAGGAACACCATCAGGACCAGGAGTATACGAATTTTTAACACACTTTAGGCCTCTTAAAACAGACGAGACATGTAAACTTCTTATGTTGATTGATGTTGACTTTGAAATTTTATAGGGGTAGGATTCACGTGAAAAAGTAGACTCAAAAAAATTGGCAAAAACATCAGCTATTTCAGCATTATTAGAGTATGTAGCGCCATTACTTCTAATCGTTGTAGGATAAGATGAAACTCTCCGTTTTGAGTTAACAAAGTTAAAAAAGATTTTTGCATTATTTTTGATTTTATTTTTCATTAAGTTAAGCATTGTTAGCAAAGAAACTACTACTTTTTACGAAATCAATCAATGAATTTTCCTAAATGAAACACTTCTCTATAGAACACAATCACTAGATTTTTCAAAAATTCATTTTCGCCACCAAAATTCCAGCGACACACAGTGCTCTATGGTGCGGTGGGCTTGATCAATTTTGATGAAACTTGGCATGCATCTTTTTTTTTTTTTTTTTTGTTCTATTTGTTCTATGAAGCGCATGTATCAAATACGAAGAATTTTGCTTTTATAGGAACAATTGTAGGCAAAAAAATCTATTTGGACTATAACACCGGCCGTTGAATAATCAATCAACGGCAACCGGTTAACTTGCGGTTGGTATTTTTAAAGTAGGACCTTTTTTTACTAGTATCTCAGATATGATATTAGTAAGTTTAAATCAAAGGTTCATACCCTCTTTCCCCCTTCGCCTGATATTTTCCTAGAACAATAAAATGTACTGCATGAGAAGGGCTTATCCATCCGCTGAATGCTGGCCTCAATCGCGGTAGGCGATGGTTGCGGCCGATTTTGATGAAATTCCACTGTTTTCTTAATTTAGTCAATATAAAGCTCGGTGGCAATTTTCAGAGATCTAAGAAGAACATTTCATATATTTTTTGCAAAACAATTTATGAAACCATACTACCACAGTGTGCCGTCGTCATTATAATCATGATTATATAGATTGTAGTTGTCATATGCTTAGGCAGTGTTGCTACTCTTGCTACTGGTCTTACTCTAAACTACTGTAATTTATTTATGCACTGTTGTTATTACTTTAGATTTCCTTAGGACTGACTGCTTAAAAGTTAAACTGTATGTACATATGTATGTGCATGCTCGTATGTATATAAATCTATGCCTTTATGTATGTACACATATGTACAATATTTCTTATCGTACGGTTATAAAGTCATAATGTAAGTTTTTCTGTTTTCATTGTAATTGTTTATTTTGTATTTTTTCCAACATTGTTGTTGTCATTTTTGTTTAATGCCATAAACGCGGTTATATGTTTATTAGAGCGCACGCGTATTCTAAAATGGATAATGTGGACAGGCTCTGGATGTGGTTTTTGAATTGTGGTTTTGTTTACAAAGGCAAAGCAACATAATCTGATAAAGTTTTTTGGTTTTTATTTTTTTTTTCTTTTCTTTACTTTTAAGCGAGTACCTGATGGACAACAATATTATTTAGTGGGAGTAAATATAGTCCGTCTGGTCTGTCCGTAATTTTTTTAATCCAATTGCCAATGATTATGTATTTAATTTTTATTTTTATTTACATTTACATATATATTTGTATGTATAAGTATACTTATGTACAATGTATATAAACATACAAAAATACAGCATTACTATGTTATGCTTCGTATACGAGTATGGTAAGTATTTATGAACAGAAAATACTTATAAATTTTAATATTATTTTCGTTGTTGCCGTTGTTGTTGTCACAAAACCACAAGTAAGAATATAATTCAAATATTTAATTATTTATTTTAGTTTTTCTGTTTTTTTTTTTCTTTATTTTTTATTTATTTAATCCACTTTTTTTATTATTTCAATAATGAAATAATTCTCGCACATACAAGCACCCTGTACCCAGTATTATCGTCATAAATATTCCTTTTATTTGTTAATGTGGTTGTGAGAAGATTTCTTAGTATTTTTTGTAGTTGTTGTTTTAAGTTAATATTCCCTCATACTGTTATTTGTTTTCTTTTTTTCTAAGTACTGTGGGTATTTATGTATTCTTTTCATAATCTCACCTGTATTTGTATTTTTTTTTTTATTTTTTTTATTTCGTCGTTTTTAAAATGCATTTAATGGATGAATAGTGTTGTGAAGGGTTGCCAGCAACTAAAAAAAAAAAAAAACATCAAAACAACTTTCTAACTCCGTTCAGGTAGCGTTTAGGTAGCCTCAAGAGCCCCTTGATGGTGTTTTGTTGCGGTTGGTGCGTGATTGCGTAAATTGTTTATTGAGATCTGAGGTAAATTTTTGTAGTTCATTTTTTTTTCTTAAATTTTGAACGGTTTGCTACCTATGGACCTAAACAGGGGGAAAAAAAGGTAAAAAGGATCGAATTTTTGTAAGTTTTTTGCGATTTTGGTTTTGAAGGTGAAGCTTTTTTGATTTTATATCTTTACAATTTTTGTTTTTCATGACAAGAGCTACAACTTTGCCTCAGAAAGTAAATCGAAATTCCGAACGGTTTGCTAGATATGAGCCCGAGAAAATGATCACTTCTTTGCAAAAATTACCCTTTATAAAAAAATTTCATGACTTTGGGTAAGACTGGGAGATACGGGCCTTCTTTTTTTTTTGTCTTTTATCATGTAGTGGTGTACGTATATGGGTTATATTTCCATGACTTAAAAAATTACACACAGTGAAATGAAAATAAATCCTTTAAGGGCCATTATTACAACTTGCCTATAAAGTGTCCGATTGTTAAAGGTAACTTTGGTTAACGGGAGGAATAAAGTGACCTTTAAATGCTTTTCATTATTACAACTTACCTTTAAAATAAAAGTAATATTTTTTAAAATACGGCAATACCAGAACAAGAACGAATTACTTTTGGCATTTAAAAGACACCAAGTGGCAACAACCCGCATTTTTACATAAATAAATAAACAAAACGAATTTTATAAATTGTGCACGAACAACAAACAAATGCGTTTTACTTCCCATTTTTATAGAATTTATTTCTTTGTTGACAAAATAAACAAAATATTTTGTTAATAATTCAACGAACAAAAAATATGGCAGCCTCAATAAAATATGGTAAGCTCAAAAGTTTAAACCTCATGTTAAAAGTTAATAACTTGATCGATCACTTTTAGGTTAAAGTTTAGTTGTAATAAACAAAAGCAATTTATCTATCCGATAACATCCAACCTTTACCTAAAGGCAAGCTGTAATAATGGGCCTAAGTTAACAACCTAACGAAATTACTGTATTCCGCAGTCAATAGGAATTCCAAAATAAAAACTTAATATTTAAATCTACATACATATCAAGTAATAATGTTTTTCGCTGCCTGTCAGACTAAAAAACTACAAGTTGCCCAGAATAAGCTGTTAAAAATTATGTACAATTTGTCTCGGCACTATTTCACTCAACGACTGCACACTTTAGTTGATCTTGTCAAATATAGAATTGAAAAGCTCATCGAACTTGCTGCATCGTATTTTTAATCCATTAAACTTTAATTTATAAATTTTAAATAATTGTTAATTCTAAAAACGTTGTATTATACGAGTATAGGTATATTGTAGTAGAACAGGATCCAATACTAAACTCTCTATAAATTTAATTATAAATATTTGTAATATGATATGAAATGTATGCTTTTGAGGATAAGCATGTCTCTATGGCCATTTCGTCTCTGCTTAAGAGACTCGTCAGGAGACTTTTTCCCAAAGGTGGTATTCAAAACTATAAATACTTATGTTAAAATAGTTATAGACTAAATGCGAATCATATCTCATTTAATTCAAATTCTATATCTCTGTTCTACCACAGCAAGCCATCCAGCGGTTGGCATAATGTCTTGATTCTAACAAGGAAGTACATTTCGGTTGAAACCCGGATGTACGAGTAATAGCTGTTCGATACGTTCGAAACAAAAAGATCGATAAAATACCTTGGTATAAGATTGGATTCCAAGCTGCACTTTTGGTCTCAAATTCGACACACGATGACCAAAGCAGCACGGGCAACGGCGTAACTATCGCGATTGATGGCAAACACCGGTGGTCCAACCGCCGGAAAGAGAAAACTCCTGATGGCTACAGTACAGTCAATACTGTTATATGGTTGTGAAATCTGAACTGAGGCTATCTAGGCAGAATGCAGGCGGAAGGCTTTATGCTCTGTTCAGAGAACTGCAGCTCTTTGCGTGGCATCGGCATACTGAACTGTCTCCGGAGCAGCTGTGTTAGTAATAAGTGCGACAATACCGTTTTGGAGCGCAAACGCAAATGGCAACAACGTAACCATATGGAATTTCAAATTTCAGTACACAATTTAAGGCAGATATGGCAAAGCGAACGGCATAGCAGGTGGACGGCTAGACTTATTCCGTCCATTGACACGTGGGTAAACAGAATCCTCTCGGGTTACGGGTACTTTAGGAAATATTTAAATAGAATGGGAAAGACAAGCGTCCCAGAATGTATATACGGAGATTCCAACGAGGATGATGCGGAACATACGTTCTTTCAGTACTGTAGGCGGCAGGGTCTAAGATAGGGTTCGAATGACGATCTGAACGGATAATGTAATACACAAAATGTTATATAGCGAGGACATGTGGAAATCAATTTGTAAATGCGTCGAGTACTATGTATCTTGAGATTAATAACATTTTTAACATGTCATAAGCCAACAACACATACATATAAAATGGCAACTCTGAACCTTACCTTTCTTCTTCGAAAAAAAAAGATGACATCGCTCCGCACTTGAGCACGGTGCGATAATAATCTCAAGCGTATTTCGGTAGCAACTGCTGCGTAAATTACACTTGAAATCACGACAATAACAACAATGTGTCTGTTTTTTTTTCGTTGTTGTAGTTTTTTTTTTCCTTTTTGGGTTTCTCATTCTCTAATCTGTTTATGTCACGTTTTGTATTCTTTTTCACTTTTTTAACATTTTTTATTGCGTTCTTTTTTTTTAAGGTGTAGGTATTTAAATTTTATTTTTAAGGAACTGCACAATGCAGCAGTCAGTCGTTATATTCAAAATAATCAAAAACTTTTACACTACTTTAAGCAATTTATTTCTCCTAAGTGTACGAGTATGAGAAACTCTTATAAGAGCTTTCCACGTCTATACAGGAGATGGCCCCAACTCGGCCAGTGGAAGGTGTTGCTGGTAAAAAAAGAGGAAATGTTTGCGCAATTAAATCGTTTGACAAAAGAAAACTGAGGCTATTGCATTCCAAAGATCAGTAGCGAATCAAATCAAACATACTACCGAAAAAATATGCGGTTATATGTCGCAATGAGGCAATTAGATTTTATAACTTACTATTAACAATGAGGAACTTTTGTGCCTTAAAAAACTTTAAAAACAGACATGGATGCATCAGCCCGTACGTGAGAAATGTGTTTCCGTTTCGGGTAAAAGTTCTGATAATACTATACATTTCATAAATCAGAGGATCTTGAGTGTTGTATCAGATTCCCTAATATTAGAATATTGACATTTATATATATTTACAGATGGCACGACTGCAGTGTCGCTAAAGCTATGAGTCAAAAACCAACATTAGATTTTGCGTACATTAAGGTTGCTGCCGAATAAAATAATGAATATACCAAGCAAATGCTTAAGTCTATTCCCACTAATATGAGCATATGAGCCTGTCAGACTCATTTTGATGTCAAAATCAATGTAGAAGTAATAAAGGAAATTTTTAACGTATCGCAGCCAAATTTAATGACTTTTATTTTACATATTTTTTTGAAAAGTTGTGTGAAAAGAAATTAAAAAATATTCCGTGTTTTCATTTGTTAAAGATAGAAATATGAAATTTTACCATTAAGTACTGACATGAGCCTTGTATGTATACATATATGTATGCAAAATATCCAGAAATAAAATGCAACGTCCTATAACAATGCAAGTTCTGTAAGATGAAAATGTGCCAATAGAAGCACTTGCTCCACAAATAAACGCCAAAGATGTCAAAAATCCAACGAAAATGTCTGCAATAAACGTTTTATTATGTAAAAATTTTAATGAGTAAAGAATTTCTTAATATGGGTGGCGACGTTTTCATATATACGGTTTTTAAATACAGTATATTATTGGAGAACTTTTTGCAATTAGCTTTGAAAAATCATAATCTGTAAGTGATTTCATTTTCTGCTTCCCACATACGTGCTGTTTTCTGCATATTTTCCATAACTTTTCGCACAATTTCGGGTGTAATGGCCATGGTTTCATTTCATATCTTGGTTTTTAGTTGAAGTATGGTTCTTGGTTGTAGTCGCCGTGGTCTAGTGGTTAGTGTGTTGGCTTACTAAGACATGGGCCCTGGGTTCGACACCAGGCTCTGACATCTTATATTATATTATTATGGAGCCACAGTACATACTCTAGGTGCCTCAGTGGCTTTGTTAATGGACATATTTGGCGAACGCCTTTTTCGCGCAGAAGCGATTTTAACTGGCCTCCACGTTCACCATATTTAACAGGTCCTGAATATTTGAAAGAAAGAGTGTACGTTAACAAACCAAAAACCATAACATACATAATTGGCCTTTACAACCCTGTGTCAGGATTACGGCCTAGCTTCTCACAGCACGCATGTTGTGTGTGTAAATTTTTATCCATGAGTACCGGGACCTACAGTTTAATGTCGACTCCGAACGACAGACTTGAGAAGCTTGTTCATGGCAATTAATTACTCCCAGAGCTTTTGCCAGAAGACTGCTGAGAGGTAGTTGCCGAAAGAAATATTTTTTTCATATTTCTTTTTTTTTAAGATATCGGAGCTGGGTGTCGAACCCAGGTGTCATGTCTTAGTAAGCCAACACACTAACCACTAGACCACGGCGACTACTACTACTACTACTAAGACATATGCAGAGGTAAGTTATTTTTACCAGTGTTTAACAAATCTACTATAAAACATTTTGTTTTTTTTTTTCTTTTTATTTAAATCCAAAAATATTTTATTCTCTAATAACCCAGCAGGGAATTTTTCAAATTTGGAAGCAATAATTAAATTGTAAGCAATAATGGAAGCATTATATTGTTTTTTATACATTAAAGCTTCCAAAAATGCTACAATTTAAGGTATTATTTTTGATTTTTTGTACTATTTGCAATAAATTTGCATTTCTATTGCATTTTAGGGCTCATTTCATATAAAAATCATGCATTATTGATGCGCACGAGTAAGTGATTGTTTACAATTTCTCCCTTACAAAATAGCTTACTGGTGAGCACTTAAGATGTGCGTCACTATAAAGTGTAACACCCATTTTTCTTAATAACTTTTTTCACCTTTAATCAAAATTATTTTTCTTAATCACAATATCTTTGAAAAATGTGTCAGATTTTAAAATGTATAAGTTTGTCAAATTTGACTTGTTAGTTAGTTCACAATGGATAATCAAAGACAAGTGCATACAAAAATTATTCAAATAATTAAAAAAAAACCATATTGGAGTTATACAAAAGTTGCTAGGAAAGTCCACGTGACCAGGCAATGTGTTTCCAGAGTGGTCAAAAAGTTCAACAAAGACCTAAAAATTGAAAGAAAGCCTGGAACAGGTAAAGCAAAACTGGTAACGAACGACGCGAAAGCCAAAAAGGTTGAGAAGCTTTTGCTGGCTCTTCCAAACATTTCTGGTCGCGAAGTGGCCCGGCGCGTGCAATGTTCGGAAAGTTTTGTGCGCCGAGTTAAAGCTAAAGCTGGCCTTAAAACATTTAAAGTCCAAAAAGTTCCGGATAGAAATGCTAAGAAGAATATTGAAGCAAAAAAAAAGAGCAAAACTCCTCAAAAAAGAATTTTTTTAAAAGTTCGAATGTCGTGTAATGGGTGATGAAACTTACGTTTTTGCAGACTTTGCGCAGCTTCCTGGCCAAGAGTTTTATGTAGCGGATAGTAGAGGCAATGTTTCTGAAGAGTTCCGAACTAAAAAACTATCAAAATTTCCCAAAAAGTTCCTAGTTTGGCAGGCTATTTGTAGCTGCGGCAACAGAAGTGCATCGTTTGTTACATTGGGATCAATAAACTCAGATATTTATATCAAAGAGTGTCTTCAAAAGAGGTTGCTTCCATTTCTAAGACAGCACAACATATCAACATTCTTCTGGCCAGATTTGGCAACATGTCACTACAGTAAAAGCGCAATAGACTGGTATAATAAAAATAATGTTATTTTTGTTCCAAAAGAGGCTAACCCACCAAACTGCCCAGAGCAGCGGCCTATTGAAAGATATTGGGCTCTGGTCAAAAGAGAACTGAAGAAGAGTACATCTGTTCCCAAAACCATCACTAGTTTTCGATATAAATGGACAGCTGGTACCAAAAAAATCACCGAAAACACTATAACATTGCTTATGGATGGCATAATGAATAAAATAAAAAATTTTATAAAATTAAATTAATTTTTAAATAAAATAATACAGAATATAAATCTGTAATAAAAATGCAAAATAAAACTGTTTTATTTTTAACTCTAGCTTACTCCAGTCAGTTTTTATTTGACTTTTGATGTGTTACAGTTTATAGTGACGCACATCTTATTTCTGCTGGGCAACAGCTGATGAGAAAATTCACGAGTGGAATGAAAATTTCATATGAGTATTCATGATAGCGTTGACTAGTTTATTATTATTATTAGTTAAAATATTGTTAAGAATAAGCAATCATTTTGTAAAGAGAAATCCTCATTGCATTACTTACATTAGTTTTTGTTGCTATTTCTAGAAATTAAGTTATATATTGTAAATATGTATGTAAATTATTACAACAATCAAATGCAAGTGGAAAAGCCAACATACTTGGATTTGTAGACAGAATTCATGGTGCAGAATTATTAAAACAACACATACGAGTAGCAAGAATAGCACAATCTCGAATAATGGTACTCGTAGTTGACTAAAAATACAGTTTCACATTAATGTTTTGAGTCAGTTCTTTAGAGTGTAAATAAAACTTTAGAACGAAAGTTCGGTTTCTCATTTATAATTAATGAATCCTTGGAAATAAAGGGTGCGCAAATTTAAGCATAGGAAGTAAATTGGCTTAAAAACACATATTTTTATTGACCAATTCAGTTTTATTGTTATCAATTCAAAGTAGAAATATGGGAATTAATAATTGAATACGATGCCCGGCAAATGTACACCTCTAGCACGTCAACAAACGTCCTCTTCGCCTTTCTCGTTACTGCAGCACCGAATTTTATCTTTCAGAGGGTCAGCTGTTTGTGGTTTATTTACGTAAACCCTGTTTTTCAAATGGGCCCAGAGAAGTTAGTTCAGCGGCATTAAATCACAAGAACGAGGCAGCCAATGGTTATCACCAAATCGTGACCGGAAAATTTCTCATGCAATTACTGAACTGTTTGTCAACATTAGCCAATTGTGTCCACAAAAAATCGGTTAATCATGTCATCATTAAAGACCATTTTTCGAAACTTAACAGCACTGATATCCTTTAAGCTGAAAACGTCAATTTAAATATAAAAACTTTTGTATTCTTCTTGAGGGGTTGGTATTTGTTATCGATAACATTTGTAGTCAGTGTTTAAGATTAAAAGATTTATTCCTAAAAATGAGATTGTTTGTTTGGAGATCTTATTGGGAATACCTGGAATATATTTTTAATGACTTATTCATGTTTTATTTACATTTTTACAAAATAAAATGCAAAAAATTTATTCTCCAAAAATTTATTCTTATTTTAAGAACAATAAATTCTGTACACTGCGATAGATGCTGATCTACTATTAGTCCTGAAAACTATTAATCCTTGACACTATTATTACAATAGTATCATCGATATATCGACAGTTTTACAAGGTTTCGATAGTTAAGAGAAGATATATGAGTTTATTTATGTATACTTCTAGTTCACATTAAAATTTGTTCATAACAATCAGTGACAAATAAAGTGGCGTCATTCGCTCATATATAAGGTACTAGAATACATCGACCTTAGATCAGTTGCACAGACCTGACGAACTTTAAAATGTCGGTCGGTGCCAACCCCGAGAAGTCCCTATCTGATAACTGATACTGGAATTGTGCAGCATTGATACACAGTAGGAAGAGGTACCTTGGTGATTATAGAGTTGCTTAGAGAAAATGTAAAGTGCCCACTGGAATTCAGGTGTTTTTCTTTGTAGTTTCTTGTCTACTATAGCGTATTCCACTTTTCGTATTTGTCGTAATTTTTACTTAACAGGGTGTAATTAACAAACGAACATTTTTGGTTGTTAGTTTTTGAGAAAAAAAAAAAGAAAACCGAAACCAACATAAGAACTGAAATTTGCTTTGATGGCCTTTATTTATTTTATTTTGTTTTTTAGCTGCGAGTCTTTTCTTACTCTGAAACCCTTCCACTGCCAAAAGGTGTAAAACTGTAGTGCTCATTTGTACGCATCACTTAAAACCAAAAGAAAAAAAGGAGAAAATACATATGAAACGATATGAAAAGGCAAAAAACATTTTCTGTAGATGCGGATAATGGCGATGAGGATGATGATGATGATGTGACTGTGACTATGACTGGATATACATATACTCCTATGTATATACCAGTGCAAATTCATGCTCAGCCAATATTTGTTTGCAGGTATAATTTTATATTTATTTTGTTCTTTATCTGCCTTCATGCGTTTAAGTTTGTATGCCTTTGGAAATGTGCCTCTAGCCAAAACATGGATGGCATGGGGTTTGGATACGTTTATATTTTTATATTTTTATTTTTTTAATTTTCTGCTTTTGGTATGTTTATTTGACAGTGATTGTTGTGTTTTATGCGCGTGTAAACAAGGTAAAACGATAACGATCTTTAAGATTTCATCATTATTTTTGTTGCTCATTTTGTGTTTTTCCACAAACAATAAAAAAAGAAAAAACAACAGAATGAAACTGCTGAGTCTGTATGCCCGAGAAAAGGACTTAAACAGAAGTGTATAGAATTTCGGAAGACTATGTTAATTTAAGAATAATGTTTAACCTACACGTTCATTCAAACTCACAAAAATAATGACACTCCAAAGAAAAAACCACTGACTAAACTGTAGAAACGAACGATTCTACAATTTTAAAATAAAAATAAAAAACAGAAACAGATTTTGAAACTGGCAGCTGTTGTACTGCTGCTAATGATGATGATGATGATGATAATGATGACGACGATGATATTGTTGAAGACGAAGAAAAAGGATTCTGTAGAAATTGCGCAGTATTAAAAGAAAAAACAACTTCTTCATGCAAACTTCGAAGAAGTATAATTCGTTAAAGATACTTAAGATGTGCAAACAAATACATAAATATGTATGTATGCATGTATAAATATGCATGCATGTGTGTATATTTATTTGTTTTTAAATTATATATTTACATACGTATGTGCATACATATCCCGATCTGCTTTTTTTTCCCCAATTTTTTTTCTTCAAATTCTGGCTGATAAATGGTAGACATTCTGGTGTCTCTTCATTGCCCTACATTCGATGCTGGTACAAATTTATGTGTATGAAAATGCATTCGATATTGTAGATACAGTGTACTCGCGGTTACATAAACTAATTAAAACCAAGGGCTTTCATGTTAGCGAAATCGTTTAATTTAGCGATTGTTGAATTTCATGACAAAAGTATAAAATTTTACAATATAAACCTGTGCTACACGCTCGAATGTGATATTATTTTGTTATTTGAATTATTAGAATATAAAACTACAACAAAACGAGATCACGAGAAAACAATGATCGTGATTTAATTTTTATTTAATTTTTTTTAATTTTCAAATGTAATGGATTTCAGTGGTATCATCAAGACAAGAAACATTGGCAAGTTAGTAAAACAATGCTTTAATTGTGATATCAGAGTTATTTGTAATAAAAAATTGACTCACGTTATAGAGCTTTCTGAGTTTGTTCACGTTACAGTGTAGTCAATGTAAACAAAAGCTTGTTCACGTTAAGCAATGTTCACGTTAGACGGTGTTCACGTTACCGAGACTGCACTGTATATACTATATATGTATACTGAAGCAGATCGAGGACAGAGAGAGACGTTTACTCTTCTTGGGCCAAACTGGTTTTAGACTTGCCCAGCTTTTAGTGGGTAACTAGGAAGAGATTTGAGTCGTGCATTAAATTCTCTAGGGATAATCTTAGAATATTGGCGGGACTTCTGATCGGCCGTTGCAAACTCAATGGAAATTTGAGTAGCAAAGGAATCGCCTCAAGCAATAAGTGCATATTCTGCGACGATGCGATCGAGTCATCATAGCACATACTGGGCAATTGAGTAGCATTGGTGCACAGAAGGAAGAGGTACATTGATGATTATCAGTTATCAGATAGTGGCACCAGTCGACATTTTAAAGTTCATCAGAGCGACGAGAATGAGAAGGATATTGTAGGAATCGCGGTTAAGTTGAGGGCTGTACAACAGAACTACTGGTCGAAGTACCTCGTTTATGAATGAATGAATGTATATCAAACACAAAACATTGCACGCCCAAAATAAAATGATCATATCATTAGTGCCACTCATAACCAAATGCTTTAACAAGCATAGTTTTAACATTTGGGTGTAATTATTAGATAAACCCGGTGGCAAAAATCGCACTGAATCATCGTGGCAAATGCTGACAATGCTAAATCATTGATGACAGTTGCTGAATTTTATTTGGGGTCATACATGAATTTTTAAAGCATTTGTCCAAAACGTCATATATGACGGAAGTTGATTTTGTCTCGTACAAGTCCGGGTATTCGTGAGTTCTGATAGACATTATCATCGAGAGTCATAGTGAATTTTTACATAAGGTTTCGCTAATGTAGAGACCGTATCGAAAAATATCACTTTGATTCACCTATGAAACTCAGGCGAAAGTCTTCGCTATAGAGAAAACTGCAAAAAAAAGCCACAGAGTTAATTACAGGTGATGACACCACGGTACGAGTATTTGTAGATAATCTGCCGTCGAAACATACCCTGACATCATACCGTTAAGTCATGCTGAAAGCTAATCATACGTTGCAAGAAGAGGTTGATACATCTTGAATCAGGCAGTCAACTTGTTTTGTAGTGGTTTTCAGGATACTTTTATTTCGATGAAACTGAGAAGACTGACGAAGTTGTACGTAAAAAAAGCACCACTATAAAGCGATGTGTGAGATTTATATAGGAGCCAATGGCACACTTTTTCTTGCTAAAACAAAACATTTTTATTTATACAGGAAACTGCTTAAAATTACATACGAGGTCTGATCAAAAATTAACCGTTATTTTCAAATTTCGTGAGCTACGTATGTTCGATTATCGCTTTTTTTTTCTGTTCTGTTGGTGCACATGTCTGTTATATATGTTGGTAATATCAGACATTTTGGATTGTCAGTTTGTTTTTGACAGATAAAAAGGTTAGCAGTGTTTTTACTATTCGAAAAAATGGATCAAAGAAACTGTGTTAAGTTTTGTGTTAAAAAATGAAATTAAATGCGCAAGGACATTTGAAATGTTGACTGTGGCGTTTGTCGAGTCTACTATGAGCAGAACACAAGTTCAATTGTGGTATAACCGGTTTAAGAAGATGTCAATGACGATGGATTTTGCATCATGATAACGCACCAGCTCACACATCGATGCTTGTGCGTGACTTTTTGGTCAAAAACAAAACCGTTGTCATGCCTCAACCACCGTAATCACCGGACTTGGCCTCCGCTGACTTATATCTGAAGGGGGTTACTTTTAAAGGGACAATATAGTTATTGATGAATAAATACTTTTTGAAAAAATTTAAAATAACGGTTATTTGTTATCATACCTCGTATATAAATAATTGAGCATAGGAAAAGTCCAATTTTGAATGCTTCCAAAAACACAAAAAAAAAATTATTTTTTTAATGACCGTCGTGTTATCATGTGTTAGACCATAGGTGGGGAACCTGGGGCCTAGAGGCCGCATGCGGCCTCCGCGAGGTTCTAGTGCGGCCCTTTGCTACCTAGTACAAAATAGTAGAGTTCGTTTCAAATAACTATTGTACATTAACGCCATGACAGTTGCGCGAAAAAACTATTTAAAAGGAATATTGGGAATTACAAAATTGTAGAATTTTTAGGTAAAGCCTGGGGCCTATTTCACTAAACTACAATTCTACAAGTTTACAAGTTACAATTACAAGTCTAATTCTTACAAGTGCTGATGTATTGTGTTTCATTAAAATTTTCATAACAATTGTAGAATTTTGTACTTGTAAACTACAATTTCTACAATTACAAGTTCTTTTGTATATATAGTATATTTATTTTACAATTCTTATATATTATTACTTAAAGTGCTAAAACATCCTATAAAAACGCAATGTAACACATTTTATTAACATTTTACAATTTCTGTGCGAGCGCTCTACCACTATATATTTTTTCATTATTACAAATAACCACTTATATAAAGAGATAAATAATTAAAAACAAACAAAATAAATTAATTAATGGTATTAATATTAAAATTGGGTGATCTTGTGTTTATTTGAACTAATTTTTATTAAAAAAGAGTTAAAAATCTTATTTGAATTCAATTTATCATTCACTTGTAACTTGTAAAATTTTTTTGAGAGTTTCTGTCGACCCTAAGCTTTTTTTCTACAATTCTACAAGTGTACAAGTGAAAATTTTCTTTAATGAAACAAAACGACTTGTAGAAGTATGACTTGTAGACTTGTAAATTGTAAAAATCACTTGTAGCTACAAACTTGTAATTGTATTTTTATGAAACACAATAATTTACAAATTTACAATTTTACGGCAAAAACACTTGTAATTGTAGACTTGTAGCTTAGTGAAATAGGCCCCTGGTATTGAGTTCAATTTTGTGAAAAAAGTTTAGCTACATTTATTTTTCCATTCGAAAAATTTGACACGCAACATATATCCCTAAAAGCATGCATCACCTTTATACACAACAAATAGCACAGTTCAACAAAATAATTTTTTTTGTTGCTTTTGACAAGAACTAAGTAATTAAACTTTCGTTTGGGGCTCAGAATCTACATGTATTTTAGTTTTTCAGTTTTTCTTTTTAAGACCTGCACTTTTTATGCAATCTTTAACAGTCCAACTGCTGTGCAGTGAGTTGAAATTATAATGATATATCATGCATTTTATATACAGAAATTGCAAAAGACCACCTATAATAATTCGAATATCCAATATAACTCTAAATAACCCAACACCAAAGCTATGTCAACAGTAAACACTCTATTATAAATTCCTGCTCATTATAATAAAAAAAAATTATTGTAGGCTGGTGTATATTTATTTTATTTCGTTCGAAAGAAATGTTGACTATGTTGTTCCGTACATAAATCAAAATGTTGACAGAAACTTGCTGCAGTTAGAAAAAATGTTGATATGTAGATTTCACATGTTTTTCGCAGAAAAAACAGAGTACAGTATTCCCCGGATAATTGCCTTGACAAAAATGTCAAAATTTTTGGGCAATTATGCGTGGAAAGCATTTAAAAGAATACGCTTAATTGCCTCTAAGAGGTAATTAGACGAATACGCTTAATTGCCTCTTAGAGGTAATTAGACGAATACGCTTAAATTCGTTAAAGGTGTAATTTTCAGAACATATACAATTATATTGTGCATATGTATGTAACAAAGAAATAATTACAGAAAATTAAAAATTCAATAAACTTTTTAAGTTATTTATTTTATTAAATAATAATTCATAGTTCATAAAAAAGTAACAAAACCTAAACTCAACAAAAAAAAAGTAAAAAGAAATTATAAATAGTACGTCTTACATAGTTGATATGTTGCGTTTAAAATCTGCAGTAAGCTGATGTCTCGTTTTTTTTTTTTTTTTTTGAAATAAGGAAATAATTAGAAGCTTTTGCTTTACTGACAAAGCTGTGTTACGTGGAGACATTTCTTTACAATATTAAATATTTATTTGGCTGTTAACACCTGATTAGTAAAACACTTTTTTTCTATTTTGCAAAATAGTAATTGAAACAAACAAAATCGTAAAGACACTGACATCAATATGTACATACATATGATAAGCAGGTGACTTTATAAAGAAACTTGGTAGACTTATTGCAAGGTTGTATTAAAAGATAGTTTGAAAGAAAACTTAACGGACATTTTGTGTCTCTATAAACACAAATGAGTTTAGCTGCAGTTTTAAGCCAATAAGTACTTTGGGTAATTAAACGGGGAAATTTTAAGGGAATTTTCTTTTTCGGGAAAATATATTTGAGGTAATTAAGCGAATAAGGCAATTAAGCGAAAGTTAATTAACCGTGGAATTTTATTAGAAAATGGTAAGAAAAAAAACGGGGATTTAGAAACTGAGGCAAATAAGCGTAAAATGCAATTAAGCGTGGGGCAATTATCCGGGGAATACTGTACCACTATTTAAACATTTTTTCACAAACATTTCGTACGAAACATTTTTATATGCAATTTGACAGCTTTTCGTACGAAATGTTGAACTCAATACCAGGCTTTACTGAAAATTCCACAAAGTTTATGTAATTTACATATCTAAAAAAACGAATAATGTTCTATGTACTATTTATTTGAAAATAAATTAAAATTATAAAACACTATTAACAAAATTTGTCATACATAGTCAGCTGATTGTGTTTGCAAAAAAAATTTGATTAGCGCTAACAGCGCCAACTACCTTGTCTAAGAAGTAAACATAACTCAGTTTCAGATCTCCCATTTGAGTGTCACACCTTGCTTTAGCTTCTCTGACTCGCATCTCTCAACGATTCCCTGTTGAGTAATTTATCATTTTTAAAAACATTGTTTGTGAAAATAAAATATTCGATGAATATGTAGGTGTCTTGGATTGTTTAATAGAAGAGTATACTAATAGATTTTCTGATTTTGATGAGCACACTCCTGCTATGAAACTGGCATTTGAACCACATTTAATAGATAGATCGGAGGCTCCTTCAGAACCACAAATGGAGTTAATTGATTTAGGGGAAGATAGTATCATCAAATCCCTTTTTAACGCTAAAAAGGATCCCATATAAATCCGGAAAAATGCTGTTGAATATCCATGTCTTCGAGAACATGCTCGCCGTTTACTTTCCTGCCTCGGAAGTACCTACTGTTGCGAGACAATCAGGGCAATTCCTATTCTCGCTTTCACCTCAAACACGCTCATAGAGTTTATTATTTAAATCTATAATACGTTAGGGATGAACAACTTGAAAACATATGTATGTTTTTTTTCAATTTCTATATACAGTGAACTCGCGGAAACGTGAACTAATTTTTACCAAGGGTGTTCACATTTTCAAATTTGTTCACCTTTTCGATCGGTAAGATTTTAGAACAAAAAAATAGGCATTTTAGCAATAGATATTGTCTAAAACTCAATCAGACTTGGAAATTTTATTTTAAAAAATATTATATAAAATTTTTTCCAAAGTTTTTTGCCATTTTTTACATTTTCGTGAATATGAAACAAAAAAAAGTATATGTATATCAAACGAATTGTATATGTACATACTTACATACATATACATACATATGTATGTATGTACATATAAAGTTTTCTACTACTAAAGTTTCTATAATTAAAAAAAAAATATAATACAAAAAAGTGTTAGGAATACTTACATGGGTGTAGCAAAAGAATTCATTCTTCAATAAACTCCTTTTAAAAGACGGATGTTTTCCTAAATAGTACTTTTATATGAAGAAATCACTTATCTTTTTTAGATATGTATTTTTTTCAACCATCTTAAGTATGGCCTTTTCCTTAAGATTGCTTAACTACACATGTGCATGTTTTGTTGAAATAGATAGCTTATGCTGGGATTCCCCAAATTTAAACGAATTCAAGAAATAAAACGAACAAAATTTAAAAAACAATTCAAAATAAATTGGTCACGTTTTAGAGCTATTTCACCTTGTTCACGTTTTAGAGTAGTCAATGCAAACATAAAAGTGTTCACGTTTCCGAGTCGTTCATGCTTCCGGGTATTCACGTTTTCGCGAGTTCACTGTATTCTAAAAAACGTTTTCACCATCACAACCAGTCGTTTTGCTTCGTCAAAAATTTTGCTGCGTTTTATATCATGAATAATTAAAGAGAAGGTTTTTTTTACCGAATTTTGCTAGAAGTAAATCTAAGAAGAAAGAATCAAAAATTAATATATAAAATTTGTTTGCTAAAAAACAGTATTTGGTTAACTTATTGGAAAATTGTTTTTGCAATATTTAGGGCTAGAAGACAAACAACGTCAGGTCAATTTAAATTGATGGTTGATTTTATGATGGAACATAAGGGCATTGGCAGATGAGTCAGCACAGTCACGACCAGAAGATTAAAATGCTTTACGGAAAGAAATTACACAAAATGTTAGTATAAATGTCCCTCCCGCTAGAGATGTAGCAGGATGGACAAAGGTAAGTGGATCTAATCAAAGGCTCAAATTTGAATTATACTTCCAATTATCGACTACATGTGAATATAAGTTGTGAAATTTCTGTAAAATCCCATTTGGAAATGACTTCATATCTCCAAACTAAAGAGCCAGTACCTACAAAAAGAGAAAAAATTTGAACAACCGAATTTTTTGCAGCAGCAATTAGAAGAGTTTTATGAAAATTACAGCCTGTTTTAGAACACGAATGGTTTTTGACATTCGTCTTTTTATATGTTAAACAACAACAAGAATACTCAAATTTGTTAGTGTTTCTCATATAAAAAGACGAATGTCAAAAACCATTCGTGTTCTAAAAACAGGCTGTACGTTACTTTAAAGAAAGAATTGGGATATCTTAAAAAAATAACTGAATGGGAATTATTCTTTGAATTATTACTTTTTTTTTTGTATTTTCTAGTAAAAATTATTTCTTACTATTGTATTTATAGGACTTCATCATCTAATGAAATTTGAAAAAGCCATTCGGGAATATTTTGAGGGTAGTACGAATATTTTCTAAATATTTTTGTATTAAATTTTATGTTTTTTACATGTATTTTTATTTAATCAAATAATAAAAATAAAATTTTAAGCAGTGGTGACAAAAATATGATAGATGTTATTCATAATTCATCACACGTATTTAAGGATGTATAGAATTTTTGTTGTCGAAAGTGAATGGTCCCATTCGATATTATAAAGAATTGCCGAATTGCCCTGAATATTTTTTCTCATGTCAAAAGTAAAAACAAATTAAAGTTGTGTGTTACAAAGCCAAATAAGTCACGAACTTAGTAAATAACGAAATATTTTTTATTATATTTTTTTATAATATTTTTATATTATTCTAAATGTATATTCAATTTAAAATTTTGTAGTATTATTGTTTATTTTTTCTAAAAAAATTGTTAAATCTATAGAAAAACTGTAATAATTTTACAAAAAGTCACTTTCTTAGGTCAATCAGTTTATGCGGCCTCTCGTATTGCTGACTAATTTAAATGTGGCCTCTAATGGTAAAAAGGTTCCCCACCTCTGTGTTAGACAGTGTTTTATCAAACAGGAATTACAAATCCATATAAGGCTTGCATCACTACTTAAGACCCTGAAACTACCGAACAATCATAGTAAAAATCAGAGTGTGAAAAAAAAAACAAAACATTTCGCAAACGTTTCCAAAAGAGTCCTAAACGTTTCAAATCTAATTTTTTTTTTCAGAAACGCTTTAATTTAGATCAAAGTAAAATTCTATAAATAATTTAGATTTTTTTGCAAACACTCCGGATTCAAACCCCAGCTCTGAAATCTTGAAAGAAAGATACATACAGGGCTGGGACAAAAAAGACTGAAGGATTAAAAATAACTGTATTTTTTTGTTTTTATTTTTTATTAATTTTTTTTTTATGTTTTTAAATATTTAATTCATGGAAATTTTTTACATCTAAGTGTGAAATATAACATCTCTCAAATGGTGTCCATTTTCTTGCAAACAAAAATTGGCTCTTTTAACCGCATTTTCCATTACTGCCCGTAGAGTTTCTGGTTTCAAGTTCCTTATTTCTGCTTGAATGTTCTGCTTAAGCTCTTGAATTGTTTGGGGTTTATTGATATACACAACTCCTTTCAAATAGCCACACAAAAAAAATCTGGAGCAGTCTAATCTGGTGAACGTGGAGGCCAAGCAAAATCACAATTTCTGGAAATTATTCGTTCACCAAAAATGTTATGAAGAAGTTCAATTGTCGCTCTTGCTGTATGCGCAGTTGCTCCATCTTGCTGGAACCATATGTTTTGATTATTCTCAACATGTGGACGCACAAAATTTTCTATCATTGTCCTATACAGAGCCCCGTTAACCTTTTCTGGTTGACCATCCACATCTTCGAAAAAATATGGACCGATAATTTTATCAGCCATAACACCGCACCAAACAGTACATCTGGCGGGGTGCAATTCGCGCTGATGTAATGCCCTAGGATTGTGAGTGCCCCAAAATCTACAATTTTGTTTGTTAACATAACCATTTAAGTGGAAATGAGCTTCATCGCTTATTATAAGATTGTTTAAAAAGTTATCATTTTCTCTGGCTATTTGACTAAAACTAATAGCATATTGCAGGCGTGCCTGATGATCTTGGGGAAGCAGTTCCTGTACCATTTGAATTTTATACGGAAACATTTTAAGATCCCTCTTCAAAATTCTTTGCAGGGATGTTCTGGAGATTCCTAATTGAGCAGAACGACGACGAGTAGAGACAGATGGATCTTCGTTTACACTCTGCCGTACAGCCTCCACAACTGCTTCATTGCGCACAGATCGACCTCTTCCTCTTCCTGGAAGATCTGACACTCTTCCATGTTCCTTAAAACGGGAAACTAAGTTCCTAATCATGTTGTCACTGGGTGCTGTTCGGACATTAAAATGACGACGATAATTTCGTTGAGTTGTAATGATTGACCTTTCAGAAGAATAAAAAGATTCAATGTTTTTGATGCGTTTCTGCACATCATATGTAGCCATGATTTATCTCCAAAAACCAGTAAATAACCTGCAAAAGACAAAAAAGATATAACTATTTTTAATCCTTCGGTCTTTTTTGGGCCACCCTGTATATGAAAAATATGACTTTCGACGATCACCTTTTAGCAGTCTTCTGGCAAAAACTCTGAGAGTAACTTTTAGCCATGAACAAACTTCTCAAGCCTCGTTCGGAGTCGACATTATACTGTAGGTCCCAGTGCTCATGTATAAAAATTGACACACACAATACTTGTATGAGTTCGATGAGAAGCTAGGCTGTAACTCTGAAAAAGGGTTGTAATGGCCAATTATGCATACATACATATATGTATGTTTATGCCGCTAACAATACTACCTGCAAATAATATTGTAACGTGTTCCAATTTGGCACTGTAATGGCGTTGCCAACTAGCTCAATGGCACATCCAGGAAAGGTTTCAATCCGCCATTACAGCCCAAAGGCCAAGCACAATTGAGTAATAACGAATTAATTAGATAAACCCTGAAGCATAAAATTAAAAATTTACCTTCCAATTTGATTGTAGTAGCCGTGGTGTAGTGGTTGGTGTGTTGACTTACTAAGATGATAGCTCAGGGTTCAAACCTCAGCTCTGACATCTTGTAAAAAACAAATATTTCTATTTTTCGGTGAAAAGCTTCTGGCAAAAGCTCTGAGAGTAACTGAGTGCCATGAAAAAGCTTCTCAAGCCTGTCATCCGGAATCGACTTTAAACTGTAGGTCCCGGTACACATGGATAAAAATTGACACACACAACATGAGTGCTGCGAGAAACTAGGCCCTAACTCTGAAACAGGGTGGTAATGGCCAATTATGTATGTATGTATGTAATTTGATCGCAGTAGTGGTGATGATGTACATATAATTTATTTTGATGCTCGCTTTACGTAAAAGTGATGTACAACTTAGGCAAAATTTAAGAAGTGTATCTTTAAAGGACTTTTTAAAATACAATGAATTTTGTTTTTAGCCATTAAAGCATTTAACCGAAATGTTTAAAACCATTTGTTTTATTTAAAAATTTCGGAAAAAACAACTAAATTCTCATTAAAATCCTTGCACTTCTATTGATTTTGAGAAGTCAGTGTATAAAAATATTTCAGTGACAATATCCTGCTCTTGAAGTTTTGCCTCATGAATATTTTCAAGGTAATCTTAATAAATTTTCTTTGACAAAACCATGAAAAGCCAATAAAATCACAAAAGACACTTCAAAAACGAACGGTGCGTTGCAATACAATCTTTCATAAATTCATTCGATTTTACAAGATTTAAGCGCATCATGCTTTTAAGAAATAACAATAGATTTTATAATGCAATGCAATAGTTTTTTTTTTTCTTGAATGAATTGAGTGTTTTTATTTAGACGGTAGGATTTGGTCCTACATTTAAAACTAATTCATTGGTCTTTTCCAGCAGGAATCATGAATAGCAACTGCGTTTGAAAAACACCTTTTCAATATTTCAATAATGAACTTGTAAAACAAAAAAAGAAAAGAAACGATTCGTTACAGTTTAAGAAGAAATGAAATAATGAATAGAAGAAACAAAAGACCCATATTGCCTGCACTAATAAACGCCATACGATTTTAGAAACCTGCTGGTTATATTCTGGTGAATAGACTGGGTCAGAATAACACACAAAAAAGTAACAAATCACGTACGTTTTGCGTTTCATCTTTTCATTGCATTATGATTGTTGAGCAGGATAATAGAAAGTACTTGAAAGAAACACTTGAAAAGTTGCCAAATCCTCTTGTAAGCAGGCGCAAATGATAAATACCGCAAACTGTGACAATACAATAGAATGGATTACCTTATGAAAAATATGTATCCCTTCTTCTAAAAGCAACAGCTATTTGCTATTGTTGTTTTCTTATTAAAAAAAATTTCATTGAAATGTTTTCACACTACATATTTCATTTACTACATTTATCATTTTGACGATTTTACGACATAAAAATAGCATCTTGACGATTTGACGATTTTTGCCCTTAATTTGACGTTTTTTATTTATTTTGACGATTTTTGGAAATTCAAAATTTGCAACGTTTATTTCTTTTAATTCTTCGCCGTGGTCTAGTGGTTAGTGTGTTGGCTTACTAAGACATGAGCCCTAGGTTCGACACGCAGCTCCGACATCTTAAAAAAAAAGAAATATGAAAAAAATATTTCTTTCGGCGACTACCTTTCAGCAGTCTTCTGGCAAAAGCTCTGAGAGTAATTAATTGCCATGAACAAGCTTCTCAAGTCTGTCGTTCGGAGTCGACATTAAACGGTAGGTCCCGGTACTCATGGATATAAATTTACACACACAACATGAGTGCTGCGAGAAGCTAGGCCGTAATCCTGACTCAGGGTTGTAATGGCCATTTATGTATGTATTATCACACTATTTGTAATTATTGCTTTTGGAAATTCAAATGTAGAATATTACTATATTTCTGAAATGATTTTAATGTATTTTTTTACACAAAAAATCCAAAATTGGCTTTTGGAAATTCAAATTAAAAATTTAAATGTAGAATATTATTATATTTCTGAAAGAAATTTTATGTTGTTTTTACACGGTAAAATCCGAAATTGGCAACTGTTGCATACACCAATTTAATGCATTTAATTTTGAAAGATATTATTATTAAAAATAAAACCAAGATCAAACATTTTGATAAACAAATTTTTAAACTTCGAAGAAGAGACATTTTTTGAGGAAATATAAAAACGTACTATTATTATTTGTTTCATTTTTTTAGAACAGTGTGTCCAAAATACTTAATATATATTAAACAAGGAAAATCGTTTGTTTTATGAATGAATTTAACTATTTTATTGAAGAATGTGAAAGGCAAGAGCTAAAGTCTGAATTAAGACAATTAAAGTTTTTCAATTTAGAGAACAATTTTGCCCAAAATAACCTTAAACTGTTAGATTTCCTAACTCTATCTAAATTTATTTGAAAAAAAAAAATAGATTTACTACATTATTTTGCAAACGGAAAACGAATATTTAGACAAATAAATTTAAAAAAATAAAAGTCGTCTTTGGCGGTCATTACGTTTACAAAAAACCATTCTAATATAAGGAATTGAGAATAACTAAATTAAAATTGTAATTAATTTAAAATTGTACCTAAACTGACTAAAATGTGTAATAGTAATTCTTGTGTATAATAAATATAATTACCCAATTCACAAAATGTTATATTGTTGTAGATTATAGTTAAATGTTGTAGATTATAGTTAAATAAATAAATAAATAAAAAAAATATAAAAAAAAAGTTTTCCAACTCTGGTGTATTGATACGACATTTCGGAAACATATGAAAAATTATCGTACATGTTGTAGTAGTTTTTGACATGGAAATTACCAACAACATTATGTACAATAGTTGTAGTTTGTCATAGTTTCTACCGATCTACGACAACTATAACATTTTGTGAATTGGGTAAATATATTTTTGATGTTTTTTTTTTATTTAGGCTTCGAAATTTTATATACATTTGTACTGTCAATTCTATTTTTCAGTTTTACTCAAATAAAAACAAAAGTTTTTTTTAAAAGGTGATATTTTCTTATTTATATTTTGTTGACGATTTTAAGGAATCAATTTGACGATTTTGACGATTTTTTTGTCGATGTTTGACGATTTCATGGTCAATTTATCTGGCAGCTATGCTTGTAGTAACAAGTCTCTTTCTTTCTCTCTTCCTCCTCGCTCTTCTTTACTTCTTAACTAATAATATCTTTATAATATCCTGCTGGTCTTTATTGTTATAAAAGTTCTGTAGGAGGAAAACATTTTTGTTTTGTGTGATATTTCTTTGAAGGCGTCAAGTCATTCTCTCTCTCTCGCTCTCTCTCTTCAGAAACTCAAAATACAAGTTCCCTTTTTTTTAAGAAAATCCTTATTTTGACATTTTTATCCTTTATCTTTAACTGTAAAATCATTCAAATCTAATCTGTTTATTTATTTAATTTTTTATCTTATTTTTTATTTTTTAGGTTATTGATATCGATCCATTTTGGGTGCCTACCACTGAAGAGGAATTTATGCATTTTGGTGAAAAGGCCGATTCAGCAAATCGTGCCAAACTGTATATGGACAGTGTTAGACGCCGCAAAGGTCTTTACGTTGACGAAAAAGTAGTCGAACATGCTGAGAAACAACGTACTTTAAGCAAAAAAAAATGAACTCGATAAATTTTCAAAAAGATTGCATACAAAAGTAATTTTGTACTCGTACAAATAAAGACAATGACTATTAAGAAAACTTCAAAGAATGTTTTGTTTTTTATATGTATGTATGTATGTATATATGTATGCACGTGTTTTTATTATTAAATTTAATTTAAATATGCAACAAATTGCTTCACAATTAGTTTTACAATGAATTCTTAAAATTAAAAAGTACACACTTATGTATGTATGTACATGAATATGTACTTTAATAAAATGTTTCAAAAATATTAGAAGAAATAACTGGTTTCTTTTGTCTCTATAAAATGCATACGTACACTGCCGATCACTTGAATAGGTTCACTATTTTCATTACATTCAAATTAATTTTTTTCTAAAAGTAATTAAGTTTTTAGTTATATTATTTTTTAAAATGGTAAAAAAAATATTTATTATACATCTTATATGAGTTTATAATAAAAAAAAATTTTCAATAATTATTAACTGAATTTTAGTAATTTTTTTCCCAAAATAGATATGATTTTCAACGCAATTTTTTGGGTCATTTGAATAGGTTCACTATCATTCATTTAAAAAATTAAAGAAGAAAATGATTTTTTTGTAAAACTTTTTTTATTTCTTAAGATTTCTTACGATGTTTTGATGATTTTTTAATGAGTATATCCTCCTTTATTCGATATAACTTCAAGAATACCATTTGGTAGGGAGCTATAAAGGTTTTCAATTAATGATAGTGAAATTTTTGGACCAAGCTTTTTTAATTCCTCCAATGAAAGCCTATTTGGTTTCGTATTTTCTGCCGGACTCGTAGACTTTGCGAGAAAGCAAGCCTGGTATTATTTTGTTTAAATATAAAGAGAATTGGTTTAAAAATAGTAGAAAAATATGGAAAAACCTTTTCAAGTACTGTTTTGTGGTTATTCGCGTTCATTTTTGATGTGAGGAATTGAAGCTCAAATGTACCATAATATGAAATCGCCCCCCACACCACTACACTTCCCTCACAGAGACGTGACGACTAAGGTAGCGTTCCTCCTTATGTAGGTCGTGAATATAGCAGTTGTATCCCTCCGGACCTTCCAAATTAAACTTTTTTTTCGTCTGAGAAGGCAACACGATACCATTCATTTTTATCGTTCATGTGTTCTCGTGGAAACTGCGGCCTTTTCGCTTTAAAAGCAGCAATAAGAGATGTTTTTTTTTTTTTAATTTTCAATCTCCTTAAATGTTTAGAACTTCGAATAACATGTCTTACAGTGTTTGTGATAGCTGTGATACCCAATTTATGTCTAATTTTTTGCAGCAGATTCGATCGAATTTGAGGCAATTCTTATAATAGCTCTTCTGTCCGCTTCTGTTGCGGCTTTTTTCTTCCGACCTTTCATATTTTTTTCATATTCGGACTGATTTCTTAAAAAATTACTTACAACATTCTATCTGCGACCTATTTTTTTGTCGATATTCCTATGGCTTAATACAGTTTCATTGAATGCTTTAATTTTATCTCTTCTTTCTTCAGTTAATCGCTTGCTGCTCCTCATTTTACATAAAAAATGTAAAGAAATTATTGCAGTAACTCAAAAATATTTAAATTTTTAATTATACTGTCGATGGTCAAAAGCAAACTAATTTTATTCCTAATAAACTAAACCTATTCAAGTGACCCAAAATCTACACCTGTTTTCGCAGCATTTTGAAATAAAATAAAAAAATAACAAATTTTTATTTATTGTACTTTCTTTTCTTCCAATAATATGATTATTCATAATATCTCTTAATTTAAGTGAAAAAAAAATTATTCTCCTAAAGTTTATATGAAAAAAATTAAAATATAAGAGCAAAAATTAATAAACCTATTCAAGTGATCGGCAGAGTGTATGTGTCACATGTAAATGTAATTCTACCAAAATATCTAAATATGTATGTATGTAAATGCAAAATCTATAAGCAGGTAATTCGAAACATAATGAATAAAACATTAACATTAACGAAAAACAAATGCCCAGCAGAAAATTTTTCAAATTTGGAAGCAATAAATAAAATTATAAGCAATAATGGAAGCGTTATATTGTTTATTCATACCTTAAAGCTTCCAAAAATGCTACAGGATAAGGTATTATTTTTAATTTTTATACTATTTGATGACTGGTTGCAATAAATTTGCGTTTCTATTGCATTTTAGCGGCTCATTTCATATAAAAATCATGCATTATTGATGCGCACGAGTAAGTGATTGTTTACAATTTCTCTTTACCTTATTTTATGTGGCACACAAGTACATATTGATTACCATGTGTATTCCCACATCTTAAGAAGAAAGAATTCATTGTTTGTTGGTTTTTGTCTCTTTCGTATATTTTGTTAAAAAAACCCGTTATTTAGGTTTTTTTCTATTTCACATGTCGATTACCATGTACATTCCCACATATATAGAAGAAATAAGTTAAAGTTATTTTTTCTGCGTATATTTGTTTGTGGATTTTTTATGCAAAAAAAATTTGTTTTATTAAAAAATGCAGTTTATGTTTAAATGCACAGAAGTGCAGACACAAAATTAATATTTAAGATTAATCAATATGTAGTATATTAGTAGCTATTCGGGAATACTTGTTTGACCGGTCACCATTTTTGTCACCTTCGTATCTTTTTTATATTTATTTTAAAACTTAAATGTTTGCAAATTGTTTTTTTAATATGAGCATGATAAAATTAGGAGTTCATTAATAAAAGTGTAATTACAGTTGCTTTAAAATGGTAGATAGTGAAACAAATATTTCCGAATAGCTACTATTATTTTATTTTTAATGGGGGAAATTAATTTATTAGTCATAATTTAATGGATAATATAAAGGGTGTTTTTTATTGAGGTATAGAACTTTAAGTTGGCATCACTTTTTTAACTGGCGGCCATTTTGTCAGCTGTCAAGTGATTAACATTTAGTTTGGTTTGCCATTTCATCATGAACAGGTTGACAAAAGAACAACGCTTGCAAATCGTGCAAATTTATTTCGAAAATAATGGTTCAGTTCGCGAAGTTTACCGCAAGCTCCGTCCATTTTATGGTCGACATAATTGTCCATCAGAGCAATTAATTCGGTTAACCATGGATCGTTTTCGCACTACGTTTACTCTATGTGATAATACGCATCCGCAGAGACGTCGAACAGTGCGCACCGAAGCAACAATTGCCGCTGTAGAGCAAAGTGTTGAAGAGAACCCGAATGAATCGATTCGCCACCGTGCACAGCAATTGGAGCTTTGTCCATCAACTTTATGGAAGATTTTGCGCAAAGATCTTGGCTTGCGACCTTACAAGATCCAGCTTGTGCAAGAATTAAAGCCGCGAGACCATGCAATGCGTCGTGATTTTGGTGTATGGGCCGAAAATGAGATTGATCTCGATGCTGATTTTCATCGCAAAATTTTGTTCAGTGATGAGGCTCATTTTTGGTTGAATGGCTACGTCAACAAGCAAAATTGCCGCATTTGGAGTGAAGAGAATCCACATGAGACCCTTGAGACGCCATTACATCCACAAAAACTGACTGTTTGGTGTGCTCTATGGGCTGGTGGAGTCATTGGGCCATACTTCTTCCGAAATAATGCTGGAGAGTCAGTTACCGTTAATGGAGACCGGTATAGAGCCATGATAACCGACTATTTTGTTCCCGAATTGGATGGCATGAATGTGGATGAGTTGTGGTTCCAACAAGACGGCGCTACATGCCACACAGCGCACGTCACAATCGATGTGTGGCTTCCTATTAAAGCTGTATGTCTACACCGACATAATCGTGTATGTTTTTTACTATCAAATATTCTATCAACCTGAATTTTTGAATATTCTCTTCAAGAAATGTTTTTTACAAAATTTAAAAATTAGATTTTCTAATTTGCAACCTGGGCAAAATTTACAAGGAGTTTTTATTATTTACCGACATACCCGAGTATATAGAGAAAAATATTTGTTAGAAATCAAAACGTAGCATTTTATTACATATAATAGTAATTAAGAAAAACGCTGAAAACGCTTCAGTTAGCATCGCTGGATATACGCAACAAAAAGCCATAAAATCTCAAAATTGTTATACATATTCCACATATTAGTACAGTTATCAAATCTAAAATAAAATTTTAATTTTTATACAAGAGCAAGTTTAAGTACTGACTAAAACCACAACTGCTGGTATAACACATGAATCATTCAAAGAAACTGTATACTAGTCATACTATATTGTTATAAAAGTGTTATATATTTTTGTTTTTATGATATGTTTCTTAGCTATTAAGGAATGGTTCCAAAACTTTTTTTAGAGGAAAATTCTGTGGATTTCATTAGCAGCTGGTATAATAGTAAGGTTTGTTATACAAGAGCAGGTTTAAGTACTGACTGAAAACACAACTATTGGTATAAAACATGAATCAATTAAAGAAATTGTATAATTGTTTACTACATATATTGTTTTTTTTTTTTTGGTGTTTCTTAGTTAATAAGCAATGGCCCCTAAACTAACAGGTAGCTTGTATAACAGTAAGGTTTGCGCACTAAATAAGTCAGTAATTGCAATATTATTTTCTTTGTATCCTCCCTAATTATAGCAAATGTTTCCGAAATTACCTTAAAAAACCAAAACACACTTTACTTTACTTTATTCGTCGTTCTGTTAAAGTTTTTATGTAATTTAAAATTTTCGAAATCATAAGAAAATAGTTGGATATTTCCTTTTTTGGTTTGAGGACATTTTTCTTCCAATTTGAAAACTAATCAGTGTTTTAGTTTAAATATGAAGTTGAAACCTCTACAAAATGTGTTTCTTCTTTTTTAGACTAAGTGGTAACCGAAATGCTTGGAATATTATTCCTTTCTCTTAATAAAAAGGGTCTAACATACTTCTTTTATCCCTCAAAATCACAAGAATGCCTCAAGGCACGTATTACAAAACACCAATTAACTTATGGCGTTTTCGTTTCTACCAAAAAATGTTGCCTTTCATAAATTTTTCTCCCTCATCTTGACAAAATATTCCTTTTAAAAAAAAATATCCTTTAGAGCAACAATTAAAAATTTCGATTAAAATAAAACGAGATCAAAAAAGAATGTATAACATCATATTTTTATATAATATAATAATAAAATGTTACACACTTTTGTAGAAACGAAAACGCCATTAAAAAATAATTATTAATTTTTTTTAATTTTAACGTTGACTTTAGTAGCAGATCTGTTGACATTTCTCTCGAAGGTTGAAATGCATTCTGACATTTGGTTTTTGTTCCGTCAGCTGTTTTGTGAAAGAAGTCATAATTTTAGCACGTGCAACTGGGTTTACAAAAAGCTTCACAACTGCCCTGGAGTAGCCCCTAGAGGGATAAAATGTAAGACCGACAATTACTAATATTTTACCTCGAACTTTTTTTTCGAACATACCTACCCCCTATCTCCACTTCCTAGAGTGGTAGGAGCACATTTTATAAACTTTGTAATGGAGCCTCCTTAGGGAGTGGAAATAGGGGGTAGGAATGTAGGTAGGGGTTAGGTAGGGTTAGGTATTTACCCCCAACTTTTATTCTGATCATACCTAACCCTTATCTCTACTCCCTAGAGTCGTAGGAGCAAATTTTAGATAAAAATGTAACTTTGTATTGGAGCCCCCTTAGAGAGCAGAGATAGGGGATAGGTATATAGGTAGGGGTAGGTATTTACCCCCAACTTTTTTTCCGAACATACCTAACCCCTATTCCCACTCTCTAGAGTGGTAGGAGCAAATTTTATAAACTTCGAACTGGAGCCCCCTTAGGGACTGGAGATAGGGGAGCTATGTTCGGAAAAAAGTTGGGGGGTAAAATATTAGTAAGTGTCGGTCTTACATTTTATCCCTCTAGGGGCTAATCCAGGGAAGTTGTGGAGCTTTTTGTAGATTTTTATTCCTTCAACCCAACCTTTGACCCCGATGAAGAACTATTTGGCCCCATCCCACATCCCCCGTTTTTGTTTCATGTATTTTTTGTAGAAACTTACAAAATAAGCGGTTCAAGCTAATATAAATCGAAAAATCGTCTACCATTCCAGCACTATTAGACTAGTTTTAATCACATTCTTTTGCGATTTGATTTTTATTTCTTGATCCAAAAATACCTCCACTCTGAAATTTTTCACAGCTATAGAGAATAAAACTATCTTTGGCATAATTTTTTTTCAAATTTTTAGAAAGGTCGCTTTCGGAGATATAGGCTTCCGACTTATAGATAAAGAAAATTGACCTTTGACTTTTTCAAAGAAAAAATCATGTCGCATATTAAATCAAAGGTAATTTAATACCCTTCCAAATGCGACTTTTACGAGATGCGTAGCTATAATACTTTTCAAGAAAATTACAATTAAGTAAGTGTAACTTTGTGCATTTTTGTACTGTTTTCCGATTTTCAAGACCTCATATTTCCGGATCCAGATGTATCAGTGCTTCCAAACTTTGTATTTAATTTAGTTCTATGATATACTATATTTCTACAAAAAATCATAAAATTCGGAGGGGGTAGGTTAAAACCATTGGTTGATTTGACTTGGAATATCCCATATGTGTAAATATAAAGGAATTTTATTTTATTTTATTTTATTTTATTTTATTTTATTTTATTTTATTTGGTTGGTGGCTGATTATATTTGTTAATTTTTATGTTTTCAAATTTTTGCAAAAAAAATTCACGTAATTAATTAAACTGTTTTTTCAATGCATATTTTAGACGCTTAAAACTAATTTTTTAGAGCATATTTTTGGTTGCCCTATTAATCATCAACAAGTGGGTGCTGATTTTTCGAGAGAAATAATCCTAAGCGATGAAGTACATCTTCACCTCGATGGCTTTGATAATCGCTAAAATAGTCGTGTTTGTGTGATTGACAAACAACAAATGCACCAATAACGTGTTACTATTTAATGTGGATTTTGGGCAGTAGGCATCATTGGATATAAAACAGAGGGCAAATTACGGCATTCGATATCGAACGAAATTTATATGAAAATTGTTTTTAAATTGTATGAACTGGAACTTAAATTTGCTAGTTGGAGGGTTGTGTGTTCGATTCTGACAAGAGACCCTATCTACTCGGCTTGTAATATATAAAATATGTTGAATAAATTTGCGTGTTATGTACAAATTTATAGCAAAAATTAATAATATATTTATATATCGAGGTGAGTATATGAAATTCGAGAAATAATAAAGGCAATTTTATATATATGTAACTTACATTAAATATTTCTTTATTAAAATATGAGAATTCGGGATTATATTTTTATATACCGTTTTCAATAGTACTTATATATAAATACTTGGGGCTTCAGTACAAGAGTAAAATTCAATATTACTTGTTAAGATACAAAAATGGAAGTGTCGTGAATAACATTATATAGATTTCACATCAGTTATTTTGTGACAAAAATTCATTCGTTAAAAAAGATATCTACCAATTCACAATATTTACATATTCATCTGTGTATATTATTTAAAAGAATAAATTCATTATTCGAAATAATTTTATGAAAATAAATATAAATGAAATGTTTTTCAAAATTGTTTAAACAGTTTAAACATACATATGTATGTATAATATTAATATTGTACTTATATTGAAATTTAAACACACATATGTGTAAAAAATATAAGTAAATAGGATTTGTGAACACACATGCATATCGATGGCTTGATATAAACAAGGCGTACACAGAAAAAGGAAAAACATAAATAAAATCTGTAACATTTCAAATATATATAAAAAAGTTTTAGTGCGATTTTTTTTTAATAAAGAAAAAGCAAATAAATTTATTAAAAGTGCATTAAAACATTTTTAAAACTAAAATTTATTACGTTTTTCTTTTGCCTGTGGCGTTTTCAAAAATCGGATTGTGCTATGAACATACTCAGATCTTGAATAAAGCTTTGTAACCATTTCCTCAAAAATCCTCAATAAATTAGTAAATAAAAATTTTAATTTTTTTTTTAATTTCCATTCGATATTTAACAACCGGTTTGTAAAATCGTGAGAAAAATTCTCGTAATTTGCAACACAATTTTAATTTGAAAATAAATATCTTTTGGAGTGTGACTGAGAGCGTAGGTATTGTCTAATATTTTACATAAAAGTGCAATTAAAACAATGGCAATATAAAATTTTTATATCAACGATAAAATTCCGTATGATGTTAAATTTTTTCAACATTTCTTTTAAAGTTAACTGGGGACAGTTTCCTCAATTGCACAGAAAAAAAAATTTAATTTTTTAACTTTGAGCCTTATTAAAAGCTGATATGGTGAAGGCTTAAGTTTTTAAGTTTTAAGTTTACAAAACTTTAATATATATACCAAAATGTGTACATATTTAAAAAGGCACATATTTCTCCTTTCTGAAACCGTTTAAAAATTGAAAATCGGATTTTAATCAACTGAGTTTCGTGTTCATAAGTACTCGAACCTACCCAAAAATAGTTTTTTCGGAATAACTCCGAAATTAGATTGTGTTTCCGAACTTTTAAAAATTAATTTATGATCTACTCAATAAGGCCTACAACTTACACTAGGTCACTTTCCAAGTATAAAAAAAAGTTGCTCATTTGTAGCACCGTGTTATTTACAATATATGTATTTTAATTCAAATTTATTAAAATTTATACTTTTTTTAATTTATTGTCTTTAGGAGGACTTCCTCCATTTTTAGGATTTTTTCCAAAATGAATATTAATCCAAATAATAACTTTAAAAAGACAATTATTTATATTAATATTTATAGTATTAATAACAATAATTACTTTATATTTCTATATTCGATTATCCTATAGAGCTTTCATATTAAATTATTATGAAATAAATTGAATAAATTATTCTTTATATAAAAATAATTATCTATTTAGATTCATAATTTGTTCTTTTTTTCTTCCTTTGGATTATTCTTAATTTCTTCTTTATATTTATTACTTTAAGGCTTTAAGTTAAATAAACTAATAGCCTTCAAAGCTATAAATATAAGAATAATCCTTTAAGCCTTAGTAAATTATTACTCCTTTAGAATTGCAGTCTAATGTCATTGTTGACTATAAAGCCTTTTTGATTAAAGAGAATAACTCTCATATATAGATTTACAGTCTATTGCCTAAATTCAGCCATTTAATCGCGACAATGGTTATTCTCTACTAATCATAAAGATATTGGTACTTTATATTTTATTTTTGGAGCTTGATCAGGAATAATCGGAACTTCTTTAAGAATCTTAGTTCGAGTACGAATGTCACCTCTCATACGAGTATAAAGAAAATTTTATTTTAACATTGATTTTTTATATCTTGAGAATGGTTAAAACAAAAGTTTCTAAAATAAATGTAAATGACTTCACACACATTACAAATCATGGCTCTAAGAGTAAGCGGAATTGGACAAATGGACCTGGTGCCCCCCATACATGATTTTTTATATATGTACATATATTTTGAGAACGGTTAAAACGAAAGTCACTAAACAAAATTCGGTCTGAATGATTTCACAATCATTACAATTTATGAGTTCAGAAGTAGAAGTTATAAGACATGTGGGCATGGTTTCACCTACCGGAATTAAATCTTAATTTTTTATATCTTGGGAACAATTTGTAAAGTTTAACAAACCGATAAGTTTTATAAAAATATACAGGGCAGGCAAATTTGAGGTTAGGAAGCAAGTAATGGCTGTTAAATGATGAAATAAATGTCAAGCATTGAGCTGTCATCCTTCGACAATTACAGTGCGAGCTCCTTTTTCGCAACCCCCGATTAATACAACACCCCGATTAGCGCAACAGGCAATTTTTTTACATTACATTCTTTATAAGTGCAACGATTTTCAAAAATGAGTCTCAATAATGTATGTTTACACAGATGCGTAGGCTAACATATTTGTATAATTTCACTTTTTGAAACAAAAAATTGGTCGCTACGCCATCGTTTCAATAAGAAGAATGTTTTTTAACAGTTAGTTTTTTGTTTTTTAATAAAAAATTGTTTTTTACGAATAATTTGTTTCTTTTTATTAAAAATGGGGTATTTTCAGGTACAATAAATAGTGGTCAATATTTGCAACTTTTTCGGTAATTGGAACAGGCCAGAATTTTTCAAGTTGCGAAAATCGAGCTCGCACTGTATTTAGAAAAAGTTGGGAACAACGCGACAACGGTTTGTAATTGGAAAATTTCCAATTTTGACAGAGCGTTTAATAGTAAAATATGAGCCCAGGGTTCAAACCACAGCTCTGACATCTCGAAATAAAACAGAAATATGAAAAAAATATTTCTTTCGGCGACTACCGCTCATCCGTCTTCTGGCAAAAGCTCTGAGAGTAACTGATTACCATAAGCAAGCTTCTCAAGTCTATCGTTCGGAGTCGACTTTAAACTGTAGGTCCAGGTACTCATGGATAAAAATTGACACACACATTATGGGTGCTGCGAGAAGCTATACCGTAACCCTAACACAGGGTTGTAATAACCAATTATGTATGTACTCGTATGTATGTACACTCCGGTTCACTTATTTAAAGGCACAAAAAATCCCATATTCAGGAGCCGGTATCTTTTGCAATTTTTAACCGATTCCAGAATTTTAAAACAGAAATGGAAGCTAGACATCTTGAGATATAAACAAAATCATGACAATGGTGGTTTCTTAACTAAGGAACCTTTTTTTGAGGAATTTATAAAAAAAAAATCTAAAAATGTGGTATTTTTTTTGGTTCACTTGAATAAAGGCACTTTATTTTTTTTTTTATTATTTTTAAAGTAACCGGTGATTTTTTGTTGGGGGCGTTTGTTTATTGCAATTTATTACATCTTAGTCGATTTACGAGTCAAAATGGCAAAACAAAAAATTTTAAATCTATCGAAAAGGGCTAAAATCGAGGTTTACCGTTCTGAAGGATATTCTAACCGCGCAATAGCTAAAAAAATAAAATAAAATATAATAAAAATTAGTAAAATAATACAATGAAATTTATTTCATGTGCACTTTATTTGTTTATGTTGTTTGGATTGCCCTGTTTTAGTGTTTTGCCGCTTTTATTTAGGGATGGCGGTTCAGCGTAAACACTGAGCGTAAGAAAAGGTTCAGCTTGACACTTGTATTTAAGGATGGCTCTGATTTTGATACTTTTTTTTGTAAAGAAGACCGTTGGTCCTTATCTTCTCTATCGCTTTATTCTTGAAAATAATTTTCCGAGAATAATGATTTACTCATTAATATTTAATGTATTTTTTCTAATACGAGTATTTAGCCTTAGGATTGCTTCCCTTATAATTATTTGTTCTTTTTTTTTTTTTTTTGTCATACTTTACTAATGCTCGTACGTTAAATTCTCAGAATAATTTAAATGAATTTAATAACATATTTTCTTTTTTAAACCGCTTGCAAATACCTATTATTTAAAAATCAGTAAATGCCGTAAATATTTCGTATTCAAAAATTAAAAAAAAAAAGAATAATGGAATTTTAATTTAAATATTTGCATTGATGAAAATTATAGAAAACTTACTACTCGTATTTTAGTGTTATAGATTGAAAATAAATGACAGTATGAATGACTACGGATCATGAAGATCTAAATGTTGCAGTTTGTGAGTGAAACAAAAATGACACAAACAAGATAATTAAATTAAAATAATTATTTAAACAAACAATTGTAACATATAATTATTTTATTATATTCGTATTTAAATTTTTTTTGTAAAATTACGGAAAAGAATTCAATACGGAAATTGATATGACAACGACGAGGCAAATGCAAAACGATTTCAACCCCTTTTAAATTGGCTTAAGCACTTCTAAATTAAATTTGAATTAAAAAAATTAACATATTCTCTTGAACTAAAGCAAACATGTATTAAGAGAGCATATAAAGAATTCAAAGTAAGGGAAATTTGTTTTCTTTAATGCACGTTAATCTGTTAGAAAGTGATGATTTGGTGGACGTATCAGTGGGTCTATTTTTGATATTTTTCATTGGTCTGATTGATCTTTGGATTTGTAACGGAGTGAATTGGTCATACAGGCATAAAAGAAATTGTATAATCTCAAGACTGGACCCCTCTAGGACCGAATAGATTCTTAACCTTAGAAGGCCCTTGGTAAGCTTTCTGACGGGAAATTATGCTCTGAGACACTCAGGCCCAACAGACTTCTTTGGTATATGTGACGAGTCATATTTTCCCGTCGAAGGCAACGAATGGCAGCCAAAACATTACTTTGAGTCTTCCAGTCATAAAGCCCCCGAAAAAGTTAAGTTTGTACGTAAGACGAAAGTTTTGTTATGGTCAGCCATAAATAAAGGTTTAGCAGTGAATGCCCAAGTTTATAATGAAAAATGTGTACCATATATACATACTTACATAATTGGTCCTTATAACCCTGTGTCACGGTTACGGCCCAGCTTCTCGCAGCACTCGTGTTGTGTGTGTTAATTTCTATTCTATTCTATTTAAAGTCGACTCCTATCGACAGATTTGAGAAGCTTGTTCATGGCATTTAGTTACACTCAGAGCTTTTGCCAGAAGACTGCTTAAAAGAGGTGGTCGGTCGCCGAAAAAAAATTATTTTTTCATATATTTGTTTAAGATATCACAGCTGGGGTTTGAACCCGGAACTCTTGCCTAGTAGGCCAACGCACTAAGCACTAGACTACGGCGACTACAAAATGTAAGCCAGCTCTTAGGAATTTTGTCAAAAAATATCATGAAAGCGAAAAAATAGTTTGTCATCCTCACATTGCACGAAGTCCACATTAGAGAACTTACAGTCCACATTAGAGAACTTACGGAACAAAAAAAAAACAATTTGTACCATAGAAAATGAAACCTTTTTTGGCTAATTTAAACAGAAAAGTGTATGAAAACAGGTACAGGGCCAAAAATGTTGATTCCTTAGTTATGTGTGTATGTACTTATGTAAAGCGTTAATTTAGGCTCAAAGATGTGTTTCGTTTAATGAAAATTTTTAAGAATTTAATCGACAATTAAAAATAAATAAAAAACAGAAGTGTAATTCTATGCACTCAATTAAATACAATGTATTAACGTATATTTATGTACATACTCGTATAATTTTGTTAAATAAAAATTTTAAAAATTCAAAGTTCCTATTAAATTTGAAATTTCCTCATATTAGCTGCTGCCATGATTTATGAAATAGCCAATTTTTTACAATTTTTTTAAGGTTAAAAACAAATCCATACATTCCCTGAATACTAAACAACATACTCCATCATATTCAGGGTAATTTAAATAATTATAAACAATTATCGCACTATGATTTGTTTAAAAATACATGAACAAACAATTGTCACCTTTATATTTTCACTTAATTCTCGTTAATAAATTGAAGTAAAAAAAAATATTTGAATAATCGTAGATTTAATCTAATGACCAGTTAGCGATGATGATCACAGGCAGCATAAAAAATTACAATATTTTTTATAGGAAATATGTACACTTTCACACACAATTGTTCGTCCACCATTACTAAATTATATTTTAAGCACTGTAAGCTTGCATATAATTACATACATACATATATTCCGAATAATGAGCCTAATAAAAGCTTTTTGAAAACTTTGATAAGAAGCTGTAAATAACTGCAACTAAAGCTCTGCAATTTTTTTCTATACAACATAGTAGCAAGTTTCACATCGTGCAATTGCAATGCCATGTTATGCCGTTCAAACATTTTCGTCAATGACATATTAAGACAATGTAAAGTATGTTGGAATCAAACCTATGCATTGGAACTCACATGTCAACACATGCGACATACATATGTACATACTTATGTTCTTAATGGTGAATTCTGATCATTTGTTTGAATGATAAACAAATAAATAAAACTGCACATAAATTAGACACTATTTAGATCAGAGTTCTTAATGTAATACTGTTTTATATTTAATATATATAAATATTTTTTTTTAATATTGTAAATAAAATAAAATATGAATAAAACAAAATGGCAGGAGACGAGTACAACCGACCTTTACATACCGGAAAATGGTGTAAAAGTTTATTGACTTTTTGCTTCCTTAACGAAAATCAAAATTATAAAACAAAAAAATTATTTTTTGCAATTTTTAAACAACGAGACAAATGAAATACTTTTAGAATGAATAAAGTGTCGTCTAAATAAATAATTTGTTGATTAAAATGGTGTGATCATTTAGAGTGACCAGGAGTGAAATTGAAATATTCATCCACAAAAGTGTTTATAAACTTATTTTCAATATTGTCTTTGGGTGTCTGAACAATTCGGAACTGTTAGGAGTACGAGCTTCAGAGACGTAAATAATCATTAGGCAAAGTGTTATGATACTTTAACAATGTTTACTTAAAAAGTTTAGCCGCTATAGTTCAGTATGTAGTGTGTTAGCTTTCTACACAAGAACTCAGAATACAAGCCATTATGAGCCTGTTTCAGTGTTGCGGTCTAGCTTTTCGCCGCACAAATGTTGTGTGTGTCAATTTTAATCTACAGTTTAAAGTTGACTCCGAACGACACAATTGAGAAGATTGTTTACGACAATTGGTTGCCCTTAGAGCTTTTTGAGAAGACTGTTAAGAGATAGTCGCCGAAAGAAATATTTTTTCGTATACATATATATTTTTTTTCAAGATGTCAACATATTTAAAAATTAAACAAAATAAATATTAAACTATCTACACAATGTATGATAGAATATGTACTATTTGACTTTACCTCGACTAACTCATTACAAGTATATATACATACATACGGAAAAGAAAAGTAATTTCAGTATGTGATTTCTTAAAAATTGTAAGTTAAATCGTTGATGTTTGATATGAATATGTACAGAACACAAATATCTCTGAGGAGACTACCATAGCTGGAGTCGAAAACATGCTCAGTTTATCTAGTGCACTATTCCTTCACGGTTATCGAAATCACATACAAATTACACCTGAAGCCAATTACACACGGGCTATGAACAGAATCAAATACTAACATAACATGTGTAACAAGGTGGCAACACTGCATTATGTGTGGAATATAGATAAAAATCGTTAAAATGGCATGCCTTCTGCCAAAGGTTGGCTTACTAAGATGATAGCGCCGGGTTCAACTCTCAGCTCTGACATCTTGAAAAAAGAAATATAAAAAAAATTATTTTTTTCAGTGACTACCTCTCAGCAGTCTTCTGGCAAAAGCTCTGGGAGTAATTGATTGCTATGAAAAAGCTTCTCAAGTCTGTCGTTCGGAGTCGACTTTAAACTGTAGGTCCCGGTACTCATGGATAAAAATTAACACACACAACATGAGTGCTGCGAGAAGCTAGGCCGTAACCCAGACACAATTATGTATGGATGTATGTTGCCGAAACAGAAAACAAAATTTTAATAAAACAATTTTAAAGCATTAAACACATAGACAACAGCAAGCAGCATGACAGCAAGCAGCAAATGCAGCCGACAATATTTGCTGCCATGCTATCGGCTACATAAATATTTTGAAGGCAGTAGCAGCAAAACAATAAAAAAACAAATAAAATAATGAACATGTGTTTGTTGTTGAAAAAAATATTTCAGTGATACCACTTTCAAGTATACGAAATCGCAAAAATAAAATTGCTTGTTTGAAATGTAAATACATATATATTTTTTATTTTAATTTGTTTATATTTTATTAGTATTAAAAAACTTTACAAAACTCATTAACAAAATATATTTTTTGCTAATTGTACACATACTCTTTAAAAAAATTTAAATTTAAGTATAATCTCAAATTATTTGGCAATTATTGCAAAATTGAGACTTTTGCATAGCCCTTCATGTTGCCCGATGAACTCTGAAATTCTGTGTATTTCTCAACTGGTACGGCTGCAAATCTCCAAAAAAAAAAAAAATCCACTGATCATAAAGATATTTTGATGCATCACACATTTGCATATTTCTTTTAAGACATAACGTAGTTAGTTGTTTGTTTTACATTCAGCCCTTCATCATTACCCATCACATGTATTTTAAACAACAAAGCATATTAATCCCTGTGGGACACCAAACATAACGTTAAAATCTTAAATTTATTAAATAATACCGACTTATAATGTTAAAAAGTTTTTAATTGTTATTATCTTTATTAATAAATAAATTTTTTTTCTTTGTAATAAAAAATATTTTTTAGGTCGTTTTTCTTTATCATTTTGTATTGTATTAGCATCACTAATTAGTTTTTGCTGCCTCAAAAAATAGAAATTATTCTAAGTTGGGCAGCAGCAGCAAAGGTTTTTGTATAGGGTTTTGCTGTGCTGCCTTTAAAATAATCGTTTCCATATAAACGTGGGCATTCTAATTTTGACAACTTGCTGCCTGCTGCTTGCTGTCGTCTATGTGTTTAATGCTTAATACTCGTATTTACACGTGTTTGTGGAATGCTATATCCGTCAACAATGATTTGGCAAAACATACTAAGCAAATGACAACTAATTTAACAAGATGGCCCTTATCAATCTAACGAAGTTCGGAAGACTTTTTATTTAAAATTAAACATAAGCTTTGACTTCTGCAATTCATAAGAAAAAATTATAATCAAAGTGTTCTTTAAGGTACATTTTTCATATAAATTTTCCTTAAAGTACATTTCAATTCAACTTTATTTATTTTATTTTTATAATACGATAGTTTATCTTCAGTTAAGAGCCTAATTTTAAGTGATTTTTAAAGACTATAGTCTATTACTCGTATCGCTGGCCACCCTTGGTAAAACTTTTATATTATGGACTTAATTGAATGATTACCTTTTTTAAAAATTAAATTGTTTTCTCTATACGAATAAATGCGAGTATTCGTATCTCATCTAATCATGATGAAAAGATAAACTTACCTTATTATCATTTATGAGACGACAATGGTGCTACTGGCTACAGATTCTGATGCTGATTATAACGACACTTATAATACGAACAGAAAAAGTTTTTTTCTTTTCTTTCGCATGGCATAAATCTGCAAAAAAAAACAAATTCGTAAAATTAAATAATAACGCAAAGATAAAAAATTTTTACATTTTTACGCAAAAATAAATCTCATAATTCTGTATGTGATTTTATTCTTTTTTTTTTCTTTTCATAATGGAATTTTGGCATTGCATTCAATTGATGGTAATTTTTATTTGATTGAATAATTTTTATGGGTGTAAATGACTTTTTAAAAGTGACATAAATTTAATTTAAGCAAACGGTTTACGTGATTTTTATACAAACGAACAGAAAACAAACAACAAATCAAGAAAAGGGGATTTTAATTTTTGTCAAAAAACTATTTAAAACTCAAAATTCCATGCTGACTCTGAGAGAGAAATGTACAGTTATGGGAAAATGTATTCATAAAGGTAAAAATAAATATTCGCAACCACAATTTTAAAACACATACAGTATTCGGCGGATAATTACCTCGAGGACAATTTCAAAATTTTTCGGTAAAGGAATTAAACAAATACACCTAATTGACTTTAACCCTAGAACCATAACGTACGTAAATTTTCCGTGCACTTTTTTTTAAATTTGTCAAAATTGTATGGAAAACGATAACTGAATAATGTAAATATAGTAAAAATTCTTTTCTTTTTATACAATATGAATTAAAATAAATAAATTAATTTAATATAATTTGAAATGTATGCTTTTGGGAATAAGCATGTCTCTATGGCCATTTCGTCTCTGCTTAAGAGACTCGTCAGGAGACTTTTTCCCAAAGGTGTTATTCAAAACGAGTCTCTTAAGCAGAGACGAAATGGCCATAGAGACATGCTTATCCCCAAAAGCATACATTTCAAATTATATTGAATGTATTTTGCCAATAAGGCGAAAAATATTTTTTGTTTTTTAATAAATTAATTTAATTTAATTAAATAAATTGAAAATTTTCTAACTTGAAAAATTGCGTAAAAATTATCGTTATGGTTCTAGGGTTAAAGGTAATTGGACGATTACGTTTTAATTCATTAAAGGGTGAATTATCCGTAACTATACAATCCCTGTCATTTCCACTCCATTCCACCATGAATCAGCAGTAGTACAGCTCACAGTGGGATTTGTTCATAAAATGTTTGGCAAAAAAGTATAAGGAGTGCTCGTAGAATTTGAAATTGGGCTGTGAGCCTTTGGTTAGCTTAATTAAGAAAAATATAAAGTTTCATCAAAATTGGATGCGCCCACTACCCACCGCTCATATAATCCATATCATACTTTTTCCCACAAGTTTTTGTTTCTTTACTAAAACTAATTAAATTCTAATTTTAAAATTTTTTTAATTAAAAATTTCATGTATTTGGAGACAAATTTTATGATTTTATAAAGGATTATTAATTATTTAAACTTTTTTTTTTAATTGATAGTATGGAGTCTTACCTTATATTTTATTATAGCGGGAGCACCTAGCACAACCGAGCAACCTTTTTTTCTTCCAAGGAACTTTGCAATCACGGCACATTATAGAACAAATTTTATTCTCTCATATCTTTTAAACCATATGAGCCCAACTTTATATACTTTTTTTTAAATACGCAGAGAAGTCTATATTTGAAAAAAATCACTATTTAAATCAGGACAATAAAATTATCTTATGTGCAAACACTATAGGAGTGCGTAAACGGTTTTCAATATTTTGGACTAAAATTTACATGTGACTTTACTTCATTATTTCAAAGACAAATAAACATTTTTTGGGATACAATTTATGGATTCTTCATACTGAATCAATTTTCGACAGATGGGGCAATTGCTGTTGACCGTTTCAAAGGTGGAGGTATAACACTGGTCTTTAAGTGATCAAATGCCAGCAACTTGTCTCATCGACAAAAAGGCGCTTAATAATAAAATCTATCTACATACTTTCACATTCCAGTACAATGCACAGCAGTAGTAGGGGTTTACCCCCGAGTACCTTGTCAGCAATTGAAAGATTGTTTTTTTCAAATATCACCAAAACGAGTCTTTTAAGACTCCCTTAGGTAATCAAAAACTGATTAAATGTGTGGAATCATAAATTAATCGTAGAGACGTTCGTAATATGACTGCTTTAATAATTATTTTACGTCTCATTTTATTGTTTTCTTCTGCATTTCATTATAAAGAGAATTATTTTTTTTTGAAAGACAAAGAGTTTTACAATTTTATATTATGTATTATAGTGGGGTCATGGTATAGTGGTTAGAGCGCTCGCACAGAAATTCAAACGACCGAGGTTCAATCCCAGCGAAGGACAAAAATTATAAAATAAAATTTACTGTTTTTCTAAATTATAATTAAAAAAATAAGAGGTACCCACCCTTCAAAAAGTCTATCTTCAAGAAATCGCTCCCTGACCTTCCAGTCTATTCAACCAGAAACGAATGATCAGGAGTACAGCGCCACTTTCTGGGAAGTTAACAGCTAAAACCTACTGAAGACGCTCACCACTCAACATCCACCACCGACAAATGGGGCAATTGCTGTTGATCATTCAAGGGTGAACTTTTATATATTATATCTATCTTATGCTTATGCTTGTGGTGCAGTTGAGCCACTTAGGTTTACAACATTATGAATTTGGTTGTTTTTTTTTTCAATTCATTTTAAAATAAAATAAAAAACCGCTATGTTTAATTAATTTTTATTAATAAGTAAAACAAAATAAAACTAAAACGTAATAGATCCCCATATGATTGCAAAAAGTTTCAAACATGAGTCGTAATCGTTTAGTGTGTGGAGTCGCGGCAAGGGTACAATTTTCTGCCGACAAAACATTCATTTTCAACTCAAAAATAATATCATAAGTGATTATTTTAACCGCCCTGAGGAGTCAAAAAAGACTCTAAATTGACCAAAACTGCTGACTAGATATTGCTCTAAAAAACTTAAAGGGTACACGTTATATGTGTGCATATGTATGTAGTTATATATTATAAGTACATACCCTCTTGTGTACATTTTAAAAATCTAAATATTAGTTGTATTTTTTTAATACCGAATACTCTAATTATTTATTTGTTACTTTGTTTTTTTTATTCTTCTTTTGTTTTTTGTTATTTTTATATGGATGCAATTAAATATAAATATATTAAATATTTTTTTTTATTAAAATCTCGAAAAACCGCAAATTTTTTGTTTTTCATTTTTCTCCTTTCCTGGTTGTTGAATCTGGGTTGCTTTGGTTGCATGCGAGCGCTCTAACCACTATACTATGATATCCAAAAAAATGATCAAAATTCATCGATAAGAACATACATGCATATGCCTGTGTGTGTGTTGACATGTTAATTTTCCATGTTGATGTGTACAATGCATATTTTATTATACGTATGGTCGAACATGTTTGAATGGCATAATATGGCATGGCAATTGCGTGATGTGACACTTGTTACAATTTTGTATAGATCAACATGTGCAGGGCTTTATTAAATAAGCGTATACAGTTTAGTTAGTTTAATATAAGAATTAATACAAAATTTCTACGAATTATATATAACAAAAGAAAGCAATCATGTAAGTACATACAATTTTTGTTTGATTTATGTACGAGTATGTTGCCTTGATTTTGAAAACAAATTCTGATTTAATACTTCAATTAACTTTCTATATAAGAATAATTCCTCGAAACTTGTTAAATTGTCTAATAAATCGTTGGCAACACAAAAATAATTAACAAAAATAGTTTTTATTATTTAAAATTAAAATGTACAAAGAATATACGAGTACATATGTATGTGTGTATGACTCACGTAAAGAAATATAATAAATTCTCGTACAATAATAAGAAAATAGTGTCTAAAGCAATTGATATTCAAACAAAATACTCGGTATAACGTCATTTATAATTAGTAATAGAGTACGAGTATGTATAGTACATACATACATATTTAAAAATTGTAGCACAATAAACCATTTATTGATCGTTTATTAATTAAACTAATTTTACACTAGTCTACAAGTCCTACGATTTTCATTGGATTTTGTCGAAGCAAAATAAAACTGACATTTGAAAGTAAAATATGTTTTTCTTTTAAGAACTTAAGTTAAGTGTTTAAAAAAATAAGATAAGGCTAAAATATAAATAAAAAAATGGACATTAGCTTCCATCGACAGACTATTAAAAAATTTTTTTTATTGGAAGCCAATTTTCTTTTCAGATTATCTTTATAGTGCGTCCATAACTTTAATGAAATCGAAATAATTTTTATGTATTAAAAATAAGAAAAATGTATCTGCTAATCCTTTGCCTTTCCTTCGCAATCCTAATAGGTGGACCCAAGCTATTTAGCTGCAATGAAAATTGTTCCCATGCCTGTTTATACTGAGTTTTATTAGCTCCAAATGGTAGCTGGTTACAGTCAATGTCAGGATTTGCTGCCATTAACTCCACCAGTTTTTCCATCTGCTGTTTATTAGTAATTTTTCTACAACAGCACAATAGTTGGTGAGCTGTTATAAGTTTTTGGTAGTGTTTACATACATAGATACATACAGTCATGGACATAAGTATAGGTACAAGCATATAAAATAAACATTTTTACGTATTCCCAGACATAAAATAATAATTTTATTAATTGATAATAACTACAGAATATATACATTAATAAAATAACAAAAAAGGCTTAAACAAATTAGTTTCAGGAACAAAACAATAACAAAAAGTACTAAATAAACTCTATAGGATATAATTATAGGCGCAGCCAATTTTACGCAGGCCAAAAATCATACCGAAGCTTGAATCAATATTTTGTTGGCAATCCATTTTGTTTTATAACAGCCTTTAACCTTGGAATGTACCAATTTTTTTGTGATATCTTCACCTATTTTATTCCATTCTTCGATCGGTGTTGCCTTAAGATGAGCTTTGCCTACTAACTTGTCTGTTCCAATTCTTCGGTTCAATTCTTCCCACAAATGTTCGATGGGATTTAAGTCTGGGGACTGCGGAGGATGTGTGAATGTAGGGGTCGCCTTTATCTGAACCAGGGGGGTTACTCTCTATTGCGATGCGAAAGAAAAGTGGTGTCAAATCAAACAATACTTACTTTGTATCGCGTTTTCGTATTCTCCTTCCGCATCTGTTTTTTTTCTTTTTCGAAATACTGGCATCACCGCACTTTGCAATACGAAAGCGCATGTCAAAATTGTTTATTAAGAACAAATATCTTGCGCTAACAACATATCAATCGCATAGGAAACGCATCATGTAAGTAAGCACAAAAAATGTTTATACTTATATCTAAATTGTTATTTTTTCAGGGAAAAGCCGAAAAATTGCAAAAACAGCAAAGACAGTTTGAAATTTTAGTTGATTTTATGGTGCAACATAGTGAAGGGGACAGATACAGTGTAGAAATGCCGATAATTTAAATTCTAATGGACCTCCTGTAAGAGCTATAGCTGGTTGGAAAAAAGTAATGTATTTTTATATAAATTGTAAAATTAAGAGTTCAATATATATCATACATTTTCTTATAGGTTTGGTCGGATCTAAAAACCCACACAAAGGTTAATATGCGCAAAAATAAGACGAGCATTTCCAGCACAGGCGGTGGTGTCTCACAGTATTGCCAGCTTTCGTCTATGGAGCAACAGGTAATAAATCTTCTTCATATGGATGAAGCCGTCAATGGGCTGGCAACGTCAACATGTTTTGGCACAGGCAGTCATGATGTTATACAAAATAAAGAGCCTATGGTAAATCAAAAAGATAGGGATAATCTGTTGAAGACACAGGTGGAAAATCAAGGGATATTCCACCAGGAATCCACCAAACTTTTAGGCGACGTTAGAAATTCCTTGAAAGAATTGGTGCGATATAGCAGAAAAAATTTGGAATTAGAGGACAAAAATGTCAATTTATAAAAGAATATAGGCTCGAAAAACAAAAAATTGAAAAAGAAAAGCTCGAGCTAAAAGAGAAAATTTTAAAATTGAAAACACAAAAAAACACGTGATATTTTTGTTGTGATGTATAATTAGTTGAATTTAATATTTTATTATTTATTTTTATGTTAATAGTTGTTTCTGTATTTTTATAAGTTTTTACTTTTGCACACGAAGTGTTTTTTATAAGTTCAATTTTTTTGTGATAACTGAATTTTAGGATCTCAAATAGCCATAAATAAAATTTAAAGCTTTATGCCCGTATTCATAAAAACTATTTTAAGTTTATTGAGGACTTATTTGACAAATTTCTATGCAATACTTGTCAAATAAACCCTCAATAAACCTAAAATAGTTTTTATGAATACTGGCATTAGGTTGTAAGTTTTATTTTTATTAATATAATGAATTCATGTTTTTTTTATAATTGGTTTTTATAAATAAAAGTTATGTTGTTGAAGTCAAATTGTTTCTAATATTATTTCTTATTTCTTTAGTAATAGTTGTTTGGTCACCGTTTGTATTTCTATCAACAGAAGTTTCAATTCCATTTAGACTTTCTGTAACAGCAATCTCATGTGTTGGCGGTGGTATATGAAAATTACTACAAATGTTGTGCAGCGCACAGCAAACGTTCATAATTTGATCCACTCTTTCTGGTGCATAATGCAACTCTCTGGCTGCTAACAAGCATCGAAATCGGCCTTTTAAAACACCAAACGTTGTCTCAATTACGGACCTTCCTTTACAAAACTATTTGTTATAAAATGACTCGGGGTGTTTTCCACTGCGTTTCTATATGGAGTAAGTAGCCAAGGTTCCAGGAGGTAGGCCGAATCGCCTTTTAGATTATTATAAAAAGTAAGAAAAAAACTATTAGAATTATTTTAAGATAATTACCAACCAGCCAAAATCCTTTTTCTCCTCTTTTGAAACGTTCTTTTAATTTTTGCTTTAAAAAGGGCCCAAATATTAGAATCATGGCTTGCACCACCGTATCGACAATCAATAAATCTAGTTATCATTTTGTGATCACATACATATCTAAAAATTTAATATCAATAAATTTGTATTTAATAATCTAAAGACTCACATACCACCATAGCGTTCATGCTGTGTTTTAATTTTCTGTTGAAGTATAAATGTTTATTCCTGGCCGGTCGAATCATCTGTATATGGGTGCCATCCACTGCACCAATCACCCCAGGAATTCCACATGTACAGAAAAATCCTCTTTTAATTTAATTCTCCTCTTTCACAGTCATCTCAAATTTTATGTGCTTGAGACAGAGTATTCGCTCAATCACAACACAAACTTCTTGTAAGCATCGCGACATAGATTGCTGCGATAATCCTAGGAGAAGGTCTTGCCCAACTTGATGTTGATATCCACCTTGACCAAGCACTTTTAAAGCAGCTGCCAATTTTATTGCATTTGGAATTGGTGTGGATCTCTTTTTTCTTACTTGTAGCTATTTAGGGAGAGTATATCGGATCTCTCTCTCAAAATTTTTCTAGTAACACATTCAACTTGTTCATCTTCTTCCTCAAATAATAGCGCTACTGAATCCATCACTATTTATTTTATTTTTAACAAAACACTCGGACTTCACAAAACAAAAATTTTTTAAATGATTTTTTGACATTTCATTTTGTCTTTCTTCGCTTATTTTATTTTTTGGCTACAGTGTTGCCCCTTTTTCAAATTATTTTCGAAATCTTTTGCGCAAGCGTTAGAGAGTACCAAATTGCACACTTAACGTATTTACCTTTCGCATCGAACTTGCTTACGCATCGCAATAGAGAGTAACCCCCCAGATAATAAAATATTAGTGGGATAGTGTAAAACAAGCTTTAATAGTACAAACAGTTTAGTGAATGTATAAATGGACAATAGAGAAGGTAATACAATTATGTACACATACATATTTATGTACGAGTATGTATATATATAAATGTGCGATTTTTTTAGGTGTTCCTTTTTATTATATCAAAAATTAACACTTCTGTTTAGAGACAGACATATTATGAAGTCGTGAATATAATTTGATTCAAAACATATTTATTGTGTGAATTATTTTGTGACGTCAAAACATTAATGCAAATTAGAAAAACAAGAAAACGTAATTGATCATCAACAAGATTAGTAAATCAACAAATTTATGCCAATTGCTCTAATAAGAATTTTTTAGGTTTCAAATAAAAATAACAAAATCAAATTAAACATATATGTATATATATATAGCATATGTATCTTTTATATACTGAATTGATTTAAAAAAAATATGTTGCATATAGGGTAAGTTTCAGAAATTGTGACTACCATGTGAGAAGGCACTAACAAAATCGTGTTCTCATTAAATGGATACATCTGTTGCCTAAATATACTTCTAATCGAAAATTATTTTTGTATATATAAGTATGCTTGCGTAGAAAAATTTTATGTCCGAAATTTCTAAAGCGAAAAAAAAAGTTGGCAGGTATTGTGGACCAACTCAAACGAATTTCGATTTGTTTTTATTTTAGTCTTAAAGCTAACTGCATACAAAACCTCACTAATTTAACCTGAAAAAATGTATGTATGTATGTGGTTTGGAGAATATGCAGGACCTATAAAATCTATCAATGGAAACTAGAAATATGGGAATTAATAATTGAAGATGATGTCTGACAAATGTCCATCTCTACCACATCGGCAGGCATCCGGTCTTTTCACAACATTTTAGACCACACTTTGCACTAAAGCTTCGCTTATCTCGTTAATGCAGCACCGAGTTTCATGTTTTTGAGCATCAGTTGTTTGTAGTTCGTTTATGGCTACAGAGTCCAGCGGCATTAATTTAAAAGAATAAAGCGACCGACAGGGAAATTACAAAGCCCTAATAACCTAATATCGAAAGTGATGTTATTTTTTATTATTCGGTAAAACATTTATTAAGTCAGAGCTACGATATCTTTTTTTAGTTTACAAAAATAAAAATACTCGAAGTTCCAGTAATATTTACATTCATTAGTAGAGCTAAAAAGATGTTGATCATACTCTATTTATTTAAAACTTTTCAAATTTTAAATATACAAATTTTGTTAAGTAATTATCTCTTTCATATTATTAATATAAAATCTTAACACTTCTGTTTACAGACAAATTTTTAAGTTGTAATTATACGAGTATTTTCACACAAAAATTCGTAATGAACTCGTAGTTATAATATCTAAAAACAATATTTATTGTGTGAGTGTTTATGTAACTTTAAAAACTGTAAAGTATCATCATAGCAAATTAGTAGAACATGAAGACGCAATTGATCATTTCGAAGATTAGTGAAAATAAATAAATTTGTAACAACTGTCATATTGTCTAATAAGAATTTTTATAGGAATTTTGTTTACAAAATATAAACTGACATTGATATATAGCACAAACTGGAGATTTAATTATTTATTTTAATAGCTAGAAATTCACAAAAATGTTGCAGAAAATAAAATACTTTCGTAATTGCTAGTTGCAAGGATTTTGAAAGAGGTACAGGGTATCCGCCGGAAAGGTGTACTACTTTATTTTGCCGCCGTTTTTTTTTAACATTAGTCTTGACAGATCATATTTGGCAGTCGTGAAATAGAGACGTGGCAAATTTATTGTTCAAAAATATTCGGTAAACCAATGTGTTTTAATTGTTAAAGCATTTTATCAAAATCAATCAGCGATTTGGGAAAAACAACATGCCAACAAGACGCACTATTTATCGGCTGAAAACATTACTGCTTTTCAAGAAAGTGTTCAAAATAATCCATCAACCTCAACTCGACGCCGCACACTGGGGATTTTTGTATGAAGGTGAGGAAAAAAATATATTTGTCAAAAAATGTAGTGATTTTATCACAAATTTAGTTTTATTTATATAGTAATACACAAAAGTAATCAAAATAAAGAAAGTTAGAGAAATGTATGTATATCGTTACCTACAATGTAAAAAGCCATAACTAACAAAAAAATGTAAATGATTTTTTTAATTTTGAATTTATTATTTATTTTAAATCTATTTTTAATTATTATTCTAAAAGAGCTTATAACAGTATGCCTTTTCTGGTTAAATGCATTTTCTGGAGTGTCTAAAGCCATATTTTTGGTAGTCTTTGTTACGACTTTCTTGACTTGGTCTCTAGCACTCTTTTAGCAGTATGATCCAACAGATTTTGCAGAGGTACACTCCTCACACGATTTACGTGGCCGACCAAGTGCAGAACTGGTAGGACATTCAGTCTAAGTAAACTTTATTGTAAATGTGCGTTCAAGCCAATTTGCATTTTTTTTTTCAAATCGCGACTTTGCACGATTAGAATCCTGCCATCTTTGTTTAAAGTTAGAGTAAAAGCCTTTATATATTGTATCCAAAATTTCACATGCTTTAGTTTCATTTAAACCAATGTGCGATTGTTGCAAAAACTGTTTTAATTTTGTTCTGTCTTTGCCAAACTCCAGAAACTTCGGGCGTTAAACCCCATGTGAAATTTATTATCGTTTACTTTGCTACTGTAATCATAAAAATCAAATAATATTTTGTTTACTACTTTTTTATAATTTTGAGAATCATAAAAAGTCCTCAATGTTTTTTTAAAAGAATTTTGTTCATATCTCGAGCAAATTTTTTAAAAGCATACGCGTTCATCGATTTTCATGATTTATGTCTCACTTTGTTCATAGGTTATGCGACTTTACGCGAAAGTAGTAGAACTTGATACGTTTTTACCGTTTTGGATTTTTAATGAATTAAAAAAAAAAATTAATTTTTTAGGCAAAAAAAAATTTGTTTTCCTTCATACATTTATTTATAACTGCGAAACTGTTGCTTAGATAGCGAAACGTTATATAAACAGATGAAAGTAATTGTAATTCTTGATTTTGCTATATTTATTTCAGCAAAATCCGACTAGTCAGCACTTCTTGAAATGCATAAAAATATAACTCTGTTAACAATTCTTTTACACTTTGTTGTACTACAATTTTCGAATTCGAATGTCAAAAGTTCGAAACATAGTCGTCCATTTTATATCAAATAACAGAGAATTTATGAAAGTTATGAGAGCATAAAAAACTTTTTTGTTTTTGTTAATAAACTTTATACAAACTGTTAATAAACTTTATTCAAGGTAATCTGAAACAACTGGAAAAGGCGCGGCAGCTAAGTAAGTAAGTAACACTCAATTCACATCATGATTTTTTTCATGCTTCAGTTGCATGATACTGCACAGAAAAAATTATTTTTTTGATTCAGACACGAAATTCACTGAGTTAATATATTTTTTGTTTAATTTCGGTCCTACAAAGAAATTTGTGAATTCGAACAACAAATTTGTAATTTTTTGTTTGAAAAAAAATTGCGATATTTTCAATAAAAATGTTGCGATATTCAATAAACATTTTTATTGGAGTCACAAAAACGAATCAAACAAAAAATTTAATAGAAGTAGATAAAAGTTTTATTGAATATTACGGTTCTAAGCAAACAAAAATTTTGTCAAACCAATTAATATATTTTTTGAAAAAAAAATTATTTTTAGAGAAAAAAGTTGCCAATTAAAAAAATAAAATGTTTAAAAATGAATGCAAAATTGAACAAATAATTATTCGAGACAACAAAATAATGTTCAGAAATTTGACAAATAATTTTTTTACAAATTTAAATTTTTTATGATAATTTATTTTTATATTTTATTATTATTAATAGTATTATTAATATTATTATTGTATTATTTATTTTAATGTAATATGAAATGTATTTTTTTGGGGATAAACATGTCTCTATGGCCATTTCGTCTCTGTTTAAGAGACTCGTCAAGAGACTTTTTCCAAAAGGTGTTATTCAAAACTATAAATACTTATGTTAAAATACGTATAAACTAAATGCGAATCATATCCCATATAATTTACAAAAACCAAACAAAAGTATTTACAAAGCAATAAATTTCTTTTTTTTGTTTTCTTTATATCATGTTTTATCAACATTGATACTTTTAAAATACATTCAAACAAAATTATTAATAGAATCAAACAAAACTTTTTTTGAAAACGAAATAAAAATTGAACAAGCGTTTGTTTGAAAATATTCCTGCAATAATTTTTTCTGTGTGTACATAACTCTTTTCTTGTTGGCGAGAGGTGTAGAAAAGGCAGAGGGGCAGAAAAACAATCACAAATTCTGTTTTTCTTGCATGTTTTGGTATTTCTCCTTTTTTTTAATTTTTATGTTCTTTTGAAGTGACAATTGTGCTTTTTTAATATGAAAAAAAAAATTTAAAAAAAAGATGCATGCCTTAAAAAGCATGATGTGAATGCTGGAGAATTTTGCAAGATTTTTCAGAGAAGTACAAAAGATAGTCATGCTTCTAAAAATCATGATGTGAATTGCGTGTTAGTAATGCAAAACATTTTGCGCCTTGCTTCTGACAATTTTAGTATATGCGGTATCTTTTAAATTTTTAAAATAGGCATACTTATATGTATTTTTAGTAGACTACTGTAATTCGCATTGCATATTATTCCTTAAGCTATATTCACACTACCTAAGTTTCTCAGATAGACTCAGATAGTTTAATTGCAAATCTAATTTAATTTAATAAATTAATTAAAATAAAAATAAAGCATTTTCTACTTTCAAAATTATTGCCGTCTGAGTTGTAACTGTTAAAATCTGACGAGAAACTTAAGTAGTGTAAATATAGCTTTAAAGATAGATTTAGAAGATGTAATCAAATGTTAATATAAAAATAGAAAGTATCACTACTAAAAATCTCCATTTTTGGAATAAATTTCCTTAATCTTAGATCACTGGCTAAATGGCGGAAAACATATTTCACTGATATTAAAAAAAATATGAATTTGTTTCATAATCGCCCATATTCTGACAAATGCTGTGTTTTCAAAACGCATTTTATTTTGAAAATGTAAAACGCATTTGTTCACTGCGTTCAAATAATATTTTAAATATTTTTCTTTTTGTGCAGTGTAAAACCTCCTTATATTGTTTTAAATTAAAAAAGGAAAACAACAGCCATTCATCTTGTAAAGGGTGTTTTTTATTGAGGTATAGAACTTTAAGTTGGCATCATTTTTTAACTGGCGGCCATTTTGTCAGCTGTCAAGTGATTAATATTTAGTTTGGTTTGCCATTTCATCATGAACAGGTTGACAAAAGAACAACGCTTGCAAATCGTGCAAATTTATTTCGAAAATAATGGTTCAGTTCGCGAAGTTTACCGCAAGCTCCGTCCATTTTATGGTCGACATAATCGTCCATCAGAGCAATTAATTCGGTTAACCATGGATCGTTTTCGCACTACGTTTACTCTATGTGATAATACGCATCCGCAGAGACGTCGAACAGTGCGCACCGAAGAAACAATTGGCGCTGTAGAGCAAAGTGTTGAAGAGAACCCGAATGAATCGATTCGCCACCGTGCACAGCAATTGGAGCTTTGTCCATCAACTTTATGGAAGATTTTGCGCAAAGATCTTGGCTTGCGACCTTACAAGATCCAGCTTGTGCAAGATTTAAAGCCGCGAGACCATGCAATGTGTCGTGATTTTGGTGTATGGGCCGAAAATGAGATTGATCTCGATGCTGATTTTCATCGCAAAATTTTGTTCAGTGATGAGGCTCATTTTTGGTTGAATGGCTACGTCAACAAGCAAAATTGCCGCATTTGGAGTGAAGAGAATCGACATGAGACCCTTGAGACGCCATTACATCCACAAAAACTGACTGTTTGGTGTGGTGGAGTCATTGGGCCATACTTCTTCCGAAATAATGCTGGAGAGTCAGTTACCGTTAATGGAGACCGGTATTGAGCCATGATAACCGACTATTTTGTTCCCGAATTGGATGGCATGAATGTGGATGAGTTGTGGTTCCAACAAGACGGCGCACGTCACAATCGATTTATTGAAGGAAACATTCGATGAGCGCATAATTTCGCGGAATGGACCTGTCAATTGGCCACAAAGATCGTGTGATTTGACACCATTGGATTATTTTCTTTGGGGATATGTGAAGTCGCTCGTCTACGCCAACAAACCAAAAACGTTAGGGGACTTGGAAGCCAACATTAGTGGCGTTATTGCCAACATACGGCCCCATATGCTCGAAAAAGTGGTTGAAAATTGGACCTGTAGAATTGGCTTTATTCGAGCTAGCCGCGGCGGCCACATGCCCGAAATCATATTTAAACATTAATGGCATAAAATTATCCTTCCAATAAAGCCAAATTGATGGACATTAAAACGATTTTCTTGTGTTTTATTTCAATTCAAAGTTCTATACCTCTAAAAAAAAAACACCCTGTATTTTACGAATATTCTAAATAAAAAGAAAGCTAAGCCAAACCATACATGTTGTCTGTCGGTCTACAAACATCATCATCATCTTAAATCGCAAAAAAATCTTTTAACTTTTTATTTAAAAAAAAAACTCATTGTCATAATATTTTGGCCTTTAAAACAGAAACAAGAATTAAATAAAAACACACACTAAGTTATACCTAAAAATTAAAAATTGAAAGACATGAATTGCATTTTTTGCAAACCATATAATACAGCTTGGCTTGGAAATGACCATATCAGGTATAATTTTTTTTCTGGTCAGTAAATAAATTCATTTAAAATCGAAATAAATATATAAGAAATACCAGTTTAATTAAACACTCTCACAACACATTATTCTCAAACAAAAAAAGAAATTCAAGCACGTATTCATATTTGAATCAAAGATATTTAAATGAACATTTCAAAATATAATCCGTTTTATTTTTATAAGTAATTCACAGAGTGTGCGATTATTGGATCGTTCTTAACGAAAATTTAAAGTTTAAACAAAAAATTAGACATAACTTAGGAATGCAATAAAATGTATGGATGTATTATTACAAGTAGTATTCACCATGGTAATAAAGGGTCCAAATCAGCGTTGCCACTATTGATAGAATTCTACCCAAATTGGTAAAAAATTTTCCTTTGGTAAGATGGTAGGCTGAATATGATTTTGCTAGATTTTAGCAGAAGCTAAAAAAAGCTGTGTTGCTCATTATAAACAATATTAATAAGGAATTTCAGTCGGAAAGTTTAAGATTGCTGTATTTATATTTAAGCAATTTTATCAAAAAATATTTAATACACAACACTGAAACTGGTTCTAAAAATACTAATAATCACATTGATCTTTCAACAATTTTTATCGGTACAAAAGCCGAAATGTATACTACTAAAATACTTAACCTGGAAGAAATGTTTGATGTTAAACATGAGATTTTGCAATTTTACATTGAATTACTAAACCAAATCAATGAGAGATTTGATTTTAATCGAGAAGATATTAAATTGTTTCTCAGGAGTAATTATTGTCAAAGTATTGTCCCTTTTTTTAAATTTTCTAATCTTATAGACTTATATTTATATAGACTGATATTATTATCACACAGTGAAACCTTTTGCAATTAACAGAAACAAATCTTTAAACGGAATTAAATATTGAATTATTTTGGGCTAACGTTAGTTCAATTAGAAACGATTTAAGTGCGAAAAATTTTTGTGAATTAACCAAATTGGTTTTAAATTTACTTTCCTCCGCATAGTTCTACAGCATTACTTGAAGGTGGACCCCTCTTTGGCACCGCCAGTTTCGTCTAGGTTGTCCTACGTCCAGGACCCGCACTTTCAAATGCCTCAAGGTCCTTATTTTTTCATCTTAGGATACGTTCAAAGTATTCTGCAACGGCGGTCCAGTTCGCCACGTTTGACGCCATAATATCAACGATATTCTCAACCTTAATTCTTCCGACTTCAGACACCAGTTACGCTCGATAGCAATGCCAGCGCCTGCATTCGAAAATAGTATGCTTTGCGTCGTCAATCACATCTTCTTTGTCTTCATAAATGCAGAAAGAGGAGTCACACTTTCGCATTCGGTGCAGATATTTTCTAAAATATCCGTAACCCTATAACATCTGTGTGGTGTAATAGTTCACCTCTCTGAATTTTCGATTCATCCATGACCCTATAGTCGGTATGAGTCTCTCTATCCATCTTCCTCGTTCTTCAGCGTTCCAGCGTTGTTGCCATTTGAAAATGGTACCCTGCCTGATGGAACTGGTTACGGGAAGGCCTCCCCTTTTGGCCTTATATATTATCGTCCGCACTTCGGCTAGAAGATCCACAGGGATTGTGCCGGCTATGACTAGAACTGCATGGAGTGCCATACTGCAATGGAGTGCCATACTCATGAAAACAAATGGGTTAAATCAAGTAACTAATTGGTCGATTAATCGAAATCGATTTTGAACGAAATTGCAAATTTGACAAGATTTTGAATACTTTTTTACTTATGCGTATTAAATACCATTAACCTAACTGTTTGGTTAGTAAAAATCTTAATAAATGAGGAGTTGCAGGATTTATAAAGCTTTAAAAATATTGTCAATTTAAATTTCGATCGAAATCGATTTCTACTACATACCTGGGGGTAATTCTTCTATGAGTCGTAATCGAATAACATGTATCGAAATTTCTAATGATGCCATTCGATAACGAATGTTTGTTCGAATGCAGTCTTGCGAGTTTTTACTCGCAAACAAAAAGCCATTCGAATTAACGTTTTCTATATTTATACATAAGTAATGACAAAATATAAACATGTAAGTTAAAATTTTTTTTAATTTTTTCAAATTATAAAATATATTTCAGGTCAAAAATAAATTATGCACAAAGAAATTCTAGGAAATTTCATGGCATAACTTACGGACTTGGCAAAGAACATATTGCCGAATACTTAGCACGGAAAGGCAAGACTTTACCATCTTTGGGAACAAATAGCGTTAAAATTTAATGCTTCTAGTCCACCAATACGAATATGAATATGAAATATGAATTTAAATCAATTTTTAGTTCCTACATAAACTTATTTTATTATTTTCGCGGATTTTTTTTTCCAATATTTGTTGTGTTGGTTTCAGCGTCATACTCTGTTTAATTTATTATTTCTAGTGGTGTTTGATATACATTCTCGTAATGAGGAACTTTGGAGATACATAATACATATTCAAAATGCTTATATCAAGATTTACGCATTGCTTGGCAGACTTAAGGGATCACTCGTACTCCGCATTTTTGCCGAACAAGATTCATATTTAAATTCTCATCAGTATCGGAAGATGATGAGTAAAAAAATAATGATGGATTCATTGTAAACTTGCTTTATTTTTTTTTTAATTTGATTTAAATTTTTTTTTCCTTTTTTAATTTTTTTTACATATGTATGTATGTATATATGTACATACATAAGTTTTTTGTTTACTATTTGTTGAATTTTTGTCAATATTGTAAAAAGACTTTTTTTGCATGCTTTACAACACTAAACAAAAATTCGATTCGTATCGTATCGAGTAACAGAATTAGAAAATTGTTCGGTGTCGAAATTATTCTCTATTCGAATGTAATTTCGATCACGACTGCCAGAATTAGCCCCCTGAATTTATTTATTTGGTAGATATAGAAAGAAATTTTGGTAGAATTAAAATTTTTTTTCAGTGGCAACACTGGTCCAAATCCTTATAGTTTTATAATTAATAATTATATAAAGGATTATATTAAGTTACATACATAAGTATATAACTAAAATTAATCTTTTAAATAAAATCTGTAGTTCTGAAACATCTTTAGATGCCCTAGTTTTTGGTTTACAGAACGTACCCGCGCATTTATTGTGAAACATGTATTAGAACACTGTGTAGCAACAGAAGTAAATTTATAATACTTATATTAAACGTAAAGCGAAGGGATATTAAAACTATATACAAACATATAAAAGTAATAGAAGTGTTAGTTATCTTTTACTTAATTTTTTACATGATATAACTTTAAAAATCCGTTAAAACTTTTGGAGTGGTTCTGAGTACTCGTTAATAAACATACATTTTGAAAAAATTTATAAATTCTACTACAGTTCCCTTATACAAAACTGAATAAAAATAACTTGGAATTTTAAAAATTGTATATAATATACTACAAAAAAATATGAATTTCCTGATGAAATAGACATTATTTCTCAAGTTTACTTACATACTTATATGTATGAAATACGATACCATTCGGAAAGTTTTAGTCTTTTACTTATATAGTGAGCGTGGGAACTCAATCAGCCCCATTTTCCACTTATTTTTCCAACAAATCTAATCGTATGAAGCCACTGCTGGCTTGAATATTGGATCTCAATACTTCAAATGTTGATGGTTTGTCACCATAAACCATTGACTTAACATAGACAAATAAAAATTAATCGCAAGAACAAAAAAAAATAGTCACCAAATTGATTTTGCAATAAATAGACTATTAAGCGCTCTGTATTGGAAGTTACGCCATCTTGTTGAAACCAAAGGAACAAATATACCTCCCCCTAAGTCACAAGCATATAAGTATGTATGTACGTAAAATAAGTGGCTCATGAATAATCTGATCATTCTGAAAGTAATGGCGTAGAAACTATTTTGTGATAAAGTTTGGTTTCCGAAATATAGGTCTATTAATTCCAACTATTAACCCTCATTTATTTCGAAAGTTTGTATAGTAAACATAGTCAATATGAAGATTAAATACTGTGATGTAAATAGTTCTTGGCCGTATAGCAATACTTTTCTTTTAGTTTGCTTTTTTAGCAAAAACTTTTTTTGCGAATACAGATTTTAGAAAAAAATTAACAGGGGAATTTTATTTTATAAAATAAAAACACAATTCACATACATAAATATAGTTCTTAGAGTGTAAAAAGGTATTTAATGTGGTACGATAACAAATTAGCTGCTTCACTATAAACAATTATTTGATGAAAATTCTGATCAAATGAACACAAACGCTAAAAATGCTATGCAAACATTGCTCATTTGGCTTAAAATCTTGTATTTTATAGGCACGTAAGCCAAGATCTGTATGCACAATTTTCCAAAGAACAAAGGCCAACGAACGACGAATCGACATTTCGGAGCATTCTTCAACCTCTCGCGCTACAGCAGCAGTATTGGCTTCAACACTCACATTTCTTTATCATTTTGATAGTTTTGAATGGAGAAGACTCAAATTAGCACAAAAACGATCAATAGTTGCACTAATGACTTGCTCACTATGCCGATTGTGTTGTCCAAAAATGGACGACGAGCTATTTAAATATTAAGTAAATTTGCACACTGTTCTTACTAAACAGAAATGTCAACACAGTTTGACATTCTGAGCTGTCAAACCTTATAGATAGTTCTCATGCAGTTAAAAAACAAAAACACCCGTTAATTTTTTCTTTATTCAAAGTTTGCTGCGAAAATGTAAATCGATTGTCATTGGACCTATTGAAGATTTGAATTTTTTTCCTAAGCCTGATAGACTTCAAATTGCAAAATAATTACAACAAATTTTATTTTTATACAGAAAAAAAAATATTTTTATGTGAAAGAGCAATATATGGTTGCTTTTGGCAAAGTGCATACTGGAAGTCCGATTTAGAAAGAAATCAGGCATCTAAAAAAAGTAAAAATTAATTATTTTTATTAATTATTATTATTTGCTATGTCTTTCATTTCCAAAGGTAGTCAAATTGTTGTGTTGTTCTTGTTATTTTTGTTGGAGTTTCGTCACTGATAATTTGGTAGATTTGTGCAAGTGTCAATCTCTTCATAATAATTTTCCAAGGATCATATACTAAATGCCAGAGTTAGTGCAGTGTTACTGTTTGTTTAGCAATTAACACTTTTCGTGGGTTCTGTCGTGGTTATAAACAAACCCTCTATCCTATATCATACATGTTATATAAAATATTTTACAAAATTATAATTAATTAAAATCTTTAAAGAATTTAAGAACCAGTGATTCCGGTCCTTTTTACAGACAATTTTTAAAATCCATATATACGAGTATATTAAAATGTCATAGAATATCAAATTATGTCTGTACATACATACATACATATGTATGTATATATTAGGAAAAAAATCGTCTAAAATTTTAATGATGTGACAAAATTTTTATTTTTTTTTTTATATCATTAGGGCAGAGTAGTGACGAAAGAGTAAATCATTTTAAATTTCATTTTTAAAAACAATTTGCAATTTACTACACTTTAACAAAATACTTTGAGATAGTACAATTTAAAAAAGCAAGCCAGCGATAAAAATTCAATATGTCATACTGTCATAAATTTAATTTTTTTTTTGTATTAATAAAAAAGTTACAACTTCATATTACGACGATTAGACATAATAGTACACTTTGTGAACACCCCCAATAATTAAACTAAATATATTACAACCAATTAAGAAGCTTCAATTTAATAATATTGACTTTAGCTATTATCAAAATTCAGAAGCTTCTATCGGAACACTCTTCAAATTGTGTCGTTTAGTCCTTACTTTGTATATATGCATACATACATACATATATAGATTTATATTATAATTTCTCTTAAATGAAGCTCGATAACAAAATTTTCTGAACTAAAAATTTTGGGAAAACAATGATATATGTAGTACATATACATGCGTTTACTTACATACATACTGTAGGGGATGTTTATAGAACAGTTAGGTTTGCAGGTCTAATTGGTGTCTTACGTCTTAACATTTTAATGTTTTTATAAATAATACTACATGCATGTACTCTTCTCTTTTTTCTTTTTCTTTTTGAAAAGCTAACATTGACTCAAACTATGCATCCAGCTCTTGTACATTTTCTGTTAAACAAACATTTTGCTTCTACAACTTTTTTTTACAAGTGTATGTAACAGCATTATTTTCTGTAGACAAACACTATTAAATCCAGCAATCACAGTTTTTTTCTTTTCGCTTTTAACGATATTCTAAAAGTAAGGCTCGTCAATTTAAATCTTAAAAACAAAACAAATCAAAATAAAAATAAAATAAACAAACATGGTAATATAAGAGATTTAGAAAGAGAGAGAGAGAGTAATAATAAAAACGACATTTTTAACTGAAACATACTTTAAGCTCTGAACTCTTTAAAAATCCAGCTATAGGCTATAGCTTCAGTTATGATATATCGATTGAGATAGCTGAGGTTGCGGCAATGGTTGCTACTGCCATACACTACAAACTACTCTTCGACAGTTATTGTTGCTCTGCAATGCAATTTAATTGATGTTATTAATACTATATATCTACATACATATGTATGTACACAGTCAGGCAAGCTTAAAATCTGGACGTTTTTATGTTAACAAAATTCGGAATATACATACATACATACATACATACATACATACATACACACATACATACATACATACATACATACATACATATGTACATACATATGACACATTTCAGTGTGCTATTACGTCTTATTGTCATAAATGTGTAACTATATGTAACTAAACTGCAACTGAATGAATATAAAATAGTATATTAAACAAAAAAAGTGATATGCATGACAAAATACCTTTATTCTTAACCCTTTCGGTACGAGTGGTACACATATGTACCATATGTAACATTCAAATTGGACAGCCATCCCGAAAGGGTTAAACCAAATATTGATACGGCTGTAAATAAAATGAAAACTAATATGACACCAGTGGGCTGGCCAAATTTAATATGTATGTATGTATTTGTGTATGTATGTATATGTACATATCTACGTAATAATGAGAATCTACATACAGTCAGCGTCAAAACAAAGTGTACAGCATCGTCTCTTATACTTTAGTTTTTATTTTGGTCTTTATAAACAAACAAAAACAAAACATTTTATTTTATTTCTAAACAACTTTACAGGCTTTACTCAATTCAAAAAAATGCAACAAAAAATTGTTACAACAACAGAAGTTATACAACAAAAACAAAATATAGTCCACAATTCACGCGTCAAAACAAAATGTACACTCTCATATTTTTTCAATGTTTTATTTTTATAACGGTGAATTTACCGCTAATTTTTGCTTTCTTTTTTTTGCATTTATATTACAAATATTTAACTATATCTTCAGTCTATATTGATCAATACAAAAGGCAAGTTAATTTTATTTTCTGAGCAATAGTTAACATGGGCAAACAGACTACCGTAGAAACTCGTAATTTAGTAGTTAAATTGGCATCTGAAGGCAAATCTTTGAGAGAAATTGGTCGTATTATAGGTAGATGTCATAATACTATTAAAAAAATATTGGATAAATACAAAAAAATTAAAAATGTTGAAGACTTTCCTCGGTCTGGAAGACCTAAAATTTTGTCCCACGCCGAAAAAAGGACAATAGCACGAAGAGTTAAAGCCAATCCCTGGGAAAGTGCAGTAAAAATAGCAGAGGAACGGACAACAATATCAGGAGAAAGCGTAAGCGCCAGTACAGTGCGCCGAGCACTACATGAACATGGGCTATATGGTAGGCTTCCCAGAAAAAAGCCACTTATATCCGTTAAAAATCAAAAGAAGCGTCTGGAATACGCGAGAAAACATCAAAATGAAGATAATTGTTTTTGGGACAAATGTTTATTTACTGATGAGTGCAAAATAGAAATTTTTGGAAGAAAAAAGGCACAGAAAATATGGAGAGGCAAAAATAAAGCATACGAGGAAAATAATGTTACTAAGACTGTTAAGCATGGTGGTGGTTCAGTCATGGTCTGGGGTTGTATGGCTGCAAGTGGTGTTGGAAATCTTGTATTTATAGATAGTACTATAAATAGCATAGATTATCTCAACATTTTAAAAGCAAATTTGCAGGAGAGTGTTGACAAATTATGCTTAGGATCTTCTTGGGTCTTCCAGCAAGACAACGATCCTAAGCATACTGCTCGAAATGTCAAGGAATGGCTGCTTTACAGAACGCCAAAACAGCTTGATCACCCCCCTCAGTCCCCAGACTTGAATCCCGTCGAGCATTTATGGGAACATCTAGACCGTCAGATTCGAAAACGCTCCATATATAACAAAGAGTCCCTAAAAAGCGCAATCATTGAGGAATGGAATAAAATCTCTCCCGAAATAACTAAAAACCTGGTTCATTCAATGCCCAGACGACTCGCTGCAGTCATAAAAGCAAAGGGCAAGCAAACTAAGTATTAGTCTTAGTAAGTTAGTTACTTTAAAAAATAATAATCCTAAGTGTACACTTTGTTTTGACGCGTAGAATAAGCACTTTATTTACAATAATATTGATTTGAAAATGGAGAAGTAATAAATGAATATTGTTTTTAATTTAAATAAACTACAACTAAATACACTTTAAAAAAATAAGATCTGTTTTATTTTAGTATTCCTTTTTTAACCTCTACGAACGAATAAATTTTGAACTAGTTGCTGTACACTTTCTTTTGAAGCTGACTGTACATAAATACATATATACAAGTATGTATGTATGTATTAGAGTTTGCTGTTCAGTTTTAGCTCAAATGGAAAAACGCGAGTTTTAAGGCTAAATATTCGGAACCGAAAACCGACAAGAAAACCGTTGATTTTCGATTTTTGACACTTTGTTACTTAAAAATTTTTTTTTACATATATACTTATGTAAATAGAATAGATTTAAATTAATAAATTACATATTTGCTGGCGAATCTACACAAAGGTGTAGTGAAATATCGATACAAATAAAGACTCCATTTTGTTAAAACGCCTTAATATTACACAATAATTTAAGTCTAAATTAACTGACTTAAAAAGAATCAATCTATATTATTCAGTATTAATAAAGCACTAATTCACTAATTCATACTTTCAATATGCTTTTAATAGCATTGGTTTGATGTCAAACCTAAAAGTGACGTCTTTAACGTTTTAAGACAAAATTTGTTTCCCTGTGGAGAAGCTAATAATAAAACAGCTATCTAATTACCAGTAAAGGATCTCGTTTATTTTATTATTATTTGCAATAATAAATATAAGTCTGTATTGTTTTTATTTATATGTGTTCCATACAATGTTCCTTTTTTAAATAAATAGTACCTAAATTGCTTACAAACAAATTAAAATTCTTATTAAAAAAAATTATCATGTCAGGTTGAAAAAAACCGAAACGAAACCGGTCGGTTTAAGTAAATTTTAAACCGAAATCGCAGTTTTTCATTTAATCTTTTTTTAGAAAACTCTAGTATGTATGTATTGTACATATGGCATGGCAACATTAAAATAGTCTATTTATACTCTTTATATACGAAGAGACTGAAAGCTCTGCAGACGGATATTAATGTACACTCTGCCAAAAATATCGCTTCTGCTAATAAAAGCGAATTTGTCGATTCCAATATACTCTGAACAAGTACCCCTATCTTACGGGTTTTAATCCTGATTCTTCGCACAAAATTTTATTTAGTAACGAAGCTCATTTTTCAAAGTCATTGGGCCGCATGATTTCGAAAATGACGCTGAACCAACCATTATCAGCCGACTTTTTTGGCATACAATTACATATATACTCGATGATATGGGATTTCAACAAGATTTATTCGATTAACCGTTAAAATTGATTATCCGTAATGTTTCTGGACCCGACCACCACGGATAATCGAGGCTCGACTGTATTTTGGAAACGGGAATACTTCATCTGATGCTTTGAATAAATTTATATTCTAAAAGAACGTCAAAAATTAACACATAATTGATAATTTTTTTAGGTAAATATTTTTAAAAGCAGATCATAATACATCCAAAACACACGGTATTATCGATTCTATTTTCTTTGCTTTGGTATTAAACACTTTATTATGCTAAAATAAGAGTCCACATTTTGACGGAACCACACTTTATCGCTATTTATTAAATAAGTAACTCTAACTACACTAGAGATTTATTGTTTGTTACTGTTACTGTTATTTAGTTGTTGTTATTTTGATTTATTTATTTACTAAAATTTTTTATTTATTTTTTTTTTCATATTATTATTATGTTTTATTTAGTAGTTGTTGTAATTTGAATTTTTGTGAGTTTTATTCAGAGCTTAAAACTGATGGTGCACACCGTTTTGAGATTTAGTCGTTAACGCACGGTCAAAACGTGCTTTACAAAATTGTTAAAAAAACGTATTTTCTTGAAAAAAAAAAATCGAAATAAATACATCGAATCAAAATAAACAATTGCCGCAGTTGTTGTCGTGTGAACACGTTAAAAGTCTTATTGTTACCTTAAAAGAAAATATTACAGAAAAAAAAAACATATGTTTGTTTGTATACTCGTATAAGAAAATAATGGTGGAAAATAGAAACGATTAAAAACAAATTAAAATGCAATATAAAATTGTAAAATCTGGTGCAACCATTTAATTTGTTAGAAAACAACAAAACAGAAAAAAATCCAAAAGAAGTGAAACAACAACTCTAAAAACAGCAGTAAATAAAATAACACATTGTTTAACAACAACAAACTTGTTAATAAAGCCTGATAAATCAATTTAACCATCTGGTACGTCAATAACCATTAGAAAAATATGAAAAATTAAACAAAAACCAAATATTTTAATTTATAATAAAGGAAGTGCTAATAAGAAAATTGCATAGAAATTTCAACAAATACAATTTTTTACTTATTTTAAACAAATGTTAAAAAAATAATAATAATAATAATAAAAATGAATTAATTATCTTCTATGGATTTTGTTACAGAAACTTTAGAGAGCCAAAAAATTAAGAAAAAACAGAAATACAAAACAGAATTATTTTTGGTTAAAACTGGCTGGATCTAGTCTGGCAAACAAAAACAAAAGCTGCATTAAATATTACAACCAAAAATATAAAACAAAAAGAAAAATTCGCGAAAAACAAATTCCGCTCCATAATAATAAATCCAACGGTTCATATACAATTCCAGTTGTTTTTTGTGTTTAATTTTAATTATATTTTTAATGATTATTTAACAAGAATTTTTTGCAAAAAAAAAATTATTCTTTTGTTTTTAGCTCTTAATTCAGACACTAAATTTTTTTTTTGAACGGAAACGGAAGCGTAAATTTAAAACACTTTGCATTTATTCAGCATCTCAAAACAAATAGAAAATTTTCAATCGTCCGTGTCATACATAGGGCAGATATACATACGAGTATTATTTAATTTATTTTATTAAATCTCCTGACACTTTTAGTTTTATTTTTTATAATTTTATTGTGTTTCTTTTTACTTTTTCTGTGAGATCATAGATCTAAAACAGACTGACTAAATTTTGATTGTATTAAATCGGTTTATCCATAGGTGGCGTGCAGTGTGACCACATCTAAAATTTTTTTGCTGCTAAATATGGTTTAAAAAATGCTAAAAGCAAATTCAAACTGCTAAAAAATACTACTAGTTTTTTTATTAATTGGTCTTCCTTATTATATGAGCTTTAGAAGTTCGTTTGTTATGGTATCCTCATGAATTGTTCATTTTACTTGAAGAAAACAAATTTGATTGAAAACAACAACAAGAAATATTTATTCAACATAAAAATCTTACTGACTAACATAGTCTTTACATTCCTTATATATTTATATATTTATTTATATTTATTATATATTTCACATTAAACTAATCGATTGATTCACTATTACACACATATGCACTTTAGAGATTTGTAAAATTAAAGAAAATTCAGTTATAAATTAATTACCCAATTCACAAAATTTTATACATAGTTGTCGTAGAGCGGTAGAAACTATGACAAACTACAACTATTGTACATAATGTTGTTGGTAATTTCCATGTCAAAAACTACTACAACATGTACGATAATTTTTCCTATGTTTCCGAAATATCGAAATTTGCGTATCAATACACCAGAGTTGGAAAACTTTTTTTTTTCAAATGTATTTTAAAAATTGTTTGAAATGTTTTTTTTCTCTCCTTCTTTTTAAATTTTTTATTCAAGAAATTTGATAACACTGGATAACATCTACAACAATATTTACGTCAAGGTGTTCAAAAAATTAAATGCCATTTAACTATAATCTACAACAATATAACATTTTGTGAATTGGGTAAATATATAATAGGATTTCTAATATAATATTATAAAAAGTAGTATACCCACTTGTTATTAATGGTTTATTTATATAAAATTGATGAGTCGATCGAATTGGAATAACTTATGTATTTTATATTGCATTTTTTATGAGATCATTTGTAGGTTTGAAATTATGGCAGCATGTATTCAGCCTTTTCAAACCGCGTCTAGTATAGAACAATGAATTCATAGCATTTAATATCCATCTATTTCTAATTTTAGTTTTTATAAGGCTCATACAACTAAAAACTCTTTTAAGTTCCGCGTTACTGAATGGAAATACCAAACATTTCATTAGAAATTAGGCTAATTCCTTAAAAGGATTTCATTTAATACATTTTTGCAGTCATATACATTTATTCAAAATTTAATTGTTGATTTCCGGTTCATCCATTGATATGAATGTAGTTTCTACCACTTCTGCTTTAAAATTGTTACTTTTTCTACAGAAAAATTTAACACTTCTTCTCAAAAAATTTCGTGTAATTTAAGTTTGTTAATTCGTCGTGCCGGAGTTTATGTGCTCTATCTGACATTTCATATTTTTATGAATGTCGAGTTAATGATGCTACCTTAGATTTTCGACCCCAAATTTCTCAACTCTGCAATCCGGTTTGGGATATCTCATCCAGTTTAGGGTATAAATAGCCGAAAACGGATTGCAGATTTTAAAAATTTTGGTGTCAAAAACCTAAAGTGACATCATTAACTCCAGATATATAAAATGGCGTATAGAGCACATAAACTCCCGCACGGGATCAGTTGGATCAGTATCATTACTTTGAAATATTTTATTTGCTTTTTGGCCATCTGAAAGCAATGGTCTTAAAAATTTTATAAAAATATTTTTTTTTTTTCATTGTATACGTTTTTTAAAATTTTTGCTTGATAACATAATTCTACATTTGCAACAATATCAAAATGAGTTTTTACCTCTAGCCACTGACTTTCTATGCGCTTTACTGCTGACTCATTTGTCACATGATTGCCGAACCATTATAATTCTTATGTTCACCAGTATAATTTTTTAGTTGTAAATAAATATTAATCTTAATTATTTAATATCAACATTTTATAGTAAATACTGCTAAAAAATGACAAAGAAACAATTGAAAAATGCTAAAATAAGTGCATAATGCTAAATTAAAAATTTACCGCTAAATCAAAATAAGAAATGCTACATTTAACAGTAAATATGCTAAAACTGTCACACTGGTGGCGTGGGTCAATTAAAAATGTTTAATCCCGCGTTTAAAAATTTAGGATTTTTTTGAAGAATGTATTTGTCTGATTTTGTTAACTCATTTGGAATACTTTTATTATTTATAAAATAAAAAAACTAAAATAAATTACTCTTAATATTAATTGTTTTTTTTTTTACAACAACCACAAAAAAATTGTCACCAAAGGTTGCATTTATATCATACCTAAACCAACTGTAAAAAAAATCTGGATAAAAAGTTGGAATTTTCCACTACCAACGTCAAAGCAAATGATGTTTGCTTACCACTCTTAAGCAAATATGTAGATCATTTTTAGTGCAAAGTACGAAAAATTACATCTTTTATCTTGAGTCTTACAACTATGGTTTTGTGATATTTTATGTAAAATTTTAACAATTATAATAATTTAAATAAAAAACAAATCATCGTCCTATAGATTCTTTAACTTTTTTTCCCCACAATTTGACCACCATTTAGGAAAAACCAATTAAAGTTGTTATGTGATCTGGCAATCCGAGTTCGAATCCCAGTGAGAGTGGTCATTTTTTAAAATAAATTTTGTTTCATCAGAAATGCTTTAATTACTTAGATCAAAATAATATTCTATTAAGAATTATGATTTTTTTAATGAGAAAGGAGAAAATGATATGCGTGAGAGAATAGTACACATGCCAAACTGAACATGTTGTCGAACCGAGCTACGGTAGTCTCATCAGAGTTCTTTGTGTTCTGTACATGTTCATGACAAACATCAACTACTTAACACACAGTTTTTTGTAGAAATTATATTTTTTTTTTCTTGTAGTGAGTTAGTGGAAATAAAGTCAAACACAACACATTCAATAATTTTTTGTAATTGTCATCTTATTTGGATGAATCAGAATGACAACTTTTTTGTTTTTGCCTCCTTAGTCCATCAATTATAGTTGTTTTAATTGTCTCTTATTGAATATATTCTTATACTCGTACATAAAAAAGAAGTCAACCATAATATTTCAACACTTTCGTTGCTTTTATGAAAATTAATTCCTAATTCGAGAAATAATAATTTTTTTATACGACATCTTAAAAATATCCCTGCTTTTTATTTTTTCAGTAAAAAGAAAAAAAAATACTATTTACAACCAAAAAAAAAATTGACGTGAATACCCTTATTGTACTATTTTGTTCGAAGCAGCTTCAATGATGACGATCAAATTGGCAAAGTTTTTTCAAATAATCAACAGGTGCAACCGAACTTTATACAGCCATTAAGTCTGTTTCTTTACTCTACATTGGGCGCCCGCGGGATCCCAATTTTACCAAAAAGCGTTCCCGTACCCAAAATTTGGGTAAATGAGAGGAATTTTAAGCGAGTAACATTTTTCTTCTTCATGCACGAAATAGCCCGTACTTTTTCTTCGTGCTAGTTTGTGCAAGTAAACAAATAATCAGCTGTTTAAAAAACAAAAATGAAATGAAAAAACAACTAAAAACATTTCAAAACCTGCAGTGAAAGGCTTATAGTATAATTTAATTCAATATTTATATAAAAAAGTTTTTCTTTGCTTTAGTTAACAAGTATAATTCGAATTATTGTCGTTTATTTTTTGCGAAAGTACATGTTCAATATGTGTGTGTGTGTGACATAAAGTTGTGTTTTTTTCATATTTTTATCTGAATGGGTAAAATATTTGCTTTTTTGCGTTCCCGTACTTTTGGGCAAATTTGTCTCTTATTGAGAGAAATTAATGCTTACTCTCTATTTACCGAACTTTACCCAAAAAGTAAAGAAACTCACCTATTAATAAAATAAAGGCAATCTCTTGCTTCTAAACTTTTAAAAGAGGTAGTAGGATTGTTTTTAATTGTAGGATTTTTATATTTAGAAATTTCTTATTTCCGCTTGTTGTTTCAGGCTACTATCTGTAGAATTAAAAAAATCACTTAATAAAAAATATGAGCATTCCCTAGAGGGTCAGTGGTCAAGTCTGCGGAAATACGACTTGGTACACTTACCTATGTAAACAATTATATAATTATATTATGACAGTTCAGGCACCTCCTTCGAAAATGTGCTTTTCTTGCTCCAATTTTTTTATTGTTAAATAGTCAGTCTCAAAAGCGTAGATATAGCAAGTCCAATATTGGACTAGTGAGTATCCTTATAAACTGGTCGCAAATATATTACTCTAAGTATTAATTCTAAAAAAGTTTACAACAGCAGCTAGAATTATTACTCATTGCAAGAAGTATTTTACATAATATTTTTAAAGTAGCCAAGATTGGTGTCCAAAGTATAGGTCTTTTAGATCCAAAGACCATAATTTGGATACTAATGTTGACTATGTTTACTTTTCAAACTTTTGTAATATAGGCGGGTTATAGGTGGGTCTAATAGGCCCAAGCTTTGTGAGATTTTCATTTTTAAAGATAATTCATGTAGAAAATTCGAAATTAAAAATTGATTCAGCCGGAAAAAAAAGAAAAAAATCAGGTATGTTTCAGATTTGATTTGTTTTGATAACGCTATATTTTTTAAATTTCCATAATTCGAAAAATTATGTTCTCAAATCCTCACGTTTCGTGATTCGATATTTTTGTTAGAAAAATAGTCAATAACCAGAAAATAAATGGGTTTTTATAAGCTTTTATAGAATGAAGTGAAGTAGGAATTGAAAAACGTATATTTGCTGGAACAAAAGGAAAATTTCCTTAGAAAGTATAAGTTCAAACGTTCTTACAAATTACAACGTTATTAAACATTAAATTTCCGACACATATTGATTTTCAAAGTTCCACTCTTGAAATAAAATTCATTGTAGACATCAAAAACTCAGTTTTTACATTCATTTTCAGTGTCAATGAGTTTTTTCAGGGACTGGTTGATTGATTTTTGTGAATATTTTCTTCAATTCAATGGCACATACATATACTTACTCCGAACGACAGACTTGAAAGCTTGTTCATGACAATCAGTTACTCCCAGAGCTTTTGCCAGAATACTGCTAAGAGGTAGGTAGTCAGAGCTGAGATTTTAACCCAGCGCTATAGTCTTAGTAAGCCAACAAACTAACCACTAGACCACGGCGACTACAAAGAATTCAATTCAATTGCAACTGAATATTTTAAGCTTTTGATAAAAAAAAATCTTTAAAATACTAAGAGCTTTACAATTTAAAAACAAAAGTATCCCAGCAAAAAATTTTCCAAATTTGAAAGCAATAAATAAAATTGTAAACAATAATGGAAGCATTATATTGTTTATTCATACCCTAAAGCTTCCAAAAATGCTATAGGATAAGGTATTTTATTTTTGATTTGTTATACTATTTGCTTAATGGTTGCAATAAATGTGCATTTCTATTGCATTTTAGCGGCTCATCACGTATAAGTGATTGTTCAGAATTTCTCTCTTAAAAAATAGCTTATGGAAAAGTACTAATTTCTGCTGGGTATGTTTAAAAAAGGAGAAAGCTGTTGTAATTCCCATTATCTGTGAAAAATGCACTATTTTTTTACAATTTTTTTTTTATATTTTAACAAGTCCATTAGACATTCTACAAGCGGAAATCTTAAAATATAAAGGTTGCTCAAATCAATTGTTGCAATCTGGATTATTATGCATATTTAAGACTCGAACTTATATTACTTTTAATTAATCAGAAGGTTTTTGTTTTTGTTCTCTACAGTTAAATGTGTGCATACTCGTATTTCAAAGATTGTTTAAAAGTCCATTAAAGTATCACACAAATTTGTCAGCTGTAAACACAATACGTCATTTTAAATCAAGATACAAAGGTTATTACTCATAAAGAATAATTAATTGTTTGAAAAAGTAGTTGTAGAAAAAAAGAAAACAATAAATTATTACGAGTACGTTATAAACTTTTATTAATATTCATGACACAGGCCTAAAATGACATGTCGTGTAAAATACAAAAAAAAGTAAAGTGAACACCTTCAACATAACAAGTTTATTACACAATAATAAATGTTAAGTACATAGATACATCCATATATATGTACATACTATGTGAAGTGTTTTTTTTTTTATTATTATGCTACGAATCGGAAAACTAATTCGGTTGAATAAGTTCAAGAAGCGTTTCTAAAAAGCCAAAATATGTATATAAAAGGTATTCACAATGGGTATCTTTGAATTTTAAAATATCAAAAATACAAAAAACAGCAAAAAAAATTCCAAATAAGTGATTTATAAAATAATCCCCTAAAAAATTAATAACTTACTTTTTGGCTTTCAATCATCATAAGGTAATCCAGTTTAAAATGGCATGCAAGCCTGTTGTTTTGCTACACTGATTCTCTGCCGATTGTCAAACAGATTGGTTGACTGTTGTAAACAAATAAATACATGCATGCATATATTATTGTAAACAAGATCTTCCTCGTTTGTTTTTGTGAAAAATTTTTATCAATGTTGAAAACTTAACCTCATTCTGTAAAAAATTCGTTTATAAACGTTTTGCAATTTATATTGAAAGCAAAAATAAAAAAATAAATTTGTTTTTGTTTTAAATACAAATTTTCAAATGTTCTGAAAAGTTCTTTTTACAGAAAAAAGCTATTTCAATGATGTGGAAAAGTGAAACCAGAATTTCGACACTACTTTTAATGAAGAACACAATAGATAACCAAAGTTTTAATATGGAGCTGCAAATTAAATTTTTAAAATATTAAATTCTCTTTAAAGAAAATCTATCCTTTCTTGTTTCAATTTGTTTAAAGTTAAAGAAAGAATTTTAAATTCAAATTTGTTAACGTCAACTTGAATAAGGAAGAAGTAGAAACAAGATTTTGACAATCGAAAGTAAACAGCTGTTATTGTTTTGGTAAAGCGAGACTATCTTATGATAATTGTACCATGGCTTCCATTCTTATATATATATTTTTTTTTTACTTTTATGTCAGTCGCAGTATTGTTATATTAAAAATGATATACTTTTGCGACTCTTGAATTTGAAATAGATTTTAAATATTAATTTTCATTTACACACAAAAACGAACAACAAACTTGGTAACCCATAATGAAGTATTAAAATTAAAAAGTCTTAATATTATAACGTATTTTAAGATACCATTGTGAACACCCTTATTATTTATTTTTCTTAATTTTTTTATCTTTTTTCTTTTTTGTAATTAATAAAATTTATCTTTAACAAGTGTTTTACTTATTTCCTTTATAAAAAACGAATTAAATTTTTTTATAAAAAAAAGATATTTCAATATTTAGAACAAAATTAACAATTTAAAGCTGTTGGGTAATAATGTCATCACATTTTTTTTTTCTTTTTTTTATAATTTTTACTCATATTTAACGTCAATTGCATTTTTTTATTCAAATGATATATAAATTTTTTATGTGCTTGACGTGTGTTTTTAATCATTTAAAAAAAGCAGCTTTTTAATTACGAATCTTTAACTTAGAAGAATTTATTTCTTTAAATTATAATGAAAAATGTATCATTAAGACAGTGTTGCCATAACTCAAATTAAATTTACCATAGACAAAGCCTAAATTTTATCCAAAATTGATTTATTATTGAAATATTTTTATACATGCGAGGGAGGATCAATAAGTCCGCAACTTTTCGAACTTCCCTCGTAATTATATGAAATGTAATGTACCATCAAGTACCAGCTGTTAGTAGACTACTGTCAAATTTTGGGCAAGTTCCGTCATTTACAGGTGTTCAAAACATAAAAGTTCCTGGTTCTACGAACCATAGATTTGATATATCATGAACAAAACGTCGGCAGCGCAAATGTCATATTTATTTTTAATTTGTGTATGTGGTGACTACGTATGGTTTACCAAATCATAATTTATAATTTTTCATCTAGTTCATTTCGTTTATTTCTGCGGCTGAGAATGTAAAAAAGATGGCGTCAAACTAAAAATGATAGTTGATGGTAGCACATAGTTGTTCGAACAATTGTTTTACCAACGATGGTCGACAAAGAACATGACATTGATTTATAGAGTCTACACGAGCCAAATCGATGATCGACCAAAAATTTTTTCATGATATACCAAATCTATGGCTCGTATAGACGGGGTGTTAAAGATTATTTTTTGCGAAAAGAAACCGTCAATCAAACCAAGGAAAAGCTTGATAAATGCTATGGGAACTCTGCAGCATCGATTTCAATGATAAAAAAAAGTAGTTTACTGACGCTGAAGGTTCTGGACGGCCAATTGATACCCGAAAATGTCGAAAAAAAATGGGATGTTGGCGAAAGCAAACGTGCGTGAGATTTTTGATTCCATAGGCATTGCATATGGCAGTATGGTTTCGATTTGAAATGATAAACTGAGTTTAAGAAAACTGTCTGCAAAATGGCTGCTACGTTTGCTCTCAATTGACCATAAACATAATCGTGTCACAACGTCAAAGGATTATTTTGAGTTGTTTAACCGCAATTTGAATGAGATTTAGCGGCGTTTTGTAACTGGTGAAACATGGATTCATTACAACACTCCGGAGACCAAGCAGCAGTCCGGGTGAATCCTCTCTTGCGAATAAGGTTATGCACCAGTTTTTTAGGATGATCGCGGGATAATACGAATTAGTATCTCATTCTCCATATTCTCAGGATTTAGCCCCAAGTGACTATTTCTTATTTCCAAACCTAAAGAATTAACTCGGTGGAAAAAGAGTAAGCTCCATCGATGAAATTTTTAATCAAATAAATGCTCTTTATAATTGATCTCGAAAAATCCTATTTTATACGAAAAAAAAAAATACAAAAATTGGAGAAAGGTTGGACTAAGTGTATTTAGATAAAGAGACCTTAATAAAAAAAACTGTGTTTCCCTTAAAAAGTCACGGACTTATTAATATTGATACAGAGTTGCTTTTTTTAAGGAATATTTTTGTTTTCGTAAGGGGGAAAATAAATAACCGCACTTACGAAAAGTATGTACGAAATACGTGGTACCGTTTGTAGGAAATTTTACGAATCCGTTTATTGTTTCTTTCAAGTCGGGATACATGAGAGACTCTTTGGTCTCCTTATATGTAGGTGCTACTCGTAAAAGTATTTTAATGTAAATACATATTCAAAACAAAGTTTTCCACTTTCGTTCATTGTTGATTTTTTTTATATGTACATATGTATATTTATTTGCATAGTTTTAGAGAAACATTTAGCTCCACTATGCTACGCTGTAAATAAAATAATAAATAAATATTATATTGAAAACATATGGTACATATGTATGTATGTATGTATGTGTTGTATACTTAGTATTATAAAAAAATTTAGAACAGGTAAATTTGTACATATATTGGTATGTACATACTACATATGCACGTACTTTGAAATTAAAGCTGCGCAATTGCAAATGCGCAGCTATCATTGCGGTATTTTAAAAAATCAATTTACTTTTTAAAAGTCGCGCGTCTGTATTTATTAGATACTCGTGCATACGTACTAAATTTGTATTTTTTAATTTTTTTTTTCTTAAAGATCAATGCTTTGTTCAATGACCTTGTTTTGTTTTCTTGTTTCTTATTTTTATAAAAATATTTTTTTTTATCCGAAACTCTATATTTAATTTGATTTCTATATGCAATAAAAATACTTTAAAGCTTTGGTAACCTGTGTGGGTAAAGTTTGTTACTGAAAATGTATAGTATTTGTCTTACTTTTTTTATTTCAATACTGACGAATTTCAAAAATTTGACACAAAAAATATGCCTCGAGGTGTCAGATAAAAATGTTTAATTGCCGTGGTATATTGTTGTTTTCCTTGAATTGTTTCTTAATTAAACGAAAAAAAAATATGTTATAAAAATTATTTTTTATTTTGATATGCACAACCAAAACATAAGAACACATTTTTAAAATTTTGTTTAAAAAAAAAAATACTTTTTGAATGGCACTTTTTATAGGTATGTAAATAAATTCCTAAAGCCAGTTTTACGATGTCGAAATAATGCTTTACTTCACCGCCTAAATATAAGAAAACACAGTCAGGTAGCGAACGTACGCAAACTATAGATAGTATCATGAAACAGGCCGTTAGCATTTCATCTTAAATATAATAAGGATACTCACGAAGGGCCTTGCAAACTGTGCAAACGATGCAAAGTGTGTAAAAATACATCATATTTTTTCAATAAAACAACTAAAAAGCTAAAGTAAATTGTCTGTGTACTTTTGCCTAAAAACTTTTGACATTTCTACTGCCATATATTTACACATGTGAAGATAACTGCTAAAACACAAAAGCGATAATTATTCATATGTATGTACATATGTATATAAAAAACACGTGCTTTCTTTTTTCGTTGTTGCCTTTATTTATTAAAAAATCAATTATTGCTTTCTTTTCGCTGCTTTTAGGGATCTTTATTTGTAATACACTTTAATTTTATTTTTTTTTAACACAATGTTTTTGACATTTTAGTGAAGAGATGGTAGATTTTTGTTGAAACGATAAATCCGGCAGCACCAGGTCAAATAAATACTTAAAATATACAATTAATTATAAAAGAATGCTATTTTCACAGCAAATTTGCTTTTTTTTAGTTTGCACAGATTCAATCGTGAGTACCCTTAATAATTCTGTAAATCAATTGCGTCCATGCAATATGTACGATGTACAAGCTTTTGCAATAGAGCTTTGTGTTTTTACACCGACGAGTTCACAACAGCCAATCACTTTCCAAACTACGAGTATATTAAAAAAAGGGCTGCTTAAGACAAAACGACCTTTCCTAAATGTTTCCTTCCATAAATTACCTGCAAACATTAAAGAAGTCCAACTAGAGGAAGAAAATAAAGTGATATGGATCGATAATTTTTATGTCATACTTGATGTTGTGAATCTTGTACACGTAACGAGAAATAGAGAGGCGTTTACAGAAATATGTAGTAAAAAAGATAGAGATTGCTATTGATGTACGGTATTTAATGTACGAGTAATTCAATTAATCGTCAACATTTAAATTTTTTTGTACAAAAAATTTTTTTACATCCTGCATTGGATGGAGGACTAAAGAACATAAAAAGCCATAAACAAAGTTGGGTGTAATTAAAAACTGAAGGACCAATAAGACATTTATTAGTTTTCTTTTCCTTCGTATACTTTGTAGGCAATGAGTCAAACAATTCATACGATGAAAAACTGACAGCGTGCACATACTCGTATAAAAAGATTTTCGTAACGAAAATGCCCATGTGACAAATCATATGATGTAAAATCATGAAAATTTTTTTATTTTTTATTTGATTCAAAAAATAACGTATGTATGTATATTTCTTACATTGCAAAAATTAACAAATAATTTGTGACATTTCAAAATTACATTACAACAAATCGTGTTAAAATTTAAATTCAAATATTGAATATTCTATACATTTCATCACGTTTTAAGAGACAACAAGCAAAAATTTCAATTAATTACAAAAATACATACATATATTCTTTTTGTATAATGTTTGCCCAACAAAAAATAAATCATAATTTAAATAAATGAAAAAAACATTAAAAAGAAAATCATTATATATTTTGTTAAAATGTGTTGGCGTTAAATGAAACAATCAGTAGAAAATTCAGAGAAAAAAAAAATTACAAAAGAACAATCGTAATTATGAACGAGGTACATACTTGAGATAATATTAATATTTTTAAATATTCTTAATTGCTGAAATGACGCTGACAGCAATTAGTAGAATGTTAGCAGACACATTTAGTTTGATATTTACAATGAAAATCATTAGAAAACTTTGTATGATTTAATATTCTAAAATGTTTGTAAATCCACCTTCTGAGAATTTAAAAACTTTAAAGATTTGTATTTGAAATTGAACTTGACATTGAATCAATTAAACGACTTACTTTTTTGTACTTTTTACACAAAAATTAATTTTTTATTTACAATAAAATATTTTGCAGTTTAACTACTCAAATAAATACCAACCACATGTGTGTATTCTTTTTTCTTTCTGTTTCCTAAGTATCTATTGAACGATGTTCAAATATTGACAAAAAATGTAGACAAAATAAGAAAAAAAAAATAAAGTCAAGGCGTATTATTTTATACTCTACATCTGTGAAAAAATTAAGAATCTTATATACGAAAAAATTGAACCGAAATTACAGAGCCCGAAAAAATTTAGTCTAGTGGTAAGGGGTCACTCATAAAATTAAGAAGCTAACTTTACACTTGGTTTAATTTTGCTAATTTAAAAATAAATATTTTAACAAAGCCCAAAGTCAAGTACCAGAGCTACGCGTCATAAATAAATACAATGAAGAAATATGTCAGAGGTCTATTCGTCGCTTACGTGATCGAACTAGTGAACGTATCGAAAAAAATTTCGATAGTGGTTAGAGCGTTCGCACAGAAACTCAAACGACCGAGGTTCAATACCAGCGATGGACAAATATTATAATATAAAATTTGCTCTTTTTCTAAATTATAATTTAAAAAATAAAAGCTCCCCCCTCCAAGATGTCCATCTGCAAGCAAAACCGCCCCCTGACATTACCAGTCTATTCCACCAGAAACGAATGATCAGGAGTACAGCGCAACCGCTAAATGGTGCAATTGCTGTTTATAATTCAAGGGTGAAGGTATAACACTGGCCTTTGAGTGATCAACTACCAACAATCAATAAAATTACAAAAAAAATAAGTATGTATCTATCTTCAATATTCCAATACAATGCACTGCATGAGTAGGGGTTTACTCCTGAGTATTGGTCTTAAAAATAAGAAAAAAAAAATAATTTGTTACTCGATAGCCACACATGCATCGAATGAAAATTCTAGATAAAACACTCGATCGATTACTCGTTAACGTATGTTATCATCTCAATAAATCGTGTGAGTTGTTCGATAACGAATACCGCTATGACAAACTAAATAAACTCGATCAAATTAACTCGCTATCAAAAGCGATGATTAGACCCCAGAATTAAGGATACCAAAGTGTAATTGGTGAATGCTACCTAGTAGTAGTCGCCGTAGTCTAGTGGTTAGTGTGTCGGCTTACTAGACCAGAGCTCAGGGTTCAAACATCTTAAAAAGAAAATAAAGGAAATATGAGAAAATATTTACTTCAACGACTACCTCTTAAGATGGTTTTACACTATCCCGCTGAGTATAACGACACGCTAAAAACTCAAATAAAATGAAAAAGTATAATAGTGTGAAAACAATATGTAATGAATTGATAGAAATTTGACAGTCGTATGGCTCTAATCATTTTTAGAAATTTTTCTAAACCGTTAGATTTTTCATTTTATCAGAGTTGCTTTTTTACGCAAATATAAGAAAAAATCAGGGCTGGAAAACTGGAAATTATTTACCATAATTTTGCTTATTCCTTTTTTTATTAAATAACTACAAAAATACAAAATATAGTTAACATTTCAAGTTCTTTCCCTTTAACATAAAATAAATTACAAATATTTGTTGTAAAAAATAATTAAGTATGGCTATAAGCCATATTAATAAAACAAATATTGCCGTATCAACATGTCCATTGTTGGAGGAAGAGAAAAGCACAAACAGCTGTTGTTTCCATTTTATTTGAATTCTGATAGTGTAAAAGCAAAATGTAATAAAAACATTTTACGTTTGATTTTTTGACAATCAGACCAAAAACCATTAGATTTTGTTTCGACAAAATCCAATGAAAATCTTAAGACTTGTAGAATAGTGTAAAAGCACCGTTAGCAGCGTTCTGACTAAAGTTCTGCGAGTAACTGATTGCCATGAAAAAGCTTCTCAAGTCTGTCACTCGTAGTCGACATTAAACTGTAGGTTCCGGTACTCAATCTGCACACACAACTTGAGTGCTGCTAGGGCGTAACCCAGAGTTGCAATGGCCAATTTTGTATGTATGTAGTAGCACTAGTTTACAGTCCTGTGAGCATTAAAAGACCAAATTTTGTTAAATTAACATTTAAACTAACATTTCATTTTAATTTGTCTAAACTTGGTTAACGATTTTAATTTACACTGAGCTGTTATTAACTGGAGTAAATTCTGTACATTCGATAAAATAAATTTGTATAGTTTTTTTTATAAGAAAAAAATGTCTGTTTAGATTACACATATTTACAAAATTTGACTTTCTGAAATTTTCCGGGAATATTTTTCGATTTTCTTTTAGATTTTGATGCAGCAATTATAAATCCAGTATCAGGTTATTTCTGGAGCCTAAAACGAGATTTACAACAGGCTTCTCATGCAAAAAAATTGTTAAAAAGGTCCTTCTCGGCTACTTTCGAAAACTTAATTCTTCTTTGGTAATTTTCTTTTAAGTATGTTTTTCCTACAAAATATCTATCTGCTACATCTCAAAAACTAAAGCTGATACATGAAAATGGTTTTTATTTCCAAAATCATTATGTCAAATGTCTACGTAAAAGCTAATAACATTTCTGGAAATAAATCTTTGCCGTTATGTGTTATTCATCTTCCCCTATTTCTTCTAAGAAAACTATGCATTACTTTACGACAATAATTCGGATATTCGATTGACCTTTAAGAATTGTTTTATGTACAAAAATATCAACATTTTAAGTTCTTTTTTAATAATATTTGAAACAGTTCTTTGTCGATGGAATATTGATGACTGCATTACATTCTACTAGCAAAGAGAACAAGCTTTAGGTAAAAAAAATTTAAAGCTACTCCACAATTTAGCTGTGGGAAATTTCTATCAAATTCTCTAGCTCTATAATCTATATCGATAACTATGGTTTGACAGCTAAGGATGTCAAACTGTTTTGATGTTTCTTTTCTATAGGATTATAATAATAACATAATAATGTGTTTAACGCCAGAATAACTCTTATAAATTTTAAATATTTACTTTGAAAAAGAAAATAGATCTGTTCGAGAAGTTCATAAAACAATTCGTAGATTTTAGGGTAAAAAAAAATGGCGTAACAAGTAAACAATTCGTACAGCAATTAATCGTTTTCGAATCAATTTTACTTTTCTCTATTCAAAACCAATATATACATACATGCATACTTATATAATTCGCCAATACAACCCTGTTTCAGGGATACAGCCTAGCTTCTCACAGCACCCATGTTGTGTGTGTCAATTTTTATCCATGAGTACCGGAATCTTTAATTTAATATCATGGCAATCAGTTACTCTCAGATCTTTTGCCAATTGACTGCTAAGAGGTAGTCGCCGAAAGAAATATTTTATTAAAGATGTCAGAGCTGTGGTTTGAACCCGGAGCTTTTGCCTAGTAAATAAACAAACTAACCACTAGAATACGGCGACTACTTGTGAAATAAGCCTTCTATAAACCCTTAATGCTTTTTATGAATTTAACAGTAAAGGTTTAGCAAAAGATTACCAATTTTAATAGAATTTTCTTTAGGAAAAATAGTTGAAATAGGAAAATGAAAATAATATATATGTAAATATTTTTGATTCATAAAATTTCAATCCAATCAAATTTATTAAATAAAATACGAAGAACAGTTTTAGTAATCCCATGCCCATATAAAAAATATGTATATAATTAAAGCAGTTTAAGAATCACTGTACGTAGTATTTATAGGAAAGTCGTGTTAACATAAAACATTGTCTACAACAGACATACTTACTTGTGTATTTCGTTTTTGTTTTGGTTTTTAGGCCAACAGGGTACTAGGTAAATTATTTTCACTTATCAAATGTTATTCATCGATGACTAGATCGCACACATTTTGGCATTGACATTGGCAATATCATGACTCTCAAACAAAAAGTGGATTTGCATGCAGCAGAGTGCATTAGACGACGCGGTGAATGATTGGTTTTTTCCCCCTTTAAATGTTTAAAACATTATGCATGTGCCTAAAAGAAATAATATTTACAGACGATATCTATTAGTATTTTAAAAACACAAATTTTCTATTTTCTGCAAGCGAGACGCCAATGTACGATTAAATTAATTTTATAGTTTTTCCGCATACATATGCACATATAGTATGTGTGTATGTGCATTAGTATGCTAATTCTGTAGTACAAAACCAAGAAGAAATCATTTACATAGAAAACAAACTAAGTATAAAGAAAATAATGATCATATGAAATAAAAAAGATGCGATAGTTTAAAAGATATAATTTATTTATAATTTGAGTAAAATTAACTAAAAAAAATACGAGTACATAAAAAACGTTCATACAATGAGCTACTCCAATTATTAAATGCAGATACATATAAATAATTGTAATTAATCAATGATCAATTACTTATAAATTTAATTAAAGAAGCAGTCCTAACCATAAAAGGGAATTCAGGACATCACCCTGAGTAGTATATCTGTTATACGATAACAGCCCGTTAATTTTTCTGCACACATTCCAACCCCAAGCCTCTCAATAGACCCAGTTCTGATATTATTGAAGGCACCCTTAATTTCAATAAAGGAATTGCTTACAATCTACGTATTTTTTCATTTAACTCACAAAATTCGTATTACAAACTTATAAGCACTAATTACGAAATTAATTTCAAAGGCGATTAATTTACAATTAAATAGATGTTTTACTTTACATTGAATGTTATACAATTAAGAGCGAATGTTATGGGCCCAGAATCCTATTGTGAAAAGACGGAAGAACGGAAGTCAGATCGAGGTGGATCATTGGAAACACTCTCTTAGGATCCCGCATTTGTGAAGCACTCCGGGAATACGACAGGCCAAATAGTCTTTCTCGAACGGAAAAGGGATCAATAGACTACGGGCGTCGAGTATTCGTATACAGTATTGAATACAGTTTCTCTCCTGAGGAGAAGGAGGGCACAGAGAACATTCTGTGAAACTGTGTGGCATTGACTAGAATTAGAACTATGTTTAAGTTATAACTCAACTTATAACCCTGTTTGAGGGTTACGGCCTAGCTTCTCGTACCACCCATGTTGTGTGTGTTAATTTTTATCCATGAGTACTGGGACCTTCTGTAGCAGTAATCTCATGGAAAAAGAATTTGCTAACTGTTTGACCAGGCATATTTTCCATGTCGATTTTCGTATTAAAATCGTTTAGAATAATTTTGATGTCATGGGAGATGCATCTATAATAAGTTTCCTTTACGAAGAGGACATACATACAAGCGTAGAGTGTGTTGGTTGCTTGGTCTCCGTGGTGACCCAAAGGTCCAATTAGCACTCTCGCGCTGTTTTGATACCACATTCTCGCTATTAACTTGTTAAAAAATAAAGGTTCACGCACCACGTAACCGTGCGATTTAGAATATTCATAAGTCGATGCTCACATCAGCCAGCTCCCCAATATTATCAAGGAAAGGTTTATCTATCCCTTCATAGGGCAGGGCATTCTCGGTGAAAATGATATGACTCGTAAAGTATACCAATTTTAAAATATTTTTAGACTGAGGGATCAGCTGATAGCCACACAATTTGTTACCAATTGTCGTTATAGTGTTTCCGTTTATAATTAATGGAAATCTCACAAAGGCACAGTTGATAGACCAGCTCTAACGGAGGTCAGAGATGGATATATCTAGACAGCACTTGGGCTACCTTTGGAAAGCAAATGTGTACTTTTGGCAAAAAAGAAAACCAAGATTGGGTCTGGTATTCGTCCAGTTAAAATCAATCAGTCTCTTCCTTGCCATCCTCATTCATAATCGTTTAATTATAATGTTTTTATGTTTAGTATGATTGATTGATGCATTCTGATTTTTAATGCAACTGAATGAAATTTTTAATTTCTTTATATCTAGAGGTAAGCAGTTACTTGCAATTAGAATTTTAGGATTTCCATTGAAATCTTAAATAATTGTAATTAATTATTATCATGTTTATGCCCGTTTTGAAAACGTTTTCATTCACTCAAACCCATGGCATAAACAGCTATAAAAACAGTTTTGAAATTTCGAAACGTTTTCACTGAAACTGCTTTTCAAACCTGTTTGAGTCAGAACAATCGTTTTCAAAATTGAGTATAAACGCATACCGTTTTGTAATCTTTATGAAAATGAGCTGTAAAGAATGTTTTGTTCAATTTGATGGGGTTGTCAATTTCTTCCATTGGTTATTTTTATTATTCTATATGTACTATTATAGATAATATAAAAAATTAGAATTAGAATTATTTAGAATTAAGTAGCTGTTAGTTAAAACAGTTTTAAAACTATTTCGATTCAAAAATACATGTAGTTATCGTTATGAGTGAAATCGTTTTGTGTCGAACTGATTTCAAAACACACATAAACTAAGTATATAACTACTTACTTAACAATGTAGAAACGCAAAATGTTCATATTTCACACGAATTATTACTGGGTAATAAAATTTAATGGGAAACAAAGTGTAGGGTACACAGTGCATTCATTCATTAATCAAAATATTTTAATTATTTCTTGTTTTGTCTTCTTCTTCTTTTTCTTTTTTGTATAATTTTTAAATTTGCATTTTTTGTTTACCGCCCTTTTTTTTGCAATCATCATTAACTCACCATCATCCACATTTTAATCTCTTTTACCAATTGCAGGTGAATGTGTGTGAGAGGTGAATATTTCCCATAGAAAAGTTAAAGAGTATTGACGTGTTTTTTGAAGGACTTGTGGTAACATAGCATTGGTGGAATAAAAACATTACCTATAATGAGTAAAAATGGTCATAGTAATCCGGGGTATGTCAATGATGTCTCGGATAAAACGTCTAAAAATTATTCATTAGAACTGACAGAAAAGGGTGATAAATATATAGTAGCCCAGGGAGATGATTACAATCCATATGCGCATAGAGAAGTAGAGCATCCGACAACGTAAGTTTTATAGTTAAGGACCGTATTCACTAAAAAAAATTTTTTAATTCAAATCTTGTTTCATAAACTTTATTGTTTTAAAAAATTAATAATATTGTTTTAAAAAAATATAAAATTTATGAAACAAATTTTTGTATTTATTTATTTTTTTGTTATTTAACTTATAAATGAATGCGTATGTCTATGTTTGTTTGTTCTTTTTTAAAACATTTAGAAATTCAGAGACTCTATTCCATTTGCTTAAAGGTTCTTTGGGTACGGGCATATTGGCTATGCCAAATGCCTTTAAAAATGCAGGTTATATTACAGGCACTATAGGCACAACTATTATAGGCTTCATTTGCACATATTGTATACACCAACTGGTAAAAGCTGAATATGAATTATGTCGTCGAACAAAGGTAATTTTTCATTAAATCTGGTAATTGATAATATATTAAAATATTTTCTCACAGACTCCCAGCATGAATTATCCCACTGTTGCGGAGGTGGCGTTAAATGAGGGACCACCTGTATTTCGAAAGTGTTCTCCCTACATTGGTCATGTGGTTAACACTTTCCTATTAATCTACCAATTGGGTACCTGTTGTGTTTATGTAGTCTTCGTGTCTTCAAATATTAAATCGGTGGCCGATTATTATCTGGAATCACCTGTAGATGTACGTTTGTGTATGGTCATTATTTTATTGCCTTTAATTCTAATAAATTGGATTAGAAATCTTAAGTATTTGGCACCATTCTCAACGTTGGCCAATGCTATTACAATGGTATCGTTCGGTATCATTTGCTACTATATATTCCGTGAACCAGTATCTACTGAAAATAAAGAGGCTTTTGCCCCAGCTAGTGGTTTTCCCTTATTTTTTGGCACTGTATTATTTGCCTTGGAAGGTAAGTCACTTTTTTTGTGTAAATTATTAAAAAAAAAAATAAAGCTGAAGTTTTGGCATTGGTTTTGAATAGTATCATATTAAATTTGGATCATACTACATAGGTTTAGGTAAATACAGGTTAAGTCTACAAATTAGTTACTTAGAAAAAAAGAGCTTATCAATCATTAGCGCAATCAGTAATGAAATCAACAAATGAATTTAAAATGTGGTTGTCACAGGATGGAAGTGATACAAAGACCTGTATAGTATATGTTTTCAGCTCCTTTTTTTAAAGAAGTTATTCATTATATACTTATCAGCTATGTTGCAGAGAGTATGTCAAAATTGGACCTATTTAAAGTATAGCCGCGGAAAAAATTGAATTATATACTTATAGATCGTTATAGTCACTCCAATAAATACTTCATATATTTCTCTAAATTTAGCTTTTTCTGTTTCAAAACAAATCCGAAAGCTCTTAAGTCATCCTTCCTTGCTGGCTATTTATCCAACTTTATTTCGCTTTTATTAATTTCAAAGAGATATTAAATTCAATAAGAAATCTTTCCCAAAAGTATCCAATTTTTATCACAAAATATTACAAATTAGAAAATGCACTAATTTTTCTCAAAAATGTTTATTTAAATCATCGGTGCTAGTATATATAACAGATATTACACTTCGTGCTAAAGTTGACATATTGAACTTGAAAACAGAAAGTATGTAGATAAACTATGCATAGCATTTGAATAAACTATAAAATGCACATAACGTCGTGCGGGAGTTTATGTGATCTATCCGCCATTTTATATACATATTTCGCGTTAATAATACTTTATATACTTTAAGTTTTCGAAACCAAAATTTTAAAAATCTGCAATCCGTTTTCGGCTATGTATCTCCGAAACTGTACGAGATATCCGGAAACAGATTGCAGACTTGAAAAATTTTGGTTCGAAAATTTAAAGTGACATCATTAACTCGAGATATATAAAAAATATGAAATGGCGGATAGAGCACATAAACTCCCGCACGACGATAAGTGTACTTATTATTTTAATCATATGTATCTATTAATACTGTTACGAATTGCCTTTTATATTTCGTTTCATTGGAATATCGATACTTTTCGATTTTAAAGCCTTTATTTACACTCTATAAAGTTTTATACACATACATATATAATTGGCCGTTACCACCCTGTTTCAGAGTTACGGCCTAGCTTCTCGCCAAAGTTTTATACACAACTAACTGAAAACAGTAATGTGAGACTCTATGTATGTACAGTATCTACAGTTTTTTATAGTAATTTCTATTGTTTCTATGTACTTACTTTTACAACAACAATTTCATTTACAATTTTTTAAGTTTTATATAATTCTACAACAACAACTTAATTTTCTCCATGTACTTTGTTTTTGTAATATTTGTATAACTTTTATATAATTTTCAATCTGCATGTATGTATGTATTTTGTTATTGTACTGATTAAACATACTCGACTGTTCTACGAGTATTTTGTTATTGAAATATGTATGTAATTTATTTATACTTACATATATGTATAACATAAATGCTAGAAATAGTAACAAAACCTAACTTAGAGGAATGTAATAATAATTTGGCTTTATAAAATTATTTTTTCGTAACAATACAAATATTATTAACTTTTCAATTTGATATAAAAAATATTTTTTTAGCTATTGGTGTAATATTACCATTGGAAAATGAAATGAAAACGCCGAAAAAATTCGGTAGTACATGTGGTGTATTGAATGTGGCTATGGTTCTTATTGTCTTCCTATATGTAGGAATGGGACTATTTGGTTACTTAAATTATGGTGATGATATTGAAGGTTCTATAACATTAAATCTACCCTCTAAAGATGTGTAAGTAACAAAAAGGCTAAATATATAATAAAATATATATATAATAGTTAATTTTATTACAGTTTGGCTCAATGTGTTAAGGGTATGTTGGCATTTGCTATATTTATAACACACGGTTTAGCCTGTTATGTGGCCATCGATATTACATGGAATGATTATGTGGCGCAAAAATTAGGACCACAACGTAAAAAAATCTTCTGGGAATATGCGGTACGAACATCACTGGTATTAGTAACATGTAAGTTTAACTACTAATAAATAAATGCTTAAAAATATTTAATAGTTTTATTAAATAATAATCTACATTTGTTTTTTCTGTTCTTTAGTTTTATTAGCTGTTGCCATACCAAATTTAGAGTTATTTATTTCATTATTTGGTGCTCTCTGCCTATCAGCATTAGGTTTAGCATTTCCCGCACTCATACAGATCTGTACTCACTGGTATAATACCCATGGAATTGCTAAAGTGTGGTTATTATTTAGTAAGTATTCTGTTTACAATACAATTTATTTCTTCTCTTTTTTTATTTTTTAAATTCAATATAAATGGAGAAAATAATGTTAAGTTTTTAAAATTACGAAGAAACAAATAGGAATTATAATCAATTTAACAACAAAATACAAAAATTAGAAGACAGTTTTTTTATAATTACACTATGCAACAGAATTAGTTATTAGGAAATACTAGGTCTGTTTCTTTACTCTACATTGGGCGCCCGCGGGATCCCAATTTTACCAAAAAGCGTTCCCGTACACAAAATTTGGGTAAATGAGAGAATTTTTGAGAGAGTAACATTCTTCTTCTTCATGCACGAAATAGCCCGTACTTTTTCTTCGGGCTAGTTTGTGCAAGTAAACAAATAATCAGCTGTTTAAAAAATAATAGAAAAATGAAAGGTTCAAAAACTAAAAAAAATTTCAAAAGTTGAATTAAAAAATATTTATAAACCTGCAGTGAAAGGTTTATAGTATAATTTAATTCAATATTTATATAAAATAGTTTATCTTTGCCTTAGTTAACATGTATAAGTCTAATTATTGTCGTTTGTTTTTGCGAAAGTACATGTTCAATATGCGTGTGTGTGTGACATAAAGTTGTGTGTTTTCATATTTTTATGTGAATGGGTAAAATATTTGCTTTTTTGCGTTCCCGTACTTTTGGGCAAATTTGTCTCTTATAGAGAGAAATTATTGTTTACTCTCTATTTCCCGAACTTTACCCAAAAAGTAAAGAAACACACTTACTATGTAGATACACTGCCGATTACATTAATTTTTGCTCTTATATTTAAATTTTACTTCATATAAACTTTAGGAGAACAATTTTTTTTCACTTAAATTAAGAGATATTATGAATGATCATATTTTAGGAAGAAAAGAATAACGGTACAATAAATAAAAATTTGTTATTTTTTGATTTTACTTCAAAACGCTGCGAAAACAAGTGTAAATTTTGGGTCACTCGAATAGGTTCACTACGAATAAAATTAGTTTGCTTTTGACCATCGACAGTATAATTAAAATTGTAAATATTTGTGAAGAAGAAAAAGGCCACAACAGAAGCGGACAGAAGAGCTATTATAAGAGCTGCATCAAATTCGAGCAATTCTGCCGCAAAAATTAGGTATTACATCTAGCATAAACACTGTAAGATGTGTTATTCGAAGTTCTAAACATTTAAAGAGATTGAAAATTAAAAAAAAAAACCATCTCTTAATGCTGCTCTTAAAGCGAAACGGCCGCAGTTTTCACGAGGACACATTAGCGATAAAAATGAATGGTATTGTGTTGTCTTCTCAGACGAAAAATGGTTCAATTTGGAAGGTCCTGTTGGATACAACTACTATTTTCACGAGCTACGTAAAGAGGAACGCTACCTTAGTCGTCTCAATATCTATTTTTAGACCAATTGCCTGGATATTCAACACGATAATGCTCCGATACATAATGCCAGGGTTGTAAAGGCGCGTATTCAAAGCCAAAATGTCAATATGTTGGATTTGCAAAGTCTACGAGTCCAGCAGACAATGCGAAACCAAATAAGCTTTAATTGGAGGAATTAAAAAAGCTTAGTCCGAAAATTCATTATCATTAATTGAAAATCTTTATAACTCCCTCCCAAATGGTATTCTTGAAGCTATGTATATCGAATAAAGGAGGATATACTCATTATTAAATCATCAAAACATTATAAGAAATCTTAAAAATTAAAAAAAATTTTTTCACAAAAAATCATTTCATTTTCAATTTGGGCAACTGGCAATGCAACTCAAGTTTGGTTGCCATCCATAATAGACCCATAAATTTAATTAATAAATAATAAAATATTTTATTATGTAAATTGCTTTTAAGTCGTACTAAAAGTAATGATTGCAATTGTTAGCATGCTGTACTCTACATTGTTTTGGAATTTTTGGAAAGAACAGTACATACAGTGCTGGAGAATTCAATGAAACTTTTTATAAAGTATAATCTTTGATATGGCTGATTTATTTATTGAATATTTACCACAAATCGTTTTTTGTTTTAAACTAGCGTTATCATTATTTATTATCTTTGTTTTCAAATCATCGGTAATCTTGACTCTAGCTATTTTTACCAATTATGTATACAATATTTTTTAGTTTAACCCTAGAACACTAACGCTAATTTTTACGCAATTTTTCAAGTTAGAAAATTTTCAATTTATTTACTTTAATTAAATTTATTTATTTATTTTTATAAAATAAATTTAATAAAAAAATAATTTTTACTATATTTACATTATTCAGTTATCGTTTTCCATACAATTTTGACAAATTAAAAAAAAAAGTGCACGTAAAATTTACGTAGGTTAGTATTCTAGGGTTAAATTATTTAACAGAAGCTGTCTCAAAAATTAATTCAAAGGATAACGGTACATTATTATGCATTTTGCTTTGTTATCTCATGAATCAATTTTGCTTTTGTAATTTTTCGTGCAGAAGTTTGAAAGTTTCCATTGTTTTGTCAAGTCACCAAAATTGAGTACTTTTAGTTTTTTTTATAAATTTGGAATAATGCTGTTTTTATGTAATTTTTTTGTCTATTAATATATTAAACAGAATGTGTAAAATAAAATACATACATAATTTTAAAATTTTTTCAGAAATTGTTTTTGTTTTTCGACTTCTAACAGTGAAAAAGTAAATTTTAAAAAAAGTTTCCATTGAATTGTCCAGCACTGTATATACATATATATCGACGATGGAATTAAAGAACGCTGTAACTGACAAAACCTTAAATGTTCAGCAGAGCCAAAAAACTTTCATAAATGTAGAACAAATACACTGGTATTTTTCTTTTCGCTGACGGCGTAAGTGAATTTATTTTCATCGTAGAAATCTGGGACCTGGACCAATCGACGCGTATTTTTTTGCTGATAAAAATTATGCAAAAAACGTATTTTCGATTTTTTGTCAGTTACAGCGTTCTTTAATTCCATCGACGATATATTTTTCTTATATTATTAAACGCCTTAGAAATAACACAAATTGTTGTGAATTAATCATTTAAAGGCCAGTGTTATACCTTCATCCTTGAATGATTAACAGCAATTGCCTCATCGTTGCATGTTGATTGTGTGGTGAGTGCCTTTGCTAAGTAGGTTTAGTTGTTATCTGCTACTTCCCAATAGTTGGCGCTTTTCCCCTGATCATTTTTTTTCGTTGTCAAAGGTTAAGGTGGAATAGACTGGAATGTCAGGGAGCGGTTTTTTGGTCTTCGTAGAGAGGGGGGCCTTTTATTTTTTTTTAATTATAATTTTGAAAAAACCGCAAACTTACTTTTTCATTGTTCACCTTTGCTGGGATTTGAACCTGAGCCGTTTGAGGTTATGTGCGAGCGCTCTTACCACTATACCATACACACAAAATTAATTCATTTTGGATTAAGAACACGTCAAATTTACAATCTTCTTGAAGCAGTTCAATTATTTTTCTTGCTGAATATTTTTATATTTTTTAAACATACGAATACCAATAATAACATACTGTTTTCATGTTCATACTTATACATATAATTTATTTTCTACTTGTAGGTAACTTCTTACTAATAATTGTTGGAATACTTGGTCTAGTAATTGGCACATACACATCATTAGCGGAAATAATTGCAACATTTATGGATTAAAATATTTGCTAAGGTTTCGTCAAGAAAACAAAAATAGAAAAATTCAAATAAAAACTATAAATATAATATAATTTATAATAAAATTTAGTTTTGCATAAAACACAAGAAATGCTACATTTAACATTCCATTATACAGACACTTTAAGTATACACAGTCACCAATTATCTGTAGCCATCAATACTTTGAATAGAAAACCAATTTTAAGAAGTATTACGAAAAAAAATATTGAATTTATGGGACCAAATACAAAATGGTTAAAAGAAAAAAGTACATATTTACTTAGTTTTTGTTTTAACTTTACAAATAAATTTACATGCATACATTTAAAGTAATAAAAAAATAGAATTCAAATTACAAATAAAGATAATTAAGAATGGAGGTTGTGATATATTGAATTGTGATAAAAATTGGTTAGATTTAAATACCTGAGTATGTATAATTTGTAATAGCAAATGCCAACACTAACATAAAATGTATGTAAAACTAGAAAAAAAAAGAAAACATAAGAAAAATCACAAATTCCTTCAGTTGTGGTCCCTTATAGAAAACGCAACAAACTACACTTGCATTGTATTTCAAAATATCGTATAATTTTATTTATTTTAGAAAATTCAATCAATGCCCTTTAAATATTAATTTTTATATTATGATTTAAGGTTTAGATTTTAAGTTGTTAAAATAATTATAATTTTTACAATTATTATTGTTTATATATACATATATTTTTTAAGGCATTTTATTTAATTTCTCTGCATAATTGCCATGTTAATTATTTATTTATATATATGTATGTAGATTTCAATAGATTTTATGTTCGAGTATAATAAATAAAAACTGTTTTAGTATACTTAAATGTAATTAAAAATAATTAAAATAAAACGAAAACATTTATAATCAGAAAATTATAATGAAAAATATGGTGAAAATTATAGGAGAAATGTACCTTGTTAAGTCACAAACAAATGCCTACATTTAGTGGCCCAAGAACGATTATTCTAAAACTTAGGGCATAAGAATTATTAAGCGGCAAAGCTTGGTTTCCAAGACATAGATATGTATGTATGTATGTCTATGTATTACGCCCAAATATTGATCACCCCCTATATTTCAAAAAATTTAATAATAAATTTAGTCAAGATGAATATCAAAATAAAGGTCATAAGCAGACTTTTCGATTGGTGTATATGCCTGAATAGAGAAGCCATTGTGGATTCTTTACTCAGCCTCTTTTTTTTTTTTTTTTGCTTACTTATTTGTTATTATTTGTTTTCTCGAAATCTAGCACAGAAATCAATTTTCGAATACGTATAAATCTTTTTAGGAAATCGAATTGCCTGTGGTTTGGTGTATAATTTTCTGGCCTAGCCCATCATATACCGAAGATATAGTATTTACAAACATATACAGTTGTGTTCAAAATAATAGAAGTGCCCTTCATTCAAAGCCGAATTTTAAAATTAAATAGAAAGAAAAAAAAGAAAATATTAATTTCTTTTGATATAAAATTTATTTCTAATTCACCTTCTAATTTTTTACCAATTAATTATTTAATTAAAACTATTAAAACAAAATTAAAAAAACAAAGTTTCCTTTTAAAATTCCATGTTCAAATAGGGGTGTTTGTACATAACCTACTAGTATTAAAGCTAAAGTAATTGAAGTTAAATATTATTTAAAAATAGTGTCCCCATTTAATATTTTGTTGAATGACCTTTATTTTTAATGACTTCTGCACATCTACGAGGCATTGAGTCAATAAGATCTTGGCATTTCTTTAAAGGAATTTGATGCCACGCTTCGCGCAGTGTGCTCCACAATTCTTCCGCATTTGATGGCTGTTTCTCTGCAACATATTTTTTAACGTCTTCCCACAGATGTTCTATGGAATTCAGGTCAGGAGACTGAGCAGGCCACGACATAACCTGAACCCCATTTACCCGAAACCACTCATTTGCCAATTTTCTGGTATATTTCGGGTCGTTATCTTGTTGGAATATCCATTTGAGAGGCATATTCCACTCTTCATAAGGTAGTATTACCGCTTTCAAAATTCCAAAATAAACGTTTCTATTCATTATGCCTCTAATTTCGTAAATTGGACCTACACCATTATACGAAAAGCTTCCCCATATCATTACTTTTGCACCACCATGCTTAACTGTCTTTTGTGTATATTGGGCTTTATATTCAGTATTGGGCGGACGTCTAACATACTACCTAGATCCAGTGCCACCAAATAAGAGAATTTTGCTTTCGTCGGTCCAGAGTATATTTCTCCATTTTTCTTTCTGCCAATTGATAAGTTCTTGTGCAAACTTTAAACGTGCTACTGCCTGTTTTTTGTCAGTAGTGGCACTTTCCGTGGACTTCTTGCGAATAACTTATTTCCATCAGGTGTCTACGAATAGTAGGACCACTTACGGCAAGATTTAGATCCTTTTGAATTTTTTTGGAAAACGCCAAAGGATTTATTTTACTGTATCGAACAATACGGCGGTCTTCAACAGTTTATGTGTTGCGTATACGTCCACGTGTTTGAGGCTTTTTTTGCGTTCATGTAACGTAACGCAACGTAAGTTATAGTTAAAAATTTACTTTCCGGTCGTTTCCGGTTCACAATGGACCAATGGATCCGATTCAAAAAATATTGACTTTAAACCAACAATTGAATACTCAATAGTAGTATAAGAATAAATCTTTACGAAGTATAAAATATAAGAAGTAAATATGGTGGGGTGTCATAAAGCCATAGGACATAAAGCCATATGGCGTTAAGTCCCATTCCATTGAGACATAAGGGCATATGCCAAAAAGTCTCAATATAATGGGACTTAACGCCATAGATTTTTTTTTTCGAAAATGAGATATAAAGCCATATTTTTGATAACGACTTTTGATAAATTGTCTTTGATGGAAACTCTCGCACAGTTTTCAAAAATTGAAAATTTCATAATTGCAGAGAACAACATTAATGAAGTCCATACATCCGATGATGAGTTTGAAAACGAATATGAAGAAAATCTAGAAGATAATTGTACGAAAAACAATAATAACCTTAAAGAAACTCTGTTGTGCGTAATTTGCTGCGATAAGGAAAGGCAATTAGTGTTTAATCCATGTAAGCATTTTAAGGTTTGCCAGCCTTACTATCAGCAATTAAATGAAGCAAGTAAATCAAAAGGAAATAAACCGTATGTCCAATTTGTCGGACAATAATAAAGGATGTTCTGTTAATTTTTTCTTAAAAGTTATATATTTATAATTAATTTAATTAACTACATTACTACATTGTTTTTTTAATATTCTGTTGAAGGACAAATTTTATTTTTTTTGTTAATTTCATTTTAAGAATTATGCTTAAGTTCCAAAAACAAAAATAAACAAAAAAATTATATAATCTTAAAGCTTAAGTATAGTGCTCTTTATATTTTATTTTACAGAAGTAAACATTCTGGAAACAGGAAAATTATAGTGGAAAACTATTAATTTTTCCTTTTACAAAATGCTGTCATGTAGAACTAAACATTCTGGAAAAGAAAAAATTATAGTGGAAAACTATTAATTTCTCCTTTTACAAAATGTTTGCAGTTTTATTTCCATGAGCCTACAAATTTTTATTTTTTTAAATCACTAATTTCATAGATAAATAGGCATATTAAGTGAAATAAAGCAATTGTAACACAAAACATCAAATGGGACATAAAATCATAATGGCTTTATGTCCCATTCCACTTAAATTGATATGAGACTTAAGGCCATATCAAAATTATGGCTTTATGTCCGTTTGAATTGAGACATAAAGCCATTATGGCTTTATGTCTTATGGCTTTATGACACCCCACCAATAAATATAATATGCTCTTATTTTGGTACTTCTGGTACTTTTTTAACTTTGTGTTAAATTAACAATATTCATCACTGCTCTAAACAGCTGGCTTTATATTGCCATTTAAAAATTAAAATTTTCTGTTTGTGCTGTGTTTTGTGAAAAGTAAGTAAAAAATATAATAAATTATATAATCAATATTAATAACATAAAAAATTATTATATTTTGTTTTTAGTGGACGGCGAAAAATTAATATTACTGGTACAGGCAAATGAATGGCTTTATAATTTTTTGGTTTGTTTTGTTTTTATTTACATTTAAAGCCTGGTTAGCCAAACGTTGCTGTATCGTAATGTAACGTCCCCTAACGTAGAAACGTAAGTGCACTTATAGAACATTTAAAAACGTGCCATATGTTTTGGACATAAACAACTAACAAAAAAACAAAACAGAAAATATATTGTGAAATAGTAATTTGTTTATAGTGTGTACTTAATAGTTTTTTATCAAATAATTAAAAGACAAATAAATAAATATGGACGCGGATTTGTGTGTTGGGCTACAGTTTTTTAATTTGCTAAAAATTTCTTAAATTTACTTTTCTTTGTAATATTCTTGCTGAAAATATGTAGGGTTGCCAAATATTGAATTGAAAAAAGTGCATTGAGGGAAGAAAAACGTACATTTTAGTAAAAAAATACATTATATTTTGATTGAAAACTTTTTTAAAATTCATTAGGAAAAATAAAATGGCAAATAATAATACAAATATTAAGATCGTAATTATTGTTTATAACAAAGTAATAGCCCAAAATTATTCGGATTTTTATTTTTAAATTCTAGTCTATAGTATTCAACTTTTCAAATGTAAAATAAATTGGTATAAATTTAAAAATAAATTTTATGCCCGTATTCATATAAAGTAATTTAGGTTTATTGAGGATTTATTTGACAACTATTGCATAGAAATATGTATTGTATATTTTATATACATTAATGTATTTGTAAAAACATTTACAAATATGTACATACTTACTAGTTTTTTTGAACTTGGTTTACAATGAAATTTTTGCCAATGTAAGAAAATTGTAAAACTTGGCACAAGTGTGTTAAAATTAAATAGTTTCAAATATCAATTCACATTCCAAACTTCCTATTAAAAGTTTGTTTGTTCATTTCCTTCTTCCAAGAATAAAAAAGAAAAAAATAAATAAAAAACAGTGATCGTGTAACATAATTACACTAATAATCAGCATCATAATATAATATCAGATGCAAACGAATAAATAGAATAAAATAAAAATATCATCATCAACAATAACAACGACAATAACAATAAAATTAAAAAAAAAAATAATAACGGCTGCATTGGCATAAAAAAAGAACAAAAGTGATAGTGTTGGCACATGCTGTACAATCTGGCGAATATCGGAAAAGGGGCAAAAGTGCCACATTTGGGGCTTTTATGGCACCATTAGCGGTACATTTGTGCTCTTCAATTCCTTTAATAATTTAGTCATAATTTTTATTTTGCGGGCTTCTCGGGGTTGATTGCTGTTGGATTATTTAATGGTGAAAGTATAGCACTGGCCATTAAATAATCAATCAGCAGTAATCCATTTCCTTGCAGTTCGCATTTTAAAATAGGACATTTGTTTTTTTCTTATTGGTGTCGTGGTGGCAGGCCGTTTTCGTTTGGATTTTTGTAACGTGCGTGGGCTAAGGGCAAATTTCTTTTCTGTATATGCTCACGTTTGTATCCATAGGCCGGATGTCCTCGCCTTATGTGAGACCCAGGTTTCTGGGGATGCTGATCCACAGGATTTCCAGATACCTGGTTACCACCTCCTATCCCTTTTCATGCTCCATAGGGGCCTTGCAATTTATATCCGCAATGAAGTTGTGTACCAATGCCAGCAACCGTATGGCATGCTTGATGCAGAATTTAACTGCATCTGGGTTAAGTTCAAAATCAGGGCACATCTTTTGCATTTCGGGTTTCTTTATAGAAGTCCAAATGCAGAAAGAGAGGTTACCCTGTCTGGCTTCGACTCTCTTTCTGACTCCATTTCAAGAATCCTAGAGAATTACCCGAACAGTGAAATTATTGTTGCTGGCGATTTCAATGTTCATAATTCGTCTTGGCTTCACCATTCTGGCCACACGACTCCAATATGTTGAGTTGTTTGCCGCACACAATCACCTTGTGCAACTAGTGAATGAACCAACTCACATTTCGTGTGTTGATGGGCACCAGAATAATACACTTGACCTCTTCCTCACTTCACACCCTAATAAGTATGAAGTTGATATTCTTGCACCTCTCGGCAATTCGGATCATTGTACCATCTCTGCCTCTTTTCCGTTATCCAGGCTTTAGGAGGTTTCAACGACAGCTATGAAACGCTCAGTTTTTAATTACGGAAAAGCCCGTTGGGCTGAGCTCAACGATTTCTTTCGGCACTTTAACTGGGGACTTTGCTTCCTTGATTCAAATGTTAATGCCATGGCAGAAATGGTTGTGAATATAATAAAATTGGGGATGGATACCTATATCCCGTCTAAAAATATTTCGATTAAACCAGGAGACAAATCTTCGTGTGCTGCAGTAATAAGACGCGAAAAAGCTTTACACGAGCAGCGTCTTCGTGCTAAAGTTCTTTCTTTCCCCCGGGAAAGTAAGAGCTTTTGGTCATTCGTTAAGAGGATAAGGAATAACGCTAGTTCGATTCCAACTCTTATACAGAATGACCAAGCATTCACAAACCCGGTTGAAAAAGCGAACCTTTTAGCTGAATTGTTTGCAAAAACTCATGTTTGCCTGAGAGCGTTCAACCGCTGCCCGAGCTTGAAGGAGTATCGGTGACTATGCCTAATATATTCTTTCGAGCCCGTGCTGTCAAAAGGGTTCTTTGAGACCTCAACATTCATAAATCTTCTGGGCCGGATGGTATACCAGCACTGGTCCTGAAGCAGTGCTCTTCGACGCTTTCGCGTCCATTAGCTAAACTTTTCAGTGCGGCTTATCGTGCCGGGGTATTTCCATCTAACTGGAAAGTTGCTACCATAACGCCAATCCCTAAAAAGGGTGAGGCTACCAATCCCGAAAATTACCGCCCAATAGCAGTGTGTTCAACACTCTCCAAAGTTATGGAGAGTATGATAAATCACCACCTTATGAGATATTTGGAGGCCAATAACTTGCTGAGCGACCGTCAGTATGGCTTTCGTAGAGGTCGCTCCACTGGAGATCTACTGGCATTACTCTCTGAGTGATGGAGTGGATCTATTCACCGTTTTGGTGAAAGCAAAGTTGTTGCTCTGGATATCTCAAAAGCGTTTGATAGAGTTTGACACGATGCTCTTATTTCTAAACTAGCTGCCTTTGGCGTCGGTAACCATTTCTGTCGTTTCATAACGAGCTTTCTCAGATACTGTTCTATAAGAGTGGTTATAGACGGTGTCTCTTCCAACGAGTTCAGGCTGAATTCGGGAGTACCGCAAGGCTCTGTTCTATCTCCCACCCTATTTTTAATTTTCCTTAATGATCTTCTCCTCCTAACCTCTAATTCTGTTTACTCCTTCGCAGATGACAGTAACATTTGTCACTCATATTCATTTGATCGTAGGCCGAGCCTTTTGGAGATCGGGGTGAGAAGGCAGAATATGAATGACACACTCTCAAATGACCTGCAAAGAATCTCCGAGTGGGGTCTCGCGAACAGGGTCGAATTTAATGCGCGCAAGACCCAATGTTGTTTTATAACGCATAGGCGTTGTGATGATTTAATCCTGCCATCTGTGACTATGGGTAATGTAAATATTGAGGAGGCTGACGCTCTTGATGTTCTGGGCATGAGAATTAGTTGTGATGTCCGTTGGAATGATCACATATTTCGAGTGTCGAAAGAAGCATTCAAGTGCCTCGGTTTTCTAAAACGGTGCAGGAAATACTTCACTCCATCTGATATTTACAAAACCTTCATCCGACCTAGAATGAAATACAACTCTCATGTATGGGCCGGTGCTTCAAAATCAATTTTGGGGCTTCTCGACCGCGTACAGGAAAGGGCGAAGGTGCTTATCAGCGACGGTAGGATATCCAATTCTATCGATTCGTTGGAGCATCGGCGCAATGTGGCGTGCGTTTCATTGTTCTATCGATACTTCCATGGAAAGTGCTCTGATGAGATAAGGAATTTGATTCCGGGTGGTCGCATATTCTTGCGGACTACACGTACCTCTCTCAGAGCGCACCCATTTGTGGTTGATTGTTCAGCGAATCGCACAATGCATTATAGAGAGAATTCGTTCTTTGGCCGCACCGCTCGTTTGTGGAACAATCTTCCGGCGAAAGTTTTTCCTGCCAATTACGATATCAATGGGTTTAAATCAAATGTCCACAAACACTACTCCCTCTTTTCCCCTTCCCACAACATATTTTCCTAGACCAGCACAATGTACTGCATGAGTAGGGGCCGTCCCCTGAGTGCTGGCCTTCAAAATAAAAAAAAAAGGCAAAACCGAAGTGAATGTTCTGTCAGATGCCGCATTTGAATGAAGTATAGCCAATATAAACATACAAATTCTTTTCAAAATTTTGAAACAATCTATTATTTAACAATTCTATACATTTTATTTTAATACTTTTTCAGTAAATAATTTTAATTAAAAGAGTTGGGCTTATTGCATAGAATTTATATTGCATTATCGTTTCCACTACCCCTAAAGGAGGGTTTAGACGGTAATACATACATGTCAAATTTTTGTGTATGAGAATGAGAGAATGAATAGTATCATGTAAACTTTATATGTAATGAGAACGTACGACATTAAGAGAAAATACGGATGAAAATTTGACAGTAGTAAGGCTCGCTTTGTTTTTTTAATTTTTTAAAAAACAATCACTTTCATTAGATCAGAGATACACTTTTATTTTATTTTTTATTTATGTTTAATTAGTTCACAATGTATTTAAAGTTTATGTGGACATATATGTGCATTTTATTCTTTCATTTGACTTTGATTTGATTTTTAAACAACCGTGTAAACGTAAAAAAATCTGCCGTAAGACTTTTATTTTTAAAATACGGATGGAATGTCATAATATTCTTTCTATGATTTTACGTACGTAAAGTAAATTCAGACGGAAATAATTAACCACTAAATTAAACCATTTTAGTGGTAGTGGAAATTTAGTGAATTAAATTAAAGGCGATAATGCACTATTTTTCCACTACCACTAAATTTAATGGAAAATTAAATCTATTGCAATAACCCCAATTCTGAAATAAATTCATCAAACAGTAGAGCAATGTCAATGTTATTGACAAAAAATTATTCAATAACTTCTGTAGAATTACAAAATGACATTTTTGAATTGAGACTGAAAACATAGACCTTTTCAAAATTATAGTACTTTGGTGGCAAATGTTCTTTAATATTATTTATGTTAGTTTCAAGTGTTCAGAACAAAAAAGAAATATAGGGTGTTTTTTATTGAGGTATAGAACTTTAAGTTGGCATCACTTTTTTAACTAACGGCCATTTTGTCAGCTGTCAAGTGATTAATATTTAGTTTGGTTTGCCATTTCATCATGAACAGGTTGACAAAAGAACAACGCTTGCAAATCGTGCAAATTTATTTCGAAAATAATGGTTCAGTTCGCGAAGTTTACCGCAAGCTCCGTCCATTTTATGGTCGACATAATCGTCCATCAGAGCAATTAATTCGGTTAACCATGGATCGTTTTCGCACTACGTTTACTCTATGTGATAATACGCATCCGCAGAGACGTCGAACAGTGCGCACCGAAGAAACAATTGCCGCTGTAGAGCAAAGTGTTGAAGAGAACCCGAATGAATCGATTCGCCACCGTGCACAGCAATTGGAGCTTTGTCCATCAACTTTATGGAAGATTTTGCGCAAAGATCTTGGCTTGCGACCTTACAAGATCCAGCTTGTGCAAGAATTAAAGCCGCGAGACCATGCAATGCGTCGTGATTTTGGTGTATGGGCCGAAAATGAGATTGATCTCGATGCTGATTTTCATCGCAAAATTTTGTTCAGTGATGAGGCTAATTTTTGGTTGAATGGCTACGTCAACAAGCAAAATCGCCGCATTTGGAGTGAAGAGAATCCACATGAGACCCTTGAGACGCCATTACATCCACAAAAACTGACTGTTTGGTGTGCTCTATGGGCTGGTGGAGTCATTGGGCCATACTTCTTCCGAAATAATGCTGGAGAGTCAGTTACCGTTAATGGAGACCGGTATAGAGCCATGATAACCGACTATTTTGTTCCCGAATTGGATGGCATGAATGTGGATGAGTTGTGGTTCCAACAAGACGGCGCTACATGCCACACAGCGCACGTCACAATCGATTTATTGAAGGAAACATTCGATGAGCGTCTTTTTATATGAGAAACACTAACAAATTTGAGTGTTTGGCTTTTGACATTCGTCTTTTTATATGAGAAACACTAACGAATTTGAGTGTTTTTGTTTCACATATAAAAAGACGAATATCAAAAACCATTCGTGTTCTAAAAACAGGCTGGTAATTTTCATAAAACTCTTCTAATTGCTTTTGCAAAAAATTCGGTTGTTCAAATTTTTTCTTTTTTTAGGTACTGGCTCTTTAGCAGAACTGTTATTGATATTTAAACTAACTCCTTCTTCTAATGCTTCCGGTTTTTCAAATACTCCAAGTGAATTTAGATTTGAAACACCTTTCACGGATGTTTTATAATTTAATAGTAAACACTGCCTCTTCCAAATCAATTAACGCAATGGTTTTGTTTAGACCTTCACCTGTGGCCTCCATTTGCTGTTTATTAATTACCAGTTTGCTTTCTGTATTGGTCTCGCCAGACCTTAGGAATAAAATATTTTAAATTTAGGATGTGTGCGGATATTGCTATTACCCAGTTTGGAGATATGAAAAGTCATTTCCAAATGGGATTTTACAGAAATTTCACAACTCATATTCTCATGTAGTCGATAATTGGAAGTAGAATTTAAATTTGAGCCTTTGAATAGATCCACTTACCTTTGTCGAACCTGCTACATCTCTAGGAGGAGGGACATTTATATTGACATTTTGTGTAATTTCTTTCCGTTAAGCAGTTTGATCTTCTTGTCGTAATGGGCTGACTCATCTTCCAATCCCCTTATGTTCCATCATAAAATTAACCATCAATTTAAATTGACCTGACGTTGTTTGTCTTTTAGCCCTAAATATTGCAAAAACAATTTTCCAATAAGTTAACCAAATACTTTTTTTTAGAAAACAAATTTTTATATATTAATTTTTCATTCTTTCTTCTTAATAGACTTATTTCTAGCAAAATTCGGTAAAAAAAAGCCTTCTCTTGAATTATGCATGATATATTTTTTCCGATTGTTTATGTAAAACGCAGCAAAATTTTTGACGAAGAAAACGACTGGTTGCGATGGTGAAACCGTTTTTTGGAATATATAGAAATTGAAAAAAAACGAATGTTTTCAAGTTGTTCATCCGAAGCAGGAAAGTAAACGGCGAGCATGTTCTCGAAGACATGGATATTCAACAGCATTTTTTCGGATTTATATGGGATCCTTTTTAGCGTTAAAAAGGGATTTGATGATACTATCTTCCCCTAAATCAATTAACTCCATTTGTGGTTCTGAAGTTTCATAGCAGGAGTGTGCTCATCAAAATCAGAAAATCTATTAGTATACTCTTCTATTAAACAATCCAAGACACCTACATATTCATCGAATATTTTATTTTCACAAACAATGTTTTGAAAAATGATAAATTACTCAACAGGGAAGCGTTGAGAAATGCGAGTCAGAGAAGCTAAAGCAAGGTGTGACACTCAAATGGGAGATCCGAAACCGAGTTATGTTTACTTCATAGACAAGGTAGTTGGCGCTGCTAGCGCTAATTTAGATTTTTTTTGCAAACACAATCAGCTGACTATGTATGACAAATTTTGTAAATAGTGTTTTATAATTTTAATTTATTTTCAAATAAATAGTACATAGAACATTATTCGTTTTTTTAGATATGTAAATTACATAAACTTTGTGGAATTTTCAGTAAAGTGAAAAATTGTTTATTTGGATATAAAACCAACATTTCGACAATACTCTGAAAAAATCATAATTGATTTCTGAAATTCTGAAATCTCCGAATAAATAATTTTTCACTTACCTGAAAATTCTACAATTTTGTAATTCCCAATATTCCTTCTAAATAATTTTTTCGCGCAACTGTCATGGCGTTAATGTACAATAGTTGTTTGAAACGAACTCTATTATTTTGTACTAGGTGGCAAAGGGCCGCACTAGAACCTCGCGGAGGCCGCAGGTTCCCCACCTATGGTATGTTTTGTTGAAAAAAACTGTAATTTGTTTTTTTTTTCTATTTTACATATCGATTACCATGTACATTCCCACATACATATATAGAAGAAATAAGTTATGTTTCTGCGTATATTTGTTTGTGGATTTTTTTGTTTTTTCCGTTATTTTTTACGTAAAAAAAATTATTTTATTATAAAATGCAGTTTGTGTTTAAATGCGCAGAAGTGCAGACACAAAATTAATGTTTAAGATTAATAAATCTGTATACCAGTAGCTAATCAAGGTTTTGGGGATGTGAATTTCGAAATTGGGGATAAAAATTGAAAACTATCTGACAACCCTGATGTATCACACTATTCTACAAGTCTTAACCCGGGGTCTTCACGAGATATGAAACGAAATATTTTTATATCTGCGTACATCAAATTCGATAGCCGATATAATTTTGTTACGTGTAGACTGCGAATCAGCTATCATAATATCTATTATGATATCGATATCATAATATATATTATGAAAACAATATCATGATATGAACTGTCAAAAACAGCTCATATAGAGAAACAAAACAAAAAAACTGAAATTGAATTTTTTAAATTCAATAAAAAAGCAATAAAATAATAAAAAAATAAAAAAAATATATTAATTAATAATAATTATACACAAAATTATTTAATTTTTATAAAATTTTCCCTTTATTTTTAAACAAATTTCCACTAATAAAATACTCCGACATGTTATTTCTTTCATTGCTGTACAAAAAAATGAAATATAATATTTCAACATCAACGTGGCATTTTCAATGGCATTTTATTTTCTCTGCCGACGTTTTCTTTCATATCATATCAAAGTTGATATCAGGTGTAGACCCCGGGTAAGATTTTCATTGGATTTTGTCGAAACAAAATCTAATAGTTTTTGGTCTGATTGTCAAAAAATCAAACGTAAAATGTTTTATAACGTTTTGCTTTTACACTATCACATTTCAAATACAGTAATCCCTCGAACTGCGCGGTTTCGGACTTGGGCGTTTTTATTTTTACCACCAAAATTTTGCATTGCGCGGCAAAAGTTTCGCAGCAGCGCGGTTTTTTTACGTACATATTACATATTATCAGTGACGTGCACACACATACTATCCCATATTGTGATTCTGTGATTTTTTTAAATTATATATTTATATATCCTATGTACAATGAACTGATTTCAAGATTTTTTTTTTTTTAGTTTTTATGAATTAATTTATATTTTTTTTTTTTGTTTATGTTAATGTTTAACTTTATGTTAATATTGAATAGTCTTTTTTAGTTATCTTTATCTACTTGGTTTAAATTTAAAATTTTCATGATCATTTCAGAATTTGGAGCGTATCCCCCTAATTTGATACAAAATAGGGTTCACAGTGCTCGCTTTCGGAAACAACAGCTGTTTGTGTTTTTCTCTTTCTCCAACGATGGATATGTTGATACGGCAATATTTATTTTATTAGTATTTCATAATAAAAGCCATATTTAATTATTTTTACAACAAATATTTGTAATTTATTTTATGTTAAAGGGAAAGAACTTGAAATGGTAACTATATTTTGTATATTTGTAGCTATTTGGTATAAAAGGAATATGCAAAATTATGGCGAATAATTTCCAGTTTTACAACCCTGATTTTTTCTTAAATTTGTGTAAAAAATCAACTCTGATAAAATGAAAAATCTAATGGTTTAGAAAAATTTCTGAAAATGATGAGAGCCATACGACTCAAATTTCTATCCGTATTTTTTGACAATTCATTACATATTGTTTTCACACTATTATACTTTTTCATTTTATATGAGTTTCGTTATACTCAGTGAGATAGTGTAATACCACCTTTAGTGATCATTTCCTTTCTGAAAACAAGTATGAACTTTGTCTTTTAAGACCGATACTCAGGGGTAAACCCCTACTCATGCAGTGCATTGTATTGGAATATGAAGTTGGTTGATAGATAGAGATGTTTTTCATCAGATATTTGTATATTATGCGCCTTTTTGTTAATGAGACAAGTTGCTGTCAATTTCACCACTCAAGGGCCAGTGTTATACCTTCCCCCTTGAATAATGAAACAGCAATTGACTCATCTGTCGGTGGATATTGAATGTGAATGGTGAGCGTCTTCAGTAGATTAGCTGTTATCTTCTCAGAAGGTGGCGCTGTACTCCTGATCATTGGTTTCTAATGGAATAGATTGGAAATTTCAAGCAGCGGTTTCTTGAAGATGGACTTCTTCTTTTTCCCCTTTACGTTTAAACTGATTTTTTAAGTTATTTTTTACAAAAAAAATATACCTTAATAAAGAGTGTCGTGTATTGTTCTTGAAAAAGTCGTCTGAATATGGTGCAAAAAAACTGCGTTTGTCGCCCTGTATAAAATCAAAGGGTGACAAGTGCCCTCAACAACAACTAACTTTGTTTTCTTTTTACATCATTTTTGTACGACAAAATGGAATTTTTAATTGTTGTTTAATAAAGTATTTTTTCAAAAATATTAAAATGCAAATTGACGTTGCGTTGGCCTGCTGTGGTCACACAATGGCAGGGTTAGTTTAACATTAAAGAAATGTGTTCTTGAATATGGCACATTTTTAGAAAAGAAACCATCATCAGTAGGCGCCAATATGTAAATTGATAAACTTTTCAAGGCATATAAATTATTAACAAAATCTTGTAAACTACTATACATGCAGGTCTTGTTTAATTCGATAGATGCGTTCAAAAAAAAATCGCATACAATAATACTCTAGCTTTATATAAAAACTAATGATTAGTTCCAAAACCCTGAAAAACGGCATAAATTCAAGTTTTAAATATACGAGTATTAATTCATTAATTACAGAAAAACAGAAAGTGATCCAAAAAATAAGCTCTAAAATATTTTTAAGGAATTTTTGTAAATATTTATGATAAATCTCGATCACTGAGTCGTTTTGGAATTGATTCCATGTCATAAAGTGATTTTTTCAAATCCAAATTTACGAAATCCCAAAGTACCCACTGGTTATACTGTTTTTGGAACTCAATAGAGGACTCTCTGGAATACCATTCGTGCATAGTCACATATGTGTACCAAGTCGTGTTTCATTTCATTAATTTATTATTCATAATCTATAAGCCAAGAAGGCCAAAGTGATTACATAGTAAAAAAGAGAAAATAATGACACCTTTTATATTTAATTGTACTCTAAACCAAAAATTTTAAACCTAATCATGGATATGGAACTAAAAGAATAAAACAATGATTATAATATAATATTTTTAAACCGTTTCCTATAAATCGGCTGGGTAATTATGCACTTTTGGAATATATTAACGTGTTAACAGAGCTCTGTTAACGTAAAATATAGCTGGGCTAAATAACTTGGTGTATGTCTTGACTAGTTAAAATCGAGTTTATCTTAACACACATTAGTACATTGACAGTCATATTCATAAAAAATATACATACCGAATTCACAAAGTTTTGTATCGTTGTTTCATGTATTGCATACAATGTTGGCTTGTGAACATCTATTGTATGTATATGAATGTATTTTGTGTATTAAACGACAAAAACCAAATGAGAAAAAGAAAAACTGCATTAAAAAGTTGATTTTTACAAACAAAGTACATTTTTCTTCCATTTTTATATTTTATTTTATTTAATTTGCTGTTGACAATAAAAGAAATTTTTTTGTGTTTATATTTTTGTCAATATTTTTCATTCACAAAAAGAAAAAATATTTTTCACCATATAGGCAAATACATTTAATATGCATAATATATGAAATGTATTGCTTTGGGGATAAGCATGTCTCTATGGCCATTTCGAAAAATAGAATTTCGTTTTTTAAAAACAGAAATGTATTGCTTTGTAAATACTTTTGTTTGGTTTTTATATACTAAATGTGATTCGCATTTAGTTTATAACTATTTGAATATAAGTATTTGTATTTTTGGTTACCACCTTTGGGAAAAAGTCTCCTGACGAGTCTCTTAGCAGAGACGAAATGGCCATAGAGACATGCTTATCCCCAAAGCAATACATTTCATATATTATGCATTTTTCATTCACAATAACACAGAAACCAATACAAATTTTTTAAAACATATGAAAAAAAGTGTATGAGTTGTATCGAATGTTTATATACAAATTACTAGAAGTGAGCACAAGACGCTAAAATTGAACAATATTGTATTTTTCTCATGAGCAAGCACTGATTGCAATTGCAAATATAAATAAGAGTAAAGCAAAAACAGAGAACAAAAAACAACAGCACACAAAAGCCATTGTACAACATATGGCGTATTGATTATGATTGATCATGGCGTATTGATTATAAGGTGCATTTGACATGGCAGCTGAGCTACTTTTTTTTTCAGCCAATTTGTGAATATAGTTGTCAATTTTTGCTTTGTTTTATGTACATTGTTTTTGTTTTCATACTTTTTGTTTTGGTTTTTTTGACAGTTAACTACCCTAACAAGCATTAAAATGCTGTGTTGTTTTTGTTATTGTTTTACTTGTTGTAATCTCAAAGGCACCTTATGATAATTGCGCCATGATATTGATTATATGGTGGTCAGGTGTGGACCCATAAGGCAAAGTCAATAGACGATCCTTATGGACAACTGCACAAGAAGACTTACTGCCTCCACCAGTGGCGACCACTGGTAACATGGTCGGTGCGGGTCTGGGTGAGACTCGCGTGTCCTACATTTGTGTGGGAATTGCGTTTCCACTCAGGCCAACTCTTGACCATGGCTAAAGTAAGCAACGCTTGCGGTTTGCTATATGAGTATTCAGGGGACTCTACTAAGGGTTGACTTTGGTTTTCACTTAGTACAGTCCTGCTATCTGGAAACTCATATAGAAGTGTGATCTTTACCATCTATGGGTGGTAACCGCAACTCACAGTTCAGTAAGGTCATGTCTCTGCTGACTGTTAGTTAAAGTTTGATCATGAGGGAGGTGGACGCTCCTCATAACCGTTCCCCCAAATCCAAGGTGGAACAGCATACACTGAGGGATGTATGGTCAAGGGGTACTTGGCTGCTCGTATACGGACTCTGGATACCAGGCGCCCTCCAGTTTTAATTAGCCTTCCTGTGGCAAGCCGGGCAATGCCGCAGGTGACTCTTTAACCCGAGCATCGCATATTTTGATGAAAAATATTGCTGATAATTCAGAGAGCGATGCCTCTTATGCATCAACTATAAGGAAGACAATTGTGTCTTCCACAAACATAAAAAGGGTAGTCGACACGAGTGTTACTACCTCGATGACTGTACTGAAAAGAGCAAACCTGTGGGGGTAGAGGGAAATCCCCAGGTTTCTCACTTAAGGCTGAGGCAACAAAGCTTGCTGGGCAATTGAGCCAGGCAGGGAGAAAAGTTGCGTCAGAGACGCTTTCCAATGAGCGCAAATGATGGAAGGTACTTTCAAAGTGCTCCAGGCAAATCTGCATAGGGCCAAAGGTGCGTCGAGCATTTTTAGCCGCAGATTTGCCACCGAAGGTATTAGTCTAGGGCTCATACAGGAGCCCTGGACTATTAATGACAGAGTCAGAGGACTTCAAAATAAGACGTGTAAGTTGGTGTATGCGGCTGGGGAGAGGCCCCGGGCCGCTATTTTGGTAAATTCCAAATTCACCTTCTTTCCCATTACAGAGTTCATTACTAGGGACCTGGTGGCTGTAAGCGTCAAACTTATTACTGATGTTGGTATAAGGGAGGTAATATGCGCCTCTGCTTATTTCCCAGGGGATATGGAATGTGTACCACCCTTGGAAGTCCAAAATTTCATCAGGTACTGTCGGGAGAAGAACCACCACTTCGTAGTTGGATGTGATGCGAATGCTCATCATATGGTATGGGGCAGCACGGACAACAACGACAGGGGTGATTACCTTCTCAACTTTCTGGTTAGCAATAATGTGGCTGTGGCCAATAGGGGCAGCAGGCCTACATTTGTTAACGCCATAAGGTCGGAGGTATTGGATATTACGTTGTGTGATACATTCACGTCTAACCTTGTGAGGGACTGGCATGTGTCAGACGAAGTATCCTTATCCGATCATATGCATATTAGATTTGATCTGGTTAGCGTTGCTAGAACCGATGGTAGGCCAATAGTCTCTAGGAAGGTAAATTGGACCTGCTTCAGAGAAAATGTGGCTAAAGAAGTTGACTGGCTGCCAGGTTCTATAGAGTCTGTTGATGAACTGGATCTGGCGGCAAATCAGCTACAGTCGACATTAAAATCCTCTTTGGACATTAGTGTGCGTCATAGTGACCATTCTATTGTTCGGAAGGTGCCTTGGTGGAATGACACTTTGTCAAAGCTGAGGAAAACCGTAAGGAGGAACTTTAATAGGGCCAAGCGCACAGGTGATTGGCAGGTTTATAGGGTTAGTCTCACTGAGTACAATAAGGAGATTAGAAGGTCTAAAAGGGAGACGTGGAGGGGATTTTGTCAGTCCATTGAGGGCTTGCCGGCATTGGCCCGCCTTCAAAAGTCTCTGACCATAGACCATTCTAATGGCATAGGGTCCCTTAGTACAGGTACCGGAGGGTACACTCAGTCTAGAAGGCAAACCTTGGATCTCTTGATGGGAACGCATTTTCCTGGTTCCCAAGAGGTGGCACCTGTACGCGAGTGCTGGGATATTCCCGCACCTGTACGTGTTACCAGAAGGGTCAAAAGTCTCGCGAGTAGAATATTCACTCCGGACAGGGTTTTGTGGGCTATTGGCTCCTTTAAACCCTATAAGGCTCCGGGCAGAGATGGAATTTTTCCGGCTCTCCTACAAAGAAGTTCTGACATAATAGTGTCTAAACTTCTTGTAATTTTTAAGGCCAGCTTCGGTTTTGGTTATATACCACGAGCTTGGCGGGAGGTTGCGGTTATATTTATACCGAAGGCAGGTAGGCCTAGTGATCTTCCAAAGTCGTATAGACCCATAAGTCTCTCATCCTTTCTTCTGAAGACAATGGAGAGGCTGGTGGATGTTTATATAAGGGAGACGTGTCTTGTGGAACGTCCCCTGCACCCGAGTCAATTCGTGTATGTGAAGGGCGGATCGACTGAGGGTGCAATTTTGTCTCTCCTTGAGAGTATTGAGAAAGCATTTTCTGACAAGGAAGTTGCTCTTTGTTCTTTCTTGGATATAGAAGGTGCTTTTGACAACACAGGCTTTGACTCCATTACTGGTTCTTTGGAACGGAAAGGGGTGGAAAGGCCAATTATAGCTTGGATCGGCTCCATGCTTAGAGGCAGGATTATCAGCTCGTCTCTTGATGGAGAGGAATTGACCGTGATGGCGTCGAAGGGATGTCCTCAGAGTGGAGTCCTATCCCCATTGTTGTGGACGCTTGTAGTTGATGACTTGCTTACCATGTTGGCTCAAAAAGGAATCAGCGTAATTAGTTATGCTGATGACCTTGTTATAACGGCCCGTGGAAAATTTGAGAGTACATTGTGTGACCTTATGGCTGATGCTCTGAGGGATGTGTCGAATTTGTGGTCTCAAGAAGGACTCTCAGTGAGTCCTTCAAAGACGGTTGTTGTACCTTTTACGAAGAGATATAAGCTGACGTGCGACTGTATTTCTTTTAGGGGTACCACTATTATGTTTTCTAAGGAGGTTAAGTATCTAGGTGTCATTCTGGATAGAAGACTTACCTGGAACTCGCACATTTCTGCTGTCCAGGCTAAGGCGACAAGGGCACTTTGGGCAAGTCGCTCTTCTTTCGGTAAGACTTGGGGTCTATCGCCAAGAATGACACTGTGTATTTATACCGCCATTGTTCGGCCCATAATCACTTATGCGGCAATAGTTTGGTGGAGAAAGACTGTGAAGTCTACCACCATAAAGAAATTGGGCAAGATACAACGGCTTGCCTGCCTTGGTGTAACCGGGGCAATGAGAACATGTCCAACAGTGGCTTTAGAGGCCCTGATTGGATTAACACCACTTCATATTTATGTGATGAGGGTGGCCGCGTGTTCGGCGGCAAAAGTGTTCGTAAGAACACCTCGAAATGAGTCAAGGAACCTGGCCATTCTTCACAAGGTGGTCAGGAATCCAATTTCGGTCTTGGATACCATGCCTTTGGAACTTTGCTTTGGCAGGAGATTTAAGGTGGAGGTACCGGACCGGGAATGTTGGTCTACTGGGTGTTTGGCACGGAGTGAGTCTGATCTAAGCTGGTATACTGATGGTTCCAAAATGGACAGTGGAGTAGGGGCTGGCGTCTATGGACCCAATCGAAACCTGTCAATTCCACTAGGGAAGTCATTGAGTGTTTTTCAGGCTGAAATCCTGGCCATAACCGCATGTGCTGAGATTAACCTGGATATCGGGCTCAAGGGCAAGACAATTAATATATTTTCAGATAGTCAGGCTGCCTTAAAGGCGCTTGAATCTCATCGTGTGACATCTAGACTTGTCAAACATTGCTACGACACGTTGCAAAAATTATCGCTTAGAAACAGGGTGCAGCTGTTCTGGGTACCTGGACACTGTGGTATAAGCGGGAACGAGGAAGCGGATGCATTAGCTAGGAGGGGATCTGCGACGCCTTATATTGGTCCGGAGCCCTGCTGTGCAGCACCGCTTTCTACTATTCTCAGTCAAATTAGTGAATGGGAAACTGGCAAATGTTTGGAACATTGGAATGCCCAGTCGGGTCTTAGGCACGCCAAGGCTGTGATTCGTCCGCGATTTGGGGGTGAGTCTGATGTTCTAAAGTATAGAAGGCCAGACCTGAAAATCCTAACGGATTTTCTTACGGGTCACTGTAGTGTGAGAGCGCATTTGATGAGAATGGCGATCACAAATGTAGATGTTTGTGGACTATGCTCACAAGCATCGGAGACAGCAGAGCACATATTGTGTGAATGTGTGGCTCTTGATAAATTTAGATGGATGTATTTAGGCAGACATATGGTCTCACTGACGGATATATCCACCACTAAAGTTTCGGACCTGCTGGTGTTCGTAAGGAAGGCAGTTGGTCTGTTAAACAAACAGTAGACTCAAAGGGACACAATAGATCTTATAGGTCGCAGTGTCTTGCATTTGTGCTGGGTCTAAACCAGATAATAATAATAATTGATTATATGATAATTGCGCCGTGGTACAACATTTTAATATACAGTTGGTTCAGAGTACAATAAAAATAATGTACTCTTCATAGTGTGACAACAGCATTTGTTTTTAGTAGTTAATGGAAAAGAGTGTTGACACGACTTTTAAATTTTTGTAACCAAATTTCAACAAAAATCTTACCAAATTTTTAAGCCCTAATTCTAATAGAAATAATTAAGAAAATTATGTTAAATCAATTATAACTATTTATTTCTTGCAATATAATGTAATATATATACTTTGATTAATCTGTCAAGATAATTTTACTTTCTGGTTATATGGAAGAAATGACAAAATATATAAAACCTCTATTCGCATTCACATTAATAAAGCTCATGAGTATATTAAATAAACGAACAATAGTACAAAATATAGGTTTAATTTTAAACCGATAATAAAGTCTTTTTCTATCTGTTTGATTTTCAAATAGCATCAGTCACCTACATATTTTGGTAAATACACTCATTTTGGAAATATTGCTATGACTTTTAGAAAAATGGCAAAATTGGAATTAAAAGCAACAAAAGCGGCATCCTAGACTACAGAGCTTTATTTATTTAAAATGTTCGTTAATGAAGGTTTTTTTTCTATACTTAAGGTAGAAATTCGCAAAAATAGTAAACAACACACGTGTGTCATATTATTATTATTATTTACAAATTATAAAGTTATTATTTTAAATTCAAACCGTTTAAATAAGTGTGGCTTTCTTTAGCCTCAAAGTAAAAAGTAACCAAGGCGAAAGAAAACTCCACATGTACACACTGCAGAAAAAAGTAACCAATTTCGGTTAGAAATAACTAAAAACGGCAACGCTGAGTCATGAAACAAAGAAATAAAGATAGTGCTTTGAGCAGGTCCGTTATAAATGCTTTCTCTTTGTGATGTCATCGTAACCAAAATCTAAAATGTAAACAAAATTCTCCTATATCAAAAATGAGTGGCTTTGTGAATGTGTTTTTTGTTTATGGTTGGTGTGACGTAAAAGCGCAGAAAAAAATTATTTTACAACCGGAATGCGTTATATCATGGTAGTTAATGGAAAAGAAAACATTTTTATTTTTTTAAAAGCTATTTTATTTATTTATTAATTAAATTATTGCAAAAAATTTAAAAGTTATACTTGATTAAAGACAATGTTCTCAATTGTTTCTATCGGAATTTGGAGTAAAAAATTTGATTATTTTAACCCTTATCGGACGCGACTTTTCACACATTTGATTCTCACCAGGTTGTAGTTATTTTTAACAAATATGAAAAAAAAAGAATTGAAAGTTTATTGCACAAGTTAAATGCTCTGCTGATAACGACAAACTGAAAAGATTCTTATGCTCAAACGGTAACGGTAAATTGAAAGTAACGGTAAATACGTATTTTCAAATGGTAACGGTAAATTGAAGAAATGAATGCATTTTAAAAACAAATCTCATCAATAGACAGTATGTTTCAACATAATTCGCCTTGTCACTTCACACGTGCCATACGACCGTTGCAGAAAAGTTCTGTTGTCACGTCAGAGGTGACTTACGACCGATAAGGGTTAATTTCATTTTGGTTAAATTTTTGCCGAAATTTGGTTACAAAAAATTAAAAGTCGTGGCAACACTGATATCTACTTTTCTGGTTTATGTGTGCACAAATTCTTCAATGTCGACACTACTAAAAATCATCTGACACTACTGTAAATTTAGTGACACTAGTGAAATATGCTCTGACAATGACTACAGTTGTACACTTTGAATAAAAATAAGATACATATTTCAGTGTTCTCTTAAAATCAGGAACAACAGAAAAGAGAACACTTCAGTACTGCACTTTATGAAGAGTAAGCAACAGTACGTCTTGTGCTCACCTCTACAAATTACCAACAACAAGCGCACAGCTGTTTTAGTGCCATACAATCTAACAACGCATACAATGAATACAAGGGTTTTGTGAATTCGGCAACAGTTACCGAATTCACAAAGTTTTGTATCGTTGTTTCATGTATTGCATACAATGTTGGCTCGTGAACATCTATTGTATGTATATGAAAGTATTTTGTGTATTAAACGTCAAAAACCAAATAAGAAAAAGAAAAACTGTATTAAAAAGTTGATTTTTACAAACAAAATACATTTTTCTTCCATTTTTATATATTTTTTTTATTTTATTTAATTTGCTGTTTTTTTTTTTGTGTTTATATTTTTGTCAATATTTTTCATTCACAATAACACAGAAACCAATACAACTTTTTTAAAACATATGAAAAAAAGTGTATGAGTTGTATCGAATGCTTATATACAAATTACCAACAACAAGCGCACAACTATTGTAGTGCCATACAATCTAACAACGAATAAAATGAATACAAGGGTTTTGTGAATTCGGCAAGTGTTGTTTCTAAATTTGTTAAATAAGCCCTTAATAAATGTATATATCGTCGCAAGAATTAAAAAACGTTGTATCTGACAAAAAATCGAAAATAGGTTTTTGCATCATTATTATCAAAAAAAAAAAAAAAATACGCGTGGATTGGTCCCGGTCCCAGATTTCTACGATGAAGATAAATTCACTTACGCCGTCTGTTTTTGAAAAACACCAGTGTCTTTGTTCTACTTTCATACAGGTTTTTTGGCTCTGGTAAACATTTAAGGTTTTGTCAGTTACAGCGTTCTTTAATTCCATAGTATATTACACTCGTATTATTTTCTATAAATATATCAACATGCCTAAAATTTTTAAAAATCATCCAATCACAAATTTTAAATCGTTTAACAAATAATTTATAGCAAATATTTTTGACAGTATGGTAGTGTAAATTCAAAATAATAAAATTGATTTACTAAAAAATTCCTAATAAATTTACATAACTAATTAAGTTTAATTTTAAAAGTACATTTTCATAATAATACCGTGTTATTGTCCTGAAACTTTGACTAACTGCACGTCGACTAATCTTGGTCGATTGAGATTTACTTAAAATCGTTTAATTAGATAAACAGTTAGAGACTACAGTTTAAATACACCCCAAAAATGGTATGTTTAAACAAAAGTAAACGTTTCAGAAAGACTTAAAGTACTTATGTAGTTTTATTTAGTTTCATAAATAACAAAAAACAATAACAAAAAATATAGACTTCATTACAAACATAACGGTGATTCTTATAAATACTATAAAATTCACTGGACAAAAGTTTAAATACACCTTGGAACGTTAATGCATTTTTTAAAACAATTAAAAAGAAAACATTTCAATACTTTGTTGGACCGCCATGGCTGCCTGCAAGCGGCGTGGCATAGAAAGCACCAAGCTTTCTGTATAGAAGGCGATATTTCCGACCACATTTTTTTAAGAGCTTCTTTAAGCGAGTCTTTGCTCGTTATTGAGGTTGATGTTAATTTGCGCTTCATTAAACCCCAAACATGCTCAATTGGGTTTAAGTCTGGTGATTGGGAAGGGCTATGGAGCTGTCTGGGAGCATAATAAAGCAACCATTCTTTCACGTGCAGTGTGCTTGGGTGTATTTAAACTTTAGTCTCTAACTGTATGTATTTTTAACTTGAAATTTTTTTATCAGCTTTTATGACACTCTTAAGGAGTTTATAATGGCCCTTCCTTTGAATTGATTGTAAGGTGTGGTTAGACAATCAGCTGTCTTTTCGTTTGTTGCTTGGTTAAAGATGTCAAAGTGTATTGCAGTTTTTGAATGTGGGAGCTGTCAATATGTATTTCATTATTGTTTTTGTTGTGAAACTGCCTACACCTTATAATCAATTCGCCTTGTGTTAAATTTTATTAATTAATTATTAAGCACTTTCAAAACTCCTGATTTTCCACTTTTACATATACAGTATTCCCTCGCACTGCGCGGTTTCTGACTGCGCGGTTTCGGAGTTGCGCGTTTTTATTTTTACCACCAAAATTTCGTATTGCGCGGCAAAAGTTTCGCAGTTGCGCGGTTTTTTTTTTTTTGCGTAATATTATATATTTCGTGCAAAATATGTACATAAATACAATTTTGCAGATAATAATAATGATGAAATTGACGATAGTGAAGGTGTAGAAATTGTTGAAAAAACAAAGTTAGTAGCAAAGCACTGGCAGAATTTTTGAAGCGTGGCAATCAACTTGGTGAAGTTGACGTTTGACGGAAGCTTTAGCGCCGTATAAAGAACTCTACAGTTCAAGAGATACTATTAAGCAATCACATTAACCTCGAAACCATTGGAGGAAAATAAAACAAATTCATCAGAAGATGAAAATTAACTTATTTAAAGACTTTTTTAATTACATATATACATTTTAATTATGTACATACATACATACAATGAACAGATTTTAAGATTTTTTTTGTTTAATTTTTATGAATTTATTTATAATTTTAATTTTTTTTTTTGTTTATGTTAATATTGAATAAAGTCTTTTTTTTTAGTTATCTACTTGGATTAAATTTAAAATTTTCATGATAATTTTAGGATTTGGAACGTATCCCCCTAATTTCATACAAAATAGGGTTCACAGTGCGCGATTTCGGCTTGCGCGCTGTTTTTTGAGAACGTATCTACCGCGCAGTTCGAGGGATTACTGTATACATACATACATACATATGTATGTACATACTTCAACTTTGACATGCATATGTGCATATTTTATTGTGAATTTTTTTACCAGAGGTATCAAAAATTCAAGTTCTATCTCAGAAATATTTAAAACAAAATTTGGAGTATCCTTAAAAAGAAATTTCTGGTCAAAATTCAAATAATGTCTGATACGAAAAAAGATATCAAAAGATTGGACAATGAATTCAATGAATATTTACAAAAATTGGAAGACCTGATGTTCGTTTATAATTTTCGTGAAAAATATATTATCACAGAATGGTTGACAAAGTTGAAAAATTCAAAAAATACCATCGAGGAAAAAAAATTAAGAAATCGTTTTATCAAGCATTTTGTTAATAATCATGAAGCCGCCATAAATGTATTTCGTTCAGAGCCATTTAACAAAATTCCAAATGATTTTAGTGGACCTTTGATAGAGTTAAAAAAATTATTGGTAAGCCAATACAGGTTCATTGTTTAAATTATTTGTAAAAATCTTCTATTTTAGCCAAAAGATCCTGATGAGGCCCTTAATCCTACTGAAGAAGAAAAACGTTTATATATTGCTAAACTATTTGATAATTTACCAGATAAGGGTGCATTCTTAGCCCAACAACCAGTACCCCGTAGTGGTACATTCTTTATATTAATTATGGCAGTCGATGAAGAACATGCTATAATTTGTCCAAGAAACTAAAACTTTGTCAATTGATATATTAAAGAAATCCATTGTGATAAATATTAATGTGCGATACAATCGAACTTAAATCAGAGTTAAGGGGAAACATACATAAATTTAACCCATTTGAAGCCAAACCAAAACGACAAGGAAAACTATAAAAAAAATTTTTTTATATATATAAAGTTAAAAAAACAGGAAAACAAAAAAAAAAATAGAAAAACATTTTTTTCTTCAGGACATAAAAGGGGTGTATCCAAATTGGCACAGTGGCCACTTATGAGTGAAATTTTGAAAAGCATTCTTTGTCAATGCAAATTGTTTTCTTGCATTTTTGCAACTCCAACGGCCTCTATTGTGGCAGATGACACAACATACACATTTTGGAAGTTTTTCGGGAACGTTATAGGCGCCGTCTAGCTGTAAGCCTTCAATATTTGATGATGAAGGACGAGCAGTAGCACATTTTTTTGGTGATTGCTTTAGGTAAAATATAGCTATAGTTCGTCGAAATATTAACTGGTCACTAACTCCGCCCTTGCATATCAGGTTTTTGCTTTTTATGGGAACACCATTCTTAACAAATACTACTGGTCCATAAGAATCATGATTGGTAGCCATTGTACAAATACTGTTATCCTTCCAGCGAACCAATAATATCTCATAATTTTTATTAAATCTATAATCGAACTCCGCTCTTGGTTTTTTCATCATCTCCTTTACATTTGTCAGGGGGCATTTCTTAGTGCGGTTATCTCTTATTATTCCAGTAGCACGGTAACCTAACGTAAATCATTCAGCAAGTCGCAACTTGTAAAAAAGTTATCAAAATAGACTTAGTGATTTTCGGGGCTCGTCGATAATTTATCAAGCAGCATTTTGATAACTCTAGTACCCAATGGCTCAGAAACACATAGTTGATCTGCCACAGTAAATGTCAAAAGAGTAGCAGTATCCAGAGGAACTTGCTGCGACCCAATTTTTATAGTCAAAACGAACTGGTTTGCCTCTAATAAACTGCTTTGCTGAATTACGACCATAATAAGGTGCGCGTCAAAATCATAAGGTCACCTTAATATTTACTCAATTCATCCATACTATAAAATGTTATGTATGGTCAACTTATTCCAAAAAATTGTTCGTTCAAATAAGTGAGAATAAGCAGGTTTTGCTCTTAGAGATGTACCGTTATATTATGTTTATTTAAATTTATGCAAATAATTGCAAAATGCAATGCGTCAAAATGATAAGGTCAGTGGTCAGGTCAATTTATTAAAATTTTTATTTAAATTAATAAATTATTTTTAATTTATACAGTTACCATTTACTTCTATAGTCTTAAAAATATGGGATGGCATTGAGTTTACTAAATTCTCCAGAACGTTGAAACGGATTTCGCGCCAGCTGTTGCAGATTGCCACTTTTACTTCTTCTTTTGTCCGGTACTGTCTGTTTTCCACATAAACATTACGCACAAGCAGTCCCCAGAAATTTTCCATGGGGTTTAAGTGGGGGGAACGTGCTGGCCAGTCAAGTACTTCAATATTGTGCTCCTCGAACCAATGTTTGGTCGACTTGCTGACATGAATTGCTGCGTTATATTGCTGAAAGGTGAAAGCTTTGTCAGCATTTTGAGCCAAATAAGGCAGCAAACATTCAGAAAGAATGTTCTGGTACTCTAAACCAGGGGTGAGCAATCTTTTTAATCAACGGGCCACTTATAAATTTTAATATTTTTTTAGCGGGCCGCACATAAATACTAATAATTTACAAAACTCTATTTATAATAAAAATTAGAATAAAAAAATATAAAATTTAATGCCAAAAAAAAAGGTTTTTGCTTGAAATTTTTAATGAGAAATTTTGCACTGTTTTTTCAATACAACCTGATCAATATCAGCTACACATACACAAGTTTCTAATCGTGCATTACTCAGTCTTGATCGGTGGTAATTGGTCGGTGGTCGGATTTTTAAACATTCTCGATGTTTACTGAGAGAATAACATTTTTTACATCAGTATTATTCTGCATGTCCATCAGTTCCCTTTGAAAGTCTTCGGGAACTGTATCCACATCGATAATTAATGGTTAGGAAAACATTTTCATGGAAACTACTCTCTTCTCAGTTTCTTCGTAATTGAAATTCGTTGATTAATGTGTCTATATATTATGTGTATTTTTGAGAAGCAGCAACATTTGTTTGGCGGGCCACATAAATAGGTTGAAAGAGCCGCAAGCGGCCCGCGGGCCGCGTGTTGCTCATCCCTGCTCTAAACTATTCATTCGAGTGGAAGGAAAGTAGAGTTCCAGGGTACCATGTGAGCTAAAGCCAGCCCAAACCATCAAACGGCCACCACCGAAATTACTTTTAGAAAAAAAAAAGAGCTCCTTTCGTAAATCTCGCCAATAGCAATTGAAACCATCTGGTCCACCCAGGTTAAATTTTTTCTCGTCCGAAAAAATTACGTACAAACCCAAAAATGTACGGAATATCTTATAACCCTTTAAAAAAAAGTTTACCTGATGCCAGTTAGTTGCCATGTTGTTTCTCGCAAACTCTTTACGCTTAATCTTATGCTCCTTAGTCAGACAAAGAATTTTGCTCGAATTAGGTTTGGCTGGGCGTTGATAGCTCTTAGAATTGTGCTTTTTGAAGCTTGTAACTTCAATTCCTCTTTTATTTTCAAAGCACTTTTCATGGAATTGGAGGAGTTCCGTGAAACTAGCCGAGTTTCATGGGCAGACAGAACCTTTGGACGACCCGTACTTTTTAATTTTCCATAATTTTCTCTATTTTTGAGAAAATTTTGAACAACAGACAAAGATCGTCCCAGTTGTTTCGCCATTCCCCGCATACTTAATCCCTGCTCATGAAGCGCAACACTTTGTCCTTGTTCATAAAGTGACAAAGGTTTGCGCGAGGCATACCGCACAGATATTATTTAAATTATTAAAAAAAAATAACAGTTGTGATACGTTCTGCTTAGATTGATTGCTTATTAATCACTGACCTTATCATTTTGACGCATTGCATTTTGCAATTATTTGCATAAATTTAAATAAACATAATATAACGGTACATCTCTAAAAGCAAAACCTGCTTATTCTCACTTATTTGAATTAAGAATTTTTTGGAATAAGTTGACCATACATAACATTTTATAGTTTGGATGAATTGAGAAAATATTAAGGTGACCTTATAATTTTGACACGCACCTTATTTAACCATTGACAAGTCGATAGAAATATTTTCGTGGAAAACGCCAAATTGTCACGTACATAGTCAGCAAGAAGCACATCAACAGAAGTTTTCGAGTCCTTACTCATTCGTGCGTTTGCGTATATTAAAATATTATATTTGTAGCCATTGTACCCATAATGGCACAGCACTATTTTATGCGCTATGAAATCAAATATATGTATATAAAATATCAAATTAAAAATATTTTTGTGTAATTTGTTATGTATTGAATTTGATCAAATGAAAGAATATATAACTTTAACCTGTACACGTAAAATTTTATTATTGTTAACCAAAACCTTTTTTTTTTAAGACCAATACTCAGGAGTAAACCTCTACTCATGCAGTGCGTTGTATTGGAATGTGGAGATGGTTGATAGAAGGTTTTTTTTTCATAGATGTTTGTATATTTTGCGTCTTTTTTGTTGATGAAACAAGTTGCTGTCAATTTGTCCACTCAAGAGCCATCATCATCCTTCACCCTCGGATGATCAAACAACAATTGCCTCATCTGTCGGTGGATGTTTAAATGTGAATGGTGAGCGTCTTCAGTAGATTAGCTGTTATTTCCCAGAAGGTGGCGCTGTACTCCACATCTACATTATTAGCCGAATTAATTAGGTTATTATTGCACTAAAAATAAATAAAATTAATTCATTCCAAATTTTTTATAACCATAGATCTTCCTAGTAATTATTAATGCATATATTTTTTAATAAATGTCAATACTTTTTTATACGCCCTTAATATCTAAGTGTTCCCAAATTGGCACGGCGGCCGTAAATGGGTTAATATGAGCATGTCATTGGCGATCAAGTGTTATATGTCAGTGATAGCCAAAAAGAGAATGGATGATATTCAGCGGTGCGATGTCGAAATTGAATTAAGAACGGTGTAAAAAAATATTTTTTACCGTTTTTAAATACAATTTTATTCAATGATATCGACTGGAATTAGTTCGATTTGGGAAATAAAAACACAATATAAAATTTTATAACGCGAAAGAAAATTGTTCATTCTCTTTTTTAAACCCAATTCCGACATTGGATTCTACCATGATACCCTTGATAGCTTTTCCTTTCGTCTGTATACTACTTCATATGTATCTTTAAAGTCGATTAAACTCCGGCGCTTGGGATCAAATTGCTTTCAGGTTATACCATGTTCACACAAATAGCAAATATCGAGGTTCGCTCTCTCATTCGCGGTTCGCGACCGAATCTTGTTTGAAACAAGTAGATTCGCCATACAAAATTGTGAGAGCTAACCATCGTGTTTCATTTTTAATCTTGTTGCGAACCTCGAAAAATTTGCTATCATCTCTAATTTTGATAACAATTTATCGCTACTTTATCTGAACTAACTAACAAAACAGAAAAAAGCAAAATAATAATTTGTTAAAAATTAAAATTTTTTTTAAAAATAAAGAACTAGGAAATTTATTTACTACGTAAATATGTAGTATACAAATCAGAAATGCAATAAACAAAATCATACAAAACAAAAATACCATCCTAAATAAGTAAGTATGTATGAATGTGTGTGGAATGTACATTATACATTGTGGTATATGTCAGAGTTCAAATTTTTCCCTTTATGAATACTCAAAAACTAACATTTATGAATATTATCAAGAATGCGATTTTTAAAAATTTTTATTTTTCTTCACGCACATGAACGAGCAGCAAAATTTATTTTCTTAAAATCGCACGAGTTAACGCCACCAGATTTATTTATTTGACAAGTATTGCATAGAAATTTGTCAAATAAGTCTTCAATAAACCTAAAATAGTTTTTATGAATACGGGCAGTAGTATACAAATCAGAAATGCAATAAACAAAATCATACAAAACCAAAATACCATCCTAAATAAGTAAGTATGTATGAATGTGTATGGAATGTACATTATACATTGTGGTATATGTCAGAGTTCAAATTTTTCCATTTATGAATACTCAAAAACTAACATTTATGAATATTATCAAGAATGCGATTTTTAAAAATTTTTATTTTTCTTCACGCACATGAACGAGCAGCAAAATTTATTTTCTTAAAATCGCACGAGTTAACGCCACTAGATTCTTAGAATAATTATGAATATGTTATTTGTTCTTCCTATCCCTGTAATTACATGTGTTTAGTAATTAAGACAACAGACATTTAGGTAAATAAGATAATTACTCTAAATATGTAATATTCCACGAATTGGGATAAGAATTATATCTTAGACAAAGAATGTCTACTTTAGTAATTAAGCAACCTAGACAAGGATAGGATAGGAGGAAGTGGCAGCCTCGTAATTACAAGGCACACTTGAGCACGCATAGCGGCCCGTTGTGATACCACATGATGTGGGGAGCCCTGATAGGCAGGGGCTCCACACAAGAAGCACTACTTCCCCAGAAAATTATGCTGGAAACCAGCCAGAGAGCCTAATAAATTTGGCAATTGATCCAATATCCAGGATCGACAGGTCAGTCAAGCCATCGAAAAAAGGAGATCCAAATGTAAGAAATCTGCGTCGAGCCAGAGATGGACACTGGCAAATATAGTGGACCACATCTCCTCTTCCTCAGCCGACCCACAGCCACGACAGAAGTCATTTGCGGGCAAGCGCAGTCTCTCCGCATGCCTGCCCATCACGCAGTGGCCCGTGAGGATAGATACAACGGAAGAGATGTCCCTGCGGCTTAGTTTAAAGAGTTGATTGGTACGCCTCAAGTCCAGCCTAGGCCAGGTGAGTCTAGCAACTTGGCAAGACTCCTCCCGCGACCAGGCTAGGTCCGCGTCCAATAAATGTCTCCTTCTAATAAGGAGCCTAACGGAGGAAAGAGGTATACCCACTTCCACGTGAGGATGAACCTCCGGCAGAGACGTACCCGTCCTAGCCAGTTCATCCGCAGCACAATTACCCGCGATGTTCCTGTGACCAGGAACCCAGATCAGATTAACGACGCACTGTCTCGAGAGTGCCACAAGGGCATCGCGACAGTCGCCGAAAATTTTGGAGTTTGTGGTCAAACTCGACAGGGATCTGACAGCCGCTTGGCTGTCAGATAATATGGTGATACCGGCAGTGGGAGTACCACCCCGAAGTATCACCCTTGCAGCGTGACATATAGCCACTATTTCGGCCTGAAAAACGCTGCAGTAATCAGGAAGGCGAAGGGATATGGAGAGGGCGAGCATCTCCGAATAGATCCCACACCCCACTTTATCTCCAATCCTGGAACCATCAGTATAGACTTCCAACGATCCACTGGGGATGACCCCGCCAGAGGCCCAGTCATCCCTACTTGGGATCATCACGTGGAAGTCTCTGCGCAGTTCCAGTCTCGGTGAGGTGTAATCGATATTGTCCCGTATCCGAGGTTCCTCCAAAAGAATAGAGGAGTGCCCCGAGGGTACAAAATTCCACCGTGTTAGTGCGTTAAGTCTTACCGCCACCAGTTTAGCCTGCTGTCTAGCAAGAATCTTAGACGGAAGCCACCCCAGCATAACAAAGAGTGCCTTTGTGGGGGTGATCCGTAATGCACCAGTAATCTGAATTGCCGCGGACCTCCTGACCTTATCAAGGAGTCTGACATTACAGAACTTGTCGAGAGCAGTCCACCAAAAGACCAATCCGTATAAAAGATTCGGTTCTATGATCGCCGAATAAATCCAGCGGACCACGCGGGGACGTAGTCCCCATCTTGCCCCTACTGCCCTGCGGCAGCAGTAGATAGCACAGGCAGCTTTACGCGCCCTTTCAGCTAGATTCGGCCCCCAGTTCAACCTGGGGTCCAGAATGAGACCCAGATATTTAACCGAGGTACTCAACTGCAGTCCAACCCCGTTCAGGTTGGGTAAAGTGAAATGAGGTACCTTGTACCGTCTCGTAAAGAGCATCAACTCCGTCTTGCCAGGATTAGCACGTAGTCCAAATTCCCGGCACAACCTAGACACAATGTCCAGAGCGAAGTTGAGCTTGTCAGACAATGTCTGTGGGCATATCCCAGACGCCGCGATGGCGATTTCATCAGCATAAGCAACAACCCTGTTACCAGAGCGTTCCAGCCCGATGAGAAGAGTGTTAACAGCAAGGTTCCAGAGAAGTGGAGAGAGGACACCGCCTTGTGGGGTGCCCCTGGCAGTCGCCCTCTGGCACCTTGCAGTTCCAATTGTGGCGGATATCAATCGCGACCTAAGAAGGAGCTCAACAAATTGAACCAGACCAGAATCCAGTCCAAGATTGAGCAGAGCATTAACGATACCCGTAGGGCAAATATTGTTGAAGGCGCCTTCTATATCGAGAAAGGCAACCAACGTATACTCCCTGAAATGCAATGTCCTCTCCACCTGAGAGATCAGTGAGTGCAGAGTGGTCTCGACCGATCTCCCTTTGGTGTAGGCATGTTGGGAGGTAGATAGTAGTGAAGGGTTGATCGAGTTCCTGATATGGAGGTCAAGAATTCTCTCCAACGTCTTCAATAGGAAGGAACAAAGACTAATTGGTCTAAAGTCCCCGGGGAGCACGTGTGAAGCTTTTCCGACTTTGGGAATGAACACCACATTTGCGGTCCTCCAGCGCAGAGGAATATAAATGAGGTCCAGACAGGCATTATAAACAGCCAAAAGCCAGGGGAGAATGAGATCCTCGCCATGTTGCAGATCAGCTGGGATAATGCCGTCTGGACCTGGAGATTTGTATGGTTCAAAAGAACCTATGGCCCAGTGCAGTTGCCCAGGGGTTATACGAATTGAGGAGTGGTGCCCTGGAGTGGGCGTGACCCCTTGAAAGACAGTATGGCCTGCAGCGTGGACACTTTCCGGAAAGTGAGTATCCAGAAGCAGGCTTAGCGTCTCATCAGTTGAGGTAGTCCAACTACCATCAGATCTCCGAATACTTCCGAGAGATACCTTGGAGGAGCTTAAAACCTTACGAAGACGGTTGACCTCCGCCGAGGATTCAACGTTGTCGCAGAATTCCCTCCACGAAGCTCTTTTCGCCCGTCTAATCGCATATTTCAGCTCTCGTTTCTTTGCCTTGTACAGATCCCATTCGCCCGTTGACTTAGCTCTGTTAAAGAGCCTGCCGCACAGACGACGAAGATCCTCGATATCCTGATTCCACCAGTTAGGCCTAGGCCTACCCCTGTACACAGGAGTCTTAGTGGAGGATGAGGCAGCATTTTCGAGGGCAGCGGACAATATGTCCACAGTCCTGTCGATGTCCGAACAGTTACGGACGATAGGAGGAGACTCCGGAAGATCGTGCCGGAGCTTGTCCCTGAATAGAGACCAGTCCGTACGTCTTCTGTTAGCACGGAAAAACTCCCTGCAAGGGGAGATAGTTTGATCAAGAGAGAAGACAATGTATCTGTGATCCGAGAAGGAGCACTCACCAGATACATGCCAGTTCAAGATTTTCTCAGAAAAATGATCACTAACCAGGGTGATATCAAGAACCTCCCTCCTGGACGAGGTCCAGAAAGTTGGTTCATCACCGCGATTAGCAATGCTAAGATTATTCTTAAGGATGAAATCAAAAAGACACTCACCTCTTTCGTTGGTATCCGAGCTACCCCACACCTCATGATGTGCGTTGGCATCGCAGCCAATCAGAACCGGGATACCTAGTTTGTTCGCCTCTGTAACCAGCTGACCCACGGGTTCCTGCGGGGGGTCTGGCCCGTAGTCATGGGCGAAGTATGAGGACACTGTCCACAGGGATGTATTGCCCAAGGTAATCGCCATGGCCACAGTGTCCTTGTCGCTGAACCTGTGAAGAAGAAAAGCGTTAATAGAAGATTTAACCATAATACCTGTATGATGAATATACACCGTTCTGTAACCGACGGCGTTGAGTCCACAAACCTTCCCATCTACGGTCCAAGGTTCCTGGACTAGCACGAGCTCCCAATCTCCCATCGCAACAAGCGGGAGCAAGGCTGCTGACGCAGTTTTAGATTTGTGGAGATTGATTTGGATGACCCTCATCATCAGGGGCAATCATGGTGGCGTTGGCATCTTCCTCCGATAAAGGAGAGACAGCGCCCGCCTTAATCTCCAACCCGTTGAACATGTCCCCAACCAGCTCTGAATTGGAGACATAGCTCAATTTGGAGCTCTGTGAGGAATGGCTAACCATGTCCTCGTCTAGAGCGATTGCACCAGAGCAACTAGGCTGAACCTGCGGGGTCGGCAACCCAATTGGGGGTAGCCGAGCCATCTGGGCATCAGCCTTATACACGTTTAGTGTAATTGCTCCGAAACCATAATTAATCACACCATCGCGGGTGTTGATTAATTGAAGCAACTTCTCATCCAAGATGATGATGACGTCGCGCGAGTTGCCCTTAGTCTCACCAACCTTTGCTACCCTCCAGTTATCAGTGGGTAGGTCGGTGTTACTATACTTCAGAATCTGAAGTATCTCTTCGGGCTTGGAGGGCTCGGAAGGAATACGAGCCCGTGATCGAGGTCGTTGGGGGATCTTTTCCAGAGGAGTGGCTTCAAGCTTTGCCCCGGGCCACACCTCTCCGACCTTACTAATAGCGCTTTTGTACAGCTCCATCGAGCGAATGTCTGCACAGGCTATTACTTTGATATGCCCTTGGAACCACCCTGCATCGCGGCAACTGGGTGAAGGGCCGGGATTAGACGTCATAACGTCTAAGAAGACCTTGAGGAGGGCCAACTCCACCAACTTCCACTTAGCGGGAGTGATGGTGCCCTCCGGGTGATATACTAAACTATGAAGGGTTGTTTACAGCAATCATATTTTTTCGTTTTATTGTTTTATGATATATGACTTTGAAACGACCATTTGAATCCCCTAAATATTTTATTTTAAGATATTTAATTCTACATATTTATATAATTTACAAAAGAAAGGAAAGAAATAAAGGAAGTAAAAAAATAGTAATATATACAGACAAAATTTAATTATTAATTTATAGGATATTGTGTACGATTGTTGTAAATCATATGAAAACAGTTTCTAAGTCCTGAAACAAATATTCCTTTATCCTTTTCTTGAAATTTGAAATTCTTTGTATATTTTTAATATCTTGAGTTAGATAATTAAATTTCATACTATCCATATATTGAATGCGTTGCTTCGTAGTTTCTAACCGACATCTTGCTATCATAAGGTTCATATTGTTTCTGGTATTGAATAATGTTTGATTTCTATGAAATGTAATTGTATGGTGACCAATATTATGGGTTGCTTAAAAACATGAATAATTGAATTAATTTATTATAAATAATTTAATTGAAGTAATGAAATATTTAAAGAAAAAGTGTTCTCTTCCATTTTTGTGTAATTGCACATAAACTGGCAACGCTGCACTTATTAAAAAGAAAAAAACATAAGAAAAACGAACGCAGCGATTGTACGAAAAAGATGTGTACACCAAAAAGCGAAAAAAAAATATGAAAGGAAATGTCAAATAATCAACTACAAAGAAAAAAACGAATGAGGGAATATAAAGAATCGCCGAGAACGGGCAAGTATTTTTCTTCTTTTATTCCCCTCACCGTAATCGTCTACAAACTACAAAAGTTGCCGACTCGCCTCGCCGAGTATGGACATAGACTAAGCGTCCATATATGAAGAGTAAAGAAATTTTTTTATTTTCTTCATGCACATAAATGAGCAGCACAAATTTTTTTTCACACGCGAACGTTCATATTTTTCTAAGCAAAATTGTTTCATGACGCCTGCCTGTCGCGAACACACAATACAACAATTACATAAAAAAATTCCAAATAGAAGAGTATTGTTGTTGTATATACATACATACGTACAATTGTAAATTTGAATTTGCCAGATTTAGCTTTAACTCGGCGCACAAAACTTTCCGAACATTGCACGCGCCGGGCCAGAAATGTTTGGAAGAGCCAGCAAAAGCTTCTCAACCTTTTTGGCTTTCGCGTCGTTCGTTACCAGTTTTGCTTTACCTGTTCCAGGCTATCTTTCAATTTTTAGGTCTTTGTTGAACTTTTTGACCACTCTGGAAACACATTGCCTGGTCACGTGGACTTCCCTAGCAACTTTTGTATAACTCCAATATGCTTTTTTTTTAATTATTTAAATAATTTTTGTATGCACTTGTCTTTGATTATCCATTGTGAACTAACTAACAAGTCAAATTTGACAAACTGATACATTTTAAAATCTGACACATTTTTCAAAGATATTGTGATTAACACATCTTGCGCCAAGCCCCAAAATCGCGATTTACTCATTCGGGCCAAAAAATTTTTTTTTCTGATAACATTTTGTTTATGTTCATTTATTTTATTATTAGTTAAATTATTTGAGCTTAAGGTCGAATAAATATTTATATTATTTATTTTACGATATTTCGCTACTTCCTTGCGTAGCATCATCAGGAATATATATTTGTATGTGACAAAACAATAACAAAATTAATTTTGTCAAGGAAAAAACTTAGTGATAGAGAGATAAATGAAACTTTGAATGCTGATCTCTCCGACCAGACAGATTTTTGTGACTCAGAAGACGATGATGAACTTGATAGAGACAAAGATTACATTCCTTCTAGTAGTTGTGATAAGGAGTCAGATAAAATGGATTTGAATGTTATCATTGTTTCTGTATGGTAAAAAATTGTTTATTTCAATATAAAAAGAAAAAAAAAAATTCTATTACAAAAAACTATCCGACTGTTCTCATTAAACCAAATAGCCCTATATTTTGTCCGCCCCTAACGCATTAAGGGTATGCAAACTGCTCAGGCCAAGCACAATTTCACGTTCTCCTGGGGCCACAGATTCATTCCAGGTATATAAACCCAATGTAAATCGTGTGCACTATGCCACATTCACGTTTAAAGACATTAAGGTAGCGTGTGGATATGTGCACACGCGGCCCAAACGAGTACTCAGGTCGTATGCACCGGTGCCGCATGTGGCGCTAAATGTGTTAAGAAAAATAATTTTGATTAAAGATGAAAAAAGTTATTAAGAAAAATGGGTGTTACACTTTATAGTGACGCACATTTTATTTTACTTATTAGTGAAATAAACATATGGAAACACAATAAACAACAAATAAACATATGAACAACAATATCATACATTACTACTTTGTCTGGTTTATTTCTTCTGACGCCAAACTTTGTTTCGTTACGACGCAACAAATTTTATTTCAATTCTGGGATATTTTGCCATAATATTCTGGAGACGATAATAATAAAGAATAGTAAGCCTGAACGCTAACATATTATTCAAAGTAGAAGCCAACGCTCTACAAAAGGGAAATTGCCACAACATTTGTCAGAATTCTACATGAACATGCCAGGTTCATCAGCGCCGACAAAGGTCACTGAGGGAGATGCCAAGTCCTCAGTTGACACAAACGATGACACCCTTGTTGAACAAGTGACGACTTCACCAAATGAGATGATCAGCTGTCTTATGGAAAGATTAAAAAATTTAGAGGTTAGCCATCAACAAGCCATGCAAAAGCTTTTGGAAAGCGAGAAGAAGAGCTTGTGGAAAAAATGCCTATGTCAAAACGTATTGAATGGGTGTCTTACTCTTCAATGATTAATCCATATCCTACATTGGACCATTTTAACGCCTGGATTAATAGATTGGCTAGAGTTATAGCAAAAGCCACACCAATAATGAAAGCGACCTAACTTACTGGAGGAAAATATCAGCCTGGTCATTCAACTTATACAGCTATGAAAGGACACAACGGTCAAACTCGTGCCAATACAAAACCAGTACTGGCAATGAATGAAATCATTAATGAGAACAAACAGCCTAAATGTATTAAGTGTAATGGATTGCACTTAGTGTCAAAATGCGATCAATTTTTGGAAGTCAGTGAACGATCGCTGGAGTTTTATTAAACAAAATCACCTTTGTTTCTCATGCCTGAGCCGAGGTCACAGTCTAGCACAATGTAGAAAGAAGAGAAGCTGTAACGTTGAAAATTGCAAGAAATTACACAATGCCGTGCTACATCAGGAGTTAAGTGACAATAATGAAAAAATTAATATGATACGACTGAAACCCTTTTCACCCAAAACAACGAAGTTACTGTACAAGTTAGTACCTATCGAGATGCGTGGCCCAAACGACAAAATTGTGAAGACTTATGCCTTTTTGGATGAGGGTTCATCATCAACCTTAATACACGAGTCGGTCGCAAGTGAAATGGGTTTTAATAGCAAAAAGGAGCAACTCCTATTGCGTTGGTTCGAGGGGTCACCCAGACGAATTACGTCAATTTCTATACAACTTATCATTAAAGGAGCTGGAAATAATAGAAAATGGTACAATATGAAAGCTCAAAGCGTACCGGATTTAGATTTGCCATCACAAACAGTTAATCTGGGAGAGCTCCATGATAAATTTCGTCACCTGAAGGGTCTGCCATTTTCCGGTTATACGAAAGCAGTACCTAAGGTTTTGATCGGTTTGGATAACTGCCATTTGACTCCAAACGTTAACTGTTCAACTCAGCCCATGTGTTATTGCCGCCAACACGCCATTGGGTTGGGCAATTTATGGTAATCCTTACGGAACCCTGGTCACTAATTCATGTAGGTCATCCGTTATATTACATAATAGAGTAGAAGATGAAAATATTAATAATCTAATAGCCGACCAACCAGTCACTTATAAAGATACTCTTTCAATTTCGAGAAGGTACAGTCGGTGTATGTGCAGACATAAAAGAGATGTTTTTGCAGGTTCGTATCCGTGAAGATGATCGAGATGCACAACGTTTTTTGTGGCGATTTAACAAAAACAGTAAAGTTATAAAGTTGTAAATTGAAAGTGAGTTTTATTTTGAGCGAAAAAAATAAAAATCATAAATGATTATTTTTGAGTTTTATTTCTTTTGCTCAAAAATAATGATTATGGCTGATTTTAATTTATATTACTCAAAAATAATCATTACCATTGAAGAAAACTTTAAAACTCACAATATAATCATTATTGTGTAATTTTTATTATAAAACTCATAATGATTACGGTCCGTGAAAATAATAATTATTTGTTATGTTTTACTTTTTTAAATTTCCAAAATAATGGGTTTTAATTGGTTTTTTTTTTTCTATTCTTCTTTGTTCTTTTCTCTTATTTTAACCCATTAACGCCCAAATGAAAACCAAGAACAATTTTTTTTCAATATTTATTACTAGATTTAAACAACATTTTTACAGTACAGTAAAAGAAAAAAAGAAAAAATATTCTGAGTTGTGTTTTTTCAGGTGTACTAAGCTTAGTACAGCAGCACTTAATATGCTATAGCTCAAAAAATTTTATACGAACTAAACTGTTTTATATTGCTTTTGTTAGAATGTGATGTTATCAAGTAAATAAACTGCTATTTAACGTTCTTCAAAGTTAACTGATGTAAAATAAACTACATAACCATTCACAATCTCACAAGAAATAAATCACTACACAAAATGGAGATTCCCATAATTGATATTTTTCATCTAAGTATGATATGATAAGTTGATGTACAACAGCTACGTGGATGTTGCATGTACCCTTATTGACTGCTAAAAAGCATGTCACGAGTAAAACAACTGCAGTTTAAAATTTTTACTTGAGCTTTAAGTTGTGTACTATATATAGTACAGCGGCCGGAAATGGGTTAAAATTTACATTTAACAAAGTTGCCACGTAACTTTAATTTGAATATAGAGAAAAATAAAACCGTTTACCGTGGCTAAAAATAAGTTAGTGAATCACATAGTGGTTAGTGCAAACATCAAAATGTGTGGTTAATGGTAAAACATGTTGAAAGTTTTAAAAGTTAGTGAATCGCACTACTGGCCACAATCAGATGATATGAGCTCAGAAATCGACTCAGAGGAAGAGAAGAGAAAATTTTGTATGAACGTCGTCACGACGTTATTAATAGATTTTAGTAGATTTTCAAGCTACCTACGATTAAAGAGAACGATTGGTTGGGTGTTACGATTTGGTGATGCATCTCGTGGAAAGTTTTCAAACTGCAGTACTCATGAATTAACGGCATTGGAACTTATAAAAGCCGAGTTAGTATTATGTAAGCTGGTCCAGAGGGAAGTATACAGCGTGGAAATTTACGAATTAAAAACATCCATCAGCGTATCTAAAAATAGCTCAATATTATGTCTTACACCCCATTTGAATTCTGATGGTGTATTATGCGTTTATGGCCGAATAGATGGCGCATTAGCTCTCCCCGAATCAACAAGACATCCTATAATTCTGCCACATCGTCATGCCTTGACGGAACTCATCGTAATGTGGTACCATCAAAAGTTATTTAATCAGAACGATGAACTTGTAATCAATGAAATAAGAAGAAAATTTTGGATTCCAAAACTACGAGTAGCAGTCAAACGAGCGAGATCAAATTGCCAACTATGTAAAAATAATCGCGCGAAACCAGTACCGCCGTTAATGGGTCAACTGCCAATTGATCGTCTTCAGCCGTACGTAAGACCCTTTACATATACTGGTTTGGATTATGTTGCTCCCATGCTCGAAACTATAGGACGCAGACAGGAAAAAAGGTGGGCAGCCCTCTTTACTTGCCTAACGATAAGGGCAATACATATTGAACTAGCAGCTGATTTAACTACCAATGCCTATATCGTCTGTAGACGTAATTTTGTCAACCGAAGAGGCGCTCCTGTTAAAATACGCTCGGACATGGGCACAAACTTCGTTGGGGCGGATGGTGAATTGAGACGAGTAAGTGATTTATTTGACTACAACTATATTCAAGCAGAATTGGCAACAAAAAACATTATTTGGGAATTTAACTGCCCAGCCAATCCCAGCAGTGGAGGTTGCTGGGAACGACTTGTTCAATCAGCAAAGATGGTACTTGCAGTTACACTTAAAGGTATTGCACCTCAGGTCGAACCACTACGTAGCTTACTTATAGAGGCCGAAAATGTGATAAACAGTCGTCCCCTTACACATATACCAGTCACACCTCAAAATCCAGACCCATTAACTCCTAATCATTTTCTGTTGGGTACCACCAATTCCACACAAACACCTGGAGAAGTCGAACCTATATGCTCGCGTAAGCAGTACAGAATTAGTCAGCAACTGAAGAATCAATTCTGGCGCCGGTGGATTCGGGAGTATCTACCTACACTAACTAAACGTACAAAGTGGTTTACATCACAGAAACCTATTGAGGTAAATGTTATGGTCATTATATGCGATGAGAACCTCTCCAGAAGCCAGTGGAAAAGAGGTATTGTAACGTCAAAACTCACGGCTAAAGATGGTCAAACACGAATTGTAGAAGTACGCACATCTAATGGCATTTTACGCAGGCCAGTTTCGAAGCTCGCGGTGCTGGACGTTTATAGTGAAGCACCCTGGGATATTCACGAGGGGCGGGATGTTGTCGACCCACGGTAGCACCGCTACATTGGCAGCACTGATTTATGATATTTCTATTTTATACTTTTGGTGCAACCATGCATTTGTCAATTTTAAATAAGTATTTTAATTGTTAACGTAAACTTGAAGAGAACAGACGCAAAAGAAAAGTCTAGATTATACTATTTTTTATTGGAGTTATACAGAATGTAACGTATCATTTAATTATTTTATTTTATATTTAATGCCAACTAACTATTTTACTTATTAGTGAAATAAACACATGGAAACACAATAAACAACAAATAAACATATGAACAACATATTTATTTCTTCTGACGCCAAACTTTGTTTCGTTACGACGCAAAATTTATATATTAACCTCTATTATTTTATTGGGGCTAAATTTTATCTAATTTTCTGTAAATTTCTTACTAATTAATTTTTAGTGGTTTTCACTAGAAAAGTAGCCAAACAAACCTTATGTATGCATAATGTTTTTTTTTGTTTTCTTTTCTACAGCCAACTGTTGTTTGACAGACACGATAGTGAACAACAATAAAAATGCCCTGTTGTTTTTTGTGTTGTAGATGTGCGACTACCTTATAATAATTGTACCATGGTGAAATTACTTACAAGGTGGTGGCAGGTGAATATAGTACAAAAACAACAGGGAATTTGTTTTTGTTTTTTCAGCTCTTTAATGTCAAAAGCAGGTATGGTGAATTAAAAAAGCACATGTGAGAAGTGTATGTGTGTATTGTTAACAACATACATGTCTCTAGACCAAAACAAAAACACGAATACACACAAAGCAAAATGTAAACAAAACATAAATATAAACAAAACTTTTGACAGGAGCCATGGTGAAATTACGTACAAGGTGGTGTTGCCAACCCAGCTGGCTTTTTTTTTTTTTTTTTTGTCATACCGCTCCTGTCAAAAATTTTGTTTATATTTATGTTTTGTTTATATTTTGCTTTGTGTATTCGTGTTTTTGTTTTGGTGTAGAGACATATACAGTAAGGGACAAAATTGTTCACAAAATTACTAAAATTTATAATATATCCAAAAAAGTATGTTTTATTCAAATATATTTTAATTTTTTTTACCTATATAGAATAATGTACATCTAAAAAACTTAAAAAGAAAAAAATATTAAAAGAATTTGTGTTAAAAGTAAAAAAAATAAATATTAATTTAAAAATTCACATGTGAACAATTATGACCGTTGTTGAATATTCCATTGATTTTAGGTCCTAATATTTGGTATGTCCACCATTTGCTTTTTTAACTGTCTTAATTCTTTTTGGCATACTTTTCGCTAAATTCGTCAAGACATTAGGGTCAATACTTTCCCAAGCTTCAACAGCACGCTCCCAGAGTTCGTCTCCGGTCTTTGGAGGGTCTTTTTGAGTAAAAATTTACTCTTTAATATGGACCACAGGTGTTCTATCGGGTTTAGATCAGGCGACTGAGGAGGCCAATCTAAAAGCTTGATCCCATTTTCTTCAAACCAACGTTTTGTTATCTTCGCGGTATGCTTAGGATCGTTGTCCTGCATAAAGATGCTATTCTGTCCCGGATCTAAACCAAATATGTCGAGACTTGGAATGTATGAGTCTTCTAAAATGTCTATATAATCTTTAGCACACATTTTGCCTCTAATTCGGCGAAGTACTCCAAGTTGATTTCCGCGAAAACAGCCCCAAGCCATTAATGAGCCACCTCCAAATTTAATTTAAGACGCCTAGAGTTCGCGAAAAAATATGAAAAATTCACTTTTGAAGACTGGATGAGTGTAACATGGTCCGATGAAACAAAAATTAATAGAATCGGGTCAGACGGACGACAATGGACATGGGCGGATAAAACTGTTGGTGTAAAAGAAAGAAATATTTGCCAAACACTTAAATTTGGATGTGGCTCATTAATGGCTTGGGGCTGGTTTCTCGGAAATCAACTTGGAGTACTTCGCCGAATTAGAGGCAAAATGTGTGCTAAAGATTATATAGACATTTTAGAAGACTCATACATTCCAAGTCTCGACATATTTGGTTTAGATCCGGGACAGAATAGCATCTTTATGCAGGACAACGATCCTAAGCATACCGCGAAGATAACAAAACGTTGGTTTGAAGAAAATGGGATCAAGCTTTTAGATTGGCCTCCTCAGTCGCCGGATCTAAACTCGATAGAACACCTGTGGTCCATATTAAAAAAAAAAAATTTTTGCTCAAAAAGACCCTCCTAAGACCGTACACGAACTCTGGGAGCGTGCTGTTGAAACTTGGGAAAGTATTGACCCTAATGTCTTGACGAATTTAGTGAAAAGTATGCCAAAAAGAATTAAGGCAGTTAAAAAAGCAAATGGTGGACATACCAAATATTAGGACCTAAAATCAATGCAATATTCAACAACGGTCATAATTGTTCACATGTGAATTTTTAAATTAATATTTATTTTTTTTACTCTTAACACAAATTCTTTTAAAAATTTTTTCTTTTTAAGTTTTTTAGATGTACATTATTCTATATAGGTAAAAAAAATTAAAATATATTTGAATAAAACATACTTTTTTGGATATATTATAAATTTTAGTAATTTTGTGAACAATTTTGTCCCTTACTGTATGTTGTTAAAAATACACACACACACTTCTGACATGTGCTTTTTTAATTCACCATACCTGCTTTTAACATTAAAGAGCTGAAAAAACAAAAACAAATTCCATGTTGTTTTTGTACTATATTCACCTGCCACCACCTTGTAAGTAATTTCACCATGACAGGAGCGGTATGACCAAAAAAAAAAACCCAGCTGGGTTGGCAACACCACCTTGTAAGTAATTCCACCATGAATTGTACCATGTTGTCGTGTGAACAAAGCATTAAGTGTATGTCCACACTCGAAGAGAAGAGTTGGGCAATTCTTCATCAATTCTCTTTTAAACTTTTCTTCGTGTCCACACTCGGAGATTTTAGTTGCCCAACTTTTTGTTGTTGTTCAGCAATTTTTGTGTTTTCTTTTGCTTGCTTTTTCTTACAATTTGACATTTATGCCGTGTTGCCACAGAAATACTTACAAATTACACAAAATTTTATAGATTGCCCAAAATATATTTCATACATAGAATATAATGCTTTTTATTTTTGTATATCCTTTTAATATATGAATAAATATTTGTGTATTTATAAATTTCCCTGTAGGAGACAAGGCCTTAAAGTTATTACTAGAGCTATTGGAACAGCCCAAACAATATTAAAGTATTTATAGTTGAATACTAGTGCTAATGAGGACTAGTACTTGAAGTAGTTCGGGAGCACCGCTTAAATTTTGAAGAAGTTTATAAGACATATTTTATCCTAAAATTAAGGTATGTTAGATATAAAATAAGCTGCAAATAATGAAAATCGGTTGATATAAACAAATTTGTTTTTGTAATGTAATATCGTCATGCTACACAATTAAATTTTCTATTAATGAAAAATAAAAATGTTTCTCTTCCCTTGTCTTTTAACAGCTAGATTATGTATTCACGTATTATGTGTCGATTAGACATTCAGCAGTTTAACGATCATATACAAAATAACAAAGTAAATTTGCTGTCTTTATTTTCCATTTGAATTGTGAATTAAAATCTATTTTAATTTTTTGCATACGTGCAGAAGAATTAAGATTGCCTCAGCATCACTTAGTCATTATTGAGGCGAGCTAGTAAAATATTTACAGCTTTGAATTACACATGTACAATATATAATTGGGGTATTCAAACGGGGTCCTATCAAGTCATATTGTCATAATATCATACAATTTTAAAATAGTTTAAAAAATTTGTTGTTGGTCTTTGAATAAAAAAGTCATAAAACAATAATACTTTTCAACCTATGTTTACCATTTTGTCATAAATTGAAAAATAAAAAAATAAAATTAAAAATAATATACTAAACTATGACGGGTTGTTTACAGCAATCATATTTTTTCGTTTTATTGTTTTATGATATATGACTTTGAAACGACCATTTGAATCCCCCAAATATTTTATTTTAAGATATTTGGTTCTATATACTTATAAAATTTACAAAAGAAAGGAAAAAAATAAAAGAAGTAAAAAATAGTAATATATACACACAAAATTTATTTATTAATTTATAGGTTATTGTATACGATTGCTGTAAATCATATGAAAAGAGTTTCTAAGTCTTGAAGCAAATATTCCTTTATCCTTTTCTTAAAAATTGAAATTCGTTGTATATTTTTAATATCTTGAGGGAGATTATTAAATTCCATAATATCCATATATTCAATGTGTTGTTTCGTGGCTTCTAACCGACATTTTGCTATCATAAGATTCATATTGTGTCTGGTATTGAATAATGTTTGATTTCTATGAAATGAAATTGTATGGTGACCAATATTATGGGTTGAATTAAAAACATGAAAAATTGAATTAAATTATTATAAATAATTTAATTGAAAAAATGGTGAAAGAAAATTATATACAAAATTATGGTCTAAAAATATTTAAAGAAAAAGAGTTCTCTTTCATTTTTGTGTAATTATACATAAACTGGCACGCTGCATATTGAGATGGTAACCCTATGGCAATGCAACTCTTTCTGCAATCTGCACATGAGTGCGTTTATTAATGTATTCTTTTTCTTATATTGTTTTTTTCTTTATTCTTTCATTCCCTAATTGAATACCAAACAATAAAGTACAGTTATTTCCGCTTAATTGAGTCTCTAAAAATGCACGATTTTTGGTGCAATTAAACGGGAAACTCAATTAAACGATACTCGGTTAATTGATTCACCGACGCAATTAAAACGAAAATCACTTAATTAAGCCAGACGAGCAATAAAGCGAAACATCCACGTTTATAGAGAAAAAGAAATTCATTTTTTTATTTATCAAGTTAAAAAATAGTGTTAGTTTATTAAAACAAAACAAAAATCAAGTACGTTCATCGTACAATATTTGAAAAGCAATAAAAATTACAAAATTCTATATAAAAAGAGATCAAAATTTAAAATAATTACATTACATTAAATGTTATAAAAAAACATTATACATACATAAGTAAAACTATGATTAAAAAAATCAGTCATCAACATTTGAATTTTAGATTTGTTGAGGCTTTCGATGATTCTTTTTTCTATATCGTTCCATTTACATGGTGAACAGAAACATGACAAAAATTTTTCTGGTGCAACATAAATGGTTTTAAGTTTGTGGAGAAAAAAATTAAGCAGACGAAATCAATTAACTGAAACATTTGTTTGTGTTTTTCGCAATGCGGTCTCATTTTATGAATCAATTAAACGGGAGGCACAATTAAGCGGAACTCAATTAAACGGGTACTTTTGCATAGGAGGCTATACGGAATGATTTCGTTTCATGATTTTTAGTACAATTAAGCGGGAAACTCAATAAAGCGGGGCTCAATTAACCGAAAACAACTGTACAATTTGAATTACTTGCGTATATTTTTATTTCCTACGCTTGGGCAAAATAGATTTTGAATCTTGAACAGGTTATGGGCCCAGATATTAAGGAAATAATAGTTTAGTTTATACCTGGAAACGTATTTTTTAAAATGAGTTCAATGTTCAACATTGAAAAATTGGATGAGTCCAATTATGACTCATGGAGTCTTCAATTGAAGAGTGTACTGATACACCAGGAGCTGTGGTCCCTAATTTCTGATGGTACTAAGCCAGAAGGTAATGCTGAATTAATAACATGGAAAGCCAAAGACGAGAAGGCAAAGGCAACTATAATATTAAGTATCACCCCAATGCAAATTGCGCATGTAAAGAATTGTGATACATCGAAAGATGCTTGGAATACTCTTCGGGAGATTAATCGTCCAAAAGGTCCAGTGCGTAAAGTCACGCTATTTAAACAGATATTAAATATGCGTATGGCCGATGGTGAGTGCGTGCAGCGGTACGTATGTATGTAATTTTTCTTCGGTTGTAGAAAAGTTGGCAGAGACGGGAGTTGCGTTACAAGAAGAATTATTTGTCATAATGCTTCTTGCAAGTCTACCAACGACGTATGAACCACTGGTTGTTGCCTTAGAATCTCGCGATGAGCTTCCTTCACTTTCAACTCTGAAAATAAAATTAATGGAAGAAGGTGAACGCAGAAAAACAAAAGATAATGGAGAAAGCTCAGTGCAGGCATTTATGGTTCGTGAGTCCAACTGTACAAAAAATCAAAATTCTCAGAAGGCAAATACAAACAACGCAATTAGAAAAAACAACAACTTTAAGAACGTAAAATGCTATAACTGTAAACGCAGAGGCCATTATGCAGCTAATTGTAGAGAGCAAAAAAGAGAGAATGTGCAGCAGAGCAACAACAACAAAAATTCTTTATTTTCAACAATAAGAAACAGTGATTTGCATTCTCATGTATGGTGTATCGATAGCGGGCGTCGTCACATTTATGCTGCAATCGCGACATGTTTGAAGAGTACTCTCAACACAACGAAATTATTAGGCTTGCTGGTGAAAATTGTATGAAGACCGAGGGTATAGGCAAAGTACGTTTGATTGTTGGCAAGAGCGAGATAACATTAGTAGATGTTTTATTTGTGTCTGGATTGCAATGTAATTTTGTTTCTGTGTCGAAAGCTGTTGATTTTGGTAATACTGTGGTGTTTGATGGAAGGGACGTTCGGATAAAAAATATGCACGGAAGAATTATTCTACGTGCTCATAATGTACGTGATCTATTTTTATTTGAGGCAGATAGTAAAAATTTATTTTTTTGGAGTAATTCTGATGAAGCCATGAAATGGCACCGTCGATATGGCTATTTGAATTTTGGCAGTATGAAGGAGCTTGTTGGTAAGCAGTTAGTGCGTGGTATGAATATTTCTGTACCGTCGGATATTCAGTGCTCAATTTGTATGAGAAGCAAATGTACCCAAAAACCATATAGTCATTCTGAAATTCGATCGAATAACATATTGGAAATCATTCATGCGGACGTCTGTGGTCCGATGAAACGGTTATCAGTTGGTGGAGCCAGATATTTCCTAACCTTTATCGATGATAAGTCGCGTTTTGTGTTTGTCTACTTCTTAAAAGGTAAAGATGAGGTGTTTACCAAATTTAAAGAATTCCAGACTATGATTGAGAGGCAGACTGAAAAGAAAATAAAAATTTTAAGAAGTGATAACGGAACTGAATTTGTGAATCATTCTTTTGATAACTACCTTAAAGACAGAGGTATAATACATCAGTTAACTGTGCCCTACACGCCGCAACAAAATGGCGTTGCGGAAAGATTTAATAGAACGTTAGTCGAAATGGCAAGGTGCATGTTACTTAATGCTGATACTGGCGAGCACTTATGGGCAGAAGTTATTAACACTGCAGCTTATTTGCGAAATCGAGCCCCTACTCGCGCTTTGGATTGTGCTACACCCTACGAAATTTTTTATGGTACTAAGCCTTTTGTTGGTCATTTGAGAATTTTTGGTTCAACGGCTATTGCTTTAGATAAGCGTCAAAAGAGTAAATTTGATCCCAAAGGTAGACAGTATATGATGGTTGGTTATTCTGAGACTTCTAAGGCATACCGATTATATAATAGAGAAACACAACATCTAATTGTGAGCCGTGATGTTTATTTTATTGAGCACGCTGATAAACAAATAATGGAAACTAATATTACGCTGCTACCAGATTATGTGGATAACAATGAATTAGATGATTTTCGGAAAATGAAATTAGATGGTGAAGATTCTGATAAAAGCGATTTTGAAGGTTTTGAGTCAGCCGAAGAAGAAGTGGATGATGTTAAAAGAGGTCCGGGTAGGCCACGTATATTAAGATCAGGAGGGCCAGGTAGACCTAAAAAGGAATTTAATGTGCTGGGTTTGGTATGTAAAACCGATAATATAAAAATTCCTAACACTGTTGATGAAGCTTTAAACAGCGAATATAGTAATGAATGGTGGATCGCAATGCAAGCCGAATATAACTCACTGTTGAACAATGATACATGGGAATTAACAGAGCTTCCCAAGGGTCAAAAGGTTGTAACTAATAAGTGGGTCTTCGCTGTTAAGAAAAATGAAAAGGGCCAGATCGAACGTTTTAAGGCCAGGCTTGTTGCAAAAGGTTGCGCTCAAAAATACGGAGTAAATTATACTGAGACATTTTCGCCTGTGGTACGATATGAGACGATCAGAATGATTTTCGCTATGGCAGCCGAATATGAGTTATATCTACATCAAATGGATGTCTCGTCAGCCTACCTAAACAGTGAGTTAGACAGTGAGGTCTACATGACTCAACCACAGGGTTTTGAAGACACAAATCATCCCCATCTAGTTCTCAAATTGAAGAAGGCACTTTATGGCTTAAAGCAATCTGGACGACAGTGGCATTTGAGATTGGATGATATACTAAAAGGAATTGGTTTCCAGTCATGCAGTAGTGAACCTTGTGTATATACCAAGAACAATGGTAATTCAATAAACATTATTGCAGTATATGTCGACGACTTATTGATTGCCTGTTCAACAAGTGCGGAAATGAAACAAATCAAAACTTCGATTGCTAAAGAGGTTAAGGTAGTAGATAAGGGTCCTGTGAAATATTTCCTAAGTCTTGAAGTGGACCGAGTTGATGATAAAGGTGAATTGTCGGTAAGTCAGACATCTCAGATAAAGCGACTATTGAAAGAACAGAATATGACAATGTGTAGAAGTATAGCACCGCCTTTAGATCCTAAACACCAAGTAAAGTGCGACATAGAAAATTGTAAAAAGGTAGACCAAACCCAATTCCAATCTCTTATTGGCTCTCTTATGTATATTGCTATAAATACAAGACCAGACATATTACATTCTGTAAGTAAGCTTTCTCAACGGAACAAGGATCCACATGTAGAACATCTATTGGCCGCTAAGAGAATATTAAGATACTTGTCTACGACGCTTGATAAACGACTTACATACAAGAAGACTGGTAAGCCAATAGAATGCTATACGGATGATGATTGGGGAAGCGATGCAAGTGACCGTAGGTCCTATACGGGTTATGCATTTTTATGGGCCGGAGCGGTATTTTCTTACGAATCCAAGAAACAAGCAACAGTTGCACTCAGCATCACAGAAGCGGAGTATATGGCGCTCTCTTCATCATTCAAGGAGGCTACTTTCTTAAAACAATTACTGACTGAGATGAAATTACAGTGTCCAAAGAAGATCGTTATAAATGCCGACAATATTAGTGCCATAAACTTTGTAAAAAATCCGGTTTACCACCAGAGGAGTAAACACATTGATATCAAATACCATTTTATTAGAGATGTATTTCGAAAGGGTGAAGTTCAATTAAAGTACTGTTGCAGTTCCGAAAACGTAGCTGATATATTTACTAAAAATCTTCCTAAACCTGGCCATGACAAATTTTTAAAGATGATTGGATTGCAATAAAATATACGTATAAATATATTTTAAACAACTTTCAGAAAGCGTTCATTGCGGAGGCGTATTGAGATGGTAACCCTATGGCAATGCAACTCTTTCTGCAATCTGCACATGAGTGCGTTTATTAATGTATTATTTTTCTTGTATTGTTTTTTTCTTTATTCTTTCATTCCCTAATTGAATACCAAACAATAAAGTACAATTTGAATTACTTGCGTATATTTTTATTTCCTACGCTTGGGCAAAATAGATTTTGAATCTTGAACACTGCATTAATTAAAAAGAAAAAACATAAGAAAAACGAACGCTGCGATTATACGAAAAAGACGTGTACACAAAAAAAAATATGAAAGGATATGTCAAATAATCAACTACAAAGAAAAAAAACGAATGAGGGAATATAAAGAATCGCCGAGAACGGGGAAGTATTTTTCTTCTTTTATTCCCCTCACCGTAATGCTATAAACACAACAAAGGCTACCGACCATCGACTACAAGCTGTCAAAAATAGAATACATGTGTGCATATGAGAATAATTATTTTAACGGCAACACGACTACCGAACACACAACTACTTTTGTAGCCCGTAGCCAACTTAGGTTAATTTCTACTTTTCTTGGCGACAATAAACAGTTTAGTGCTGCCAATACATGAAAAAGGTGTTTAAAAAAAGCAATATATGAAATATATGCATTAAAAATGCGAAAAAAAATTAAGTTGCACCAAAGAATATAAATCATATAGAATGTGCATCACGTACAAGTAAAATTTCTTATGGCGGGTCGTAATGTTGGAACCCGCAAAAAGAATAGTTACTCTCTTACTTAGCAAAGAGAATTATTATCCAATAAATAATTTTTAAAAAAGTAACCTTATTAGCCTTTTTATGGAGATGAAAATCCTCAAAATATACTTTTTGATGCTTCAAAGTAAAAACTAAGAAATAATTTTAATTTTGATTATTATTTATTTATTATTTATTCTTAACATAAAAAATTGAAGTATAGGCCCCGATTATGGTTCACAACAGTTGTAAATTTGATGTTGTATTTCTTAAATTGAGATTATGATTTACAACACCTATGTGTTGTACCATATACTTTGAATATTGTTTACAACATTTGTTTGTAGATGTTGTAGGCAATACAACACAACATTTAGATGTTGTGAACGATAATCGGGGCCATCTTTTCTTCTAAAAATGAATATATACATACAGTTATATATTTTAAACATACATAAATTAAAAATAAAATTTTTTCAATTTTCTTATAATTGAAAAATCATCAATTTATCATTCGAAAATTTGTCATTAATGAATATATATTTGTTTTTTTTAATATTTTTGGAATTACATTTTTTGGTTTAGTTAACCTTTTATTTCAAATAAACATAAGAATACTTGTTGATCTTAAATAAATAATAATAATAATAAAATATATTTCTAACTACACTTTTATTACGATATTAAATAGGGCGCTATATATTCGATGTAGATTAATGTATTTTCCGTCGCGCAACTACAAATTAAATATGCTTTGCCCTACACTAGCTTACATAGTCGTATCGGAGCACTGTATTCTTTAATACACAAAAATATTTGAACCAACAACATTATTCTCTAAGTTTTAAAATTTAAGAAACGAAAACAGCTCACAATGAATAAGAAACACAAACACATAAATTGTATTGTATGTGAATATTGTTGTTAGCATGATACCGTTTCTGTACTTAAGCAAAAAAAAAAAACACAAAGTAAAAAATTTGTTGTGGCTATCGTCTTATGCACTGTGATGTTGTGTGTGCAAAAATTTTGTTGTGGCTATCTTGCTGTGTGATGTTCTTGTTATAGTTGTTGGAATTTCGTCACTGTATGTACTGTGGCTAAACGAAAAAACCTAAACAACAATGCAAAAGAAATAAAACACACATTAGCACAGTGCATACACTGTGACATTAGTTTCTCTTTGGTTTCTCTTGTTTTGTTACGCTGTTTTCTTTTGTTTTGCCTTTTGCCCTTCCTTCCCGCGTCAGAAAAAATGTTGACAAAATATTTGGATAAGTGTTGAGATGCGCATTCTATATGATTTATATTCTTTGGTTGCACCACTGAAAATAAATAATCATTTGTTTACATTTTTTGTTTAGTTTTCATTTACTTATTTCATTTATATACATCAGTTTTTATTTCATTTTTAATTTATTATGTAATTGCCTTTTTAGTTTCTTAAATTTTTATAAGTTTTCTTCAGACATTTGTTGTTTTTTATTTCCTCACAATTTCACTTACAAAAAATATATTTTGTTTAGGTTATGTTCAACGTGTCAAAACATATGTTTATTTTGTAGCTGTAGTCGTTATTATAATTAAGTAGCTGGCTACTTGGCTACTTTTGTAGCCAGCGATTTTTGTAGTCGTGTGTTCGGTGTTCGATAGCCTTTGTTGTGTTTATAGCATAAACGTCAACAAACTCAAAAGTTGCCAAGTTTTCTCACCGAGTGTGGACATAGACTAAAGGAATGATTATTAACTGAATCTGATTTGATGACTTTTTTCATGGATAAAATTTAACAATTCAGTTGAGATTCCAATCCTCGAATTTTCACGAAATAAGAAGACGTGGAAATTAATTTTTTTTTTAATTTTATGTTTTCGGTTCTACCGACGAACTACTATTTATTACTACTTATTTATCTTTTAAAACTCAGTAGTCAGTCTATACCAAGATACTACTGATAGCAGTGGCCTCAAGATATCGTTATGCCTTAAATATTAAAATACATAATAATAAAGTACGTATATGTAGCTAGTTTATTAAAAGATTTACAGCCTTTATCTAGAACACGAATGGTATTTGACATTCGTCTATTTATATGTGAAACACTAACAAAAACACTCAAATTTGTTATTGTTTCTCATATAAAAAGACGAATATCAGAAACCATTCGTGTTCTAGAAACAGGCTGTAAGATATTAAAACACATAACATGCCAGCACTACTTAAAGTGATGTTGGTTATAAAAATTTGAACTAAAATTTAAATTAAATTCCACAATATAACTGATTTGTAACATATTCTATTGACTCTATTGGCAGTGTTGCATTGTGGTTATTAAAATACAAGTCTGAATTTTAACACATTGTGAATGCTTAAAAACTAATACTAAACAGCTGCTATGGTCTTTCACTACAAATAAACGTCACCACTGAATTAGTGCTACTAATTTTATTTGATTTACGAATTCCTTTTAATATCATTTAAACTTTATAAAATGTTTACTTTATGGACTCTAATTGAAGCTTCCTTGTTATGTCTAAATGCTGTTTGTGTTCTGCACGAAGAACGTTTCCTGGCTAAAAGTAAGTACACGTCATAGGCTCTATTTAAAGCCGACTTAATCATTTCATGTTATAGTTGGTTGGGGCGGCCAACAAATAAACCAGGAATTTGGGCAACCCACTGCTAAGGCTCAAATCTTAAATTTAATCAGATCTATACGCACAGTAGCAAAAAGTAAGTTATAAACCGTTTCCACACACATATACCAGATAAAAATTAAGTTTTATTTCAAATTTCTTTTACAGTTCCATTGATATTCCTTAATATAGTGGCTATACTGATTAAACTTATTTTAGGATAAATAAATACATTGTCAATAAATTAATAGATTTGTTAACATTTTCTTAAACATTACATATTTGTTTTACGTTGTAAAACTGATTTAACCCGATTTTCCAAGGCTATAGAGTAGGCATCCAGTTTGTAAGCGGCAGCTTCGAGTTTATCTACAGTATCGGAGATTTCATCAATTTGTTGCATTAAAGGTTTCTGCATGAGATGATGATTAAACATTTGAAATCTTTATGATATAAAACACAAACTTACGAGAGCCTGAAACTTCTGACTTAATTCAGCTGTTGATAAGCTTAGATTTTCCGATATCTGTCTCATATCTGAGTACTTGGTTATAGTGGCCCGATTCATGTTCTCCAGCAATTGGTAATCCTCCAGGGGAGCTTGTAATTCATTCGTAATATATTCTTCTGTTTTACGAAACATTTTATTGGCTAATTTACTTAAATTGGGATCATGAGGATCCAGTGCTTCAAAACTGGAAGTACTGGTTGATAATGTTGGTCCTCGTATGGGTGAGTCGAGTAAAACATTGTGAGCTGTTGCCTGTTTATTAGTGGTTTCTTTATTGCTTACTTGAGATGAGCTTGCCGAAGTATTATTATTGGAATTGTCAGCAGACATTTTTGTTATTAAGATTGTTGTATTTTCTCACACTGATTGCTTATCTATCATTCACAATAGTTTAAACAAGAATTAACAAAGTTGCCTGATATCATGATTGTTTAATAGTGTTACCAAACTAATTTTACTCTACAGTGTTCAGTGTTTAAACGCAACAATGTAAGCAATTAAGGCCCGCTAGGACGCAAATGTAAATTTCTTCAAATATGTATAGGCAAATATTTAATAAAAAAAAATAGAAGTAACCACTACAATAGGTATATGATGTAAAACGAAATCGCCTCAAATTGAAATCGCGAGAAATTTTAAATTGATATAATTTTAAAATATAACAATTTTTTTATATAAATTTTGATTCATTGTCATATCGACTATTAAGAGTAACTTCTTTGCTTTTTAAAATGTTACTGTAATGTTTTGTCTTTGAAAAAAATACTCGATTTAAATTTCAAGCGATTTCGTTTTGAAATAGAATATCAGTAGCGCGATTCAGTAACATATTTTTACGATAATCACATTGTTTTCAACAGTAAACAACAGAATTGCCGATATTGCTATTCATTACCTTTTGTTTACGATAGTCCCAATAGCTATTGTCGTAAACTAAAGACAAAAAATTTTATGCGTAAATTTTTTATTTTGAAATTTTGTAGAGAGATGTTTCTACGCTATTAACTAGTTTGTTTGAGAACCATTTTTATGAACTTTTATATCTAAAGAAACTAGAGGTTTGTAGCTTGCTAACTTTCCATCCATTTTTATTACCAACTCCTCAAAAACTGACTGATTTTATAAGGTGATGCTCAATTATTGTAATTTAAACATAAAGAAAACTAGAGTTGTCGACTATCGATAAAATGTACTTAGTGAATCACATAATCACTACTGCAAACAATAATAATTGTCCGACTTCTTTTGCTATGATATTACAGATCTTATAAAAGTTGCACTTTAAACTGTAGTAGCTGCATTACTGCACATTAGTGAAATTTAATTTTGTTTGTGGGACTCTCTAGTATGTATTTGGATTATTACATACATACATACAGTCATGGACATAAGTATAGGCACAAGCAATACTTTCAAATAAAATAAAAATTTTTACGTATTCCCAGACTTAACCCGGCATTACTAACCTTAAATCATGTCGCATGGTTACTAACCATGGGTCTTATCGACCCTGAATTGTATTATTATTATGAAACCGTCTCAACTTATAAATTGATACAACGTATACTTCTTTTGGTAGATTATAGTCTTTTATTGTTTAATTTTAGTATACAATGGTGTAAATTAAAAAAATATATTTAAATTAAAATTAATTATGAATTCATTACAACATAGCTAAACAAAGTGGAAAAAAAAAAGTTATCCAGCCGAATTGCGCATAAAATTATGAGTTTTTAAGATATTGACGTCAAATAAAGTATATTTGAAACCTGATATATAATAGTAAAATGTTAGAAAGAAAAATTGGTACGGCTAAAGCAAATATATTTCAGTTATGTACTATAAATGTTACCTTTTATTCGGAATTTTCATCATCGAACATATCGTCATAAATGGATTCCTCTTGTGCAGAAGCAATGTAATTTGAGCACAGTTCTTCTGGCAAATATATTTTCCACATTTAGAGCACGTGGTTTTGGTTTTGCGTTTTAATTTATTACAATGTGAATAAATGAACATATATTTTTTGTATAACGATATAACTAACCTGGGTCTAATCGACCCATAATCTTTGTTACATTATTGCTAACTATAGGTATAGTCGACCCATAATCTTTGTTACATTATTGCTAACTATGGGTATAATCGACCCAGGCTGTTTTTTAAAATAATTTTATATGGATAATATCATAAATTTTCCTTATATTTATTATTTATAAACGTTTAAATATAAACAAATTTAGATTACACATATATCTTGAGTTCAAATATCGTCATGTTTTTTTTTAATTTAAAAAATTTGCGTGTCTGGGTCCATTCGACCCAGAGGTTAGTAATGGAGGGTTAAAATAATAATGTTATTAACTAATTATGACTATAGGATATGTACATTAACAAAATAACAAAAAAAACTAAAACAAATTAGTTTCAGGAACAAAACAATATCAAAAAGTACTAAATAAACTCAGTTTTCTATAGGACAAAATTATAGGCACAGCCATTCTTGTGCAGGCAAAAAATCATACAGAAGCTTGAATTAATATTTTGTTGGCATTCCATTTTGTTTTATAACAGCCTTTAACCTATTTGGCATGGAATGTACCAATTTTGTTGTGATATATTCGCCTATTTTATTCCATTCTTCGATCGACGTTGCCTTAAGATCAGCTTTGCTTAATAACTTCTCTGTTCGAATTCTTCGGTCCAATTCTTTCCACAAATGTTTGATGGGATTTAGGTCTGGGGACTGTGGAGTATGTGGCAGGCCATGTGCGGTGTTATAAACAAGTCACTACTTCACGTCGTGAGCCGAATGTTTCGAATAATTATCGTGCTGTAATGTAAATGACTGACGTAAATATCATTTCTCTGCGCTTTTTTTAACATTTTTTTTTTCAAAATGTTAAAGCAAACAGCTTTGTCAATTATTCCCTCCATAAATATAAGTTCCACAACACCAGCAGCGGACATGCTGCCCCAGACCATTATTATTCACCCGCCATACTTTACCTTTGGTTTAAGATTTTTTCAGTATATACTGTATTAGGCTTTCTTTACAATCTAGAATGTCCAGGTCGAAAAATACTAAACTTACTCTCATCTGAGAAGAGTTCCTGATCCCAGAATCTACAAGGCTCATTTTCAAATTGTTTTGCTTACGACATTCTCTTCTCTCGATTGGTTGCAGATATCAGTAGTTTTCGTCTAGCCACTCTTGAATTATAACCAGCTTGATACAGCAATCTCCGAACAGTTTCAGAGTGCACATTCTTACCAAAATCTTCCTTTATATTTTAAGAAAGCTGTGTTGATGTTATTTTCGGAAATTAAGGAATTAAAGCCCAGAGAAATTAAATTTTCCGCAGTCATTTACATTCCAGCATGATACTGATTCGAAACATTCGGCTCGCGACGGGAAGTAGTGACTTGTTTATAACACCGCACATGGCTTGCCACATCCTCCGCAGTCCCCAGACTTAAATCCCATCCAACATTTGTTGGAAGAGTTGGACCGAAGAATTCGAATAGAGAAGTTATTAAGCAAAGCTGATCTTAAGGCAACGTTGATCGGAGAATGGAATAAAATAGGCGAAGACCTCACAAAAAATTGGTACATTCCATGCCAGATAGGTTAAAGGCTGTTATAAAACAAAATGGATTGCCAACAAAATATTAATTTAAGCTTCTGTATGATTTTTTTCCTGCACAAGAATGGCTGTGCCTATAATTTTGTTCTATAGAAAACTGAGTTTATTTAGTACTTTTTGATATTGTTTTGTTCCTGAAACTAATTTGTTTTAGTTTTTTTGTTATTTTGTTAATGTACATATCCTGTAGTCATAATCAGTTAATAACATTATTATTTTAAGTCTGGGAATACGTAAAAATTTTTATTGTATTTGAAAGTATTGCTTGTGCCTATACTTATGTCCATGACTGTACATAACTGGCCTTTACAACCCTGTGTCAGGATTACGGCCTAGCTTCTCGCAGCACTCATGTTGTGTGTGTCAATTTTTATCCATGAGTACCGGGAGCTACAGTTTTTAATGTCGACTCCGAACGACACACTTGAGAAGCTTGTTCATGGCAATTAGTTACTCTCAGAGCTTTTGCCAGAAGACTGCTGAGAGGTAGTCGCCGAAAGAAATATTTTTTTCACATTTCTTTTTTTGAAGATGTCAGAGCCTGGAGTCGAAACCAGGGCCCATGTCTTAGTAAGCCAACACACTAACCACTAGACCACGGCGACTACATTTGGATTATTACAAAGCACAAAATGGCTCGCAAAATACCGATTATAAAAGGAATGACATACATATGTGTATATAAGTATATATATTTATTATTAAAACATTCAACGCAAAGTGTTAACACAACAATGACTACTTAATGAAAACATGCAAAAATGATTTGAATCGACAGAACGTATTATATGCTGTAAGCCTAAATAATACTTTGTTAAGCAATCCCCCAAAACGGTTTCAATAAAAATATGTATTTAAATACAATAATAATATAGTAGTACACAAAAAATTGCAATTCATTCAGAAAATAAGAGATAACGAAAAGCAACTATGTATTTCAGTTTAGCAAAAACAAAAATATTAAAAACATTATCACACTTGTAAGAACTGTTGTTATCACTATAAACAAATTTGTTAAATAAAGAAATCACTGATTAAATAAAACCTCTTCAGTTATATTATAAAAATTATAAAATTCCAAATCTTTATAAAAAAAATTTTTTTGCTTAAAATTATTATTTAGTTGCTAAAATTTTCTCAAACACTGAAGAACTAAAATATATATAGACAGCAAATAAAATTCAATACTAATATGTCTGTGTATAATGAAGAACGTAAACTAAAACATCTATTCGATGGCAGTGATTGGAATGTTTACGAATCCAAAATATTAAATTTAGGTGTTGGGGCTCCAGGTACTGATTTATTGGAACATTGCAGTGAAATATTTATTAAGGCCACAGAGCATCGCTTGGTAAGATTTTGAGTGATTAAAAGAATTAGAGCCTTTTATAGGAAATGGTAATTGTTTATAGAAAATTGAAAAGGAATCAAATTCATCACTGCTATTTCAATATGGACCCACTAGTGGTACTTATGAGGTTAGATCAGCAATTGCTAAATATTTTACAAAAATGTATGACAGCGAAGTAAAAAGGTAAGATGTGAAATTTTATTGTGTTCATCTATAAACTTTATAAGTAAAATAGGCAAGAAGTGATGTTTTAATTTGGCATATCCATACATACATATGCGCATAATTAAAAAATGTATACAATGTAGCAATAGTTAAAACAATAAACTGATTAATTGTATTTTTATTTTTCTTTCTTAGTGAAGATCTCTTCATTACAAGTGGTGCTACACAAGGTCTACACGTAATTCTTTCTACTCTAATTGATTTTAATGGTTACATTTTTGTTGACGAAGTAACTTATATGATTGCTTTGGATACCATTAAGCAATTCTATACACTCAATATTGTGCCAGTAAAACTAAATAAGAATGGAGTAGATTTGACAATATTAGAAAAATTAGTACAAGAGAACCAATTTAAGGCAAATAATAAAGAATTTTGGGCCATGTACTACACTATACCCATTTATCATAATCCTACAGGCATATTATTCACCAAAGAAGTATGCGAAAGTTTAATCAAATTAGCGCGAAAATATGATTTTCTAATAACCTGTGATGACGTTTACAATGTTTTATATTATAAAGACAGTAAAGCACCCCAAAGATTGTTTGTGTATGACAACAAAGAAGATAAAGATTATAAAGGAAATGTTATATCTAATGGAAGTTTTTCAAAAATATTAGGACCTGGTGTTAGAGTAGGATGGTTGGAAATACCAAAGAGAATTAAATCCTTAATAGATGCCAGGTAACTATACATGAAGAATTTTAAATGCTCTCTTTGTTCAAATTTCGATTTAAATTTGTTAGTGGCTTAGCAAATAGTGGCGGTTGTTTAAACAACTATACATCTGGCATTGTGGCCAGTTTATTTGAATTAAATTTGGGTCAGAAACACATACAACGCATGTATGATGCCTATAAAGAACGTATGTTGGCCACAAGTGAAATATTAGAGAAGGAGTTACCAAAAAACTGTAGTTTTATAGCGCCAAGAGGAGGATATTTCATTTGGGTTTCTCTGCCCAATGATTGCAATGCTTCAGAATTTCTTAAGATATGCATGAAAGAAGAAAACATTTTTTTTATACCTGGATCCAGATTTGCTGCTACAGCAGATGAATGTAACAACTGTTTTAGACTATCTATAGCTTTTCATGAAAAATCTAAGCTACAAGATGCTGTTAAAAGAATATGTAGATGTTTACACAAGTTTTTAAAGCAATAAATGATTATAAATTGTATTTGTATATGTATAGTTTTTAGTAAATTTAAATAGAGAATAAAGGTATTTCTTGTATAAAAGAGTATATAAAATATATTCGGCTACATTTTGGCATTAAAAATATAAAAATTTTCGCAAACTAAGCAGCATTAATGTGTATAAACTAAACATTATATTCACTTTAGATATATGTACATAGGTACAATAGTAAATGCTTACCTTATGTTATTATTGGATGTTTCTTTTCACAATGACGTTGTAAATCAATCTTACGCCAAAATTTAAGCTCACAATCCGGACACTCTACTGTCTTTCCCGTTGTATGAATAGCCAAATGTTGTTTTAAATGTCCTAACTGGGTAAAAGATTTATCACAAACGGAGCAATTATGTTTACGTTCATTTTGATGTTGGCTTAAAACATGTTTCTTTAGGTGGTCCAATGTAGAAAATTGTTTATCACATAATTGACAAATGTGTCGTTTTAATTGTGTATGAACTATGCGTAAGTGTTGTTTCAAATTTAAAGTATTTGTAAAAAATTTTCTGCAATAGGGACATTCTAGATGCATAAACTTTGATTTATAATTTTCTTGGCACTTTTCCAATTTATGTTTTTTGAAATCTTTATAATTTGCAAACGAATCAGTGCAAGTGCGACATATTAAAACAGGCATATTGTGAACTTCCGCTAAGTGTTTAAGTAAAGGTTGTGGAGTCTTGAATTGTTCAAAGCATTTTGGACATGGAAAGGCTTTTAGTTCAGATTGAACATGGTTAAGATTGGTTGAGCTACCATGTAACATGTCAGGTAAATGTAAATCTAAAGCCTCCCAACATTCAGAGAATTGAAAAGAATTTTCATTAGTATGAGCCAATAGGAATTCATCAAGGAATTCCTCATGCATTTCTAAATCCATATCTTCATCATTCAGTGCAGGTTGGGTATGGTCATCTAAACTCATTTTTTCCACCAGCAAAGGATGTTTCTCTTTGAAGTGGTGCTCTACCTCTTCCGATGTAGAAAAACACAAAAGTTTACTGCATTCGCCACAAAAATATTGAAATCTTGACTGCTTATGGACTTTTTCAATATGTCTGCCTAAGTAGCCTTTTGCCGCATAGGATTTGCCATCACAAAGACAACATAAGTATTCTCCTTTTGGATGTTTAATGGAGATATGCTCCGTTAATAACTCACCTTTTGAAAAACATTTATGGCAATATTTGCATGTTTGTAATACTTTGCAAGCCAAACTTTGGCAATATTTTGCTTCGTGTTTTTTCAGATTTTTGAAGGATTTGAATGATTCTTTACATATCAAGCATTTATAAAGGCGAGACTTCGCAGCAATTGGTAATATGGTTTCGTAAGTATTAATTATATTATCCGGGGGCTTTGCTAGGATTGGCTTGAAATTTATGTTTGTTTCAATAGACTGCGTTGCCTTATTATTTACCGCTATTTTATTATGAATAATTGTTGAATTTCCACTTTGTTGGTCTTTTGGCACCTCAAAATAGTCATGTTCCGACGTGATTTCTTTGCCCTTTTGAAGTTTTAGTTCAGAATCTTTCAACTGTTGCACAAATTCATAGCATTTCTTTAATTGTTTTAAGCACTGCGAACATATAAATGAATCTCTATTTTTCAGAAGAAACTATGGAATACATAACTTTATAAGATCCGATTAATTTGATTTGTGTTGGCAAAATTACTTACATGAACAATATCTTTTTGAAATATATTTAATAAATTTTGTACTCCTACCAGATTATTCTTAATATTCACTTTATACTCACTAATATTTTGAACTTTTTCATTATTTTTTGCACAAAAACTACAGAACTTCATATTAAACCGCCAACACAATTAAACACAAAAAAAGCTGCTTCTTCTTTAGCATGATTTCACTCATTTGGAATTGATATCCAAAATCGAAAAACAAACTTTTCAAGGCAAGTTGAAAATTTTTTGTAAATATAGTTCATTATAAAAAATAATGTAATGCTTATTTGATTCATCATATGACTGTCATTTCTGGTGGATATTTAACCATATTTTTCTATAATTTTATTTAGTGCATGATTAAAAATAAATTATATAGTCTGTACAAATGATTTTGCGTATCTGTTTAAGACTTTGTGCAAATGCGCATTACGAAAATTTTGTTAGAAAATATTCTAACTCTGTAATTTATAGAAAAGCAAATGTGATTCCTCTTTCCTCATATGTATATTTTACTCTTGCTTAACAAATGTATTTTACATTTGAAAAAGCATGAAAACAAACTCCTGAGAAATATTTTTCTCTATCAATCTGTGTTAAATTAGTTTGTTTGTATTTATCTCCGATTTGTGTGATACATGAAGACATACCTTCTCTTATTAATTCAAATGATTACCGTCTACCAGCGTTTTAATCTAGATCTATACCTGGGTTTAATAGGGGTTGATTTTTTATTTTTAGTTTCTTTTTTTGTTTTTTATTAGTTTAAGTTCTAGTTTTAAGCTTATAAATCTTTCCTAACAAATTAACTGTCACTGTTAACTTGCACTATACTTTATTTTGAGCAGTATAAATTTTTCTTAATTTTATTTATTTATTTATTCATTCAAGTAATACAAGCCTTCAAGGCCAAAATTACATATTACTTAGCAATAACACCTAAGTATAAGAAGGTATTTAAAGAAACAAATTCCATAAATAATAAAAAAAATTATAATTATATTGTACATATATACATATAGTATAAAATATATAATATATACGTCCGCATTTAAAAAAAGTTATGTACGTAGACTATGGTTCAAAATCTGTATTGCAAACAAAGACTTTAAGTCTACTTCATCCCCCTTTGCATTCGGTCGAAAGATTTTATAGGTTCCCAACCATAATGCTAAATTATTATAAAAAAAGAAGATAATTAATATTTAGAAATTGAAAGAAAGACGAACAATAAACGGTCCAAATCAATAGTGATGTAGTAATAGTGATGTGCAAACTATGTAACGCAGTTTAATTTGAAAACAAACAAGAAAAACCCCAATATGGAAAATCAAAACGAATTTATAAACTAAACCTCAACGTTAGACATATAAGTTAACAGTTTTAGCCTGAAAGCATTAATTAACTGACTTACATAATATAAAAACAATGTTTTCAAATCATCTGAGTATGTAGCGTTTATAAAGCTTTTAAATTAAATATTTAATAAAAATAATACAATATAGTTTTATATATATATATATATATATATATATATATATATATATATATATATATATATATATATATATATATATATATATATATATATATATATATTATTATATATTCATATTTTTCATTATTTTATTCACAAAAACTACAGAACTTCATGATAAACCGCCAACTCTATTAAACACAAAAAAAGCTGCTTCTTCTTTAGTATAATTTCACTAATTTGGAATTGATATCAAAATTCGAAAGAAAAAACTTTCAAGGCGAGTTGAAAATTTTTGTCTCATTAAAGTAGTGCTATTAAAAATTTATTATAAATATAGTTCATCATAAAAAATAAAAAATGCAATAGTTATTTATTGATCATATTGAACATTGCTGGTGGATATTTATATCATATTTTTCTATAATTTTATTTAGTGCAAGATTAAAAAATATTACAGTCTGTACAAATAATTTTACGTGTATTCTTCTTTAACTCTGCCACATATAGAACACACAAGTCACATTGCTACTCACTCTACTACTATTTACATATTACACAAGATTTAAATAACAGTCACTCGACAGGAAGAAAACTTTCAGTTACAAAAAACTACTCATTCATGATGAATATATTCACCACAGCTGTATAAAGCTGTCAGGGCTAATGAGATTCCACCACTTTTATAACAGAAAGAATGATTTTAAAGATATTCGGGTCAATTTAAGTTAATTTTAAAAAAGAAGAGCAAATACAATACAAAAAGTAATAGGAAAGAAAAAAAAAATTAAAGAACGAAATAATAAAAATTAAAAATACAGAAAAGGAATGTTACACAAAAAGTCTAGTTTTCTTTTGATACACTAATCTTTGTCTTTGCCTATTATGGGCACGTTTCACCGCTTTTCGAATACTTTTTTCATATTCACGCTGTCCTTGTTCTATGAATACATCTAAAATTAGAAGAATAATATCAAAATGAAAATAAAAAAATTATTTTAAATTATAAATATACCTCGAAGCATCATGTTAAATAGCCTGAGCTTCCAAAGGGATTTCTTTTTCCTACTTCCCTCCCAGTTGTAATTTTCTAAAAGGTCATCCGTCATAATTGACCGAAAAAAAACATCTACGTCGTCTGTCGTACCCTTTAATTTACGGAAATGCTCTGTCTGTTAGGTTTAGAAAAAATTAATGCAATAAATATCAAGAAGTAAAATTTAAATTACCATTGCTTGAGAAAAGTCTACGCTTTTTAGTTTTTCCTCCAACTCTAAAACCTCCGCAGTAGTTGAAAGTGGGAGCATATTGGCGGCCTCAAAAATAAGCTTATCAAGCGCAGTTTCAGCTAAGTGAGAGATAGGTTGTTCCACTTGCTTTATTGCCACCTCAGTTAATTTTGTCTGAGCTATCGTCTCCAGCTTTGATATGATCTGTTATATATATATACATATGTTTAAATAATACAAGTGGGCTACAGTTTAACTGCAAGATACTAACTCTAGTCTCTGTATTTTCTAAATTGTATGCAATTAGATTCTGATTACTCGCAATTGCAACCTGATTTTTGTACAAAACAGTTACAATCTGTTCTATATTCTCTAATCTTATGGAACATACAAGATTGTCTAATTACAAAAGAAATAATAAAAATAAATACAATTTATTACAAATTTATAAAACATTTTTTTGTCTTCATTTTTTTTTTTATCGTTTTGAGCTATACTTTCCCATTGCAAGGTGTATCCCCACTCTGGTAAAATATTCTGGCGTGCTTATATATTACTAGAACTATTTTTTTCTTACCATTTGGTAGAGGATCTTCAAGGGATGCCTAAAAAAATTTTGCAAGTTGAAAACAAAGAAAATTAATGAAGAAGTTCGTGTAAAAAAGCGTTATAGGAATAAATTTTCTCTCATTCGTGATACAAATATGTTTAAATCTATATTATTATGGCTATATATCACTAAAGGACTGAAAAAAGTGACTATAGGAATTTTCAGTTTTTCAACAAATTTCGCATTAAAATTGTTGACATTCTGATAAATTTACCCTGTTAACTATTGTAACTGGTTTTATCTTTTTACTAAAAAAAAGTTATGCTTATCCTTTTCCTAGTTTAGACTAAATTTTCATAATTTATTTGCCTTACTAAAACCTAGTTCGATCATTCTTTTTATCGAGTCTAACCCGGGGTCTACACATGATATCAACTTTGATATGATATGAACGAAAGCGTCGGCAGAGAAAATAAAATGCCATTTTAATATTTCTCTTCATATCTAACAACAGGTACACATTGATGTTGAAATATTAAGTGTGTTTCTTTACTTTTTGGGTAAAGTTCGGGAAATAGAGAGTAAACAATAATTTCTCTCAATAAGAGACAAATTTGCCCAAAAGTACGGGAACGCAAAAAAGCAAATATTTTACCCATTCACATTAAAATATGAAAAACACACAACTTTATGTCACACACACACGCATATTGAACATGTACTTTCGCAAAAACAAACGACAATAATTAGACTTATACATGTTAACTAAGGCAAAGATAAACTTTTTTATATAAATATTGAATTAAATTATACTATAAGCCTTTCACTGCAGGTTTATAAATATTTTTTAATTCATCTTTTGAAATTATTTTTAGTTTTTGAACCTTTAATTTTTCTATTATTTTTTAAACAGCTGATTATTTGTTTACTTGCACAAACTAGCCCAAAGAAAAAGTACGGGCTATTTCGTGCATGAAGAAGAAGAATGTTACTCTCTCAAAATGTCTCTCATTTACCCAAATTTTGTGTACGGGAACGCTTTTTGGTAAAATTGGGATCCCGCGGGCGCCCAATGTAGAGTAAAGAAACAGACTTATTATATTTCATTTTTTTTGTACAGCAATGAAAGAAAGAACATGTCGGAGTATTTTATTAGTGGAAATTTGTTTAAAAACAAAGGGAAAATTTTATAAAAATTAAATAATTTTGTGTATAATTATTATTAATTAATATATTTTTTTATTATTTTATTGCTTTTTTATTGAATTTAAAAAATTAAATTTCAGCTTTTCTTTTTTTTGTTTTGTTTCTCTGTATGAGCTGTTTTTGACAGTTCATATCATGATATTGTTTTCATAATACATACATATATATTATGATATCGATATCATAATAGATATTATGATAGCTGATTCGCAGTCTACACGAAACAAAATTATATCGGCTATCGAATTTGACGTACGCAGATATAAAAATATTTCGTTTCATATCTCGTGGAGACTCCGGGTAAGGAATAGCTGCTGAAAATATGGCAAAGCTTCTTCACACTTTGCAATTTTTTTGTTTATTGCAATATATACATATGTGTATATAAATAAATGTCAAGAAACATGAAAACTAACTATAGTATTATTATTATTAATTTGTGGGAAATATCGATCTCACTTGAACGAGACACTACAGTAGGTAAAAGTATTATACAACAGCGTAAAAACAAAAATGTTTAATACTCACCGCTACTAACACAGTTATTTTAAATTATAATACAGTAAAACACGGTTATAACGAACTCGAAGAGACCGCAAAATTTAGTTCGCTATATTCGTAATAAAAGAAAAATACATTTTCGTTTAAGTACGTATTTATTTACATATACGGTCGAATTCGGATATTAACTAACGCACCCTTTAAAAGTAAAAATCTGATAATTGCAAAACAAATGTACTTAATTTTTTTTTATTATTAAATTCGAGGGTATTTAACTCCGTTTAAAAGAAAAACCGCCTAAAATAAACAGGTGTTGCGTTAAAAAGCACAAAATTGTAAAAAAAAAGAACTCTGCTTAATTGCAAATACGAGTATTAAGAATTTATCGACGAGAAAAATATTTTAGCACTGGTTCATTTCTTTTTTGTTTTGTGCATGCCTACATTTTCAAAAGTACTTTTTATGGAAAGAATGTTCATTTATTGTTAAAATTGTTTATAATTTGTCTATTAACTTTGCCAGAATTTGAATTTTTCTAAATCATATTGATTTGTTTTATTTTTAATTCAATAATATTTAAGGAGTTTGTTGAAACGAAATAATTTTGCATTTATAAGTCCTTTCAAAGGAAATTTCCGCTTAAAAGAAATACAAATGCTGTTTTTCTACATTTTCTTATAACCAAATTCAACTGTACACACATTATTGTATAATTTTATACATTTACCCGTGTATTCATAAAAATTATTGTGTTTTTTAATGAATTATTTCACAATTATCCCATATAAATACTTGACGTAAAGAAACATATTTTTTATGAATATAGAGGTGAAATTTTATAATTATTAAAGAAATCATTTAATAAACAAAAAATTATTTATATATACATTAAAGTAAAAATCAAAATAATTCAAGATACATGGCTACAGAATTAAAAAATTTGTTAATTGCGAATCTATGTGCAAAACTAGTTAATTGAAAACTCAGTTATTCTCTTTTTTTATTTTACTTTTAAGTACATATTTCGTTATAAATAAAATTCAACAAATCTATCAAACTATAAAGAACGTTAAACGAATTTTCTTTTGAACTCATAAAAGGCCGAATTTTTTAGCGTTTTTAAAGATTTGAAAATATTTCTTGATTTCTTTATAAAAGTATTAATTTATATATAGATTCATTGAAAGGTACAGAAAAAAATTTTTGTTATAAACCTAATAATTTGTATGAAAAACCAATAGTTCGTGCTTGGGATTTGGGATGTTCGCTAAAAGCAAATTTCGTTATAACCGTGTTCGCTATAAACATGTTTTACTGTACATGTATGTAGATAAAACTGTCTAAATTCTGAAGAACTAGTGATGTAAAAAGCAGTTATTTTTGACTACTCAATACTACTCGGTTCTTTTTAAATTGAGTACTCAATACTACTCAATACTTTAGTGTCTTTTTTTATTTGAAAGTAAAAGGCATGGTAAGCTGCACCAACCTTCAGTTTTTATAGCTGCTAAAATATTTGCGGCATTTTTGGAGACTACGAATGAAATTTTGCCTTGTAAGCCCCACATTATTCGAAGCAAGGAAGAAAATGAGATTTAAGGTTCTAATTGGCGTCAAGAAAATGTTCCATTACAAATATATGTATGACGCATTTGCTACAGACGTCCATCAGTCTATTGTTAGGCTAACATGTTTAGCACTAATGGGGCCATTTTTTAAATCTCTAAAATTATATTCAAATTCCGAAGGTATAAGTTTTTGACTTAAAAAATAACTATTTGGTAACGATGTGTTTAATGTTTTTACAAGATGTTTCCATCCTTCGTCTTCCACGATAGATAAAAGTTTAAAAAAAATTCTAAACTAAAGCGTATGTTCTACAAATCTAATTCTACTTTTACGGCATTAACTTCAATTGTTTTCTTTCAATCAACTAATCAGTGTTTCGAGTCTAAATGCTTCTCTAAATTAGAGCTGCATCCTCCTATAAACGTAATATTTTAAAACAGAATGATATAAGCTCACACCACATACCTTAATGTGAAATCATCGTTTTAAAAAGTTTACATTGTGCAAAAAATTCCCCTAATTCGGCACAATAATTCAACATTTGGTTTCTTTTTCTGAAGGCCATTTTATTTAATCTTTTTAACAAAATTTTTAAAACGCATAATTATCCCACATATTGCCACAAATGCTTCTTTTCCATCCTTTTTTATAATTTGAAAATTTGGCTTGAAATTTATGTTTGTTTCAATAGACTGCGTTGCCTTATTATTTACCGCTATTTTATTATGAATAATTGTTGAATTTCCACTTTGTTGGTCTTTTGGCACCTCAAAATAGTCATGTTCCGACGTGATTTCTTTGCCCTTTTGAAGTTTTAGTTCAGAATCTTTCAACTGTTGCACAAATTCATAGCATTTCTTTAATTGTTTTAAGCACTGCGAACATATAAATGAATCTCTATTTTTCAGAAGAAACTATGGAATACATAACTTTATAAGATCCGATTAATTTGATTTGTGTTGGCAAAATTACTTACATGAACAATATCTTTTTGAAATATATTTAATAAATTTTGTACTCCTACCAGATTATTCTTAATATTCACTTTATACTCACTAATATTTTGAACTTTTTCATTATTTTTTGCACAAAAACCAGAGTTGTAAACGAATCATTCATTTTTGAATTAATTCGTGAATCATTCATGCAATGAATTGGAAAAATTTTGAATTAATTCTTTTCTCCAAAAAACGAATTGAATTAAATTTGAATCAATTCATTTGAATTAAGCGAACATGAATTGCAATTCATTTTCAATTCAAATGAATTGGTAAAAAGAATTGCAATTCATTTCCAATTCATTTGAATTGAATTGATTTTGAATTAATATAAATGAGTTAGAAAAAATGAATTGCAATTCATTTCCAATTCATTTGAATTGATTTTGAATTAATTCAAATGAGTTAAAATATGAATTGCAATTCATTTTACCAATTTATTTAAATTAACTCGAAAAATGATTTTGTTATACATTTCCAATTTACTTGAATTGAATTGATTCTGAAAAAAAGCAAAAGCATCACCCTTTTTCCAAGTACTTCTATTCTGTACTTTATAATAAAAATATATCCACTACTAATAATGAATCACCCATTTTCTATTACTTTTAATCCAAGTATTTATTACTTGTTTATAATAATTCTCTTAATAATATAATAATAATTATAATAAGTCTCATAAGTATTACTAAAGTATTTGTCCTTTAATGTTCGTGTGTCATAAAATTTCATAAATTATTAATAGGTTTTAAATACTGAATGTCTTGTTATTCAGCGTATATCAAAAGCGACATAAGTAGTACTTGAAGGACCAAACTCCAAACACCAAGTTTACTTCAATTGAATGCAATTCATTTTTGATTTGATAAATTTGAATCACAAGTTACTTTTCTAATTCATTTGAATTAATTCCAAATCATTTCAATTCAAATGAATTAGAAATGAATTGCGATTCTTTTTACCAATTCTTTTGAATTAAAAAATGAATTGCAATTCATTTTGCCTAATTCAAATGAATTGCAACTCATTTTGCCTAATTCATTTGAATTGGAAATGAATTGCAATTCATGTTCGCTAAATTCAAATGAATTGATTCAAATTTAATTCAATTCTTTTTTTTGGTAAAAAGAATTAATTCAAAATTTAGCTAATTCAAATGAATTGAAATCAAAAAAGAATGATTCATTTACAACTCTGACAAAAACTACAGAACTTCATATTAAACCGCCAACACAATTAAACACAAAAAAAGCTGCTTCTTCTTTAGCATGATTTCACTCATTTGGAATTGATATCCAAAATCGAAAAACAAACTTTTCAAGGCAAGTTGAAAATTTTTTGTAAATATAGTTCATTATAAAAAATAATGTAATGCTTATTTGATTCATCATATGACTGTCATTTCTGGTGGATATTTAACCATATTTTTCTATAATTTTATTTAGTGCATGATTAAAAATAAATTATATAGTCTGTACAAATGATTTTGCGTATCTGTTTAAGACTTTGTGCAAATGCGCATTACGAAAATTTTGTTAGAAAATATTCTAACTCTGTAATTTATAGAAAAGCAAATGTGATTCCTCTTTCCTCATATGTATATTTTACTCTTGATTAACAAATATATTTTACATTTGAAAAAGCATGAAAACAAACTCCTGAGAAATATTTTTCTCTATCAATCTGTGTTAAATTAGTTTGTTTGTATTTATCTCCGATTTGTGTGATACATGAAGACATACCTTCTCTTATTAATTCAAATGATTACCGTCTACCAGCGTTTTAATCTAGATCTATACCTGGGTTTAATAGGGGTTGATTTTTTATTTTTAGTTTCTTTTTTTGTTTTTTATTAGTTTAAGTTCTAGTTTTAAGCTTATAAATCTTTCCTAACAAATTAACTGTCACTGTTAACTTGCACTATACTTTATTTTGAGCAGTATAAATTTTTCTTAATTTTATTTATTTATTTATTCATTCAAGTAATACAAGCCTTCAAGGCCAAAATTACATATTACTTAGCAATAACACCTAAGTATAAGAAGGTATTTAAAGAAACAAATTCCATAAATAATAAAAAAAATTATAATTATATTGTACATATATACATATAGTATAAAATATATAATATATACGTCCGCATTTAAAAAAAGTTATGTACGTAGACTATGGTTCAAAATCTGTATTGCAAACAAAGACTTTAAGTCTACTTCATCCCCCTTTGCATTCGGTCGAAAGATTTTATAGGTTCCCAACCATAATGCTAAATTATTATAAAAAAAGAAGATAATTAATATTTAGAAATTGAAAGAAAGACGAACAATAAACGGTCCAAATCAATAGTGATGTAGTAATAGTGATGTGCAAACTATGTAACGCAGTTTAATTTGAAAACAAACAAGAAAAACCCCAATATGGAAAATCAAAACGAATTTATAAACTAAACCTCAACGTTAGACATATAAGTTAACAGTTTTAGCCTGAAAGCATTAATTAACTGACTTACATAATATAAAAACAATGTTTTCAAATCATCTGAGTATGTAGCGTTTATAAAGCTTTTAAATTAAATATTTAATAAAAATAATACAATATAGTTTTATATATATATATATATATATATATATATATATATATTATTATATATTCATATTTTTCATTATTTTATTCACAAAAACTACAGAACTTCATGATAAACCGCCAACTCTATTAAACACAAAAAAAGCTGCTTCTTCTTTAGTATAATTTCACTAATTTGGAATTGATATCAAAATTCGAAAGAAAAAACTTTCAAGGCGAGTTGAAAATTTTTGTCTCATTAAAGTAGTGCTATTAAAAATTTATTATAAATATAGTTCATCATAAAAAATAAAAAATGCAATAGTTATTTATTGATCATATTGAACATTGCTGGTGGATATTTATATCATATTTTTCTATAATTTTATTTAGTGCAAGATTAAAAAATATTACAGTCTGTACAAATAATTTTACGTGTATTCTTCTTTAACTCTGCCACATATAGAACACACAAGTCACATTGCTACTCACTCTACTACTATTTACATATTACACAAGATTTAAATAACAGTCACTCGACAGGAAGAAAACTTTCAGTTACAAAAAACTACTCATTCATGATGAATATATTCACCACAGCTGTATAAAGCTGTCAGGGCTAATGAGATTCCACCACTTTTATAACAGAAAGAATGATTTTAAAGATATTCGGGTCAATTTAAGTTAATTTTAAAAAAGAAGAGCAAATACAATACAAAAAGTAATAGGAAAGAAAAAAAAAATTAAAGAACGAAATAATAAAAATTAAAAATACAGAAAAGGAATGTTACACAAAAAGTCTAGTTTTCTTTTGATACACTAATCTTTGTCTTTGCCTATTATGGGCACGTTTCACCGCTTTTCGAATACTTTTTTCATATTCACGCTGTCCTTGTTCTATGAATACATCTAAAATTAGAAGAATAATATCAAAATGAAAATAAAAAAATTATTTTAAATTATAAATATACCTCGAAGCATCATGTTAAATAGCCTGAGCTTCCAAAGGGATTTCTTTTTCCTACTTCCCTCCCAGTTGTAATTTTCTAAAAGGTCATCCGTCATAATTGACCGAAAAAAAACATCTACGTCGTCTGTCGTACCCTTTAATTTACGGAAATGCTCTGTCTGTTAGGTTTAGAAAAAATTAATGCAATAAATATCAAGAAGTAAAATTTAAATTACCATTGCTTGAGAAAAGTCTACGCTTTTTAGTTTTTCCTCCAACTCTAAAACCTCCGCAGTAGTTGAAAGTGGGAGCATATTGGCGGCCTCAAAAATAAGCTTATCAAGCGCAGTTTCAGCTAAGTGAGAGATAGGTTGTTCCACTTGCTTTATTGCCACCTCAGTTAATTTTGTCTGAGCTATCGTCTCCAGCTTTGATATGATCTGTTATATATATATACATATGTTTAAATAATACAAGTGGGCTACAGTTTAACTGCAAGATACTAACTCTAGTCTCTGTATTTTCTAAATTGTATGCAATTAGATTCTGATTACTCGCAATTGCAACCTGATTTTTGTACAAAACAGTTACAATCTGTTCTATATTCTCTAATCTTATGGAACATACAAGATTGTCTAATTACAAAAGAAATAATAAAAATAAATACAATTTATTACAAATTTATAAAACATTTTTTTGTCTTCATTTTTTTTTTATCGTTTTGAGCTATACTTTCCCATTGCAAGGTGTATCCCCACTCTGGTAAAATATTCTGGCGTGCTTATATATTACTAGAACTATTTTTTTCTTACCATTTGGTAGAGGATCTTCAAGGGATGCCTAAAAAAATTTTGCAAGTTGAAAACAAAGAAAATTAATGAAGAAGTTCGTGTAAAAAAGCGTTATAGGAATAAATTTTCTCTCATTCGTGATACAAATATGTTTAAATCTATATTATTATGGCTATATATCACTAAAGGACTGAAAAAAGTGACTATAGGAATTTTCAGTTTTTCAACAAATTTCGCATTAAAATTGTTGACATTCTGATAAATTTACCCTGTTAACTATTGTAACTGGTTTTATCTTTTTACTAAAAAAAAGTTATGCTTATCCTTTTCCTAGTTTAGACTAAATTTTCATAATTTATTTGCCTTACTAAAACCTAGTTCGATCATTCTTTTTATCGAGTCTAACCCGGGGTCTACACATGATATCAACTTTGATATGATATGAACGAAAGCGTCGGCAGAGAAAATAAAATGCCATTTTAATATTTCTCTTCATATCTAACAACAGGTACACATTGATGTTGAAATATTAAGTGTGTTTCTTTACTTTTTGGGTAAAGTTCGGGAAATAGAGAGTAAACAATAATTTCTCTCAATAAGAGACAAATTTGCCCAAAAGTACGGGAACGCAAAAAAGCAAATATTTTACCCATTCACATTAAAATATGAAAAACACACAACTTTATGTCACACACACACGCATATTGAACATGTACTTTCGCAAAAACAAACGACAATAATTAGACTTATACATGTTAACTAAGGCAAAGATAAACTTTTTTATATAAATATTGAATTAAATTATACTATAAGCCTTTCACTGCAGGTTTATAAATATTTTTTAATTCATCTTTTGAAATTATTTTTAGTTTTTGAACCTTTAATTTTTCTATTATTTTTTAAACAGCTGATTATTTGTTTACTTGCACAAACTAGCCCAAAGAAAAAGTACGGGCTATTTCGTGCATGAAGAAGAAGAATGTTACTCTCTCAAAATGTCTCTCATTTACCCAAATTTTGTGTACGGGAACGCTTTTTGGTAAAATTGGGATCCCGCGGGCGCCCAATGTAGAGTAAAGAAACAGACTTATTATATTTCATTTTTTTTGTACAGCAATGAAAGAAAGAACATGTCGGAGTATTTTATTAGTGGAAATTTGTTTAAAAACAAAGGGAAAATTTTATAAAAATTAAATAATTTTGTGTATAATTATTATTAATTAATATATTTTTTTATTATTTTATTGCTTTTTTATTGAATTTAAAAAATTAAATTTCAGCTTTTCTTTTTTTTGTTTTGTTTCTCTGTATGAGCTGTTTTTGACAGTTCATATCATGATATTGTTTTCATAATACATACATATATATTATGATATCGATATCATAATAGATATTATGATAGCTGATTCGCAGTCTACACGAAACAAAATTATATCGGCTATCGAATTTGACGTACGCAGATATAAAAATATTTCGTTTCATATCTCGTGGAGACTCCGGGTAAGGAATAGCTGCTGAAAATATGGCAAAGCTTCTTCACACTTTGCAATTTTTTTGTTTATTGCAATATATACATATGTGTATATAAATAAATGTCAAGAAACATGAAAACTAACTATAGTATTATTATTATTAATTTGTGGGAAATATCGATCTCACTTGAACGAGACACTACAGTAGGTAAAAGTATTATACAACAGCGTAAAAACAAAAATGTTTAATACTCACCGCTACTAACACAGTTATTTTAAATTATAATACAGTAAAACACGGTTATAACGAACTCGAAGAGACCGCAAAATTTAGTTCGCTATATTCGTAATAAAAGAAAAATATATTTTCGTTTAAGTACGTATTTATTTACATATACGGTCGAATTCGGATATTAACTAACGCACCCTTTAAAAGTAAAAATCTGATAATTGCAAAACAAATGTACTTAATTTTTTTTTATTATTAAATTCGAGGGTATTTAACTCCGTTTAAAAGAAAAACCGCCTAAAATAAACAGGTGTTGCGTTAAAAAGCACAAAATTGTAAAAAAAAAGAACTCTGCTTAATTGCAAATACGAGTATTAAGAATTTATCGACGAGAAAAATATTTTAGCACTGGTTCATTTCTTTTTTGTTTTGTGCATGCCTACATTTTCAAAAGTACTTTTTATGGAAAGAATGTTCATTTATTGTTAAAATTGTTTATAATTTGTCTATTAACTTTGCCAGAATTTGAATTTTTCTAAATCATATTGATTTGTTTTATTTTTAATTCAATAATATTTAAGGAGTTTGTTGAAACGAAATAATTTTGCATTTATAAGTCCTTTCAAAGGAAATTTCCGCTTAAAAGAAATACAAATGCTGTTTTTCTACATTTTCTTATAACCAAATTCAACTGTACACACATTATTGTATAATTTTATACATTTACCCGTGTATTCATAAAAATTATTGTGTTTTTTAATGAATTATTTCACAATTATCCCATATAAATACTTGACGTAAAGAAACATATTTTTTATGAATATAGAGGTGAAATTTTATAATTATTAAAGAAATCATTTAATAAACAAAAAATTATTTATATATACATTAAAGTAAAAATCAAAATAATTCAAGATACATGGCTACAGAATTAAAAAATTTGTTAATTGCGAATCTATGTGCAAAACTAGTTAATTGAAAACTCAGTTATTCTCTTTTTTTATTTTACTTTTAAGTACATATTTCGTTATAAATAAAATTCAACAAATCTATCAAACTATAAAGAACGTTAAACGAATTTTCTTTTGAACTCATAAAAGGCCGAATTTTTTAGCGTTTTTAAAGATTTGAAAATATTTCTTGATTTCTTTATAAAAGTATTAATTTATATATAGATTCATTGAAAGGTACAGAAAAAAATTTTTGTTATAAACCTAATAATTTGTATGAAAAACCAATAGTTCGTGCTTGGGATTTGGGATGTTCGCTAAAAGCAAATTTCGTTATAACCGTGTTCGCTATAAACATGTTTTACTGTACATGTATGTAGATAAAACTGTCTAAATTCTGAAGAACTAGTGATGTAAAAAGCAGTTATTTTTGACTACTCAATACTACTCGGTTCTTTTTAAATTGAGTACTCAATACTACTCAATACTTTAGTGTCTTTTTTTATTTGAAAGTAAAAGGCATGGTAAGCTGCACCAACCTTCAGTTTTTATAGCTGCTAAAATATTTGCGGCATTTTTGGAGACTACGAATGAAATTTTGCCTTGTAAGCCCCACATTATTCGAAGCAAGGAAGAAAATGAGATTTAAGGTTCTAATTGGCGTCAAGAAAATGTTCCATTACAAATATATGTATGACGCATTTGCTACAGACGTCCATCAGTCTATTGTTAGGCTAACATGTTTAGCACTAATGGGGCCATTTTTTAAATCTCTAAAATTATATTCAAATTCCGAAGGTATAAGTTTTTGACTTAAAAAATAACTATTTGGTAACGATGTGTTTAATGTTTTTACAAGATGTTTCCATCCTTCGTCTTCCACGATAGATAAAAGTTTAAAAAAAATTCTAAACTAAAGCGTATGTTCTACAAATCTAATTCTACTTTTACGGCATTAACTTCAATTGTTTTCTTTCAATCAACTAATCAGTGTTTCGAGTCTAAATGCTTCTCTAAATTAGAGCTGCATCCTCCTATAAACGTAATATTTTAAAACAGAATGATATAAGCTCACACCACATACCTTAATGTGAAATCATCGTTTTAAAAAGTTTACATTGTGCAAAAAATTCCCCTAATTCGGCACAATAATTCAACATTTGGTTTCTTTTTCTGAAGGCCATTTTATTTAATCTTTTTAACAAAATTTTTAAAACGCATAATTATCCCACATATTGCCACAAATGCTTCTTTTCCATCCTTTTTTATAATTTGTATTATTTCAGAGGATTTTTGAGAAAAACTTGCAATAACATACTACAGAATATAACCCTATAAATATTGAATTGTTACTTTTGGATATTGAGTACCGGTAAATATTCATGGTATCGAGTACTCAGTACTCAAATACTCAATATTTTTACATCACTATGAAGAACCCCAATAATGAATTTCATTTAAACTCCTAAACATACGGCATAATTTCAATTAAAAAAACTTATAGTTCATAGCTCCTAAATCTACTAAATGCACACTATTTAAAGGAAACTGAAAAAACATTTTCATACACTGAATGTTCCTCCAATGTTTTAATAAAATTTGTTTTACAATCAAATGTGTTTACTCATTATTTACCATTAATTTTCCATTAAAAAGTTTTTCGTTTTTTTGTTCCTCTTTTGGCACTTCAAAACGGTCATGCTCCGACGTGATTTCTTTACCATTTTGTAGTTTTTGTCCAGAATCTTTTACACGCTGCGCAAAGTTATAAAATTTTTTTAATTGCTTCAAACACTTGGAACATATAAATAAGTCACCATTTTCTACGAGAAACTACGGAATATAACTTTTTGTAAGATCATACTAATTTTAAATTTGTGTTGGGTTTAGTACTTACATGAATAATATCTTTTTCAAATATATGTAATAAATCTTTTACTAATAACTCATTATTGTTAATATTAACTTTACTCTCACTAATATTTTGAACATTTTCTTTATTTTTTGCACAAAAATTACAAAACTCCATATAAATCCGCCAATTTTATTACTTTCAACACAAACAGTCGCTTCTATTATGCTATTACCGTTCATTGGAATTGACAGTTAAATTGTAGTAGAACATGCTGCCATGTGAAGACAAACTTGAATTATTTTTTGCTAAAATCTAAACTTGAGGTTTGTATTTATTTTTAAAACTCTAATTAAAATTACTCATAGTTTTTTAAGTTCTATATTATATTCGCTATTGGCCAAATGATAATGCATATATTATAAATGGAATTAAATGGAATAAAAATAAATAAAGTACCTCTGCCTATAATAACGTTTTATATTCCATGTTTACAAATATGAATACGTTATGCTGGCTACAGACAACGCAATTTGTTTCTGCAACACGTTTCACATTCCGGTTTCATGTTTTAACACAAACACTGAAACCAACAGTGAAACCATAAACGCAATCTCAGTTCTGTTATATTATATTATAACATTATCATCGCGCGGAAGAGCGGATGCGAAAATGAATCGTGAAGTGCTCCACTTTTTACCTTGTAACTTTTTTCTTTAATTCTCTTCTATATGATATTCGCATGTTCCTTATCCTGTTTTTAACTTTTTCAATGCTTGCGTTTATATCAATATTTTTATATTCAATTACTAATTTTTCAAATGCTGCTGCTCTTATAATTTTGTTTTTATAAAATTACTAGGGAAACTAAAAATATGCTCTATAAAATTAGTTTTAAGCGCCTAAAATATGCATTGAAAAAAACAGTTTTAAGGGTTAAAAATATGCTCTATAAAACTCATAATACATAAATATGTTAAAGTAAAATTACTGATATTTTTTTCAAAAATTTGAAAACATGAAGAGTAACAATTAGCCTCCAACCACATAAAATAAATTTCCTTTATATATTCTCATGAAAATATAATTAATTTAAAAATAAACTTTTAATTTAAGTTTTTTTATGTCATGCAATTATGGAAATTTTTTCCCAATAGGAACAACGTTGAAAAAATCGTAACTTTTAATTGAGAATTCATTATTATGCAATAAATTCCAATAAATGTATGTAAAATTTCTATGCTTTGTATTTAATTTGTTTTTTGCTTTGACATTTTTATCAAATTGACATTAACTATTGAGCAATAGTTTAAAAAGGAGCTTCACCAATGTTCTCAATGTTAGTTTTAAGCATTTTCATGAGTACCGTTATTATTTCATAGATTATACTTAAGTAATGTGTCAGTATATGGTCATTATTTTGAAAAATAAAATTTGGTAATACACGTAAATTCATAAAAAAAAATTGTAAAATATGCCATACAAATATGAAAAAATTTGAAAAATGCAAAAGAATGCATTTATGACGAAATATGCAAAAATATGCGGTAACAAATAAGGGTTAAACGTCGTAGGTTTTCCTTAAATGAAATAATATTTTGGCTGTTTTGTCAGCAATATTCAGAAAAAAAAAATATGCTAATGCATATTTTTGGTCGCCCTATTTATCACTTTTCACATTCCATAATTCAGGTAAACTTTTGTATAAATTAATAAAATTTACCCAGTGTTCATTTCTTTCGATTGCCATTTTGTTCTTTCTTAATTACATAGATGTTTACAGCTTGCTTGTTGTCAATGTACTAAACACATAAAATAATGAAACAGCGATACAAACAATGCAATCTGTTTCAATGCAACCAAAAAATATCAAAACATTTTGATGTTAATGAAACCTGGATTGCAACCCGAAGTGAAACACGAAACACGAATTCAAACGACGCAATCTGTAATGAAATGCAACAGATTTCAGAAACACATTGCGTTGTCTGTAGCCAGCTTTAAGAAAAACTTGGCAATCTTTCTCAAGTAATTATTTTAAGTCTGGCAGTACCAAAATTATCTCTCTAATAGGAAAAATCACAGACTAGAAAAAAAAAAACAACATCACAACAGATGTTGTGAGTTTTTGTGTACGGTTTTAGTTTTAAAACTCAAGTTTTGTATCAAAATAAAAATTTAATAAAATGGCATCTATAAAGCAATATATAGTATTGCTAATGGCAATGTCCTCCTTCCTCTACACTTTGTATGTAGTAACAAACTTAATACATTTTCTATCTGCACCTCGGAGAACGTTGAAAATTTATACATGGGTATTCAATTTGCTGGATAATAAATCTCGTTTGGAATCTGCCTATGGACCGATGATATTTAATACCCTCTACATAATCTTATTTATTTTTCAACATAGTTTTATGAAATCGTCTTTGGTAAAGAAACTTATGCAAACTATTGGCTTGGCATCTGCTGAACGGGCTATTTATAGTCTGACATCATCGCTTTGTTTACATGTGTGTAAAAATAGAAAAAACAAAATCAAATACTCTGCACAACTGCCTCAATAATAATACTTTATTTTAATTTTAGTTTCTTATGAAAAACTGGTTAACCGCTTCTTCGATTATTCTCTGGCAAGTAAATGTTGATAGCAATAAATCGCTTTGGTGGATATTTGTCTTCGTTCATGCTTTAGCATGGATGATAATATGTGGCGGCAGCATTATTATGGACTTACCCGAAATTATAGGTATAAAACAAGCCTACTATGATATAAAATCCTATGCAGATCCTTTAGCTTACAAGTCATACGAATTGCGGCATTTATTTAATCATGTACGTCATCCCTCGTTTGTTGGTTTTGTCATTATATTTTGGGCCATAAATCTCATGACTCTGGATCGTCTGTTGCTAGCCGTCTTATTAACATCTTACATGTATTTGGCTTGGTCAACTGACCATAGCGATGTAATATATCAGAAATGCCAATTGCAACGTAAGAAGCAAGAATTGAAATCTCAATAAGTAATAATTTATCTACATGTACTACCTGTATTTTTTTATTTAAATAGTTTAGAGCTAACATACATACTTATACATACATATTTAATACACTTCCTCAATTATTAAAAAGTGGCCTTAGTTTTTATAATCTACTAAATTTGAATAAAGAATTTTTTTAAGAAAATAAAAGCATACCATGTCAAACAATAAGTACATAAATGTAGGCATGTACATTAGGGTGGGTCAATTTGTTCGGGACCGAAAAACATGACAAAGCGTATAGCAAAATCGTAATCTACGGAAAATTCTAAGAACTTTTCCCAAAGAAACCATGGTTCTAAAATCAAAATCGAGCTTCCGGTATTTTTAGAGAAAATTTGGTGCTCAGGTCATCCGAAAATAATGCTATTTTTTGAAAATATTCATTGCAATTGGTGAATAGTTGACCTGTGACGCTGGAAGAGGGCTTAATTTAAAGGAAATTTTCTCAGCTTTCTATATCTGTCCTCATTTATAGAAAAAATTTTTCCCAAATAATGGTTTTGGAGGTTTATGTCAAAATAATAATAGTCAAACTGTTAAAAAACCTAAAGCTTGTTTTAGACCACTATGAGGCAAAGTATTTTTGAGAATTTTTTCAGATTTTTTGGAAGTGGTTTAGATTTAATTTTTGGATATGAATTGGTAAAAAATTGATATTTTCTCTACTTTCGAGTCAACAATGTTAAAGAAAATATTCCGATTTTTAATTTTATGTGCATAAATAATAAGTTTCGGCAATGATTTTGCACATTTTGATACATTATATAACAGTTTTTCCTAAATTTTCAACATACATATCGAAAACAATACTTTATAACTTTTAAAATTTGTATAAAGACTAAAAAACTAATAATGCAGTTTAAAAGATTATTAAGTTTTATTATTATTATTAAGTTTCTTCTTTAATTACCATAAAATATTCATTGCAGTTAACTTTGATCTAATTAAAGCGTTTTCTGATAAAAACTAAATATTTTATGTTACTGACTTTTTCAATTATTTTGTTATTAATTTTGAAAACTGTTTCATTATTCATGCTTATTTCCATTATCTTAGTTTTATTTTCATTAAGTTTGAGTTTATTCATTTTTAACCATTTATTAACGTTAATCATATCACAGTTTAGGTATCTTTGGCATTGATCATCTGTTTCGGATTCAGTAAATATAAGGGTGTCGTCAGCATACATCACTATTTCACATCTTTGTAATATATTTGGTAAATCGTTAATGTACATTATAAATAAATTAAATTCTTTGTGAATAACACAAAAAAACAAATGAATTATTATATTTAATTTTTTTTAGACTTTACATGTAAAATGCAATATATGTACGTATGTAGCTACCAATAAAATCCAAAAATGGAATGAAAACTACTTTTTTTTTAAATTATAACAAAATATAAATCGAATTTAAAAGATATGAGAAACATAAAAATTCTTGTGTTAAGAATAACTCTTATAAGGCAACGTAAAAAATATAAATCGAAAATAAAAGTTATGGGCAACGGAAAAAAATTATTATGAATAACAGTTACAGAAAACAAAAACTTTTATTAATTGAAAATAACTATTATTTAAAGAGAAAAAATATATATTTTTTTCAATATAACTGTTATGGCACAATTTTTTTAAATATATCTTATAACTGTTGTCTCTGCTTTTTACTTCTGTTTGAATTAGAAAAAAACTTCAAACAAATATTCACCCTTATTCTATTTGGCGTCGTCGATAGAAGGCAATGCCGTTTTTAGTCTTTCATTGCAGATTGGTATTCCAGTTGGCAATATTGCCGTTTATCGATCACTGTTAACATATTTTTGGTATTCTGTAAGCAAAATTGTCGTCATTTTTGCTGTTGCCTAGTGTTGTTCTTTGTTTTAAAAAATAGATATATATGTACCTACATATAAGAAAAAGTGTAGTTGAAAAATACATTTAAATTAAAAAATTTCAGTTAATGTGCGGTTCTGTTTATTTGCGGCTATAATAGTTACATATATGTATATATGAACGTATGTAAAGCGTGTATTTAACATGCATATAAAGTACAGTTCTATTTTATTTTTAATACTTCTTTAATAAGTTGTAAAACAGCTTTATATATGCGTTCATATGTACATACGTACATACATAAATTGTATAAATCAAATAAACTCGGTTTATTTTATGCTCTTGTTACTGAGCAAATAAAACATGATTGAACATGCACAGTTTTGTTACTTGCTAATGTCAAAACAAGTTTTACATTAGTAAAGTGATAATTCTGCATTCCCATCATAAATATTTTTATTATTGTTGCTGTACGTAAATCTTCTTTCTCCTATACAGTGTATATATATGTATGATTGTAAGCATAGCTGCCAGATTTGACGATTTATCGTCATTTTGACGATTTTACGACACAAAAAGAGCATATTGACGATTTGACGATTTTTACCCTTAATTTGACGATTTTTCATTATTTTGACGATTTTTGGAAATTCAAAATTTGCAACTGTTACTTGTTTGAATTCTTGAACCAGTTGTTTTTGGAAATTCCAATTCTGAAATGATTTTATGCATTTTTCACACAGAAAAATACAAAATTGGATTTGGAAAGTCAAAATAATTAATTCAAATTAGATTATTATATTTCTGAAAGCATTTTTAAGCGTTTTTTAATAGCAAAATTTGCAACTGTTATATCAACCAATTTAGTACCCCAAATTTTAAAACGTATTATTATTAGAAATAAAACCAAGAAAAGAGTTAAGTCTAATTCAAACACAGTGGTTGTTGGTAGAATTAGTTGTAGACAGTATCCTAGAATTTTCCCAACGACAAACAATGTATTTTCTTAAGCACATATATTACAAAGTGAAATAACAGAAATACAATTAAGCTGAAGATCCATACCATGCGTCTATGTGTCTTTCCTTTTTATGCATCTGACAAAAAAGTAGAATCAGTGTAATTGTATGTGACAAGTTACACAGCAAAACGCATAGAATGCATAGACATATCAATGCAACAAAGTAGGTTTACTTTCTACCTTTCTATCCGTCGCATTTGTGGTAAAAAAGTGTCAGCTGTTTTTGATAGTCAGGGATGACAAATAATATTTTATTTTAAATTTTATCGATAAATATGTTTGTGTGGTGTATTCCTTTTTTACATTTGTTTTTGTATAAAAAAAGTTTTTACTAAAAGAAAAAGCTTTCATTAAAAAGGTTGCAATAACTTTCAATAAAAAAATACATAAAAATTAATTTTAAATACAATTTTTAAATTTTGTATTCTATTTATCGATTTGTATTCTATTTATCGATTACTTTTAAGTACTGAGTGCCATCTCTGCTGTGTTTATTATTATTTAAAAAACAAGTGCTATGGAGGAGAAGCTTATTGAAGCAGTGAAAAATCACGAATATTTATACAACAAAACCTTACTCCTCTATAGAAACAAGTTTAAGCGAGCAGCTGCTTGGAATGCTATAAGAAAGATTTTCCCTAAGAATGTTGACCAAAATCGTCTCGTGTTTTTTTTCAAGCTTTTGGTAGGCCCTTTTAGCACAAAATATTATAAATATAAAGTCAATGAATTCCATAAATTCTTTTAAAATCTCTGTTTCACTTTCCATTTTGCTTAAATTGTTTTTATTTGATAACATTATTAACACAACAGCTGATCCAAAAAAAAACTGCGCATTCGACGCATTGCGTGTAACTTGAATTTAGAGACGCATAGAATGCATAAAAGGTATCGTACGCATCGATGCATGAACGCATGGTGTGGACCTCCACCTTTAGAATATAGGGAAATGAAAGATTTACCTAAATCGGTAATTAGTAATTGCTTCAAAATTGTGCTATAGATCAAACATTTTTGTTTGGCAGATTGTTAAGATAATTCAAAGATATTTTTGCTAATGAAAGCAATAGAAAAACTATTATTACTTGTTTTAATAATTTTTAAGTCCTTAATACATAGTAAAAGAAAGAATTATAAAAAAATTTAACCATTTAATTGAAGAATGTGAAGAGCAAGAGTTAGGATCCGAATTAAACCAAAATCAAATTGTTTCCAAATTATCTTTAAACTATTAAATTAAAAAAAAAATATCAGGAATAGAAATGAGAAACTCTACTCCTCTAAATTTATTTGGACAAAAATTTGTTTTACTACATTACATATTTTGCAAACGGAAAACGAATATTTAGTCAATTAAATCTAAACAAAACAAATCTTAGAAACTACTTACAATAGTCGTTTTTGGGGGCCATTATGCTTACAAAAGACCATTTAAATCTAAGGAATTGAAAATGCTTTGACTTTAAAATTGTACCTAAACTAACTAACATACATATGCAATGGTAATATATGTATGTATGTATAATGAATTTGTTGCCAAACTCCTCCGAAATGGCTGGATCGGTTTTCATGAAATTTGGTGTGTATATCAGGTAGGTCTGAGAATCGGTCAACATCTACTTTTCATACCCGTAAATGTTAAGCTGACCCGCCCCAAGGGAAAATTTATACCTCACCTAAATAACGTACTGACTTCGATGAAATTTTAAACTAAATAGATCAGCGTACCGTAGAGCATATACGGTTTGCGTTTTTTTTTTAATTACTCAGAGTGGGCGGACTACTTCTCCCTATCCCCAACTAACAAACTGATTTTGATTAAATTTTATTGGTGTCTTAACTCACCGCCGTTAAATTGATTATATAACGAGGGGGTAGCGAAGCACACCGGGTTCAGCTAGTATAAAATAAAATAGCTTTTGTTGATGTTTTTTCATATTCATTTATATGTACGACTATACTGTGAATTCTATTTTTCAGTTTTACTCAAAAAAAAAAAAAAAAAAAAAGAAAAACATTTTTTAAACAATATTTTTTTGTTTGTATTTTGATGACGATTTTTTGACGATTTAAAAGAATCAATTTGACGATTTTGATGTTATTTTTGTCGAAGTTTGACGATTTTAAGGTCAATTTATCTGGCAGCTATGATTGTAAGATAAGTAGGTAGTAATTGCGTTTTAACAAAGAATATAAATCATATAGAATGCGCATCTCAACACTTATCCAAATATTTTGTCAACATTTTTTCAGACGCGGGAAGGAAGGGCAAAAGGCAAAACAAAAGAAAAGAGCGTAACAAAACAAGAGAAACCAAAGAGAAACTAATGTCACAGTGTATGCACTGTGCTAATGTGTGTTTTATTTCTTTTGCATTGTTGTTTAGGTTTTTTCGTTCAGCCACAGTACATACAGTGACGAAATTCCAACAACTATAACAAGAACATCACACAGCAAGATAGCCACAACAAAATTTTTGCACACACAACATCACAGTGTATAAGACGATAGCCACAACAAATTTTTTACTTCGTGTTTTTTTTTTGCTTAAGTACAGAAACGGTATCATGCTAACAACAATATTCACATACAATACAATTTATGTGTTTGTGTTTCTCATTCATTGTGAGCATAGCTGCCAGATTTGACGATTTATCGTCATTTTGACGATTTTACGACACAAAAATAGCATCTTGACAATTTGACGATTTTTGCCCTTAATTTGACGATTTTTATTTATTTTGACGATTTTTGGAAATTCAAAATTTGCAACGTTTATTTCTTTGAATTCTTTAACATTGTTATAATAATTATCACACTATTTGTAACTAACTTTTTGAAATCAAATATAGAATATTACTCTATTTCTGAAGAGATTTTTGTATTTTTTACACAAATAAAATCCAAAATTGGCTTTTGGAAATTCAAATTAATAAATTTAAATGTAGAATATTATTCTATTTCTGAAAGGAATTTTATGCTGTTTTTATACAGTAAAATTCAAAATTGGCAACTGTTGCATTCACCAATTTAATGCATTTAATTGTGAAAGATGTTATTATTAAAAATAAAGCCAAGATCAAACATTTTGATTTGGTAGATTATAAAGATAAACGAATTTTTAAACTTCGAAGAAAAGATATTTTTTTAAGGAAATATAAAAACGTAGTATTATTATTTGTTTCAAACATTTTTTTACAACAGTGTGGCCAAATAAGATTTGATTTTAAAAACGAATATTAAGCTTTAAGTACTTAATATATTAAACAAAGAAAATCGTTCGTTTTGTGAATGAACTTAACCATTTTATTGAAGAATGTGAAAGACAAGAGCTAAAGGCTGAATTAAGACAGCTAAAGTTATTCAATTTAGAGAACAATTTCACCCAAAAGAACCTTAAACTGTTAGATTAAAAAAAAATATCAGAAATGGAAATGAAAAACTCCACTTGTTCTTCCTAACTCTACCTAAATTTATTTGAAAAAAAAATTAGATTTACTACATTATTTTGCAAACGGAAAATGAATATTTAGACAAATAAATCTAAAAAAAGAAGTCGTCTTTGGCGGCCATTACGTTTACAAAAAACCATTCTAATATAAGGAATTGAGAATAATTAAATTAAAATTGTAATTAATATAAAATTGTACCTAAACTGACTAAAATGTGTAATAGTAATGCATGTGTATAATAAATATAATATATTTTTGATGTTTTTGTTTTATTTAGGTTTCGAAATTTTATGTACTGTACTGTCATTTCTATTTTTCAGTTTTACTCAAATGAAAACAAAAGTTTTTTTAAGAAGGTTATATTTTCTAATTTATATTTTGTTGACGATTTTTTGACGATTTTATGGAATCAATTGGACGATTTTGACAATTTTTTTGTCGATCTTTGACGATTTCATGGCCATTTTATCTGGCAGCTATGATTGTGAGCTGTTTTCGTTTTTTAAATTTTAAAACTTAGAGAATAATGTTGTTAGTTCAAATATTTTTGTGTATTAAAGAATACAGTGCTCCGATACGACTATGTAAGCTAGTGTAGGGCAAAGCATATTTAATTTGTAGTTGCGCGAAGGAAAATACATTAATCTACATCGAATATATAGCGCCCTATTTAATATCGTAATAAAAGTGTAGTTAGAAATATATTTTATTATTATTATTTATTTAAGCTCAACAATTGATTTTATATTTATTTGAAATAAAAGGTTAACTAAACAAAAAAATTTAATTCCAAAAATATAAAAAAACAAGTATATATTCATTAATGACAAATTTTCGAATGATAAATTGATGATTTTTCAATTATTTATAAGAAAATTCTATTTTTATTTTTAATTTATATATGTATGTATGAATTATATATATGTACGTATATATACATTTTTAAAAGAAAAGACACTTTAATTTTTTTATGTTAAAAATAAATAATAAATAAATAATAATCAAGATTAAAATTATTTCTTATTTTATACTTCAAAGCATCAAAAAGTATGTATATTTTGAGGATCTTCATCTCCATAAAAAGGCTAATAAAGTTAATTTTTTTTTTAAGATTATTTATTGGATAAAATATCTAATTTTCTTTTTTTGGAACTTCCTTTTTCTGTAGTCCAAGAGCAATGTTTCCGAAGGAGAATCAATAATAGAAAGTCCAATACCTCTATTCTGTGTTGAGAACAAGTGTCGGCAAACCACTCTGGGGTCATTCGTTTACATGACTCAATAATAAAAGATTTTGTACCAATTTTTCGCGGTTCAGATTTAAAGACAGAAAAAGTGTTCTAATTTGTCTTGATTGAGGGACTTTGTCATTAAGAAATATAAATCACCACCTTCCCTTAAAAATTGTTAACATAAGAATTGAATTTAGGGTGAGTTTTATTTGAAAAGAAAATACGCTTGTTTTGATCTACAAACTCCACCTTTTTTAAATATTCTAAAAAGAACTGAATATATTAATACACTTACTTCATTGTTAATCTGAATTGCAGATCTGTAGCAATTATCTCGATAAAGGGAGCCACTATTAAGACAATCAAAAATTTTGTCAATTTTTTCCACAAACTGAGCTGTTGATAAAGCCAATTCTGCGAAACATGTCTTAAATTTTGTGGTTTCAGACGTTGTTTTAATAGCAGCAGCAACAGTCGTGCTGAAAATTTGTGTGGCAAATTTTAAACGCATTTTTTCAAAAGTGTTAGGAAAAATATGTTGCCGTGTTAGTTTTGGGCACATTTTTGTTTTTGCATTTGCTTCCATTTCTTACAATTCCCTAATTATCTGAAAGCTTGCCGTCCCATCCGGGGTTTTTATGTCACATTTCAGCCACCCATTCCGCAAAGATTTAATTGAGTGTGGGAAATCTTAAAGGCAAAAAACATTTTGATCGCTTAATTCAAAAAACGGTTTTTAGCAGATGCTTTAAGATTGGAAAATCATTTTCGGTTAGTCGAGCCTTCATCACATATAAGGGCATAAACATTAATACCAATGCTTTTTAAAATATTTACATTTACTGTAACAATTTCACTTAAAGAATCTGCAGATAAACCATTTTGGGAAGTAAAATAATTTAGAATGATAGCTAAATGGATGCAAGCAAAAAACATATTTTAATATTTCATAATGTCTTTAAATCTGAACCTCAAAAAATTGGTATAAAATCTTTTATTATTGAGTCATGTAAACGAATCACCCCAGAGTGGTTTGCCAACACTTGTTCTCAACACAAAATAGAGGTATTGGATTTGCTGCTCCTTCGAAAGCATTGCCCTTGGACTACAGAAAAAGGAAGTTCCAAAAATAGATATTCTATCCAATAAATAATTTTTAAAAAAGTAACCTTATTAGCCTTTTTATGGAGATGAAAATCCTCAAAATATACTTTTTGATGCTTCAAAGTAAAAACTAAGAAATAATTTTAATTTTGATTATTATTTATTTATTATTTATTCTTAACATAAAAAATTGAAGTATCTTTTCTTCTAAAAATGAATATATACATACAGTTATATATTTTAAACATATATATATTAATTAAAAATAAAAATTGAATTTTTTTATAATTGATAGATCATCAATATATCATTCGAAAATTTGTCATAAATGAATATATACTTGTTTTTTTATATTTTTGGAATTACATTTTTTGGTTTAGTTAACCTTTTATTTCAAATAAATATAAAATCAATTGTTGAGGTTAAATAAATAATAATAATAAAATATATTTCCAACTACACTTTTATTACGATATTAAATAGGGCGCTATATATCGATGTAGATTAATGTATTTTCCGTCGCGCAACTACAAATTACATATGCTTTGCCCTACACTAGCTTATAAAGTCGTATCGGAGCACTGTATTCTTTATTACAAAAAAATATTTCAAGGAACAGCATTCTTTACGTTTTAAAATTTAAAAAACGAAAACAGATCACAATGAATAAAACACACACACACATAAATTGTATTGTATGTGAATATTGTTGTTAGCATGAAACCGTTTCTGTACTTAAGCAAAAAAAAAAGACACGAAGTAAAAATTTTGTTGTGGCTATCGTCTTATACACTGTGATGTTGTGTGTGCAAAGTAAGAGAATAAATGAATTCTCTTTGCTAAGTAAGAGAGTAACAATTCTTTTTGCGGGTTCCAACATTACGACCCGCCATAAGAAATTTTACTTGTACGTGATGCACATTCTATATGATTTATATTCTTTGGTTTTAATTAATTTAGCTCTCTAAACTTTTGTTTTTGCTTTGCTATGTGATTGCGTTGCTATGTGATCATGATTATGCATGTCCAAAATTGTTGTTGTTATTGGACATGCACAAACATGATCATTTACAATAATAATAATTTAAGTATATCGTTGGTCTCAGGTAGAAAGGCCCTAACTCGCATTTTTTCAAAACCTACTTTTTTTCAGTAAATCCAATGCATTTTAGAAATATTCCGCTCCTCACAAAGAATGTTTACGATATTATTAAAAATAACGTTATTACAAGCAATTGTACAGCATTTAATAAAAAGTTATATATTAATAATTACAGTATCTGTTGTATTTTTACCGCCTCCTGTAAATTTTAAATTATTTGAGTTAGGGCCTTTCTACCTGAGACCAACGATATAATAATGTACACTTGTGTATATGTTTAATGTAATACAATATAATATAAATAATAGTAATTTGCATTTTGAAGACAATCTTGATTCTGAGTTTGAAAGTGAAAGTTCTCATATTAGTAAAATAACTTAAAGCGCAAATTTAAGTTAAAACTATTTCTAATAAATAAAAAGTTAAAATAAAACTTATGTTAAAATTAAATAAAATAAATTATAGTGATATATGTATTTGAAACATAAATAAATAAATATACTATTAACTGAAATTAATTAACATTTTAATAAAATACATTTAGTTATTAAATAAAACAAAAAATAATTTGTGTTTCATTTAAAAAACTAAAAAGACAAACTATTTGAAAACAAAACTTATAATCTCGATGTGCGTTTCGTCCACACGACCAATTACACCTGGAAAATCTGTTTTTTTTTTTTTTTTTTTTTGAAAAAATAAAGTTTAATTTCTTATTTTTAGCTTTTGTCATGCTAAATTTTATCCACTGCGGACGAGCTATCTCTAGGCGTCCAGTGTTTTAGGCAAAACCTTTGCCACCATTGGCTGTGAAAGTCCCAGGTTTTAATGGTTTCCAACACCTGACCAAGAATAATAATGTCGCTGCCAATTTTATGGTGTTTGGAAAGTACGTTGATAACTCGATCAACCTTTTTTTAAATTAATAAATAAAAAACCTTGAACATGATGATTTTAAATTTACTTCTTACTTCTCATTGGGCAAGTAAAAAATGCACGACTTCTGCAGTCTTTTATCCACTACTAAATTGGTTTTAATTTCTTCTTCATTGGAGTTTGAATCAGAAAAGAAAAACATTTTTAAAAATTTTTTTTCACGAAACTATTTTTTTTTACCAAACAATAAAAAGCTGTCTTTAACATTAGAGATGTGTGCTGCATTTTATTACCATTATCGATAAACAGGCAACGTCGTCATAATGCTATGTTTACACGACAATATGAAACACTTGATTCGCTCTCTAAACCACGATTGCGAAACTCACCGTTCAGACGACAGTTTAGTGTTTCATTTTGGCATTTCTCTTTTATGTATACCACAATGTATAATGTACATTCCACACACATACATACATACTTACATATTTAGGATGGAATTTTGGTTTTTTATGTTTTTGCTTATTGCTTTTCTGATTTTTATATTACATATTTACGTAAATTAATTTCCTAGTTCTTTATTTCTAAAAAAATTTTCATTTTTAACAAATTATTATTTTGCTTTTTTCTGTTTTGTTAGTTAGTTAAGATAAAGTAGCGATAAATTGTTATCAAAATTAGAGATGATAGCAAATTCTTCGAGGTTCGCAACAAGATTCAAAATGCAACACGAAGGTTCGTTCTCACAATTTTGTATGGCAAATCTACTTGTTTCAAACAAGATTCGGTCGGGAACCGCGAATGAGAGAGCGAACCTCGATATTTGCTATTCGTGTGAATATGGTATAATAATCTTATGCTATGTTCACACGACAATATGAACCACTTGGTTCGCTCTCTGAACCACGATTGCGAAACTCAAGGTGGAATTAGCCACACGTAACGTAACGTATCTTAACGTTAACGAGTCAGCTGATCATTTATTTTACATGCAAAGTAATGGCAGCACTTACCGAATAAAAAATGTAACGTAACGGCGCGTATCAATCTGTAGAAAGTAGAAATTCTCTACGTTTTTACGGGACATTTGCAAACAGCTGGTTTATTTAGGCTTGCCAAACGTCCATTTTTAAGCAGTTAGGGTAATTTTGTTTTGTTCAATGTACTTATTTCTGCATAACACCTAAAAAAGTACGCTAATGTGCTTTTTTTAATCTTTTGTATTTCTTTTTTGTTCTGAACACTTGAAATTAACATAAATAATATTAAAGAACATTTTCCACTAAAGTATAATAATTTTAAAAAGGCCTATTGGCGTTTTCGTTTCTACCAAAAAATGTTGCATTTCATATATTTATCTCTCTCATCTTGACAAAATATTGCCTTTTTTAAAAGTTATCCTTTACATCAACAATTAAAAATGTCGATTACAATAAAACGAGATCAAAAAAGAATATATAACATCCTACTTTTATGTCATATAATAATAAAATGTTACACATTTTTGTAGAAACGAAAACGCCATATGTTTTCAGTCTCAATTCAAGAATTTCATTTTGTAATTCTACAGAAGTTATTGAATAATTTTTTGTCAATAACATTGACATGGATCTACTGTTTGATGAATTTATTTATTTCAGAATTGGGGTTATTGTAATAGACTTAATTTTCCACTAACTTGAGTGGTAGTGGAAAAACAGTGCATTATCGCCTCTAGTTTAATGCACTAAATTTCCAGTACCTCTAAAATGGTTTAATTTAGTGGTTAATTATTTCCGTCTGACTTTACTTTACGTGCGTAAAATCATAGAAAGAATATTATGACATTCCATCCGTATTTTAAAAATAAAAGTCTTACGGCAGATTTTTTCACGTTTACACGGTTGTTTAAAAATCAAATCAAAGTCAAATGAAAGAATAAAATGCACATATACGTCCACATAAACTTTAAATACATTGTGAACTAATTAAACATAAATAAAAAATAAAATAAAAGTGCATCTCTGTTCTAATGAAAGCGATTGTTTTTTTAAAAATTAAAAAAAAAAACAAAGCGAGCCTTACTACTGTCAAATTTTCATCCGTATTTTCTCTCAATGTCGTACGTTCTTATTACATATAAAGTTTACACGATACTATTCATTCTCTTCTACACAAAAATTTGACATGTCGTACGACTTGTATTACCGTCTAAACCCCCCTTTAGGGGTAGTGGAAACGATAATGCATTATAAATTCAATGCAATAAGCCAAACTCTAATTTAATTAAAATTATTTACTGAAAAAGTATTAAAAGAAAATGTATAGAATTGTTAAATAATAGATTGTTTCAAAATTTTTAAAAGAATTTGTATGTTTATATTGGCTATACCGCATGCAAATGCGGCATCTGACAGAACATTCAGTTCGGGTTTGCCCTTTTGGAAGAAGGAAATAAACAAACTTTTAATAGAAAGTTTGTAATGTGAATTGATATTTGAAACTAATTTTACCACACTTGTACCAAGTTTTACAATTTTCTTACATTGGCAAAAATGGCATTGTAAACCAAGTTCAAAAAAACTAGTAATTATATATTTGTAAAAGTTTTTACAAATACATGAATGTATATAAAATATACAATACATATTTCTAGGCAATACTTGTCAAATAAATCCTCAATAAACCTAAAATATTTTTTATGAGTACGGGCATAAAATTTACTTTTAAATTTATACCAATTTATTTTACATTTGAAAAGTTGAATACTATAGACTATAATTTAAAAATAAAAATCCGAATAATTTTGGGCTATTACTTTGTTGTAAACAATAATTACGATCTTATTATTTGTATTATTATTTGCCATTTTATTTTTCCTAATGAATTTTAAAAAAAGTTTTCAATAAAAATCCAATGTATTTTTTTTTACTAAAATGTACGTTTTTTTTTATTCAATGTACTTTTTTCAATTCAATATTTGGCAACCCTACATTTATTATACAAATTTTCAGCAAGAATATTACAAATAAAAGCAAATTTAGGAAATTTTTAGCAAATTAAAAAACTTTAGCCCAACACACAAATCCGCATCCATATTTATTCACCCCTATTATGAATGTCGAGGTCGACACCTATCACATCGACTGTGCAAAAACGGTATTATCTATGTCAATAGTGATTAGTATCGATAACTATTTGGTATTATGAAAGGCGACATTAAGACGCCGTTGAATTAAAGTGACTTTGATTTTGTCGACGCTATTTTTATGATTGGCATGAACAAAATTTGTTACAATCAACGCGTTAAGGCTAAAAAATCCTTTCCTGTTGTAATAAAAATTTTGTTCTTGCTTGTTAGGAGCCAAAATTTTTATGTGAGTGCCATCTACACACCTTATAACACCTGGAAATTTAGTTTTGTTAAAAAATTCCAGCTTACATTCAGCTTTCTCCTCTTCCGTCATTTCAAATTTTATAAAAAATGGGCAGATAATTTCTTGCAGTGCTTTCAAAGTTTCCTTCAAAATTAAGGATACTGCTAGTTATGATAATCCAAGGCAAAAATCATTTCCAACACTTAATTGTTACGAGCCTTGTGCCAGGAAACGTAATGTCGTTGCTAGTTTTAAATCATTCGAAATAAATGCTTTTCTAACACCACTTTTCATTTGAGGTTCAATTTTATCCAAAACAAATTTGAAAGCCGCTTTGCTCAATCGAAAATATTCAATAAATCTAGAAGATATTTATTTTCTTGTTTTTTAAATTGTATTTGGCAAGTTTTTGTATTCACTTACTTATTATCTGGCAAATTAAAAATATCTGAATTTTGCCTTATAATTTTCCTTTGAAGCTTAAGGTTTTCTTTATCGCTGGAATAATCACTTGAATCCATCATAAACAACATATTTTCACTAAAATTTTACCTCGAAAAAATTAATTTAATAAATCAAAATAATTCGTATATTAGAGATGTGTTTATTTACATTAGAGATGTGGTTATTAGTATCGATAATCAGTCGTCTCAACACAACTTATTTACATAATACCAAATTAGTGTCGATGTGAAGTGATGTTGACTGAAAGTGAAAGCGACTCAAAAGCGACAACGAGACTACTGTTGACACTTGTAATAAGGGTGATTTATTTGTTTTTTAATTATTTGAAAAAAAAAACTATTAAGTACACACTATAAACAAATTACTATTTTACAATATATTTTCTGTTTTGTTTTTTTGTTAGTTGTTTATGTCCAAAACATATGACACGTTTTTAAATGTTCTATAAGTGCACTTACGTTTCTACGTTAGGGGACGTTACATTACGATACAGCAACGTTTGGCTAACCAGCAGCCTAATTCTGTAAGTCGCTAAAGCTAAATTTCCATCGCTAAAAATGCATAAAAATCTCTCATAGCTAAAATCCATTATTTTGTATTCTCTAACGTTAAATAAGCTTCAGGGTAAGTATAAATTATCATTTAGTTTTGTATTGATACCTCACCTTTTTCCTCTCAGCACTACATTTCGAAGGCGGTCCCATAAAATTTAGTTCTGTTTCCACCTTTTTCCAAAATCGTAAAAGGTTCTCCTTGCCTCCTTTATAAAAGCCTCTCGCAATATCAGCATTGGCTTCCATTAAAGTTAGCAAGTGCTGCAATTGTCGTTTATTTGTACTTTTTCACCTATTTGGAACATTAAAATTCCTTTATATATTTTTATTTTATAAACAAATACTTACTACATTAATATACTGTAAATTCCCTTCAAAATCGTAAGTAAAATAAAAAAACTAAGAAAAATAAATGTTCTTCCCATTTTTTTAGTTTTTACAATACCTACTTTTGTCATTTCGAATTTTTTTTTTCTTCCCAGAGTCGTAAAAAAGGGAATATTTTTATTCACAATACGAGGATAGGAACGAGAAAGAAATTTCTTTCGGAATTTTTATTTGTGATTGGCCTGTATATGGAATGCTCATCTCAACAAGAATCCAAATATTTTTTAAAAATTCTATTTGATGCGGGAAGGAAGGGCAAAAGGCAAAACAAAAGAAAAGAGCGTAACAAAACAAGAGAAACCAAAAAGAAACTAAATGATTAAACAGAACTGGGGCATGACGTTTTTTTCTATACAAATTGACAGATAAAAACGCTGGAGAATGCAGTCGTGAAATATAATGATTAAACAGAACTGGGGCATGGCGTTTTTTTCTATACAATTTGACAGAAAAAAACGATGGAAAATGCAGTCGTGAGATATAATCTATTTTATTTTGACAGCGATTTTTCTTATGCTCTCATTTTTAGAAACAAATTCTCTCAACAATGTTACCACACTTTTATTAAATTTCACACATTTTGTAAACAAACCCATTGGTTTTTGTTGTTGGCACAAAGAAAAATAAGAACAAAAGAAAATCGAAAAAACATTTCAAAGTTTAAATAAATTAATAAATTTTGGAATTTGTTAAATAAAATGAGTGATATTTTAGTAAAAATAATTGAAAAAGTGTGTAAAGATGATTAAATTATAAAATATAAGTTCAATTCTTTGCAAAAACTCTCTTAAACTTAATTTTTAATAGCTTTACATGCAAGAAATGTAAAAACAATAAATGATAGTTCGTGAAGTTGCGGCCGTCGTTTTAATTTTGGGCACGTTTTCCTTGAGAGACGTTTTTGCCTGAAGTTGCGGTCGTATTCTGTTTAATCATTAATGTGTGTTTTATTTCTTTTGCATTGTGGTTAAGTTTTTTTCGTTTAGCTTTGATCATTTTTAATTTTTTGAACACACTATTGCTTATTCTGTTGTCAGTTTTGTCTTTCTTATTCATTGTTTTTAATTTTTAATACTTAAAGAATGTTGTTGGGTCAAATATTTTTTGTAATAAAGAATACAGTGCTCCGATATGACTATATAAGCTAGTATAGGGCAAAGCATATTTAATTTGTATATACAGTAATCCCTCGAACTGCGCGGTAGATACGTTCTGAAAAAACAGCGCGCAATCCGAAATCGCGCACTGTGAACCCTATTTTGTATGAAATTAGGGGGATACGTTCCAAATCCTAAAATTATCATGAAAAATTTAAGTTTAAACCAAGTAGATAACTAAAAAAAGACTTTATTCAATATTAACAAAAAGTTAAACATTAACATAAACAAAAAAAAATAAAAATTATAAATTCATTCATAACAATTAAACAAAATAAAAAAAAAAAAAAAACAAATCTTGAAATCAGTTCATTGTACATAGTATGTACATAATTAAAATGTAAATATGTAATTAAAAAAATCTTTAAATAAGTTAATTTTCATCTTCTGATGAAAAAACCGCGCTGCTGCGAAACTTTTGTCGCGCAATGCAAAATTTTGGTGGTAAAAATAAAAAAAATAAAAAAATAAAGTTCGAGGGATTACTGTACATAGTTGCGTGAAGGAAAATACATTAATCTACATCGAATAGGTATATGGCGCTCTATTTAATATCACAATAAAAGTCTAGTTAGAAATATATTTTATTATTATTATTTATTTAAGCTCAACAAGTAATTTTATGTTTATTTGAAATAAAAAGTTAACTAAACCAAAAAATGTAATTCCAAAAATATTAAAAAAAAAAAACAAGTACATATATATTGATTAATGAAACATTTTCGAATGATAAATTGATGATTTTTCAATTATAAGAAAATTCTATTTTTATTTTATATATGTATGTATGAATTATATATACACTGGTGAGCAAAATTATATATACACTGGGAAAACATAATAGAGCGCCTACCAATATTGAGGAACTTTGGAACCGTGTGCAGTTAGAATGGGGAAATATTCCTACTGAATTTAAAGAGAACTTGGTTGAAATTATGCCGAGGCGCATTAAAAATGTTATTAAAAACAAAGGATTATGGATACCATACTAAAATTGCAACTTTATAATTGCACTAAAGAATCATGCAAAACTGAGTACTTGGAGTGGCTTTGTGTTTTTATATTAAATTTTTTTCATTTTGTTGTGTTATTACTATTCTAAATACATATTTTTATCCTATAATGAATAAAAAATAACTTTTTCAAATTACAAAAGAATCGTGCTTTTAGTTATTAATTTATAGCACATTTAACCTAAAAATGCTGATTTTGTACTCGGTTTTGCTCGCAAGTGTATATATGTATGTATATATACATTTTTAAAAGAAGACATTTCAATTTTTTATGTTAAAAATAAATAATAAATATATAATAATCAAAATTAAAATTATTTCTTACTTTATACTTTGAAACATCAGAAAGTATATTTTGAGGATTAGGATTAGCTTACATAGTCGTATCGGAGCACTGAATTTTTTATTACAAAAAATATTTGAACTAACAACATTCTTTAAGTCTTCAAAGTTGAAAACAATGAATAAGAAACACAAAGCTGACAACAGAATAAGCAATAGCGTGTTCAAAAAAAAAAAAAATGATGTTTTTTGGCTTTGGTGAACAGTTACAACGATATTTAATTCTTGCGACGATATTAAGTTTACACGATACTATTCTTTTTCTTCTGCACAAAAATTTGACATGTCGTACGACTTGAATTACCGTCTAAACCCGCCTTTAGTTATAAAAAATAAGTGCACTGAGCTCATCATATTTAAAGTTTATTTATTTTTTAGTTTTCAAAATATTCACAAAACAAAAATCAACGCAATTGTTTGCCTTTTCATAGTTGCCTATAAATATGTCAAAATGGCAACTGAAAACAATTGCCGTACATAATATGAATTTTTAATTCAGTTGGGTTGCCAGGCGTCAAATTACCCCAAAGAAAGAAGTTCAACGGCGTCAAATGACATGATGTTGGGGGTGGTGCGTGGTGAAAAATGAAAAAGTTGGTTTGCGGTTTTTTCAAAATTATAATTAAAAAAAGAGCATCTATAAAGAAACCGCTCCCTGACATTCCACTCTATTCCACCTTAACTAATGTCAACAAGAAACGTATGATTAGGAGAAAAGCGCCACCTATTGGGAAGTAGCAGATCACGGCTAAACCTACTTAGCGAACGCTGTTCATTCAAGGGTGAAGGTATAACACTGGCCTTTTAATGATCAAATCACCGCAATTTGTTTCACTTCCTAAGGCGCTTAGTAATAAATATAAGAAAAAATGTACATGTACTGTCCTTTTAAAAAATTCCAATACATTTAGTAGTTTACCCCTGAGTATTGGTTTCAAATAAAAAAAAATGATATCGCCCCCACGTGAGATAACACGGCCCTTGAATTTGCCACGCTAAACAGCTATTCGTTCGTTAACTGTGTGGCCACTTCCACATATCGTCCACATCCATATCTTCCAATTCATGCCATAAAAAGTTCGTTATCATCTCACGATAGCAAACACCATTCACACTTACTGCCTGACCGGCCTTATTTTGGAAAAAATACGGCCTCATGATGCCGCCAGCCCATAAACCGATCTAAGAGTTGTACGAGCATACACTGGTGTCTTCACATCTCCTACACACACGGTTTGCTTAAATTTTTGCAGGTCTTTTCCGATTATATGCACTTCTGGTCGATTAAATTGACCGAAAAAATCACGAAGTGCAAGATATGCATTTTGATTTGAACGTCCATTTTTATAATAAGCCTGAATAACTTTAACGCCTTGCTCGATTATGTATCTTTTCATGGTTCCAGTTGAGTTAATCTAAACAAAAAAACTTGACATTTAGGTGTGGTTTACATTCAACATCGGCCCATGAAATTTAACCACCCAAAGGAAGGTGCTTTCGTTTTATAGTTGAAATAAAAATATTATATTTTTTATAAAAAAAATGTCCTTTATTATTTTTCGATATACTTATATAAATTGCATTTTCATTTATTTCAAAATTTTAATAATTTTTTCTCTCTTTTTCATTTCATTTTTTCTCATTTCTCTTTTATGTTTATTGATTTATTTATTATGTGTTTTATTTATAAATTTAATTCTGTTTTATTTATTTGTATTATTTTATATAAATTGTAAGTTGATTTCATGTTGTTTGTTTTAAATTTTTTATATATATATATATAGTATATAAATATATTTTCTTTTGATGGAAAAGGATGATGGGTGGTTGTGTATAATGGTGTGGCTTAATATTAAAAGTATTTACTGATTTTTTACGTAATTTTATTTTTAGTTTTTATTTGCAAATACACATTTATGTATAGTTATTATTATTTTTTTGCTTAAATAATCTTAATTAATTTACTTTTTAATTAATAAAGGATTTTTTTATTTATTTTTTTTATAAATGAACAAAAATTATGATTTTTTGTAAATATTTTTATCACTTAAGTTTATACAAATGGCTTTTTATATAAATTTTTATTGTTATATTAGAAACTTATATATTAATAGCTTTTAAAATAGAAAATCCAAAAATAAACAAAAGTTTAAAATGCAAAGTTATAAAGAAGTTAGCGGTTACAATTAAATACAATAAAAAAAAAACAAAAACCTTACAAAAGAAAATTGTTTAATAACTTAGAGTTGTTTATCATTATTGTTATTTTAGCTAAACATTTATTATATATTTTAAAGATTTATTTATTTATTAATTTATATTAATTTTTGTAATACAAAATAAATTTAGGTGATTAAATGCTTTTTCATTATTCTTCTTTTGTTTTTTTTTAATATATAAAATGTTAATAAAATAAAAAAAGGAATATGTATGTATAAGTATATGTATATGATAGTTAAAAGAAATGGACAAAATAACGTACACAGAAATTGATTTGTTTTTTGAATTAAAGTTAAACTTTATTTTCTTTTAGCACTATAGACAAAAAAATTCATGATTATTTTTTTTATAAAATCCATATACGAAAACACAAATTTAACGTAAACAACAAAAAAAATATATATATATTGTACGAGTAATATGTAATTAAAATTGTTAAAATACTTGATTTTTTATATACGATTTCTATTTCTTTTTTTGTTAATGCCTAAAATTAAGCAATGAGCGCATTTCTTATGAAATTTTTCGTATTTCTATAAAATATTTATATGATAAAGTGAATTGAAGCATTCTTAAGATCTTTTTTTTTTACAAATTTCATGAACTCTTATATTTAGTGTTGTTAGGATTGTTTTTAGCTATTAATTTATGATTTTACATGCAGAGCTTTTAAATTAACGATAAAACAGTTCTTCCACCAGCTAGTTTAGGGGGAGTTGAGCTTTCATAAAAAAGAAATTTTATTTAATTTTTTGCCAGTTCAAAACCAGTAGTAAAATAGATAGCAAAAAGTATTAAAAAACTATAAAATTAAATTAAATTCATCAAATATTTAACAAATGTGAACGTTTGTTTATGATATTAATTAGAAATTAACGGCCGTGTATATATACCTAAAATGGAGCATTGATTTAATAGTACGTTACCACTTAAGGCGGGTTTAGACGGTAATACAAGCCGTACGACATGTCAGATTTTTGTGTAGAAACTTGATATGTAATGAGAGTATACGACATTGAGAAAAAATATGGATGCAAATTTGACAGTCGTACGGCTCTCTTTGATTTTTGAAATTTTTTAAAAGGCCATCACTAGATCAAGGATGTATTTTTACATTTTTTTTTTTGTTTATTTTAAATGTATTTTGTGTGCACGCGTATATACATTTTATGTTTTCATTTTACTTTGTTTTGGTTTTTAACTAACCGTGTAAACGTAAAAAAATCTATCGTAAGATTTTTCCTCCCATTTTTAAAATATGGATGGAATTTCATTATATGTATTTTCGCATTGATTTTACGTACGTAAAGTATTATCGTCTAAACTGCCTTTATTTGTTTTGCGGCATAAAACTAGTTTTGGAGCAAAACATGTGTTGGTTAATTTTTTTTTGCAAAATGTACTCGTATGTGCCTTCTTCATGTTTGAAAAATTCAATATGTTGAAAAATTTCAGTGCAACACTGTATTGCTCTTGTGATTACAAATGTAACTATGGATCCTCCCTCCACTTAATGTAATTAACAAATTCGAAAATATGAATATATTCTGGTATGTGATGAAAATCGATTTTGATCAAAATTGAAATCGACTAAAATTCCATGTGGCTAAAACTTTCAGATCTGAAAGGATTTGGAATTTCTTTTTTACTTATCACCTTAATTATTAAAATTTTAAAATAATTAAAACTGATAAGTTTTGTATGACTTTGAAAATACAGAAGATTTGAATTTCAAACGAAATTGTTTTTCATTGCATACTGGATTAAATATTAAAAAAAAACATATACAAAAACAAAGCATTTGTATATTTCATTGAAATCTTCTATATTTTACAAAAGAAAAGTGTTTTAAATTCCAACATAAATACTTAATAGCTTCTCACAGCACCCATTTTGTATGGGTCAATTTTTATTCACGAGTACTGGGACCTATAGTTTAAAGTCGACTCCTAACGACAGACTTGAGAAGCTTGTTTATGGCAATTAGTTACTTTCAGATTTTTTGCCAGCAGAAGACTTCTGAGAGATAATCGCCGAAAGAAATATTTACTCTTGCAATAAAATGTGCTATTCTAGGAAAATATGTTATGGAAGGGGGAGAAGAGGGGGACATTTGATTTAAACTTACTGATAAAGTAATTGGCAGGAAAAACATTCGCTGGAAGATTGTTCCATTAACGAGCGGTGTGGCTTAAGAACGAATTCTCTCCATAATGCATTGTGCCATTCACTGGTCCATTAACTACAAAAGGATATTAAATCAAATGCTTTTTCTCACGTGTTTTTGCAAAAAAAAAAAAAAATAATGCAATTTTACATTTGTACAGTCTGGATTAATTTATTTATTTTACATATACATACATATTAATTATAATTTTCCTTTCATTTCGGAAAGACCTAGCACAACACAATGATAACAAAAAAAGAAAAAAAAAATTATAGCTGTAAATGTACACTACGTACATACGTTAAAAGTGGCTTAACTTTGTACTTTGCATTGACGGCGATGTATTGAATGTATTAAAGCTTATAAGAAAATATGTGTTTTCATTTAGCTGACTGTTGAAAAAGACCAAGAATGAAAGAACTAAAGATTATGACAACACGCACACAAAATTTGAAGTTGCTGCGCATCTAGGTGAAATGACGTCACAAAAAGTTAAATGTGTACTCATAACAGTTAGACAATTTTTTATTTCTCTCTTTATCTTCTCTCAAATATAGGGGAGTTTAAGTCAGTGGTCTTCACAAAGAGAGTCACACAAAAATACACTGAGAGATGAGATTGGTTTCTTCATTTGTGTTGTTTTTAACAACTTGAATGAAATTAGTGAAAATTTTCGTTTTATAAACCTTTTATTTTAAAATTTAAACTAATTTATTAAAATTATTCATAAAATAAATTGTTTGTAAATGCTATAAACAAATTGAAATGTAGTTAAAAGAAATATAAACATTAATAAGTTTATGTTGCTTATTATCATAACTTCTCAGTGTCTGCAAAACAAATTTAGCTCTCTTGAAAACTAATAAAACATAAACACATACGCAATTTTTGTCTCACACACATGTTTTTGTAATAATTGTGGTTGTCGTTTAGCATGATGAAAACAAAGCGTATGGATTTCTTTTTATGAAAGATTTTTAACATTGCAAATTTTTTTATAATTAATTAAGTTTTTGTTAGAAAATAAAACAAAAACAGGTTTCCAGGAATTCTAAATGTAATTTCTGTTAATAAAGTACAATACATTTAATTTTAAACTAATATAATAAGAATTAACGATACAGGTAGTTTTGGTATATTTCAAGAAGCTGTTTGCCAAAATTTTTGTGGAATTAAGCAACCCTGGTTGTAATATTCACGAAGAGAGTAAGAAAAACTAAAAAAATATCCGAACAATTTATTTACCTGAGTAATACTGGTGAAGACCACTGGTTTAAGTCATCTAATACGAAAACATGACATGGCGTAATCTTTACTTCTAACATTCTTGGAAAAAGCCAACGTATGACGGATAACGGATTCTATGTGCCTCGACCTTTACTCTTTCAATCTTCTGAATCTACGGTAAGCATACCAAATCGTAGTTTTCTTGTCTCCTCTTTATTACATTGACAATCTTCTTTATTTTCTCTTTCGTCTAAAGTAAGTGCAAATAGAATAACAAAGAGTAAAAAAGAAGTACGATCTCAGTAGGCAGTAGACTTCTTTCGTAGGACGAAATTAATTAACGCTTTTTCTGACGGTGGACGCTGTCTTGTGCCGATGCAGCAGTCCTGGGAGTGTTCGAGAGTAAATTTCGTCGTAAGATCTTTGGTCCTTTAAGGCATAAGTTTTGCATTAGAACCAACCATGAGCTGTATGAGCTCCTCGGCGATGTGGGCGTTGTTCAGTGCATTAACATCGAGCGGATATGCTGGCTCGGCCACATTGTTCGGATGGAAGAATCTGCTTCAGCGAAAAAAGTTCTAGCTGCGAAGGTCATTGAACTTTGAGTCGACGTATAGGACAACCATGTTTACGTTGGAAGAACCAAGTTGATGAAGCCCTGTCCTCAATTGGTGCGACCAACTGGAAAAGGCGTGCGCTTATCAGAGACGCCTGGAGACTAATGTTAAGGGAGTTTATGAACATCGAAGTAAGTAAGTATAAAAGAAGTACATAAGTTACAGAAAACGGAATTTGTAATTTATTTAACATATGAAAAAGGTCACTTAAAACTCATCGTCTGAATCTATCGCAAGCAAGTTGAGATGGCAAGAAATCGTCGTCCTCGTGCTCGAACAAACTTCTTTCTGTACCGAATAATAGAAACTATATACATATATTACATACATACATAATTGGCCATTACAACCCTGTTTTAAGTTTTGGTTTTTTTTATTTGTGTTGTTTTTCACAACTTGAATGAAATTAGTGAAAATTTTCGTTTCAAAAACCTTTAATTTTGAAATTTAAACTAATTTATTAAAATTATTCATAAAATAAATTGTTTTTAAATGTTGTAAACAAATTGAAATGTAGTTATAAGAAATATAAATATTAATACGTTTATGTTGCTTATTATCACATCTTCTCAGTAAGTGTGTTTCTTTACTTTTTGGGTAATGTTCGGTAAATAGAGAGTAAGCAATAATTTCTCTCAATAAGAGACAAATTTGCCCAAAAGTACGGGAACGCAAAAAAGCAAATATTTTACCCATTCACATAAAAATATGAAAACACACAACTTTATGTCACACACACACGCATATTGAACATGTACTTTCGCAAAAACAAACGACAATAATTAGACTTATACATGTTAACTAAGGCAAAGATAAACTTTTTTATATAAATATTGAATTAAATTATACTATAAGCCTTTCACTGCAGGTTTATAAATATTTTTTAATTCAACTTTTGAAATTTTTTTTAGTTTTTGAACCTTTCATTTTACTATTATTTTTTAAACAGCTGATTATTTGTTTACTTGCACAAACTAGCCCGAAGAAAAAGTACGGGCTATTTCGTGCATGAAGAAGAAGAATGTTACTCTCTCAAAAATTCTCTCATTTACCCAAATTTTGTGTACGGGAACGCTTTTTGGTAAAATTGGGATCCCGCGGGCGCCCAATGTAGAGTAAAGAAACAGACCTAGTTTCTGACCAACCAATTTAAAAAAACATAAACACATACGCAATTTTTGTCTCACACACATGTTTTTGTAATAATGTGGTTGTCGCTTAGCATGCTGAAAACAAAGCATATGGATTTCTTTTTATGAAAGATTTTTAACATTGCAAATTTTTTCATAATTAATTAAGTTTTTGTTAGGAAAATAAAACAAAAACAGGTTTCCAGGAATTCTAGGAGTGATATCTGTTAAACTGTACGATAAATTAAAATTAACACTAATATAATAGAAATTAACGATACAGGTAGTTTTGGTACATTTAAAGAAGCTGTTAATTAAGCAACCCTGGTTGTAATATTCACGAGGAGAGTAAGAAAAACTAAAAAAATATCTGAACAATTTCGTTACCTGAGTAATATGGCTGAAGACCACTGATTTAAAGTCGACTCCATACGACAACCTTGAGAAGCTTGTTCATTGCAATCAGTTACTGCAAGAAGACTGCTAAGAGGTAGTCGCCGAAAGAAATATTTTTTTCATATTTTTTTTCCGGAGCTCTTGTCGTAGTAAGCCAACACACAAAAAACACTAGACTACGACGACTAAAATTATAAATATTTGATTATTAGAAACAACATCATTCGATCTCAAAAGTTTGCTTGATTGACTGGAGGTAGAACTACAAAGCATGCGTTATGGCGTTAACAGCGGTTGCAATGTACATAATTCAACTGTTCAACACATCTAAATGTTAAAAGTTGTCCAATTTCTATACGTTAGATGCGTTGCCAATTTTGGCAGTAACTTGTCTTATGTTTTGACAGACGTGTGAAACACAGAATTAGCGCAGCGCATGTCATGTACTTCTACTTAGACTATTTTTATTTTTCTCTATTTGCTATGACTTAAACTTATTTTCTTATTTTTTATTAAAGAAATAAAATATCTACTTTATAAAAAAAGAATTTGTTTTTAACTGTAATGAACTGTTTATTCGTTCGTTTTAAAAACTTTGCATATAAAAATGATATTGAATTTTTATTTTTCGTTTTACTTTTGTAGTACATATATGCGTATATTAAACAATATTATAATAATTGCATTTGAAATGTATGTAATTGAGTGAGTGTTTCATAAAAATTTATATTTTTTTATTGCATATTTATAAAATCTTCTATTTATTATTACTTTTTTATAGTTTTATAAACCTGGTTTTAATTCTGGGATATATAATATACATATACTTTGTTGTCAATGATTTCAAAACTTGGTGTATTTTTCTTTTTCTTGTTTGTTTGTTTTTTTTTTTTAACGAAATGAGCTCTATTTTTCCCGTATTTTATTATTTAGCTTTTTTTATTTGCTTTTGTTTTTGTTTTAAGTATATATTGCAAATTCTCATATACATACATACATATTTTGTTTAGTTTTCATATTTTAAATTAATTTTATTTTTCATTTTATATGCTTTAATTTTAACTTAGGTTTTATATATACGGATATATGTAAATTGATTTTAGTTTTTCTGCATTCAACTTTTTTCTTAAACTAAAATTTTTATTTTTTTTATTTATATGCCAAGAAAAAAAAATATATATATATATATAAGTATGTATATGTATAATAATTGATATAAAGCAATCAAATTTAAAACATTTCTAAATCATAATTAACTGTTTTGTTTTTTGTTTCATGATTATATATAGCATTATGTATATATCATTTGATCTGTCCCTTATACATTTTCTTTAGATCGATCCATAGAGTCTTTTTTTAAGCAGTTTTGGGGAAAAGAAAAAATCAATTTAAAAGGCTTTTAAAAACAAAAATTCAGTTCATTTTAGTTATTACTGCTGCTGCTGGCTGCTGGGGCTGTTTGAATTGGTTTGAATATTTGTTTAAATTACTGTTATTGTTGCTGTTTTTTCATAGTTTGATCTATGGACCATATTTGTTACCAATTCGCCATACCCGGTTTATTGAGAGTCATGAAATAGATTTGACACGATGAAGCGCCCTTGGCACTACTGAAGAATACCTTATCATTGCGTTCACATAAAAATTTCAAACGTTGGGCTTTTTTATGCATAAACACACCATCCAGATGGCCTGTTTCAACCGAACGTATCTGGGAGAGTAAAGAGAGTAAGTGTTATAAAAATCAATGCGCATATTTGTCATTTCTTCTTACGCTCTTAGTCATAGAAAAACATAAGGCCCCGATTATGGCTCACAACAGTTGTACATTTCATGTTGTATTTTTAAAATTGCGATTATGGTTTACAATACCCATGTGTTGTACCATATACATACGTTTACAACACTTATTTTTATATGTTGAAGCCGATACAACACAATATTTAGGTGTTGTGAACGATAATCGAGGCCTTAATTTGATTTGACAAGTTTATAAGACAAAATGTGTTAAAAATATAATCGCAAATATTTCGTTTTTTTAATATGAATACAACCAGTCGTAAGAGTATAAAAACATTTATAAAATTACCTCTATTGCTTTATTGCCCCAGCCCATAATTTGTCCAGTTCCTATATAAGCTACAGATGTTGGCATTTCGCCCCACTGTAAGAGAAAAAGAGAATCTCATCAATTTTCAAATACATAAAATTGTTTAATTATTACTACTCGTATCAATATTAACAAGTATTTGTTCGGAATGTATTAATAATTATTATTTACTCGTATTATACGTAGTCATCTTTAAAATCCAAAATAATTATTCAAATTATATGGATTGCTTATGGGGAATACACATTTCTCTATAGCTACTTCGTTGGTGCCTAGCCAACTCATCAGCAAGAGAATTTTTTCCAAGTAAATTTATTTAAACTGTAGTTTTTAATGCTAAAAATTAAGTTCAAAACATAAGAAATCCACTCATTCGTTTTAATGTGTTTTTATTCGATGGCGTTCTTTCATAAGTGAGGTTAAACTGAAGCATGATTTTCATTGTTTCTGATAATAACACTGTTCAACAAATAAAGTTTTTGATTGAAATAGAATACCGACCCTATAATTCTGAAAGGACAAGTTGATTACTCGTATTTTTTTTTTTTCGTTGAGACCATCATTCAGGGGAATACCGCTCCCTACTCATGCAGTACATTGTACTGGTCTAGGAAAGTATGCTATATGATGTAGACAAACCTATTCATCGTGTTTTCTATGAAGTGTGTTGGGTCTAGTCTTTTTAGTACATATATTTAATGTGAAATTCCTTTCCTTGTGGGCGACGTGCATTTCTTTCGTTAACAACCAAATTCAATTTTGTCTCGTCGCTCCAGAGGCTATATGTACATATCACCATTTTTTTGTCTCTTCAAGACCGCTCCTGGTTTTTTTAACCATGGCAATGTTTTTCCTCTTAAAAATATTAGCATGTCTAAGCAGAGGTTCCTTATCAGCTATTCTACCTGGCATGAAAGTATGTCGTTTTGGTAACGTGATTATATGATGTCACTGCTTTTGGATGTTTTTTTTTTTTTTTTATTGTCCCGCATTTTTCAATATCTTTTTCTTTCTTTAGAGCATTAGTTACAAAGTTCTGAGATTGTTCTAACGATGTGGCAATGAATTTCCAAGTTTTTTTCTTGCTTTCGACGCTCCCACACAAATCTTCTTTCTTCTACACTGCAATGCTGACCGTGGGCCGTCAAGTAGTTTTAAGATTATTTTTTATTCCGAATTTATTCTAACTTTTACTTATAACTTAATTTTTATATTTTCTCAAAAACCTAAATTTAAGAACTTTAGAGAATTCATACCTGTTTCAATGACCACGCCATGCCACACCAGAAAGCAAATACGTAAATTTTAAAGAAATATTCTGTTTGTGTAATAATAGTTTTTTTTTTAGTGGTATTCCTTTTTTCGAATTTTAAACAGTGTTAACATATTTAAAGTATACAGTGTTGGGACTGTAAAAGCACTTTGATACATTTTTTGTACATTTAAGAGAAAAAATCGCAAGTATTTTTCGGTCCAGGTGTGTATGTTAAAAAAAAAACAATTGCAGTCGAATTCGGTTATAAATGCAAAATTATTTCGTTTAAACGAACTCTTAAAATATTTTTGAATTAAAAATAAAACAAATCGATATGTTTTAGAAAAATTCAAATTCTGACAAAGTTAACAGACAAATTATAAACAATTTTAACTATAAATGAGCATTCTTGACATATGGTTATGCACAAAATAAAAAAGATGAGTCGGTGCTAAAAATTGTTTATCATCGATAAATTTTTAATACTGGTATTTGCAATTAAGCGAAGTTCTTTTCATATAATTTTGTCCTTTTTAACGGTAAATCTGTTTCTTTTAAGCGGTTTTTCTTTAAAACGGATTTTCTATTAAACGGAGTTAAATACCTCTGAACTTAATAGAACACAAAAGTAAATACATTTGTTTTGCAATTATCCGATTTTTTCATTTAAACGGTGTGTTAATATCCGAATTCGACTGTATTAAGCATTTATTTATTAGTTTTAAGCCTATTTACCTGTAGCACTATGTTTTTCGATACACGTCCCACTGTATTCACATAAACACCTTCGTTGTCGTAGCATAACAATAATTGCATACCATTCGAATTTGGAAGAGCTACAATACAATGAGGAATGATTGCACCCTGAGTCTAAAAATATAAAAATATACAAAAAAAAAAAAAAAATTAATTCAACTGTGCAGATTTACAAAAAAAAAAAAAAAAAAAAAAAGATTTATTTCCGTTTTTATATATAAAAAAGAAAACTTACATGCTTAGGAAGATAAATATCGTATACTTCAGCTGAATCCAAGTCGACGGCATGAAAACCTTCGGCAGATCCATAAATAACCTTCAGTCTAGATTGATCTTCAATGGTTAGATCAACTAAGAGAGGACGATGTTCTAATTCCCCGAAATTCTAGTAAAATAAAGAAAAATACATTTTTAAATTGTATTATTATTAACAAGGTTAGGTTAGGTTAGGTTAGGTTAAATTGGCAGCTGCCTTCATGCAAAGCACATTTCGATCCTATAAGGTCCCGTTGTGATACCACTTATATCCACTTAACATGCCATTCTCCAAATAGCCCGATAATCTTGCAAAGGCGTGAATTTCATTTTTATTAACCAAATAATCCTAATTAATTGATCGATATTTCGTTACTACATTTGCGTAACTTTGTTAGGACTAACTAAACGCTTTAGAAAATATGTACGAAAATATCGTATACTTGAGCTGAATTCAAGTCAACAAAGCTACACAAAGAAGTAGCGAAATATTGATAAATTAAATATAATTATTTAGAGACCCTAAGCTCAATAAAACAATTTTATTACGAGTATTATTTACCTTAAATGCCATAAATTTGTGATATGGTTTGGGAGCCCAGGCATAAATTTCGATTGAGTCTTTTAATGCAATCACTAGGAACTTAATCCTTTCATATTTAACAATTTTAAAATGTACAGCACCTTGCAAATCACCAACATTTATCCAACCATTGCGACGTTCGACTTGCTAAATATTTGTAAAAAAAAGGAGATAATAAATAACAATAAAAATATTAAATGTGTCTGAAAACTAAACTTACATCTGAAAGACCATCAGTTCTTAAGATTTTTGATTTCAACCAGGATAGATAATAAACACGTACACGATTCTTTTTACCCGATATGGTGACTAAAATATTTTGTCCTTCTAAAACTTCCATTTGCTGGAAGCGACGACGTGATATTAATTGATAAACCTGTTGATTTAAGAACGTGTTAATAGCAAATAAACAAAAAAAAAAAAAATGAGAAAAATAAAAACTATTCTTTTAAATAAATACCTTTCCTTGACCCGAACGATCTAAAAGCATTAAACCATTTTCGGTACCTATTAAAAGATTAACACCCCACAGAGCGGCACATAATATTTCTGAATTGAAGCGTTTCTTATATTTGCGTATTTCAGGCGTATCACTTGAGGCTTCATGCGATGTGGGCGTAACATTAACATTAACGTGTGATTCACGTCTTGAAGGTCCTGAACCACCAGCCCCAAAGCCAAATGTAAGAAAACTGCGTTGTTTCTGTTGTAGAGCATAGGGAGGCACGGGCAGAGCAGCCGATGATGTATTGGAAGAGGAAGAAGCAGATTTATGTAAAAGATTAGTAATACTACTAGATGAACGGGTCTTCGATATTGAATTCTTTGGGCTATTCTGTCTTGACGACGACGAATTCAACGAAATGGTTGATTGTGGTGAATTGTTCGAAACACCACTAATAAACGATTTCGAAGGTGTGGAATGCACTGATGAGTTGATGGCCGCCTGATACTGAATACATTTTCAATCAAATCAAAATTAAGCAATGGAGTAAACAAAAAATTAGAAAAAGAAAGAAAGAAAGAAAGAAAGAGAGAGAGAAAGAAGTATAGGAATAAAAAAATCAGTAAATTCCATAATTTCAGTAATTCATTTAAAATTTATATACAATATGAATGTACATATAGTGTAATGTAGGTTCCCTTATCCAATGTTTAAATCAAAAAGTTCATTTTTTAATATAGTATGTATATAAAAAAACAAAACAATCGGGGGATTTATTTAAATGGCTGTTACAAGTTCGTATTTTTTAATAATAATCATCATGCAGTAAACAACTCATCAAATCCGTTTCAAATCTGTCATTTATTGTAAATGAGAAACTGTTCATAAATTTTTATGAATTACAAAAGCTATTAAAGATGAAATGAAGTAGCAACAGGTGGCGCAAAAGTTCCGCTTTTTTTTATTTGAGACCAATACTCAGGGGCAAACCTCTACTAAGTGCAGTGCATTGTATTGGAATTTTTGGAAAGGACAGTATATATTTTTTTTCTTATATTTCCATTAAGTGCCTTAGGAATGAGATAAATTGCTGTGGATTGATCATACAAGGGCCAGATCAACAGCAATTGCCTTATCGTTGCATGTTGATTGTGTGGTGAGTGTCTTCGCTTAGTAGGTTTAACTGTTATCTACTATTTCCCAATAGGTGGCGCTTTTTTTCCTGATTATGGGCTTTGTTAACATTGGTTAAGGAATGTCGGGGAGCGGCTTCTCTGTAGATGGTTTTCTTGGAGGGGGGGGGGGAGGGGGAACCTCTTATTTTTAAATTATTAATTATAATTTTTGAAAAAACCGCAAACTAAGTTTTTAATTTTTCACCTTTGCTGGGATTTGAACCTGGGCCGATTGAGTTTTTGTGCGAGCGCTCTAACCACTATACCACGCACCCACCCATTTTCCATTTGAATTGCCGATTTGATTTGTTCAAAGTTTCATAAAAAGTTCATTTGGTCTTTTAATTTTTGTTTTTTCGTTATGATTAGAAAATTATATCGGCTAAATGAAGACAGCGATTCGCTACGCAACTTTCAGCTCTTTTTAAGGTATTTTTCATGACATCCTGCAACATCTCAAGCTGAATTTCTTCAATTTCTTGACAATGTTGATGTGAATCGTTTGAGGCTTTTTCACATAAACGTTTAATTAAAAAAAACCCAAAAGCAAATTGGCTTCATTGTTCATTATCAAAGACGAAAAATCTTCAGTTTCAGCGAACAGTCTTAGCATTGTATTATTGTACTCAACTCTTTGAGCAGGATCACCCATTAGCAAGTTTTGGACTAATTGAACTTTGCACGGGAACATATTTAAATCAGTTTTCAAAATTCACCATGTCTTCGAATTAATGTTTCTGCAGCACAGCAACACTGCACCAGAGCGACATTTTCAACATTACGAGACGTTCGTTGTCTTCCAGAACGAGGTCTGTCTGCTGTCGTACCGTACTGTCGAAAATTCGAATGTAAACGATAAATTGTGGTTTTGGGAGATACTAAATGATTAGGAGTGGTTATAATGGAACCATTATTTTCAATAAATATTGTCACTTTTTCTGCTCGTTCTTGTGGTGTATACACATTTATTCCTTATGAAATTTTGACGTCTACACAACAAAATGGTTAAAGCTAAACGTCACATAACCAAGATGGCGCGCATTCAAAATGGTATGTAGCGAGACTTTTGCTCCACCTCTTACATATTTCAAATATAATGTGATGTAAATCGATTGCGATCGAATGAAATATCCAGTTGATATCACTTCCAAACTGTTGCATATTTGGAATTCCCTTTCTACTCATTACCTCCAAATTGACTATTGCCACTAAATCCTTGATTATTAAAATTTTAAAATAATTAAAACACATATGTTTTACATGACTTTTAAAACACAAACGATTTCATTTTGGATCGAAATCGTTTTTCATCACATGTAGAAAACATTTTCAATTTTCATAGAGTTGGAAAGTATGGTAGGAAAGTTATATTAAGTCATTTGATTTATGAAACTTATTAGAGAAAAACTATGCTAATACTCATCTAATACATATAAGAGTTCTGAATAAGAATGTAATTCTCACGATTTGTAAGTCATTACAGGAATTGAATAAATTTTAAAGGCATTTCTCAATTTTAATTATTTTGTTATTTTCGAAACTTATGAACATATTTATCTGGAGCAAATGTTTAAATGCATAAATATGTATAAAAAGGTTGTCGAATCAGGGAGTACTCGTATGCTTTGTTAGTTTTAATCATTACTTTTACTGGCAAACAGTTTAATCCTAAAATCAAATGAAACCACCTCTTTTCGAATTAAATATTTTGCTGGATATAATCTAGTTGTCAGATATACGAATTTTCTGCTAAGCAGTTTTAATACAATATAGAAAAAGTAAACCAATTCCAGATATATTTAGTTATTTGTTATAAGAAATTGTTTCTTTTTTTTTAAGAAAAGTTACATACATACGAGTATTTCGAGGAAATACAACTTGAAACTTTTTGTAATTTTTATATTATTTAAGATTTAATACAAACTCTTTTAATTTAAACATTTTTATAGGATAAAGGGATTATTTAAGAAAAGTTATAATTAATTTTTTTATATAACAGATGTATATATGTATGTATAGTATGTACTTAGTGTCTGTACTATAGGGTAGAATGTGGTTAATTGTTCCTCTAAAATGCGTGAACATATACAGAAAAAAATGATAATTTATGTAGATTTACAAGAAAATTACTCAAGTGAATTTACATCTCTAAAACCCACAAAGAGGTATAAAGGTTGTAGTTTTAGTTTTGTTTTATAACTCTGTAGACTCCACAGAAAAGTATATAAAATTTCAGTTTGAACTATTTTTAAAAACTGCATTGATTAATTCGAAAACAATCAGCCCTATTATGTAAGTCGCCGTCGTACAATCGCTATTATGAAAATCAATGTCAGCATTTATCGATTACTGTTGTCGAGTATTTGCCATAATGACTTTTAAATTTACTTTTTGTCAACCATCGGTATCTCTTACTGGTAATCCCATTGAATTTAATTTGGCTGTAATATTTTTCAAGACTGTTTTAAAATCGTTAAAATTTGAATCTCTTTGAAACCTCTCTATCAAGCTCCTCAATTAATTTTGCAAATTGTTTGAAAATAGTTATTTGCTCCCCGATAGTTCTAATTATCGCTTAAAAAGTATTAATAGCAAGGAGTGTGTTGAGAAATTAAAGTCACATTTTGGCTGCATGTTGGCGTCATGCGGCTTGCACTGCTTATAATTGGCCATTACAACCCGATTTCAGAGTTACGGCCTAGCTGCTCACAACACTCAAATTGTGTACGTCAATTTCTATCCGACGACAGTTTAACGTCGACTTCAAACGACAGACCGACAGAGAAGCTTGTTCATGACAATCAGTTACACCTAGAACTATTGATGGAAGACTGCTACGAGGTGGTTGCCGAAACAAATATTTTTTCATAATTTTTCTTCAAGATATCAGAGCTGGGATTTGAACCCGGAGTAGTAGCCTTAGTAAGCCAACACACAATACTAGACTACGGCGACTACATGGTCGGATGATAAATAAATAAAGTGGACTAAGCAAAGGACTTAAAAAATTTCTCAAAGTTTTGACAAATAAATTTACAAAAAGATTTACATGGATTTGAAAACACCAGTGCTTGCTCGTACACCGCGTACTGCAGAAAATTGCTGCTGTTCGCGATAGTGTGGCTTAAGAATAGTGTGTTACTGTTTATGGTGTTCGCTATCGTGAGATGATAACGAACTTTTTATGTCCCGCATTGGAAAATATGGTTGTAGTCGATATGTGGTTTCAACAGGACGGTGCCACTTGCCACACAGCTAACGAAACAATGTCTCTTTTGCGTGACAAATTCAATGGCTGTATTACCTCAGTCGCCGTGGTCTAGTGGTTAGTGTGTTGGCTTACTAAGACATGGGTCCTGGGTTCTACTCCAGGCTCTGACATCTTCAAAAAAAAAAAAGAAATATGATAAAAATATTTCTTTCGGCGACTACCTCTCATGTTTTGTTTTGTAGGTTACTTTTCTTAGAACCTTACGTAGAGAACGTTTTATTTTTTCTATACAATTTACGCTTTATTTTTTTGTACTCAATTGAACCACAAACTAACCCACCCTCTTACCCCTTAGGGTATTATTTTACATTTATGTATATGATTTTGCATATGCATATGATTTTAAATACAATTAAGGATGGAAAATAATCTTATTTATACATAAGTATGTACGAGTATGAAAATATATGTATAAAAATATACCTACATTATATATAAGTAGAATAATGAGTAATAAATAAATACAATTTTTACATAACATGCCCAGTAACCAAAAAATTCGATAAAAAAGGTTTACATACTACATTTCATTATAATTTATAATTTTATACTAAATTACGTTAAAGAGCAATTAAATGAGGAGAAATGATTAGTTTTTCTTTTTTCTTTCATCAATAAATCCTCTTGCAAAGAGATACATACATATGTACACTAAAAATAAAATGTTTAAATAATAATTTTCTTTTTAATAATAATAAAACAAAAAATAAATAAAATTAAAATTTCGAAATAAATTTAATGTGATTAGTCTTTCCCAGACGCCATGAAATATATGCATATTTGAAATAAGAAGTTGTCAAAAATTTTAATTAAATTAAAACAAAATACAAAAGTAATATGTACGAGTATGTGGTATTATATTAATAGCACTCTACAAATATTTATTGTGGGTGGTGCCACCACAAAAGTAATTAATGAAATGGATTTATAAATAATTTTTAGTTTTTATATTTTGTTGTGGTTTGTAATTGCAGAAAAGGTGTTTTAAATTTACGAGTAAGTTACAGCTAAATTAAGTTTTCATATTTAGTGAGTAAATAAAATTATTGTTGTTGTATTGTTGTATTGATTTTAATGTTTGTGAGTGTGTTTGTTGGGATTTGTATGATGTTTTGATATTTTTAATTGAAAAAATAAATTTTTTCTCACGTTTTTTCTTATTACAGTTTTCCATCTACTCTTCGAATAAAAAATTTGTATTCTGTTGCAGACAATTTGAAATTGTACGAGTAGGTACAATAAAGTATATTATAATTTAAAATATGGGTCCACCATGGTAGACCTCCTGGATTGCAATATACTTCAATACTTAGTTATTGAAGTCATGAAAACTAGCAAACTCAGCTATCATATAAGGTGATTTGCAGTGATCAGAGATTTCAATTAAGCGTGTTTCATGCCAAACTTAGCGCCTATTAACTATGCTAAACAAGGTTAGTTGACGCGTATTTAATAAACTAAACGCTATAATTTAACATTTTCTTATTTTGTTTTTTTATTTTTTATTGATTTTATTGAAATGGCAAATATTATTCGAAATTTTGCCACATTAAAAAATATCAATTTGTTATAAGCCGGTATCAGTCAGTAAGTTTATTATTTTTTTAATAAAATCTCTATAAAAATAAAATCAGTGTTGTTCGTTGGTCAACGCATCAGTTGAGAACGGCTGGACCGATCTTGATGATTTTTTTCTAATAATCGTCGTGACCCAACTTAGGTTTACGGAAGAAAATTTTTCCCCTCCCACTTTTTTTGATTTACCTAAAATCAGAAAACGGCTCAATCGATTTGATTTCTTTCAAATGTTTATATTAAGTTTTCATCGAGAGAAAAATTTGCCATGCCTACTTTTTTCTATTTATCTCTAAATAGTGATTTTTGTATATCTTCAGAACGATTAAAGCTAAAGTTTTGGAATTGGATCTGAGTGAGCGAAATTGGACAAGTGGGCGTGACACCTCCCATACAAATTAAAAATTCATTTCTTTATAAATACTTACGTATCTTTAGAAGTGTTGAAGCTAAAGTTTCTGAATTTGATGTGATTGGTTTCGTAATCATTAAAAATTATCAGTAGAAAAAGGGCGGACAAGTAGACGTGGTAGCTCCCAGACAAACTAGCTCTTTAGTTCAGTATATCTTGAAATCAGTAACAGTTAAAGTTTTTGAATTTCGTCTGAATTACTCTGTAGTCACTAAAAATCATCAGTCGAAAAATGTGGACAAATGATAGTGTAGCGAAGCACGCCGGATTTAAGCTAGTATTTAAATATTTGTAAACTAAGAAAAATTGTAAATAAAAACTTAGTTTCTAGGAAAAACTTTAACGTGCCTAAAGCTGCGATCACATTAGGCAAATATTTAACCAAAAAAGTGTGACCACTATTTGGACTGTAAACTGTAGGTCCAGGTACTCATGGATAAAAATTAACACACACAACATGAGTGCTGCGAGAAGTTAGGCCGTAACCCTGACACAGGGTTGTAATGGCCAATTATGTATGAATGTATATAAATTACTTACAACAAAAAAAATGGTTTTTCGTCAAATATTTGCCATATGTGACCGTATTTTTTATATTCGCATTTATTTACTGAAACAGATCTTTCTCTAAAGTTGTCAGATTAATAAAAAGAATTATACATTTAAGGAAATTGTCTAGAAAGTATTCTTTTCAGTTTTTATATATAAACAAAGATTTAAGAAATCGGATTTTCAACGACAATAAAAAGGACCGGGAGAAAACCGATGACTAAATACCGTATCGTGTGACTAGAAGATGAGCCAGATCATTGAAATGAGGGGGATCAACAAGTCCGTGGCTTTTCAATTTTCCTCGTAGTTATATGAAACGTAACATTGCTCCCATCGAGTACACTATATTAAAAAGTTTTTTCTTATTGATATTTTCCATCATTTTGATTAATACGAGTATCAAGTAAGAAAGAAGACTGAACTACTAATTTAATATTTTACTCTATGTAATGCTAAAAAGGTGTAAATTGATATACCAGAAGAATATTTCAAGTCTTGTTGTTTTTTCCTTTGTTTTTAATTGTAAGTTGTTCAGTATCATCCTCTTCAATCAAGTTTGTACGTTCATATGTACTATATGCTAAAGTCATGTAATCTAAGGATGCATTTATGTCGGAATAACGAAAACTTTTATGATTTCGTGTATTAGTCGTACTATCAGTGCGTAGTCATTTTGATAACATGACTCATAACTTAGCAAGAGAAGCATTCTAACATTATACGAGTATTATTAACACAACATACGGTGGTTAGGCTGTCAATTATGACTGAAATATGGCGTTTAAGACAATGGGGTTACGCTTTAATTTTAAACTGCGGCTGTATTCCTGGGGTCTTAGATTACTTTACATCACAACTCTACCTCCCTGTTTTATTGTATGTATGATGAATCTTCTGCATCATCTGGGACATTGCTCGTATATGCTAACGACTGTACGCGATATAGAAATATATCAGAGATAATGGTTTCAAAAAATCTTTTAAGCTTTTTAATATTCCTAGACTACTTCAGGAGGATTTGTTAACCGTTGTATGTGTAGTAAACAGAGATATTCGGAATAAATTTCTTTTGTGTGTTCTTGCCATATCCGTGATGTTGCCTTAGTGAAGGTTAGAGGACCACGGTACCATTTGGGGGAAGCGTAACGCGCAAATAACTAATTTGAATAATGATGAATTCAGTGGCTTCTCTCTGTCCACTGTTGATATCAGTCACTTAAGACGGGCTCAACTTAGGTGAGATAATAAATCCACATCCTTTGAATATTCCTAAAAAGAAACGAGTATGTGGATCGGCGGCAAATGTCCATGTGCCAAGGTTTTCTTTTAATTGGTTTTTGTCGTAGCAGTGATGTGATGTAGAAGACTATCTCCAATTTTTATGTCTGGGGGATAATCTCCTAAAGATATCTGAGTTCAGAGCGCCTTGATGGTCTAGCAGTCATGGAAATGCAAGATATATACTCTTTTATATATGCCAGCGATTGGTTTGTATGTATCGCTACTTCATGATGATATGGTTTCTGTTTCTACCCTTCTCTATTTTGTATCTTCTCTCTCGGTTTGCTTGTATTGGGCAATTATATAGTCCATTTTTTCTATACACATATCTCTTCATACTTTTGTTTCTCTCTGTAATAAGATAACCTCAATAGAACTGGATAATCCAATAACCAATAACAAGTGGGCTGTAATATTTTTTGCAGCGATCTGTCATCCATCCTACTAAAAACTATTTTCCTTCAATTTTGACTAAAACAAACAAATTCTTATTACTTCAGGCATCGTGAACACAAATTTGCAAGGTCACCAGTGCTAATTACTGACCAATTTTGTAATATATGATATGACAGCTGTGCTAAATTATTAGTAGATTTTTATCAAACTTATCATATTGACAAAAGGACTGATCAAAGCAAATTTTAATAAATTTTAAATCAGTATGAGTACATACATACGAGTAATACATATTATATAATTATGTAAAAATGAATATCTATTTTTATGCTAAATTTTTGTGTTTTAAATTTTTGTTGAAAACTATAACTAGAATAGTAATTAATATCATAATACAATATAATACTTATGTATATGTAAATCCTATACAAACACACATACACTTAGAAGATGTTCTAATACAAAACATTATAAAAATTTGTAAACACACAACAGTTTATTCTTAAAAAAATATCAAATGGAACAGGAAATAAAATTCTTTTCAAAATTGCCGGGAAAAGTTATGCAAATTAACAAGTACTTTTGGAAAAACAAAAATATTTCAAATTTACACACAGATTTAAGACAAAATCAAAACAAAACAAAACAATAAAATAAAAAATTAATGCAAAGATATTGATTGTGTAGTGAATTTAATACAGAAAATAGGAGGAGATACATATGTTTTATGGTTGAATTTATATACAAAATAAACAGACACACATACAAACACAGAATCTAAAAAACATACTTTAATTTGCAATTATTGAAATACTTAGTGGATGTGCAATAATGTCGCATCATATCTTGTTAAATTACAAAAAAAAAAAATGTTTTTACTAAAAGTAAATTTACAAATTGTGTCGTATAGTTGTAATGCAAATATATACTCGCGAATATCATTTTATCAATTTTGGACGACTATATCAAAAATCCAGTCCACAACTGTTTTCTAAAAAATATATTTTTAATATCAATGAAACGGGCTTTAGATGAATAGAGAACTTTAAAACATTAATATAGTAATTCTGGATTTAAACTTAGGAAATTGAATAAATGTAGTCGCCGTGGTCTAGTGTGTTGGCTTATTAAGACAAGAGCACTGGCTTCAAACTCCAATATTTCTTTCGGCGACTACCTCTTCTTAGCAGTCTTCTGGCGAAAGCTCAGAGAGTAATTCATTGCCATGAAAAAATCTTCTTAAATCTGTCGTTTGGAGTCGAATTGAAATTGTAGGTCCCGGTACTCATGGATAAAAATTAACACACACAACATGGGTGCTGCGAGAAGCTAGGCTGTATCCCTGAAACAGGGTTGTTATGGCCAATTATGTATGTATGTATAAGTATGTATGTAAATTGAATAACAGACAGTTTTTCAATTCTCTATTGGTCCTGCCAAAAGATTTTACTTTCTTTCATACACAGCAGAATAAAAATGTTCGTGAAATGAGAAAAATTATATGAAGCAACAAGCGAAAATTACGAAAAGTAAAAAAGAAAAAATGTCCGTTACTAGTATTCGTGTACCATACGTTTCACTTCTTTGCCCTCTCTTCTAAAAACTTTGCCTTTCTGTCATTTAATTTCCTAAGTGTAAAAGAGGTCTAATTTGGTATTAGACCATATAATTTAGACCATATGACCAACACAGGTGGAGCGTATAATTTTCATAAACTTTTCGCGGCATATGCGAAGTGTTAAAACATATGATGACTTAGTCAAAAGTTTAAGGCATTGTTTTGAGTACTATGCCCGACCAAATATTTACAAAAATTAAAACACTTTTCAATACAAACTCTCTCTCTCTCTCTCTCTCTATCGTACCTATTTTATGATATACAGTTGATACAACTGGAAAAGATCTGGTGTAAAATTTACAAGAAAAAGTATTTTAACGCTTCTTTTGTAAAATTTCCTTATTTACTGTAAAGAACTACTCAAGCTTAAGGTATTTTTTTTTTAAATAAAAATCGTTTATTTATTTATCGATATTTCGCTACTCCTGCGTGTGGCGTCTTCAGGAAATAAATAATAAATAAATAATTCTTGAAGACGCTACACGCAGGATTAGCGAAATATCGATAAATAAATAAACGATTTTTATTAAAAAAAAAGACCTTAAGCTTGAGTAGTTCTTTACATTAAATAATAAAGGTCGAAAAACCAGAATTAAAATTATTTCCTTATTTACTTAATAAACTTGAAATGTTTCAAGATCACTTGAATGATTACGATCTCTTCCTATGATAAGTATGACCAAATGCAGACATTGCGAACCAAAAGATATTTTGTGATTACCTATCATCGTTCACCGGTAACATCCGAAAGTTATTTCCGAACAACAACTTCTCCGTTCTCCGAATAAAGTCGAGTAAATCGACGATAGGATCAGTTCGGATTCCGATTGGAGGCCTGTAACATTGTTGTACACAGCGCCAAGCAGTTGCACAGAATGTGTTTGGTGGTCTCAGTCTGCTAAAAACAGAGCCTATACTCAAAACTCATCTAGAATATGTAACCTATTGTTATGATATTTCAGATAGTAATGTCCCGATTTTTTTTTTCTCTCTAGTAGGTAGAAATTTGTCTACAATACTTCAGTATTCAGTTTGGGTAGACAAATTTTGAGATAGCTGCTCAGTGCCAACTTTTTCAGTAGAACTACGAACGGAATTGTTTGCACAGTATGATAGGCTGTTTGTTTTACTATTGGGTTTAAAAAACAAAGTATAAATAGTAAACTTTATTCAATCTATGGCCAGTTAATGTTATTGGAAATTTTCCGTTTGTTTTTCTATAATACCATATCGCACACCTAGTTCAAAAGTGACACAACTCAAATTTTTTTTTTATTTATATGCTTAAACTATGCAGAATGTACTTGTTTATTCGTAAAAATAATTAAGCAAAAAAATTTTTTTTGAGTTGTGTCACTTTTGAACTAGGTGTGCGATATGTTCATATAGCAACTAAACATAAATCTTTGTAGGAAAAATTAATTTTTTTGTCAAAAAGCTCGACGCTAATAATTTGTTAATTTATTTTATTAATTTCGTTTGTAGGGCTACACCAATAAACAAGATGGATACTCGTAATATCAATTAACAATTTTTTTTAAACACACATTTGCAGTACAACTTATAGCACAACAACAAAATTTGTTAGTAATGAAGAATCTTTTATTTGCTTTTCTCATTAAACAGTAGTAAAATATGCAAAAATACGACAATACGACAGAATTGCTTAAATTTTTAGTTTTTTTTTTTACAGTGTATTTTATAGTTATAAAACATAAAACATTCTATAGCAGCTATATAATATGCAATTGCAGATATAGAGACATAAAGTTTTTAAAAAAACGAAAGTGAAATGAATGAAATAATATGTATATAGAGATGATTTGATATAGATTTTCTTTTTTACATTGTAATTATAATAATCAAATTAGCAAATAGTTTATTAATTACAAATTTTTGTACTAAACACTGAAGTTTTTCTTTGATTAATATTATATATTTTTTTGTTTTTTTTAAATAAGAAATATGATTCACTTTGATTTGTTTGAAAATGTGATTGATTAATTGATTGATTGATTGATTGATTTTGATACTTACTATTATTTCATTTGGTAATTTTGCCTAAATATTCAATATATTCATTTAAATCGTAGTGGCCATCAGCTCACATAGAAAAACACAAAACGTCGCGGAAAGACAAAACACAATGAATGGTTTGATTTTTTGTTTTTATAGTAAAAATATATGTAAATGTAATGGTATATATATATATATATATATATATATATATATGTATATTAATATTATTTATATGGATTAATAAATATTACAAGAAAAATAATAATAATAATTGTAAGATAAAAAAAAATTTTAAATGTATAAAAAAGAAAACAACTAAATTGCAAGCGAAACAGATTTTGTAAAAGAAAAATTAAAAAAAACAATAAAATACTGACTAAACTAAAACGAATCAATCACTAAAATTCTACTTATCACTTTACTTTGACAATAAAAAAATAAATAAACTCGTATATGTACATATACATATGTATTACAGTGAACTCGCGGAAACGTGAACTAATTTTTACCAAGGGTGTTCACATTTTCAAATTTGTTCACATTTTTTTATCGGTAAGATTTTAGAACAAAAATATGCATTTTAGCAATAGATATTGGTTGAAACTCAATCAGATTTGGAAATTTTATTAAAAAGAAAAATATTATATAAAATTTTATTCAAACTTTTTTGCCATTTTTTACATTTTCGTGAATATGAAACAAACAAAAAATTGTAATTCAAACGAATTGTATACATACATATATGTATGTACATATAAAGTTTTCTACTACTAGAGTTTCTATAATAAAAAAAAATATAATTCAAAAAAGGGTTAGGAATACTTATATGGGTGTAGCAAAAGAATTCAGTCTTCAATAAACTCCTTTTAAAAGACGGATTTTTTCCTAAATAGTACTTTTATTGGAAGAAATCACTTATCTTTTTTTTGATATGTATTTTTTTTTTCAACCATCTTAAAAGTATGGCCTTTCTTTAAGATTTCTTAACTACACATGTGCATGTTTTGTTGAAAAAGATAGCTAAATATGTATGTATGTAGTCTTATGTTGGTATTCCCCAAATTTAAACGAATTCAAGAAATAAAACGAAAAAAATTTAAAAATCAATTAAAAAAAAAATTGTTCACGTTTTAGAGCTATTTCACCTTGTTCACGTTTTAGAGTAGTCAATGCAAATATAAAAGTGTTCACATTTTCGAGTCGTTCATGCTTCCGGGTATTCACGTTTTCGCGAGTTCACTGTATCTTAAAAACAATAAAAAATAAAAATCAATTTTTACTGTCGACGACATTCGATATCGAACAAAATTTCAATGAGAATTGTTTTAAAATTGTATGAAATTTCATTCGATATCAAATGCCGTAATTTGCCCCCAATGGCTTATATTATAAAGTAAAAATATATAGTTTTTAAAAAGAACCGTCTTTAGTGTTTGCCTATGATTGATTACAGGCCAATGTTTTTAAATAATTTAGGCATTTAATTATTTTATGTAATGGAACCAATTTTTTTTTGTTGAAAATCGTTTACAAAACGAATTATTCACCCCTATCGTCAATAATATGGGATAAATTTGTTGCCATACAATTTTCATTTCCCATGAAGGGAAATTTGAATTTTTGTTTTGCTGTCATCATTAGAGAATGAAAAATAAAGAAGAATATATAAATTTTAAGTCATTTCTTTACTCTACATTGGGCGTCGTCAGGATTCCAAATTAATCAAAAAGCGCTTCCGTACACAAAATTTGGGTAAATGAGTGAAATATTTTATGCGCGAAATAGTCCGTACTTTTTCTTTTGATAAATTATGTAAATTTTTATACTATCAGCTGTTTGAAAAATTATGTATAGCAAATAGTTAGCGTTCCCATTAGATGCATTTACATATAACAAAATTCAAAAAAGTTTTTTAATTTTTGTTCTTTTATCTTAAACGAAAATGAATCAAATCAGAAAAATGATATAATTGTTCGACCTGTTTCCAAATTATCTAAATAATACGCAAATACTTTTTTCAGGCTCGAGGTCAAGTTTATTTTCAATTTAATAATCAATATTTCGATATGCTTCGGATATCATCTTCAGGATTTAAAAATTATATAAAAACAACAAAATGAAAATTAATATATATGTGTATCACTACATACATACATACTATAGTATAGTATGTAATGTGACAACGTCGGTGCAGTGATACACATATATATTAATTTTAATTTTGTTGTTTTTATATAAATTTTTAAATCCTGAAGATGATATCCGAAGGATATCGAAATATTGATTATTAAATTGAAAATAAACTTGACCTTGAGCTTGAAAAAAGTATTTGCGTTAAACGAAAATGTTTATAATTTTATTTCGTTTAACTCAGACACAATTTATTAAAATTGAAACATATGCTAAACATAGTATGTATTTCAAGCAATCTTTTGTGTAATTTATTTAGTTTTTCGGGTTCCCGGCTCGGCAGTCTCGTGTAGTGTAGCGGTTCGAGACACGGGTTCCTTGACGGTGGGCTCCATTACACACTCCCGTACTTTTTCTCTCTTATTGAGAGATATCATTTTTTAGTCTCTATTAAAGGTAAAGTTCGATAAATAGACTTATTATAAAAGCTTTTGTAAAGATGAAACACAATTTATGATTTATTGTAAAATATAAACAAAAAATCGATTTCTGGATTAAACTAAAAATTTGTAAGCGTATTTTTTAAGTTGTGTTTTTAAGTACTCTAGTGAAAATGTTTAAAATTTGTAACATTGTTCGATTTGGTCCACCTACCGTTCCATATTTAAATTAACAGTAGAGTTTTACTATTAAAATTGTATAAATTTTTCGTCTATTAAATTTAACAATACAGATAGCAATACGAGTATGAATTTTTTTTAATAAGAACTTTTTGCTGGTATAGCCTTAAAATAAATTAGTGTAAACTGCAATACTTATACATAATTGCCCAATTCACAACACCCTTGTATAGTTGTACCATTTGTTTAGAGTGCAACAGTGTACCCCTGTTGTTGGCAATTTTCATGAAAAAATTCGATACACTCATACAATTATTTCCTGTGTTTTTAAAAGTTTGTAAAATATTGCTTTTAACGTGAAGTGAATGCCTATTATTACAAAGAAGAATAAAAATACAAAAAAATTTATTCATGGTCAGCAGCAAATTTATTTAAAAGAAAAAGATAACGAAGTACATCAAATTGGAAATAAAAATAAAAAGTTGATAAAGTGATAAAATTATAAATTAAAGGCACATTTATTTATTTGTGAATATGTACTGCTTTTCTTCTTATTTGGTTTTTGACCTTTTTGATACAACATACACGAAAACAATGATACACAAGGTGTTAACAAACAAGTAAACAAAAACTGTTTTCAATACAGAAGGTTGTGAATTCGGTGAATATATGTATGTACTACATAAGGAAAAATATTTAAATTTTTTCGTTTGTTCGCTGATTAAAAGTAGGGGGAAAATCAATGAGAAATAAATAATTACAATTATGAGAGTTATGCTTGAATGTGATATCATTCCCAATTGAATTATCAGAAAAAGTAAAAACATTATAAGGAAAGAGTTATTTACGATTGCAATTGTGGGAATAGGGAAATATTTCTAGGGAAAACTTGTTTATGATAGCCGTTTTTATTATTTTTTTTTTAATTGCGAATGGGGCAAAACAGTTTAAATGTGTGAACTAGAGATGCGAGTTCGAATCCCAGATTGTGGTGATCTATCAGTACGGCTGGCGTACAATTCCTTTACGAATGTAATTTTCTTTGCAATTTTTCATTGCAAACATTGCAAATCTAAATTCTTAATAGAAATTTGTTTCTGATCTAAATAAGGCGTTTTAAAGACCAAACAAACAATTTAAAATTAATATCGGGTTTTTAAATAAGAGCGCTACAAAAGTTGTTTTAAATAAAACAAAAATGGATATCAATGAAATTCTTTATTTCTGTAAAAATACGTTCGATTTCTTTTGTACGGCCACCACGGTCACGGTTTCAGAAGTCCAGACGCTGAACCTAATTTTCGACGGTTCTTCAATCGTCGCTGGCTTGTTGGCATAGACCATAGACTTGACGTAGCCCCACAGGAAATAACGGCGTCAAACCGCACAACCGAGGCGGCCAACCGACTGGACCATTTCGTGAGAAAACACGTTCTCCAAACTTGGTTTCCAATAAATTGATTGTGACATTCGCTGTGTGGCTTGTGGGTTATCATTGAACGGTAGCGATTCCCATTCACAGTAACGTGCCGGTCTTGACCATCACGGAAGAAGTACGGCCCAATGACGCCACCGGCCCATAAACCGCACCAAACCGTAATTTTTTCGGGATGCAATGATGACTCATGGAGTACGTGTGGATTGCTTCCTGACCAATAACGCATATTTTGTTTATTGACGAAGCCATTCAGCCAGAAATGAGCATCATCGCTGAAGATGATTTTTCGATGAAAATCCGAATCATTTTTAAGTCGTTGCTCAGCCCACTTCCCGAACATACGACGCTTGTGGTGGTCAAGCGGCGTCAGTTCTTGTGTCAATTTGATCTTATAAGGATGTAGGCCAAGACCTTTTCGCAAAATACGCTTGAGAACGACGTGTGAGAGACACATTTGAGCTTTCTTCAACTAAAGCCTCAGCGATAGCAATATTCTCACTACGGGCACTTCTTTGTCTCACTGGAACGGGAACAGTTTGTAATGTACCTGTGGATTTAAATTTTTCCACTAGACGCTCAATTGTTGATCTGCTAGGATGATTATGACGACCATACCGTTGAGGCCACTGACTCCGAATTACGGTAGTAAATTTTAATATTTTCAAATGGTTGTTGGCTCGTATATCATTTCATTAGGGCTGTGTCGGTCACGAACGAACGGGTTAAATTGAACGAATCAGTCAAATGAACGAAGTGATCGAATCAATTTTCTCCGGTCTTTTGGATCAGTCTTTCGTTCGGTCGTTCAATCTATCTTTGTTTTGTTCGTTCGTTTGTTTAATCTAAATTTGTTCTTATTTGACTTGGTCGTTCGGCCGTTTAATATAAATTTGTTTTTTCTTTGTTTTGGTCGTTCGTTAAATATTTATTTATCTGCATATTGTCAGTATTGCCGTGTTATTAATTTTTAATTAAAATTGGCCATCGTTTCTTAAATGTGGAAATACGTACTTTTATTAAATTGTTTACGCTTTTTTTTTGAAGTCTACAAGGAACATTTGTTTAATGGTTATAATTAACCATTAACAATAAATATATTTTATTTTGGTCATCGTGACCAATTAAAATGAGAAATATATATTTTTTTTTAAAATAACCATTATATAAACCTAAAATTTGTTTTGGTCCCAAATAACCATTATACTAATAAAAAAAAATTTTTTGGTTAAAAATAACCATTATATTAAAAAAAAAAATTTTTTTTTTGGTTATTACCCCACAAAATGCAAAATTTTTTGTATATTTTGGATGGTGCAAAGGAAGCTATCGCAAGAATGATTAAAATCAATAAAAAGATTTTACAAATGTTGATTTATTAAGAATATAACCAAACATTTTTTTTTAGGTCAAATGGTTATTTCTAACCAAAAAAAGTTTTTGATTGAAATAATGGTTATTCTTAACCAAAATATTTTTTGGTTGATATAATGGTTACTTATAACCAAAAAAATTTTTTTCTCATTGTAATTGGTTACGGTAACCAAAATAATATAAATGTACTGATAGTGGTTAAAAATGACCAAATGCAGATAAAGGGCATTTTTGCGTAACCTTTTTCCTCAGAAAAAAAAAAAAATAACAATTATTTCCGGTCCCTGAATAAAAATACGTATTTACACATTAAAAAACGATGGCCAATTTTGATTGAAAATAAAGAAAACAGCAACACTGATAACATGCATATCAGAAAATAAATAAAAAAACAAATATTGAACGAACGACCAAGCAAAAAAAATAAATTTAGATTGAACGAGGTGAACGATCTTTTAATGACCGATCATTTAACTGAACTTTCCATCATGAAATGGCAAACCTTACTGAAGGAAAATGTCAAAAGAGCGGCAAGAAATATGGCGTCGTTTGCTGTCCCTGTCGCTCTACTTTTGTAGCGTCCCTGCTGAAAAACCCTGTAGTAACCTAACAAACTATTTATTTTGTTGCTAAAATACCAACTGAAACCCTAATTTTGAAAAAGCTAGTCACTGCAAATGTAGTTTATTTTCTTAAGATTCATAGACAATGTTAACAAAAGTATTGCCATTAAAACATTTAAACCCTTAAGGGCTGTAATAAAACTAAAGTATATACTTGTATGTAAAGTATTATAAAAAATAAATTATAATTTTTTGGAAATATAAACGATTGTTAACACACCAAATCCCATTCCCATTGAGACATTTATTAAAATTAGTTACATATGAATAGGAACGCTTTTAATGATTCGCCTATTTCCTGTTCTAAAATATTTTATATTGAATTAATAGCCCAGTTTTAGTTAATTTTAATTGATATTCGTACTCGTATCTTGACCATTAGTGTTTTCCGTTTATCTCTGTTTTATATAATTTTATTAATTTATTCAAAATGTTTTTTCGTTTTAGTATAACCAAAGTACAAAGTAAAAGAAGATCAACATAAATTATACATACATATACGTACAGTGACTCACATCGAAAATCGAACAGGTTATTATTACAAATCCATTAATCAGTTTTAAAATTATAACACATTTTAATAAATGTAAAAAACAAAATATTATATTTCGAAAAATCCATTACACGAAAAAATCAGAATGTGAATTTGGAATATAAATTATTAAAAGAGAGTTAACAGTTCTCTGACATAATTTAAATATTTATATAAGGATGAAAGATTAGGTTAGGTTAAAACTGGCAGCCGTCTACAGGCACAGCACACTTGTGTGATACCACTATACCCTGTTGTGATACCACTATACCCTTATATGTATAAGGGATATTAGGTTGAGTATACAATTAGAATACAGCAGTATACTTCTGTGAAAAAGAAGCTTACCTTCTTCAGGAATAAGAAGATAGATAATAATTTATTAATTTCTGCTTAAAAATTTGCAATAATATTTGAAAACTGAGGTCGTATCTTCACATACATAAGTTATCGTATTTGCAATGTCGTACGAATAACAATTACGTGATATGTCAGTCATTTAAACGGAATGATGTCATAACATAAGCTTACAAAAAGAACATAATATTCTATTAAAATAACAATAGTTTTTAATTTCCACAACACTGTGAGATAGTACGTTTTGTCACGGTTGCTTTTCGATTTTTTTTACAGGATTGCTTCACTGTATACACTTTGTAAGTTTACAAAATATGTGCAATCGAAATTTTTGGAAATAATTTTACTTTTATAACTTTCAAATACCATTGACGAGTTTGTAACAATTGCTCGTCCGTCTTTTGATGTGAGCCACTGTATGTAAAAAATATTATTCAAAATATACGAGTATATGTATGTAATTTTATACTTATATGTATATTTATTATTAAATAATGCTATGATTGATTTTAGTAATTAATTTTAAGAAATAACAAAAACAAACTACACATACTTGTATACAAAAAACTGAATGATTATGAAAACAAGTACCACATTTTTAAAAAAAATTTTTAAAAAAAAAAATACGAAAAAAAAACTTAAAACACACAGTTGTACACTACTACTAAATTTGAATATTTGGTTTTTATTTCAGTTATTTAACTTTTTGATTTCGATCATTTAATATTTTTGCATCAATTAAATCTATAAAGCGATTTATTTTTTGTACTAAATTTATAAACACCATTTCACAGTCAAATTTTGAAAAAAAAAATTTTTTTAAAACTATTATTAAAAATCAATTCGTACAAAATGAACAGAAATATGGGACATTTTACATACGATACTTTATGTAAACAGTAAACAGCTGTTTCAATAAAAGTTGATGTTAAATAGTTAAAAACAACTTCAGCTTATTTTAAGTTTATGATATGCTCTTATGTTTAAAATAGGTTTTTAGTCATTTATAAATATAGAATTAGCCAAACGTTGTCGTAATGTAATGTAATGTAACGTGTCAGCTGTTCGTTTTTAGTATAAGAAAATTAATATAAGTGCTTACCGAATTTTATTGTTACGTTGCTGTAACGTAGCAATCAATATAAAATAAAAAATCTAAACGTTTCTACGTGATATTTGTATAACAGTGATGAGCTTTTTGTTTGTCTAATAGTATGGGGGAAATTCCACACTTTTCTTGGCTAAGTTGGAGAAAAAATATATTATAAATTATTTCCATGCATGCAGGAAATGCAGGGGTTTCTTTAATAAAAAATAAATATTTTATTATCAAACACACATAAGTATATACAGTGAACTCGCGAAAACGTGAATACCCGGAAGCATGAACGACTCGGAAACGTGAACACTTTTATGATTGCATTGACTACTCTAAACCGTGAACAAGGTGAAATAGCTCTAAAACGTGAACAATTTTTTTAAGTATTTTTTAAATTTTTTTCGTTTTATTTCTTGAATTCGTTTAAATTTGGGAATCCCAGCATAAGACAATATATTTAGCTATCTACATATTTCAACAAAATATGCAGATATGTAGTTAAGAAATCTTAAGGAAAAGGCCATACTTAAGATGGTAGAAAAAAAAAAGACAAGTGATTTCTTCTTTATGTTTCATATTCACGAAAATGTAAAAAATGGCAAACAAGTTTGAATAAAATTTCCAAATCTGATTGAGTTTTAGCCAATATCTATTGCTAAAATGCATATTTTTGTTCTAAAATCTTACTGATCGAAAAGGTGAACAAAGTTGAAAAAGTGAACACCCTTGGTACAGGGTGTCCCAGAACTCAACGTCAAGCCGTAATGTAATAAAAAACATTTGAATTGAGTAAAATGGGTTAGTAGAAATTGGGTTACATAAGGTTTTTTCGTTTTTTATAGTATGAGACTAACAAGTATTGATTGTATCATTTTACAATCCTGATTAAATGCGCGAATTTTTAATGGCACTTGCTAAGGCATTCTAGTACATTTCTTTTAAAGGAAAGCCTTTCAAAGTCAACAAATTTTGAACATTTCAAATTCATAGTTAAACAAATAGTCTTAATTCTAGAAAACTTGGGGCAATAGCGTCATTATTTTTTTCTGTGGTTCTAGAAATGTTGTTCAGGGTTACGGTTCCAAAGTTTAAGTAAACAAAAAACCCAAAAATGGTTACAGTTTGATCAAATTTCTGCATGGGATAAATTTTTTCCTGACTTTTCTCATGATGATTACAATCAATCCTGTCACCCTGTTTTGACTTTATGAGTCCTGGGACACTCTGTATGTATGTATATTCACATATTTTAAAATTATATAAGTACATGTACGTGTGCATCTTGTAGAGTATTTATATATTTATACATACATATGTTTATACATGAATTTGAGTATATCAAATTTTAAATTATTTGTGTATAAATACTTGATAAACAGTTTTGATCAGTGTTCGAAAATTTACCTTATAAAATGTACTGTAGTGTTTTGTACTGTAGAATATTAAGTACACAAACACTAAAAGTGTTTGCGTAGGAAATTCAAAACAAACAAAAAACATTATAATATTTTTGAATTATCTACATAACGAAAATACTGTTCTTAACTTATAAAAAAAAAAACAAAGAAAAAATGTTTTTTTGTCATTTTTTTCAAGTTTTTATTTTAAACTGATTGATAAAAAATGCAAAAAAGAAAATATTTTGAAATCTTGGAAAAAGTAACCCAAGAACACTAAAACTTAATGTACACAAACACTAAAACTGTAGTTTTAAAACAAAAAACAGAACGACTTATTCTGGTTGTGTAGAAATACACAAACACTAAAGAAATAAATATCGTTTTTGGATTTGTGAACCGTACATAAAATAATGTACAGTTTATTTTCCAACACTGGTTTTGATACTATTTTGAACTCTTTAGTACTGTTTCTGTATTTTTTAGTACTATTTTTTTAATTGCAGTTTCGTCACTGTATTTCTTTTTTATAATAAAAAAGAAATTATGTATATGGGCAATTTCAAAAATTTTCGACATTTTGATATTTTTTTTTTTAAATTTTTTTTTTGGATGACACTAATGACGCTTTGGTCACGTGAAGGGTGATATTTTAGCATACCAAAACAGTTCGCGTTAATCATTTATTGCAAACGGCGCGAAAGTTATGGAGGTTTTAAGTTAAAGTCTCTTTAAAAAAAATTTAATGTTAAATTCATTGGTTTATTTTAATAAATGTTGTATGGATGCATGAAACTCATTCCAAATTCATCAGTGCAGTCAAAACTCATCAATGCACTGAAAAATACACAAAAAAATATCACATATAATTAAATTTCCTTAACATTAAAAAACGCGAATTTTTGCAAAAATGTGAATGTTTCACCGATTGTTATAATATGTGTTTATATAACGCATAACTAATTTACAGAAAAACAATGTTTTGACTTGCAAATTTAAAAAATAAAAAAAATTATATAAGAATTATTTTTGAGGTTAGGATTTTTTTTTTTGATCTGTAAAATTTAAAATCATGGAAATTTTTTAATGCCTATTCGGTTTTATTATCAAGCTTAAAAAAACCTTTCATTTGCTGTTAATCGCGGCGGAATCTATACATAACTGCAGATGTCACAAAGCAAAATGTGTTTGAAGAAAAATGCCACTGTACCCTCTAAATATGGACCGAATTCAACCGTATTTATATATGATCTTTAGTTCACCGCCACACTTCATTTCCAATACTTTACATTGATTTTAAACCACGGATTAATTAAAAAAAACGCGAAACAAAATCATGGAATTTCGCAAAAGTTTTATTTTCTTTATAAAATTTTTGCGTTTCAAAATATTTTAACGCCTTCTTGACGTTGAGGTGCCATTTATTAAGAAGTTTAGATCACGCAATACATAAACCAGTTTTAAAAAAGATTGCAAATGTCAGGCGCGAAAAACTGTCATTTTTGAAAAATTTACGCCAATTCTATAAAAGTTTGAGGTCATCGTTCTCAGCAACTAGCAGCCTGACATCAACGTGATATGGCGCAAATTTTAGCAAATTATACCATCTTTTAAATACTGTTGACGAAATGCAATTTTCTTGAACGGCGCAAAAACGCTATAGAAAAAACTGCGAAAATTCAAAAATCGGAAGATTTTGGTTTCAAAAATGAACCGCTGTACAACTTTTTCCCAAATAGTAGTATTGGCATAACTTTTATAGTGTAAATATCTACAAAGTCTAGTGACTTTATTTTATATCAGTGAGCATCGGAAGTTTGAAACTAAAAGTAGAAAAGTGATGAAATATGAACAAACTCTTGTAAATTTCAAGCCTGTTTTTGAGTTTTTCAATATTTGAGTGCTCATAACTTTTAGAGATAAAGGACTGATGGTCTGAAATTTTGAATTTCCCAGTTTTCTAGTGTGGCCTACCATTCCCTTTTGACCATTTTGGTCAATTCGAAAAACTGAAGGAATAATAAGCATCTGAACTCAGTTTCAACAAATGTTGAAAATTTTTGAAATTGCCCATATGTACTTACGACAAAAAAGTGTGTCACGTTTTTAAATTTTCTATAATTGCACAGACGTACCAACCGTACGTTCCGTTACATTACAGCTACATCAACGTTCGGCTAACCAGGCCATAACTGACCAAATTGGCACTTGTAACAAAAGTAATCTTTAAACTGTTTAGAGTACACTTTTTACGCTACAATGATTATGGGCCATTTTATTTAAAAAGACTAATTTAATACGTTATGAGACCATCATAGAAAAATGATTTTGAATGGACTATTTATATTTTAATAAAAAGCATGCTTATATTTTGCAGATACAAATACAATTTAGAAGTTTTACAAATTTTTGGTAATGGTGTTATTTTTTTTACAACGTATTTAAAAATTAATAAAAACTGTGTGTTTTACTGTTATTTTTTTCTTTTTCAAAATCAACAAAAATATATTTAACAAGATAAAAAAGAAGAATGTGTTAATGGCTGATAAAATTAAACACACTTTTAACAATTTATGGTTGATTGACAAAAGACAACGGATTTGTTTTATAGAAGGTAACAATTAATACAAATTTAAAAACAATTTACAAAAAAAGCAAATAAAGCTAATTTATACTAAAAAAATAATTCAAAATATTACAAATTTTATTCAAAATTCTTCAGTTCAAATTATATAGATAATACCATAAACTAAATATTCAAATAAAATTTAAAGAAATGAAAAAAAAAAAACAAAATTTAAGAAATAAACTTGTACTTGTACACTTACCTCCTCACTGGATGATTTGTCATGTCTGGGTGGTGTTGCTGGTGAGGCTTGACTAAGCAAATCGGGTAAAACACTGCTGGTACGTGTACCGGGTGTTCCCAAATTTTCCGTATTACGATTCTATAGTAAAGACGTTTAAAATAAAAAAGAAAAGAACATTAAAATTAAAAGTTATATAAAAGCAATATATTATTTTTTTTCTATTTTTTTTTGCAAATAATTATCAAAAACAAAACAAAATGTTAAAAAGGGTTTTATATTCGTACTTGGTATTCAATTTTTTTTTTGTTTTTATTTTTTTATTAATTATAGTGATCTTATGAAATATAAAAGTTTAAATGTTAGAAATATATATTTTTTTAATACAAATTTAAACTGGCGACTCATTGTTAATTATTTTTTTTTAATTTAAAAAAGTGAAATACAAATAGGACTTGTATATATGTATATTGTAATATAGAATATTATTGGAATAATGAACAAATAGAATACTCGTATAATTAAAAAAGAAAATATTAATAAGTCTTAAGTAAAAATTATTTACTGGACAGTATTCCTGCCTTAAAGTGCGGTACGGTCACCATTGAACGAAAACGGTTAAACCACAATTATTTTGTTTATTATTTGTTGTTGCAAATTATATTAGAGGTAATCAGTTTTCGTTGCACACACCCTTACAAACGTAGCAATCCTAGCATAGCTGCCTACATTTTGTTGTCCTTGACTTGATTTGCTACGTTTGCAAGACTTGCAAGGCTATTTATAATGAAGAGTGTTTAAAATTTTCAAAAATATTTTTCCATACATTCTGCTCCTTTCATTCTTTTCTATAAAGCTGAAAAAAAAAATATGTTTTGTTTTGGAATGAAAAGAACACAAACTTTAATATTTACTTATAGATGTGACGAAATTGTTTATACAAATGCATTACTTTTAATTCTTGGACTTGTACTACTTAGAAGTTCTGGAGTTAGTATCAATTTAAACACGAGTACCATAAAAACATAGAACACAAAATCTAATATTCGGCTATGTTCTACAATCTGAATTCACTAGAAAGTTGATTACTTCAGTACTTTCTCTGTTTTACATTTCACATTTACATATTTTTATTCGTTTTTAATTCGAGTAGTAGTTAAAGGGTTGGTGAAAGTAAAACGAATAAACTTTTATTCCAATATGTGATAACATTTTTAACAAAGTTTTGGTTTTTAGTTTGAAGTAATATTAATTCGATTTAATAAAAAAGAAAAAAGACTTAAATCTACACAAATATTAAAGGCATTCATAATGGCATCCATGCACTGTTGCTGGGTTAATGCACGTCGAAAGTTGTACAAAATAATCTCACGAAAATGCTCGCGATTTAATTCCATTTTTGGGCCGAGATGAATCTTTTAAGTTACTGTAAACAATACAAGTAGTAGCGCTCGTATGTCAAAACCAGAGTTGGGTTTATTACATACATACATAATTGGCCTTTACAACCCTGTCAGGATTACGGCCTAGCTTCTCGCAGCACTCATGTTGTGTGTGTCAATTTTTATTCATGAGTACCGGGACCTACAGTTTAATGTCGACTCCGAACGACAGACTTGAGAAGCTTGTTCATGGCAATTAGTTACTCTCAGAGCTTTTGCCAGAAGACTGCTGAGAGGTAGTCGCCGAAAGAAATATTTTTTTCATATTTCTTTTTTTGAAGATGTCGAAGCCTGGAGTCGAACCCAGGGCCCATGTCTTAGTAAGCCAACACACTAACCACTAGACCACGGCGTTTATGGGTTTATTACATTAGATTTAATTTTCCACTAAATTTAGTGGTAGTGGAAAAAATAGTGCATTGTCGCCTAGTGTGTTAGTTGAAATTTAATGCATTAAATAAATAGAATTTAGTGGTAGTGGAAATTTAGTGCATTAAATAAAACGATTTTAGTGGTAGTGGAAATTTATTGCATTAAATTAAACGATTTTAGTGGTAATCGAAATTTATTGCATTAAATATAAAAATTTTAGTGGCAATGGAAATTTAGTGCACTAATTTTGAATGATTAGTGGTAATGGAATAGAACTCCATTGGCACTATAGTGGAATGTAAATTTAGTTCCACTACCTCAGTTCCACTATCGTTTTAACATACTTTCATAAATGGGTATAATATTATTATATGCATACATAGCTTATGTAAGTCAATGTCCAAATAAATTGTAGTGAATGTTATTGTCTTAATTTACTGAGTCCGCCTGTATAAAGTAAATAACTGTTGTTAATGTTTTAATAAGAATTTTAGTACTTTCAAATCTAATAAATCCTTCAGGTCATCATAGGTCAGATTTTAATGGCGCGGACTGTTAACATTGCAAGCCACTAACCATTTAGAATTAGTGCACTAAATTTCCATTAGCACTAAATTAGTTCTATTTAATGCACTAAATTTCTACTTCCACTAACTTTGTTTTATTTAATGCAATAAAATTCCACTACCACAAAATTTTTTTATTTAATGCACTAAATTCCACTACCACTTAATTCGTTTTATTTAATGCATTAATTTTCCACTACCACTAAAATGGTTTTATTTAGTGGTTAATTATTTCCATCTGCATTTAGTGGTGGCTGGAATATTGCTGCATTAATACTAAGTCGTTTAGTGGAAGCGATAATGCATTATAAATTCAATGCAATAAACCTAACTCTGGTCAAAACGTTCTGAGTGCATATAACCTCAAAATGTCTAACTTTACGATAGAGCTGTCAGTTTCCAGATTGCAAGACTAGGGTTGCCAAGTCCCGAAATATAAAGGGCAACCCTCGTACTACATCTTTTAGATTGTTTTTGTATGCATGTTGATCCATTATTAATTCTAAGAATTGGGTTCATACCACACTACACCATAAAATGGAGTCGCAAGTTGTAATACACCCACCTCTGTTTTAAGAAAATACCTTAAGTCTAAATGACATTTCGCTTAAGACTTTTCGTCAGATTGGAACAAGATAAGTTTGTATTTCATCATTTGTTTTGTGTGAATTCAGAAATTGGTCACTATTACCGATCCTACAAATAATTTCATCTTCTACTTGAGGAGTTTTTCTAGCTCTGGGCTTTCTAGCTGGGTTTGCAAACATCTTTTGTTTAAATTAACAAGTGAACTGCACCAAATTGCACTTTTTTGATATCGACATTTTTGGAGTGCTTGCCCAATTTTTTTTCGTTTTAAAAACTAAAACGTATTGAACTTAGTTAAATACGACCTACTGACTTTTAAATTACATTAAATGTATGGCTTCATTAATTGAAGAAAAAACTGAACGTTTCTAATTACGTGACCAGACGAAAGCAAAACTTTTTAGAAATTAATTAAAATTTATTTAAAGTGCAAATATTAAATTCAAAGTGTTTTGCAGTGACAATACTGTCAATTTTGCGCCTATCGAATAACACCGTTATTTAAAGAAGTTTATAATAATTTGATTTAATTTTGAATTAACATCGTTTCTAATTATAAGGCCACCACTGTATACTACAATGTTGTAAAATAATCTGATATCATCAGAGTATAACGATTTAAATGAATAACATTTATTTAATCTATAATATTGAGAGAATTTTAAGGTTTCTTACAGATACTCGTATGTCATTTACGATTTTTCGATCAAATGTTTGTCTAATGTGACCGTACCTTAGGCATTTTAAGTTTACTTAAAACATATTTATAAAACTAAATATTTATTTTTTTTTTAATTACTAAATATGAATATTGCAAAAACTATAGACCAGTTTGAATTTGTATTAAAAAAAATAATTCTATTAATGGTAACATATAAAACTCTAAAAAAATAAATATGAAGAATGTCAATGTCAAAATAAATTTTTTCGATAATTATGTACCATATTTTTTTAGCGTAAGTCCTAACATAAATACAGTACTTATACAACTGTTTTATGGCAAGGAGAATGTAATAATTTTTAAAACACATACTTATTCTATGAGCATACTTAGAAATATATTAATGCATGTAAGTTAAAATAAGTAATTTGAAGATATAATTGAAAAGTTTACATGATACTTTATTTGTTGGCATATGGCGTTTTCTTAAAAAAAAAATTTATTACCAAATGTTATGTGTGTAAATATATTTGGGGTATTCACAAGGTGTGCATTTATGTCTTATTGGTATAGTTGTATTTTTTTATTAGTAAGAAACAGTTCTTACGAGTATTATTATAATAAAACACCCCAGCAACTTAATGACAATAATATAATAATAATACAGTCGGGCCTCGATTAATCGTGATGGTCCGGACCAGAAACATTACGGATAATCGATTTTCACGGTTAATCGAGTAACAATTTTTATTATAGAGTTTTTTTAATATTTAACAAGTGAACATTGGTCTGTATCCCAATTTCGTATTTTTCAGCTAGCATTTTAACACTCACATTATTTTTTGAATGCTCGTGAATTATTTTAACTTTCTCTTTCTCTGTCTTTTTACTACTGCACATTAGGTCAAATGGCTACTTTTTCTGTGCAAAATTATTAACGTCTAAAAAATCATGCTATTTGATTCAAAAGCTGTAATGATTTCATAAATATGATTAACTTTATTGAAAAAAAAAAAAATGGAACTTAACCCATTAGCGACCACAAATTAACCCTTGTGCAACTATTAACATAATAGCTTAAATCTAGTTCATTTTCTAAAGTTAAATCGAAGAGATACTCTTCACTTTCATTAGTTTCATCGACTTGGTTACTAAGATGATGTTTTTGTATGGGTTCAGTGGAGGATAATAATTCAATTACTTCCGGTGGAAGTGTGAAACGATTTCGATTTTGTAAGCGCTTATTTAAATATATTGAGGAAATTAAGGGGTCTGAAGTATCGATAGCCCTATTAAATAACTCGTAATAAGTTATTGGTGCGGTTGTTCCTGCGGGCATGATGTATAATTTATGTCGGGATTCAGCAGCTCCTTCTCCAAAAAACCCTACCAGAAGTGCAGTAATTTTTATTATTTCTTTTGCATGAATAAGTACTTTATAGACCGTAGAGGTTATTGGTAACCAGGGTATAGGTCATGAAAACGTTTTGCTGTTCAAAACAATATATTTTAAATTTACTTGAATTGATTTCTAATTGGCAGGATAAACAAACCAAAATAATTTTTAATCGGAATATAATATCTTCATCAACATTAGTTATTTCAGAAAAAAGGCATGTTCATTAAAAGCTCGACGACCAGTCTTTCCATCATTTTCATCGGGAAGTGTACTACTAATTTTGTTAACTACATGTTTGAAAACGGCATCAATTTTTCTTTTTTTGTGGATTGTTTTCCTACTGTTTCAAACAATTTGATTACTTTTAAATAAAGCTTATCTTGGAAAAAGTGGCATTACTCGCAAAACGCAAAAAATCGCAAATTAAAATTTCTGCTAATAACTCATTAGCCATGTCTTAATCTATGTTTAAAATTTCCAGAAGTTCAGTTTTAAAAAATTTTTACCGTTTTAAGGTAATTTAAGCTAATGAGTTATTTTGTCCTTGTGCGATATAAGAATTTAGGAGCTATAATTAAAAATATATTTACATACTTGTAAGTCATTTTTCATTTTACACAAAATAAATATAATTAAAACAATTCAAGAAACATGCACTTCCATTTGATCAAACTTTACTGATTTTTTAAGCATTGTAATTTCATCGACTGACTTTATCGTACAGCTATGTAACGGTGCTTTATTTTTTGACAATAAAATATCAGAAGGCTTTATTTTAAAGTGTTTTCAATTAGAAAACTTCGACAACAAAAGTGAAATGGCACTTTGTTTTGATGACAGTCGCACAGAAAAAGTGAAAATTTGACCTATTGTGGGCTGGTAACGATGCCATTCTAAATAAATTTAGATTTAATCACTCGCTCTTCTCAAATTTCAAAATAAATTAATCATCTTGTAGTCGCCGTGGTCTAGTGGTTAGTGTGTTGGCTTACTAAGACATGGGCCCTGGGTTCGACTCCCGGCTCCGACATCTTGAAAAAAAAGAAATATGAAAAAATATTTCTTTCGGCGACTACCTCTCAGCAGTCTTCTGGCAAAAGCTCTGAGAGTAACTAATTACCATGAACAAGCTTCTCAAGTCTGTCGTTCGGAGTCGAACTTAAACTGTAGGTCCCTGTACTCATGGATAAAAATTTACACACACAAAATGAGTACTGCGAGAAGCTAGGCCGTAATCCTGACACAGGGTTGTAAAGGCCAGTTATGTGTGTATGTATGTATATATGTAAATGCTTCTGACTCATGGTATGCTAACAAGGGAATTCGCCGTTTTCATGACGGATAATAGAGGTAATCACGGTTAATCGAGGCAAACAATTTGAAAACATTGCAAACAAAACACCATAGACTGATCTTTGGCCATCACGGTTAATCGGGGTTACCGGTTAAACGGAACAAGCATAATTGCGGCCCGACTGTAGCACACGCACACTTTGTGAATACCCCAAATATGTTATAAATTTTATTTTTTTATCTTGTTTTTTTCTCTAAAAGATAATATTGAAAAAGGTAATATTTTAACAAAGTTATTGAGAAAAAAACGCAACATTGCTGGTTAGAAAAGAAAACGCCAATAGTTATACAAATTGTTTTAAAGCTTACTAAGAATTTTAATAAAATTAAAAAAAAAAACACAAAAAAATTAAACCAAATACTTTTGAAGTTCAATTACGGCTATAAAATAGTATTTTTAATTTTTTTTTTATTTTTAATACAGCAACAGGTAATTCATTGTTTCATTTATAATTCTACGTATAAATTTCATTTCTTTTTATATTTTTGTAAAGAAAAACATATATCTGTTGAGTTTATTTGCTTGAAAACAACTAACTACACAGTTTTGTTTTACCAAACCACACTGTTTTAAGTCAAAGTTGAAAAAAATGTTAAAGCTTTAAAACAATTTTGTATATTTATAAGAAGGTTAGATGATAAAAGGTTAAGTTTTTAAGATAGAATAGAAAAAAGCATATACATACATGATGAAATAGGCCCTACTTATTTTAAAATACCTGTGCGTCAATTTTTATTCATGAGTACCGGGTCTTACAGTTTGACGTCAAATTCGAACGACGAACTTGAGAAGCTTGTTCATGGCAACCAGTTACTCTCAGAGCTTTTGCTAGAAGATTGCTAAGATGGTCGCCGAAAGAAATATTTTTTTACTATTTACTTTTAACATGTGTGAGCTGGGATTTGAACGTGGAGCTCTCGTTTAGTACGACAACACACTACATACTGGACTACGGCGACCAATGATACCTGACTATATGAAAGAAAATATATTCCAAAGTCAGCTGGTTGCCAGATCCCTTTTTTAGTGCTCTATAATAAGAGATACAAAGATGTAATATAGCCTTGCTACTATGAAATTGATTTGAAGCAATGTGAGGGAGGACTGTATGGGTAAAATGAAACAAATGAGCAGGGACAATATAGTCAACTGGTTACCGGCCCACGTCAGAATTCCGGGAAATGAAAGAGCGGATAAACTTAACAGTAAAAGATCCTTCCTTGTTGTTGCAGGGAGGTTAGGGTTAGTGAAGCCTAATGGCCATGAACAGCGAAGCGAGTTCATCAACAAGTCGAGCAAATTAATTCATAACTACGAAACACATTTTCACCTATATAGCTTTGCTAATCGCGTTTGGCATTCGTTTAGTCCATATTAGTTATTAACGAACAACAAATGCGCAAATGCAAATCAGTGGAAAAGTGGGCGGAATTGGATAAGTGAGCGTGCTACCTCCCATACAAACAAAATACTGATTTTTTTATATCTTGAGAAGGGTTTAAGCTAAAGTTACTGAATTTAGCCTGAACAAATTTATGGTTAAGGCAAATTACCAGTAAGAAAGTAAGGAGAATTGGATAAGTGCGTATGGTACCTCCAATACAAATTAAATAGTAATTTTTGTATTCCTTGAAAACTGTTAAAACTAATGTTCATTGTTAAAACTGTTGTTCATTGCACTGTTTGTTCGAGAGGCATGTATAGAATACCGGATAACGCCGGGTAGGTAAAGCTAATTAATTATAAAATAAAGAAAATCAAAAAACTATTCATATAAAATATTGAAATTAATCCTAATTTTAAAAGTAAATTACAACAAATGATGGTTTTCCCATGAGAATTATCCGCTCCCTAATTAACACATATAAACCCACAGATAACAATAAACAGGACCACCCTAATAATAACAAACTGTTCTGTAGTGTTAAATATATACCAGGTCTCACAGACAACAAAAATATAAGATACACTTTGGACAATAACAACATTAATTTTGCCTACAAATCCAACAAAACATTAAATGATGGTTTATATTGTTTCTTTGACGCTCGTTGCTGTGTTCGTAAGGACCCAGCAGAAATTGGTGCTTACAAGTAAGCTATTTTGTGAGGAAGAAATTGTGAACCATCACTTACACGTGCGCATCAATAACGCATGATTTTTATATGAAATGAGCCGCTAAAATGCAATAGAAATGCACATTTATTGCAACCAGTAAGCAAATAGTATAACAGATCAAAAATAATACCTTATCCTGTAGCATTTTTGGAAGCTTAGGGTATGAATAAACAATATAATGCATCCATTATTGTTTACAATTTTATTTTTTGCTTCCAAATTTGAAAAATTTTCTGCTGGGGAATACTTAAAATCTCTGAAGGGTTTATTCGACAAGTAAAATATTTTTTTTTTAAAACATCAGAATAAACATTTAAAAGTAATTAAAAAATTGTTTTCTTATGTTTAAGCCTGAAGCATTGGCAAATAATTATTTAAATTTCTCTTGGCATCTAATTTCTTTTGCTTTTTATGATATAAAATGAAAAATTACATTTAAATAAATAACCTAAATACTTAACTTATCTCTTATTTCTATTATATTTCCTAGGCAATAAAAGCAGAGGAAAATATATATTTTTAGCAATATATGAGAAAAAGTAGGTGCATCTTTAAAGAGATAATTATAACATAGAAAATAAATAATAGCATTATAAATAACTGTTATATAAACAGGATTTTTGTAACAGAATTACAAAATGGCAGAGGTTCTTTTTTTTCAAATAAAAACTATTAAACAAAAAAAAAATCAAAAAAAAAGGAGATAGAAATAGTAAACAGAGAAAGTAAAATAAAAGTGCTTTTTTCTAACATGGAAAGTTAATATATGGGCATGCTTTTTTTTGTAAATGAAAAATATGTATATGCAGACATGTTTATAAAAAAAAAGAAAATAAATTTTATTCATAAAAATATTTATTTAGAACTAAAACACATAACATACATACATATAAATATCTTTTACATAAATATTAAACACAGGATTATAAACAATTATTTACAACACAGAACATAAACAATTAATTCATGTAAATGCAACTAAAAATACAAAAAATGCAACGTGCTTTTCTTGAACGAAAATACTCGTAAAATAATTTGAAATAATTGGTGATTTTTTTTTTATTTGCAGGTTTTTTTTATTAAATTGTTAGTTAAATATTAAATTAAACTACAAAATACAACAACAAAAACCAAAATAACAATGAATTTAATGAAATGAATGAGAAATGCTGATAAATGTTAGATGTGTGTTTTAGTAATTTTAATTCTAGACAATTAAATATAATGCATATTGACATGTAAAATGTAATTTTTAAACATTATTTTCATGTAATGTTAAAAACAGTTTAAAAAGTATTGTTAAATTATAAGCATTTCTTTTTTTTTAATAACATAGGCAACATTGTAATAAAGGTGAAACACAAGTCAAATACATATGTGTGTATGTATGAATGAGTGCACATACCCATATATGGTATATACTTGTACAAGAGGAACCACGTCCGCATTACTGACCACAAGTAAAGAATTTAAATGTTATGAAAGTAGTTCTGAATAAATTTATTTGTAAAACAAAATTATTAAAAAACAAAAAATATTTTTCGCCTTATTGGCAAATACATTCAATGTAATATGAAATGTATGCTTTTGGGGATAAGCATGTCTTTATGGCCATTTCGTCTCTGCTTAAGAGACTCGTCAGGAAACTGGGATATGATTTGCATTTAGTCTATAACTCTTTTAACATAAGTATTTATAGTTTTGAATAACACCTTTGGGAAAAAGTCTCCTGACGAGTCTCTTAAGCAGAGACGAAATGGCCATAGAGACATGCTTATCCCCAAAAGCATACATTTCCAGCCAGGCCCACGATATCGAAAGAAAACTTAAGCGAAAGAAACTCAGTCACTCACTGTGAATCTAAACTGCGGCCCACTAATTGTCACTTTATCGTTCGCTTTGCTTTACGTTACCAACCTAATGCAAATAAACAACAAAGCTACCATATCAACATATTAAAAAATAATCGCGAATATACACGAAAAAAGCGCTGAAATGCTTAAATTGTACAGTAAAAAATGCAACCGTGTGCTAGTTTAACTTGACAGAAATGTAGTAAACAAACTTATTCCGATTTTGTTTATTTATGTATATGTGCATGGCGTATTGATTATAAGGTGCATTTGACATGGCAGCTGAGCTACTTTTTTTTCAGCTAATTTGTGAATATAGTTGTCAATTTTTGCTTTGTTTTATGTACATTGTTTTTGTTTTCATACTTTTTGTTTTGGTTTTTTTGACAGTTAACTACCCTAACAAGCATCAAAATACTGTGTTGTTTTTGTTACTGTTTTACTTGTTGTAATCTCAAAGGCACCTTATGATAATTGCACCATGTATATGTGTGTAAAAAAATTTTGTGTTACCAATCGCATTTATTTTTGGCGACACAAAAATTAGTGTGCCGCAAATCAGCTGTTTGTCGCTTAAAACTACACGATTCGATATCGTGGGCCTGGCTGTTCATATTACATTAAAAGAAAATTATTTTAAAAACAATTAGAATGTTTTAGGGCATATACTATTTAATAATTATTTTTTAGGCCACACACAAGCGGGAAGTACGAAATGTTCTTAGCCTGACATAGTGATGACGTTGTACATATAATGAAAACTTCCATCAGTCACATGGGCAAATGTTAAATTTCTGGCAACTTATTCATATAGTAAGAGGTGTGAAAGAAATAAACCACAAGGGGTTGTTATGTCGTTAACAGCGATTACAATGTACATTAACGCATCTAAGAGTTAAAAGTTGTCTAACTTCTATACGCGAGATACGTTGCCAATTTTACGAGTAACTTTCTTTATGAAAATACGCTATTTTAACTATTTTTTGACAGACGTGCAAATTACACAATTAGTGCAATGCATGTTATGTACTTCTACCTTTACGGTCTAGCTTCCTACAGTACCTATACCGTGTGCGTCAATTTTTATCCATGAGTACCGAGACCTACAGTTTAACGTCAATTCTTACCGATAGATTTGAGTAGTTTGTTGACGAAAAAGTATGTGACAATTTATAGAGCACTTAATTTATGTGTTTTTCAAGTTTCGTGAAATATCATTTGCTTAAGCAAACTGCCAAACTGAACAATACACATTCAGTACGGAAACAGCTATTTATAGAATGAATTAGAAGGAATAAAATAAAGTTCAAAATCAAGAAATGTGTGAGGATTCAGAATTTATTTTTAACTTAATTAAAAATTTAACCAAACCCAAGTGTCGTTATGACAAGAGAAGCACATTTTACTTCAACAGAAATATTAAACAAATGGTTTAGAAACAAATAGCAGAAATATGCAGCAAAAGTACTATGTATGTATTGGTCTGAATTAAAAGTAACCGGCTGTAGGCGCAGGTGGAAATTACTCTGCGAACACTTTTGTAAGGAACTCAGAGAGATGGAAGCTCAATTAGTTAGTGGGATGGGCTACAAAGATGACTGGAGATTCCTACAGCCTATGCTGCCTTTGAAAGACTCCCTCGCACTGCGCCGGTATTTACATACATACATATGCACATAAATGTTGTTTATTTTGTATTATGGTTTCAAAAATATTTACAACAATTATAAATTTTTGTCATTCTGTTTGCAAATTAAATAAAATAAACAAATACAGGGCTGTATTTTTCTGTACTTTTTAATTAGAAGTACTCGCAAAAAACAAAGACAAAATATGCAACAAGGGTACATGCCAGTACAAATCAAAAAATATTGTTTAATTTAATGTGAGAGATATTACATTAGTTTTTGACATTTGCTTAATTAAGTTAGGTTAGTTAGATTTAAATTAAATTTCTTTATATATTCAGTACTAAAAAAACCCCCTAAACATTAATAAAATAAAGTTTGTTCTAAAACTTCATATGAATTTTCCTTGCATATTGGTAAGTAACGAACAGTTTCATTCAAATAATTCGAAAAATTATAGATAGACTAGCATTCATCTATAAAACGATGTTTTGGAATATAAAATTCAGAACTTAGAAACATTTGGTATGCAATGAAAATGCCAGGTGTTTGGAACAATTTCCATTATTTTTCTGGGTTTATTTAAAATACTCCACACCCTGTGTCTATAAAACGAATGGTTTTAAAAAATCTATTGATTTTTTCGTGTTTTTGCATCATACGAAAGCAAATATGTAGGTGGCAAAATTTGACATTTGCTTTGCAGCGAAACCCATTTTTATATGAAAATTGTTGTTTTTCTTCTTCTTCTTTGAAGTCATAGTTCGCCTACATTTCTAATATCGGGTTTTTTAATAAGAGCGCTACAAAAGTTTCTTTAATTAAAACAAAAACGGTTTTGGATAACAATGAAATTCTTTATTCCTGTAAAAGTACGTTCGATGCCATTATGTATGGAACTGGATTTCTTTTGCATGGCCACCACGGGCACGCTTGCAGAAGTCCAGACGCTGAACCTAATTTTCGACAGTTTTCACGCATAAATCGGCCGATACTGCTGCAATTTCACGTTCGATATTCATCAATCGTCGCTGGCTTGTTGGCATAGAAACAGGAAATAGTCTAACGGAGTTAAATCGCACGACCGAGGCGGCTAATCGACTGGCCCAATTCGTGAGATAACACGTTCTCCAAACTTGGTTTCCAATAATTTGATTGTGACATCCATGGAACCACATCCATATCATCCAATTGGCGCCAGAAATATTCGGTTATCATTGAACGGAAGCGATTCCCATTCACAGTAACGTGCCGGTCTTGATCATCACGAAAGAAGTACGGCCTAATGACGCCGCGCGGCCCATAAACGCACAAAACCGTAAAGATGATTTGAAAATGATTTTTCGATGAAAATCCGAATCATTTTTAAGTCGTTGCTCAGCGCAATTCACCAACATACGACGCTTCTTGTGGTCAAGCGGCTTCAGTTCTTGCGTCAATTTGATCTTTTAAGGATGTAGGCCAAGATCTTTTCGCAAAATTCGCCACAACGACGTCACAGAGATACCCAACGCTTGAGAACGACGTGTGAGAGACACATTTGGGCTTTCTTCAACTGAAGCCACAGCGGCAGCAATATTCTCGACACTACTGGCACTTCTTTGTCTCATTGGCACGGAAACATTTTGTACTGTGCCTGTGGATTCAAATTTTTCCACTAGACGCTCAATTGTTGATCTGCTAGGACGATTATGACGACCATAAATTGAACGTAGCGCTCTTAACGTTGAGGCCACTGACTCCGAATTTCGGTAGTAAATTTTAATAAATTCGGATTGTTGTTGGGTCATATATCTTTCCATCATGAAATGGCAAACCTTACTGAAAAGAGAAATGTCAAAAGAGCGGCAAGAAATATGGCGTCGTTTGCTGTCCCTGTCGTTCTACTTTTGTAGCGTCCCTTTTGAAAAACTCTGTATAGAAAAATTAACGAAACAGCCTGGAAATATGCATTAAGTGAAAGAATCCAATGAAATAAAGAACGAAATAAATTAATAATTGAATTTAATCCTGACAACTGAAAATAAAAACTTATATTTCGCGACACACACACGTACAAACATTCTATTTTCCATTTTAAATTAAAAAGGTAGAGAAAAAATAAAACAAAAATTCAAATTCTGTGTTTCACCTTTATTACACTGGCTCTCTGGGAGGGAGTGTTAGTGTGCAGTTAAAACAATTTAAAGTTAATTTTAAGAAGAAATTTGAGGTTTCAGTACTATTTTAATTTTGTTGAATGCAGCAAATTATTGTTGTAGTTGTTAAATTTCGGTTTTATGGTTTTGCTACTCGTATTAAATGATACAGCAAAACAGTAGGTTTTATAAATACTCGTAAAAACAAAAAAAAAAAAAAATGTTTAAACTTAGTACATATGTGAATAATGAATGAATGGCATATGGTAAAATATAAAATAAAATTAAGGTTGCAAATACAAAAGGAAGATATTTTTTGTGGTGGTTTGGAATTTTTTTTTTTAATTAATTTACGAGATACTCAGAATAACAATAATACACAAACAAAAAGGATTAATATAGGATGTTGGTTGCTTCATGATGAAAAATTAAATTGGATTTCAAATTAATTGTTATTCCAATAGAATCCACAATAGAAAATCTATGACAAACAGATCTTAATAGAAAATAGTTTAAGATACGAGTATTACGAGTTTATTGAAGAGTTATGGGTTACAATGTGAAAGAAACAGACAGTACGTGTAAATGAGAACAAAAAGACACACTAGTATAGGACACAGTTTGGACAGAAAAAAGATTTACATACAAATGTACTTATAATTAAGAATGTTTAATGGGATATGAAAATTGTTTAGAAAAAAAAAACAAAACTTTTAAAAATATCAATTTAATTTAAACAGATATGAGTTGTTTTTCTTTTTGTTTTTTTTTTGTAGTAGAATTAGAAGAAGCAATGTTTTACCTGCTGCTGTTGTTGCTGCTGTTGTTGTTGCACTAATTGTTGGGCAAACATTTGTTGTCTAATGGCCGAATTGCGTAAAACTATAACAGATTCAGTCTTTTCACGACGTGGACGAAGAAAATCTAAATTTTTACCAGTCAAATTACTAGTCCAGCTAGTTTTTGTTGGTGCAGCACCTGTTGTGGTGGTTACATTTAATTTATTATTGGCAGAATCTTTTGTTTTATTTGATGTTGTTGCATCATTTTTGAAAATACTATTCCGTTGTACCATCATGGCACTTGATCTTTGTGAGGCCGAGCCAAAAGACTGTTGTTGAGGCTTTTGTGCTGATGTTGCAGATGTTTGTTGCTGCTGCTGTTGTTGTTGTTGTTTTTGCTGTTGCAATAGACTTGTATTAACCAGCACGGCTGAATGTCTCTTGGTTAAAGGGAAGAAATCTGAATTTTCACGACGAAAACCGCGTATAAAATTTTGTGGCAATTTTGAGTCAGAATCCTGACGTTTATGTGTAGGATTGGCACTACTCTTTGTTAAGGCACTATTATTAGTATTACTAGTATTATTCTTATTATTATTATTATTAAATTTTGGCGAAGTTGTTGATGATGAGGACGAGGAAGACACTGTTGAAGAGGAGGATGTTGATGTAGAGGACTTATTGCTATTATGATTATTTGTTGATTTTTTGTTATCATTATTATTTAGATTGGATCCAATTAAGGAAGCACGCTGTTGCTGTTCTTTGGTTTGTTTCAATGGTTGAAAACCTTTTGGTGTTTGTTGTTGTTGTAGTCTTGTAGACATTTCGGCCATACTGCATCTTTGTAATTTAGAATCAGCCTTTAAGGTGCTGCTATTCGAATTACTCAAACCTCTTGTTAGACTAGCCACTCCACTAGGTAATACGGATTCACCACCTCCACTTCCACCACTAATGCCACCGCCACCGCTTGCTACATGCTTAGGAAAAAATTTTTCTATATCCCATTCTCTTAAAAGGGCCTCATCACGTATTTTATCTTTGGGACGATTGGCACAAGATGTTGAGGCAGACTTTTGTAAACGATTTTGATTTTCGAGTTTCTACAAATTGTTGTTGTTTGGATTTTAAGTTGGTTTTTTGTTTTATATAGAAATTGTTCAAAGTGTACATATATACGTATATTTTTAATATTAGCGGTAATCACTCTTTGTTGCAAATGCCCTTGGAAGTGTTGCAAACGTAGCAAACCATGTCAAAAAATAACAATATATAGGCTACGATTACTTATTTGCAAGGCTTGCAATGGCGTTTGCAGCGAAGAGTGAATACCGCTATTGTAAAAAGGAAAAGGGAGGCACATGTGATATTTTTATGATTTTTTTTAGTGTTACAGAAAAGTTTTGAAAATGGGAGAAACTTTGGAAAAGTAAAGAAGAGATAAATGTTTTAAGTATAGTTGTATATAAAGAGGAAGTAAAAAACGAATTTAAAACAAAAATTAGCTGTGTTGCTTTAAAGAATGAGGGGGTCTTGAAATAAATCGAACAAACTAAACTATTCTATAGCAACTCCATTTTGTGTGTTAAGCTTAGTTTGTTTATTATTTTCTTTTCCTATCCAAGCCCAACACAAAACAATCAAAGCCCAACAAACACAAAACTGATCTCAAACTTTGAAATATTTTTTTTTTAATCTGAAGCGCATTTCTTAAAAAACATTTATTCCTGCTTGTGGACGAATTTTTTTAAACAACTTTTGGAGAATTTGAAAAAATAACAGTTTTAAAGTGATGAAAATTCATTCTAAACATGTTATGTATGGTATAGGGCTAAAATGCTGATTTAAATATTGCAATACGCTAACAGAAGAAATATACAGCCGCCACATTCATATGCGTTTACACAAATCAAAAAATAAAGAATGTTTTGAAATTTAAACACATTTTGCTATTTTACGGATAAATTTGCAACAACAAGAGTTCTCCACAAAATTCCTTGAAATGTATAGATAACGAGAATCTTGACCTACTCTTGGATACTCATTTCCTAGTGTTTCTTCCGTGAGTCAAGTTCTTGATCAAGTTGCTGTCAACATTTGAGAATTGCTCTTCGATAAGAATACAATGGGCTACTACGTCTTTTCACTTTCCTGCTGGTATTTACCATGGGGAGTATCTTATTCTTCCCTGGTTACTGTCTATTTACAATGCTTGTAATGCGTTTGTTTACATTCCCTTAAATTAGAGAGCGAATGTTGTGCTTATTCCCAAAGCTGGTTAATCTTTGACATTTTCCTTTGAAAACACTGGAGAAAATGCTTGATCTTTTTCATAGGAACCCTATTGATCCTTTATTCTTGTCAGCCTCTCGAAAAGCCTATACGAGCATGTCAATGAAAACAGCATTGTTCTGTTCGTGAAAGTTTTGGGGCGCCCTTAGGTCTAGTTAGGTTAATTGTACTTCTCCTTAAATTATGATTGGCTACTTCCTCTGTTGGAGTTACAGGCAGGTGAACAGGGGTTCTCTCTCCACTTCTCTGGAACCTGCGAGTTTGATCGGGATAAGTCCTCTGACAACAGAGTCAGTACTTATGCTGATGATATCGCTGTTGTAGCGTCTGGTAAATAACCACAGACATTATGATCTTGAATTATACCAAAATCGTGTAGATTTAGGGTCAACCTTTGTAAAACGAATACAATGCTCGTCACAAGGCCGTATTAGACTTCTCAATTCATATTACCTAGTACAAACGGAATGTGACTTAATTTCGAGGTTATATTTTTGAGCCTAGTCCCTGAATCCATTCTGAGCTGGAAGGCCAATTCGCCTGCGAGATTGGGCTTATGCTACCTATTTTGCTTGGAAATTATTAGATATCTTTGATGGCCATTGACATGGTGGACTTACTTATACTTACCTGCATATGATTTATGACAAGGTTGTAGATCCGTCACATGAGTTTATCCCATTTTATATTACTTTATATATTCATATCGGCGGAGGATTCTCTTATTTCGCTCGTCCATTCTAGTTAGTTTGACGAAGTTATCGTTCTAAAATATAGGGAACATCGTTAGGGTCACTGAGCGTTCGGACCGATTTCCCGCATAGTTTCGAAAATATGTTACACTACACAATTGAACAACGTGCTCAAATGGGTCCATTTTTCAGACTTAGCGTGCAGGTCGCATTATTTTTATGTGCGGATAGGATCTACGAAGTCATCAACAAACCATTTGTTTGCAAATTATCGTCAACAAAGAGAAGTAAAGAAACTTCCTGGTGCCGTCTGGTTGAAAATATTGAACGGGTGCAGTATTCGGGAAGGAGGAGATCAATCAGGAGACACAAGAATTTTTCTATACAAAATGCAGCTTGTCCAAGAATTAAAACCGACAGATTACGATTTCATTCATTCATTAAATATGAAAAATATATTTCTTTCGGCGACTATCTCTTAGAAGTCTTCTGGCAAAAGTTCTGAGAGCAACTGAATGCCATGAACAAGCTTCTCAAATCTGTCGTTCGGAGTCGATTTTAAACTGCAGGTTCCGGTACTCATGGATAAAAGTTGACACACACAACATGGGTGCTATGACAGGCCAGGCGGCAGTTTAGAAAAAGGGTTGTAATGGCCAACTATGTATGTACACTGCCGATCACTTGAATAGGTTCATTAATTTTTGCTTTAATATTTAATTTCTCTTCATATAAACTTTAGAAGAACAATTTTTTTTTTCATTTAAATTAAGAGATATTATGAATGATACGTTAGGAAAAAAAGAATAACGGTACAATAAATAAAAATTTGTTATTTTTGCTTTTACTTCAAAATGCTGCGAAAACAGGTGTAAATTTTGGGTCACTTGAATAGGTTCACTAGGAATAAAATTAGTTTGCCTTTGATCATCGACAGTATAATTAAAATTTTAAATATTTGTGAGTTACTACAATACTTTTTTACATTTTTATGTAAAATGGAGCGCAGCAAGCTATTAACTGAAGAAGAAAAAAGGTAAAATTAAAGCATTCAATGAAACTGGCATAAGGCATAGGAATATCGAAAAAAAAATTGTTCGCAGCCAGATTGTTGTAAGTAATTTTTTAAGAAATCAATCCGATTACGGAAAAACATGAAAGGGCGGAAGAAAAAGGCCACAATAGAAGCGGACAGAAGAGCTATTATAAGAGCTGCCTCAAACTCGAGCAATTCTGTAGCATAAATACTGTAAGATGTGTTATTCGAAGTTCTAAACATTTAAAGAGATTGAAAATTAACGGCCACAGTTTGCACAAGAACACATGAGCGATAAAAATGAATGGAATGGTGTTGTCTCGCAGACGAAAAAAAGTCCAATTTGGAAGGTCCGGATGGATACAACTACTATTTCCACGACCTACGTAAGAAGGAACGCTACCTTAGTCGTCTCAATAGCTGTAAGGGAGGTGTAATGGTGTGGGGGGCGATTTCATATTATGGTACATGTGAGCTTCAATTCCTCACATCAAAAATTAACGCGAATAACTAAAAACAGTACTTGAAAAGGCGTATCCATATTTTTCTACTATTTTTAGACCAATTCCCTGGATATTTCAATAAAATAATGCCCCGATACATAATGCCAGGGTTGTAAAGGCGTGGTTCCCTGACTTAAATATTATAGAAATGTATGGGGCTTGCTTCTTCCCAAAGTCTACGAGTCCGGCGGACAATACGAAACCAAATAAGCTTTAATTGGAGGAATTAAAAAAGCTTAGTCCGAAAATTCATTATCAAATCCTTATAACTCCCTCCCAAATGGTATTCTTGAAGTCATATCGAATAAAGGAGGATATACGAGTACTCATTATTAAATCATCAAAACATTATAAGAAATCTTAAAAAATAAAAAAAGTTTTACAAAAAATATCATTTTCTTCTTTAGTTTCTTAAATGAATGATAGTGAACCTATTCAATTCAACAATTTTTTTTTTATTATAAACTCACATAGTCCAATATTTTACCATTTTAGAAAATAATATAATCAAGTGATCGGTAGTGTATGTATGCAGATTATCAGCAACGACTTGATCATGCAATTTATTTCAGAATATTTCAGCAGAAAGGAATCATAATTTCATTCATAGTTTAATTATGAGCGACTTAGCCCATTTATAATTCTCCCCAGCCCTTTTTTTAGGATATTTGAAAGAATAAGTCTATATCAAAAATCTCTAACCATCCGCAATTAAAAACCGAAAACCTGAAGTTTTGCGGAATATTATGAAACATTTTTTTGAAAAGAGCACGAATATGCGAAGCATAAAATGCTTACTACTTGTGAGATATAATTTTTCATAATTAATTAAAAATATTATCCATTAATAAACTGGTTTAACAAAAAAAAAATTATAATTAGGAATGTTTTAAATAAAAATGTATAATGAACCAAACCCCCTTCGGCGATTTTAAGCCATCCTGTATTTAAGATTACAGTAGGTACTTTTTTTGTAGCAAAATTTGGTGTTATTTCAAAACATACTTATGCCCAGTCTTTAATTTCTTATTTAAATAACACTTAAATGTAAATTCCATTTAAATTATCGATAATTTTTTTCAAGAAACAGCTGTGATTGGCTTTAACAAAAGAAAATAAATAAAATAAAAATATTTTTTAATTTCGATTATTAACTATAATAACGTAAGCATATTACATATAAATAAAAATGGTCACTAATTGATAAAATTATGGAGAGGCACGCAACTGACCAGCGCGCTGTTTAAGCCTTTTACGATAATAGGTGTTCAAATCAGATTACATAATCGACAAAAACCGTTTACAATCGGTTGAATTGTACCCACATTTCAGCAAAACAAAGTCTGTAGGAAATGTGGATACACGCTCGTCCATTTCGTTCTGTGAAAAGCATTGCTGTTGTTCGCGATAGTGTGGTTAGCAATTGAACCTCTCACAAACATCACTGATGCCAATTTTGTATAAAGATTTGAATTTACACGACTGCAAGATACCACTGACTCAAAAGCTGAAGTTTACTGACTATTTCAAGCATCGTTAATACCCCAAATGATTGGTTAAACAAACAGGAGTGAATGGTGAAAACCATTTTCAGCGGCGAGGCACAATTTCACCTTAGTTGATTCGTTAACAAGCATAATTGCCACTTTTGATGAAATGAGAATCCACAAGTGATTGTTGAAAAGCCGATGGATCCATAAAGATTGAATGTTTGGTGTGGTTTATGCGATGGCGGCGACATTGCGCCAAGGATTTAAAGTAAATGATTTTTGCTATTAAGAAATGATAAAGATTTTCTTGTGAACAGAAATTAACAATATAAATCTTGCCACATTGCCAACGAAACAATGGCTCTTTTGTACAAGAAATTCCAAGGCCGTGTTGTCTTATATTGTAGCGATGTTAATTGGCTGCAATTTGGGATATTTAAGAGAAAAATTACAAGTCAGTACGCCAAGAACAATTCAAGAGCACATTAACGACTTTGAACCTAAATTATGGTCCATCGAATAGAGAATGCCACCAAAGCTGTGGTTTCAGACATAATTGTCATAAATCCTTCTATCAGAATATAAAAATATTCAATTAACTCTCTGAAAACTTTGTTTTTTTTTACAATTAAAATTGTGCGTTTTGGTTAGACTACCCTTTATATGCCGTGGTTAAAGCCAATCTCAAAAGTTGCTTGAAAATGAAAAAAATATTTTTCTTTTTTCTATATTTGCTGGTGTTGCCATACTTAACAGCAAACTCAAATGTATGATTGCAAATTAAAATTAAAACTGGGAGCAATTAACTTTTCGACTGTGTAAACACAATGTATAATTTTGACTGTAAAATTCCTTCTCTTTATTATTTATTTATGAAAAAACTTGATTACTTAACTGTGATGTAATGAATACAACTAACAATACAATACCTCTTTTTGAACTCTTTGTATCTGATAACAGTTTATCTATCAATTTGAATGAAGTCAGGGTCTAATATGTACATAAGTTAACTCTAAGATTTTGCAAATTTTTCATGAATTCCACGTATTAAAAAGAAATTATTTTTTTTTTTAGAAAATGTAATGTATGAGATGACATAAAATAATATTTTGTAATATTGTAAGATACTGTATTTGAAATGAATACATACATATATACAAAATATAATTAATGCATATTAAAAACATTTAAATAAAAATTTATCACAATAAAAAGTATGCAATTTTATTTTTTTATATATACATATACAATATGTATGTATGTATAGTTTTTTGTGCATTATTATTAAATGCAAAAATTTATATATATATATATTTGTTTGTTTTTAACAGATAGAGTGCAAAATGCATAAATACATAATTGTATATATTTTGAACATTTATTAAAAGAAAAGAAAAACTATTGATTTAAATAAAAAATAATAGAAAAAAAAATTCACGAAAAATTTTTGCAAAAAAAAATATAATAATAATTATAGAGAAGAAAATATGTATTAAGAAAATAATTATTAAAAAAAAAAACAACTATGAAAGAAATCTAAAAGTTCTATTACAATACATATAACTTGGAAAGTTTAAAAATTTTATGTATAATTCTCTATAAATGAAAAAAAAAAACAAATCAAAAGAACCGCAACCACTTCTTATTAATAAATTTGTAAATATTTTTGTTTATTTTTTGTAAAAAAGAAAGGTTAAACCGCACTATAAATTATTTTTTTTTTCTTTTTTTTGTATTTTAATTCAACTAGAGAAACCCTAAACCTTCTTTGTTCTTTTCTTTAAGACTGTTTTAGCATTTTTAATAGATAATTTTTACAATAAATTACAATATTTACTATTTTTTAATTTCAATTTTAGGAGTGTTATTTTTATAAAACAATTATTATTTCAGTTTTATTATCAAAGTTAAGATTTTGAAAAATTATTATTAAAAACAAAAATTGTTTAATAAAAAAGAAAAATAAATCAACCACACCTTTTTCTACATTTTCTGTTTTTTCTAAATAAAAAAGAAACACAAAAGACAACATAAAAGAACTAAATTTAATTCTCTAATAAAATATTAAAAAATCACCAATTTCTTTACATTAAAAAAAACACACAAAATTTTTCTAGATTAAATAATTTTTAGATTTTTTTTGTATAAAATGGTTGCTTGCTATTTTTAAATTTCTGTAATTTTCTGTAATACCTGAAGAAAATCTTTGTTTTTATTTAAAAAAAAAATCTAGTGTGCTTTCACGTACAAAACATATATCGCCAGTACAACAAGTGTGTAATATATGTACTACGTATAGTTGTATTTTGAATAATAAAATATTACATATGGTTTGAAACACTTACCCTTTTCATAATTAATGTACGATCGCCAGCTTGATCATCATCATCAGGTGTGGGTGGCAAAGGACGATTTGGTGGTCCACCGCTGCCATGTGTCATGGGTGTTGTGGAATCCTCTGATACTGGCACCAGGCCAGGCCTATATGAAAATTCAGGACTATTGTTTTAAATAAAATCAAAAACGCAACAACAAAAATCAACAGACAACAATAACAATACGAGTATTTGTTAATTGTTATCAAAATTAAAAAATGTTTGAAAATTAATAAAATAAAATAATAAATAGAAAATAAAAAAAATGAATGTTTGGAAAAAAGAGTTGAAGAGAGGATTGAAAAAGAATGAATTAATGTTTAGTAAATGCATATATTTATTACAATTTTTATTAATTTTAATAAAATAAAAAAGTAAAATAAAGTAAGTAATGTTTAGTAATCGTAATGATTACTTTTTTTAAGGGCGAATTAATAATTACGATTATGATTATTTATGATTTTGCATGATTACTAATTGATTGGGATTACAAATAATCAAAAAATAATCAGAATTACTGGCAATTACTACACGAGAATCAACACTTTATCAAAAAGTAATTATTTTCAACGATTCTTTTTGATTACTTTTAATAACTGTATCATTAAAAAAATTTTAAATTAAATTAGTCAAAATCAGTTCAAATAGATTTTATTTGTATTTTATAAAAAAAAAAAAAAATCAAACCGAAAACTCTGTTTTTATTAAAAAACAATAAAACTAAAAAAACAACTAATATTTAAGAAATTAGGACTTGAATTTTGAAAATAATCAAAACTAATAAAAGATTTTTTAAAATATAATAAGATGTGCGTCACTATAAAGTGTAACACCCATTTTTCTTAATAACTTTTTTCACCTTTAATCAAAATTATTTTTCTTAATCACAATATCTTTGAAAAATGTGTCAGATTTTAAAATGTATCAGTTTGTCAAATTTGACTTGTTATTAGTTAGTTCACAATGGATAATCAAAGACAAGTGCATACAAAAATTATTCAAATAATTCAAAAAAACCATATTGGAGTTATACAAAAGTTGCTAGGGAAGTCTACGTGACCAGGCAATGTGTTTCCAGAGTGGTCAAAAAGTTCAACAAAGACCTAAAAATTGAAAGAAAGCCTGGAACAGGTAAAGCAAAACTGGTAACGAACGACGCGAAAGCCAAAAAGGTTGAGAAGCATTTGCTGGCTCTTCCAAACATTTCTGGTCGCGAAGTGGCCCGGCGCGTGCAATGTTCGGAAAAAAAAAGAGGTTGCTCCCATTTCTAAGACAGCACAACATATCAACATTCTTCTGGCCAGATTTGGCAACATGTCACTACAGTAAAAGCGCAATAGACTGGTATAATAAAAATTGTGTTATTTTTGTTCCAAAAGAGGCTAACCCACCAAACTGCCCAGAGCTGCGGCTTATTAAAAGATATTGGGCTCTGGTCAAAAGAGAACTAAAGAAGAGTACATCTGTTCCCAAAACCATTACTAGTTTTCGATATAAATGGACAGCTGGTACCAAAAAAATCACCGAAAACACTATAACATTGCTTATGGATGGCATAATGAATAAAATAAAAAATTTTATAAAATTAAATTAATTTTTAAATAAAATAATACAGAATATAAATCTGTAATAAAAATGCAAAATAAACTGTTTTATTTTTAACTCTAGCTTACTCCAGTCAGTTTTTATTTGACTTTTGATGTGTTACAGTTTATAGTGACGCACATCTTAATTTTGATTATTTTTGAAAATTTTTTGTAATCAATTAAAGTAATCCGTATAAGTTTGTCATAATCAGTTAGTAATTATAACTTTTCTACAAGAGGAGCATATATTCATTAGAATTCTTTTAAGAAAATAATCTAATATAATTGATTAATAATCGTAATCGAAATCTAACAGGTCTGATTGCAAGTTTCTCAAATATTTCCAACACTTAAGAAGTCAAGTGGTATAATGTGAATAAGAATATTGGCACGGTAAATAAAATCACAGTTTCAAAAATCACATTAAGCTGTTATACAGGCAGTGCAGTCGCCGTGGTCTAGTGGATAGATCGTTGGCTTACTAAGACGATAGCGTTGGGTTCAAATCTCAGCTCTGACATCTTGAAAAAATATATCTGAAAAAATTATTTCTTTCGGCGAATGCCTCTCAGCAGTCTTCTGGGAAAAGCTCTGGAAGTAATTGATTGCCATGAAAAAACTTCTCAAATCTGTCGTTCGGAGTCGACTTTAAACTGTAGGTACCGGTACTCATGAATAAAAATTAACCCACACAACATGAGTGCTGCGAGAAGCTAGGCCGTAACCCTGACACAGGGTTGTAATGGCCAATTCTGTATGTATGTACAGGGTAGTGCATTCGCAGTAAAGTGAAATTCGTCTAACGTGAACAAGCTTTTGGGTACATTGACTACTCTGTAACGTAAATAAACTCAGATTGCTCAAACAAACACAAGCCGATCTCAACATGTTTTCGAACCCAGCTACGGATGAGACATCAGAGTTTTGCGTGTTCTGTACATATTCATAATAACCATCAACTATTTAACTCATACTTTTATAGAAATCATATATTAGAATTATATCTGTTTATACAATATGTACATACTTGTAATGTAATGTGGTTGCCGTGATTTAGTATGTATTGTGTTGGTTTACTAGACGAACGCTTCTCATTTCTGACATCTTTTAAGAAAGAAATATGAAAAAAGATCTGGTGTTCGGAGTCGAAATTAAATTGTAGATTACGGTACTCAAGAATAAAAATTGACGCATACAATATCGGTGCTGTTAGAAGCCAGGCCGTAACTTTGAAAAAGGGTTGTAATGGCCAATTATGTACTCGTATATACATACAGTTACGAGCAGATAAATAGGTTCACATCACATTTTTTGATAAATTCGCCTTCAAATAACTTAAACAGCGGTAATATACAATAAAGCGATATTTATTACATTAAACATAAATAATCACATAAAATGTATTTAATAATAATTAAAAAAAAAAATGAGAAAAATTGATATGAAAAATTGATTGAAAAATTAGCCTTGAGTGGTGCAATTTTGTCCTTAACGATTCTCCAAAGATTCTCAATGGGATTTAAATCCGGCGATTGTGAAGGTCACTCCATTAACTTTATATTTTTCTTTTGGAACCATTCTTTTACGATCTTAGAAGTATGCTTGGGGTCATTGTCTTGCTGGAATTCATACTTTAAAGGCATTTCCTACTCGGCATACGGAAGCATTACTTCTTTAAGAATATGCAGATAAAGATGTTTGTCCATATTTTCCTTGATCCAGAATATTGGCCCAACACCGTACCAGGAAAAACAACCCCATATCATTATGTTGCCGCCGCCATGCTTTATTGTCTTCGTGGTGTACTTTGGATCATATGCTTTATTTTTTGGACGCCTTACCCATGTTCTTCCATCAGGTCCGACTAAGTTTATCTTGGATTCATCAGACCATAGTATGTTTCTCCATTTTTTTATACCTTCCGGACCGGCCCATTCAGCATGTACTTTTGCAAACTCAATGCGCTTTTTTCTTTGTCTGTTATTAAGCATTGGAATCTTCTGGGCCGATCTTCCGAATAAAGTTTTTTCTCTTAAACGACGTCTAATGCTCCACTCTGATACGAGAAGCTTTAACTCATTTTTCAGCTGAACTGCGGACATAAAAGGATTACGAGTTGACAACATCTTAATGCGATCATCGTCTCTTTTCGAGGTTTTTCGCTGTTGACCCCTTTTAAGTTTTTGTTTTGGAGACTGCAATGCATTTCTTATCATATTCTGCGATCTCCCAAGAATTTCAGCAATTTTCCGTTGGCTATAACTGCGGCTGTGTAGATCCTTTATAATCTTTTTTTCCTCTTCACTAAAATGTTTAGAACGTCCCATTTTTTAAATTTTTAGAGGTATTTGCTATAATAAGCTCTATTAAAAGGCTGAATCTAAAGTTTTCTACAATAATTTTTATAATTTTGGCATTTAACATTTTAGGGATGGATGGGATACTTCGGACAAGGCAAAGTCTCTGATTGGGGTCAACCTAGCGGCCTCCAGAACGATCCTTGTACCCGTTGTATTCAAGTCGACATACAGCCTCCCCGTGGCCCTCCTGGATAACATTCTAGCACCCGCTAGCTTGTTAACTAATGTATGCGGCGATTGTCCAATCCCCTGGACTTTAAATTTGGGTTGTGCATAGGGCTTGAAACCCATCACGTAAAAACGTTCTTCAATGAAAGCAAAAACAATAGCCTCTAAACGGACCCCCTTTTATGTTGACGAACTTGGCAAACGTTTTAAGGACTATGATTAAAGGATATGCACCTGGAATGTGAGAACCTTTTATAGGGAGGGTGCCTCTATCCAATTGGCGGATGCTCTCACAAAATGCAGGGCTGACATCACCGCCATCCAGGAAATGCGATGGATAGGACAAGGTTGTACGACGCAAGCAACATGTGACATCTACTACAGCTGCCAAGTAAGTAAGTAGTAAGTAAGAGACTTCGCCATATTGTCTCGGAGTTCACCCCCGTGAACGAAAGAATTGCTACGATCCGAATAAAGGCAAAGTTTTATAATATCAGCCTTATTTGCGTGCACGCACCGACGGAAGAGAAGGATGATGCGGTCAAAGATGCTTTCTACGCAAAGCTCGAGGACGTATACGATAGGTGTCCGGCACATGACGCCAAAATTGTCCTCGGCGATTTCAATGCGAAAGTTGGACGTGAAGGTATCTTTGGCCCCACTGTCGGACAGTTCAGTCTCCATAATTCCACCTCACTGAACGGCATGAGACTGATCGATTTCGCCGCGGCGCGAAACATGGTAGTTTGTAGCACCAGGTTCCAGCATCTCGATATCCATAAGGCCACCTGGCTCTCTTCTGATCGATCTACCAACAACCAGATCGATCACATTGTGATTGATGGAAGGCATGTATCCAGCATACTAGACGTGCGCACATTTAGAGGTCCAAATGGCGACTCGGACCATTATCTTGTCGCAGCCAAGATGCGACTGCGTATATGGGCGTCGAATACGACACGTTCTAGTGTGCAAGGGAAGCTGGACATCAAAAAGCTGCGATCACAAGAGACAGCCAGGTCGTTTTCCGATCGTCTTTCTAACGAGCTCAATTACAACCCATCCTCTCTCGAAAGTATTGGTGGACAGTGGTCTCATATCGCTCACTCTCTGCGCAGCGCTGCCGAAACAGTTCTTGGTTTTGAGCGTCCTCCCCGCAGAAACCAATGGTACGATGAAGAGTGCCGTGAGGCCACTGCAGCAAAGAACGCTGCCTATAGACGAACATTGCAGTCCACCACTACAAGAGCAACGGTGGAGGTGTACAGAGAAAAGAGGAGGGAAGAGAGACGCCTATTTAGAAAGAAGAAAAGAGAGCAAGAAAGGCGTGATCGTGAGGAAATCGAGATGTGCAGGAGTAGAAATGATGCTCGGAATTTTTATAAAAAGATAAGGCGTCTTACTACTGGTTTAAAGCCCGGAGCAACCTTCTGCAGAGACGAACATGGTAACCTGGTTACAGATGGACAAGGAACACTAAAATTATGGAGACAGCACTTCTCTAATCTATTACAGGGCGATGGCGACACAAATTCCGCCTCTAGAGATGCTGTGCCGGACCCAATCATTAACGACGACGTCGACATCCCGTCCCCCAGCCATGAAGAGGTCAAGGTTGCCATATGGCGACTGAAGAACAACAAAGCAGCTGGACCTGATGGTTTGCCAGCTGAACTCTTCAAGTATGGAGGCGATGAGTTCGTTAGGTGCATGCACCAGCTCATTTGCAGGGTATGGCTGGAGGAAAGTATGCCCAACGATTGGAATCTTAGTGCTCTCTGTCCCATCCTGAAAAAGGGAGATCCCACGATATGCACCAACTACAAGGGTATAAGCCTCCTCCCTATCGCATATAAGGTTCTTACGAGCGTATTGTGTGAACGACTGAAGCCATTCGCCATCTCACTGATTGGACCTTATCAGTGCGGCTTCAGACCTGGTAAGTCCACCATTGACCAGATATTCACACTGCGCCAAATCCTGGAGAAGACCCATGAAAGTCAAGTCGACACACACCATCTTTTTGTCGACTATAAGGCAGCCTTCGATAGCCCAATAAGGGATCGCGTTTATGCCGCAATGTCTGAGCTCGGTATTCCTGCTAAGCTGATAAGGCTATGCAGAATGACGCTGAGCAAATCCTGCAGCTCCGTCAAGGTAGGAAGAGACCTCTCCGAGCCTTTTAATACCGTGCGAGGTTTCAGACAAGGCGATCCCTTATCCTGCGACCTCTTCAACTTCGTAATGGAGAGAGTTTTGCGAAAGGCAGGTGTACATCGTAATGGCACTATTTTTAATAAAAGTGTCCAGCTCCTTGCGTATGCCGACGACATAGACATCATTGGGCATACCAAGCGAGATGTCACCGCAGCCTTTAATGCTATTGAACGAGAGTCTGCAAAAATGGGTCTGGCAGTAAATGAGAGCAAGACGAAGTACATGTTGTCGACGAGTAGGGATGTTGATCGCATCGGCTCCCAGGTTACAGCCGGCAACTATACATTCGATGTGGTCAAGGAGTTCATCTACCTTGGCACCGCCATTACCAGCAAGAATGATGTCAGTCTGGAGATCAAACGAAGAATCACACTGGCCAACAGGTGCTACTACGGTTTCAGTAGGCAGTTTAGTAATAGAGACCTCTCTCGTGCGACGAAATTAACACTCTATAAGTCGCTTATTCTCCGGTGCTTCTCTATGGTGCGGAAGCATGGACGCTGTCTTGTGCCGATGCAGCGGTCCTGGGAGTGTTTGAGAGAAAAATTCTTCGCAAGATCTTTGGTCCACTGAAGCAAGGCGATGAGTTTCGCATTAGGACCAACTATGAGCTGTATGAGCTCCTCGGCGACGTAGATGTTGTCCAGCGCATTAACATCCAGCGGCTGCGCTGGCTCGGCCATGTTGTTCGGATGGAAGAATCTGCTCCAGCGAAAAATGTTTTCGATGCGAAGGTCACTGGACGTCGGCGTAGAGGACGTCCATGTTTACGTTGGAAAGACCAGGTAGATGGAGCCCTGTCATCAATTGGTGTGACCAACTGGAGAAGGCGTGCGCTTAGCAGAGACGCCTGGAGACTAGTGTTGAGGCAGGCCGAAACCCGTTAATCGGGTTGTTATGGCCAGCTAAGTAAGTAAGTAAGTATTTAACATTTTAAACTAACAAATTTTTCAAAGTGAACCTATTTATTTGCTCTTTGATTTTATACGGTAATTTTTTTTTTTTTTTTAATTTTGGGCAATTTTTTACATAATAATTTAATTATTGTGATGCAGTATTAAAAGTGGGTATTTGCTTTAGTAATTAGCGACTTTTCCTTTTTTATTGCTGTAATGTAAACTATAGTCAAACAAAATTGATTTATCATTTTGATGTAAACCTATTTATCTGCTCGTAACTGTATGTACATGCATATACATAAATATTTACCTGTTATGAGTTAGTCCAAGTATTGTTGTACTCAACACATTCTATCATTTAATTAGATTCAAATAGATTTAAAATTTATTTTTCTTCTTGTTCCTTTAGAAACGCTTTAATTAGATTGATTACCAACTTTGATCTAATTAAAGCGTTTCTGAAGGAACAAAATTTAATCAAAAAATTGATCACTTTCCTGGGGCTCGAAACCGAGCCTTCAGCATTTATTTTTCTTTATTTCAATATTTCGCTACGCCTTTTGTGCAACTTTGTAAGGATTTATATTTTGCTTAAAAAATGTTTTTTTTTAATGAAAGATTACAATATTTTTAGTCATTAAGCAAATGAATAACAAGGAAATTCAAAATGTTGTCAGATTTGAGACTTGTAGTATGTAATTTGAAGTTTCCATAGATTACCTGAATGAAACAAACCCTAAAGCTTGCTTGTATACTCGTATCAGAGCACTTTTGTGTTATGAAGTTAGTGAATTACTTTTGCGTTCTGCTTTCCTATGATTATTGTTCTCTCTTTTCTTTTTTTGTTTGAGCGTTGTATAGGCTCAACAAATTTACCACTTTCTTTTTCTATAATTTCTTTTCTCTTTTTATATTTTCAGATATTCAGCAGAAAATTTTCAAACTTTGAAAACAATAATTCAAATTGTAAGCAATAATGGAGGCGTTAAAGCTTCCAAAAATGCTACACCGTAAGGTATTATTGTTGATTTTTTTATAATATTTGATTACTAAGTAAGATGTGCGTCACTATAAACTGTAACACATCAAAAGTCAAATAAAAACTGACTGGAGTAAGCTAGAGTTAAAAATAAAACAGTTTTATTTTGCATTTTTATTACAGATTTATATTCTGTATTATTTCATTTAAAAATTAATTTAATTTTATAAAATTTTTTATTTTATTCATTATCATTATGCCATCCATAAGCAATGTTATAGTGTTTTCAGTGATTTTTTTGGTACCAGCTGTCCATTTATATCGAAAACTAGTAATGGTTTTGGGAACAGATGTACTCTTCTTTAGTTCTCTTTTGACCAGAGCCCAATATCTTTTAATAGGCCGCAGCTCTGGGCAGTTTGGTGGGTTAGCCTCTTTTGGAACAAAAATAACATAATTTTTATTATACCAGTCTATTGCGCTTTTACTGTAGTGACATGTTGCCAAATCTGGCCAGAAGAATGTTGATATGTTGTGCTGTCTTAGAAATGGGAGCAACCTCTTTTTTTTTCCGAACATTGCACGCGCCGGGCCACTTCGCGACCAGAAATGTTTGGAAGAGCCAGCAAAAGCTTCTCAACGGCTGACTTCCTAAATGCATGTTGCTTTGTAGTAATACATTGTAGCGTATTCGTAAACGCAACCCAAAAAATTTTTACAATGTATTATGTTCCGTTTTGCAACATTGTTGCAGTTAATACGCAAGAAAAAGCAAGAAAGGCATCCAAAAAAAATTAGATGCAAAATATATACAACACATAGCACTATGGCGACGCAGGAAGATAATAAAGCGTTTTTTCTTATAATGTAAAATATATTTTGTTTACTAATCTTCTTATTATTTATTACAGTAAAAAATTGACACATAATTATAAAAACTTAATAATTAATGCAAGATTGTATGGGGAAAATATTTTGTTTAAAAAAAGACACGCTTTGTTCTATGGGAAAGCCCTTTACAAAATATTAAGTTCATAGATAATACATTTACATTTAAAGGAACGATATATGTACATATACCGGAGATGGAAGCGCCTTGTTCGCACATATCTAAACAATTTTGCAATAAAATATGCTCTTCCGTCATTCGCTTTATTATTATTGATACGTACAATGCATATAAAATATTCCTAAACGATTACAGAGTTGCAAAGTATTAGTATGCAACGTATTAACAAAGTAACAATACAATGTATCAACTTGGTTGTAATACTGTATTGATACATTGTAAATATACATTTAGGAAGACAGCCAACCTTTTTGGCTTTCGCGTCGTTCGTTACCAGTTTTGCTTTACCTGTTCCCCGGCTTTCTTTCAATTTTTAGGTCTTTGTTGAACTTTTTGACCACTCTGGAAACACATTGCCTGGTCACGTGGACTTCCCTAGCAACTTTTGTATAACTCCAATATGGTTTTTTTTGAATTATTTGAATAATTTTTGTATGCACTTGTCTTTGATTATCCATTATGAACTAACTAACAAGTCAAATTTGACAAACTAATACATTTTAAAATCTGACACATTTTTCAAAGATATTGTGATTAAAAAAAATAATTTTGATTAAAGGTGAAAAAAGTTATTAAGAAAAATGGGTGTTACACTTTATAGTGACGCACATCTTAGTTGAAAAATCTATTGCTTTTCAGCGGCTTATTTCATATAAAAAGCATGCATTATTGATGCGCACGAGTAAGTGATTGTTCACAATTTCTCCCTGACAAAATAACTTATTGGTAAGCAATATTTTTTGGTGTGTAATCACAATATATCAAAGTGGATTGCAATACTTTGGTACTACATAGTAACTTATGTTAGTCAAAAAAAAAAAACAATTATAAAGCAAAATATTTTTGGTTTTAATAGACATACATATGGATAAGTATATAAGTAAGTATGTCTTGTATTCAAATACACTTTTTACTTACAGTGGTTTTGGTGGATCGCTTGCGAGTAGAGTACCATCATTGCGTCTATGATCGTTGGGCTCATCCGGTTCACTATCTGAATCACTGCTGTCTAAGGGATCAAGAGGATTTGAAACTGCTACATGATGATTATTGGCTGCTGATGAGGGTAAAGGAGCAGCTGGTTTGCCAGAACCTGGGGCTGGTAACGGTGGTCCAGATTGACGATTACTACGTGGTGGTGCCTCCGGTTGAGCCTGTTGACCAAATGACGATGAACTGCCGCCGCCAGAGGAGGATGATGCTGTTTGTGGTTGTGGCTGTTGAGAGACGCCCAATTCATTTAATTGTGCTGCTATCATATCCAAATCCTAATGTTTTTTTTTACAAATATTTTTGTTTTTTTTGTATGATGATAGGAAGGTGTTGGCAAGAATTTTTTTTTTTTTCATATATTGGATTTGTGATGATCATGGTAATGGTGATTACAACAACAAAAAATTTTAACAAAATATTATGGAGACCATGGAGGTGATTTGTATACATGTATGTATGTGTATGCAGGTGCGTGTTATTTTTGGGGTTGATGAAGTGTTTGAAAATATAACACAAAAATTAAAATTCAAATTAAATAAAATATTGTTGGAGGATTTGGTTTCATTTGGTGGCAGATTTTAGTTATTTAGTTGTTTGGTTGATTGGTTGGTGGGGAGTCAAAGTGTTGGCAGAATTTTAAAGTTGAGTGTTTTCAATTTGCAGTTTAATTTGTTTTTGGATTTTTACATTTGATTGATCGCCAATTTCAATTGCAACGTGTTGTTGTTTTTTTTTTGTACAGTGAAAAAGTTTACATTAAAAAATGTAAAAAATAGTAAAAGTAGCATTAGAGTGTTTATCAAACATATTATAAAAATATTTATTTGTTTTTAAGTTTTAACAAAATTTTAGTTTTTTTTTTTTTTTGAAATTTAAATATTGTTCTTAATTAAAGTTGGTTTAACTTGAAAGCAGGCAAAAGCAGCATAAAATTTATTCATCATTAAGGGTTAGTACGAGTATAATAGAAAAGTAGAATGATTTACAAGTCATAACAAAGCGATTAAATGAAATAATTTCGTTATTAATTTCAATTGATGTTTTATTAGCACAGAACAAAAAAATAAAATACTGACTTTTTAGGTTTCAGCAAAAGAAATACATTTTTTTTATTCAATTTGCATGCAATCTTATGCCCGTATTCATAAAAAATAAAATTGGTTTATAGAGTGCTTATTTGACATATTTCTATGGAGTAATTGTCAAAAAAGCAATTAATAAAACTGTTTTATTTTTTATGAATACGGGCATTAGTCTTCAATTCTTTTTTTTTTTTAATTTAATTTTGTCAACACCTTTTTACTACCGAAAGAAGATTTTGTTAATAGTGCATTTACACCAAACTCAAATCAAGTAAATTTAATTTGAAATCACTTTTAAAATCTATAGTGTTTACACCGAAATTTTTTGACAACTAGCAGGATTTCATTAAAATAACACCAAATTAAGAAATAAATAAATAAAATAATTTTTTTTCTTATTATTTTATATTCAATAAAAAAATAAATATATAAAACAATTTGTTTTCTTATTTTTCTACATTCAATGAAAAATAATTCAAAAATCTTGAATTTATTTTCGTTTTAGTTTTATGAGGCACTTTTCAATTGTCAGTTTCTTAGTCGGAATTTACAATGAAGAAATTAAAAGACAGACAGGCAAACGAAATTTGTAGAAATAGTGCCGAAAATGCGAAGAATGTAGTACACGAATGTTTGTACAGAACATTTGTCCTTTTGCTTTTCCACATTCTGTTGTTTTTACTTCTTCCGTTTGTCTTCTAAGTTCTATATGCTAAAAATTTTAGGCAAGAGTAAAAGAGAATTGAAAAATATCTGCCTTTCAATTTCCACATTGTAAATCGTAGTCGCCGTGGTCTAGTGGTTAGTGTGTTGGCTTACTAAGACATGGGCCCTGGGTTCGACTCCAGGCTCCGACATCTTCAAAAAAGAAATATGAAAAAAAATATTTCTTTCGGCGACTACCTCTCAGCAGTCTTCTGGCAAAAGCTCTGAGAGTAACTAATTGCCATGAACAAGCTTCTCAAGTCTGTCGTTCGGAGTCGACATTAAACTGTAGGTCCCGGTACTCGTGGATAAAAATTGACACACACAACATGAGTGCTGCGAGAAGCTAGGCCGTAATCCTGACACAGGGTTGTAAAGGCCAGTTATGTATGTATGTATGTATGTATGTAAATCCCGACTTACTGTAGTTTTGTATTTTTTAATACAACTTAGAAAAAATACAGAGTTGCATCGGAAAGTATACTAGATTTCAACAAGATTTTGTCGAAATCTAGTAACGAAGTAGATTTTGTTTTATATGGGAAATCAAGTAGAGAACGACTAGATTTCAATTGAAATCTGGAAATTAGTTGATTTGAGTTTGGTGTAAATGCACTATAAAGAGATTTTGTAAATGTAAGGAAAATTAAAATGGAAATTTACACAAAATTTGTGCATTCACCTACAGCCATGTCACAGAGTTCAATTTTAGTCGGAAACGGAGTTCATTCCGTAATTTGATTCAACAGAAAACGAAAACAATTCTCCGATTGAAACCACTTTTATTTTCATAAACGGACTTGACATTTTTGTTGCCTTTAGGTTCAAATAAACGCTTGAATCTACTTCTATCAGTAGAAAAAGAGGTTCTTTGATTTATTGTAGTCCCCACAGTCTACTGGTTAGTGTGGTGGCTTACTAAGACAAGAGCTCCGGGTTCAAACTCAAGCTCTGACATCATGAAAGAAAGAAATATGAAAAAATATTTCTTACGGCAACTACTTCTCAGAAGTCTTCTGGTAAAAGCTCTGAGAGTAACTTATTGCCATGAAACAGCTTCTTAAGTTTGTCGTACGGAGTCGATTTTAAATTCTGTATGTATGTAATTTATTGTTAATTCTAAATAATTCTTTTTTCTTTATTTTAGTAATTTTTTAAAACCATATTCAAAAGCTTTTAAAAGAAAACTGAGTTGTCAGAATCAGTTTGTACAGCACTGCCATATCTCTATTTCCACTACATTTATCAATATTCCATAGTGGCAGCACATAAACAAAAGATAAAAAATATTTAAAGAAACATTTAAAATGTATTTTATTTTCTAAAACGTTTCAATTTACTTTTATTGGCAATTGAAATGTAATTTGTAATGTATTATTTATTTAATTGTATTAAAAAGTGTGAAACAGCTGTTTTCATAAACGATTGCATGTTGCCACATTTAACATTTGCTAATGTTGCCAAATTATTTATAAAAAAAGAACTCAACTACATTTTTCGGATTAATGAAAACGTTCGGTATCCAAAGCATAAAAAAAGAATTCAAACGGAATGCAATTACGGAATCAAAACCATTCGGAATCTGTGACTTGGCTGATAGATTGTTATTTGTGTTTGAATTAATTACAAAGTCTTTTAAAAAATACAAATACTCATTATTATAGCACAGTTTGCGAATCCAATAGTAATTTCATTAATAAGAGTTTTGAAATATGTCAGTTTTGAATTGTAAGTTCAGAGAGTAATTTTAGTACATAGATGTTTAAAATAATACCTAGTAGGGACATAAATACTGTTGGGCTATAAAACAAAAATAATGAATGCTCTTGGAACAATTTTTTTATATATTTATTGATATGTATTGTGTACAAGAATCTTAGTTTTTTTTTATTAAGATCAATACTCAGGGGTAAACCCCTACTTATGCAGTGCATTGTATTGGAATTTGAAATTATAGATAGATATGTGAGATGTTAAGTCCTTGGCCTTCACAGACGCCTTAAGTCGCATTGACCAGTCATCAATAGCTGCAGGCACCTTATTCATTGGAAAATTAGGTACAGCACGAACCAGAGCTGTCTTATGTGAATCAATGTTATGGTATCTTTTGTGGGAGACCAACCATATCCTCTAAAACCGTCCACAATTTGTAATCCAAAGGATTCAAATCAGGGCTGACAAATTGTCAATCTTTACAGCATATAAAAGCTGACAAATTGTTTCGAAGCCAGGTCTGTGTCGTTCTAGCCTTATGAGCTGATACAGAATCTTGTCGGAAATTTCAAGGCTGGTTTTGGACAGGGAATTGTTAAGCGGCTATACAACTGCTTCCAAAATAGTTTCTTGGTAAACTTTGGTCGAAGTTTTGACCCATTGCTCACAGAAATGCAAGTCAGTCACCCCATCGTAAGAGACACTCCACCATACCATGAGAGCAGCTGGATGATGACCCTTTTCGATGCGTGTAATGAGTCCTTAAGCTTCTTTAGATGATCAGGCATAAACCCTATAGTTTTGTTTGTTAAACTTTTCCTGTACGGTAAAAATTGTTTCATCCGTAAATAAGATTTTTCTATGCAAGTTATGTCCTAGTCGTTTTTAATAATACGACTTATGTACTTTCGTGTGATTTTTATCTCACGGGCCATGATTTTCTGTCCTCGGAGAGGATTTCGTTGAATTCTTGCTCTGACGGACTGTATTACTTGCTGTGTCCGAACGGTGCGTGGGCGGACCTACCGGGGTGGTCTTTTATATCTCCGGTCTCCTTGAATAATTGTAACCACCTGTAGACGAACGAGCGATTTCAATACATAACTGCGATACAGTTTTCTTTATCTGACCTCTCCATGGTTAAAGTTAACACAATTTCAAATTCCCGTAACTGACTCACGCTATAGCGGTTACCTTTCAAGAACATGTGATAATAAGAGGGTATGCTCAATTTCACTGTTCTAATGGGTATATTCAAAGTAGTAACAATATTTATGTCTCTCCTAAGTAAGTACGTTTAACAATTTTATATACATAAATTTAAATTCAATAAAAAATCAATTGATTTATAATAATAAATTTGGAAATGGCTATAAAAGCTAGGTGGTTATCAATAGAGGGAATTAATAGATAAAGATTCATCACTCTAATACAAACTATACATTAAAAAACACAAAACGCACACATATGCATATGAAAAAGCAGTAATAGGAGATAATTTACACAGTAGAGGAGTAATATGCATTTGCACAAAGAAACAAAGCAAAAAAGAAAAGGAAAAACAAAAAACTTATAAAAGGAGAGGAGGAGGAGTTAGAAAAACAATATGGAAGTACATGCCAAACCAAAAAAGTTTATTATTATAAGTTTTTTCCTTAATTTAGTCTTTTTTTTTTGAAAATTAATGCAATTTTCGGAGATATTCTTGTATTAGTTATATAGTTTAGATGTCTTAAGAGTAGGCTATTTGATAAGTGCAATAAAAATAAAAAAAATATTCGGGTGTGTTCTAGAATCCGAATTCACTCGAAAGTTGGTTACTTTAGTATTTTCTCTGTTCTGCCTTTCACATTCACATATGGGTTAAACCATATCAACTCAACTTAAAATATACCGTTTTTGAAATGACTGTCTCCGAATTTGCTAATTTTTGGTATGAATAAAGTATATCATAACACTAAGACAAATATAAAATTTAAGGGCACTGACACTTCTGGATCCGGAAACATGAGGTCTTGAAAATCGGAAAACAGTACAAAAATGCACAAAGTTACACTTACATAATTGTAATTTTCTTGAAAAGTATTATAGCTACGCATCTTGTAAAAATCGCATTTGAAAGGGTATTAAATTACCTTTAATTTAACATATAATATGATTTTTTTTTTCTAAAAGTCAAAGGTCAATTTTCTTTATCTATAAGTCGGAAGCCTATATCTCCGAAAGCGACCTTTTTAAAAATTTGAAAAAAAATTATGCCAAAGATAATTTCTTTCTCTACAGTTGTGAAAAATTTCAGAGTGGAGGTATTTTTGGATCAAGAAATAAAAATCAAATCGCAAAAGAATGAGATTAAAACTATTCTGATAGGGGTGGAATAGTATACGATTTTTCGATTTCGATTAACTAGAATCGCTTATTTTGTGAGTTTCAACAAAAAAATACATAAGTCAAAAAGAAGGGATGTGGGATGGTGGCAAATGGCTCTTCATCGGGGTCAAAGGTTGGGTTGAAGGAGTAAAAGTCCACAAAAAGCTCCACAACTGTCGTGGAGTAGCCCCTAGAGGGATCAAATGTAAGACCGACCCTTAGGTATATTTTACCCCCCAACTTTTTTCCGAACATACCTACCCCCTATCTCCACTCCCTAAGGGGGCTTCAGTACAAAGCTTATAAAATTTGCCCTTACCACTCTAGGGAGTGGGGATAGGGGTTAGGTATGTTCGAAAAAAAAGTTGGGGGTAAATACCTACCCCTACCTAACCCCTACTTACATACCTACCCCCTATCACCATTCCCTAATGGGGCTCCAGGTCAAAGTTTATAAAATTTGCTCCTACCGCTCTAGGGAGTGGGGATAGAGGTTAGGTATGTTCGGAAAAAAAGTTGGGGGTAAATACCTACCCCTACCTAACCCCTACTTACATACCTACCCCCTATCACCACTCCCTAAGGGGCTCCAGTACAAAGTTTATAAAATTTGCTCCTACCACTCTAGGGAGTGGGGATAGGTATGTTCGGAAAAAATGTTGGAGGCAAAATATTAGTGAGGGTCGGTCTTACATTTTATCCCTCTAGGGGCTACTCCAGGGCAGTTGTGGAGTTTTTTGTGGAATTTTACTTCTTCAACCCAACCTTTGACCCCGATGAAGAGCCATTTGCCCCCATCCCACATTCCCCGTTTTTGTTTCATGTTTGTTTTGTAGAAACTTACAAAATAAGCGGTCGTCTACCATTCCACCACTATTATACTAGTTTTAATCTCATTCTTTTGCGATTTGATTCTTATTTCTTGACCTAAAAATATCTCCACTCTGAAATTTTTCACAACTGTAGAGAACGAAACTATCTTTGGCATAATTTTTTTTCAAATTTTTAAAAAGGTCGCTTTTGGAGATATAGGCTTCCGACTTATAGATAAAGAAAATTGACCTTTGACTTTTTCAAAGAAAAAATCATGTTGCATATTAAATCAAAGGTAATTTAATACCCTTCCAAACGCGACTTTTACGAGATGCGTAGCTATAATACTTTTCAAGAAAATTACAATTAAGTAAGTGTAACTTTGTGCATTTTTGTACTGTTTTCCGATTTTCAAGACATCATATTTCCGGATCCAGATGTATCAGTGCTTCCAAACTTTGTATTTAATTTAGTTCTATGATATACTATATTTCTACAAAAAATCATAAAATTCGGAGGGGGTAGGTTAAAACCATTGGTTGATTTGACTTGGAATATCCCATATTTGGATTCGTTTTAATTTCGAGTAGTAAATGGTTGGTGAAAGTGATTTGAATTGCCATTGATACCAATATGTGATAACATTTTAAACAAAAATAAAATTTTGGTTTTTAGTTTGAAGTATTATATATTCAATTTAATAAAAAAGAAAACCCTTTTTTCGCACAATTTTAATGTAAGAAAAGTGTTTTAAACATTCAAAATTTTTACTGTACATCACATGTGTACAAAAACCAGAGACGAAACCAAAAATTTCGGAATGGAGAAATTCTAGTTTTTAATTTAATAATCATTATTAAAATAAAAAAATATTTCTTTCGGTGACTATCTCTTAGCGGTCTTCTGGCAAAAACTCTGAGAGTAATTAATTGCCATGAAAAAGCTTCTCAAATCTGTGGTTCGGAGTCGACTTTAAACTGTAGGTCCGGTACTCATGGATAAAAACTAACACACACAACATGGCTACTGCGAGAAACTAAGCAGTAACGTTGAAACAGGGTTGTAATGGCCAATTATGTATGTATGTATAATCATTATTAAGACTCATGTATAGCTAAAAATTGTGAAATTATAGGTTTTTTGTTTAATAAAAGATGACACAGCAGCTTCTAGCATTCTGCTGCATAACTCATATATTTTTCTTTTAAGAAAAATGTCTAATACGTCATGTTAACAATACGTGTATCAAATTTTATTTTCTGGTTTTTAAAATGTCGAATCACAAAAACATGAGAATTTGAGAACACCAATTTTGGAATTATAGGGATTCAACAATTTTTTCGTTTTCTAAACAAATTGAAATCTGAAACATTCCCGATTGATTTGAAATTGAATATATGTATTCTTTCTATGACTATACTGTGACTCGGGGTATGATCTCTAAGTATGCACTTGTGTTAGAAAAACATGTTATCGGAAAAAGGAAAATGACCCAGCAAATATGGCAGGTGATTAAATTTCGGTGAAACATGCACGATTTTAACATTAGACTGTCATTGAAGATCATGTCTTTCTGTGGGAATTTAGAGAAATTGAAGAAAATAAATTTAATTCCTTTAAAAATGAATACAATTCATGTACTACTTTAGAAATAGTGAAACTGAAGTTCTGTTTTTACCACTTCCATTTATTTTGCTGGAGAAAGTACTGTTTGTGGACATTTGATTTGTACCTATTCATTTGGTACTATGGGAGATTGTTCTGTAATGTGTTTTTTATTTTGCTTAGCGCAAAGAGAGTTTTCTGTCTTTAAATAAGCGCCCACTTCTGGCAAGTCTTATACGTGTAGTTATATTTACATGAAAACAATTGCCTCCAAACATATGTACTTACATAGATATTTGCATTTATGGTAAACAGCTTTAAAAGCTCTTACAATTTTACCTTGACTGATAATTGTTCAGTTTAAAGGCCAGTTTGCTCTATAATACTGTGTACTACGACATGTTAAAATATCAAAATCAAATAGAAAGTACAATAGTGTCAACAGAGCAGGTTATGAAATGTAAAAATATACATAAAGAAATTAGACAGACTTCCATAATCTGCCATTTAAAAATGAATGATCAAGAGAAAGAGCGCCGCACACTGGTTCAGCTTCATACGATTGGTGGCATTAATTATAAGGAGTGGACCTAGAAACTTGAAAGTTGGCACAGAGTATTATATTCACTAAATTAAGAAAATAAAATAGTTTCATGAAAATCAGCCACACCCATCGCCCACCGCCCATACAATCAAAATTGATATTTTCACATAAAACCTTCCGTATAAAAGCAAAAGTCTTAAAATTTAGTACATATACTACTTAGAAAAAACAAAAGACGCATGCCAAGTATCATTGAAATCTGCCACATCCATCGCACCGTTTTGCACTCTGTGTAGGCGGTATTTTAGTGACTAAAATTCGATTTTTTAAAACTATTTTTTACAAATCAAATAATTCCGTTCCAAAGAACAGTGTTTCACTGTAGAATGTAGCATATATAATACGGTCATTTCAAACGCATTCACTTAGGTCAACTTTGAATGTCTCTGGACAAAAAGTAATAAAGATATAAGCCTAATATTTTTGGTACATGATAGTTAGATTGTCTATTATAAACTGTAAAAAAATCAGGTAGATCAGAAGGCATGAAAAAAATGAATTAATGCCGCTCTTGAACCAGTGTGCGCCGCGTACTGGGAATATGACAGCTATCTAGCGAAGAAGCTCACCGATTCAGAGTCAAGATGCAGCGACAGATGAGGCAAGTGCTATTGATCATTCAAGGCTAGAGGTATAACACTGGTCTTTGAGTGATTAAATTGACAACTTGTTTCCGTCTCATTTGTAGGGCGCTGTTTTTGGTCTCAGATAAAGAAAGAGCACGCGAGGAAAATTACAAGGAGTTCTTATTTTATTTCAAAAGTAACAGGCACAGTAAATGTCAAATGTAAAGGCCTTCTTTTCTGTTTCTGTGCCGTTATTTATTTAATGTTTTTAGTAAATAAAGAGAGATAAAAAGAAATAGTATATAAAATTGTGCCATAAGTTTGAAAAATAAACAAAAATTATAAAAAATGAGCAACAATATACAATACTTATCGGATAGTATATATCTATTTTTGCCATCTTAACGAAATTTTGTTTTAAACATCTTAGTCCAAAACAGGACGGAAGGGAACAGAAAAACTAACGACTTATACATATTTTTTATGTACAAATCAGAAAAAACGGATTCGGAAGGAACAGAAAAATAAAGACTAATTTTTACCTAAATGAGAAAATGTTTTCTTTGATTTTTTGAGAATCACATGGAAAAACAACCATTGGATTTTCTTTTTAAAAAACACAATAAAAATCTTAGAACTTAAAGTATGATGTAAACTGACCTTAAACTGAAAGCATTGTTGTTGCCGAGATCTGATTAGCTGTTGTGCTCTCGTCTGTTGTAAAAGCTTAAAATTTATTGCACTTATCAAACTGCCCACATATAAAATACAATTAGTTTGAGATTTTAAAGTGTTTTAAAATAATATAATAACCTCCAAGTTGGCGATGGAATAGTGTGAGTAGAACAGTAAAGCTTTCGTTGCTTTTTGTAAAAAAGAGTAAGTGAATTATGAAAGTATTGAAATGTCTGTGATTTTGTGTTATATAGTATATGGTGTTAAAGGGATTACAAGTGATGTTTTTTTTCCTTCCTTTTTGCAAGCAAAACTAAAGTCCATGAATTTCATAGATATGTAGTACTCGTACAAAAACAGGGATAGTATATCAAAATATGTATAGTTTCGAGAATTAAGAGCGTATAGAAAAAGAGCTTAAGCTTTCATTTTAGTATATGAGGATTAAAAAATTAAAATATTATAAAAATAGGAGCGTTTTCTCCAAAATATATTCTTATACATACATATTTCCATATACTAACCCTGTATGTATATAAAAAAACGATATATATAAAAAACTTATAATACAAATTTAAAGCAAATAGAATAGAAGGATAAACTTTTAAAAACATACAAAACTATAGAAAAGATAAAATCAAATAAAAAAAAGTAACATACCTCAGGTCTCCTTGGTGGTAACTGTGTTTTTTTTTATTATATTATAATACAACAACAGTTTATATTTCAATTGCATAGAGAATGTGTAGGAGGAATGGATTGTGTGGTAATACAGGAATGTAAATTGTAGATGTAAATTGTATTTTGAGTGTATATTTTATTAAATATTTTCATATTTTTATTTCAATTATGGTTGGATGACGTAAATGTTTGATAAATAAATGTATATTTATAAAAATATATTTATATGTACGAGTATATTTGGAGTTACGGGGGTTAAGGGCCACAACAACAACAACACATCATAATTTTCAATTGATTTTAACATGAAAATAAAAAAAATTAATAGAAAAGGAAATTATCAATAAATAAAATTAACTCAAGAGTTAAATAACTAAAAATAATATTGAAATCTATATGTTCAATACAAAATTTTTAATAAAAATTATAAAATAAGAAATATATATAAATAATAATTTTTTATTTTAATAAATATCTTATGTATGTACGAGTATGTTACAGATAAATATACAGAAAGGTTATATACAAATACCGGATTTTATTGGGGAAATATTTTTCAATTGGTTTTATTTTTATTTACAATCAATTTTAAATCGACAACTATTAACATATATATACATACAGTGGTAATTGATGAAATAAAGACACCTACTTTTTGAACTTTAAAAAAAATAGACCCACTTTTAAAAAATAGGAAGATGTCCAGTTTTTAACTTCATATTTAAATATGAAATTACATACACACTTCATTTTAATTTCATTTTAATTACAGTTTCACTAAAGGTCTGCACGGGTATGTTTGAAACGATATTCAAGACATTCTAAAAATTTCAAACACACTTCCAACTCTAATTTGTAAAAGCGAAACGAATAAAACAAACATAAAAACTGGTTGTTGCAGTTAGAATGTTAATAATGAGAGAATAGAGACAAGAGAGTATCGAGACATGAGAGACATGAAACATAAGAGTTAGAATAGAATGAATAGAGTGAATAGAATGTCTTGTTTGTAATATGATAGAAAAGAATTTCTTGTACTGGTATTATAAGTACTAAAGAACTGAATAATAAAAGTAATGAACTAAATAATTTTTCATGTTATTTTTCTTTGTTTTTTTATATTTTTGGCTTAATTTTTAAAAATACATACATACATATTTACAAAAACTTAAGCCGAGTGTCCACTAGCAAGTTACTTGCGGAAGAACTTCTGCAAGTATTTGCTGAAGTGTTTCCACTGAAACCAAAACTTGCGGAAGTTTGATTCCAGAAGTAGTTTGTAGAAGTTTTACGACGAACTTGCAGCAAGAACTTGCAGACGTGTTTACACACAATGTGAGTACAGGTTGCAGTAGAATTAGCTTTTTTAAACAGTGACAGTATAAAAATGTCTGGTGGCAAAATAAGAGTGGCAGCTGCCATCGCAGCATATTTAATAGGAAAGAAACAACTAATTACAAAAAAAAATTTTTCTCAGTTTCTTTGGGTACATGAGATGTCGTCATGTATTTCATGTCATGATAAAACTCCCACTTGCTAACGTATCGTCGTGCGGGAGTTTAAGTGCTCTATACGCCATTTTTTAAATCTCGCGTTAATGATGCTAATTTAGGTTTTTGACACCAAAATTTTTAAAATCTGCAATCCGTTTTCGGCTGTTTATTTCCGAAACTTGACGAGCTATCCGAAAACGGATTGCAGATTTGAAAAATTTGGGGTCGAAAACCTAAAGTGGCATCATTAACTCGAGATATATAAAAAATATGAAATAGCGGATTGAGCACTTAAACTCCTGTACGACGATACGTTAGCAAGTGGAAGTTTTATCATGACATGAAATACATGACGACATCTCATGTACCGTCGCCGTAGTCTAGTAGTAAGCGTGTTGGCTTACTAAGGCATGAGCCTTCAGCACTTTGATCACTTTTTTTTTCTTTCTTTGTTGACCTCTTGACCAAACTGCGTTCGGAGGTCGTGTAATTTTCTTTTCATCTCTTCTTCGGGCTCGTCTATAGCATTGGCTATTGCCTTTACAGCGTTTTGTTTTTTAATTTTATTTTTATATTCTTTTGAGGACGTGTCCCATAGTTCTGGGTAACTTTCCTTACTTCAAATAAATTTATTATTTTCTATTTTTATTTAATTAATCAAAAATAAAAGAAAAAAAACCACAAAACAAAACCCGACGTATACCTGATTTCTTCCGCAAGTCTTAAAAACACTTGCAGTTCACAGCAAGTTGCGCAAGTCACTTCCAGCAAGCAACGAACATGTGTTTCCATATAATTTCTGCAAGTTTTTCTTGCAAGCAAAAACTTCTGGAAGTCGACTTCTAATACGTGTTTACATGACAAAAACTTCTGGAAGTCACTTCTGGAAGCAACTTCCGCAAGAAAACTTGCTAGTGGACACTCGGCTTTAAAAAAAAAATTATAAATAAATTACATATTCAAAAAGTGATTAATTTTTTTTTTTTCCTTTAAATGCTTTAATATACACACACTATTCTTCTTGCTAGATTTCAATTTGTTTGTTTTCATTCGCTTGTTTGTATTACAAACTATCGCGTTTACTTCAATACATGCTTTCATTCACAAAGGAAATTCAAGACATTCTAAGACATTCCGAGACATTCGAATGTCTCTATAATAATTTAGAATTATGAGAGTAAATTTAGATTTATTCTATTCAATTCTATTCGTTTTTTGAGGCTGTTCGTTTCGTTTCGTTGGCTGCAAAACGAATAGAATGAATATTTGTTTCTATGCTTGAATATACTCTCAATTAGAGTACACTTCTCGAATCATTCTAAACTGGCAGAAAAGCAAAACATTCATGCAGACCTTTAGTAGACGAGTTTGTAAAACTATATATATCTACGAGTAAGATATTTGTTCAATAAAAAAAAACAAAAATAAATGTTGCGTTAGTCTATTAGCGCTATTTTTCATTTTGTTTTATTTATATTCTACAATTATCAGCCCTATTATGTAAGTCGGCATTGTACTATCGGTATTATGTTCATAACAGAGCCGAAATTAACGCAACTGGTGGCGGGAGTTAAAAACAACATCTGTCGCCTTTGGAAAAGAAACAATTGGATCCGGTAAGTGTAGCCCAAGACATTCAAATTTCTGCAGCTGTAAGGAAAGATTGCGACTTGTTGTCCTGTAAACTGTAAATGTCTGGCTTTTGCCTCACAATGCTTTTTTTTTGTATTCTAAGTGAAGTTTCTCTATGTTCTTCATCAGAACTTTTACTGGAATCCTAGATAAAAAACATTTTTTAATAAAATTTTATAATTAGTGTAACACAACTGATAATATGTTTAGGGATGATATTTTTTCTTTCTTAATAATCGATAATAACTCGACGCGGACACAGCTGTCTTACATAATACCATTTCCGTGTCGTCTGACTGCAACGGTTACAAAAAATTGCCTTAAGATCTGATCTAGAAAGTGTCTAATTTATTAAGTATAATAATGCAAACAAATGATAAGAATTCATCATTACGAACATATGTATGTATGAACATGTTTGAACGGCATACTCGTAACATGGCATTGCAATTGCATGATGTGACATTTGTTACGAATGTTGTATAGAACAACGTTTGTAGGTATTTAATTGTCTTTAGCCAAATAGAACAACACAACGAAAAAATAAAAAATAATATTAATTTGTTTCAATTAATAACAATAAATCTAATTAATTGTTCGGTCATTGTCCCGGACTGAAGGACCGGGAATGACAAGAAAGATTTTTTGGCGGCCTGAATTTATAGGCAGATCCTGGTAAGCTAGAAGTGATTGGAGCAGAATTCACACTTTCGTGAGATTATCGGATTGGTTGGAGAATGGCCAACGGTCGTAGAAATGCGGAAGTGGTTATAGTGGAGCCACAATGGGACCTATAAGACCCAAGTGTGCTTTACTTGGAGGCGGCTGCCAATTTGGTTGGCAGCATTTGGTTGGTCATTGAAATGGCACTTAAGTTTCATTTAACTTTGAACAGAAAAACTTAAAGTTGCATTTAAATTTATATTTCATTCAAATAAAAAGTTAAAAACTGGGCATAAATTCAAGAGCTTTTTGAGTTTTAAATTTAAAGCAGGGAGTAATTAAAATTTTTTTTTATCCTTTGTTCTAAAGAAAACTGGATGAGTTATTATTATTTTTAACATTCAAGAACAAAGAAATAATTGGAGCTACTAGTGCCGACTAGTAATAGAATTCTCCGTAAAGACAGACAAAAAATCGGTTATCAAATTACCAAAATGTTTCGATTTTCGCAGAAAATTGTGTAAAATGACAAAAGTAGAAACCATAAGAAGAAATTTGAAAATTAAGGAAAATTTGCACTAAGGAAGACTAAACACTCTCTCTATATCTTCTGACCGGTTTGGGTATTGACAAATAGAAACCGTAATGGTTACAAGTGATTTGAACAAAAATGAATTTATTTAATGGTTTTTTTGTGAGTCTGTACAAAAAAGGCCAGTTGAAAAAGTTCGAATAGTCACCCATAATCGAACCATATTTTTTATTACTTAGAAATTAAAAAAAAGTTACATTTAAACAACATCATTTCATTATCACTCACTGTATATGTTTCTTTATATGTATAATAATAAAAAATAAAAAAACTGTCTCATATATTCTGTAAAATGAAATCGTGGTTTTTTCAAAGACAAATAAAGCTTAATTGCGCTAATTATTTGAAAGTTTTAATAATCCAAAGAGCTATGTTTATGGTCAATAAGGGCCACTTTTTTAGTTGGAGATTAAAGTCAAGTTTACGATTTTGTCAACTAATCTGCGATTAAATTTAATTCGGTATAAATTGTGTTTTGTGTTTTTGAGTAAGAGTTTAAACCTATTAGTATTGCCATACTGAATAAGACAAATGGCATCTTCTTTTTTGAAAATATCAAATATATCTTCACAATATTCTACTTATGTATACCATACACATACATTTTGAGTTTGTTATTAATGAAAAAATAATTCCGCCAAATATTTTTGAATATAATACAGAGTTAAAACAATTATAAAAAAAGATGTCTTCAAACAGTGAAGAAAAATATTTAATATGAAAAGTTTAGAAGCTAAACGGGCATCGAATTTTACTTCCAGTGAAGTAAACTATTTATTAAAATTAAACAACAAAAAAAAACATTATAGAGTGCAAAAAAAAACAAGTGCTGAACCTGGCCAACGAGCAACAACATTTGTAATTTTTAGGTTTGCGTCACAAGTTGTTTGGACGTTTATGGCCAGAAACCCTTTTCTATTTCGATAAATTTCAGCATTATTACATCCAGGAGATATAATCCTTATGTGGGTACAGTCTATAGCAGCATTTACCCTAGGATATTTTGCAATTTTAAAAACTCTTCCTTTGTGTTAGGAATGTCCTCATCTGACTGTGGAAATTTTATAAAATATTCCCTTAACAGCGCTATATTATGTGTAACCTTCGCTACTACTTTTGATACTATAGATATTGAAACTCCATTGATATCTCCTACTGTCATCAACATGCGTCCAGTTGCGTATACTCGTAAGGTTATTAACAACATTTGTTCCTCTGACAAAGCGCTGTTCCTAAAATTTCTCGAATTAAAATATACACACATACATACATACATATGTATGTATAGATATACATATGTACCAATTTGTGGCATTTTTTTATATGTGGGCCAATTAGCTCTAAGACACTATATGAATGCTTTTTGGATAAACAAAACCTTTGAATGAACTCTGTGTCGTTATAGCAACTGAAATGATTTGGTCGTGCTCTTAATAATATTGGCTGGAACAATCCATTTTTATTTAACTTTTAATTTTTGTGATTTCTTTTTTCTATTAAATAAATAAATAATATTTTCAACAGTTGTTTATATTACGCACATGGTATTTGACAGTTCTCCCTTAAGATTAAACTACCAGCATCGGTCGATTAAACTAGCAATTAACAATAAGATTATGTCAACTCAAAAAGTGAAATCAAAGATTAAAGTTAATTTAATCGCTTATCTCCAACTCAAAAAATGGCCCTAAGTGAACGAAAAAATAAATTATAAATATCAAAAATCTGTTAAATTTTAAAATTATTTTACTCGTTTTCCGTTTACAGAACATACCCGTATGATTTCATGTTCGCAAAAACGAAGTTCATTCATGTTACTGAATACATACATTTTTTATTTTTAATTCGTTTTTATAAAAAAATATTTTTTTTTTGTTTGTATTATAATGCAAATGAGTTTTATGAGGCGTTAGGTTAATTATGATGAGAGGGGTGGTCGGCAAACATACACACAAGGTAGGTAACAACACATTACAATGACAATGTTTTAGTTAAAAAATATATATTTTGTTATTTTTTCTTTGTTTAATACATAATAAAAAAATAATAAGAAGATGTCTACAATACATACCGATGGTTTGAAATTATTTTGTGAATTACGTTGCTGTTGTTGCGGGGTTTGGGCAGTTGGTTCGGATGCTTTAGGCGTTGGTGGCAATGGCCGATTGGCATGTGGAGGATCTGGTACAACAATTAACCGCTGTGGTAATGCAGGACGAGATGGTGGTCCTGGTTCTTCAATTTGTTGACGTTGATCACGCTTAACAAAGTAAAATAATAATAATTAGTATGCATATACATATGTATGTATGCATATTGATGTAATCAGAAGGTGTGTTATTATTATGTCGTATGGAATTTAAATTTAGAATTTTTTTCTTTAAGATTTTTAAATTTCAACTTTAAATATGCATGTCTTACTGGATATCTTAAATTGCATGCTAAGAGCACTAAGAATAAAAGTATTAGAAAAAATGCCTAAGAATTTAGTCGTTAGTTGGATATGAGTAATTTGATTTTATAAAAAAATAAAAACAAATTCCTATAAAAAAGCAAAGAAAATGCACCCATAAAAATGATATAATATTTTTTAATGCCGTTCCATGATATGTGTTTAAGAACCATAATTAGCACAAGCATTACTGTAAATGACAGTGTCCTGGTTAGTTTAGGTTACATCTGAGACCTATCAGTGTTCAAAATTGTGTCAATTGGATTCGTCCTATGACATAGCCATGAAAATGTGACAAACAAGTGTTCTTCGCATTAAGTGTTAAAATTTGATCCGGTCTACGTCACTTCGGAAATAGTCATGTTTCTAGCTTGATATGAGTTTATGTTATTTTCCCTATGGGATAGTTTTTAATGCTTAAAAACTAATAAACTAAAGTTAATGCTGTCATAAAATATCTTTTTTTTTTAATAAAAAGAAAACTTTTAAGTTGGAAGCTAACCAGCTTTAGCTTTTACAAAATGCTAAAAAAGTACTTAGAAAATGGATATGAATTCAGAGAAAAATAAGTTTATAAGTAAATTGCAGTTTTAAATATAAAACATGTGTTTGCCTTGAAATAATATTTTAAATTTACATACAAATTTGATAAAAAATTTCGTTGTACATATTTAATAAAAACTTCATTAGCCGAATTTAAAAGATTTGTCAGAAATATTTTTATAAAGTACTTATATGAAGTAATTTCAATAAGCTTAACAAAAGTTAACAGAAAACTTGTCATAGAAAAAGTTGTGTTTTCTTTTCTTGTATTTTTAATTGTCAATAAAACAAGCTTTTACACGATTTCGATACAAAAAGCTTACAACAAAACAACACATCTTACGAGAATATGTCTGTGAAATAGATCAAATACATGTCAACTTACCGATGGTGGTTTCTGATTACGATTAGCTTGCGGCTGTTGAGCTTGTGCAGCCTGTTGCTGTTGAGCCTGAGCTGCGGCTGCCTGAGCAGCGGCTACAGCAGCCATTTGTTGTTGCTGTTGCTGCTGTTCAGCAGCAATACGACCCTCTTGAATTTGTTGGAAATTGCGACGTAAAGTATCACCTGGTGCTTGTATAATTGAACTTGGTTCACCAGCGATTTGTGGCTCATCATCATCATTATCCGAGCCCGAATAACGATAATCTTCACGTTCTTTCTCCTGTTTACGTTTTTTACAACGATCAATATGATCCTTTAGCTGTATGCGCACCTGACGATCTGTAGGCTGATCCTTAATAAAGGCATGCTTTAGCAACTGTTCTGTATAAGGCCTCTGATGATAATCTTTCACTGTAACAAAAATAATTCTTTTCAATTCCAATTTCAAAACAAAAATTTTTTATTTTTTACTTACCAAGCACCGTATCTATAAAACTTTGAAATTTTTTCGACCACTTTCGATTCGATTTCAAGCGGGGCGGTGAATTACGTGGTATTAAAAACAGAGCTCTCATTGGATGCAGATCGCACAGTGGCGGTTGTGATTCGGCCATTTCTAAGGCTGTTATACCCAATGACCATAAATCTGAACGATTATCATAGGTGGCTTCAGGATTTTCATCGCATGCTATTACTTCCGGTGCCATCCAATATGGTGTACCAATAAACGTATTCCTTCGCCCTATTGTACGATCTAATTGTGCTGAGACACCGAAATCGACAAGCTTAACTTCGGCATTATCGGTGAGTAAAACATTTTGTCCTTTAATATCACGATGTATTACTTTGTTCGAATGCAAATATGCCAAACCGCGTAGTATTTCACGGCATATATAGGCAATCCATTCTTCTTTGAGACTTTGTCCTTTTGTTGACTTAACTAGATCGGTTACCGAGCCCGCCCCACAATACTCCATAACCAACCACAGTTGATCATCTTTACCGGGCGGTGATTTTTTAATAAAAGCACCATAATATGTGGCAATATTACGATGATTTGAGTATTTCTTAAGAACATTTATTTCTAATTTTATTTCTTCCTCTTCATCTTCGGTGACATCCATCACCTTTATGGCAGCCAATTGACCAGTTTTTGTGTGACGACCCTAAAAAATATACAAAAACAAGAAATAAAAATATGAATTTAATAACAAAGATTAAAATAAATTTATTATTATAAAAAATATATAGTAATACTCGTATGTTTGCAGATTGCAGAGTAATCAATTACAGCTGAAGGCTTGTTTTTATTTATTTACTCATCAAGACCATCATAAATCTGTTTTAATTGAAATATATGCTGTGACACATAAAAAGTTTTTCTTGCTTTGAAAATGAATGGCCAATTAATAGAAAAGATATTCAGCAACACCATATCCTTAATAATCATAAGAAAAACTCCCCTTTTTTTGTTAAAGAAAAAACCAACAGGTTATTTTCATTCATGCGACAACGATCTTACGGACATCTAAATAATTAGAAAATAACTGATAAAATAAAATATGAAAATCCATTACAAGTAAAAAGTTTTCAAACATGATTTTTCAACACAAATAAAAATGCAGCATTCATCTCCATCTCAGGAAAATAATAAAATTTCAAGTGTTGATACTCAAAGTTAATTGACTTTTAATTTAAAACAGTGGTCTCATATACTACATACTCGTATCATCTTTACCAACAACAAATTTTATTTTTGCCCGAAAAAAAAATTAATTAAAAACGTGTATTAAAAATTAGAAAAAATTTATTGAATTTAAGGAAGAAGATAATTCGACGACAAGGAATCTCTAATTCAAGTCATTAAGGACATTATTTTTATCAATGAAAAAGTTGAAGCAATTGAAAAACTTGCCGACTTTTGCTACTTTGACGGCAGTTTTTTACTCACTGATTTAAAGTATTTTTAAAGAAGGAATCTAGTAAATTTGATCTTTATGGTTCTTATGGCTACGAATCATACGAATCAAGACAGTTGTATTTTTTTTTTCCTTTTGTGTACTTTCTAATCCATTTTTACTTTTGAAATACTTTTGTGTTAAGCATTAATGTTTTTGTTATTTTTGTATTCTTAAGTCCATATGTGGGCGCAATGTTGTCGGATTTACATTCAAATAGTAGACAACACTGTTCTAGATGTATGCTCGAACAATTAAACCTGATTGGGGCTGATTTAGCATCAGTTTATTTTACTTACTTAGTTACTTACTTAGCTGGCCATAACAACCCGTTAACGGGTTTCGGCCTGCTTCAGCACTAGTCTCCAGGCGCGTCTGCTTAGCGCGCGCCTTCTCCAGTTGGTCACACCAATCGATGACAGGGCTTCATCAACCTGGTCCTTCAAACGTAAACAGGGTCGTCCTCTACGCCGACGTCCAGTGCCCTTCGCATCGAAAACTTTCTTCGCTGGAGCAGATTCTTCCATCCGAACAATGTGGCCGAGCCAGCGTAGCCGCTGAATGTTAATACGCTGGACAACACCTACATCGCCGAGGAGCTCATACAGCTCTTGTTTGGTTCTAATGCGAAACTCATCGCCATGCCTTAGAGGACCAAAGATCTTACGAAGAACTTTTCTCTCGAACACTCCCAGGACCACTGCATCGGCACAAGACAACTTCCATGCTTCCGCACCATAGAGAAGCACCGGGAGAATAAGCGACTTATAGAGTGTTAATTTCGTCGCACGAGAGAGGTCTCTATTACTAAACTGACATCATTTTTGCTGGTAATGGCGGTGCCAAGGTAGATGAATTCCTTGACCACATCGAATGTATAGTTGCCGGCTGTAACCTGGTAGCCGATACGATCAACGTCCCTACTCGTCGACAACATGTACTTCTTCTTGCTCTCATTTACCGCCAGACTCATTTTAGCAGACTCCCGTTCAATAGCATTAAAGGCTGCGGTGACATCTCGCTTGGTATGCCCAATGATGTCTATATCGTCTGCATACGCAAGGAGCTGGACAATTTTGTTAAAAATAGTGCCATTACGATTGAAACCCGCCTTTCGCAAAACACTCTCCATGACGAAATTTAAGAGGTCGCAGGATAAGGGATCGCCCTGTCTGAAACCTCGCACGGTATTAAAAGGCTCGGAGAGGTCTCTCCCTACCTTGACGGAGCTGCGGGAATTGCTCAACGTCATTCTGCATAGTCTTATCAATTTCGCAGGAATACCGAGCTCAGACATTGCGGCATATACGCGATCTCTTATCGGGCTATCGAACGCTGCCTTGTAGTCGACAAAGAGGTGGTGTGTGTCGACTTGACTTTCATGGGTCTTCTCCAGGATTTGGCGCAGTATGAATATCTGGTCAATGGTGGACTTACCAGGTCTAAAGCCGCACTGATAAGTCCAATCAGTGAGATGGCGAATGGCTTCAGTCGTTCACAAAATACGCTCGTAAGAACCTTATATGCGATAGGGAGAAGTTGGTGCATATTGTGGGGTCTCCCTTTTTCAGGATCGGACAGAGGGCACTGAGATTCCAATCATCGGGCATACTTTCTTCCAGCCATATTCTGCAAATGAGCTGGTACATGCACCTAACCAGCTCATCGCCTCCATACTTGAAGAGTTCAGCGGGCAGACCGTCAGTTTATCACTAGATTTTTATGCAAAAAAAACGCAATAATTAGTGCTAACCGCTTGATTCGTAACAAAAGATTCTTTCAATCTACAAGTGATGCCCTTGAACTACTTCAGCACTAGATTTGTCTAGAGAATCCTTAAAATAGTTTGTATTGTTGTTCTGTATTAAACAAATATATGTATATACGTACGTACATATGCTTTATAAGACATCCCAACGAGGATTTCCGAACTTTGATAGTTGAAAACGACCGTCTTATTGAAGCTGCCAAATTCGTTTTTTTTTCTAAATTATAAGAGACGTATATAATATTTAATATATCTAAATAATATCTAAAACTGTGTTGTAGTCGCTGTGTGTTGGCTTACTAAGACAAGGGCTCCGGGCTCAAATCCCAGCTCTGATATCTTGAAAAACTATTTGTTTCGGCGACTACCTCTCAACAGTCATCTGGCAAAATATCTGAGAGCAACTGATTGCCTTGAACAAGCTTCTCAAGTCTGTCGTTCGGAGTTGACTTTAAACTGTAGGTTCCCGTACTCATGGATAAAAATTAACACACACAATATGCGTGCTGCGATACGCTAGTCCGTAATTCTCAAAGAGGGTTGTAATGACCAATTATGTGTGTATGTCTTGTTGGATTTTGTTCTATTTAGCTTCAGAAATAAGCAGTCAAGTTGACATTTGTAAAGTGTTTTATTAAATGATTTTGGTGCTGAATCTTGTAGCAACTCTTTTACAACCGACAGAGTTGTTATTAATTATACCCAAATAATTAATTAAAAATTATTTCTGCATTTTAATCCAGACTACTTCTTTAGGAAACAGTATCATATTTGGAATATTTGTTTTAGAGACTCTTTGTAAGTCGGCTCCTTTTTTCCTCCATTGTCTTAACTTTGGCTTTTTAGGTCAATCTTTTTTAATCTTTTCAGAATAGTTCCTTACTCATTTTTATGTTTAAATTTTTCTTTTGTAAACTTCTACTGCTCTCTCGTTTCTGTATATTTTTAAAACATATGGGTATGTTCTGTAAACCGAAAACGAATGAAAGTGAAATCTAAGAAAAATTCAAATCGCTATAACTGTACAATACGACAAGTTTTTTATATAATTTTTTATTCATTCCCTAAATAACTATTACCATAACTTCTATGATCATCAAAACTTTTACATACTTTACGCAATTAAGTATTAATTGTCCTTGAGAAAATACTCAAATTTGCTTTCACTCGATTTCGGTTTACAGATCATACCGACAGCTACTTTTATATTTAACATTTTTTTATCATATTTTATGTGAATATATTAAAATTATTGCATTTTTAAAGATTTATTTTTTGTTATCCCTTACAAAAGTGTTGAATTATGTTGAAATATGCCAGAAGTTTGAGGAAAAGTGCTAAATTGGCAAGACTGTAAAAGAGCGACATCTGCTATTCTACAAAAATTATGTTCAAATCATAAAAAAGAGTCTTACAATATGCACTAAGAAATAGAAACAATAGAATCTAAATATTTAAAATTATAGCATTATGCACTGCCATCATCATATTGTCAGCATACACACTTACTTACTAGGCTGACCTGGTACGAGTATTTTCACACACAAAATCACTGGGAAAGTTTTAAAATTGCTCTAGATAAGAAAACCAAAATGCACTAACAACTAATACCACATATCCATGATGTTGTATGGAAGATATTAAGGTGAAGGCTATTTCTACGTAGATTTATCGCATATTAAAAGAAATAAAATTCCATTAGAAAAAATTGCTACCTACCTAATTTCTATTCATATGGAAAAGAAAGAAAATACATTGTAAATAAATGATTTGTCACAGTTTCATTCTTTCGTTCTTTTCCACTTTTTTAATCAATTATTATACTTTGTTGCATATAGATATTTTTGTTGGCTTCATATGGAGAAAAACAAAATGGGATGCAACTTTTTTTTTTTTTTTGGCTTTAGGCAACATTTTACCAGTTTTCTCTGTTTTTTTTCAATTCTCGTGTTATAAAAAACAGTTATTATATTTTATATAAAATAACTTTAAAAATGGTACTCAATCATAAATTCATTGTTTTAAACAAATTAATAATTTCAATAATGCTCGTAATATTATGAATTAGATTGCTTATGGAGATAAGAAGAAGCATATCTTGTCGCTGCTTAACACGTTGACTGCCACGCGTGTTTACAACAAAATCCCCGTCAGGCCACCGGCGCCACTGTAAGATGCGTGCTCTGCTACCGCATGTCTGTTTACATTTCTTTCGGTACTCTCAGCCCGATATCGATATTGCGATGTTACGCAAATAAAAGAGAAGAACTGGAACGATCAAAGGCACGAGCAAATCTCAGAAAACCCACTACTTTTTGTCCAAGCTGCCCTGGTCAACCGCAACTTTGCAGTGAATGCTTCAATATTTTGCACTGTAAATAATTTTGTTAATAAACGATTTTTAAAAAAATTCAACAGTATTATTATCTCCTGTCATATATTTATCTAAATATGTTCGGAAATCCTTTGGAAGGAGTCACCCGATGTGGCCTGATGAGAACTCTTGCTGTCACCCGAATACGGGTGACGTGGCCTGATGAGAACTTTTGCTGTCACCCGAATACGGGTGACACGGCAGTTAACGTGTTAATAGACTCATTAAGACTTTTTTCCAAATAGGGACAATAACACTAGCCAATAAGGATTGGACTAGTGCAACCAAATATCTTTCCTAAGATAATTTGGTGGGCTGAATTCGAATCTGTAATTGGTTTTTCTCAATCATGCCAGATACAAAAAAAAATGTTTTTATTCGTTTTTAACATAAAAAATCATTCATTTATTTAAAAATCAATGAAATTTCGGTTCGGTTTCACGTATTAGCGCCCACAATAGTGTCCTAGTATGCTTTTGTCCCAAAATCCTTGATAATTTCGTTCAATTTTTAATAAATCTTGGTGAACATGTTCCAATTGGTATGCAAAAGAAGAGCCCTGACACTGTACTTAGGGTCATCAATAAATAATCTCAATTCAGTTTTGTCATATGACTGGTACATTTTTTTTTCATTTACGTGGCATAGTGGTAGAGCGCTCGCACAGAAACTCACACGACCCAGGTTCGATCCCAGCGAAGGACAAAATTATAAAAATAAAAATTTGCGGTTTTCTAAAAAAATTACAATTTAAAAATTAAATGAAAGATTAAATTAAGAGATCCCCCCCCCTCCAGCAAGACCATTTGCAAGAAACCGCCCCCTGACATTTCTAATCCATTCCACCAAAAACCAATCATCAGGAGTACAGCGCCACCTTCTGGGAAGATAACAGCTAATCTACTGAAGACGCTCATTATTCACATTACAACATCCTCCGACAGATGAGGCAATTGCTGTTTGATCATTCGAGGGTGAAGGTATAACACTGGCTCTTGAGTGGACAAATTAACAATCTTCACATTCCAATACAATGCTCTGCATGAGTAGGGGTTTGCCCCTGAGTATTGGTCTTAAAAAAAAAAAAAAAAAAAAAAAAAAAAAAAAAAAAAAAAAAAAAAAAAAAAAAAAACATTACTACTTTATAGAATAGTGATTCTTTTCAAAATATGCAGCCAAATCCAAGCTTCTATTTCTAAAGATTGTTACTTTTGTTCCAACTGCAAGATGTTTCCTCATACAAACTACCACTGCTGGTATATTTTTGTTATATTTTATATTTTTGTTAAACAGAAATTCATAATTGGTTTGATAAAATTGAAAAATCGAAATAGATCTTCTTGGTATTTGACCACTTGTATAAGGCAGTTCTGCAACTATTGCAAAACATTGTCGGTGTCTACGGTTTGTCTTAGTTTCTGACAGTAGAACCAAAATAATGTAAACATGCATATTTTAATGATTCTAATATTGCATATCCTTTTTTTCTACCAAATATTCACGACACACAAAGCAAAAATAGCTTAAATACCATCTCTTTGACATGTGCAAACGCTACTATTATGAAGATTTAGAATGAATGTGGATTTCTGTCAAATTAATATGTAATTGTGAAATTGTAGTGTCAGTATTGAATGTTTTACAGTATTGCCAGCATGCGATAAAAAATGAAGAAGACGTGATAGCCAAATTTTTATGGCTTATTAGAATTAGAAGCACCCAGATTAGTTAAAATACATGCTTCGTTTCTGTAGTCAATTTTTTTTCCAAACTTGTAGACTAGTGTAATCTTCTATTATGTATGCATTGTTGTGAAAGAATATTATTGCACAAATTAAAGTCTCTGTATGATTGTCCCTAAAGATTTTCCGCCCTATTCATAAAGTTATTTTAAATTTATACAGTAGACGCTCGTAAATTAAAACCGACTAAAATTCAAATGTGAAATAAAAAAAATTCCAAAAAAACCCCTTAGTTTCAGATTTACCGACCTTAAAGGCGGTCTCTATACCTGGATTCAAACAATGACTCAAAGCAGAACTTCGACAATAATAGAAAAATGAAGTGTCAATTATGTTTGTTTTCATCAATTGAGCAGGAGTGTATACCATATGTAATTTTTCTTCCTTCACGGACATCATTTCTCCTTCAATTACCCAAAAATATTCATTGCAGTTAACTTTGATCTTATTTTGTTTTTTCACTTTTTTTTTTTTAATTCAAATATTTAAATGCAAAATTGTTAAAGAATTCAAATCAAAAAATTCCGTTCGTATTAATTTTGGAATTTCTATTTCTAACATTTTATTTTTGATTCAAAATCGTTTTGTTTTTTTTTTCTGTTTTTTTTTCTGTTTTCATTTCCTTTCTTTTTTTGTTTTTAATTGATTAAATCAATTCAAAAATTTCTTTCACCAAATTCACTTTCTTTAATGCAAATAATATTCTGATTTTATTGGAATAAATATTAAAATACAAGCAAAGTTCGCATCAACAGCATTTAAATATTCATTAACAATAAATTAATTAATGAATGCATGTACGAGTATGTATGCATGTACGAATATGCATGTGCCAATCGTATACGATACCGATAATACATGATTGCATGCAGAAATGAATGGGTTTTGTGAGTAACGATAATTATTTTAAAATATTATTAAAATAACACACACACACACACAATGCATGTGAAGATATGAACTGAGAAAAAAAAAAAAATTAAAAACTTGTAATTTTAATTTTGTTTTTTATTTTTTAATAGACATCTACAAGTAAATGACGTAGAATTAGATATTGAGAAGTGCTTAAGTTGAGTGCTTGTTTGTACTTGTATTTTTATTTTCTATTTCTTTTGTTTAATTTAATAGCAACTAAAGTGGCTATAAATAATGTAAAGTAAATAAAAAAATAACTTGAATTACTGCCATTGAATAAATAACGTTTGACCAGACCGTTGTGGTACGATCTGTCGGCCACTGTCATTAAGAATTATTCAAACGTTAATTTTAAAGTGAGTGCACGGAATGAAAATAAAAATTTCGCAATAAACTTTGTGTTTTCATCGTTTGAATTTTATCATTAACAGTCGCATCGGCATACCGTACAGTTTCGCAAACTGGAACATTTTTGAAGCTAGGCAAGCTAAGCTGGGCAAACGAACGTAGAATTTTACAAAAATATGATACTAGACATTCTAAGAAAGTGGCAAGCCTGTTGATAAAATGAAAAAAGAGGAATACGGACGGCTACACAAATCCCTGAAGTTGGATCCCGGATGAGGAGGACATATGGCGAGGTGAATTATTATCCGACACAGCTGCTCTCAGGTCACGGGTATTTGAGGAAATATCTGTATACGAATAACAAATGCAGTTCACCTTACTGCATAGGACGAAAAATATATAGATGAAGCAGAGCACACATTGTTTAAGTGCACCAAATGGAGAAGCCAGTGGGAGGTTTTAGAACTGGCAATTGGAACAATAGCGCCGGAAAATATAATCGAGAAAATGCTAGCAGAAGAAGAAAATTGGCATAACATTGCCAAGTATTGTGAGATAGTGCTAAGGACGAAGAATGTAGATCTTGACAGAAAGTAAGCGAAAGGTCTGAATATAGGCTAAAGGAGGTGGAAGGGGAGAAGACAGAGGGAGCTATTCCGAGAAGAAGGTTGGTTTTTAGTTGGTGTTGTCATGATGACCAAGTCCGACATATCGCACGAGTAATGATACTCTACGAATACATAAAGGCATTTTACTCCTTCAACTCAAAAGAAAACACACAAAAAAATCCTCATAGTTAATTACTAATCATAGGTTGACAGGCAATAGATCCCTTTATTCAGATACATACACATTCATACATAATTACCTTGTCGCATACATACACATTCATACATAATTACCTTGTGGCGGTGTAAAGGCTTACACTGCAAGGACTCAATAGGCAAATCTGGCGGAGAGCAACAGCTCTCTGGCAGGGTCTTCCTTGCCAGAAAGGCAGTTGAGGAGCAGTTACTAAGAATTATTCCAGGGGCTGGATGAAGAAGAATAACAACATCATCATATCCAATATCATTATAATCTTTTATTCCTCCCCTAATTTAAACTTCACTGTGCGGGCTGCTTGGATTATTGAGTGGTGAATAATCAATCAACAACAACCGATTTCCTTGTGGTTCGCATTTTTAAAGTAGGATCTTTGTTTTTTCTCTTGCATGAGTAGAGGTTATCCCCATAAAAAAACGTTTCTCACAGCATCCATAAATACATAATTTTTTATCCGTTAGTACCATGAGACCTACAGTTTAACGCCGAATCCGAATGAAAGAATTGGGAAGCTTGTACATGGGGAAGCTTGTACACTTACTCTCACAGCTTTTGCTAGAAGACTGCTAAGAGGTGGTCGCCGAAAGAAATATTTTTTCATAATCTTTATTTCAAGATGTCAAAGCGCTGAGGCTTGAACACGGAGCTCTTGACTCAGCAAGCCAACAAACTACATTACTAGACTACGCGACCATTTGGGTCCACAGATGGTATTCTGTATTTTTGAGTACATGATACGTATCTATCATTCTAGATACTCGTATACATACATATTTACAATAAAACTATTTACTTAATGGCACGGAAAATCTATTTCCAATTACTTATGCAAAAACTTTATTAATTAAACTAATCGTTCAAAATTAGGGAACATGCAGCAGTTATAAATTTGATTTTTATTTTCTATAATAAACCCGACATTTGAAGTACTGTTACCTAGTTTTGCTTCACATTTTTTGATTTGGACAATTGCCTCTAATACTGAACACAAACTTAAGAAAACAATAACCGTGTGCAAATTTTAAATTAGAAAAATCTGACAATGTCAGCTGGCACGAAATTTTTATATCTGAAAATGTGTTTTTATTTATCTCAATCTTTTTAATTTAACTGTTATTATTGGAATAATTGAATTTTATTTATTTTTAATACACTTCTGTAAAAGGTTTTTCGTGTTAAGTCTTTAATTATTAAAAAATAATCTCACAAAAAACATGTGACTCTTAAAAAAGGAAAAAAATAAAATAAATGAAAAACACAACGACAAACCAACATCATACTTTATTAATTAAAAGTAATACAAAAACAATAACAAGAACAACCAATTTACAAAAATTATAAATACTTGTGGTTAAAAGTACCCATTTAAAAGTTATTTCCGGGCATGAGTCATAAAGTGTGGGTTTTATAAATCACATTCCTTAAAATGCAAATAAAAATTATCCTTTAAAATCTTGAAAAGGCAATTTTAAGTAAGGTTGTAGAGAATTTAAAAAAGAGAGCTGAAGAAAAATACTGAGAGAAGAAAAAATAATAATATTAATCATGTAGTGTAGCCTAAAGAAGGAAAAAATGTGTCGGTTTAACTTATAATTATTTTATTTAAAAAAAGGTGTGTCTCACTGACTCTAAGAATTTTTACTTTACTTGGCACTTCGAACCATTTTAGGCTTATTCTATAAAAATAGCTTTGAATTTATATTAGAAAAACACTATATGAAAAATTTGACTTAAAACTCACTTAAAATTTTGTTTTTTTTTTTTTTATGAACACGAGCGTTATATTTTAAACCAAAAACAAATTTCGTTTTTTATTGTTTTCAAAATAAATTTTAAAGTGTTTATAAACGGATTTTTACAGAATGTGGGTATAAAAAATTTTCGTTTAATGACTCTAAAAGAGAATTTTTTGTTTCTTGTAAAGTTGTCCTTTAAAGTTTTCTTTTTGTGCATCAGTTCTGATGACATTTAATAGATAAATACCAAAGAGGAGAATAGCATAAGATGTAGACTGGGAAATATGTTGGGATATATCACAGATATTTTTGAGAATATCTCCAAAAGTATGGTTGTAATGATGCAGTAACTAACTACTTGATGCGTCTCCATTTACGGGCATTATAATGCAAAACATATTTTCTCAACATTGCTTCGATTTTTTGTCGACTTCATCAGAAGATATCTATTTAAATTATGTAATTAAGAGACAAATTGCTGTGAATTGATCATTTAAAGGCCAGTTTTATTATCTTCACCTTTAAATGATAAAAGCATTGTCTCATTGTTGCATGCTAATTGTTTCGTAAGTGCCTTGGCTAAGTAGCTTTAGCTGTCATCTGCTACTTTCCAATAGATGGCGCTTGTGTCCTGATCATTCGTCTTTGTTGTCGATGGTTAAGGTCGATTAGAGTGGGATAATATGATGATGATAAACAATATTTAAGAAAATATGCATTAAGGTGCCGGTGGTATTTTGGTGGTATAAAGCAATGTGAAACATTAATGATAATATCTTTCTCACAAAAAGGTGTGTTCCATTCACTGATGTGTAAAGAAGATATTGAATTATTTCTCAAGTTTACAACTTACAACTTTTTTGTTCATAGCGGAGTCAGGTAGTCACAGAACTTCACTCTTTAAAAATTAATTGGATTGATATGATTTTAATATTTTATTATAAATTTAAAAACTAAAAATGGAAAACATTCATTTTTTCATATCAAAAACCTGCTCATGCAGTACATTGTGCTGGTCTAGGAAAATATGTTATGGGAAGGGGGAAAGAGGGTGTAGCGCTTGTGGGCATTTTTTAAATTATAATTTTTGAAAAACCGCAAATTAATGTAGTGTTGGAAACCCTATAGATTGCGATTATCTCGTATGTCTAACTTTTGAAACATTCATTATGTGTAAAATTTGTTTAAAATCAATCCCACCTGCAATTTTAAATTCACTCAACTTTCCTCAAAGTGCAATCTTATTCGGTTTGCCTATCTTTGATCTAGAGAAATGAAAGAACAATAGCTTCTTTATTGCTTAATATTTGCCTATGTGATCTGACCGACCATTATCTTAACTACATACATATATACATAATTGGCCATTACAACCCTGTGTCAGGGTTACGGCCTAGCTTCTAGCAGCCCTCATGTTGTGTGTATTAATTTTTATCCATGAGTACCGGGACTGCAGTTTAAAGTCGACTCCGAACGACATATATCCGAGTAGCTCTTTCACGGCAATTTCTTAATTTTCTCTCTAGTTCGGCAATTTTCCTAACTAGGAGGTATTTTATGGACAACTTTTAAATCTTTTGATATAAGATGTACAAAGGTTGGTCTACAGATGCTTAAAAAATTATTTAGTCCACTAACGATATTTTGTCAAAGATCCACAGCTGAACATACAAGCTAATAGATGCGGTAGTTTTTGAATTATCCTCATCTTTTTTTTTACAAAAAATATAAGTGTGTTACAAATTTCTTGCAATTTTAAAATCGATATATGTATGTATGTATGTACATACAATGTAAAAATCCTTCAGTATTCCTTTGTTGGATAAAATCATACAAATAGATAAACAATAGCTTGAGAAAATTTTTTTTGTTATTTTTAGAATTACAAACAATAACAAACTTCCATTTAGAATAATTGATATTATTTTACAAAATACTGATAACTATTGAATATCTTTTAAATTTAAATTCAAATTTCTTCTTTAAAAATTTAATATAATTTATAATATATAGTTGAGTAAATTACTAACAAAAGTCTACCCCGATCATGACATAGAAGTACGTACATATGTAAATGATTATAATGCTAAAGTTTATTTAATAAAAAACATATACAAACAATTTATTGCTTTTATAGTTTTTTTGTTGTGCCTAAAGACTTCCTTAAGTACCCTTCACGATTATTTTATTTTTTTTTTCATTTTATTTTAAAATAAAGAATACAAAATATCTACAATGAGATGCTGGCTGGTAGTTGGCTGATTTGATTGCCTGGCACTACTACTAGATGCTTTTGACTTTGAATTCACTTACAGTGGCGAGTAAATTTGTTTGCATATTAACATATAAAGCAAGCAAATTTCATAAAAGTTAAAAGAACAAACAAACAAATTTTTTAAGAGTATTAAATAAAACTCTAATTTAAGAAAAGTAGTTTTAGATAAATATAAAGGTAAAAAGCGTTATTTTATTTGGTTTAAATATCATCAAAATACATAAAAGTACTGCTATACGCAGATCAAAACTACTGTTGTCCTCTCAGACTCACAAAATGTATTGCAAGGAGATTAAAAGCAAATTTGGCTAAATCGAAAGTTCTTGTTCGAGTCCTAGTAGTGGAGGAAATAAAAAAAAAAAAAATGTGTGACATTTCGAAGTTTTCATTAAAAAAAATATTCTTCCCCCCCCCTACCACTCTAAGATGACCGTCCTTAATAAAGCGCCCCCTGAAATTCCACCCTTCCACAATCTACCTTTGAATTATCAAAAACGAACGATCAGAGGAAAGCGCCTCCTACTGGGAAGTAATCGACAAAACGAAGCAAGAACTAAAAAATAAATAAAATAAACTACCATTCAACTTAGCAAAGAATTTGATTTGAATATTATAGGCTGTTCATAGAAGACAAATGATTTAAAACGTTCGTCTTTTTATATGAAAAATACTCAAAAGTTTGACTGGTTTTTTGTTGTTTCACATATAAACAGACGAACGCTTTAAACCATTCGTGTTAGATGTTTTAAAAGCAATACTGATGATTTATGTACAATTTGTAATATAAATCAAGTTGAATATACATTTCAGTACAGGAGTTTTTTTCTTCAATTGGCGGACAGTTCCTCATTGAGAAATGAAAACTTCTGAAAACCCAAAAATGTGTGAAATAATTTGATCGTCTGTATTTCAACAACTGAACTAATTAAATTATAAGTACTTATATTACAATGAGGGCATTCGTTCAACTTGCTAAATGCCTTTTAAAACCTTTTAAACTCGTATGAAATGTATGTAAGTTTAAGAGGCAGTAAAAGTGTGAGTTAAATAGTTGATGATTCTGTTGCTGGGGTCTAAAACATTTTCAGTTCAGCTTGTATATAATTTTTTTTAGTACTTTAAACATCGACGAAGAGTTCATTTTTGCTCACTACTGTATATGACCAGCCAACTTTGTTCAGAGTCTGATGGAGAACACTATTTTTTTTTTCATTTTCAATTCTTTTTTAATGTCTGATTAATTTAATGTTTGTTTAAATGCATTTAATAATTTTATTTCATTTATTAAATTCTGTTTTAATTTTTTTTTTCTTTTTCTTTCATTAATGTGGGCGAGCAAATGTTAAAAAAAATCTAAAGATGCATTTCCTTTATTGTTGCTGTAGTTAGCCTTTTTTTATTTTTCATCTTCATCTTTTTTGTGCACATTTTTTATGATCCATTGACCCTTTTATGTGACATTTTTTTTAAATATAGGAGACTTTTTTTTTTGTAATTTGGTTAAATTGATGAAAACCTATAATCTATGGCTTATTTGAATACACAAAAAAAATAAAATAAAATTCTTTTTACAACGTACATATTAGGAAATCTACATGTATTGATATATTGTTTGTTCATTGTCATGGACGTTATGTGGTAGTTTTTTTTTTTTTTTATTAATTAAAGTTAAAATTTATAGTGAAAACACCTTCCTAAGGATACCTATATACAGTGCACTCGGGATATAGTGAACACTTTGTAATATGAACTATCGGGTATAGTGATCTCGTTTTTTTTTACATTAGTTACTCTAAATAGTGAACAACACAAACCTCTAAAAAGTGAACACATTTTTTTACACGACGATTGAAAAAGAAATAAAGTTTTTTACAATGCCGTTATTTCTTTTGCATGTATACGTTCTCTTTTTCCTTTTTGTAATCTGTTTTTGTGCATTGAAAACTTCTTCTTCTTAACCTCTTCTGGGTGATTTTGTTACCGCAGAAGAGAGCGAAGACGAGGAAGAAAATGTGCCCCTTAGTTTATTGCAAATTTCGTTGCGTCAACAAGCTCAAGATGACGTAAACCCTATTTTGGAAATGTTAGACGTTATTAATCCAAATGTGAGTATTCGTGATATTAATCGCAATTTAAAATATATAAGTTTCCTCTCAACTCTAGGTTGAATATTCTGCAGATGATATCAGACATTGGAACAATGCAGAAAATGTGTTTCCGGTATTGGTCGATGACGATTCCAATACCAGTACCGATAACGAAGATATAGGGGATTCACCAACGAAAGAAGTTATTCCAGCCACTCGAGCTGTTCAAATTTTTGAACAGGCAATTGAGTGGGCTGAAAAGAATTCTAATCACTTTGAATACAGTTTAGTTTTACATAAATTTCGTAACTTAGCTTTACAAAAACTTAAAACAACTTGTACAAAGCAAGAAAGTTTGAAAGATTTTTTTGTTACACAATAGTTATTTGAGACTAGTCATATAAGTACAAATATTGCTATTTATGAGTACAAATATTATATTTTTTTTACTTTTTTATATGAAATGAATAAAATTTGGTTATTTTTTTTAAACTGTGTATAGTGAATTTCTTGATAATATGAACAGACCTGTGCATTAATTAGTTCACTATATCCCGAGTGCACTGTACTCTTGTTTGGCGATTGAGTTTGTTTAACAGTTTTGAGAAAATGTAACGTGCTTATCAGTGACGATAGAGTATCCAACTCTATCGATTCATTGGAGCATCGGTTCAATGTGGCGTGCGTTACACTGTTCTATCGGTACTACCACGAGAAGTGCACGATAAAATAAGGACATTAATTCCGAATTACGTACAACTCGTACCTTCTACGGAACACAGCCTTTTGTAGTTGATTGGCATAATTCGCATAATTCGTTCTTTAGCCGCACCGCTCGTTTATGAAATAACCTTCCGCCGAAAGTTGGTCGTGTCAACGAGGTTTATAAGTTTAAATCAATTGTCCACAAGCACTACTCAATCTTGCCCTATTCCCATAACATATTTTTCTAGACCAGGGGGTCAATTCTTGTTCTGTGAAACGGTGAAATGAAAAGTTTTTTCACTGTTACACAGCGTTATTGATTCTTGTTTTGTGCAAAACTTAAAAGATACACATCATTTTTTCATGTAACAACAAGTGGAATGAAACAAAATATTTTCACAGTTTCACAGTTTCACATGAGTGCTGATTCGTGTTTTGTGTAACTATGAAACTAACTGTCAAAATTGTTTCATATGTGTAACAAGTTTGCACTGAAAATGTTTATGTGAAAAAATAACATAGAGGTTTAAAACCATGAAAAAACCAACAAAAGGAAAGCGTGCTAGAGAAAATAAAAAAGAATATTTAATAAAATCGAATAAAATAATTGCATCCGTCATATTCTTATTTTAATATAATATTTAATACTCGTATATTTATTTCAAAAACCAAAACAAGTATGGCGTCACATTGGTGTTTTGTTTGTACTAGAACACAGAGCCAAATAAATATAGTTGACGGCGGTAGCGGCGAACCCGGCAGCACAAAAATCAATCGGCGATAGTTGCAATTATTTTTAATATTAATTTTGTATCCAGCAAAAATCTGATTAATTTTTTTAACAGAAAAAACAGCACAAAACATATAATATCAATTTATATTTATGATAGCAATTAGTTGAACAAATATACAAATGCTATGTATGCAATTGCGGTTGTTAAAATAAACATAAACATACATACATACACATTTCATATTGAAAAAGATTTACATACCTACAACTAAAAACTTTTTCAAAGAAAAAAAAATAGTTTCAAAACGAAATTAAAGTTTGTACATACATATTTAGAGGGTGTCCACCAGTTCATATTTCTCCATAATAAATTTGCCACGTCTCTACTTCACGATTGCCAAATATGAACTGTCAAGACTAATCTTTACTAAAATGGCGTTAAAACAAAGTCGTATACCTTCCCGGCGGACGCCCTGTGTACATATATATATACATATATATATATATATGCAACACAAAGTCATTTAAATTTTTTTTGTATGTACATATATTTATACATTTAGGTAATTTGTAAATACTTTGAGTACCACGAGCAATAGCATCAATTATCGCAACTTTTTTATGAATATGTTTTTAGTGTGCGACTATACTTTTAGGTACATAAAAATCGTCCCTTAATTTATCATCATTTCTTGTACTCTAATAAATTAGTGCAGGCAAAAAAGTCTACGTTACAAGTCGGTGTTGATTTAATTTATTCTTCGATTTGAAAATGATATACATAAACGCATGTATTTGCGAATGTGTAAAACTGAAAGTGGTATCAATGAAATACATACATATTTGTTTGTTATATTATTATTATTTTATTAATATCTAAAAACAGTATCAGTAAAATTCGAAGCAGTTAAAAAAAATATATGGCGGGTAAGACGCTTCCCTCAATCGGTTGACTTCGTACTCTTGCTTTGACATTTTGACATAAAATTTCAATAATATACAAGCAAAAGTTTCACGACTACGTTTGGAATGAAACAATTTTTTCATAACATGCACCAGAATCGCAAATAGTGTAATTGTGATATGATAATGCGAAAAGTACTCATGAAAACGAAAATGATAAAAAACTTTTCGTTTCACTGTTTCACAGAACCAGAATTGACCCCCAGGTCAATGTACTGTATGATCAGGGGTCATCCCCTCGCTCTTAAAACAAACAAAAAAATAACAAAATTAAATTGAAAATCAAATATTTTAGTTTAAAAACCCTAAACTGTTGTTATGTACCAGTTAAGAAGAAGAGACAAATTAAATATTGCATATATTATTTCCTATTCTTTTATTTTTAAGAAATTCTTCAAAAATTTCTTACGATTTATAGAAATTCCATTGAAAATAAATGCAAATTTCTTTCCTTTTTTCTAATAAATTTTAAAAATATTGTGTGAAAAATTCAATGTTTATTTATATTTATTAATTACTTTGTAAAATATGTGTTTTTTTTTACTTTTTGTAGTTTTTTATTTTAATTACAAAAAAAAAAGTTTTTTAAGTGTTGAAATTGCAAAGGAGCAGGTGTAAAAAAATCTTAATGATTTTATACGAGGGTGATTCCATAAATTTTTCGTTTTCGTACATTGTACATATATAAATAGTACTTATACTATTACTATACATTGTACATGTACAGGGTGGTTTTTTAGAGGTATAGAACTTCGAATTGAAATAAAACACAAGAAAATCGTTTTAATGTCCATCAATTTAGCTTTATTGGAAGGATAATTTTATGCCATTAATGTTTAAATATGATTTCGGGCATGTGGCCGCCGCGGCTAGCTCGAATAAAGCCAATTCTACAGGTCCAATTTTCAACCACTTTTTCGAGCATATGGGGCCGTATGTTGGCAATAACGCCACGAATGTTGGCTTCCAAGTCCCCTAACGTTTCTGGTTTGTTGGCGTAGACGAGCGACTTCACATATCCCCAAAGAAAATAATCCAATGGTGTCAAATCACACGATCTTGGTGGCCAACTGACAGGTCCATTCCGCGAAATTATGCGCTCATCGAATGTTTTCTTCAATAAATCGATTGTGACGTGCGCTGTGTGGCATGTAGCGCCGTCTTGTTGGAACCACAACTCATCCACATTCATGCCATCCAATTCGGGAACAAAATAGTCGGTTATCATGGCTCTATACCGGTCTCCATTAACGGTAACTGACTCTCCAGCATTATTTCGGAAGAAGTATGGCCCAATGACTCCACCAGCCCATAGAGCACACCAAACAGTCAGTTTTTGTGGATGTAATGGCGTCTCAAGGGTCTCATGTGGATTCTCTTCACTCCAAATGCGGCAATTTTGATTGTTGACGTAGCCATTCAACCAAAAATGAGCCTCATCACTGAACAAAATTTTGCGATTAAAATCAGCATCGAGATCAATCTCATTTTCGGCCCATACACCAAAATCACGACGCATTGCATGGTCTCGCGGCTTTAATTCTTGCACAAGCTGGATATTGTAAGGTCGCAAGCCAAGATCTTTGCGCAAAATCTTCCATAAAGTTGATGGACAAAGCTCCAATTGCTGTGCACGGTGGCGAATTGATTCATTCGGGTTCTCTTCAACACTTTCCTCTACAGCGGCAATTGTTTCTTCGGTGCGCACTGTTCGACGTCTCTGCGGATGCGTATTATCACATAGAGTAAACGTAGTGCGAAAATGATCCATGGTTAACCGAATTAATTGCATTGATAGACGATTATGTCGACCATAAAATGGAAGGAGCTTGCGGTAAACTTCGCGAACTGTACCATTATTTTCGAAATAAATTTGCACGATTTGCAAGCGTTGTTCTTTTGTCAACCTGTTCATGATGAAATGGCAAACCAAACTAAATATTAATCACTTGACAGCTGACAAAATGGCCGCTAGTTAAAAAAGTGATGCCAACTTAAAGTTCTATACCTCAATAAAAAAACACCCTATACATATAAAAATATCTATATATTTGGAAATAAAATATTGAAGAAATTAGAGCTAAAATTGTAAAAATAATAACCTTGATTATATTTGACTATTTACTTGCAATCGTAATCAATTAATTAGTAATTACGTATAAATTTTCTACAAGTGGAACATATACAAAGTTTAATTCCATTTGGAAACGGAATTCATTCCGTAATTTGGTTCTTCAGAAAACGAAAAACGAAATAATTTCTCGGATTGAAACCATTTTTATTTTCATAAACGGAACTGATATTTTTGTTGCCTTCAGATTCAAATAAATGCTTCTATATCAGTAGAAATAAAGATTATTAATTTATTTTTAACAAATAAATAATTATTTTGGTAATCTTTTAAAATCATATAAAAAAAACTTTTAAGAGAAACAGAGTTGTCATAATCAGTCTGCTCAGCATTGCCATAGGCCTTTTTTGTGTTTAATTTGTCAAAATTCTACAGTGGCAGCACATATACAAAAGAAAACTAATAAAGAAAAATGGAAATTTGTTTTATTTTTAATAACGTCTCAATTTACTGTTATTGCTGGTTACAATGTAAATTGTAATTTATTTAATTGTAATACAAAGTGTGAAACAGCTGCTTTCATAAACGATTGCATGTTGACACAGTAGGCTTTAACATTTGATAATGTTGACAAATTATTGTGTTCAGTTTTAGAGAGCATGATCTTCACTAAATATAATTTAAATTTGTAATTTTCAAGGCGTGTGGTTATCCAAACACTGGATAATTTTTATATGGGCGTAGTGCGTACTTCAATAGTAGACAAAATAAAACTCGGTCATGCTTGTAGGCAAGTGGTAGCCATTTTAGATTATTTTTTTTGTAGTTGTTTCTTAAATTTGGAAACTCTTCCCTAGTTTTTCGTTGTAAGGAGGAACTGAGGCTCCTTGGGGATGCTTGTAGATACTTCCTGTGCTGTTTCTAGGACACTTTGGTCTCGGTATAACCGAGGAAAAACTCTAGGAATTTTGGCGATTCCTCGTCAGTCTTTGTCCAGACTTGTAGCGCTGTATACGAGTCACTGGCTGATCGGCAAACACGCAGAGACGGTTGGACCTGCCACTGCAGAAGTTGCGGGAATACTTCTGAAAGGGAGACTATAGGTCATTTTGTTTGTGATTGCCCAGTACCGGGATTCAGTAACTTTTAACAACACGATATTCGCAAAAGAAGTCGACAGTTTTTATTGTTTGTAGTAACGATTATGTGATTCACTAAGTACGTTTTATCGACAGTCTACAACTGTAGTTTTCTTTATGTTTAAATTACAATAATTTGGCAGCACTGTATAAAATCAGTCAGTTTTTGGGTAGAAAGTTAGCAAAGCTATAAACCTCTAGTTTCTTTGGGTATACAAACACACAAAAATGGTTCTCAAACAAACTAGTTAATAGCGTAGGTACATCTCTCTACAAAATTTCAATATAAAAAATTAACGATTTTCCAACTGAATAAACAGCATAAAAACTTTTAGCGTTGGTTAACGACAACAGCCATCGTAAACAAAAAATAATGAATAGCAATATCGACAATTCTGTTGCTTACTGTGCGATTATCGTAAAAATATGTTACTGAATCGCATTACAGGTCTGTTGTTAAACGTTTAAAGTTTTGGTTTTTGATGCCTTTTTTCGATAGCTTAGCGCAGTCTGCTAACCTAGACCCCCTTGTTAAATCCACTTTATAGACAGCTCTGGTTGGCTGTAGTTCTTTTCCTATTTTAGGTGATTTTAGTTTGATCTTGCAAAACGTACTTTGTGCTAATTGTAGTTGATCACGTTTTTGTTTGACTAGCCATTTGACCTACCTACCTACTTTGTAACAAATAAATTACATTTTTAATAAGCCGAAGCGCTAATATGTTTGCTGATGAAATCCACACAAGTTTCTTAAATTTTTAATATGAAATTAAATTTTAGCTCATTACGAGAAAGGTGAGGGTTTCTCTTAATATTGAGCATCACATTACATCACCACAAATTAAAATTTTCGTCACTCTTCATGCAAAGGTGAGATAAAAACAATTTTTCGGATTATATGAACCACGAAATTGTTGGAAAAATTATCCCAATTAATTATTATTGATACGAACAGATCTAATAATGTTTGTAAGTGGGCAGCTGGAGAATATGCAACCAAGGGAAGATTATAAAGAAATGCTGCAACTGAGCCTTATTTTTTTGGGTGATAAACCTAAGCACCATCCAACAATAAAATCTTCTGGAGCTATTAACCGAGATCGCTGGATGCTGAAAATTATATACAAAAATTGATGCCTTCTGAAACAGACTTTCAGTATTTACTGGAGGGCATAGAGCAGCATCACAAGAACCCCAATAAATGATTTATAACAAATCTAATTTTGTTGTTGTTGTTTATAAAATTGTTGTATATTTAATTCCGATGCAGTTCACACTTTATAGTATTAAAAATGGGTACAAAGCTTTAAAAGGGTATAACTCGAGAACGGTAAAAGAAAATTTATTTTTTTCTGCTAACTTATTTAAAACTTAATAATCTTTTAAACTGCATCATTACAAACTTTAAGAGTTATAAAGCATTGTTTTCGATATTTGTTGATAATTTAGGAAAAACTGTTATTATATAATGTATCAAAATGTGCAAAATCATTGCCGAAAATTATTATTTATGCACATAAAATTAAAGATCGGAATATTTTCTTTAACAATATTGACAAAGACGACGAGAAAGTATCAATTTTTTACCAATAAGTATTAAATAAAGGTCTGCACGGGTATGTTTGAAACGATATTCAAGACATTCTAAAAATTTCAAACACACTTCCAACTCTAATTCGTAAAAGCGAAACAAATAAAACAAACATAAAAAGTGGTTGTTGTCGTTAGAATGTAAATAATGAGAGAATAGAGACAAGAGAGTATGGAGACATGAGAGACATGAAACATAAGAGTTAGAATGGAATGAATAGAGTGAATAGAATGTCTTGTTTGTAATATGATAGAAAAGAATTTCTTGTACTGGTATTATAAGTACTAAAGAACTGAATAATAAAAGTAATGAACAGAATAATTTTTCATGTTATTTTTCTTTATTTTTTTATATTTTTGGCTTAATTTTTAAAAATACATACATGGGTCGATATCACGAAATGACTACATTCTGTGGCCCGACTCATTTAGTATCAAAAATATTGAAAATTTTAAATTATGAGAACAGGAATAAATAAAACAAAATGTCCTTTAACGAGGCGCAGAAATGAAAATAAAATATTCTTGATATTTTTATGAAAAAATTTGGTCGCAAGGCGCAAAACGTCATTACCATGGCGTGTGTCCGATCGTTTTGTGTTTAAAAAACACAGATTTTCATTAATATCTCAAGATATATATTATAATTGAAGTAGGTGAAGTTATTCAAGAAGAATGAACCAAGTCAATTTTAATTTCATAAATATAATTTTATTTTAAAATTTATGATTTTGAGACATTTTAGTCTGTGGCTAATTTTTTTCGTCATTTCACGTGGGCCAATTTGTTTATTAAGAAAAAATGCATTTAATCGGTTTTTCGGTTAGGTGTAAACTGTCAATGTAATGACAATTCCCGTTAGTTTTAAAGTTAATTGATAGAAGTGAAAAAGGTAGTCAGTTGTTTGAGAGCTGTTGAAGTGTTTAGTGTTTTTTGCTTATGTTCCTGAAATTTTGTCATTCTCGTGGAAAGTATATTTTTCCATTATTTATAGTATAATTTCCAAATTTGTGGTATTGGTTTGTTCATTTTTTAAGTCTTCATTAGATTGTATTATATTTTATAAAAAATTTTGAGGATTTCCACATTTAAATCCAAGTATACTCACGTTTCCATCATTACCGTGCAGTCATTACCATGGGTATAATCTAAACCACGGTAATGACAAAAGGAACACAGGAATGACATTTTCAACGTAAATTTGAGATTATTCAATCTATGGTAATTATTAAAGAAATTTATAATAGGATTTTTAAACTTTCCATCAAAAACAATATGGCACCATCAAAAAAAGGTAGAAATGCAGAGGAAAAAGTAAAACATGTGGAAAAGGAGCGAGGGCGACGCAGAAGAATGAAAAACGATCCTGCCAAATGAGCCGCATAAAAATTAAAAGAAAACGCCCGATATTTCAGAAAGAAAATAAGGTTATTAAACCAATCAAGGAGATAACTCCTAGAGCACAAAGGGTATAACGGAAAAAGTGGTTATAAATGCAAAGAATTATAGAAAAAAAAACATTTGAGGGAAAAGGAACAACAATATATGGCGGACTATTCTCCACCCAGATCGCCAACATCCTCTACAGGAGAGGATGAACCACATTCAGATATTCAAGATCGAGTTCCAGCTCCTGTTATACCTAAATAAAATCAGAATGGAAATGAACATATTTTCAGAGTAAAAAAGTAACTTGCGCGTAAACATAAGCATCAGTTGGCTCAAAACGACAAAAAGATTGTAAAAGATTTCTAGGTTATTGTCGCTACACAATATAAAAGGGCTGGAATATCAGAGGCCGAAATATGGAGAATTCCAGGCTAATTAAACAAAAAGATGTCAGGAACAGCATACAACGATTTTTAGAGTAGGATATTAATGGCCGGATGTGTGCAGCTAAAAAGGAGATGTGACAAAATCAAAACAAATTCATCAAAAGCGATTTCTCACAAATACGCTTAAAAATTAACACAAAAAATACCTGGTCGAAGCGAACAGCTCACCTGTGAGCTATAGTGGTTTTTACAGAAATCGTCCGTTTTGGATTAAAGAAATTAAGATTTCTAACAGTGACACATGCAAGTGCACAAAACATGCAAACATAGAGGTGATTATTGTCTATTTACAAAATATCATTTCACAGATATCATTTCCGTGGGGGGCAAAAATCCCTAAAACCCTTAAATATACATGGCCCATTGCTTATTAATACATAAAATGGTCTTATAAAATAGTATCAACCGAAAAATAATTATTTAAACCCATTTTCGCACTTGGCCATTTTCAACCCTTGATTGTAGTCATTTCGTGATATCGACCCACATACATATTTACAAAAACTTAAAAAAAAAATTATAAATAAATTACATATTCAAAAAGTGATTAATTTTTTTTTGCCTTTAAATGCTCTAATATACACACACTATTCTTCTTGCTAGATTTCAATTTGTTTGTTTTCATTCGCTTGTTTGTATTACAAACTATCGCGTTTACTTCAATACATGCTTTCATTCACAAAGGAAATTCAAGACATTCAAGACATTCCAAGACATTCGAATGTCTCTATAATAATTTAGAATTATGAGAGTAAATTTAGATTTATGCTATTCAATTCTATTCGTTTTTTGAGGCTGTTCGTTTCGTTTCGTTGGCTGCAAAACGAATAGAATGAATATTTGTTTCTATGCTTGAATATACTCTCAATTAGAGTACACTTCTCGAATCATTCTAAACTGGCAGAAAAGCAAAACATTCATGCAGACCTTTAGTATTAAACACATAGACAGCAGCAAGCAGCATGACAGCAAGCAGCAAATGTAGCCGACAATATTTGCTGCCATACTATCAGCTGCATAAATATTTTGAAGGCAGCAACAGCAAAACAATAAAAAAACAAATAAAATAATGAACATGTGTTTGTTGTTGAAATAAATATTTCAGTGATACCACATTCATGTCTACAAAATCGCAAAAATAAAATCGCTTGTTTAAAATGTATATAAATTTTTTTATTTTAATCTATTTATATATTATTAGATAGTATTAAAAAACTTTACTATCGTTTTCATATAAGCGTGTGTATTCTAATTTTGACAACTTGCTGCCTGCTGCTTGCTGTCGTCTATGTGTTTAACGCTATACATAACCAAAATTAAAATAGAGCCCAAAAAGCTCGATTTTTGATTAAAAATCAATTTGCGCGACCTCTAAACCACTTCCGAAAAATCTGAAAAAATTCTCAAAAATACTTTACCTTATGAGTATCCAAATTAAGAATGATCTTCTGACGAATTCCAATTTTTAATTTTTTTTTTTGGACACCCTAATGTATATGTATACTTATACAAATATTTTATTTATCTATTATTACAAAATATAAACTTTTCAAGCAACCCTCGTGGTGTACCATATCGCTCATATTTGTTTACTAATAACATAGAAATTTCGGTTAAACTCAATGACTGGTTTTTGCTCTTCTGTTGCTGTTGCTCTTGCTGTTTTTATTTGTGTTTGTGTTGATTTTTTAAAGTTTAAGCCAATTTGAATAAAAACGCTTGGTTAAAATGAGTCACAACAGCATTCTTATGAATTGGGTAAAGAAAATAAAAAATAGAAAAAAAAAAGTATGGAATGAATAAATAAAAATAAATAAGTGACGGATACACAAAGACTTGTTTTAACATGTGCGAATTTTTGTATCTCCAATAACAAGTCAGCAATACCGTCCGCTAGTTAGTCACATCAATTGCCAGTAGTCAAGTAAGTTAGTCTGTCAGTCAATTACAAACAAATTACCACAACAGCTGCCGATAATATACAGCACCACTAACAAAAACAACTCTATACAATAAAAAAATAAAAAAATTTTAAGTGACTAATTTTTTTCATTTTATAATAGAATTGTTTAAATAAAAAAAAATTAAATATTTATTGATTTTTTATAATTGAAGTCACAATTCAACAAGACAAAAAAAAAATATATACTATACAGTGGTGTTCAATAAAATCAATACACCATGATCTACTGCCTTATGCTGAATGATAAATGCCGCTTGGATGGGTGTTTCAACGAGATAACGACCCGAAACACACATCGAAGAGAGCAGAAGAGTGGTTACAAAATAAAGGCGTCCAGTTTTTAAGCTGACCTATACAGTCTTTGGAATTAAATTTTATTGAAAGCTTGTGGTAAATCGGGAAAGCTGCTATTCGAGGAAAAACCCCTTTTAATAGAGAACAGTTGTAGAAATTTTTTAAAGATGTGTGGAAGAACATTCCAATCGAAACGTTTTGAAGACGTGTGGACTTAATGACAAAAAGCTGCTTGGACTTTGTTAAAAATAAAATAAAAAAATGAATACATCTTTTTTTTAAGTTTTGATACTGGAAAGTTTTTTCTCTCTTATGTTATTTTCTTTATAAATGAAACGAAATAAAAACAAACGAAAATAATTAATAAACACGCTTTTCTAATATTTTTTTTTTGTCACAAAGATGTTAAATCATGGTGAATCTATTTTATTGAGCACCACTGTATATTTTTATTGTTATCGTAACTCGTTCATTTTATTATTTTTGTAAAATGTTTTAAGTTTAAGCGTTAAAATTCGTTTTTTTTATTGTTTTACGGAAAACCTTGAATTTAATTTTCAAAAACACTTCTTAAATAATAAAATAATAAAAATGCGTATGACGAGATTTCTTTAATCAACTCAAATCAAGCATTATGTCTAACGTTAAAAATATTTTAATGCAAAACATAAAATGTATTTAAAAACATAATTTTAATTTAATCCAAATAATTCATTAAAATTCCTTTTTTCAAAATTTTGCATGCAAATTCAAATGAATTTCGCTTTAAAAATTTTTTGAAATATTTTATTAAGAGAAATTTTTTTAGTTTATGTTAATAAGAAATTTATTAATTTATGAAATAGGAGTAACACCACATGTTAAGAGTCCAGTGCATAAAAAGAAACCGTCTTAATATGCATATAAATTAGAAGCAAAAGAAAGTTCAAGTCAATTAAGATTAAATTTTAAAGCAAAATGTTTGTTTTATTATTGAATTATTATCTTCAAATTTGTATTGAAAATAAACGCTTTGGCAATGCCTGATACAGTAGAGTTTGATAATTTTGTGTATTCAGTGCAGAAACTTTATATGCAACACTGGCCTCTTTTAGATCCTTTTTTTCGACAATTATTTGCCAAACTATTTGCCAGACTTTTGAAATACCATCAATTTTAGCTAACAAGAAGAGAGATGAAAATGCTGCAGTTCTTTACTCTCTCGCCTACATACAAAGTTGGCAATTACAACAGCATCCATATTGTGTGCGTCATGAGTTACTCTCAGAACTTTTGCGGAAAGACTGCAATTTCTTTATATTTTGTCCTTTTAAGATGTCATAGTTGGGGTTTGAACCCATTTTTAAGCCAATACACTACATACTATTAGACTACCAGGACAACATAAACTCACAATTTCACCCTGTGCATTAATAATCTAAACTAAAACTAATAAATCGGTGAAAGTTTTAGCGCTGGCTTAGTTAAACTTAACTGAGATTTATATTTATTTTAAACTTAAAACCAGTAAATCAGTACTCCACATATTATTCAGAGTTTAAAAAGTATTAGTGGGGTAATATTACGATAAATGCCAAACAATAGGTGTCTTTACAACGGGCTATCAATTCACAATAAAACTTTTTCCGCGGCAAGTATTAAGAAAAAAATAAAACAAATTGAAAAAATTTATAAATCGAAAAAAGAATTTTTTAGAAGAACTCCCAATTTAAAAATATGAAATAAACTGCAGAATCAAGTTTTGTGTGCAAAGTTATTTAATAAAATCAATAATTAATATGAACATGTCAAAGTCATATGGTCTGGATGGTTTATTTGCTCATTGATTTAAAGAATTATTCGCTTAAACACAATTAAAACGAAAAACAGAAAAATCTTAAACTGATTTATTAGCCCTAAGAGCACTAAAGTCTATAAAAAAAAAGCAAATTTTTTGGGAACAACCAAACTAAATTTTAATTTAATATAAAAGTCTTTAAAATGGTTGCAGTAAGATGTATGATTGATGATTTTGCAACGCCTACAAATACCACCCTTTTAGTTTTTTGTTCGACGTGTCGCCTTTTTTAGTGCGATCATAACATTTTGTATACCGACGTTTGACTCTGCAAGTGCAACATGTCAATGCAAAAGTTTCACACAAAATAACACGGCAAAAACATATAGCATTAGGGTGGGTACGAACAGAGTTTTTAAGAGTCATGACTAGTGTTTAGGGTCGAACCTAAACACAAACAAAAAAACACGGTTCACGTTTATTATTTTCAAATTTCAAACAAATGTTTTTATTTTGCCTTTAGTGTTATTTTCAATTTTTATTTGTTTAACAATTTTTGTTTTGCTTTAAAATATTTGTATTTTATTTGTAATTATGGTTTATTTTAATATTCACCGCCACTAGTTTTAATTAACTAGATTAACTCTTTTAGATATAAAAAGCGGAGAGATGCAAGTGTCAAAAGAAACAGTGTTGACCACTTCAGCGTGTTTCTAAACAACTAGAATTCGACGTGATAGTAAAAAAAATATTAAAGACAGAAATGTAGCCCTTACAAAGCCATGTACACTCGTACACAAAATCTAATGATCGGACTAGAAATCGCGGCACAGGGAACAAAATTTTAAAAGGGTGATATTTGTAGGCGTGACAAAAAATTCTTGAATTGCTTATACATCGTCTTTAATTCTAGACGATGACTGCCACAATTTTTGTTTCGCACCACTCTAGTGGGTTTGGCAACTCTTAAACAAACAAAGATAAATTGATTTTTTTATATCTTGAGAACGGTTGAGAACAAAAGTTTTTAAATCTGGTCTAAATGACTTTATAGTCAATACATATTAACAGTCAAAAAATAGACGGAAGTGGGCGTGACATGATTTTATATTAAATTATATACATTTTTATTTATTTATTTTCTTTATTTATTTATTTCAAGAAAAATTTGTATAAAAAAATTTTTTATGTAATGACCAAGAAAAAATAGAATAAAAACAATTCTATATACGAGGAGTATTAATTAATTTATGCAAAACGAGAAAATTCGAAATTGGCATTTTTATATATAATTTTTTGAAAAGCGTTTCCTCACATTTGCTTAAAGAAGCTATGCGTTCAACTGAAGCTGGAGAAGTTAAAGGGGTGTTGAATTTGAAAATATTTGTCTTAACCGCAGGTATTTGTTAAAAGAGCTTAATATTGTCTTAGGATCCAATACTAACCAACTCTATAGCGTGAACTCTCCATTTGAAGCTTAAATTATAATGCACATGACGAAGTTTCTTGAGTTTTCTTGGTTATTCGTTGAATGAGACAAATAATAAATAAAGAAAAATGCTTGTTTTTTTCTTCTTTCTTTTTATTTTTATTTCTTTTCTGTTAGCAATTCTGACGTCATTAAATAATTTGTCTGTCAGTCATCACATTGCTGGTAATAATCAGAGTTGTAAATGAATCATTCTTTTTTGATTTCAATTCATTTGAATTAGCTAAATTTTGAATTAATTCTTTTCATCAAAAAAAAAGAATTGAATTAAATTTGAATCAATTCATTTGAATTAAGCGAACATGAATTGCAATTCATTTCCAATTCAAATGAATTAGGCAAAATGAGTTGCAATTCATTTGAATTAGGCAAAATGAATTGCAATTCATTTTTTAATTCAAAAGAATTGGTAAAAAGAATCGCAATTCATTTATAATTCATTTGAATTGAAATGATTTGGAATTAATTCAAATGAATTAGAAACTTACTTACTTACTTAGCTGGCCATAACAACCCGTTAACGGGTTTCGGCCTGCTTCAGCACTAGTCTCCAGGCGCTTCTGCTTAGCGCGCGCCTTCTCCAGTTGGTCACACCAATCGATGACAGGGCTTCATCAACCTGGTCCTTCCAACGTAAACAGGGTCGTCCTCTACGCCGACGTCCAGTGACCTTCGCATCGAAAACTTTCTTCGCTGGAGCAGATTCTTTCATCCGAACAATGTGGCCGAGCCAGCGTAGCCGCTGGATGTTAATACGCTGGACAACACCTACATCGCCGAGGAGCTCATACAGCTCATGGTTGGTTCTAATGCGAAACTCATCGCCATGCCTTAGAGGACCAAAGATCTTACGAAGAACTTTTCTCTCGAACACCCCGAGGACCGCTGCATCGGCACAAGACAGCGTCCATGCTTCCGCACCATAGAGAAGCACCGGGAGAATAAGCGACTTGTAGAGTGTTAATTTCGTCGCACGAGAGAGGTCTCTATTACTAAACTGCCTACCGAGACCGTAGTAGCACCTGTTGGCCAGTGTGATTCTTCGCCTGATCTCTAGACTGACATCATTTTTGCTGGTAATGGCGGTGCCAAGATAGATGAATTCCTTGACCACATCGAATGTATAGTTGCCGGCTGTAACCTGAATTAGAAAAGTAACTTGTAATTCAAATTTATCAAATCAAAAATGAATTGCATTCAATTGAAGTAAACTTGGTGTTTGGAGTTTGGTTCTTCAAGTACTACTTATGTCGCTTTTGATATACGCTGAATAACAAGACATTCAGTATTTAAAACCTATTAATAATTTATGAAATTTTGTGACGCAGGAACATTAAAGGACAAACACTTTAGTAATACTTCTGAGAATTATTATAATTATTATATTATTATTATATTATTAAGAGAATTATTATAAATAAGTAATAAATACTTGGATTAAAAGTAATAGAAAATGGGTGATTCATTATTAGTAGTGGATATATTTTTATTATAAAGTACAGAATAGAAGTACTTGGAAAAAGGGTGATGCTTTTGCATTGCAGTCTTTTTTTCAGAATCAATTCAAGTAAATTGGAAATGTATAACAAAATCATTTTTCGAGTTAATTTAAATGAATTGGTAAAATGAATTGCAATTCATATTTTAACTCATTTGAATTAATTCAAAATCAATTCAAATGAATTGGGAATAAATTGCAATTCATTTTTTCTAACTCATTTATATTAATTCAAAATCAATTCAATTCAAATGAATTGAAAATGAATTGCAATTCTTTTTACCAATTCATTTGAATTGAAAATGAATTGCAATTCATGTTCGCTTAATTCAAATGAATTGATTCAAATTTAATTCAATTCGTTTTTTGGAGAAAAGAATTAATTCAAAATTTTTCCAATTCATTGCATGAATGATTCACGAATTAATTCAAAAATGAATGATTCGTTTACAACTCTGGTAATAATTATAATATTGTGATATATTGTAAGCAAATCATAAAATTAACAAAAAAATTTTACATATTTTTTCGCCTCGATTTTTGTCTGTTAAATAAAAATCAAACATCATTCAACCGATAAGTCAGTCAGTCATGAATTTATTCAGTTTTAATCATATTCCTCCATATGTTTAATCTTTTACAAAAAAAAAGAAAACAATATTTAATTTAAAACATGATTATTGCAAATTAAATAAACAAGTGGTGAATAAAAATCTGTTACTTTGCACGTTATATTACATACTTCGGTTTTGATTTTTACTCTCTACTTCACTTTAGGCGACGTGAATCGATTTAATAATTAATTAGGATGCGACAATTGCACATTTATTAATAGTAGAAAGCGAGGATACTTACAAAAAATGTGAAAATAGAGTACCTTTGGATATACATCAGAACAGTCCCACCTGGAGGTGAAAGCAATTTTAAGAAAGAGAAAACATTCTAATGTACAAATGCTTTATGTATATGCTTTAAATATACAATATATAAAGCGAAAGCTATATAGGATCCGACTAACTTGTTAAATTTATAACGAATATTATTTTTTATACTTCATAAATAAAGGCGAAATTATATTTTATTACTCCGAACTTAAAAGTGATATTATTGCTCTGGTTGTTTTTTTTTTCTTATCGAATTTACGCCCAATAAGTAAAACATATTAAAATTGATCCATATTATGTCAATGACTTTAATAATTCATTCTCTTTTCTTTTTTAAAGTTCTTAAATATTTGTATGAAGACTACGAACCTGATCAAGCCTACTAAAGAGGCATTTTTTTCAAAATAAGTAGCCTAAAACAACAGGAAAAAACAAAAAGGTATAAAAATACTATGGGTAAAATAAAAGTCTACAGTCAGAGAAAAAAGCGATAGAAAACTACCGAAATTGATACCATTTGGTATTGAAATTGAGTTTAGTCTGCTTCTGCTTTCTTCATTAATAGTTGTGTCAAAATGGCTTGTTAATGAAAAGGCAAATAAATAGTTTATATGAATTCAAGTTTTATTAAACTGTACTTTTATATAATTCGAGTTAGAGAGATACTTTTAAATAGCGACCGTTCTGTTTTGCATACACGCACTGAATGCCCAATTCTCCTCTGTCGTCGGTATTTTACAAAAAATTAAATGTTGTCGGAGTTGCCATTTAGTTTTATTTCATGTGTTCATGTGACAGTTCGGCCGTTCCTGACGATGGGTCGTCCTCGAGCCATTCTTCTTCGTCGTCTAGAATTGGAGAGCTTTGACACCAGGGCTTCATCTTGTCGGATGTATATACTGAACAAAACTTTCGTGAGGTTATCTGCATATCGTCGATATCAGTTATCAGAAACCTGTCTCGATCAAGGACTTTAGCAATTTTGTATGGGCCTTTGTATTTTGGCTCGAGCTTTCGAGAGTCGCCCGTTGAGGGAGCTTCATTCTCCAGTACAATTAAATCGCCTTCGTGGTATACAATAGGCTTAGAATGTTTTTCATCAAAACGTATTTTCCATTTCTGCTTTTCTTTGGTCGTGTTGTTTATAGCGATTTGCCGTTTTTCTGCTATATTATCGTCATCGTGTTGCGGTATATCATCGTGTATTGCAGCAATTATATGATTATGAATTACATCAATCAATTTAAAATCAAACACAAGTTCATTTGGTGTAAAACCTGATGTTTCGTTTTTCTGTGAATTTACAGACCATTGAAGGTCCCTGAGAGTGAGATCCCAATCTCTGGTGTTAGTTGTAGAAGTTCGTATGACATTAAGTATCGTTTTATTAGCGCGTTCCACTTGACCATTTGCGCGGGGTGTACGTACGGCATTACTAATGTGTTGAATGTGATTTTGTCTACAATATTGTTCAAACATTTTTGATGAAAACGCAGTTCCTCGATCGCTGATGATAATTTTCGGTAGACCAAAATAGCTGGTGATTTCATTTAAAACGTTGAGTACTGGTTGCGTCTTAGTGGTACGAACCGGTTTTACAATCAAATATTTACTGAAGGCATCAGATATCGTCAATACGTAACAGTTCCCACGCTTACTTTTCACAAATGGACCCAAGTGGTCGATATGAATTTGCCTGAATGGTATAGGCTCAGGGATACACACATGTAAACGACCCTCGGATTTTCCACCCTTCGCCTTATTGTAGCAGCATTCCATACAAGCGGCTATATAATCCTTGACGTATTTACGGATTTTTGGAAACCAAAAATGTTGTTTAACACGCTGTATAGTTTTTTCAAGACCAAAATGTCCCATGTCATCATGGCACAGTTTTACGACTCTCCATCTTACGGATTTTGGTACAACAAAAAGGGGATTATCATTATTATTATTACGATATAATCGTCCGTTTATCAATTTGTACTCAGCTTTTATTTGAGCAACTTGTGGTGAAGATGTTTCATTTTTCAATACGGCTACAATTTCTTTTAACGAGGGGTCCTGTAATTGCATTGTAAATAGCCAATCGTCCTGACCTACGGTTATCTTCATGATATGGTCGATTGGCTCATAATCTGCTGGTTGGGGGTCTGGTGAGCGACTCAAAGCATCAATGTGTGCCATTCGAGATCCCTGACGGTGAACTATTTCGCAGTCGTAGTCCATGATTTTAATAAACCATCGCGCTACCTTTGGTATGAGTTCTTTCTTCACGTTTGCTTTCGCAATGGCAGAACAGTCAGTGATTAGCTTAAAAGGTTTCCCCAACACATAAACTCTAAATCGTTCTAGCGACTCGACCACGGCCAAAATTTCTAATTCGTAGCTATGGTACTTAGCTTCTGCTGGTGTGCAATGTCTACTGTAGTAAAATACTGGTTTCCAATTTTTCTCATCCATCGATTGTAGTAGAATACCAGCGACCCCTATAGAACTGGCGTCAGTATGCACTTGATGATAGGCATTCACATCGTACAAAGCAAGAACCGGTTTATTACATAAAATGCTGATCAAATTTTCAAAAGCACGTTGTTGGTTTTCTTCCCATACAAACGGTTGTTCATTTTTAAGAAGTATGGTTAGTGGTTTAGAGATAATGGAGTAATTTTCAACAAATTTTCGGAAAAACCCTGTTAGACCCAGGAATCTTCTAAGCTCGGTCAAGTCTGTTGGCGGATTAAAGTTGCGTATTGCGTTGACTTTTTCTTCACCCGGTGAAATACCATTACTATTTACAATATGCCCCAGATAAGAAATTTCTGTTGCCATAAATTTGCATTTATTTAACCCTAGAGTAAGACCAAATTCTTTCAAAACATTTAGAAACTTTTCCAGGCGTTGGATACCCTCCTTAAAAGTTTTACTCGGTATTACAACATCATCGAGATAGGCCAACACCTCTCCAGGTTCCATACGAGAAACCAATTGGTTCATTACCCTTTGGAAAACAGCCGGGGCGTTGACTAACCCAAAAGGCATACGATTATATTCGTAATGACCATCGGTGGTCACAAATGCAGTATATTGCTTCGATGTCTCAGACATCTCAATCTGGTGGTAGCCCATTCTTAGGTCCAGGGAAGTGAAATATTTGTTACCTGATAACTGGGAAAACTGGTCATCAAGATTTGGCATTGGGAATGGCGTCTTAATGGTAATCTTGTTTAGAGCTCGATAATCCACGCATAGCCGATACTCGTTATTCTTCTTCTGAACCAAGACTATGCCCGATGCATATGGAGACGTTGATGGACGTATGATGTCACTGTCTAGCAACTCCTGGATCTGTTTATTGATTATCGGTCTTCTTGCGAATGGTATACGATATGGTTTCACATTAACAGGTTCATTCGTTGAGACCTCAATTTCCATTTTCACCACATTACATTTACCCAACTGACTGGCAGATTCTGAAAAACATTCTGAATAGTTAGAAATTATTGTTTGTAGTTGTTGTTTTTCATTTGGGGAGATATCAGACTCTGTTGTTATTGATAATAAGTTATCAAACCAACACTTGTCGTCCTCAATGATAAACCTCTTTCCCTCTTTACATATTACGTCTCGACCAAGAAGCACATTCTGCGGAATCAGGGTATCACTTACCAATGCCATATCAACATTAAAATTATTGTCATCTATACATAAATTAGCATTTAATTTCTTGGTGCATTTGAATTTACCGCCGGCAAAACCATATAGTGTTCGTATACAGTCTTCAGGTTTACCCACATGAAGAGCAAAAGACTTACGCACCAGTGAACCTTTGCTGCCAGGGTCCACAAAACACATTGTAGGTGTACCGTTGACTATAATTTCTTTTACCAAATCTGAAGATTTTTCCTTGTGCATCATTTCGTCTACTTTGTGAACCACTGGTCGTTGAGGGCAACTATTTGTTTGATGGGTAGTACGTCTACAGATGTCGCACCGAGTTTTACGCTGAGGCTCGGGGCATTTGTTTGCATAATGTCCGATTTTATTACAATTAAAACATTTTAAATTGTTTTCTACCTTAGCCGTTGGAGTGGCTGTATTGTCCTTATTAGTTACCTTAGCTGTAGTCTTAGTATACCTAGCCTGACTCGTATGGGCTGACTTAGAAATATCGTTATGTAAACAAAAAGTAATAATATCATGTAAAAGTTCATTACATGCGTTGTAATGATTAGATATTTTCTTTCGTAAATCATGATCATTGATACCATTGATGATGTGTCTAGAAATTGCTGGTTCGGAAAGGCCACCTCTCTTGCCATAAGCCAGCATTCTATAGAAGTAATCTTTCGGTGATTCAATATCAATTCTTTTCATACCTGCCATACTTAGATGCACATCGGCTTCGTTTGTGACGTGCGGAAAATCATTTAGGAATTTTTCTATAAAATCGGTCCATGACGTGAAAACTTCTTGTAGGGAGTCCACCCAATATTTGGCAGCGCCCTGCATCTTTTGTTGTACACCAAAAATTACAATCTGGTCACTCCAGTTATAAGCATTTTTCAAAACGTTAACTCGTTGAACAAACTGCCTAGCATTTAGTGATTGTTCTGATGAAGGATCAAATGATGGTAGTAAAGAGACTACATCCCTAGCGCTGGAATATGTACTTGCATTGTTCATCATTAAAGTTTCGTATTGCTGAACGGGTTGCGTATGATACATTGGGTGATTATTTCTAATATTCGGATTACAATCTTGATGGTACGTTGAACTATTTATGAGGTTGTTTAATAATTCGGGCTCAGTTGTAAAAGTCACATGTCGATGTGGTAACGTTGAAGTGCCAATTGTTCGTTGCCCACCTTGAGTGAATGGAATACCATTCGGATGATTTATGTTAGCATTTTGGTGATACAAATTTGCATCAACATTTGCCGATGTTAAGCGTTGGTTTTCATTATGTGTTGAATAAACGTTGTAGCCTGTCGTTGTCGCGTCGTTTTCGTGTTGGTAAATACCTGTTGTCATCATCGGGTGTTGGTAAACGTTTGTAGAAACAGAGCTTTTACCAAAAAAACTAGTTGGCAACGCTAAAAGCTGATTTGGTATTGTCGTTTGTGTGGCACCATTCGTACAGATCGTTGGATGCCCATTTAAAAATACGTTGGTGTTTGTGGCGTCTCTCTGTATGTATGTATGTGTGTTTGAACTATCCGTTGTAACGTTTATGCATGCTCCTGCCTGATTGATTTCATCATCCACACATATTGGGTGTGTTGGTGATGACGCCGTTGTAGGCTGAAACATACCTTTTGCCAGCTGTATGCCTTGAATAGATTTTTCCAACATATCTATTCTTCTCAATAGGCCACTATTACCTGCATCTTGGAAACTTTCATATACCTCGTCGCTACCGTAATCTTCCAACCTCTCGATTAACGTCAAGCGATTACCTGATGTAGGTAGACCGGCTTCTTTGCATCTTTTCCGTAGTGCCTCTAACTTTAAATTGCGAACGTTGGGCATTTTCCGCTTTCAATTTTTTTCTTTAATTTTCACGAATTTACGTTTACGTGTTTTTTTTTTTTTTCTATTTACTCGTTAAGGATTTGAGCACAATCCCACTTCTGATATTGTCAAAATGGCTTGTTAATGAAAAGGCAAATAAATAGTTTATATGAATTCAAGTTTTATTAAACTGTACTTTTATATAATTCGAGTTAGAGAGATACTTTTAAATAGCGACCGTTCTGTTTTGCATACACGCACTGAATGCCCAATTCTCCTCTGTCGTCGGTATTTTACAAAAAATTAAATGTTGTCGGAGTTGCCATTTAGTTTTATTTCATGTGTTCATGTGACAGTTGGTACCAATATTTCAACCATTAATCACTTTACTGATGAATCTGCTCCAGCGAGAAAAGTTTTCGATGCGAAGGTCACTGGACCGTGTTTACGTTGGAAGGACCAAGTTGATGAAGCCCTGTCGTCAATTGGTGTGACCAACTGGAGAAGGCGCGCGCTTAGCAGAGATGCCTGGAGACTAGTGTTAAGGCAGGCCGAAACCCGTTAACGGGTTGTTATGGCCATCTAAGTAAGTAAGTAAGTAAGTAATCACTTTACTACCAACCGTTCCCTTCTGGTTACCAATTTTTTTTTTTTATTTTAATAATGCACTGTTCTTACTTTCATACAGTAAGCGTACTTTTATCAGTTTTGTTCTTTATTTGATACCATATCGTTGATGATTCGATGACAGGTCGTTCCTAATGTAATAAAAATCGAAAATATGCTCACAAAATATGCACCATAAAATAAATAATATGCACTCAATTTATGCACTTTTAAAGAAAAATGCACTAAAAATAAAAAAAATTTTTAAATTTCTTTATTTTTTTTACATTTTATTTATTTAAAATCAATTTTTGGGGGGGTCGTGGTACAGTTGTAGAGCGCTCGCACAGAAACTCACACGACCAAGGTTCGATCCCAGCGAAGGACAAAATTATAAAAATCAAAATTTGCGGTTTTCTAAAAAACTACAACTTAAATTTAAATAAATTAAAAAAAATAAGAGGTTCCCCCCTCCAGCGAGACCATCTGCAAGAAACCACTCCCTGACATTTCTAATCTATTCCACCAGAAACCAATGATCAGGAGTACAACGCCACCTTCTGGGAAGATAACAGCTAATCTACTGAAGACGCTCTCACCATTCAAATTCAAACATCCACCGACAGATGAGGCAATTGCTGTTTGATCATTCGAGGGTGAAGGTATAACACTGGCTCTTGTGTGGACAAATTTAAAGCAACCTGTTTCATCAACAAAAAAAAAAATCGCAAAAATATACAAACATCTATGAAAAAAAAAAGAACCTCCTATCAACCAATACAATGCACTGCATGAGTAGGGCTTACCCCTGAGTATTGGTCTTAAAAAAAAAATATAGTACTTGCTGCAATATGTATGTATATTTACATAGAAATACTAAAATAACAAATTAGTCTATTTTAAATTACGAGTTATAAAATCTTTGAAAACCCAGCTACGAAAGGTCTCATCAGAGTTCTTTGTGTTATACATATTTCTATTTAAGCACAATCTATTGGAAATAGATTATGTGAATTATATAAAAATATGAATATGTATAACACAAAGAACTCTGATGAGACCCTTCGTAGCTGGGTCGAAAACTAGTTCAGTTCTGCTAGTGTTTGTACATATTCCTTAACGGATGTTAATTCTCATAAAAATACCAGTATTAGGATCTTAGGCTATTAAATTTCATACAATAAGTATAATAAAGATCCAATGGAAAATATTCGAATTTAATTCGAAAATGTATAATAATTTTAATTGATTTTTTTTTTGTATAATTAAATAACTTTTTTCAAATTTTCAAATACAACACTCTGTCTGCACGATCGATCTCTTGAAGATATATAGGCATACTTAAAAAAAGTCAATTGATTTGGGGACTACTTCTTTTTAAATTCATTTGCTTCATTTTATTTGTTTATTATTTTATAATCAAATGTACTAGCAGTGTTTTAATTTCTTTTTTTTTTAGCGTAGGGTAGTGTAAACAACAGAGTTGCAAATTTTTTGATGTTGTAGTAATACGAACAAATTCTGGAATCAAATATTAAATTTAAAAATTTGCAAAAATATACAATAAAGTAAAAAATATGCAATAAAAATCACAAAATATGCACTTAAAGGCAAAATATGCATAAACAAATCAATGGCATTTTGTTGTAAATTCTTCAATTCGGAAAAGTATTTGGTCAAAACCATTTTTGGGCTACTGACTGCAAATATGCACTTGCATGAAAGTCGTTGCCCTGGTAATAAGAGATCATTCTAAATTTATTTTTTACTACTAATAAAGGGTGGAAACGAAAAAAATTTTACATTTTCCAGTTAAAATTCCTTGAACTGTGTAAACCCTATTTGAAGATACCGTTACTTTTCTACTTCTGCCATTTGTGAAAAATACAAAACAACAAACGTTTTTAGTTTATTCTCACAAGTCATGGCGTCCACATCAAAATTAGAAAAAATGAGAGAAAACATTTTGGACATATTTATAAATAATCCTAATGCCTCCTACGCATATAATGCTAGGATGGCTGGTGCGTCTCGAGCAACCGCAAGAAATGTCATAATAAATTTCAAGGAGACCAAATCTGTCGACCGAAAACCTGAGTCTGGTAGACCAGGTGGATTTATAGATAAAAAATTAGCTGGGAAAATTAAAAGGTCTTTGCTCTCAAATCCCAATGCTTCATTGAGAAACTTAGCAAAATATACCACGTGTCTCATACGTATGTGCGAAAGGTAAAAAGAATTAATAAGCTGAGATCATACGCTGTCATAAAAGTACCAAACAGAAATGACGAACAAAACATTAGAGCAAAAGGAAGAGCAAGAAAACTTGTAAGAACAATGCTGAACAATTTTAATGGCTGCATTGTAATGGATGATGAAACATATGTTAAAGCTGACTTTAAACAACTTCCAGGCAAACTGTATTATACCGCATATACAAGAGGAGGTGTAAAGAAAATATTTAAGTTTAAGAAAGTGGATAAATTTGCAAAAAAATATCTAGTCTGGCAAGCTATTTGCAGTTGTAACCAAATCTCAAAACCACTTGTCGTTCAAGGCACATTAGATCAAAATTTATACATAAAAGAATGCCTTCAGAAAAAATTGCTACCAATATATAAGCGGCACGAAACTACGCCTTTATTCCGGCCCGACTTGGCTTCCATTCATTACTCCAGTAAAACTATGGATTGATTTAAAAATAATAATATAAATATTGTGCCAAAGCAATACAATCCTCCAAACTGCCCTGAGTTACGCCCTATTGAAAAATTTTGGGCAGTTGTAAAACAAATTTTAAGAAAAACGGCAAAAAAAGCTAAGGATGTGAAAAAATTATATATATATTGGAAGAAAGCTGTCCAAAAAGTTGGTAGAGTAGGTGTCCAAAAACTAATGTTGGGCTTAAGATCAAAAATTCGTAAATTTATTTTATGTAAAGGTGAAGAATAATTTTTATTTTATTTTATGTATCTATGGAGTTACTGTATTAATTTGTTGTTATAACTTAATTTTTGTTATTATTAGTTTTTATGTTATTAATAAAATAAAATGTAAAATTTTTTTCGTTTCCACCCTTTATATGTAACTTCGATATTTTAATGATTGTAACACCAGTAGTCTTGCGCCGCGTATTATTAAATTAATTACAAAATCAAAAGTTAAAATATTGTGCGCAGAGTTTCTCGTATTGTAAAAAATATATTTTCGTATTAATGAAAACCTTAAATTTTATATCCATACAATAATAATAAAACAAAGAACTAACATTATAACACACTTTTTAATTTTTTTTTTGTATATGAATGTTCAACTACAGGGTGATTTCTTTTTTGTAGTACCCGATGCTAAATAAGTATAACTAGACAATTGATTGTCAATTTGAAATGTCAGAGAACGTGTTGTAAACGCCAGTTCATTACAATGTTTACCATGGAGCGTTACACAACAAAAGAACGCGCTGAAATATTGAAATTTTATTTTCAAAGAAACTCCTCTGTTACACTAATGCAACCTGCGTACAAAGCAAAATATCGTGCTCGAAAAGTATCTACAAGCAATACAATTTTGCGTCTTGTGGCGAAATTTAATGAAAGTTGTTTTGCGGCATCACCCAATTAAAATTAAATTAAAGCACGTTCTCGTCGAAGTGGTGATGTTATTGAGGCTGTATGAGCAGAGGTTGAGAAAAACCTCAGAACATCATATCTTCGACGTGCTCAGTAGTTTGGTATGATTCCAAATACGTTCTGGAAAATATTAAGGATTGATTTGTATTACTAGTTCCAGCAAGACGACGATACATGCCATACCGCTGGTGAAACTATGAATTTACTGCGGCAAATGTTACCCGGCGCCTAATTTCAAAAAGTGGTGATTATGACTGGTCGTCTCGATCACTTGAATTGACTACTCCTGACTTCTTTCTGTTGGGTTTTCTAAAATGCAAGATTTATGCGAACAAACCGGACTCCTTTCAAAAACTTAAGGACAACATACGTAAAGAAATAGCAAAGATCACACCTGAAATGCTCGAAGAACTGATTAAAAATGCCGAAAAAAGGGCTGATCTGTGTGTTATTGCTGGAGGAAGCCACTTGAAAGATACAATTTTCAAAAAGAGACTGAATAAATTGAACTAGCCCAAATTATAATAAAATAAACAAATCATAAGAATTTTCTGTATTTTGCCAATCTTTATTAAAAAAAAAAAACATCAGGTACCACAGAACATCCGTTACATAGCATGACTTGCCCCAATTATGTGCTTCGCACCTCTGTTAAAAATATGTAGTTAAAATAGTGAACTTTCATAAAGCAAGTTACTGAGAATTTTGACAACGCATCTAACGCATAGAAATTGGACAATTTTTAAATGAGTTGACAGTTGACCTACATTGCACACGCTGTTAATGACGTAACGCATTCTGTGTACTTCTACCTTTAAGCACAAAATTCTAAGAGGGTTCAGTTAAAGTACTTTTTTTTGTATTTGTTTCAATAAGCAATTATGTTTTTCAATGCTTTATTATTAATTTTTGTCTGTCATTTTTAAATTTGAATCGAATTTTAATTGTTTTTCAATTTGAAAATAAAACAAACGAAACATATGGCTGAAATGTGTATGATGGAAAGGCGAAGTGTCATGGTTAATTAAGGAATGAAGTAGAGAGATGGCTGAATAAATTGAATGATTAAAAACAGTTTTTCGGCTTGTAAACATTTGTTTTACTTTTGGTTTTTTGCTTTTTTTATTCTACGAGTATTTGTTTTTTTAATCCTTTTTTTTGTCTCTTCATAGACATTTATAATATCATATCGTGTCATGTCAATGACTTTAATGCACGTTTTTTATATATATTATTACAATTTTTTGTTATAATTTAGTGATTTTTTTCTGTAACTCCATTACTATTTTTTTTTTCTTTTTTAATAATTTGTGCAAGAATTGGCTTTTTTATGTGTACCATTTAGAGATTCAAAGGTTGACCGTTTCAAAATATGTATATATTTTGACATTGACAATTAAATTAAAAAATAAAGAAAATATTTAAAAAAGTTAATTTTTGTTTGTTTTGTTAAATAAATATTTTTAAAACCATTTTTTGTTTATATTGTTTTCTTATTGTTAACATGGTCATGTCATATTGTTTTTTTTTGTTTTTTTGTTTTAAAACATTTAATAAAACCGGTGTTTATTTCAACATTTATTTTTCTTCAATAATTTCTCACATTTTTATGGTTTTTTTTATTACTGGTATTCGTATTTATTGAATATGAAAATAAAATTTTGCATGTAGGAGGAGCAAGTTCTTTAGTTTTGATTGATACATAGTATGTGTACGAGTATGATTATTTTGAGTTAAAAATGTATAACAAGTTTATTTTTATATCATAACGAGGGAAGCACGTATTAAAAAAAAAAAAATACAAACCACTATTAGTTTTTTTTGTGTGTCAAAATGTCTAGAAAGTCTGTCCCATGAAATATTTATTATTTATGCATAATACAATAAATTACAAATTTTAATTATCAACTATTTTTAACTGTAAATTTCTTAGATTTCCATTTTTAAGAGGCCTTTCTTTACAAAATTATTCAACTTTAATTAATGTATTTAAAAACATATAAATCATGTTTTGCAGCCATTAATTACTTATAAAATTTGAAGGAAAAGAGAGAATAAGAAAAGTGATATCTAACAGGCATCTACGAAGTTATAGAGCAAAATTTCAAGATTGGATAAATACTGAGTTATCTAGAATAGCGAGAAAAAAAAATGCAACTCTGTGCCACATAATCTCAGCTCTGACATCTTAAAAAAAAAGAAATATGAAAAAAATTATTTCTTTCGGCGACTACCTCTCATCAGTCTTCTAGCAAAAGCTCACAGAGTAACTGATTGCCATGAAAAAGCTTCTCAAGTCTGTCGTTCGAATACGGCATTAAACTGTAGGTCCCGGTACTCACGGATAAAAATTGACACACACAACATGAGTACTGCGAGAAGCCAGTTATGTATGTATGTATGTATGTATGTGTCACATAATATTCAATCGGGGCTCGAAACATATAACGGTATTCAATTCCACTTTGGTTTTTATACAAAATCTTTAATTTTTTTGCTTTTTATAGCAAATATTTCAAATTATTGTCGTCTTGTTTTTCTATTGTTTTTTAGTATCAGCTGTTCAGTGTTGGATAAAAATTTTTACACACACAACATGAGTGCTGCGAGAAGCTAGGCCGTAATCCTGACACAGGGTTGTAAAGGACAGTTATGTATGTATATATGTTCAGTGCTATTATTTCGTTGTATATTGTATTAAATATCATTTCTCACTATATAAAGTTGTAGAATAAATACAAACGGGTTTTTAATTTAAAGTTGTTTAAAGAGAGAACCGACTATAGTGTTTTCCAATAATTACAAGACTATTTTATTCGTACACTATGTGAGTAAAAAATTTTTCACTTCAAAATTTTAGTATTAAAAAAAATTTTATATATGTATATGGTGGTTTCTATTTCTATTCTTCTTATTAAAATGTTTATATAAAACAATATATTTGTATATATAACACAAGAAATCCATACAATATGTAGTGGTTACGCTTTTTACGTCAAAAACTCGTATATGATGCCTAATGTGACCGTATCTTAAAGCATTTAAACTTTAAATTTTAAAGCAATTTTATTGTATTTATTGACTGCATTAACCATATAATTTTGAATAATTACTCATAAACAAATAAAATGTAATAATTTAATTAATTTCAATTATTCCAAAATGAAGCGAAAATTTGTTTTATAAATTATAAAGAAAAAAACTCCCTTATCACGTATTTACTTTTTGTCTGGCTCTAATAAGATTTCATAATTAACCCGCATTCATTTAATAGTTTTCGAAATTCTAATTAATTTCCATTTGTGTTCCAAAGGAAAAGCGACATTAATAAACATAATTATATAAGTTTTGTTTTTATTTTCTCTGAATTTCAACAAATGAGATCAATGGCGCTACAATACAATGATGATATGTAATCCATCATAAAAATAAGTAAACATTACTCTGTATAAAAACAAATAGAAATGTACGAGTAATTTAAAAAATGTTTAATGTTTGAATCAAATAAATCAATTATAACGATCGTATACCATATATTCATACTACGAGTATGAATAATATAATTGTTTTGAATAATCGTAAAAATATCTTAATTTACATTGTTGCTGGATAGTATTTCATACGAATTTCATAACATTGTCAGTTCGTTTAACTCTATTAACCTACACTTATACAGGTGGAAGAGAGAATGTGCATTGTGTTTGTCGAATGAAAATACTTTTTTAAAAAGTCAATTTGCGCATATAAAGCCAAGTTTTCAATAGTATAGGTACATAAATATATGCAGAGTCAGTGGTTTTTAAAGTTTTTGGCAGAAAAATTCTCAAGCCTAAGTTAGCGCGAAGCACAAATAATCAAAAACTGTATAAGATTGACGATGAGAGGGGTGTAGGCTCACTTAATCAACACATAATTTGTCTAAAACTTTGCTGCTGCGTTTATATCCAGTACTTATCGTAATGCTCGGTGGTGTTGAATGCAATGAGTCTTCACAAACTGACAGCAACCAAAATTTTAAATGTGAATGTGAAAAATAAAATATTTTGACAGAAACCAAATAAATGTGCTTAGTTCGCTCATTTTATTATATTTTTTGATTGAAATTATAACTTAACACCAATCGAGTGCAAAACCGATAAACCTTCCTGATTGCTTTCATACTGATGGCTGACGTTTATGACAAAATTTGGGGGTCGTTTACAACACAAAGTAGCCCAGGTTCAAATCCCAGCACAGGAAAAAAAAATGAAGAACAAATATTTCGAAGTTTTAATATAAAAAATAAGAGGTTCCTCATCCCCTCTAAAATGTTTATCCGTTTATCCACCCTGACAAAGGTGGAATGTCAGGGGGTGGCTACCTTTGGCGTCAAACGAATGATCAGGTGAATGCGCCACCTACTGGGAAGTAATATACAGAACGAGGCAAAGATCGAAACCTTCCAACTTATCAAAGATCCTCACCACTGCACAATATACAGGGTGTTCTTTTTTGAGGTATAGAACTTTAAGTTGGCATCACTTTTTTAACTGGCGGCCATTTTGTCAGCTGTCAAGTGATTAATATTTAGTTTGGTTTGCCATTTCATCATGAACAGGTTGACAAAAGAACAACGCTTGCAAATCGTGCAAATTTATTTCGAAAATAATGGTTCAGTTCGCGAAGTTTACCGCAAGTTCCGTCCAATTTATGGTCGACATAATCGTTCATCAGAGCAATTAATTCGGTTAACCATGGATCGTTTTCGCACTACGTTTACTCTATGTGATAATACGCATCCGCAGAGACGTCGAACAGTGCGCACCGAAGAAACAATTGCCGCTGTAGAGCAAAGTGTTGAAGAGAACCCGAATGAATCGATTCGCCACCATGCACAGCAATTGGAGCTTTGTCCATCATCTTTATGGAAGATTTTGCGCAAAGATCTTGGCTTGCTACCTTACAAGATCCAGCTTGTGCAAGAATTAAAGCCGCGAGACCATGCAATGCGTCGTGATTTTGGTGTATGGGCCGAAAATGAGATTGATCTCGATGCTGATTTTCATCGCAAAATTTTGTTCAGTGATGAGGCTCATTTTTGGTTGAATGGCTACGTCAACAAGCAAAATTGCCGCATTTGGAGTGAAGAGAATCCACATGAGACCCTTGAGACGCCATTACATCCACAAAAACTGACTGTTTGGTGTGCTCTATGGGCTGGTGGAGTCATTGGGCCATACTTCTTCCGAAATAATGCTGGAGAGTCAGTTACCGTTAATGGAGACCGGTATAGAGCCATGATAACCGACTATTTTGTTCCCGAATTGGATGGCATGAATGTGGATGAGTTGTGGCTCCAACAAGACGGCGCTACATGCCACACAGCGCACGTCACAATCGATTTATTGAAGAAAACATTCGATGAGCGCATAATTTCGCGGAATGGACCTGTCAGTTGGCCACCAAGATCGTGTGATTTGACACCATTGGATTATTTTCTTTGGGGATATGTGAAGTCGCTCGTCTACGCCAACAAACCAGACTTGGAAGTTAACATTCGTGGTGTTATTGCCAACATACGGCCCCATATGCTCGAAAAAGTGGTTGAAAATTGGACCTGTAGAATTGGCTTTATTCGAGCTAGCCGCGGCGGCCACATGCCCGAAATCATATTTAAACATTAATGGCATAAAATTATCCTTCCAATAAAGCCAAATTGATGGACATTAAAACGATTTTCTTGTGTTTTATTTCAATTCGAAGTTCTATACCTCTAAAAAAAACACCCTGTACATCGACAGACTGTTGATCATTTCAGGGATGAAGGTATAACACTGGCCTTTGAATGATCAACTGAAAACAAATTGTCTCACTGACATAATGCGCTTAATAAAAACAAAATCTATCTATCTTCAACATTCCAATACAATGCACAGCATGAGTAGTGTGAAGTTGCCTTAACAATTTTTTTATTTCTAGATTTAAGTAAACATGATATTTTTGGGAGTTTATGAAATACATATAAATAGCCCTCATTAGTATGAACCTGATATACATATGTAGCATACATCAAGATTATTAGATCTGGCGATTTCTCGCCAATAGTGGCGATTTTAAAAAGTTAAAAAATTAAAAAGTTATTCTAATGTTTGATAATTGAAATAATAATACAAGTGCGACTGATGGTTTGCGAAGACGGTGTACTAAGCATATTTTTACGTACTTTGTATGGTAGTAACTCTAATTGCTTTTGCCTATGTGGAAAGAGTAATATCAAGCAATTATTTCTCATATAAGCTCGTCTCTGAATTAACTTCATGAAGTATTTTTACATTTCTTTGGTTCCTCTTAAGGAACACTATCGGCAGGTAACATCATGAGCTTGCCTCATACCTAGTCCGCTTGTGAGCGCAGGCTTTGGGAAAGCAAATAAATAAATATAATTTCAGTTCAAAAACATGACAATGTGAAACTGTCTTGATGCTAAACTGTAAGCGTTCTTGATGTATAACTTAATTTGTTAAGTATTTACATAAACGTGTTTTATTGCTTCAATCTATATATTTAAACGTTATAAAGTATATAAGTAGTTAAATAAATATATATTAAATAAAAAAAAAATAATTTAAATTTGGTCAATCCACTATTAGGGCATTATTTAGTTGGTAGCGTGACCAACCATAACTTTCTGACTTGGGCATTTCGTTTGTTTCTCTCAATTTTATTGTTAAAAAGTTTTTAATTTTGAAAATAACCAAAACAAAAGAAAATTTTAACTGATTATGCACTTTTTCTTTCTTAATTTTTTTATTCCATTTTTTTTTGTTCCATTATTTTTATTTTAAATAAGATCATCCACATTTTAGTAGTAGAGTGAGTTAATAAAAATATTTCTTTCTTTTTTGTTTGCATTTAATTTTTACATTGTCAACTATGCAAATAAAACAAAATAACAATTTTAAATAAAAAAACAGCGTTTTTTAACACATTAATACGTTATATTAACAAATGAATTCATACTTTTAATCGTAAATATTTTACTCTTTTTCATTTATTGATTACCCACCGCAAAATTACAAAACAATTAATGCTGATGTGAGCTATTTTCGGAAATCTGACCTAGACCCATAAACATACAATTAAAGACAATAATTTAAGGCTGTGATTGAGGTTTAAGAGAAAAACAAATGGCAGTTTGCACTTTTAACCTTTAAAGATAATGAAAAGAATGAAAATAAAATTGATCGTTGCACCTTCGATAGCGTGCATTTTTTTTAATTTTTATGTATGTTCTGTTAAACGAATTCGAGTGAAATCGAATGAAATTTCAAACTGTTATAATTTTAAAATGTGAAAATCGTTTAATACATATTTTTTTCATTGATTCGCTTAATCACCACAAATGTGATATACTATAAAATAATTTGCGCATTTAAGTTTTGTTCATCTTTGAAAAAATTCTCGATTACAATTTTACTCGAATTCGTTTTTCAGAACATACCCGATTATTTATTTTTTCAGCTTTAAAATCAGTACAAAAACTTTTATACAAAAACAACCCTCGTAATGGCATACATATCCATGTCAAATGAAACAAAATTTTTTTTGTAAAGCTTAGATGAATTAAGATTTGAACTTGGGCTTAAAAACTAATTAAACAATACATTTAGAATGGCAAAAATGTTTGTTATTATTTTTACCCAAATAGGGCATAGCCCACCAAACTGGTCGGCAATTTATTGCATTGGCGCATATTCATAAATCATAGCATAATTTTTAACTAACGCATAGACTGCTCTCAGCTGGTATCTAAAATGCAACCCTGCATATTGCTATGTAAGAAATAAGACTTTAAAGAAGTGTCAAATTCTAAAAATTTCATTCTTTTTTGATTATAACTTATTTATATATCAATTCCAATAAACCATTATTCGATAGATTTTTATCGACGAAAGCACATCTCTACTGTATTTTGTATTTTGTGTGGACGATTTTTGAACACAGTAAAAATGATAATATTTTAAGTTTTAACTTTTGTCACCATATTTTCAACTAATAATTATTAAAAATTTATTATAATGCTTTCCATTTCTTAAGTTTTTTTATTATCACTTCAAAAATGCTTCACTTTTCCAAAATAATGTACAAAATATAGAAATGTAAACAAATGTGAACAGCTGCTCTTTGAATGTGTTCAAAAATGCTTCACTTTTCCAAAATAATGTACAAAATATAGAAATGTAAACAAATGTGAACAGCTGCTCTTTGAATGTGTTCAAAAATGCTTCACTTTTCCAAAATAATGTACAAAATATAGAAATGTAAACAAATGTGAACAGCTGCTCTTTGAATGTGTTAATTATTTGGCAAACAATTACTCCCAAAGCTTTTGCCAGAAGACTGCTGAGAGGTAGTCGCCGAAAGAAATACTTTTTTATATTTCTTTTTCTTTAAAGATGTCAGAGCTGAGATTTGAACCCGGCGCTATCGTCTTAGTAAGCCAACACAATAATGACGAATAAAAACGACAAAGCTCTACATTTCGTTATTTTTTTTTTTTTTTTTTTTTGCACAATTTTATAATCTATGATGCCAGATTACATAGGCAGTCATGACATCGCACATTTTCAATCATTTTTCCACTTGTGCCCATATTTTTTATTTATTTATTTAAAATACTTAATAAACTTGAAAATTGCCTCAACTCACATAAATTCTGTTTTGTTTTTCAATATAGGGTGACTATTAAAAATAATACTCAAAAAAGAAATTACAGTAAAATCTCAGAAATTAGAACGACTTTGTGCACCGGAAAATTCGAATTTCTGAACATTTTTTTAAGAAAATGATAAATTTATAATAAAACTTGTTGTGTAAGCTTTTCTTAAACACAAAACAAATTTTATTTGTTAACATTTAATTAATTGAACATATTAAATTCACAGAAAAACTTTCAAACAGTTTTTAATTATTGAGTATTGAATTGGTTTTTAACATAAGATCAGTATGTATCAAGTATGAACACTTCTCTTTGAACTTCAGTTACCAACGGACCCAAATTTGTACTAACCAAACAAATATCACACGCATTTGACCGACCATCACGAATAACTCGGCGATTCCTCGTTTAATTTTTTATTTTAATGAGCTAGAAAAATTATTTGTGGTGAAAATACAAAAATAAAAGTACAAAACATCCAGAAATTAGAATCTGTAGTTCCAATTTTAGAGTATCCAATACATTGATATGGCAGGTTCTAATTTCTGGACGGTTCGAATTTTTGAGATTCTACTGTATTAATAAAAGCACACTTTGAAACAATTTTAATAGTTAAATATTCTTTATCTTTAAAATGGCTTAAAATTAGCAAAAGAAAAATTAGTATTAAATATAAAAAATAACTATATACTACAAAAATGAAAAAGTAAAATAAAACATAGTCACCCTAAACTGTTTAGTTCGTCGTTGGCCGGCGAATGAATTAAAATTATAAATCTAATTGCCGTACGCCATGATTATGTGCATTTTCATATACATACATACATACATAATTGGCCATTACAACTCTGTGTCAGGGTTACGGCATAGCTTCTCGCATACCATATATACAAATAGATTTTATTTTTAGCGGCAAATATTTGCGACCAAAAATTCTTTGTTGGCCACAATTGTGTTCCTAGCATTGCGCAGTAATAAACATTTTAAATTGTGTTTTAATGAACTCATAGTACAAATTTAATAAAAAAAATTGAAAACATATCATACATGAAACTTAATTCTGCCAATACTCGTGTATACGAGTAAAGTACATATTTTCAACTCCTGAAAAATTATGGTTTTTATTTTCTACATACCAATAGCAATTCCAGAGAATTTAAAGCATACCTGAAAGAAAAAAAAAATGTTATTAACATACTAGTGAGAAGCGTGGGTATATACAATAAATTAAAAAAGAGTTTAAAATTATAAAACTAGTTTCGGATTTCTAAATTCACGATTTAAACAAAAGTTCAGAGGTCATACGAAACAGAATTCTACAATTTTGTATGTTCCAAAAAATATAAATAATGCTAGAAAATACAATAAGTTTAAAGAGAAATTAGAAAAAATATGTTTTAAAAACATAAATTGGGAGTAAATCGTACAAAAGTTTCAAAATATGTATAGCGAGTATATTGGAAAAAGGACACGTAATATGACATTTTTCGTAAACTGTGAATAGAGAGAGCGGATTACTTAGAAATATGCTTTTTAGGAACTGGTGGTAGAACACGGGAAACATTGTTATATGTACCAATTTTTAACTGCCGCTTATGAACTTTTCTAATTGTATTAAATTCTTAAAGTTGGCGTGGTGGCTGAAATACAGGCAAAGTACAACATTATTGGGTTATATTGTTGGCATCAAACCATCAAAAATGCAATACAATTGAGCATATCATCACTTACGAACATGATCGACAATTTTGCTTATTTTAGAGCCATAAGAACAGAAAGTATTTCCAAACTAAAAACATCAAAGACTAATTCTACTTAGTGATGGCATGGTGTCACCTTAAATAATTCTCTTCATAAACTTGCTGGTCACTCTTAATTACCATTAAGAGATAGAACCAACTCTTGTAATTGTAATGAATGGTTCTAAAATAAAAATCACTTTCAGTGGAATGAAAATTTAAATTTCTGGCCAAAAAAGCTGGTAAAAGAAATGGAAAGGAACAGCGTAATTGAGACATCAACCAGTCCTAGGAGCTCCCCTGTAGTCTTAGTAAAAAAGAAAAATGAAAGCATAAGTTTCTGCAGAGACTACAGGAATCTGAATTATGTCACTAAGAAGGACAGCTAATCACCTTCAAGAATTGATGAAAGGTTGAACACACTAGCTGGAGCAATGTGGTTCTCCATACTAAACCTACAAAGTTATTACTGGCAAGTGGAAATAGCAGAAACGGACAGAGAGAAAAAACTTTTACAAATCACATGAACAAAACAGTGCTGGCATACAATACAGTGTGGCCCAAATCCGAATCCAAGTGAAGACTAGTAAAAAATTAAATTATGACTGCGATTTCTACAAACAATTAGAGGATCCACAAACCCAGGTAAGGGAAGAGGAAAACCTACAAACCTTCAACATAGATAAGGGCCTGGCAGGCTCATTCTAAAAGGAGGAAAATTTTAAGGTTAGGAAGTAAATTGACTATCAATGGGAACGCTACACTCTTGAACAAAGACTTTTAATTGTAAAAATTGACTATCAAAAAGGTGAAGATTTTACTAGGTCAGCTTGTAAAATTCGAGCATATTACATATTTCTATTTTGAAAATGTCAGGTTTGAACTCAGAGCTCTTGTCTAGTAAGACAACACACTAACCACTAGATCACGGAGACTTATGAAAGCAACGTCTGCCGTTTTTGTAAAAGTAAAACTGAAAGTTCTTAGCGAATGTTCTGAATTGAACAAAATTCACCAACTCCGTGACATTGTTGTGCGTCAGCATATATTGTGTTCGTAATACCAAATCTCGTGTAGAGTTCAATTTCTTCAAGTGCATCAATATGTAATAAGTTTTACACAATAAATCCCATTTGGTCAAGGTGCTTCCCCGGTGTTTCAAATAAAATTTTAAAGCAAAATTGTTTGAAAAATATTATGTTGAAGTAGCGTACAGAGTAAAAGTTATTTTGTAAATAAAATAAAAATCCAGCATTAATTGTTGCTGTAAATTAATGTACAATTCAGCCGAAGCAAAGTGCATGCTGATGTAATACAAAGAAATTAAAAATAAAAAAAAATTATTTATCTCAACTTAAGTTAATTATCTAAACAAAATATATAAAAAAAAATAAGAATAATAATTATGATTCTAAATTAAACGTGTAATTTATTAAACTAAACCATACAACTTCGACTACAAAAAATAACAGCAACTGCAATTTAAATATTTTTTTTTTCAAAAGAGAAATAAACACAACGAATAAACGACCGAATCCAAACCACTAACCATTAGCCCACTTAAAATATATTTTTTTAAACGTACTTCTTTTCGTTTTTTTTTTAACAGACTGACCCTTTTTAATGTTGTTGTTGTTGTTGTTAGCAGAAATTTTTTTTTTTGTTGCTGCTGTTGTATATTTTATATGTTTAGACTTTTTTTTGTGTTGCTGCCTGCCCAATGACCCAGTTTAGTTTTCATTTTCATTACTTTAATTTGGAAGCTTGGAGGCAAAAAGAATATTTTCTTTTTTTATTGAAATGACCCCCTCAGCTTTCAATCATCTTCATCAACATCAGCTTGTGCATAAATCAAAGAACGTGTGTGACAGCACATAAGGAGGTACTTTAGGGAAACGAATTTTTTGAACGTCATTAACTAAAACTTCAGTGGCCAAATAGATTAAGTTAACATTTCAAAAATTTATTAGAATCATTTTATTGACTCTTAAACAGGGTAAATAATTCACCTTTTATTTGACTCTTTCATAAAAACTGTGTTCCCCCCGGGTGCGTCTATTTTTAGTTATTTTTTTATTGACTCTTAAACAGGGTAAATAATTCACCTTTTATTTGACTCTTTCATAAAAACTGTGTTCCCCCCGGGTGCGTCTATTTTTAGTTACATTCCGGAAACATGCCTTCGCTAGAGTATTCTTTTAAGAAAAAATGTTTTTTTTTTTAATGAAGCTAAAAGAAGTATTCAGTGTGTCTGGTACAAGTATAACATTTTTGTTTTTAATAATTTTAAACACGAATTTTCATATAAATTTTGTTTTATAAACCTTTTTTAAACCAAAAATATTATTCCTAATTTATAAAAATTTTATTTTGTCTGTTCTATACAATTTTAGATTCATTCAAGGGGCACAGCTGCTTTTCGAGACTTTTGAACAGTGCTAAAAGCTAATTTTCGTTAAAGTTTTAAACCTATGGAATACATAATAGTGATGACAAATTCTATTTGCTTTTATTACTCGCTAGCATTGAATACTATTTATTTGAGCACTTAATACTACTCGATGCTTTTAAGGTATTTTTTAAAATTTGTACAAAACTTTTAAAAATGAAATCAAGATACTTGAACTATTGTTATTTTCATTACATTGATTTCAAATAAAAATTATATTATTATTATATGAATATTATTGGTAATAAATTTATCTGTACAGTATTTACTACTATTTCACTTAACTGAATGGCAACCCGAAAAGCTTTAATATGTCTCACACTTTATGTTTTTTCCTCTCATTACTTTTACATTATATTTTGTTAATTTTTTCTACTTTTAATCAGTTGTACTGAAACAGTTATCATAGCTTTACTTCTAATAAATATTTGTATTGAAGTTCAGCTATAAATTTGTATGTTGTTTCTTTTAAAAACCTCATGATAATTTGTTCATGGATTGCGCTATACTTACTTTGCTAACAAATATTTCATTAAAAACCAATTGTCGAATTAAATTGTTTCATTAATACATATCTGTAAACGAGAAACGAGATAAATGGATGTTATGAACCTTCATAAATCTTCCACCTAAAAATTTTATATGCCATAATGTGTTTCACCCCCTCCTGATGAAAGACGTAAGCTAACCTTTATAAGATAATTTTCTTTTACAATTAGTTAACCATAAAATTTATTACAATAACACCAAACATCGCTTCTTTTTGGAGAAAAGTGTACTATTGTCAGACATAGTTTTGTTTTGGCCGTTAATATTTAAATTTTCAATACAACTCTCAACGTTCTGAGTAGATATTTTTACGTATGCCTTGAGTACCCAAATTTTAAATAAAAATACTCAACACTTGGTACCCATTATACAAAACTCTGCCAGCACTAATGCAAAACTATTAATGAGCAGCAGTATGGGTGCCACGAGCGTCAAAAAACGGGAAAAATATTGTATAGAAATATTTTGGGTACACCACCAAAAAGTGAGCGCTTTTAAGACAGACATTTTTCACACCTTTGGAACTTGCAAAAGCTTTCAGTTCATGGCATCCGACACTCGTCGGTTATATACACTTTTGAAAATATTTGAATACAAAATAAATGGCCATACATATTGTAGATCAGAGTTCTTCTTAATGCAATAATGTTTTATAACTAATATTTTTTTTTTTCTAATAAAATTTGTGTGATTATTGTTATTGCTGAAGGCTCGGGTTCGAGCCCCAGGAAAAGTGATCAATTTTTTTAATTATATTTTGTTCCGTCAGAAACGCTTTAATTAGATCAAAGTTAACTGCAATGAATTTTTTGATAGTGTACTATTCCTTCACGGACATCATTTCTCCTTTGATTACCAAAAAATTCATTGCAGTTAACTTTGATCTAATTAAAGCGTTTCTGACGGAACATAATAAAATATTATTGTATAATATGAATAAAACAAAGATAATGCTGGCAGACTAACGGAACATTTATGTATATTTGTTATATTACACAGTGCAACAGTGAAAAAAATACACGGAATCCACAGTCTAGGTTCGATTATATTTTGGTCAGATTGACTACCAGTTTTTTTTATGGACCTTGAAAGATTTTGAAAATCACTGCATTACCCAAAAAAGTTTTTTTTTTAACAACAGCTAACTCAAACTTAAAGATACTGCTTAACTATGTTTGGGAATAATGTAGTAAAGACTTACTCGAACAAATTTTAAAATATTTTTTGTGCAAAAAATAATTTTTTCTTGCACTTTTTTGTAAAAATGTACGAAAGAAAGAATTCTTAATTTTTTTTTTTTAATTTTTTCAGCATAACTACTTACAGGGACTCGTAATTTTTCACTAACAATATATGGCAATATGGTAACCATTGTAAATCTGAACAACTTTCGTGAACATTCAAGTAAATTATAAAAAAATCTATGTTGCTGTACCGCTGAAGGAATACTACATTTTTTTAATTTATTAGTTCTCAATAAGTTCATTATGAGTTGAAAACGCCAAAGGCTGCTAGCTTTACTTTGATACGTACACAAGGGTTACCTGGCTTTTTACGTTTTTCTGCTAAATAAAACTGCGGTTTGGTTTAAAAATGTTTAGCAAAATCGATTTTAAAAATATCATAATTTTTTAACAAACTTCTTACTTAAACACTGTTTTCGTTTGTATGGTAAAACATAATTCATTTTTTTATCGTCATTTTGAAATAAGTTGCATGCAACACCGTCATCGTCATCATCATCATCATCATCATCAACACCGTAATGGACGTCATCATTTCCATAGACTTTTTGAGGGCAAAACATTTTTTTTTTCACTTCTGCTAAAAAAAAAAATAAAATTTCAAGTGTTTTGTTGTTGAGTTTTACTTCTTCCATTGTTTAGACAATTTTAATTTTTAGTTTTTATTATTTTTTTTTATTATTTAAAGCGCAATTTGTTCCCATTTTCTTTGTACGTGTGTATTCGTTTATTACACTTTTGGGTTAATTAATAAAATTTTCCAAAAATAAAAAAAAACAAAAAAAAGGTGGAAAATTTATAAACTCTGAACCGATTAGAATTATAGGGTGTTATAAAGAAAGAAATTAAATTTAAACGAAATTGTTGAAGTTTAATTCGTTTTTCTTACCACTTTCGTTGTTGCATGCAACATACGTTTAAGAAAAACTCAAAGCATAAATGAAACCCCATAGAGTTTAAAGAGATTTTTCTTCTTTTCCTCCTCTTTTTTTAATTGTTTATAATTTTTTATTTTACTTTTATTTATTATTTTTTTTAATTCATTGTGTAAATATTTCAATTATTTTTTTAACATGGAAATTTTGAACAAATGGCAGCAAGAAATATTTTAGGGCATGAATTTGAAATAATTTAAGAAAATTGCAAAATTCTTTACAAAATCAATTGTTCGTTTGTTCTTTTTGTGTAAAAGAAAAATGAAAAATGTAATTAAATTTCTGTTGAAGGTTTGCACAATAAAAATAACTTTGCAAATAAATAAAAATAAATTAAATTTTGTAGCTATGCTGGAAGCCAATAAAGAGTATGTACTTTCATAAATTTTCCTTATTTAGACACTCGAAAAGCATATATTTTAATGAAAAGTGGTTTCAAGCATTAGTTAACCATTTATAAACCCATAGGGCATAACCTTAACAAGTTTTAAAAATGTCTTCAAATTTGTTCTCTATAACTTTAGAGAAAAGGAAATTACTAAATGATTACTCGCATATTGAAAATTCATGTTCTCTGAACCAATTTAACCTTTGAAAACTTCAAATTAAATGATATTTTAGTAAACCAACATCACAGTAATAAACCATCTTCAAAATTTGTGTGAAAAACTTTTGTATTAATGCCAAACATAAGTGGCACCATAAGTGTGAGCCGTGCTTGACATATATGTAAATATATCGGTTTTTAGTGGTAGGGGAAGTTTAGTGCACTTATTTTGAATGATTTGTAGTAATGGAATAGAACTCCATTCGCACTATCGTTTTAATATACTCTCATACATGGATATAATATTATTATATGCATACATAGCTTACGCCAAGTCCAAATAAATTGTAGTGAATGTTATTTCCTTAATTTACTGAGTCCGCCTGTGTAATGTAAATAATTGTTAAGTGCTGAAAACTCGGGTTCGAGCCCCAGGAAAGGTGTGATCAATTTAATTTTGTTTTTATCAGAAAACGCTTTAATTAGATCAAAGTTAACTGCAATGAATATTTTTTGGTAATTAAAGAAGAAATGATGTCCGTGAAGGAATAGTACACTAGCCAAAACTGAACAATTGTTTTCGACTTCAGCTACGGTAGTCTCATCAGAGTTCTTTGTGTCCTGTGCATATTCAAGACCAAACATCAACTATTTAACTTACATTTTTTTTGGAAATCGCATACTGAAATTATTACCGTATGTACATACACTTGTATGAGTTAGTCGAAGTAAAGTCACACAACAGTTTCTATCATATTCTCCTTTTCTTACCATCATTGCTGTTCTTGTAATTGTCATCTTATTTGGATGAAACAGAATTACAATTTAATTTGTTTTTGCCTTTTATTCCACCTTATCCACATTAGTCGACATGAATGATATGTACGACGGTGGTCGTGGTGGTTAGAGCGCAGCGCCATAGCCGGGCGCAATTTATGTTAAGTGCTGAAGACTCGGGTTCGAGCCCCAGGATAAGATGACAATTACAAGAACAGCATCGATGGTAAGAAAAGGAGAATATGATAGAAACTGTTGTGTGACTTTACTTCGACTAACTCATACAAGTGTATGTACATACGGTAAATAATTGTTGTTATTGTTTTAATAAGAATTTTAGTAAATGCAATAAATTATTCAATTCACCATAGGTTGGATTTTAATGGCGCAGACGTTTAATATTGCCAGCCGCTAGTGATTCAGAATTAGTGCACTAAATTTCCACTAGCACTAAATTCGTTTTATTTAATGCACTATTTTTCCACTACCATTAAAATGGTTCCATTTAGTGGTTAATTATTCCCATCTGCATTTACTGGTGGCTGGAATATTGCTGCATTAATAGTAAGTCGTTTAGTGGTAGTGGAAGCGATAATGCATTATGTATTCAATGAAATAAACCCAACTCTGCTTCATGTTAAAATTAAACTTTTTTTGTTAAAATTAAACTTTTTATGTAATTTTAATAGATGTGTAATGAAGCATGCAGATTTAATTGCAGGTTTGGTTTCACTATTAATATTGCATTTCGTAGACTCTGTTATGTATTTAAAATTTTTTAGATGTCTTCAAAATTATCCCAATGATATATCGCTGCTTTAATCCAAATTCTCAATATAGTGACATATGGTACTGACTGGTGTTCATTTAAATTCACAAAATTATTCTACAACAAACTTTTATGAGAAGGGGTTTTGAATTTATAGAATGTAAAGACAGATTTTTCAAACCTTTGCGACTTAATTTAGGAAATACTACTTTATAATTTGCAATTAAAATCTAAGCGTTTGATAGTTCAAACCGCAAAAGTTCTTCATTTTACAACAATCAATTAAAATGGAGTAAGAAGGCGAAAAGGGAAACAAAAATTTTTAATTCTGATTCATCCAAATACTCGTAAGATGACAATTATAAAAAATGCAATGATGGTGAGACAAGGACGATATGATAGAATGTGTTGTGTTTGACAATACTTCGACTAACTCATTACCAGTATATACAAAATATATAATTTCAATATATGATTTCTACAATAAAGTATGAGTAAAATAGTTGATGTTTATCATGAATGTGTACGAAACACAAAGAACTCTGATTTGACTACCGTAGTTGGGGTCGAAAACATGTTCAGTTCGGCTTGTATACAATTTTGATTATTATTGCAAAAAACAATCTAAATCCTTAATAGAAATTAGCTTTGTTCCAATTAAAGCGTTTCTGGCGAAACGCAATCAATTATTGAGTTTTATATTATTTAGAAACGTCAGGTCACCAATATTATATTATTTATTCTATGTTTTTAAAAGAAATAAATAACGCTATAAGACCAATTTACTATTACAAATTACTAAAAATATTTCTTTCGGCGACTACCTCTCAGCAGTCTTCTGGCAAAAGCTCTGAGAGTAATTGATTGCCATGAAAAAGCTTCTCAAATCTGTCGTTCGGAGTCGAATTTAAACTGTAGATCTCGGTACTCATGCATAAAAATTAGCACACACAACATGAGTGCTGCGAGAAGCAAGGCCGTAACACTGACACAGGGTTGTAATGGCCAATTATTTATGTATGTATGTATTACTATTTTTTGGCGAGGAAGATTTAAAAATGCTTTATTTACAATACATGAAAATTTGTCAAAAATGTCCTTAAGTGGCATATGCAATTTTCACTTGATCTGGTGAACAGCCATATGTTTTAGTATTAAAATACTATTGACAATTTATTAAACTTAATGTTGTGTAATAATTTGAAAGTTATCTTCTTAAATTTTGAGTTTTTAAACTCATATCTTGGATTTCCACTACTTACAATAACTAGTGAAGGGGTTAAACTTACATTTTCAGAGATATTGCAGATACCATAGAAGACTTTTGAAAATTTTCAGGTAATACAATGTGCTGCTTATGTGGTATACTTCAACAAATTAAAAATACAAATTAAGTCTTCATTGTACTTAAATTAAATGCATTATTATTTGCATGAGATATAAACTACTTCACATTGTATTGTATGATCGCAGCGATTAAGTTTTCATCTTTAACTAATAAGTTTATAAAACTCATAGATGACAGTTCTTTTACACACTGCCATCAACATCTTTTTTTTCAATTAAATGTGGTGTAGGGTATTAAAGGCTACTTGGCAAATTTTCAAAACATTTTTTTTTTGCTTTCTGTGGGCAAAATTATAAATAAATAGTCGTTTTAAAAAATACATATACGACTTATGTTTAGGCAGTTAAGATTGATAAGTGCCAAAAAGTTTTTGTTTCTTGTTATTTTTAAGGAAACCAGTTATTTTAACCAATAATATTCATATCGATCCAACATAAATTCTTTAGAAGCAAAAAGCAGAAAACAAGGTCTGTGAAATAAAAACAAAAGAACAACAAACCAACAACAAATAATGAACGTTGCTAAAACCTACAGTAGCATAAAGTTTTTTTAGTTTAAAATTTAAAAAAAAAATCGCATAATATTAGAAACAGACAGAGGGCAAGATGGATGACAGAACATGCTTCATGGCTTATGGTGAGGTGCTAATGGAAAAGTTTGTTCTTTCTAAGTTTTCTACCTTTCAAATATGTAATAATAGATGTCTTTTGTTGTGCCTTAACTATAATAGATTTATATAACGTTATATTTTTCTTTAATCATTGATTATCTTTTCTTTACGGTTTCTTCCCCCTTTCCACACCTTGAGATTATAAATCAATTTAAGTGTTTGCTGTTTACCAAAGCATTTTAATTTTGTTTTTATTTTGAAAATTTCAAACAAAAACTGTATAAAATGTGTTGAAAAAAAATGGAATAGAAGAGCATATCTTTGTTTACATAGTGCAACAAGAAAATCCAACCACAACAAGTCCAATGAGAAACAAATGGTCTACTATTAAGTAAGAAAAAAAATGTTGCCAAAGGGTTTCGAAAATTTAGCTCGAATTTAATTTTTATTACATCATTTTAATATTGTTAAACGTAATTTATTTTCTTATTTAAATAGATAATATTGTAAAGGGTGTTTTTTATTGAGGTATAGAACTTTAAGTTGGCATCACTTTTAACTGGCGGCCATTTTGTCAGCTGTCAAGTGATTAATATTTAGTTTGGTTTGCCATTTCATCATGAACAGGTTGACAAAAGAACAACGCTTGCAAATCGTGCAAATTTATTTCGAAAATAATGGTTCAGTTCGCGAAGTTTACCGCAAGCTACGTCCATTTTATGGTCGACATAATCGTCCATCAGAGCAATTAATTCGGTTAACCATGGATCGTTTTCCCACTACGTTTACTCTATGTGATAATACGCATCCGCAGAGGTGTCGAACATTGCGCACCGAAGAAACAATTGCCGCTGTAGAGTAAAGTGTTGAAGAGAATCCGAATGAATCGATTCGCCACCGTGCACAGCAATTGGAGCTTTGTCCATCAACTTTATGGAAGATTTTGCGCAAAGATCTTGGCTTGCGACCTTACAAGATCCAGCTTGTGCAAGAATTAAAGCCGCGAGACCATGCAATGCGTCGTGATTTTGGTGTATGGGACGAAAATGAGATTGATCTCGATGCTGATTTTCATCGCAAAATTTTGTTCAGTGATGAGGCTCATTTTTGGTTGAATGGCTACGTCAACAAGCAAAATTGCCGCATTTGGAGTGAAGAGAATCCACATGAGACCCTTGAGACGCCATTACATCCACAAAAACTGACTGTTTGGTGTGCTCTATGGGCTGGTGGAGTCATTGGGCCATACTTCTTCCGAAATAATGCTGGAGAGTCAGTTACCGTTTATGGAGACCGGTATAGAGCCATGATAACCGACTATTTTGTTCCCGAATTGGATGGCATGAATGTGGATGAGTTGTGGTTCCAACAAGACGGCGCTACATGCCACACAGCGCACGTCACAATCGATTTATTGAAGGAAACATTAGATGAGCGCATAATTTCGCGGAATGGACCTGTCAATTGGTCACCAAGATCGTGTGATTTGACACCATTGGATTATGTTCTTTGGGGATATGTGAAGTCGCTCGTCTACGCCAACAAACCAGAAACATTAGGGGACTTGGAAGCCAACATTCGTGGCGTTATTGGCAACATACGGCCCCATATGCTCGAAAAAGTGGTTGAAAATTGGACCTGTAGAATTGGCTTTATTCGAGCTAGCCGCGGCGGCCACATGCCCGAAATCATATTTAAACATTAATGGCATAAAATTATCCTTCCAATAAAGCCAAATTGATGGACATTAAAACGATTTTCTTGTGTTTTATTTCAATTCGAAGTTCTATACCTCTAAAAAAAACACCCTGTATTGTAGTCTGTAAGGATATTGTATCCATAGATGAAAATAAATAAATAAATAAAATGTTTAAGTTCGTGAACTTGCACCTGTACAGTTAAAAAAAAGTTCATGTACGATTGCAGCTGTTTAAAAAGATCTTATTTTTTTGTGAACATGAAAACTGCGATGCCATTATCAAATTAAGATCCAATCGTGAACAATATTCGTTAATGTTTGGTATCAAACGGCACAAAATACCAAAGTTAATAAATCAAGAACAACTGGTAGTAAAATCCTGAACAAATTGTATAAAAATTCCAGAAGTTATTAAATTAAGAACGATCTGTTATTACATTGGGAACGACCTGTTGTCGAATCATGAACGATATTGTATCAAATAAAGAACAAAACTGATAAAAGTACGGTTAGGGTATCAAAGTAAGAACAGTGCGTTATTAATAAAATAAGAAAATTGGTAACAAGAAGGGAACAGTGTGTTATGAAAACAGTAACGGTCGGTAATAAAATGATACGGACTTGTTATTGAAATATTGATACCCACACCCTTAACAAAGTAAGCACAAACGGACTTATACCATGTTCACACGAATAGCAAATATCGAGGTTCGCTCTCTCATTCGCGGTTCGCGACCGAATCTTGTTTGAAACAAGTAGATTCGCCATACAAAATTGTGAGAGCGAACCTTCGTGTTTCATTTTGAATCTTATTGCGAACCTCGAAGAATTTGCTATCATCTCTAATTTTGATAACAATTTATCGCTACTTTATCTTAACTAACTAACAAAACAGAAAAAAGCAAAATAATAATTTGTTAAAAATGAAAATTTTTTTAGAAATAAAGAACTAGGAATTAATTTACGTAAATATGTAATATAAAAATCAGAAAGGCAATAAGCAAAAACATAGAAAACCAAAATTCCATCCTAAATATGTAAGTATGTATGTATGTGTGTGGTATGTACATTATACATTGTGGTATACATAAAAGAGAAATGCCAAAATGAAACACTAAACTGTCGTCTGAACGGTGAGTTTCGCAATCGTGGTTCAGAGAGCGAACCAAGTGTTTCATATTGTCGTGTGAACATAGCATTAACTCGATTTCAATACCAAATGGTATCAATTTCGGTAGTTTTCTACAGCTTTTTTTCACTGAGTGTAATATGCGGCGACATCTGTTTTAGAATTACTTCTATTTCATACGCCGATGAACGACGAACAAATCAGTATAAGATTGCCACACTTGATTTAGTCGCCGAAAGAAACAATTTTTCATATTTTTTTTTTTAAGAAGTCAGAGCAGTTGGTTTTATAGAATAAAAATAAAATATGCAACACGAGTATATTCAACTAAAAAATTGTTTTTATATCTGGTTTTGTTAATGTTTAATTTTTTTATTTTCTAATTTTTGATAAAGGTCACCCTCCTTCGTAAACGTTGACGTGTAAGCAAAAAAAAAAATAAAAATTTTACAATAGTAAACAGTATATTTATAATTTTAACTATTTTTACAAAAATTCTTTAATTTATTTTTCTAAGTTTCTTTGTTTTTGCAGGAGCAACTTTAAATTTTCCAATTATAACAGCTATTATATCTTCGTCGTTATTGTGCTTAATATGACGAAATTATACATACATATGTACTAGTACATGTACTTTTTTTAGCTGTACATGTACAAGTCTACGAACTTAAAATTTACCCGTTGGTACAATCGTCGTGTACGACATTATAGTCAAGTATGTCTTTAAGACATATCACTAACGGTTTTCGATAGCATGGCGGATGTGTTCGTGCACGATGTTTTGTAGTCAATGATGAACATAATATTTACGATATGCTTGCATTGTTCATACAATGTGCGGTCGACGATAAGCTCAGTGAAATTGTCGCTCAGCCAGTCGTGCACAATTTTTGAGACATTTGTTTGAAAATGTCCCTGACGAATTGTTCTGGCTGTCCTCTATACGTCATGCAGGATACTATATTGTTGTGCACCCATCTTCGAGGATGATTTTAAGCCAGAGCCAATTGGGATAGCAACACTCGCACATGTGTTGGGTTGAAGTGTGTTCCAATCGACGAATACGCACACTATACATGTACGTGCATTCAACCAAATGCATATTAAAACATATTATTGAATATTTATTAATAATTTATTGATGATATCATCCTGTATAGACGAAATAACTTTTGTCAAAGAAAACTAAAGTTATCAAAATTATAGAAGTAAGTAATTTTTGTGTTTACTGATAAGAGTCGGAAATAGTTTAAAAAAAAGTTCCATATCATATGATTGATAAATAATAAACTCTTTGTATTTAATTTTGAAATTGTAGTATCGCTTTACCCTACTTTGTATTTATGGAATACGTATTCCATGTTATGCTATTGTTGAATTCCAAACAATATTCTAAAATTTCAAATTTATTATTCAAAATTAATTTAAAAATTAAATAGGTCTAATAATTGATCCCTACATTAACCCTGATTACGGCACAACTAACGATGGCAATACTGCTCGGTGGGTTTTTGTTTATTAAAATTTGAACGAGCGCTGTGTCAATACTACAACATTCCAAAAGCGTTGGATAAGCACTCGGAACATACATCCATATATCGTTGGTCTCAGGTAGAAAGACCCTAACTCGAATTTTTTCAAAACTTACTTCTTTTAGTGAATCCAATGCATTTTAGAAATATGCCGCTCTTCACAAAGAATGTTTAAAATATTATTAAAAATAACGGTATTACAAGCAATTGTACAGCATTTAATAAAGAGTTGTATATTAATAATTACAGTATATGTTGTATTTTTACCTCCCCCTGTAAATTTTAAATTTTTTGAGTTAGGGCCTTTCTACCTGAGACCAACGATATTTAACATCCATATATTAAGCATTCATTTTACAGATTAAATTTTTAATATACGCAAGTGAAATTATAGTTTTTTTTTTAACTTTCCAATACGTTTGTACTCGTATACATAAAAAAATTAATAATTTTGGTTTTTTAGGTTCTTTTCTTTTCTGAAAAAGCACAATATTGTTAGAAGTCTGTATAACCTACCCATACAAGAAACACATCAAAAAACAATACTAAGAATTTAATAACTCATTTACTGCTAGCCTCAGATCGAGTATTATCATCAAACAGACGATCGGGATGTAATTAAGCAACAAGAATTTTGGGGAATTCGGAAAATTCTCTCACAATTGAAAATTTTAATACCAGCTTTGAATTGGAACACATTTTTTTTTATTTGTTTTTTTTTGTTACTTCAACTATTTATTTATTTATTAAATTGCAATGCAATATTAAATTATATTCTAATTAATTATTACCAGCGGAGTGAATAACAACATATGCTCGATACAGTGTCGCCACATGTCAGGATCTTTGATAGGAATCGAACCCACATTACTCGCACTAGGAGTCTGGCACACTACCCACTAGACTACTTGACCACTCTACTTCAATTATATTAAATTTAAAATGCATAAAGCCGTCATTCTTTCATGCATATACATACTATGTATTAATATAACTTTTTTAATTGTGCGGTACTATCCTATTTTTTTATTTTATTTATTTATGTTTTTCTTTTTATATTAAATATCTATTTTGCTCGAAATTTTTATAAAAAGATAAGGCGTCTTACTACTGGTTTTAAGCCCGGAGCAACCTTCTGCAGAGACGAACATGGTAACCTGGTTACAGATGCACAAGGAACACTAAGATTATGGAGACAGCACTTCTCTAATCTACTGCAGAGCGATGGCGACACAAATTCCGCCTCTAGAGATGCTGTGCCGGACCCAATCATTAATGACGACGTCGAGATCCCGTCCCCTAGCTATGAAGAGGTAAAGGTTGCCATATAGCGACTGAAGAACAACAAAGCAGCTGGACCTGATGGTTTGCCAGCTAAACTCTTCAAGTATGGAGGCAATGAGTAGGTTAGGTGCATGCACCAGCTCATTTGCAGAGTATGGCTGGAGGAAAGTATGCCCAACGATTGGAATCTTAGTGCCCTCTGTCCCATTCTAAAAAAGGGAGACCCCACGATATGCACCAACTACAGGGGTATAAGCCTCCTCCCTATCGCATATAAGGTTCTTACGAGCGTATTGTGTGAACGACTGAAGCCATTCGCCATCTCACTGATTGGACCTTATCAGTGCGGCTTCAGACCTGGTAAGTCCACCATTGACCAGATATTCACACTGCGCCAAATCCTGGAGAAGACCCATGAAAGTCAAGTCGACACACACCATCTTTTTGTCGACTATAAGGCAGCCTTCGATAGCCCAATAAGGGATCGCGTGTATGCCGCAATGTCTGAGCTCGGTATTCCTGCTAAGCTGATAAGGCTATGCAGAATGACGCTGAGCAACTCCTGCCGCTCCGTCAAGGTAGGAAGAGACCTCTCCGTGCCTTTTAATACCGTGCGAGGTTTCAGACAAGACGATCCCTTATCCTGCGACCTCTTCAACTTCGTCATGGAGAGTGTTTTGCGAAAGGCGGGTGTACATCGTAATGGCACTATTTTTAATAAAAGTGTCCAGCTCCTTGCGTATGCCGACGACATAGACATCATTGGGCATACCAAGCGAGATGTCATCGCAGCCTTTAATGCTATTGAACTAGAGTCTGCTAAAATGGGTCTGGCGGTAAATGAGAGCAAGACGAAGTACATGTTGTCGATGAGTAGGGATGTTGAACGTATCGGCTCCCAGGTTGCAGCCGGCAACTATACATTCGATGTGGTCAAGGAATTTATTTACCTTGGCACCGCCATTACCAGCAAGAATGATGTCAGTCTGGAGATCAAGCGAAGAATTACACTGGCCAACAGGTGCTACTACGGTCTCGGTAAGCAGCTTAGTAACAGAGACCTCTCTCGTGCGACGAAGTTAACACTCTACAAGTCGCTTATTCTTCAATGCTTCTCTATGGTGCGGAAGCATGGACGCTGTCTTGTGCCGATGCAGCGGTCCTGGGAGTGTTTGAGAGAAAAATTCTTCGCAAGATCTTTGGTCCACTGAAGCAAGGCGATGAGTTTCGCATTAGGACCAACTATGAGCTGTATGAGCTCCTCGGCGACGTAGATGTTGTCCAGCGCATTAACATCCAGCGGCTGCGCTGGCTCGGCCATGTTGTTCGGATGGAAGAATCTGCTCCAGCGAAAAAGGTTTTCGATGCGAAGGTCACTGGACGTCGGCGTAGAGGACGTCCATGTTTACGTTGGAAAGACCAGGTAGATGGAGCCCTGTCATCAATTGGTGTGACCAACTGGAGAAGGCGTGCGCTTAGCAGAGACGCCTGGAGACTAGTGTTGAGGCAGGCCGAAACCCGTTAACGGATTGTTTTTTTTTTTTTTAAGGCCAGCACTCAGGGGACGGCACCTACTCATGCAATACATTGTGATGGTCTGGGAAAATATGTTGTGGGAAGGGGGAAAGAGGGAGTAGTGTTTGTGGACATTTGATTTAAACCTACTGATATCGTAATTGGCAAGAAAAACTTTCGCCGGAAGATTGTTCCACAAACGAGCGGTGCGGCTAAAGAACGAATTCTCTCTATAATGCATTGTGCGATTCGCTGAACAATCAACCACAAATGGGTGCGCTCTGAGAGAGGTACGTGTAGTCCGCAGGAATATGCGACCACCCGGAATCAATTCCCATATCTCATCAGAGCACCTCCCATGGTAGTATCGATAGAACAATGAAACGCACGCCACATTGCGCCGATGCTCCAACGAATCGATAGAGTTGGATACCCTACCGTCGCTGATAAGCACCTTCGCCCTTTCCTGTACGCGGTCGAGAAGCCCCAAAATTGATTTTGAAGCACCGGCCCATACATGCGAGTTGTATTCCATCCTAGGCCGGATGAAGGTTTTGTAAATATTGAGAAGGTCAGATGGAGTGAAGTTTTTCCAGCACCGTTTTAGAAAACCGAGGCACTTGAACGCTTCTTTCGACACTCGAAATATGTGATCATTCCAACGGACATCACAACTAATTCTCATGCCCAGAGCATCAAGAGCGTCAGCCTCCTAAATATTTACATTACCCATAGTCACAGATGGCAGGATTAAATCATCACAACGCCTATGCGTTATAAAACAACATTGGATCTTGCGCGCATTAAATTCGACCCTGTTCGCGAGACCCCACTCGGAGATTTTTTGCAGGTCATTTGAGAGTGTGTCATTCATATTCTGCCTTCTCGCCCCGATCTCCAAAAGGCTCGGCCTACGATCAAATGAATATGAGTGACAAATGTTACTGTCATCTGCGAAGGAGTAAATGGGATTAGAGGTTAGGAGGAGAAGATCGTTAAGGAAAATTAAAAACAGGGTGGGAGATAGAACAGAGCCTTGCGGTACTCCCGAATTCAGCCTGAACTCGTTGGAAGAGACACCGTCTATAACCACTCTTATAGAACGGTCTCTGAGAAAGCTCGTTATGAAACGACAGAAATGGTTACCGACGCCAAAGGCAGCTAGTTTAGAAATAAGAGCATCGTGCCAGACTCTATCAAACGCTTTTGAGATATCCAGAGCAACAACTTTGCTTTCACCAAAACGGTGAATAGATCCACTCCATCGCTCAGAGAGTAATGCCAGTAGATCACCAGTGGAGCGACCTCTACGAAAACCATACTGAAGGTCGCTCAGCAAGTTATTGGACTCCAAATACCTCATAAGGTGGTGATTTATCATACTCTCCATAACTTTGGAGAGTGTTGAACACACTGCTATTGGGCGGTACTTATCGGGATTGGTAGCCTCACCCTTTTTAGGGATTGGCGTTATATTAGCAACTTTCCAGTTAGATGGAAATATTCCGGCACGATAAGCCGCACTGAAAAATTTAGCTAATGGACGCGAAAGCGTCGAAGAGCACTGCTTCAGGACCAGTGCTGGTATACAATCCGGCCCAGAAGATTTATGAATGTTGAGGTCTGAAAGAACCCTTTTGCAGGACGGGCTCGAAAGAATATATTAGGCATAGTCACCTATACTCTTTCAAGCTCGGGCAGCGGATGAACGCTCTCCGGCAAACATGAGTTTTTTGCAAACAATTCAGCTAAAAGGTTCGCTTTTTCAACTGGGTTTGTAAATGCTTGGTCATTCTGTATAAGAGTTGGAACCGAACTAGCGTTATTCCTTATCCTCTTAACGAAGGACCAAAAGCTCTTACTTCCCCGGGAGAAAGAAAGAACTTTAGCACAAAGACGCTGCTCGTGTAAAGCTCTTTCGCGTTTTAGTACTGCGGCATACGAAGATCTCGCCTTTTTGCGTAGCGTATCAGTATGTGCGCACTTATTATTAGGCCAATTTCTGAGCGCTTCCTCTCTGGATCTGACTGCCAATCTGCACGTCTGATTAAACCAGGATTTGTCTCATGGTTTAATCGAAATATTTTTAGATGGAATATAGGTATCCATCCCCAATTTTATTATATTCACAACCATTTCTGCCATGGCATTAACATTTGAATCAAGGAAGCAGAGTCCCCAGTTAAAATGCCGAAAGAAATCGTTGAGCTCAGCCCAACGGGCTTTTCCGTAGTTAAAAACTGAGCTGTTATGGCCAGGTAAGTAAGTAAGTATTTATTTTATTTTGTACTGTTTATTTTTATTTTATACTAGCTGAACCCGGTGAGCTTCGCTACCCCCTCGTTATATAATATAATTTAAAGTATTTATATATTTTGCAGACAGTTGTGGGAGAAAGAGAGTGAGGCTACCCCACTATTTTAATTCAAATGTATTTTAAATTTGAGGTAAAGTCGTTAATAAACGTAGTAAAGAAGCACCAAATTTGTATATAGAACAAAAAGTTTCAAACTTTCAAACAAAATTTTGCGAGAAAAGGGGCGTGAAAGGGGGCGTGGAGTAAAAAATATGTTTTTATACCTTGCCTGGAGTATAATGTGTATACAATTTGAAGTATATCTTTTAAAAACTATATGGATGCAATTACATAATTTTAAAAAGTGGGCGTAAAAATGGGCGTGGTCGAAAAAAAGTACCCTATTACTCATGCCAGAGTTTCAGTTAAATGCTGTGAAAATTTCAGGAAGATCGGTCTAGAGGCTTGGTCTCCCATAAGGTACAAACAAACAAACAAATAAACAAACACACATTCAATTTTATATATTTAGATTGACATTGAATTGATTGAATTGCATCGCCAGTATTTAAGCTTTATAAGCAAAATTAGATAAACATCTGGTTTAAAATACATATTCATAAAATCTGTATAAAATTATTATTTATATTTTATTTCTAACTCTTGTTATTTTACCTTAATGAATTATATGTATAAGTATGTGCATATAAACAAATCATTTAGTTAATAATTTTTTTTTCTTTAATTTCCAAAAACATGTTATGAAACGACCTGAATTTCATTTTAATACTGCATAAATATGTATCGAGTTTTTTTAATCAAGTTGGGGTACTTTATTTGAAATATATTCAAAACTCCTACATGGTTTCTTGGCATCTAAAATAAACAAAATAAAAAAGATCAATTGAAATTACAAGAAATTTATTATTTTAAAGAAACTTGATCTATGAATTTATTATTTAGAGAAAAAACAAAGAATATTTAAAATTTAATTTTATTGAAATTTTACTGTTATATGATTCAAAATTGTTTTATTCTACATATTTCAAGGTATTGGTACTCGTACTCGGTACTCGTTTAAAAACGATAAAAAAGTCGTTAAATCGTAGAAGAACATATCACGCGTAATCGCGTGGGTGCGCTATAGTCCTCAACATATAAAAGTTAAACTATATGCATACATAATTGGCAACTACAACCGTTCTTCAGAGTTACGGCCTAGCTTTTCGCAGCACCATGTTGTCAATTTTTATCCATGAGTACCTGGACATACAGTTTAAAGTCGACTTTGAACGACAGACTTGAGAAGGTTGTTCATGGCAATCAGTTACTTTCAGAACATTTGCCAAAAGACTGCTGAGAGGTAGTCATCAAAAGAAACAATTTTTTCATATTTCTTTTTTTTTTGTTTTTTAATATGTGAGAGCTGGGATTTGAACTAGGCGTTCATGCCTTAGTAAGCCAACACACTAACCACTAGACCACGGCGACTGAGGCTTCTGCTCATAGTGTTGTAGTTGTTGTAGTGCGTCAAAGTTTATTTTACGCTGAGTAAGAGATGTGATCTTCAAGCATTAAAATATGCCCAAATTTTATTCGAAAATCAATTATTTGAAATTAGTGTGGTTACTAAACTGTCTACCTGAATATTATATCTGTGACAGATTACTTCAGAGTTGAACACAGTCTATACAGTATTAATTGATTTTTTTTTTCTGCCGTATTCATAAAAAATATTACAGATTTCTTAAGAGTTTATTTGACAAATTTCTATGGAATACTTGTCTAAGCTTTAGATAAACTTATTTCATAAAAAAATAGTAATTAAAGAAAAATAAACTATCAACAGTATGTAAAAACCGCTCTCTTTTATTGTTTAATAAATAATGGAGTTTCATTATCAATAAAGTGGCAGCAGTTGTCAACCCAGTTTTTGTGGTTACGCCTGCCATTAACAAATATCCAGTAGCTGCATTAATTTTTTTTTTTATTCTAATTAATTCGATAAAAAAGAAAACACATATGAAATAATTAAAGACTTTTAAACTAAAAAGAAAAGAGAGAGAGAAAAGTAAAAATAAAAAGCCAGACGATGACAGAACAGCCATATAGAGAAAATTGCTTTTACACATGATAAATCGTTATAAATAAATGAAATAATTTAATTTTTTTTTCTTATTTACTTTACAATAATGTTCTTTAAACTCCATAATGTAACAGTAAAAGTACAGGGTGTTTTTTAGAGGTATAGAACTTCGAATTGAAATAAAACGCAAGAAAATCGTTTTAATGTCCATCAATTTGGCTTTATTGGAAGGATAATTTTATACCATTAATGTTTAAATATGATTTCGGGCATGTGGCCGCCGCGGCTAGCTCGAATAAAGCCAGTTCTACAGGTCCAATTTTCAACCACTTTTTCGAGCATATGGGGCCGTATGTTGCCAATAACGCCACGAATGTTGGCTTCCAAGTCCTCTAACGTTTCTGGTTTGTTGGCGTAGACGAGTGACTTCACATATCCCCAAAGAAAATAATCCAATGGTGTCAAATCACACGATCTTTGTGGCCAATTGACAGGTCCATTCCGCGAAATTATGCGCTCATCGAATTTTTCCTTCAATAAATCGATTGTGACGTGCGCTGTGTGGCATGTAGCGCCGTCTTGTTGGAACCAGAACTCATCCACATTCATGCCATCCAATTCGGGAACAAAATAGTCGGTTATCATGGCTCTATACCGGTCTCCATTAACGGTAACTGACTCACCAGCATTGTTTCGGAAGAAGTATGGCCCAATGACTCCACCAGCCCATAGAGCACACCAAACAGTCAGTTTTTGTGGATGTAATGGCGTCTCAAGGGTCTCATGTGGATTCTCTTCACTCCAAATGCGGCAATTTTGCTTGTTGACGTAGCCATTCAACCAAAAATGAGCCTCATCACTGAACAAAATTTTGCGATGAAAATCAGCATCGAGATCAATCTCATTTTCGTCCCATACACCAAAATCACGACGCATTGCATGGTCTCGCGGCTTTAATTCTTGCACAAGCTGGATCTTGTAAGGTCGCAAGCCAAGATCTTTGCGCAAAATCTTCCATAAAGTTGATGGACAAAGCTCCAATTGCTGTGCACGGTGGCGAATCGATTCATTCGGATTCTCTTCAACACTTTACTCTACAGCGGCAATTGTTTCTTCGGTGCGCAATGTTCGACACCTCTGCGGATGCGTATTATCACATAGAGTAAACGTAGTGCGAAAACGATCCATGGTTAACCGAATTAATTGCTCTGATGGACGATTATGTCGACCATAAAATGGACGGAGCTTGCGGTAAACTTCGCGAACTGAACCATTATTTTCGAAATAAATTTGCACGATTTGCAAGCGTTGTTCTTTTGTCAACCTGTTCATGATGAAATGGCAAACCAAACTAAATATTAATCACTTGACAGCTGACAAAATGGCCGCCAGTTAAAAAAGTCGTAGTGTATTAATATAAGTAATCATTATTATTAGTAAATTAAGCTAATATTACAAAACTAAATTAATTATTGTTAATATACAGAATTTGTTATTATAAGTACTACCCCAATTATTATTTTATTCCTACTGGAAACCTATTATTATTCCAGTATTGTAGCGATATATTATGGAAATTTTGTAGTTTGATTGTACCGTTAGTTTTGTATATAAACGAAGGAAAAATCAATAAAGAATTCAATTATGATCTAAGCCTCTAAATCGGCATCAGACCTTTTTTATTTTGGCATATAAATTTGCCAGTAATTAAAACCATTTAGTACCCGTGGCGTTTATTAGCGCCGGTACACAAAAACATTATGTAGGGAAATTTATTACTTTTTTTATTTGCCCACAACATCCTTTACAAAGTGATGCCAACTTAAAGTTCTATACGTCAATAAAAAACACCCTGTATTTAGAATTGAGAGATCAGAAGATCTAAATTAGTCTCATGTTATACTACCATGTTCCAGCAACACTCACATTAAATAGAATTGTTTTTTTTTTTAAGACCCCTCCCTACTCATGCTGCGCATTGTATTGGAATGTTTGAAGATGTAGTTCCTGTATAAGCGCCTTTTTATACCTTCACCTTTGAAATGATCGACAACAATTGTCCCATCAGTTGATATTAAATCTTTTATCTGGTGTAAAGTGGTGAGGATCTTTGAATGGTAGGTTTTAATTCTTACTTAGTACAGTCTATTACTTCTCAGTAGGTGGCCTTTTTTATCAATCATTCGTTTGATAATTCAAACGCGGATAGGGGGCGGCATTCTTCAGGATTGACTTCTTAGACGTGGGGGTATTTGTTAATAAAATCATAAGGAAACAGTCTCAAGATAATTTATGTAACCAAAAGGTAATGCCATCACGTGTTATAACATTCGTTTTCATTCGTACAAATAAAACTAACTATCCGAAATTTTCTAAATTCTCAATTAAAATTAATAAAGAAGGTGTATATGCTTCCGACACATCCTATGCATTCTTATTCTCCCACATAATAAAGATAGTTACGATTAAATGATTAAGAAAAAAAAACTCAACCGACGGATAATGAATGGTCGCCGGTTAATCGAATCACGAATAATTGAGCCCTCCCTGTAGAGACGATTTTATCTTGCACTGTGTATATAGACAGTTCTACTGCGCAAATAAATTGTAACACCAATATCCCCACATTTAAGCTAACAATTAACAATAAGATAGTGTCAACTCAAAGAGGTGAATGCAAAGTCTAAATTAAATTTAATATCTAATATGGAACTAATAAAGAGCAGCTTAGTAACTTACGAAATATGGAAACAATGACTTCTGTTTTTTTTTTTTTGCTTTGAAAATGTCAAATTTGAGTCTCTATTTAAATTTGTGGTCGCTGTAGTTTAGCACTAGTATATCGTGTGTTGGCTTACTAGACGAGAGTTCCGAGTTCAAACCTCACCTCTGACGTCGTGAAAGAAAGAAATATGAAAAAATCTTTCTTTCGGCGACCACCTCCTAACAGTCTGCAAGCAGGAGCTCTGAGAGTAACTGATTGCTATGAACAAGCTTTTCAAGTCTGTCGTTCGTACGCGACCTTAAACTGTATGTCCCGGTATGAACTACCAATAAATTGCATTGTAGAGTATTAAAAAGTCGATCTTTAAGAAAAAAAAAATGATGTATCTGCAGATAAAACTGAACCATTAATTGTTTTTTTTTTTTTTTTTTATTATTAAAATATTTTTGTAATAACCGGGTATCACTGAATTTATTAGTCATCTCAGATTAAGGCAGTGTTACTCACACTTAACGGTGCAATGCCAATAAAAATTCCTAACCAATGAAAAAAATCGTATTTTATAGATACATCTGTTACATATTAACAAAATATAGAGAAGGAAGAGTAAAAACGTGTACGTACATACATATGTATGTATGTAGTACGTATGCATATACCTAGATACAAAAATCCATATTAATATGATGAAAAGAAGTTATGAGTGTAAATACCAGGTAAAGAAAATCCGAAAGCGAAGACCAAATTGGAAAAGAGAAGAGAAAAAAAATAATAATTGTTTCAATTAAAGTAAAATATGTTGATGATTTTTTTTAAGATAAAAAAAACATAAAAACTTGATTTTACGAGTATGCTAACTGTTGGGAGTTCTAACTGACAGCCTTTGGCTCTTGGCTGTTTACACACTTGTGCTTACTATTGGAACCACTCATAATCGGACCAAAGAAATAAATTCACAAACTGCTTAAAAAAAATTTTATTGCAATCATATCAAATGGACGTTTTTTGCTATTTAGCAAATGAGAAAATTTTAAGCAGAGTTGTTAGCCAGACAGTTTAGCCAGTCAAATTAACCACCATATGCATATGTGGTATGTCTGCCTCTCTGTCGTCATTATATTTATTTTCAAAATATAAAATTTGTCATCGTTTTTGTTTCATTTTTTTAATTTAAATCCAAAATGATTGTGCATGATAACGCTGCCGAACTGCTCTGCTTGTTGGTGTTCTCTTGTTACTTATTTGTTAATGATGACATTGACTAAATTTAAGCAGAAATTTTAAAGAGATATTCATTTATGAAACAGAAAAATGATTCTGAATTCTTTTACAAAACATTACAAAATTAATATGTAGTAGCGTGTTTGTAAAGGTCTACTGTATTAACTTATGACAATACATATTATAAATATGTAATTTGTAAAGTTTTTGACCCTCCACGTAAAAATGTTCAAATTCGTTCAAAACCAGTATTTTTAGACACACTTAGGGAAGCAAACGATACATCGATGTTTAAAAAAATATCAATTTTTTATGTGTGTGAAGATAAATTCGAATTTGAAAAGCAAAGACATAAACCATCTTTCTTTAGCTAACACATTTTTTGCGTTAACAGAGCTCTGTTAATAGTTTAACAGCGACTATGTACGGGTATTTCAGGACTTATTAGGCGTTTAATGGACACACATTCCAATTTTAGGAAGAAAAGGTACCCCCATATGGAAGCTATATTGTTCACTTTGTATCTCATAAAAAAAAAATTCATATTTATTTAGTTTTAGGTTAAAAAAAAGCCGAAACAAATTCTTTCAAAAAAAACCAAATAAGTGGAGAAGATCAGTGGCCATTATGGAAAAATACGAAAATGCACATATATCACACTATATGGAGATGATACTCCAAGGGGTCCCCAATGACGCTGTGTTAGTGGTATTCCTGAAATAATTTTGGGATTTGAGAAAATTAAATTTGAAAAATTCAATTTTTTTGCAAAATGACTGGAGAAGATCAGTGGCCATTATGGAAAAATACGAAAATGCACATATATCACACTATATGGAGATGATACTCCAAGGGGTCCCCAATGACGCTGTATTAGTGGTATTCCTGAAATAATTTTGGGATTTGAGAAAATTAAATTTGAAAAATTCAATTTTTTTGCAAAATGACTGGAGAAGATCAGTGGCCATTATGGAAAAATACGAAAATGCACATATATCACACTATATGGAGATGATACTCCAAGGGGTCCCCAATGACGCTGTATTAGTGGTATTCCTGAAATAATTTTGGGATTTGAGAAAATTAAATTTGAAAAATTCAATTTTTTTGCAAAATGACTGGAGAAGATCAGTGGCCATTATGGAAAAATACGAAAATGCACATATATCACACTATATGGAGATGATACTCCAAGGGGTCCCCAATGACGCTGTGTTAGTGGTATTCCTGAAATAATTTTGGGATTTGAGAAAATTAAATTTGAAAAATTCAATTTTTTTGCAAAATGACTGGAGAAGATCAGTGGCCATTATGGAAAAATACGAAAATGCACATATATCACACTATATGGAGATGATACTCCAAGGGGTCCCCAATGACGCTGTATTAGTGGTATTCCTGAAATAATTTTGGGATTTGAGAAAATTAAATTTGAAAAATTCAATTTTTTTGCAAAATGACTGGAGAAGATCAGTGGCCATTATGGAAAAATACGAAAATGCACATATATCACACTATATGGAGATGATACTCCAAGGGGTCCCCAATGACGCTGTATTAGTGGTATTCCTGAAATAATTTTGGGATTTGAGAAAATTAAATTTGAAAAATTCAATTTTTTTGCAAAATGACTGGAGAAGATCAGTGGCCATTATGGAAAAATACGAAAATGCACATATATCACACTATATGGAGATGATACTCCAAGGGGTCCCCAATGACGCTGTATTAGTGGTATTCCTGAAATAATTTTGGGATTTGAGAAAATTAAATTTGAAAAATTCAATTTTTTTGCAAAATGACTGGAGAAGATCAGTGGCCATTATGGAAAAATACGAAAATGCACATATATCACACTATATGGAGATGATACTTCAAGGGGTCCCCAATGACGCTGTATTAGTGGTATTCCTGAAATAATTTTGGGATTTGAGAAAATTAAATTTGAAAAATTCAATTTTTTTGCAAAATGACTGGAGAAGATCAGTGGCCATTATGGAAAAATACGAAAATGCACATATATCACACTATATGGAGATGATACTCCAAGGGGTCCCCAATGACGCTGTATTAGTGGTATTCCTGAAATAATTTTGGGATTTGAGAAAATTAAATTTGAAAAATTCAATTTTTTTGCAAAATGACTGGAGAAGATCAGTGGCCATTATGGAAAAATACGAAAATGCACATATATCACACTATATGGAGATGATACTCCAAGGGGTCCCCAATGACGCTGTATTAGTGGTATTCCTGAAATAATTTTGGGATTTGAGAAAATTAAATTTGAAAAATTCAATTTTTTTGCAAAATGACTGGAGAAGATCAGTGGCCATTATGGAAAAATACGAAAATGCACATATATCACACTATATGGAGATGATACTCCAAGGGGTCCCCAATGACGCTGTATTAGTGGTATTCCTGAAATAATTTTGGGATTTGAGAAAATTAAATTTGAAAAATTCAATTTTTTTGCAAAATGACTGGAGAAGATCAGTGGCCATTATGGAAAAATACGAAAATGCACATATATCACACTATATGGAGATGATACTCCAAGGGGTCCCCAATGACGCTGTATTAGTGGTATTCCTGAAATAATTTTGGGATTTGAGAAAATTAAATTTGAAAAATTCAATTTTTTTGCAAAATGACTGGAGAAGATCAGTGGCCATTATGGAAAAATACGAAAATGCACATATATCACACTATATGGAGATGATACTCCAAGGGGTCCCCAATGACGCTGTATTAGTGGTATTCCTGAAATAATTTTGGGATTTGAGAAAATTAAATTTGAAAAATTCAATTTTTTTGCAAAATGACTGGAGAAGATCAGTGGCCATTATGGAAAAATACGAAAATGCACATATATCACACTATATGGAGATGATACTCCAAGGGGTCCCCAATGACGCTGTATTAGTGGTATTCCTGAAATAATTTTGGGATTTGAGAAAATTAAATTTGAAAAATTCAATTTTTTTGCAAAATGACTGGAGAAGATCAGTGGCCATTATGGAAAAATACGAAAATGCACATATATCACACTATATGGAGATGATACTCCAAGGGGTCCCCAATGACGCTGTGTTAGTGGTATTCCTGAAATAATTTTGGGATTTGAGAAAATTAAATTTGAAAAATTCAATTTTTTTGCAAAATGACTGGAGAAGATCAGTGGCCATTATGGAAAAATACGAAAATGCACATATATCACACTATATGGAGATGATACTCCAAGGGGTCCCCAATGACGCTGTGTTAGTGGTATTCCTGAAATAATTTTGGGATTTGAGAAAATTAAATTTGAAAAATTCAATTTTTTTGCAAAATGACTGGAGAAGATCAGTGGCCATTATGGAAAAATACGAAAATGCACATATATCACACTATATGGAGATGATACTCCAAGGGGTCCCCAATGACGCTGTATTAGTGGTATTCCTGAAATAATTTTGGGATTTGAGAAAATTAAATTTGAAAAATTCAATTTTTTTGCAAAATGACTGGAGAAGATCAGTGGCCATTATGGAAAAATACGAAAATGCACATATATCACACTATATGGAGATGATACTCCAAGGGGTCCCCAATGACGCTGTATTAGTGGTATTCCTGAAATAATTTTGGGATTTGAGAAAATTAAATTTGAAAAATTCAATTTTTTTGCAAAATGACTGGAGAAGATCAGTGGCCATTATGGAAAAATACGAAAATGCACATATATCACACTATATGGAGATGATACTCCAAGGGGTCCCCAATGACGCTGTATTAGTGGTATTCCTGAAATAATTTTGGGATTTGAGAAAATTAAATTTGAAAAATTCAATTTTTTTGCAAAATGACTGGAGAAGATCAGTGGCCATTATGGAAAAATACGAAAATGCACATATATCACACTATATGGAGATGATACTCCAAGGGGTCCCCAATGACGCTGTATTAGTGGTATTCCTGAAATAATTTTGGGATTTGAGAAAATTAAATTTGAAAAATTCAATTTTTTTGCAAAATGACTGGAGAAGATCAGTGGCCATTATGGAAAAATACGAAAATGCACATATATCACACTATATGGAGATGATACTCCAAGGGGTCCCCAATGACGCTGTATTAGTGGTATTCCTGAAATAATTTTGGGATTTGAGAAAATTAAATTTGAAAAATTCAATTTTTTTGCAAAATGACTGGAGAAGATCAGTGGCCATTATGGAAAAATACGAAAATGCACATATATCACACTATATGGAGATGATACTTCAAGGGGTCCCCAATGACGCTGTGTTAGTGGTATTCCTGAAATAATTTTGGGATTTGAGAAAATTAAATTTGAAAAATTCAATTTTTTTGCAAAATGACTGGAGAAGATCAGTGGCCATTATGGAAAAATACGAAAATGCACATATATCACACTATATGGAGATGATACTCCAAGGGGTCCCCAATGACGCTGTATTAGTGGTATTCCTGAAATAATTTTGGGATTTGAGAAAATTAAATTTGAAAAATTCAATTTTTTTGCAAAATGACTGGAGAAGATCAGTGGCCATTATGGAAAAATACGAAAATGCACATATATCACACTATATGGAGATGATACTCCAAGGGGTCCCCAATGACGCTGTATTAGTGGTATTCCTGAAATAATTTTGGGATTTGAGAAAATTAAATTTGAAAAATTCAATTTTTTTGCAAAATGACTGGAGAAGATCAGTGGCCATTATGGAAAAATACGAAAATGCACATATATCACACTATATGGAGATGATACTCCAAGGGGTCCCCAATGACGCTGTATTAGTGGTATTCCTGAAATAATTTTGGGATTTGAGAAAATTAAATTTGAAAAATTCAATTTTTTTGCAAAATGACTGGAGAAGATCAGTGGCCATTATGGAAAAATACGAAAATGCACATATATCACACTATATGGAGATGATACTCCAAGGGGTCCCCAATGACGCTGTATTAGTGGTATTCCTGAAATAATTTTGGGATTTGAGAAAATTAAATTTGAAAAATTCAATTTTTTTGCAAAATGACTGGAGAAGATCAGTGGCCATTATGGAAAAATACGAAAATGCACATATATCACACTATATGGAGATGATACTCCAAGGGGTCCCCAATGACGCTGTATTAGTGGTATTCCTGAAATAATTTTGGGATTTGAGAAAATTAAATTTGAAAAATTCAATTTTTTTGCAAAATGACTGGAGAAGATCAGTGGCCATTATGGAAAAATACGAAAATGCACATATATCACACTATATGGAGATGATACTCCAAGGGGTCCCCAATGACGCTGTATTAGTGGTATTCCTGAAATAATTTTGGGATTTGAGAAAATTAAATTTGAAAAATTCAATTTTTTTGCAAAATGACTGGAGAAGATCAGTGGCCATTATGGAAAAATACGAAAATGCACATATATCACACTATATGGAGATGATACTCCAAGGGGTCCCCAATGACGCTGTATTAGTGGTATTCCTGAAATAATTTTGGGATTTGAGAAAATTAAATTTGAAAAATTCAATTTTTTTGCAAAATGACTGGAGAAGATCAGTGGCCATTATGGAAAAATACGAAAATACACATATATCGCACTATATGGAGATGATACTCCAAGGGGTCCCCAATGACGCTGTATTAGTGGTATTCCTGAAATAATTTTGGGATTTGAGAAAATTAAATTTGAAAAATTCAATTTTTTTGCAAAATGACTGGAGAAGATCAGTGGCCATTATGGAAAAATACGAAAATGCACATATATCACACTATATGGAGATGATACTCCAAGGGGTCCCCAATGACGCTGTATTAGTGGTATTCCTGAAATAATTTTGGGATTTGAGAAAATTAAATTTGAAAAATTCAATTTTTTTGCAAAATGACTGGAGAAGATCAGTGGCCATTATGGAAAAATACGAAAATGCACATATATCACACTATATGGAGATGATACTCCAAGGGGTCCCCAATGACGCTGTATTAGTGGTATTCCTGAAATAATTTTGGGATTTGAGAAAATTAAATTTGAAAAATTCAATTTTTTTGCAAAATGACTGGAGAAGATCAGTGGCCATTATGGAAAAATACGAAAATGCACATATATCACACTATATGGAGATGATACTCCAAGGGGTCCCCAATGACGCTGTATTAGTGGTATTCCTGAAATAATTTTGGGATTTGAGAAAATTAAATTTGAAAAATTCAATTTTTTTGCAAAATGACTGGAGAAGATCAGTGGCCATTATGGAAAAATACGAAAATGCACATATATCACACTATATGGAGATGATACTCCAAGGGGTCCCCAATGACGCTGTGTTAGTGGTATTCCTGAAATAATTTTGGGATTTGAGAAAATTTAATTTAAAAATTCAATTTTTTCAATTTTTGTAAAATGACTGGAGAAGATCAGTGGCCATTATGGAAAAATACGAAAATGCACATATATCACACTATATGGAGATGATACTCCAAGGGGTCCCCAATGACGCTGTATTAGTGGTATTCCTGAAATAATTTTGGGATTTGAGAAAATTAAATTTGAAAAATTCAATTTTTTTGCAAAATGACTGGAGAAGATCAGTGGCCATTATGGAAAAATACGAAAATGCACATATATCACACTATATGGAGATGATACTCCAAGGGGTCCCCAATGACGCTGTATTAGTGGTATTCCTGAAATAATTTTGGGATTTGAGAAAATTAAATTTGAAAAATTCAATTTTTTTGCAAAATGACTGGAGAAGATCAGTGGCCATTATGGAAAAATACGAAAATGCACATATATCACACTATATGGAGATGATACTCCAAGGGGTCCCCAATGACGCTGTATTAGTGGTATTCCTGAAATAATTTTGGGATTTGAGAAAATTAAATTTGAAAAATTCAATTTTTTTGCAAAATGACTGGAGAAGATCAGTGGCCATTATGGAAAAATACGAAAATGCACATATATCACACTATATGGAGATGATACTCCAAGGGGTCCCCAATGACGCTGTATTAGTGGTATTCCTGAAATAATTTTGGGATTTGAGAAAATTAAATTTGAAAAATTCAATTTTTTTGCAAAATGACTGGAGAAGATCAGTGGCCATTATGGAAAAATACGAAAATGCACATATATCACACTATATGGAGATGATACTCCAAGGGGTCCCCAATGACGCTGTATTAGTGGTATTCCTGAAATAATTTTGGGATTTGAGAAAATTAAATTTGAAAAATTCAATTTTTTTGCAAAATGACTGGAGAAGATCAGTGGCCATTATGGAAAAATACGAAAATGCACATATATCACACTATATGGAGATGATACTCCAAGGGGTCCCCAATGACGCTGTATTAGTGGTATTCCTGAAATAATTTTGGGATTTGAGAAAATTAAATTTGAAAAATTCAATTTTTTTGCAAAATGACTGGAGAAGATCAGTGGCCATTATGGAAAAATACGAAAATGCACATATATCACACTATATGGAGATGATACTCCAAGGGGTCCCCAATGACGCTGTATTAGTGGTATTCCTGAAATAATTTTGGGATTTGAGAAAATTAAATTTGAAAAATTCAATTTTTTTGCAAAATGACTGGAGAAGATCAGTGGCCATTATGGAAAAATACGAAAATGCACATATATCACACTATATGGAGATGATACTCCAAGGGGTCCCCAATGACGCTGTATTAGTGGTATTCCTGAAATAATTTTGGGATTTGAGAAAATTAAATTTGAAAAATTCAATTTTTTTGCAAAATGACTGGAGAAGATCAGTGGCCATTATGGAAAAATACGAAAATGCACATATATCACACTATATGGAGATGATACTCCAAGGGGTCCCCAATGACGCTGTGTTAGTGGTATTCCTGAAATAATTTTGGGATTTGAGAAAATTAAATTTGAAAAATTCAATTTTTTTGCAAAATGACTGGAGAAGATCAGTGGCCATTATGGAAAAATACGAAAATGCACATATATCACACTATATGGAGATGATACTCCAAGGGGTCCCCAATGACGCTGTATTAGTGGTATTCCTGAAATAATTTTGGGATTTGAGAAAATTAAATTTGAAAAATTCAATTTTTTTGCAAAATGACTGGAGAAGATCAGTGGCCATTATGGAAAAATACGAAAATGCACATATATCACACTATATGGAGATGATACTCCAAGGGGTCCCCAATGACGCTGTATTAGTGGTATTCCTGAAATAATTTTGGGATTTGAGAAAATTAAATTTGAAAAATTCAATTTTTTTGCAAAATGACTGGAGAAGATCAGTGGCCATTATGGAAAAATACGAAAATGCACATATATCACACTATATGGAGATGATACTCCAAGGGGTCCCCAATGACGCTGTATTAGTGGTATTCCTGAAATAATTTTGGGATTTGAGAAAATTAAATTTGAAAAATTCAATTTTTTTGCAAAATGACTGGAGAAGATCAGTGGCCATTATGGAAAAATACGAAAATGCACATATATCACACTATATGAAGATGATACTCCAAGGGGTCCCCAATGACGCTGTGTTAGTGGTATTCCTGAAATAATTTTGGGATTTGAGAAAATTAAATTTGAAAAATTCAATTTTTTTGCAAAATGACTGGAGAAGGTCAGTGGCCATTATGGAAAAATACGAAAATGCACATATATCACACTATATGGAGATGATACTCCAAGGGGTCCCCAATGACGCTGTATTAAGGGGGGTTTAGACGGTAATACAAGTCGTACGTAAAATCAAAGAGAAAATATTATGAAATTCCATCCGTATTTTAAAAATGAGAGTAAAAATCTTACGACAGATATTTTTTGCGTTTACACGGTTGGTAAAATACCAAAACAAAGTAAAATGTAAACATAAAATGCACATACACATGCACACAAAATTTACAGACATTGTGAATACATTTAACATAAACAAACAAAAATATAAAAATGCATCCCTGATCTAATGAAATGTGATGGTTTTTTAAAAAATTTCAAAAAACAAAGAGAGCCGTACGACTGTCAAATTTTCATCCGTATTTTCTCTCAATGTCGTACGCTCTCATTACATATCAAGTTTACACGATACTATTCATACTCTTCTACACAAAAATTTGACATGTCGTACGACTTGTATTACCGTCTAAACCCCGCTTTAGTGGTATTCCTGAAATAATTTTGGGATTTGAGAAAATTAAATTTGAAAAATTCAATTTTTTTGCAAAATGACTGGAGAAGATCAGTGGCCATTATGGAAAAATACGAAAATGCACATATATCACACTATATGGAGATGATACTCCAAGGGATCCCCAATGACGCTGTATTAGTGTATTAGTATTAGTTATTTATTTTAGTTTTGATTCACTATATGTTTCATATGCAGGTAATGTTAACATTACTCTGTTAACTAATTCTGTTGTTAAAAAGAATTTAACTTTCGTAGCTAACTTCACACACTTCTTCTCCAGTCATTTTACAAAAATTGAAAAAATTGAATTTTTAAATTAAATTTTCTCAAATCCCAAAATTATTTCAGGAATACCACTAACACAGCGTCATTGGGGACCCCTTGGAGTATCATCTCCATATAGTGTGATATATGTGCATTTTCGTATTTTTCCATAATGGCCACTGATCTTCTCCAGTCATTTTGCAAAAAAATTGAATTTTTCAAATTTAATTTTCTCAAATCCCAAAATTATTTCAGGAATACCACTAATACAGCGTCATTGGGGACCCCTTGGAGTATCATCTCCATATAGTGTGATATATGTGCATTTTCGTATTTTTCCATAATGGCCACTGATCTTCTCCAGTCATTTTGCAAAAAAATTGAATTTTTCAAATTTAATTTTCTCAAATCCCAAAATTATTTCAGGAATACCACTAATACAGCGTCATTGGGGACCCCTTGGAGTATCATCTCCATATAGTGTGATATATGTGCATTTTCGTATTTTTCCATAATGGCCACTGATCTTCTCCAGTCATTTTGCAAAAAAATTGAATTTTTCAAATTTAATTTTCTCAAATCCCAAAATTATTTCAGGAATACCACTAATACAGCGTCATTGGGGACCCCTTGGAGTATCATCTCCATATAGTGTGATATATGTGCATTTTCGTATTTTTCCATAATGGCCACTGATCTTCTCCAGTCATTTTGCAAAAAAATTGAATTTTTCAAATTTAATTTTCTCAAATCCCAAAATTATTTCAGGAATACCACTAATACAGCGTCATTGGGGACCCCTTGGAGTATCATCTCCATATAGTGCGATATATGTGTATTTTCGTATTTTTCCATAATGGCCACTGATCTTCTCCAGTCATTTTGCAAAAAAATTGAATTTTTCAAATTTAATTTTCTCAAATCCCAAAATTATTTCAGGAATACCACTAATACAGCGTCATTGGGGACCCCTTGGAGTATCATCTCCATATAGTGTGATATATGTGCATTTTCGTATTTTTCCATAATGGCCACTGATCTTCTCCAGTCATTTTGCAAAAAAATTGAATTTTTCAAATTTAATTTTCTCAAATCCCAAAATTATTTCAGGAATACCACTAATACAGCGTCATTGGGGACCCCTTGGAGTATCATCTCCATATAGTGTGATATATGTGCATTTTCGTATTTTTCCATAATGGCCACTGATCTTCTCCAGTCATTTTGCAAAAAAATTGAATTTTTCAAATTTAATTTTCTCAAATCCCAAAATTATTTCAGGAATACCACTAATACAGCGTCATTGGGGACCCCTTGGAGTATCATCTCCATATAGTGTGATATATGTGCATTTTCGTATTTTTCCATAATGGCCACTGATCTTCTCCAGTCATTTTGCAAAAAAATTGAATTTTTCAAATTTAATTTTCTCAAATCCCAAAATTATTTCAGGAATACCACTAATACAGCGTCATTGGGGACCCCTTGGAGTATCATCTCCATATAGTGCGATATATGTGTATTTTCGTATTTTTCCATAATGGCCACTGATCTTCTCCAGTCATTTTGCAAAAAAATTGAATTTTTCAAATTTAATTTTCTCAAATCCCAAAATTATTTCAGGAATACCACTAATACAGCGTCATTGGGGACCCCTTGGAGTATCATCTCCATATAGTGTGATATATGTGCATTTTCGTATTTTTCCATAATGGCCACTGATCTTCTCCAGTCATTTTGCAAAAAAATTGAATTTTTCAAATTTAATTTTCTCAAATCCCAAAATTATTTCAGGAATACCACTAATACAGCGTCATTGGGGACCCCTTGGAGTATCATCTCCATATAGTGTGATATATGTGCATTTTCGTATTTTTCCATAATGGCCACTGATCTTCTCCAGTCATTTTGCAAAAAAATTGAATTTTTCAAATTTAATTTTCTCAAATCCCAAAATTATTTCAGGAATACCACTAATACAGCGTCATTGGGGACCCCTTGGAGTATCATCTCCATATAGTGTGATATATGTGCATTTTCGTATTTTTCCATAATGGCCACTGATCTTCTCCAGTCATTTTGCAAAAAAATTGAATTTTTCAAATTTAATTTTCTCAAATCCCAAAATTATTTCAGGAATACCACTAATACAGCGTCATTGGGGACCCCTTGGAGTATCATCTCCATATAGTGTGATATATGTGCATTTTCGTATTTTTCCATAATGGCCACTGATCTTCTCCAGTCATTTTGCAAAAAATTGAATTTTTCAAATTTAATTTTCTCAAATCCCAAAATTATTTCAGGAATACCACTAATACAGCGTCATTGGGGACCCCTTGGAGTATCATCTCCATATAGTGTGATATATGTGCATTTTCGTATTTTTCCATAATGGCCACTGATCTTCTCCAGTCATTTTGCAAAAAAATTGAATTTTTTAAATTTAATTTTCTCAAATCCCAAAATTATTTCAGGAATACCACTAATACAGCGTCATTGGGGACCCCTTGGAGTATCATCTCCATATAGTGTGATATATGTGCATTTTCGTATTTTTCCATAATGGCCACTGATCTTCTCCAGTCATTTTGCAAAAAAATTGAATTTTTCAAATTTAATTTTCTCAAATCCCAAAATTATTTCAGGAATACCACTAACACAGCGTCATTGGGGACCCCTTGGAGTATCATCTCCATATAGTGTGATATATGTGCATTTTCGTATTTTTCCATAATGGCCACTGATCTTCTCCAGTCATTTTGCAAAAAAATTGAATTTTTCAAATTTAATTTTCTCAAATCCCAAAATTATTTCAGGAATACCACTAACACAGCGTCATTGGGGACCCCTTGGAGTATCATCTCCATATAGTGTGATATATGTGCATTTTCGTATTTTTCCATAATGGCCACTGATCTTCTCCAGTCATTTTGCAAAAAAATTGAATTTTTCAAATTTAATTTTCTCAAATCCCAAAATTATTTCAGGAATACCACTAATACAGCGTCATTGGGGACCCCTTGGAGTATCATCTCCATATAGTGTGATATATGTGCATTTTCGTATTTTTCCATAATGGCCACTGATCTTCTCCAGTCATTTTGCAAAAAAATTGAATTTTTCAAATTTAATTTTCTCAAATCCCAAAATTATTTCAGGAATACCACTAATACAGCGTCATTGGGGACCCCTTGGAGTATCATCTCCATATAGTGTGATATATGTGCATTTTCGTATTTTTCCATAATGGCCACTGATCTTCTCCAGTCATTTTGCAAAAAAATTGAATTTTTCAAATTTAATTTTCTCAAATCCCAAAATTATTTCAGGAATACCACTAATACAGCGTCATTGGGGACCCCTTGGAGTATCATCTCCATATAGTGTGATATATGTGCATTTTCGTATTTTTCCATAATGGCCACTGATCTTCTCCAGTCATTTTGCAAAAAAATTGAATTTTTCAAATTTAATTTTCTCAAATCCCAAAATTATTTCAGGAATACCACTAATACAGCGTCATTGGGGACCCCTTGGAGTATCATCTCCATATAGTGTGATATATGTGCATTTTCGTATTTTTCCATAATGGCCACTGATCTTCTCCAGTCATTTTGCAAAAAAATTGAATTTTTCAAATTTAATTTTCTCAAATCCCAAAATTATTTCAGGAATACCACTAATACAGCGTCATTGGGGACCCCTTGGAGTATCATCTCCATATAGTGTGATATATGTGCATTTTCGTATTTTTCCATAATGGCCACTGATCTTCTCCAGTCATTTTACAAAAATTGAAAAAATTGAATTTTTAAATTAAATTTTCTCAAATCCCAAAATTATTTCAGGAATACCACTAACACAGCGTCATTGGGGACCCCTTGGAGTATCATCTCCATATAGTGTGATATATGTGCATTTTCGTATTTTTCCATAATGGCCACTGATCTTCTCCAGTCATTTTGCAAAAAAATTGAATTTTTCAAATTTAATTTTCTCAAATCCCAAAATTATTTCAGGAATACCACTAATACAGCGTCATTGGGGACCCCTTGGAGTATCATCTCCATATAGTGTGATATATGTGCATTTTCGTATTTTTCCATAATGGCCACTGATCTTCTCCAGTCATTTTGCAAAAAAATTGAATTTTTCAAATTTAATTTTCTCAAATCCCAAAATTATTTCAGGAATACCACTAATACAGCGTCATTGGGGACCCCTTGGAGTATCATCTCCATATAGTGTGATATATGTGCATTTTCGTATTTTTCCATAATGGCCACTGATCTTCTCCAGTCATTTTGCAAAAAAATTGAATTTTTCAAATTTAATTTTCTCAAATCCCAAAATTATTTCAGGAATACCACTAATACAGCGTCATTGGGGACCCCTTGGAGTATCATCTCCATATAGTGCGATATATGTGTATTTTCGTATTTTTCCATAATGGCCACTGATCTTCTCCAGTCATTTTGCAAAAAAATTGAATTTTTCAAATTTAATTTTCTCAAATCCCAAAATTATTTCAGGAATACCACTAATACAGCGTCATTGGGGACCCCTTGGAGTATCATCTCCATATAGTGTGATATATGTGCATTTTCGTATTTTTCCATAATGGCCACTGATCTTCTCCAGTCATTTTGCAAAAAAATTGAATTTTTCAAATTTAATTTTCTCAAATCCCAAAATTATTTCAGGAATACCACTAATACAGCGTCATTGGGGACCCCTTGGAGTATCATCTCCATATAGTGTGATATATGTGCATTTTCGTATTTTTCCATAATGGCCACTGATCTTCTCCAGTCATTTTGCAAAAAAATTGAATTTTTCAAATTTAATTTTCTCAAATCCCAAAATTATTTCAGGAATACCACTAACACAGCGTCATTGGGGACCCCTTGGAGTATCATCTCCATATAGTGTGATATATGTGCATTTTCGTATTTTTCCATAATGGCCACTGATCTTCTCCAGTCATTTTGCAAAAAAATTGAATTTTTCAAATTTAATTTTCTCAAATCCCAAAATTATTTCAGGAATACCACTAATACAGCGTCATTGGGGACCCCTTGGAGTATCATCTCCATATAGTGTGATATATGTGCATTTTCGTATTTTTCCATAATGGCCACTGATCTTCTCCAGTCATTTTGCAAAAAAATTGAATTTTTCAAATTTAATTTTCTCAAATCCCAAAATTATTTCAGGAATACCACTAATACAGCGTCATTGGGGACCCCTTGGAGTATCATCTCCATATAGTGTGATATATGTGCATTTTCGTATTTTTCCATAATGGCCACTGATCTTCTCCAGTCATTTTGCAAAAAAATTGAATTTTTCAAATTTAATTTTCTCAAATCCCAAAATTATTTCAGGAATACCACTAATACAGCGTCATTGGGGACCCCTTGGAGTATCATCTCCATATAGTGTGATATATGTGCATTTTCGTATTTTTCCATAATGGCCACTGATCTTCTCCAGTCATTTTGCAAAAAAATTGAATTTTTCAAATTTAATTTTCTCAAATCCCAAAATTATTTCAGGAATACCACTAATACAGCGTCATTGGGGACCCCTTGGAGTATCATCTCCATATAGTGTGATATATGTGCATTTTCGTATTTTTCCATAATGGCCACTGATCTTCTCCAGTCATTTTGCAAAAAAATTGAATTTTTCAAATTTAATTTTCTCAAATCCCAAAATTATTTCAGGAATACCACTAACACAGCGTCATTGGGGACCCCTTGGAGTATCATCTCCATATAGTGTGATATATGTGCATTTTCGTATTTTTCCATAATGGCCACTGATCTTCTCCAGTCATTTTGCAAAAAAATTGAATTTTTCAAATTTAATTTTCTCAAATCCCAAAATTATTTCAGGAATACCACTAACACAGCGTCATTGGGGACCCCTTGGAGTATCATCTCCATATAGTGTGATATATGTGCATTTTCGTATTTTTCCATAATGGCCACTGATCTTCTCCAGTCATTTTGCAAAAAAATTGAATTTTTCAAATTTAATTTTCTCAAATCCCAAAATTATTTCAGGAATACCACTAATACAGCGTCATTGGGGACCCCTTGGAGTATCATCTCCATATAGTGTGATATATGTGCATTTTCGTATTTTTCCATAATGGCCACTGATCTTCTCCAGTCATTTTGCAAAAAAATTGAATTTTTCAAATTTAATTTTCTCAAATCCCAAAATTATTTCAGGAATACCACTAATACAGCGTCATTGGGGACCCCTTGGAGTATCATCTCCATATAGTGTGATATATGTGCATTTTCGTATTTTTCCATAATGGCCACTGATCTTCTCCAGTCATTTTGCAAAAAAATTGAATTTTTCAAATTTAATTTTCTCAAATCCCAAAATTATTTCAGGAATACCACTAATACAGCGTCATTGGGGACCCCTTGGAGTATCATCTCCATATAGTGTGATATATGTGCATTTTCGTATTTTTCCATAATGGCCACTGATCTTCTCCAGTCATTTTGCAAAAAAATTGAATTTTTCAAATTTAATTTTCTCAAATCCCAAAATTATTTCAGGAATACCACTAACACAGCGTCATTGGGGACCCCTTGGAGTATCATCTCCATATAGTGTGATATATGTGCATTTTCGTATTTTCCCATAATGGCCACTGATCTTCTCCACTTATTTGGTTTTTTTTGAAAGAATTTGTTTCGGCTTTTTTTTAACCTAAAACTAAATAAATATGAATTTTTTTTTATGAGATACAAAGTGAACAATAAAGCTTCCATATGGGGGTACCTTTTCTTCCTAAAATTGGAATGTGTGTCCATTAAACGCCTAATAAGTCCTGAAATACCCGTACATAGTCGCTGTTAAACTATTAACAGAGCTCTGTTAACGCAAAAAATGTGTTAGCTAAAGAAAGATGGTTTATGTCTTTGCTTTTCAAATTCGAATTTATCTTCACACACATCAATTTTTTCCGCACTGCAGAAGTTGCGGGTATACTTCATTTCCAGGTCTAGCAGCCAGACGATTGAAGTTTTTAGGGTGGCTTTTTTCGATAGCTTGGCGCAATGTGCGAACCTAGACCCCTTGCTATACTCCACTTTATATGCAGCTCTTGTTGGCTGTAGCTCTTTTATCAATTTGAGTGAATTCAGTTTAGTCCTGCAATGGTTTCAAAACGGCACCTTGTGCTAATTGTAGTTGACCAAGTTTCTGATTAACTGGCCATTTGACCTACCTACCTTTAAGCAGCACTGTACATGACAAATTTTTCATAATTTGAACAAATTGTAAACACATATGTATGTATGCATATGGCACCAGTTATCTGTGTAAAAGAAAAAGATTTCTAAAGAAAAGTTTATGATTTTACCAAATGTGTGTTAACCCAAAATTGTTTAAACAAAATCTGTGTAAAAACGGGATTAGGTGTTTGAAGAAGAGAATGAAATAAAATTTCACTTTGCTGTCCTAAATAGGAAATTTTTTTGTATGTACATTAGTGTGTCCCAAAAAAAATTTTTTTTGAGGATCAAGCTTATTTTGGACCACTATGAGGCAAAGTATTTTTCAGAATTTTTTCAGATTTTTCGGAAGTGGTTTAGAGGTCGCGCAAATTGATTTTTGATCAAAAATCGAGCTTTTTGAGCTCCATTTAACTTTTGGTTATGAATTGGTAAAAAATCGATATTTTCTCGACTTCTGAGTCAATATTGTCAAAGAAAATTTTCCGATCTTTAATTTTATGTGCATAAATAATAAGTTTCGGCAATGATTTCGCACTTTTTGATACATTATATAACAGTTTTTCCTAAATTTTCAACAAATATCGAAAACAATGGTTTATAACTTTTAAAATTAGTATAAAGACTAAAAAAACTAATGATACAGTTTAAAAGATTATTAAGTTTTAAATAAGTTAGAAGGGAAAAAAATAAATTTTCTTTTACCGTTCTCGCGTTGTATCCTTTTAAAGCTTTTTACCCACTGTATGAAATTTTTAATACTATAAAGTGTGAACTAGGTTATACAACAATTATATAAACAATAAAAAAATTTGATTTGTTATAAAGCATTTATTGGGATTCTTGTGATGCTGCTCTATGCCGTGCAGTAAATTCTGAAAGTCTGTTTCAGAAGGCATCAATTTCTGAATTTTGAACGAAAGGTTGTAGCTGCTTTTGAAAAATACATAATTTTAGAGAGTATATATATTTGATCATCCAGCGAGCTCGGTTAATAGCTCCAGGATATTTTATGGTTGGATGGTGCTCTGATCTATCACCCAAAAATATAAGGCTCAGTTGTGCATTTCTTTATAATCTTCCCTAAGTTGCATATTCTCCAGCTGCCCTTTTACAAAAATTATTAGATCTTTTCATATCAATAATAATTAATTGGGATAATTTTTCCAACAATTTCGTGGTTCGTACAATCCCAAAAATTGTTTTTGGCCCACCTTTGCTGAAGAGTGACGAAAATTTTAATTTGTGGGGATGTAATTTGATCCTCAATATTAAGAGCCTCAAACGCTGATCCAGCAATTAGTTCTAACATATAGTGGCGACATGCCAAAGATACGACGTCTTTTTTTAATTTTTGGAGAAGTAAAACGCATGCCCCGATCCGCCGTTTTGTATTGGAGCTTGTCGTGTCCGCACACATAAATTGAACATTTTCAGTTAGATTCCAGCATAAAACATTTTATCTCAAGCCGTAAAATTTATCTCAAGCACTAATAAAAAACCGCTATTTTACTGTCCTGCACTTATCTGTTTTTTAAGGCATTCCAGGAAGCAAAACACAGAGTTCAATAATTGCAAGTTGTAAATGATGTCGCAGAACGTGGTGAGGCTTTGGCTAGTAGTTATTTTAATATCACAACTTCTGAAACAGACTTTCAGTATTTACCGCAGGGCATAGAGCAGCATTGCAAGAACCCGAATAAATGATTTATAAAAAATCAAATTTTTTTGTTGTTGTTTATAAAATTGTTGTATACTTAATTCCGATGCCAACCTAGTTCACACAGTATTAAAAATGGGTATAAAGCTTTAAAAGAGTACAACTCGAAAACGGTAAAAGAAAATTAATTTTTTTTTTCTGCTAACTTATTTAAAACTTAATAATCTTTTAAACTGCATCATTAGTTTTTTTAGTCTTTATACAAATTTTAAAAGTTATAAACAATTGTTTTCGATTTGTTGAAAATTTAGGAAAAACTGTTATATAATGTATCAAAAAGTGCAAAATCATTGCCGAAACTTATTATTTATGCACATAAAATTAAAGATCGGAAAATTTTCTTTGACAATATTGACTCAGAAGTCGAGAAAATATCGATTTTTTACCAATTCATAACCAAAAGTTAAATGGAGCTCAAAAAGCTCGATTTTTGATCAAAAATCAATTTGCGCGACCTCTAAACCACTTCCGAAAAATCTGAAAAAATTCTCAAAAATACTTTTCGTCATGAGTATCCAAATTAAGAATGATCTTCCGACGAATTCCAATTTTTAATTTTATTTGGGACACCCTAATGTACATACTCGTATATTTTAAAATTTTTAGTGTTCACTTTTGCTTCTCATTATATTTTTTTAATTACAACAAAATTAATTGAATAAAAGAAATAGTAATAAAATTTATTTTTTTAATTTAATAATATATAAATTATTGTATAATATTATTGTACTCGTAATTTTATTTTATTAACGGGGACTGCAGACATTTGTAACGAACTAAATTCTGCGATCCCTTCGTTACAACCGACATTAGATTTTACTGTACGTCAAATACATATAAGTATGTATGAGTGTGAATTTCTTTGGAAATCATTCAAATTCATAAATATTTGTCAAGCCCTTCTTATTACAGACATCTTTTTTCTCATCTTTCTCCATTTGTAAATCAAAGGAACGTGTATGTACGGTTGATGCCATAATGCCCAAATTTAATTGTCATGACAAACATTTTAAAATTGGTTGTCATAGTTTTCGTTTTAAGAGCTCACCACAATTTTTTATGTTTGAAAAAAAAAAAAATCGCACATGCTTATGAATTTCTTGACGGACAGTTCATCAAACTACATTGAACATAAAAGTTAACTTTTTAAACTATAATACGAAAAAATAATATAAAAAAGTTGTTTGTAATTTAAAAAACAGCCCACAGCACTTACGGGAATTAAAAACTGGCAATTTATTTAAAAAAAATAACTCTCTTGTTAAGACGAAATATTTTTGGCCATAAACGCAGGTATATTACCTTGGGTGGTAAAAAAAATTTAAAATTAAAAAAAATCTACAATAATTAAAATTATAACTCCTTAGAATGTTTCAAAAAACATGTGGCTTCAGTTTTAAAATTTGTCGTAAAATAAAGCGTGTTGATACAACGAATAAGAACCTTCGGCAATTAAAAAATGTGCACGATCTGCAAAAGAAAAAAAAAACAAATAAACTTTGGAGAAAAATAGCCAGAAACAACCATTTTAAAGTTATGAAAATCAAAAATAATAGTTTTAGGGGTTGAATAATTCACAAAAACGTTCCGTTCAGCGACACATTCAATTCATAAAACTTCATTTGTCTGATAAATTTAACTCCCAAATACCAAATAAATACAATATATGTAATATATCCATTTTGCGGTTTCAAAAGTAAACGTAAATAAAACACATATAAAATATTTTTTTCATATTTCTTTTTTATTCTAAAGTTTGAACGTTGACATTATGTGTGAAACACAACATCATTTAAATTACCTCCACGTGAAGTGTTGCAAGCATTGATTCTTTTGAGGTAATTTTCGACCACTTTTTGACACATATTGGGCGGTATCTCAGCCATAACTTGACGAATGTTGGTTTTAAAGTGCTCAAGACTTAGGTTTATCGGCATAAACACGGTTTTTCGCGTATCCCTACAAAAAAGTCTAATGGTGTCAAATCGCACGATCTTGGTTGGCCAGTTGATATCGCCACGACGAGAACTTACGTGGCCAAGAAATGTCTCTTGTTGAAACTACATATTCTCCAAGTCGTATTCGGTTATCATATGACCATAAATCTCCGAATTGGCGGTGACAGTCGTTTCATCGTCATTTTCGAAAAAGTAAAGTCAAATCACACCTTCGGACCAAAGAGCGCACCAAACAGTGACTTTTTCTGGATGTAATGGCCTCTCTTCAATTACTTGAGAATTCTCAGAACCCCATATACGACAATTTTGTTTATTAACATATTCACCGAGTGAGAAATGTGCTTCATCGCTGCAGAAAATTTTATTCGAAAAATTGCCGTCCACCGCCTGTTGTTCAAGCACCCATTCCACGTATCTACGACGTAGTGAATGGTCAGCTGGCTTCAGTTGTTGCGTGAGCTGGACTTTATATGGATGTAGGTGTAGATCTAAATCAGTGATGTCCAAAATTCTCTTTCCCTATAACGCGTGATAGGGAAACAAATTCTGCTTACGTCGAAGTCAAACACGTACATAATAAAAAGAAATATTGCTACTCTTGCTCTTTTAAGATTTTAGTTTCTCTCCATCATAGTGCAGGGATGGATAGTGCATATTTTTGTATCATTTTTATTTAACTGAAATAATTATTCATTATTTCCTCCAAATTTATGTGACCTCGGTACTCCTTTATTCTTAATAGAGCGGTCACATGTCTATCCGACAATCGATTATGTACTTTACTCAAACTTATGAAGAAATATTTATGAAATTATAAACAGAAAGTAATTCGAACATTTCCATTTCTGGTAGAAGTAAGCAGAGTCTTTTCTCTGCTTCATACATAAGCGCAAGTGTGTTTATGTAGTAGTGGACATCACTGATCTAAATGCAAAATATGCCATAATGTGCCGTAAGACAGCCCTAATTCCTGAGAACGACGAGGAATCGACACATTCGGGTCTTCGGCAACACTTTCACTTACAGCAGCGATATATTTTCAGCGGAACGAGCGAAACGATGATGCACAGGACTTACAATATTTGTAACCGTTTCAGTCTCTTCAAACTTCTTCACAATTTTGCCAATTGCTTGCGTATTTGGACGATTATGTAAACCATAATCTCCTCTTAAAGCACGTTATGTGGCTGTGGCAGAATCACCATTTTTGTAGTAAGTTTTGATCATTTTTATGCGTTGTGTGATAGTTAAGCGATCCATTTTCGTCAATGTCAGAATTTCAACTGAAAAGAATTGGTTGAACAACTTAGTTTGACAGATGTCGAATTCCAGTACCATACTTTTGAAACTACGAATCCAGCTTCTATAAGTTACATACCAGTGGTAACAACAAAAAATTATAAAATTAAATTTGCGGTTTTTCTAAATTATAATTTAAAAAAAATAAGAGGTTCTCCCCCCCCTCCAAGATGTCCATCTGCAGGAAAAACCGCTCTCTGACATATCCAGTCTACTCCACCAGAAACAACAATTTGTCCCATTGACATTAGGCGCTTAACATCTTTACATCTATCTATATATTCAACATTTCGATACAATGCACTGCATTTAGTAGGGGTTTACCCCTATTTTTATTTACCCCTATTGGTCTTAAATTAAAAAAAAAAAAAGAACCATGCAGTGATACATTCACTGACATATGATAATTCATTATCCAAGTTAGTCCCACGTTGCAATTAGTTGTTTTAGGCGGTCAATTTGTCCTGCGCTGGGTCTTGGGACATTATTGATGGAAATTAGAGGGACGACAAACTTGCTTGCAAGTGAACACAAGTGATACTGAGGAATCGGTATGTCATTCATTAGAAGACACAGCACTTATCAAACCAAAGAAAATCATTAGCTTTGTGAACGTAACAGGTCGGTTTTAAAGGTTTCCGTACAAGGACCGATGTTGTGCACATTAGTTTTCATCGTGCTTTGCGAGGAGTTTTGTGGTACAAAGACAAGGAAAAAGCAAAGGAAAAAATAACACAATTTTCAAATGTTGTATAAAACATCAAATAGACACCACTCGTTCGTTTTCTCTGGTATTATATAGATACTCGTATGTTATAACAAAACTTCAACATTCAATAACCGTAAGGATAATATTGGATATTTTTTTGGTCTAATAACTGCTCTTAATTTATATCAAGAATTTAAATTATGGAAATATTAATGGCAATGTTTTATCAAGAGAGCTATCTAGATGATTGGTTGTGTTTCCAATTTTTATGATAATATTATGATCATTATTTTAGAGAAAATATATTAGAAAAGTATTGTATTAAAATACTAGTTTATGTCTTACCAAAAATATTTACATTTAAAGCGGTAATCACACTTTGTTGCAAAATCCGTTGCACGAATTGCAAACGTAGCAAACAACGACAAAGACCAGCAACGATCCCAAGACTCCCAGTCGGCTAAATTGCCCATTGAGTTTGCAGTAGCCGGTTAAAAGTCCCGACGATATTCCAAGTTTATGCCTAGAGAATTTAATACATGACTCGAATATCTTTCCATTATAGCTACCGAATAAAAGTTTGGAAACCCAAAGGCCAGTTTGGCCCTTCAGTATGCCCTTCCAAATACCCTTTCCCAACCCACAAAAGGGTTCTGATCATACAAGTGGCATGAATGCTCATTTTCTGGCAAGTTGATTTGCCATTTCATTCCCCTGAATTCCCGTATGAACGCATAGGCTGACTATATTGTCCCTGCCCAGCCGGTTCAGTTTCACCAGACAGTCCCATACTAACTTCGAGTCAATGTTATTGGAGCCATGTGCTCGGATGGCAGCCTGACTGCCAGAAAGTATGGCTATCTTCTGCCCTTTGTACCCTTTATCTAAATTAAATTGAGAACATTTTTCGGTAGCACAAACTGCCGCCTGGGCTCCTTTGCCGCTTGCAGTCTTTGACCAATCGGTATACCAGCGGATAGTTCTTTCCTTAAAAGAATATACAGCCTCTAAATTGCTCCATTCACTCTTATTACTCATACTAATCTTAAATCGCTTTCAAAAGTCATAGTTCCCCGATTCCATCCAATAGACAGACAAGTATGGGTTGCCAACCAATCGGCTCGCTAAGTCACTATACATTCTTAAAAGTCTAGTATTTCACCTATCCCCTATAATCCTAATCACGACCTCTATGGCTTTATTGTCCACTGCATTTCGTTTTGATATTTAAGGCTTCTATTATTTATTATTTATTATTTATTATTAGGGCAACCAAAAATATGCATTAGCATCTTTTTTTCTGAATGTTACTGACAAAACGTGGCATACTGGTAGAGCGCTTGCACAGAAACTCACACGACCAAGGTTCAATTCCAGCGAAGGACAAAATTATAAAAATAAATATTTGCGGTTTTCTAAAATTATAATTTAAATTAAAAATTAAATTTAAATAAAATAAAAGGTTCCCCCCCCTCCAGCAAGACCATCTGCAAGAAACCGCCCCCTGACATTTCTAATCTATTCCACCAGAAACCAATGATCAGGAGTACAGCGCCACCTTCTGGGAAGATAACAGCTAATCTACTGAAGACGCTCACCATTCACATGTAAACATCCACCGACAGATGAGGCCATTGCTGTTTGATCATTTGAGGGTGAAGGTATAACACTGGCTCTTGAGTGGACAAATTACCAGCAACTTGTTTCATCAACAAATAAAGGCGCAAAAAAAAAAATACAAAATCTATGAAAAAAAAAAAAGAAAAGAAACAAACTTCTATCAACCATCTTCACATTCCAATACAATGCACACTGCATGAGTAGGGGTTTACCCCTAAGTATTGGTCTTAAAAAAAAAAAAAAAAAAAAAAAAAAAAAAATTAATTTATTTTAGGAAAAACTCCGACGTTTAACCCCTATTTGTTACGGCATATTTTTGCATATTTCGTCATAAATGCATACTTTTGCATTTTTCATATTTTTATGGCATATTTTACAAATTTTTACATATGTTAGAAGAATTTACGTGTATTACCAAATTTTATTTTTTCAAAATAATGAACATATTTTGGCACACTACTTAAATAATATATTGAATAATAAGGGCACGCATGAAAACGCTTAAAATTAACATTGGGAAAATTGGCGAAGTTCCTTTTTAAACTATTGTGCAATAGTTAATGCCAATTTGATAAAAATGTCAAAGCAAAAAACAATTTAAATACAAAGCATACAAATTTTACATACATTTATGGGAAATAGCGTTTAAAAAAATTGCTTAATAATGAATTCTAAATTAAAAGTTACGTATTTTTGAACGTTTCATTATATAAAGAATTAAATTAAAAGTTTATTTTTAAATTAATTAAATTTTCGTAAGAATATACATAAAATCAAGCAATCTGTGTCAAACAGACTAAATAATATATTAGTCAGAAATTATGCTAGGAAATGTTTGCTTTCAAATTTGAATCAATTACTTCCGTTGATGTCGAAAGAAGTTTCTCGATGTATAAGAGCGTTTTACGACAAAGCTTTATGTTTCAAAATTTAAGCGAAATGATTGTTATTTTTTACTCTTTTATTTTGTATTCTTGTCAGTCTGAAATTTTTTACATTTTTTTTTTTTTTGTTAATTTTGGAATTGAAATAAATATATCGCTCATTTGCGAGAAGAGTGGCATAACTCAAAAAAAGCGATTCTGAGATAAATGTATTTAAACAAACTGATAGGAAAAGTACAAGACACTTTTGGTCTCCACTCAGTGAAATAGGATATACAATACAATTTTTAGATATGCTTTAAACTGCAATTCGTCTCATATTTTTGCATTATTAACTCAAGAATTGTGTTTTTTGAGTTATGTCACTCTTCTCGCAAATGAGCGATATGTAAATATAAAGGAAATTTATTTTATCTGGTTGGTGGCTAATTGTTACTCTTCATGTTTTCAAATTTTCAAAAAAAATATACGAAATTTTACATCAACATATTTGTTTATTATAATTCTTATAGAGCATATTTTTAACGCTTAAAACTGTTTTTTCAATGCATATTTTAGGCGCTTAAAAGTAATTTTATAGAGCATATTTTTGGTTGCCCTATTTATGTCTGTTGATATCACACAAAAAAATTGTACTCTGGCAACTTTTAAATATCCTTTCTAACTCCCTTCTACACAGTCAATCCAATCTTACTAATTTATGTGTCTCTCTGTCAGCCAAAGAAGGAAAAAAATTAAACTTGACATTTAAGAAACTTCAGTGATGCAAAAATTAAAACCACTTTATCAAGAAAACAGCAGTAATCATTAACTACTGCATGTCTCTCAACAATAATTACAAAACTTGCAATTAAAATCGAAATGAGGTTATAAGAACAAAAATAAAAACAAAGTAAACGAGAATTCAAAAATAACAACAATTTGTTTTCTAAATGAGAGAAATTTATTTGTTATTGCTGCAGTTAGTTTTACTCATTTTGTCCCAAACCCCATGTAAGAGGCGTGTGTTTGGTTACACGTGTTTTTCTTTTATTTAACAACGTCGGAAACAATTACAAATACAAGAGTAATGAGAGAAAAAAAAAACACATGTTTGAGTGACAGCCGACCAAATTCAATGGACATATAAAGATAGTTGGCAACTTGAGCGTGAATTCGAAAAGTTATTGTTGCTGATGGTGATAATACTTGTAAAAAATAAATCAACCCACTAATTACCGCATTTGCTAGCTAGCCCATAAGTTTTAAACCAAATGTGATGTTTTCGCAACTTTCTTTTAGGCAACACTGTTCATGGCAGCTCATCTATTTTAGTCTATTACCTGACCAAACGAACAACGCTTGCAGATTATTCCATTGTCAAAATTAATGCTCAGTTAAGAAAGTGCATCGTGCACTCTTTTTTATGATCAATGTGGGTGGTGACCTTCTAGGACGGCTATTCAAAATCTAGCGAGTAAATTTGGCATCAAACTTACATTATTGGGAATTAAACCACCAACACGCATACTTGGAGTGCGGACAGAGGAAAATATTGCAGCTGTATCTGCCAGTGTTGTTGAAGGTCGTGAATTGTCGATTTGGCGCTGTTCGTAGCAATAGAACTCTGTTACTCCAGATGAAGATCCATTTTGTAATCGAAAAATTGTTTTAAGCGAGGAATATCATTTTTGGTTGAATGGATTCGGTAGCATCATTAGACTGTAATTATTAAAAGACAACGAACACAGAAACGTCACTGTGCTGACGAGCGCTTGGCAGGAGTACAAACAAAATTATTTAAAAGGCGAGTTCGAGGAACAGTTTATGTTTCACGGAGCCGGAGGATTTTTGTGGGGCTATGTTAAGGCTCATGTCTATAGGGATAATACCACTGACACATTGGAAGCCAATATTGAAAAATTCACTCGTCAGAATTTTGCCGATATGTTAGAGAGTATGATAAAATTAGACCCAGCCTCTGAACCTATGTTACCGCGGTCAACATTTACATGAAATCATATTTGAATATTAAATTAATAGAACGTTCTATCGCCACAATATCATATACATATATCACGCTAAAATTGTGTAATCAAATCTAAAAGCCCTGAAATAATCACCCATTACATACGAGTATCATTATTTATTACTTACCTTATAGACTTGACCATAAGTGCCATTGCCAACAACTTCTATTAATTCAAATATACCAGCAGGATCCTAAAAGGAAAACAAAAATATATATTTTATCAATAACAATAATAAATTTAATTAATTACATAAAATTAAAGGATGTTCACTTATTAATAGAAAAAAAGTTCTGTTTAAGGAAAGAAATAACAACGCCTTAACTTTGTTATGAAAACAAAGGGCTACGCCCTGACATCATTATCCAAAATTGTAGAAAAACACACAAATAAATACAAAAACAAATAGAAAGAAAAAATTAAAAGCGCAACAACAAAAATACTTGCAACAATAAATGCATCGTCGTTATGTGAAGATTGAGGCAAAACGATGATGATGATGACGACAACGGTGTTACAGCAATAAACATCCTGACAAAAATATCAACAATTACTGAAAGAAGGAAAGAAAAAAAAATCTACAAAAAACAATAAGAAAAAATATTGAAAAACTAAAAGCAAAGCAGACACAAGTGTCGTCTATTGTTTTTCTTTTTTTTTATCTCTTTCTCTCTCTATCTCTCTACTCGTATATCTTTTTACACAATCTTTATATTTGAAAAAAATGTAAGAAGCGTTTTACACAATGAAAGTATTTTAGAGGCAAGTTTAGTTTCGATGGTATGAACGAAGGGACAGAAGAACGGTAAGAAATTTTGTTTTGTTGTTTAATTCGTCGATACAAAACTGAAATTGGATGTGTAAAAAAAATATTAAAATATAACTGAAGTTTTTGATTCATGTATAGTCAGTCAGTCACAAATGAAAGTTTAAAAGAAAACTAAAAAGAATTTCATAATGTGAACCGAATCTAATGTAAGCTATTGAAGATAAATAAAAAAATAAGAATGTATGTGGCTGTGTAAGCAAAATATAGTGTTTAAAGAGTGCAATGACATTGTTTTGGAAAATTAAGAAAGAGCAAAACAAAAAACAAAGACAAGTGCACTTTCACGTACGCTATCACAAAGGTATTAAAGTTAAAAATAACAAAAATCTAAAGAAAAAATACTTCATGCAGAATTTATAGTACAAACCTCTAAATTGAAAAAAAAAAACGAACAACAATGAAATGTAAATAAAGAAAAATAGTGTGTCCCACTATTATAGAAATATTAACACGTAAGAACAAATTAAACATTTTTTTCTTAAGGTATACACATACATAGTGTTGTTCGAAACTTATGCAACTTTTCCTGACTAAGTATCATATTTTTCTTTTAATTTCATTTATTGAAAACAATAGTTATACATAGGTATTTATAATTTAAAATGAAAAATCGTTTATTGTATGCTATAGATGCTAAGGCCTTCCATACAAAGTATTTAAATAGTCTAAAACAGTGTAATATGAGGTAAAAATTTGTTTTTGTTGTATTTCTTTCTTGTTTTAAACTGATTCCAAGATTTTTTTCCTACACGATCCCTGTAAACACCTATAAATTTCGTATACATATAAAAAAATAAATTTTTGGTAATGAAAGTACCGTTATATTATAAATGAATGTAAATAAATGCTGGTAATTTTTAATGTGCAAACTCATTATTGACAGACTGTATATTAAATGTGAATATAAATATCAAAGTATTTCCTAATGCTTATTTTGTTATTTCTTCAAAAGGTTTGAAAGTTATTTTCGACTTAATAAAGCAGCCTTTAAGTATGTGCTGGAAACAATAGATCCTCATATGAAAAGCGGAGTCAGATTAACATTCGTTTCAAAAACAACAAAATTAGCAGCCACATTAAGATTTTTAGCTCAGGGATCGTACCTGTTGATGTGTGTGAAGATAAATTCGAATTTGAAAAGCAAAGACATAAACCATATTTCTTTAGCTAACACATTTTTTGCGTTAACAGAGCTCTGTTAATAGTTTAACAGCGACTATGTACGGGTATTTCAGGACTTATTAGGCATTTAATGGACACACATTCCAATTTTAGGAAGAAAAGGTACTCCCATATGGAAGCTATATTGTTCACTTTGTATCTCATAACAAAAATTCATATTTTTTAGTTTTAGGTTAAAAAAAGCCGAAACAAATTCTTTAAAAAAAAACCAAATAAGTGGAGAAGATCAGTGGCCATTATGGAAAAATACGAAAATGCAGGTATATCACACTATATGGGGATGATAATCCAAGGGGTCCCTAATGGAGCAGTATTAGTGGTATTCCTGAAATAATTTTTCCATAATGGTCACTGATCTTCTCCACTTATTTGGTTTTTTTTGAAAGAGTTTGTTTCGGTTTTTTTAACCTAAAACTAAATAAATATGAATTTTTTTTATGAGATACAAAGTGAACAATATAGCTTCCATATGGGAGTACCTTTTCTTCCTAAAATTGGAATGTGTGTCCATTAAATGCCTAATAAGTCCTGAAATACCCGTACATAGTCGCTGTTAAACTATTAACAGAGCTCTGTTAACGCAAAAAATGTGTTAGCTAAAGAAAGATGGTTTATGTCTTTGCTTTTCAAATTCGAATTTATCTTCACACACATAGTCTTGGTGTATAGATGTACCAACTGTTTGTTTATCGTTTATCGTTATTTTTTTCTGGTAAATTTATCACAGAAATATATTTTTCTGTTATTGATACCCATTTATTTTCCTTGTAACCGTCATGTATGTCACAACAATATATGTATGTAGTATATAATAAATACAATAAATACAAATGCATTGGAACGTGTGCATGTGTACGAAAATAATAAAAATAAAATTCATAATTACAACTACAAGAAAACGATTACGAAACAGAAGGTAAACATATGTTACTGTCTGATTGAGTTGATTGTTATTGTTTTTAATAGATTAGCAGTTTGGTGTAGGGTTATGTATTTGATTTTGATATTCTTTGATTTTCAAGTAGAATTTTTAAATTGTTTATAAAAGTAAATTCCCGTTATTTTAAAATCATGCATAAAAAAGAGTCTAAGAATACAAACAGTATCTGTTGGGTGTGTTTGTGTGATTGAGTAGGTGGTAGACTCACGACTAAACTCACACTTGAATTAATATACATACTACATACGTACATACATACATAGGTATGTACATTACTATATACATATTTTTGTCAGTTTCAACAGCCTTTTAGGAAATAATTAAAAATGATTCTAAACAGACACCAATGCATTTTTAAAGCATGTAGTATGTCTGTTATGTAAATACATATGTATGTACGTATGCGAGTTTTAAGTAGAAAATAACACAAAACAATTAAACGATGATAATTTCAAGGATAAACGAAGAGGAAGTAAAAGTAATTGGGATAAAGTTTTACTCGACTAATCATGCGTCACTGTTTGAGACAAAGAAAAACCGTGTCCAAAGACATATTGGTGGTACAACATTTGATTACAAATTTATTTTAAGTTTAAGTGCTGTCAAAAGGGTTCTGCAGACTTCAACATACATACATACGTCTCCTGGGCCGGATGGTATACCGGCACTGGTCTCGAAGCAGTGCTCCAAGGTTATGGAGAGTATGATAAACCATCACCTTATGAGGTATTTAGAGTCCAATAGCTTGCTAAGAGATCGTCAGTATGGCTTTCGTAATGAGAGGTTTTTCTTTCTTCTCTGAGAGGTTGAGTGGGTCTGTTTACCGCTTTGGTGAACGCAAAGTTGTTGCTCAACATATTTCGAAGAGTCTGGCACGAGGCTCTTATTTCTAAACTTGCAGTTTCTGGTGGTTGGTAATCATTTCTGTCGTTTCATAACGTGCTTTCTCAGGGACCGCGCTATAAGAGTGGTTATAGACGGTGTCAGCAACATTTGTCATTCATATTCATTTGACCGTAGGCCGAGGCTTTTGGAGATTGGGGTGAAAAGGCAGAATATGAATGACACACTAACAAATGATCTACAGATAATCTCAGAGTGGGATCGCGCGACAGGATCGATTTTTAATGCGCATAATACCCAAAGTTGTTTTATCACACATAGGCGTGGTGGTGATAATATAATCTTGTCATCTATGGGTAATGAAAATATCGAGGGGGCCGACGCTCTTGATGTTCTGGGCATGAGAATTAATTGTGATGTCAAGTGCCTCGGTGCAAGAAATACTTCACTCCATCTGACCTTCTCAATATCTATAAGACCTACATCCGACCTAGATTGGAATACAACTCTCATCTATGAGCCGGTGCTTCAAAGTCTATTTTGGGATCTCTATCGATACGTTGGAGCATCGGCGCAATACCAAGTTGTCTGTGGTATAATTTCATAAATGCGCTTACTGTTGAGTTTTTGGAGCCTTATGACATAAAATAATCAACCAGTTACCAATATACTCGTATTACCCATTTAGAAACTGTGTTACCAGTTTTGAGTTGCCAGTTGACATCTGTAATACGATTTGGGCAACTGGCAACGCAACTCAAGTCAGGTTGCCACCCATAATAAACCCATAAGTTTGATGGAGAACATAAGAGATCTATACCGCTTGATATTAAGATACCGAACGCAGAGAGACAATCAGTCTCTTCAAACTTTCGCTATGGACATCAAGTCGTTAGTGCCGCTAATCTATTAGGAGAAAGCAACCAAAATGCGTAACATCTCAAGATAGAAGCGTTTAATAAAGGCCTCTTCTTTTCTAGAACTTCCCTTTTTGTACGACATTGTAAAAAATGTCCATGGTTGGCAACCCTGTAAGTTATTAAGTAGAAATTAAGTAAATTTAAAGGGAAATTTTAAAATTATTGCAAATTTTTGCTAAAATATTGAAACATGATGACAGATATGGGGTGTTTACAGGTCATTGAGAAATAAAAAAATAAAATAATCGTTTTAAAGAAATACGAGAACTTTTATCCTGATGTTGTCGCTTTTTAATATATGCTTCTTCTTTCTTTAATAGTGTAAATGCAACAACAAAACAATGACCGCAAACAATAAGCTTAAAAAACGTAAAATAGAAAAAAGAAAGTACGTATAAAAAGAAAATACAAAAGAAAACAATAACACAAATAAGCCCCCAACAATATTGATACACACGGCCATACCGGCCGGTGGGGTAAAATACAAATTAAATAAAAGGGAGCAACGTAAAAGAGATATAGAATGAAAAGAACACGTAGAGAGAGAGAGAGACAATAGAATTATTTACAAAAGAGAGCAAGCAGACACCTTCGAAATAAAAAAATGTAATAATTTTTATAATTAATAAAATACCTACCCTACTTCTTTTTTTAGGAATAATAAATAGACTATTTAATGTTAAATTTATTACCAAAATTCGTGATAGATAATAATTAACAATAAACAAATACCTATTTTTGACTAAATGAAATAATTAAATAAATAAAAAGGGATTAAATAGTCGTTAATTATGTTGAGAACACTAATGATAATAATTTTGTTTGTTGTTGATAATTGTACTCGAATTGAAAGTGAATTTGTCAATGACGCGTTTTTTATTCTCTTTTTTCATGTCCAGTTATCAGTTAAAATGTAGACGGAAAAATTATTTCTTTTTAATATCATTTTTGATTTCCTTTTTTTGAAACAAAAAGTTTTTATTATAATAAAGGCTTTTGTTTTGTCGTTTTTTTTTAATAAAAAGACCACACCTTTTAGCAATACAACTGGAATGGTTAAAACATAGATTAAACTCATTAAATTATAATAAAACACACGTAATAATGTAACAAATAAGGCGATTGTATGCAGGAATACGAGTACCTGCTCTAATACTTTTAAAAACCAATTTTTTAATTTTTTTTAATTATACATAAGGAAGTAAGTTTTTACAGTATGAAAAATCAAATTTTTGGTATTGACAACTACTAACTTACTTGTTTTCAAACTTTCCTGGTGTAAACATAGACTCAAACTGTGTACCGTAGAACCTGTTTTTATGCGTTTTTTTGCGATGTTTATTTTTACGGTAGTTTCTGGTCGATATATGATTGTTAAACATAATAAACAAATTTATCAGTACTGTTGGTAAAAGAAATATACAGAACTACGAAATATTTCGGTAATCTTTTATGAAACGTACTTTTCGGACAAAAATATGGGTTTCTTTATATGTGTGTGAAGATAAATTCGAATTTAACTAGTCGAGACATATACCAAATAATTTAGTACAGCCATATTTTACGTTAACAGAGCTCTGTTAACACGTTAACAGTGGTTATATGCCAAAAGGGTATAATTACTGAGCCGATTTAGGAGAAACAGGACATGGTACACATATGTGACTATATACGAATGGTAGTCCAGGGAGTCCTCTATTGAGTTCCATAAGAAGAATAACCAGCGGTACTTTGGGATTTTGTAAATTTGGATTCAAAAAAACCACTTTATGCGAAATATGAGAATTCTGTAGAGGATAAGTGGCCATTTCTGAAGAAATACGACCTGGTACACATATGTGACTATATACGAATTGTAGTCCAGGGAGTCCTCTATTGAGTTCCATAAGTAGAATAACCAGCGGTACTTTGGGATTTTGTTCATTTGGTTTTGAAAAAATCGCTTTATGAAAAATATGAGAATTCTCCAGAAGATTAGTGGTCATTTCTGAGGGAATGGAAAATAGTACACATATGCCACTATATACAAATTGTGCTCCATGGAGTCCCCTTTCGATCCATACCATTGGTATAACCAGCGCAATTTTGGGATTTGAGAAAATTGAATTTAAAAAAATCACTTTTTAAGAAAAAAAAAATCGAAAATTCTCTAGAAGATTAGGGGTCATTATGGAAAAATGGGAAATAGTACACATATGCCACTATATACAAATTGTGCTCCATGGAGTCCCCTTTCGACCCATACCATTGGTATAACCAGCGCAATTTTGGGATTTGAGAAAATTGAATTTAAAAAAATCGCTTTTTAAGAAAAAAAAATCGAAAATTCTCTAGAAGATTAGGGGTCATTATGGAAAAATGGGAAATAGTACACATATGCGACTATATACAAATTGTGCTCCATGGAGTACCCTTTCGATCCATACCATTGGTATAACCAGCGCAATTTTGGGATTTGAGAAAATTGAATTTAAAAAAATCGCTTTTTAAGAAAAAAAAAAAAATCTAAAATTCTCTAAAGGATTTAGAGTCATTATGGAAAAATGGGAAATAGTACACATATGCCACTATATACAAATTGTGCTCCATGGAGTCCCCTTTCGACCCATACCATTGGTATAACCAGCGCAATTTTGGGATTTGAGAAAATTGAATTTAAAAAAATCGCTTTTTAAGAAAAAAAAAAAAATCGAAAATTCTCTAGAAGATTAGGGGTCATTATGGAAAAATGGGAAATAGTACACATATGCCACTATATACAAATTGTGCTCCATGGAGTCCCCTTTCGACACACACCATTGGTATAACCAGCGCAATTTTGGGATCTTCTAGAGAATTTTCGATTTTTTTTTTCTTAAAAAGCAATTTTTTTTAATTCAATTTTCTCAAATCCCAAAATTGCGCTGGTTATACCAATGGTATGGATCGAAAGGGGACTCCATGGAGCACAATTTGTATATAGTGGCATATGTGTACTATTTCCCATTTTTCCATAATGACCCCTAATCTTCTAGAGAATTTTCGATTTTTTTTTTCTTAAAAAGCGATTTTTTTAAATTTAATTTTCTCAAATCCCAAAATTATTTCAGGAATACCACTAACACAGCGTCATTGGGGACCCCTTGGAGTATCATCTCCATATAGTGTGATATACGTGCATTTTCGTATTTTTCCATAATGGCCACTGATCTTCTCCAGTCATTTTGCAAAAAAATTGAATTTTTCAAATTTAATTTTCTCAAATCCCAAAATTATTTCAGGAATACCACTAATACAGCGTCATTGGGGACCCCTTGGAGTATCATCTCCATATAGTGTGATATACGTGCATTTTCGTATTTTTCCATAATGGCCACTGATCTTCTCCAGTCATTTTGCAAAAAAATTGAATTTTTCAAATTTAATTTTCTCAAATCCCAAAATTATTTCAGGAATACCACTAACACAGCGTCATTGGGGACCCCTTGGAGTATCATCTCCATATAGTGTGATATATGTGCATTTTCGTATTTTTCCATAATGGCCACTGATCTTCTCCACTTATTTGGTTTTTTTTGAAAGAATTTGTTTCGGCTTTTTTTTAACCTAAAACTAAATAAATATGAATTTTTTTTTTATGAGATACAAAGTAAACAATATAGCTTCCATATGGGGGTACCTTTTCTTCCTAAAATTGGAATGTGTGTCCATTAAACGCCTAATAAGTCCTGAAATACCCGTACATAGTCGCTGTTAATTTATTAACAGAGCTCTGTTAACGCAAAAAATGTGTTAGCTAAAGAAAGATGGTTTATGTCTTTGCTTTTCAAATTCGAATTTATCTTCACACACATGCAATATTATTACCTGCGGTTTGTCATTAGTCTCGCGTTGTAGTGAATCAGCCAATAATGCATATTTTATGAATATGTTCATATCGTTTTTAATAATTTTTCTTTTGCGAAAAAATGTTTCCCATAAAAAACTGCAACCAAAATTTTCTTGGACTTGGCAACTCCTAAACACAAAGAGGGCGTAGAACCCCAACATCATCACACATAATAAACTTTATACACACATTAACACATAAGGCACAGAAATATGAAAAACAAAATCCAAATAAGACAAGAAAGACAAGAATAAGAGAAAATTTATAAACAAAAAACCAACACCAACAAAACACATATCGTCATCATACACACGTAGCTGCCAGATTTGACGAATTTACCACAGAAAAATATCACACGATTTGACGAAATTTACCCTTACTTGACGACTTCTATTTATTTTACCGATTTTTTATTTGCTTGAATTCTTTAACATTACATATAAGGTGTGCGTCACTATAAAGTGTAACACCCATTTTTCTTAATAACTTTTTTCACCTTTAATCAAAATTATTTTTCTTAATTACAATATCTTTGAAAAATGTGTCAGATTTTAAAATGTATCAGTTTGTCAAATTTGACTTGTTAGTTAGTTCAAAATGGATAATCAAAGACAAGTGCATTCAAAAATTATTCAAATAATTCAAAAAAACCATATTGGAGTTATACAAAAGTTGCTAGGGAAGTCCACGTGACCAAGCAATGTGTTTCCAGAGTGGTCAAAAAGTTCAACAAAGACCTAAAAATTGAAAGAAAGCCTGGAACAGGTAAAGCAAAACTGGTAACGAACGACGCGAAAGCCAAAAAGGTTGAGAAGCTTTTGCTGGCTCTTCCAAACATTTCTGGTCGCGAAGTGGCCCGGCGCGTGCAATGTTCGGAAAGTTTTGTGCGCCGAGTTCAAGCTAAAGCTGGCCTTAAAACACTTAAAGTCCAAAAAGTTCCGGATAGAAATGCTAAGAAGAATATTGAAGCAAAAAAAAGAGCAAAACTCCTCAAAAAAGAATTTTTTCAAAAGTTCGAATGTTGTGTAATGGATGATGAAACTTACGTTTTTGCAGACTTTCCGCAGCTTCCTGGCCAAGAGTTTTATGTAGCGGATAGTAGAGGCAATGTTTCTGAAGAGTTCCGAACTAAAAAACTATCAAAATTTCCCAAAAAGTTCCTAGTTTGGCAGGTTATTTGTAGCTGCGGCAACAGAAGTGCATCGTTTGTTCCATTGGGATCAATAAACTCAGATATTTATATCAAAGAGTGTCTTCAAAAGAGGTTGCTTCCATTTCTAAGACAGCACAACATATCAACATTCTTCTGGCCAGATTTGGCAATATGTCACTACAGTAAAAGCGCAATAGACTGGTATAATGAAAATAATGTTATTTTTGTTCCAAAAGAGGCTAACCCACCAAACTGCCCAGAGCTGCGGCCTATTGAAAGATATTGGGCTCTGGTCAAAAGAGAACTAAAGAAGAGTACATCTGTTCCCAAAACCATTACTAGTTTTCGATATAAATGGACAGCTGGTACCAAAAAAATCACCGAAAACACTATAACATTGCTTATGGATGGCATAATGAATAAAATAAAAAATTTTATAAAATTAAATTAATTTTTAAATAAAATAATACAGAATATAAATCTGTAATAAAAATGCAAAATAAAACTGTTTTATTTTTAACTCTAGCTTACTCCAGTCAGTTTTTATTTGACTTTTGATGTGTTACAGTTTATAGTGACGCACACCTTAATTACCAAGAAATATTTTACGTCTAAGTCTAACAAGTTGGTTGTCGCTTCAATTAGTTGTAGTCAGAATCGTAAAATTTTTCGAACGACTAAAAATTTATTTTTTTTAAGTACGTATACATACATATTTCAAAGTGAAACAACGGAAATAATATTATATTATAATAAATATTATAATTTTTTATAGTGAAATGAAAAACTTACTAAAATCGATAATGAATATTCAAAAATCAATGTGCTAAAGACCGAACATTTCTATTTTCTAGATTAGAAAGATGAAACAAATTCTTTAAACTTCGAGGAAAAGATTTTTTGATAATAAAAAAATTAAAGAAATAGAATTACGTATTAATATTATGTGTATATTTTGTGTAAATATTTATAAGATTTCAGTTTAAAAACAAATATAAAGCTTTCAGTCCTTAATATTTAGTTTTTTAAAAGAATTTAACCATCTTATTGACGAATGTGAAAGGCAAGAGTTAAAACTGTATTAAGACAATTAAAGCTATTCAATTTAAAGTAAACCCTTCTCCAAAATAACTTTAAACTTTTAGTTTTAAAAAATATCAGAAATGAAAATGAGAAATTCCTGTATTTTCATAAGCTTTATTTAAATTTATTCCGGAAAAAATAGTTTCATTACATTGTTTTGCTAACGGAAAACGAATAATTAGTCAAGTATATACAAACAATACAAACCTTAGAAACTACTTACAAAAATCGTCTGTGATGGCTATTTCGTTTACAAAGGACCATTTAAATCTAAGGAATTATGAAAGCTTTGACATTAACATTGTACCTAATATAAATAAAATGTGTAAAGGTGGCCACACACTAGTGATTTGTGACTATGATTTGTTGTGTTCGACGTCTTTTTACATGTTAATGGGGCTGTATGACAACAAATCACAATAATTTGAAATTTTTCAATTTAGTGTGATTTGTAACAAAGTGTATGTATGGGGTTGTGCGCGAACATTTCAAAAAAATTTTTAAATTACTTCACAATAAACGCCAAAATATTCATTTTGGTAGAATTAAAATAAAAATACGAAAAGTGAAAATATTTTTAGTGGTTGCGGAGATGGCTAGCAAACAATTTTTGTTAGAATTCAATAAAATCATAAATCATTAAAAGTGCAATTGAATCATCCGTTTCACTATCCATTTTTTTCTTGTTGTTGACGTTTAAACTTATTGTGATTTTTTATAGTGTGTGGAGAAATGACAACCGAACAAATCACAAATGTATGGGTAGCTTAATGGTAATATACAGTCACTCGAACAATTGGCCACTTGTTTGAATGCTTCATTTTAAAAAGTTACAACGCCAAAATCCCTTATGCGATCTTGTTAATGGAGCACTAATTTTTTTCCTTGTTGTGTTTTCTTTTAAATGAGTAAAGTAGGATAACAACCTAGGAAACCGTTATCTTGTTATACTCAAATAATTGAAAAAAGTGCATGTGGTTAATTTTTTGTGTGAAGTTTTTCTACATCACCAAATGCCGTTAGAAGTAAAAATGTGGGGAATATCTAAGGCCCAGTTTTTAATTTCATATTTAAATACAGTTTCAGTTTTTCAGTCATAAATTTAAGTTTGTATTTAATTGTGACAAAAGTACGGTAGCACCATCAAATGTAAACAAACTTTGCAGAATTCTTTCCAGAAATAGCTGTGATTGGCTACAACAAAATAAAACACCAGAAATAAAATAAAAATACTATTGATAAACATCAAATAATAACAATGAACGTAATTAATATATATTAATTTTATTATTTAAAGACGAGCTTTATTCATAATATGCCCATTTTTTATAAACAACTGAAAAACATTGTTGATTGTTTTATTTTTATTTGCGAAACGTTAAAACAAGATGGCGAGAACATGTGTTTATATGTAAAACTTAAATTAAACTTAAGTGTAGAAAAATCATCATTTAAGTTTCAATTTAAATGGCTTTCAACTTCTACTGAAAAAATGATGTTCGCTCTTTAATTATGAAGTCAATTACTGGGCCTAAGAAATCCATTAACAATGAGAATATTTTGGAGTTGATAAGTAAATTTCTAACCCTTTTTCAAGAAGTCTTAATACGACAAAAAATAGTACGTTTTTGGGCGAAGAATATTGTGGAGAGTGTTTCACAAATTTTTAAGAAAAGATAAAAGCTGTCATGCAGAAGCAGCAATAATCGACGTCAGAGAAAATTGCACTAAAATGTGGCTTTTCAACAACCTATTTGTGGAAGTAAAATCTTTAGTGTAGAGCAGGGGAGACTGATATTTCGAGATCTGCACTAGCAGAGAGTGAAGACTGCAGTGCATATTCATAAAAGTTTGATTTTATTTGACATTTTTAATCTCTGTGTAGCCAGTTATAAATACATTGCGTGCTGATGGTCAGTGTGGTCGAGCAAAAATAAAGAAACCACTGGTCACAAAATGCCATATGCCATGAATTATGCTCGGGCGTGCTCAAATTGAATTATGGAGAATTGGAAGTTGATATTTTTAAACGAAACTAAAAATTAATCCTATCATTCAGATTGTAGTGAGTGGACTTAACGAAAACCTGGAAGTACTTTAGAGGCATTACACGGTAAGCCTATCTTGAGGTTTGGTGGTATGTATGATAGCGGGGGAGTTGGTACTATGCAACAAATAGTTGACAAGATAACTACCAACAATCAAATAAACGTTATGTTCACGAATCTCCCAGACACTTGTTAAATATTAGTTATTGAGTCCTCAGATATTTTGTTCCAGCACGAGAATGATTTGAAATTCGCTGCCAAAATAACTTTAAAGTGGCTTAATGATAGCGGACTGTAAGTGATATCATGGTCACCGCAATCACCTGACTTCAATCCGCTTGAACAACTGTGGGAGAGCCGAAAATGAGTATGGTAGGAGCCCCAACTTCATTTAATAAATTGTGAGAGCATTTTGTTAAAACCTGGGGAGAGAATCCTCCCAGTATCTGCCATAACCTAGTCGTGAAAACACCACTGCATACTCGTACAGCTCGTACTGCAGAAAATATTGCTGCTGTTCGCTATAGTAAGACGTCGTCGTACCCAACAATTGTACCTTTCACACTCACGAATTGGAAGATATAAAGGTGGATGATAGGTGGTTTAAACAGGACGGTGCCACTTGCCACACAGCTAACGAAACAATGGCTCTTTTGCGCGACAAATTCAATGTGCGTGTTATCTCACGTAATGACGATTTAACGCCGTTGGACTTCTTTCTTTGGGGTTATTTGTATGAAAAGATGTAAGTCGATAAGCCAGCAACAATTCAAGAGCTAATTCGGCACATTAACGGCATAGAAACTCAATGATGCCTTGGCGTTATCGAAAATTTGGTCCGTCGGATAGAGGTGTGTCGCCGAGGTTGCGGCGGCCATTTAGTCGATATTTTGTTCCATACATAATTGAACCATACCAAATTACCATAATAAAAAGAAATAACAATAATTTCCTAAATAATTTGATTTTATTCAAAATCAACATCGATCCTTAAAATTTAAATAGCCTTTATTTTTATTTATACTGTGAATTTTATCTTTCAGTTTTACTCAAACTAAAACAAAAGTTGTTTAGAAAAGTGATATTTTCCGACTAATATTTTGTTGACAATTTTTAACGATTTCAAAAAATCATTTAGACGAATTGATGTGTTTTTTTTCAATTTATCTGGCAGCTTTACATAGAGTATATGATAGAAAAAGCAATGCAAAGAAAAATAAAACACACAAGAGAGGAGAGATAAAAACAAGACGAGAAATGAATGTTTAACAAAGAAAATTTCGATGAATGAGGAAGAGATTTCTTTTTTGTTAAAAATGTAATATCTTTTTGGATAATTTTTTTTTTGTTTTGTATTCGCTTCTACTATCATTAATTATAATTTTCAGCTAAAAAACATTATTTAATAAAAAAAAACCAATATGAAGTTACTTACCCTTAAAGCAGCTAAATCGATATCATCCAATGAACAATTCACTGAGGCAAGTTGCTGCTGGTGCGCCATTTTGATTTGCTATTTTTATTATTTTTATACTTTTAATTGTATTTTTTATGTTTTTTTTATTTCTGAACAGTAGCAACCCTTTATGTTAAACTCTTAATAAAATACGACTTTCTTCTTAATAAAATTATATATTTGCATATATTGATGCAGTTTAATTTACAATAATTTAAAAGTATTCACTTATTTTTACAAACACACACACACACTTATTTGACTTTTTTCTTTTACACAGGAATATACAAAAATCAGCACAAACTAAAAAAAAAAATTGCAATAAAATAACATTCTAAACACACATCTAGAAAAAAAAACACTAAAATATATGGGCAATTTTGTTGCAACTATTTGTACTTTATTCACACAATCTTATTAGGCACTCCCTTTAAATGATGGAGAAATAGTTTTGCAACTAAAAATAAAGCAATTATTTTAATTGAAATGAAATTATTGTAACTTTTTTTATCTTTATTTGATGTCTCTGTTGTTTTGTACATTTAATTTCTTTTCTCATTTAGCCGGCCCTTATTAAAAATGTCATTTTTCTTTTCGTATTTTCTCTTTTTTTTTTTCTTTATTTATTCTTCTTCAATTAATAGACAACTGAAAATTGTCAAAGAAATAGGCAAACAAAGAAGGGGGAATAAAATCTTCTCCATTCGGTGAATTTTTCTTTAGGTTGGTTTTTGTTATGTTTTTCCCGTCACGTCACTTTATTAAAAAAAAACACACATACACTCAACCACAGCAAAAATTCTACATTCTATTCACCTTTTTCTACTTAAAAAACTTGGATTTCTCTTTATTAAAATTACATTTTTCTATTAAAGAAACATTTTTAAAATATTTTCCACAAAAACTGTTTACTTAGTTTTCTTATTTCAAAAAAAAAATAAGCACAAAATAAATTAAGTTTGATAATGGGACTATTTCTTTGTATAAAAACGCTATTTCACACTTTAACTACACGCCCGACTTTTTCTTTTCCACATCGCGAGCTCAACTGAATTTCTGTGTTGAAAATAAAATCCATTAACTTAAAACGAATGACGGCGAGATATAGCAGTTAATTTAATTTTCCATTACCGCCGTTGTTTTAATTTATAATTATGACTGGGTGCACATTATGAAGCTATTTCTGATAAAATATAGTTTGTTTACATCAGGCAACTAACTTGCGCATGTAACTTGCCCAGTTATTGTGTTTATAATTTTCGTGTGCAAGGTTGTGCGAAGGGAAAAAGAATTGCTAATTTTAAAGTACAGACCATGGTGAAATTACTTACAAGGTGGTGGCAGGTGAATATAGTACAAAAACAACAGGGAATTTGTTTTTGTTTTTTCAGCTCTTTAATGTCAAAAGCAGGTATGGTGTGTGTGTGTATTGTTAACAACATATATGTCTCTACACCAAAACAAAAAACACGAATACACACATAGCAAAATGTAAACAAAACATAAATATAAACAAACTTTTGACAGGAGCGGTATGACCAAAAAAAAACTCAGCTGGGTTGGCAACACCACCTTGTAACTAATTCCACCATGTGCATGTCTCTACACCAAAACAAAAACACGAATACACACAAAGCAATATGTAAACAAAACATAAATACAAACAAGTAAGTAATTCCACCATGGTACAGACCATGGTGAAATTACTTACAAGGTGGTGGCAGGTGAATATAGTACAAAAACAACAGGGAATTTGTTTTTGTTTTTTCAGCTCTTTAATGTCAAAAGCAGGTATGGTGAATTAAAAAAGCACATGTGAGAAGTGTGTGTGTGTATTGTTAACAACATACATGTCTCTACACCAAAACAAAAACACGAATACACACAAAGCAAAATGTAAACAAAACATAAATACAAACAAAACTTTTGATAGGAGCGGTATGACCAAAAAAAAAACCCAGCTGGGTTGGTAACACCACCTTGTAAGCAATTCCACCATGGTACAGACCATGGTGAAATTACTTACAAGGTGGTGGCAGGTGAATATAGTACAAAAACAACAGGGAATTTGTTTTTGTTTTTTCAACTCTTTAATGTCAAAAGCAGGTATGGTGAATTAAAACAGCACATGTTAGAAGTGTGTGTGTGTATTTTCAACAACATACATGTCTCTACACCAAAACAAAAACACGAATACACACAAACCGAAATGTAAACAAAACATAAATATAAACAAAACTTTTGACAGGTCATACCGCTCCTGCCACCAATACTTTCGAGAGAGGACAAGATGCAATGGAGCTCATTAGAAAGACGATCGGAAAACGACCTGGCTGTCTCTTGTGATCGCAGCTTTTTGATGTCCAGCTTCCCTCGAACACTAGAACGTGCCATATTTATTTTATTTATTTATTTATTTATTTATTTATTTAGTAAATCCTAGCACAACAAGATAGAACATCTTATAAATGATAGTGCTAGAGCAAAATATAAACATGTATATGTAAAATTGTAATGTGTACAACTGAATATAAAAACAAATTATAAAAATAAAAACAATACTGTAATAAAATACTATAATAAAAAACTAATATAAAAAACTATAAAAATTAAATTAAAAATAAAGATCATATAAAAACATTTAATGAAATAAGATTGAAAAATGAAATGGTGTTGGATATGTTATTGAATTTAAAATGAAATTAAAAAAAAGAATTGAAATATTTGAGTAACTCCTTTTTAAATGTGGTAGTGTTGCACGTTTTCTGAATGTTATTAGGGAGACTATTCCAAAGACTTATAGTATTAACAAGGAATTGCCGTTGAGACAAAAGGCTCTTATATTTCGGCACTATAATTTTCGTTCCACGATTTGACCTTGCAAATACAATTCTTTTATAAATGTAGGAAGGATTTTCTGAAACAATAATTTTGTGCAGAAAGGTCAGACACTTGCATTTCAATAAATTTTCAAAACTAATATTAAAAATCTGAAACGAATAGCTAGAGATATGGTCATAGCGACCCCTTCGGAAAATATATCGAGCAATGTTATTATAAGTTACCCTAAGTTTACGTAGGTCAATACTGTCACAATTTGCAAATAATTCACATCCATATAGGAGAGATGGAATTAGGTATGTTTTTGCCAATAACATCCGTATACAAAAGGGTGTCGAATCAATGACAACCCATAAATTACGCAGCATTCCATAGACTCTACCTACAACGACATTGATGTGATTAGTCCATGTAAGCCTATTATTAAATGTGACCCCAAGATTAGTAGCGGATTCAACAAAATCAATATTATTGCCATCTATATGTATTCTAATATTCTCAATTTTCCTTCCTGACTTAGTAAGGAGAATGAGTTTAGATTTTAAGGGATTAATACAAAGTCCATTTGACTTGGCCCAGCAATTTATTTTTGACAAATCACTATTAATCCGAGTCACACAAGAATCTATGTTGTTAATATTGTAGCTATGGTGGAGTTGAACATCGTCTGCATACATTCGAATTTTGCAATCAATACCAATAGTAGGCAGGTCGTCAATATATATGCAGAATAATAGAGGCCCCAGTATAGAACCCTGAGGGACCCCTCTATTGACCTGAAGTTTATCCGAAATTTCACCATTCAATTGAATCAATTGAGATCGGTTGGTAAGATAGGAGGAGATAAGATTACAAGCCGAGCTAGAGAAGTAAAATTACTTATTAAGCTTACTTAAGAGAATTGAATGATCTACAGTGTCAAAAGCCTTGCTATGATCTAAAAGAATTAGAAAAGACACCTTATTCTCGTCCAGTTTTGATCGTATGTCCTCAACCACATCCACAAGAGCTGTTGTACAACTCCTACCTTTTATAAAGCCGGATTGCCGTTCCGAAAACAATTTATTGCGTGTAAGATAATCATTCATCTGGTTGCCAATAAGATTCTCAAAAACCTTAGAGAGAAACGGAAGTATAGCGATAGGTCTAAACTCACTATTCGATTTGGGTATGGGAATAATTTTCGATAATTTCCAGTCATCCGGAAAAACTGATTTTGTGAAAATATTGTTAAACAAATGTGTAACATAGGGTAACAACTTTGGTATTAAAGATTTCATAAAGATTGGATTTAGACCATCTAAGCCAGTTGCATTAGATTTAACTGCAGAAAAACTTCTAAAGACTTCAATCTGATCAACACAACAAAAACTAAAGGGATTATTAACTTCAACATAACAAAGATCATTATAAATATTATAGGTTGGAGATGGGACATTAATGTTCACAAATTTATTGTTAAGGGCATTTAAATCGACATCATGGTCACAAATGGAGGAACTACTCCGGCCTATGCCAATCTTACGAATTTCTCTCCATTTAGTCTTACTGTCAATTGCGTTAGAAAACTTACTCTGGTAAAATGAAGATTTAGTCAGTTTAATACATTTAGAAACTTCATTACGAGCGCGAGAGTGTTTAATCTTAAGTTCAGGAGTCTTGAACCGTTTCCACCGAGCATAAGCTTCATCACGTTTCTTAATGAGAGATTTGATTTCTGTGCTAAACCAAGGTGGTTGTTTGGGTCTAATCCGTATATTCCTATTAGGAACACATAAGTCAAATAAATATTTGATATTCTCCTGAATAAAACTTAATTGGTCGTTAACACATTCGAGAGAGAACACCTGATCCCACCTGATACTATCAAAGGCATGGTCAAGTGTAGTGAAGTCAATGCTACGTAAGTCACGAAATGAAATATTTATCTCATCATTTTGTACAGATGAACCATAAGTGATAAAGAGCATATCATGTTTAGAAAACACTGAAGTAGATAATTGGTCATAAAGTAATACCTTGGATCTGTGATTGACGAATATGAGATCTATTAAACTATTAGATGTATTATGGAAATGAGTTGGAGTCAAGTTATTGACTGGATGAAGATCAAGAGCCCGCATTGGTTCAATAAGAGAATTGTCAACTAATAGATTATTGTTGAAATCACCAGTAATAATAATGTCATCATATTGCACAGATATGTCCTCAAGAACAGTGACTAATGGAGAAAAGCTCAGATTACTATTTGGTCTGTATATGCTACATAACAGCAGTTTACTTTTATCTGACGTTGATATCTCAATAAATAAGTATTCAATTTCGCTACCAATTCTAGTTTTCAGTTTTTCCTTGCAGGGTATACTATTGCGAACATATATTGCAACACCACCCCCTTTAGCCTTAAATTCGACGTTGTTTAGAACTATTCTCCTATCAGAGCGGAATAACCTGAAACCTGATAGCTCAAAAACAGAGTCTTGAATATCCAAAGGGAACCACGTTTCAGAAACACATATGACATCAATGCCAGCTGACGTAAATAAATACCGAAACTCGTCCATCTTACATCTAAGAATTTGAGCATTCAAATGCACTACCTTTAAGCCAATTTTTTGCTTGGAAATAACCCTTATCATACTATATGTACAGTCTCTGGAATAGATACTATTGGAGTTGAACATTAATTAAAGAGGTATTTACAACACTAGAGACACAAAATAAAAAGAAGTTAATTGCGAAACAAAGTTGATTAAAGTTAAATATTGAATGATAAAAAATATTAAATAATACAAAAATTGATATTGGGACGAAATTTAAAATAAAAAAAAATTTATTAAATATAAATGTGATTGAGTGGGGATTAGTAGTTGTTACGGCTATCAGAGTCGTCACGAAATAAATTAATTAGTATACTATAATCCGTTATGCATGTGGGGTCATCATGGTCATTTTGTTTAATGTAAACCGATCCACGGTTAACATATACTCCGGATATTAAATTTTGTTTTTTTAAGTGTCGTGCTTTCATAAAAATGCGGTAATTGTCAGGAGTGAGATTCTCATTAATAAAGAAGAATTAATGCGCAGTCGCATCTTGGCTGCGACAAGATAATGGTCCGAGTCGACATTTGGACCTCTAAATGTGAGCACGTCTAGTATGCTGGATACATTCCTTCCATCAATCACAATGTGATCGATCTGGTTGTTGGTAGATCGATCAGGAGAGAGCCAGGTGGCCTTATGGATATCGAGATGCTGGAACCTGGTGCTACAAACTACCATGTTTTGCGCCGCGGCGAAAGCGATCAGTCTCAAGCCGTTCGGCGAAGTGGAATTATGGAGACTGAACTGTCCGACAGTGGGGCCAAAGATACTTTCACGTCCAACTTTCGCATTGAAATCGCCGAGGACAATTTTGGCGTCATGTGCCGAACACCTATCATATACATCCTCGAGCTTTGCGTAGAAAGCATCTTTGGCCGCATCATCCTTCTCTTCCGTCGGGGCGTGCACGCAGATGAGGCTGATATTATAAAACTTTGTCTTCATCCGGATCATAGCTATCCTTTCGTTCACAGGGGTGAACTCTGAGACAAGATGGCGAAGTCTCTTACTAACTACGAATCCGCAGCCAAATTCGTGTCTGTTATCATGGCAGCTGTAGTAGATGTCACCTGTTGCTTGCCTTGTACAACCCTGTCCTATCCATCGCATTTCCTGGATGGCGGTGATGTCAGCCCTACATTTCTTGAGAGCATCCGCCAATTGGATAGAGGCACCTTCCCTGTAAAGGGTTCTCACGTTCCAGGTGCATATCCTTAAATCATAGTCCTTAAAACGTTTGCCAAATTCGTCAACATAGAAGGGGGTCCGTTTAGAGGCTATTGTTTTGGTTTTCATTGAATTTTTTGTTTTTACGTCGTGGGTTTCAAGCCCTACGCACAACCCAAATTTAAAGTCCAGGGGATTGGACAATCGCCGCATACATTAGAATGTTATCCAGGAGGGCCACGTGAAGGCTGTATGTCGACTTGAATACAACGGGAGCAAGGATCGTTCTGGAGGCCGCCAGGTTGACCCCAATCAGAGACTTTGCCTTGTCCGAAGTATCCCATCCATCCATTTACATTTTTATTTATAAAAAATCATATACTCATTTTATATATAATTTTTTTGCTTTCCATTTGTGTATCATATTGTTGGAGCATTCCATGAAAAAGTGGAACTCTTACAATATATTCTTGGTGCTAATAAAGTGTCTGTACGTGACGCCGAAGAAAATTTCGAGAAAAGCAAAAAGAGAAAGATCCAAACTCTACCGCTAATGAGACTAAAGGCCTATTTAGCCAAACGTAGAATTCGTAAATGTAAATGTAGCGTAAACGTAAATGTAGTTGCACTTATTCAAACGTAAAATCGTCTCAGCTGTTTTGGTCATACATAAACATTGAGATGGCAATTCAGTTTGTTACTTTTTTTGATGGTTTAAACTTTTATATTTAAATTTTAATAATATTTGAAGCATAAGGTATCTTAAATAAAAATTCTGTTATTTTTATATATAAACATACTAGCTGACCTAACAGACGCTGTCCTGTCCAAATTAGGAAAAAATGTTTGTGTTCGATTTTTAAAACGCGTTAAAAAGATAAAAAACGAACAACATTTATTTTTATTTATGTATATGGGATATTCCAAGTCAAATCAACCAATGGTTTTAACCTACCCCCTCCGAATTTTATGATTTTTTGTAGAAATATAGTATATCATAGAACTAAATTAAATACAAAGTTTGGAAGCACTGATACATCTGGATCCGGAAATATGAGGTCTTGAAAATCGGAAAACAGTACAAAAATGCACAAGGTTCTACATACTTAATTGTAATTTTCTGGAAAAGTATTATAGCTACGCATCTCGTAAAAGTCGCATTTGGAAGGGTATTAAATTACCTTTGATTTAATATGCAACATGATTTTTTCTTTGAAAAAGTCAAAGGTCAATTTTCTTTATCTATAAGAATAAGAATAAGTAAAGAAGTAAGAAAATAAAGCTCCTAAATAATTAGTGAAGAAAATTTAAATATTGGTTGTGAAAAATAGACAGAACTATTAAAAACGTTATTAAAATTAAATCCCATATTCATAAAGTAAAAAACAAACGAAATCCTATTGCTTCGTGTGAAATTTATTATTATTAATATAAATATTTATAAATTTAATCTGCAATAAGAAAAGAAGAGAAAAAATAAAAAACCAAAATACCGCAATGCCCGACTGCAGTAAATGCAAAACGGCAATACGAGGGGAGACAGGTGTAGGATGCATGGGAGTATGTAATAAAGAATATCATTGTACAATTAAATGTGCGGGAATAGATCAATATTCAGCAAAGATTTCGGAGGCAAACAACTATGTGAGATTTATATGTGATGACTGCCTGCAGTACATACATAATGTTGATTTGGTGCTTAAAGATATTCAAGAGGATGTTAATAAGAATAAACAGAACTTAAAAGAGTATAAACATGAATTCAAAATGTCGTTGAAAGAAAATGAGAGTGAAATTAAGCAACTACTAGAGGCTATAGAAAAAAGATATGAAGAAAGATTGAAGAAAATAGATAATGCACAAAAATCATTTCAAAAAAATGCTAGAGAAATAAAAAAATTAAGTGATTCTTTAAATAAATTTGAAAATACAAATAATGAAATATCTAACAAAATGGAAGAAAATAATATGAAGATGTGTAACGATATAAAAAAAGTAATAACTGAAATAAACAATAAACAAAGTAGAATGACATATGCTGATGCAATGCAATCGAAAACAATGATGCCAGATGCTAACAAACAGGTGCCATTAATAATAAAACCACGGCGCAACTATCATAAGGTGCCTTTGAGATTACAACAAGTAAAACAGTAACAAAAACAACACAGCATTTTGATGCTTGTTAGGGTAGTTAACTGTCAAAAAAACCAAAACAAAATGTATGAAAACAAAAACAATGTACATAAAACAAAGCAAAAATTGACAACTATATTCACAAATTGGCTGAAAAAAGGTAGCTCAGCTGCCATGTCAAATGCACCTTATAATCAATACGCCATGAATAAAACCAAAAGAGAAACAAAATGTTGAAAAAACGAAAGAAGAATTAAATAAAAAAGTGAATCCTGTTAACTTGAAAATAATAAAAACAAAGTGAAAATAAAGAAGAAAGGGATAAAATAAAAAATGCTATACAAAATGAGTTGAGTGATAATTATGAAATTAAAGTTCCTAACCCAGCAGAATTTTATATAGATATAACTGACATATCTTTTAAATATAAAGGAAATGAAATAATTGAAAAAATAAGGAAACAGAATTCGAATATAGGCGATTGTAAAATTGAAATAGTAAAAGCATACGAATATAGACGGAAACACAGAATAATATACAATATAAAGATAAAAACAGATAATAAATCCTATACGAAAATTATCAATGTACAAAAGTTAAATATAGGCTGGGAAAGATGCAGAGTATTTGATGGCACTGATGTAATGAGATGCTTTAAATGCCAGGGTTTTAATCATTTAGCAAATGAATGCAAAAATGAAGAAATATGTGCTAAATGCCATGGAAAGCACCAATCCAGGGAGTGCAATAAAGAACAAATTAATAAGTGCATAAACTGTAACGAAACTAATCAAAAATTAAATATGGGTCTTGATGAAAATCATGTGACGTATAGCAAAGATTGTCCAGTATACCAAAATAAATTGAAAATGAAAAAAAGAAAAATGGGTTTATCCTGTTAGCAAAGAAAGAATATAAATATTTTATATACTAACGCACAAGGTCTTACAAATAATTTAAGCCAGGTAGAAGTAATAGCTGCAACGGAAACACCAGATTTTTTCATATTATCCGAAACTCATATGGCGGAAGATATTGACGAAGATGAAGTATCTCTTCAAGACTAAGTATAATCAACTAATATCTTTTTCAAATTCCACGAGAACTGGAGGCGTAATAATATACCACAGAAAAGAATGGAAAGTTACAAAAATATTTGAAAAGTAGGCAGATTCTAAATACTGGATTATAGCATGTATAGCAACTCGTGAAAATGTCCAACTTATATTGATGGCACTTTACAGATCGCCTAGTGGTTATGAATCGGAATTCTGTGAAATTTTTCAAGAAACATTGGAAGAGCTGTGTGAAAAATCTAATGATGTAATTATAACCGGAGACTTCAACATAGATTGGTCAACAAATAATTTTTATAAGAATAAAATCGAAAGATTATTAAACGATAATGGTGTTGTACAGAAAGTAAATGAATACACTCGGGTAACGAATACATCCAGAACAATAATAGATTATGTAATCACAAACAGCTTTAAGACGACTGTACAAAATTGTAGTCAAAATAAAATATCGGATCACGAAATGATTAAAATATTAATAAAGGCCGAAGAAAAATATAAGTACTAGTGAAGAAAATAGTACTACAGATTTTTTTAAATATAACAAAATTCAATTTACAAGCGAAATAAGTAGAAAAATGTTCTATCAAGAAAATATGAATATTGATCAAAATGTTCTGATGTTTGATAAATGCTTGGAGGAGACAGTTCAAAAATTTACTTATAAAAAACCAATCTATAAACAATATAGAGTTAATAAATGGTTTAATGATGAACTACGCTACTATAAAAGAGAGAAAATAACGAGATACCAAATTGCTAAATTTGAAAACACGACAGAAGCATGGGCTGTTTATAAATCGATTAGAAATTTATACAAAGTAAAAATTGAGACCGAAAAATGTAAATACATTAGCAATCAAATAAATAATGCAAAGGACCAAAAACAAATGTGGAGAGAAATAAAAGAATTGGTGATGAAGAAAAAACGGAATGATATAAAATCTGTGATATTTAACAACATAGAATTTGAAAAAAACATCGAAATAGCTAATAATTTCAATAAATACTTTATAGACAGTATTAAGGCAATAACAGACTCAATTGAGAATGTGCAGTATACAAATCAATTGAATATGGCTAGTCAACGTTTCAAATTTAGTACAACAACAATCTCAGATCTTACAAATACAGTTAAAAAACTAAAAAATAAAGCGGATTACTGCAAAATATCAACAAAAATTATACTTGATAATTGGCAAAATTTTACTCAATATTATAAATAAATCATTAGAAACAGGTCAGTTCCCAGAAAATTGGAAAGAAACTATGGTTACCCCGGTTGAAAAAGTGGCAAGAACGAAAAAATGTGAAGAATACCGTCCAATAAATATGTTAAAAACCTGTGAAAAAGTATTAGAGAAAATTGTGAAAGACCAGTTGGAGAAATATATGGAAGACAATAATTTATTTTCAAAATATCAATCTGGCTTTAGAAAAAAATTTTCGTGCGAAACTGCTGTGAATTATGTTATCAATCGATGGAAAAGCATTGAAAAAAATAGAAAAATCATGGCTATTTTCTTAGACTTTAAGAGAACATTCGAAACTATAGACAGAAATATATTAATTCGAAAATTATATATGTATGGCATCCAAGGCAGAGAGCTCAAATGGTTTGAATCATATATGAAGGACAGAAGGCAAATTACAAGAATTAATAAAGTAAAATCGGATACAATTATTAATGACTTTGGTGTTCCACAAGGCTCAATACTAGCTGCATTACTGTTTATAATATACATCAACGATATGCCTACTATACTAAAAAAATGTGAAATTGTATTGTATGCGGACGATACACTTATATACACAGAAGGGTACACACAAATGAAGAGTGTCAAGAAAACATGGAAAATGATATGAATAATATTAACACATGGCTGAAAATGAACAAGCTAAAACTAAATGAAAAAAAGACAAAACTCCTGGAAATAAATATAAACAGCGAAATGGCATTCAAAATAAATGGCGAAGACATAGAAAAAGTCAAAAATATAAAGTACCTCGGATTTATAAGAGATCACGAAATGAAATTTAATGAACATATAGATTACATATGCGCGAAAATAGGTAGGAAAATTGGTTTTTTCAGAAGAATTAGACAAAAAATCTCTTTAATGACAGCAATAAACATTTATAATACGATAATAAAGCCTCATTTCGAATTCGGCTCAACTATCATATATACATACTGCAATGAATCACAATTGCAAAGATTGCAAAAGTTACAAAATAAAGCGATGCGGGTCATTTTAAAATGCAGCAGATATACATCAATAAGAGATATGCTCAACATACTTAAATGGTTAAGTATAAAACAACGACTTGAATTCAATACTCTAAGTTTTATACATAAAATAAAAAATGGTAACGCTCCAGAATATCTTAGCGAACATATCAAATATGTCGGAGATGTCCAACCATACGCACTACGAAATGCAGAAAATTTTAGACTAACGAAAGCAACGACAACAGCTATGCAAAGATCTCTGTTTTATAAAGGACTTCAGTTATTCAACACTCTTACAGATGATATTAAATCAGAAAAAAATTATATTGTATTTAAAAGAAAATGTGCAAATTTTGTAAAAAGATAATTGAAACATCTATTAAAATTTTATTGTATTTTGTTGAAGTTTTAAATTATTAATTTAATTAAGAATTTTAAAGTATTGTGAATACTACTAAATAAATAAATAAAAAAAAAAAATAAGTCGGAAGCCTATATCTCCAAAAGCGACCTTTTTAAAAATTTGAAAAAAAGTTATGCCAAAGATAGTTTCGTTCTCTAGAGTTGTGAAAAATTTCAGAGTGGAGGTCTTTTTAGGTCAAGAAATAAGAATCAAATCGCAAAAGAATGAGATTAAAACTAGTCTAATAGTTGTGGAATGGTAGACGATTTTTCGATTTCGATTAGCTGGAACCGCTTATTTTGTAAGTTTCTACAAAAAAAACATGAAACAAAAACGGGGGATGTGGGATGGGGTCAAATGGCTCTTCATCGGGGTCAAAGGTTGGGTTGAAGGAGTAAAAGTCCACAAAAAACTCCACAACTGCCCCGGAGTAGCCCCTAGAGGGATAAAATGTAAGACCGATCCTCACTAATATTTTGCCTCCAACTTTTTTTCCGAACATACCTAGCCCCTATCCCCACTCCCTAGAGTAGTAGGAGCAAATTTTATAAACTTTGAACTGGAGCCTCATTAGGGAGTGGTGATAGGGGGTAAGTAAGTAGGTAGGGGTAGGTATTTACCCCCAACTTTTTTTCCGAACATACCTAACCTCTATCCTCACTCCCTAGAGCGGTAGGAGCAAATTTTATAAACTTTGAACTGGAGCCTTATTAGGGAGTGGTGATAGGTGGTAAGTAAGTAGGTAGGGGTAGGTATTTACCCCCAACTTTTTTTCCGAACATACCTAACCTCTATCCTCACTCCCTAGAGCGGTAGGAGCAAATTTTATAAACTTTGAACTGGAGCCCCATAAAGGAGTAGTGATAGGGGCTAGGTAGGGGTTAGGTAGGGGTAGGTATATACCCCCAACTTTTTTTCGAACATAACTAACCCCTATCCTCACTCCCTAGAGTGGTAAGGGCAAATTTTATAAGCTTTGTACTGGAGCCCCCTTAGGGAGTGGTGATAGGGGGTAGGTGATAGGTACTGTTGGTATTTATGACGTAAAGTAAATTTTATAATATTATTTTTAATATATTGACAATTTTTTATTTTTGAATGCCCATAAAAGAAAAGGATACTTATTTTTGTTTAATAAATATATTTTGTGAATTTGAGCCAAATCGTACTATTACGACAATAGCGCCACCTATCGTTGTTAAACTTAAGAGAAACCTGGCTCCTGACTAAACTTATATATTGTCCAAGTTTTGTGTCAATCGGTCTAGCGGTTCTTAAGTTTTTGTAACACGTACCCGGCACAAACGTTTTTATATATTAAGATAAATGTGTATGTACAATATATACATGTATGTAATGTATGAGTATTATAAACTTAATATAAATTTAAATATGTATAAATATAAATTTTTTGCCGAAGCTACACAAAGAAGTAGCGAAATATCGATAAAAAATAAAGATACTCGTATTAAAAAGTATCCTTGGCTTGGATAGTTATTAATATTTAATTAAAAAAATCGAAAAACCAGAATAATAGAATAACTTTTATATGCCATTAAATTATAATTCTGGTTTTCCACTTACATACATAGTATGTATATTACTACAATGTATTGTGGTTATAGGTACATATACATATATTATGTATATTATATACATATATTTTAGTTATATGTTATATATATGTTGAAACACTATATTTATTTAATATATTTGTACGTACCAAAATATGTAAGTACCAAAAAAATAAAAAGTAAAATTACCCCCATATTGTTCCAATTACAAACAGCCCAACACTGATTGGCAAATGTCATGTCATTCTATTTTCAATAGGTTGCTACGATACGTTTACATTACTCTACGCTTGAGTAACCACTTGTATAGCTTTTCATATAACAGAAACGATCAGCTGACACGACTATATTTACGGGTTCACGTTTACGTTTGGCTAAATAGGCCTTAAAAGATTGCGTGAGCTTCGTAAACGAAAAGCAGAAAATCTTTCTGAAGGTGAGTTAAAAGCAATTTCACTTAAGGAAAGGGATAAGAAGAGATTGCAAAGGGCAAAAAAGCGGGTTGAACTTAAAAATCCTACTGATTCTCCTGTAAGTACTGAATCTCCGTACAAGTCTAAACAGACTTTATCTAAAGCTGTTCAAAAGGCTTTAAAAGCACTGCCTCAATCACCAAGAAAGAAAAAAGCGGTTGTTACAGAGCTAGCGCGTAAAATGAACATTGCTCTAGCAGAAAGCCCAAACATTAGCACATCAGGTGACGATACACGTTATGACGATGTGAAAGCATTTTACTATCGTCCGGATATTGTGTATACCTGCCCAGGCGCAAATGATTTCATCGTTGTTTGGGAAAACGGCATTAAAAAGAAGAGTCAAAAGCATTATTTGACTTTGTACCTACGAGAAGCCTTTTCCATTTTTAAAGAATTTTTTCCTAATATCGAATTTGGATTTTCAAAATTTTGTAGTCTAAGACCGAAAAACGTTTTGCTAATGAAAGACACACCTTCAGACCAGTGCAAATTTTTAACTCATGAAAATTTTATGTTCAAATTGAAAGGTTTGAATCAAAATTATTGTAACGACTGGTGGACTATGATTTTATGTGATCCTTCTTTGGATTCGAAGTGCTGGAAAAATGAATGTGATACTTGTTCTGATGGCAAAAAAATATTAATTTCTATGGATTTAAGTACAATCTGTGTATGGAAAGAATGGAAAAAAAACTCAGAAAATAAACTACGTTTAGTAGACCACGAAACAAGTTCAGGTGAACTTAAAGAAAAATTGATTGATTCTATCCATATTATGATGAAGCATGTTAATTTAAAACGAGTTCAAGCCGGTGAATTTCAAAAAGACCAACGCAATGAAAATGTGCGAATCCTTCAAGTTGATTTTGCGATGTCTTTTGGCTGTGAATACCAGAATGAAGTTCAAAGCGCACTCTGGTCACGAACAAGTGTTATTTTATTTACTGCTGCAAGTTTTTACAAAGGCAATTGCCAAACATATCTTATATGCTCAGATGCAAATTCGAAAGACAAGGATACAGTTTTTGTTTTCATCAATAAGTTGTTTGACTTGATGCATAAAGAAAATGGAGACTTACCTTCAGCGGAAATTATTTGGAGTGACGGCCCTTCATCGGAATTTAAGAACCGTTATATGGCTAAACTAACATCAATGTTGAGTGAAAAGTACAACAAGCCCTTTTATTGGAAATATTTTGCTACATCGCATGGAAAAGGTGAGATAGACGGAGTTGGCGGAAATATCAAAAGACTGGTAAGAGAGAAAATGATGAGCTAAAATGAACATGTTGTTGTCCAATCAGCCAAGGACTTTTCTGATTTAGCTTCTCAATTAAACACAAAAACCCGTGTGATTTATGTGCCATCCTCTGAAATTTATGAAAGGATTAAAAGTGCATCGCCGTGGGACAATGCCAAAGCGATAACTGGAGTTTCCAACTTCCATTTTATTAAAACTGTGGAGAAAGTTGTGGAGTGCAGAAAACATTGCCTTTCCCAAGACAAAACTGTACTGAACTATGTCCCGTACGTAGTCGCCGTGTTCTAGTGGTTAGTGTGTTGGCTTACTAAGACATGGGCACTGGGTTCGACTCCAGGCTCTGACATCTTCAAAAAAAAAAGAAATATGAAAAAATATTTCTTTCGGAGACTACCTCTCAGCAGTCTTCTGGCAAAAGCTCTGAGAGTAACTAATTGCCATGAACAAGCTTCTCAAGTCTGTCGTTCGGAGTCGACATTAAACTGTAGGTCCCGGTATTCATGGATAAAAATTGACACACACAACATGAGTGCTGCGAGAAGCTAGGCCGTAATCCTGACACAGGGTTGTAAAGGCCAGTTATGTATGTATGTATGTATGTCCCGTACGTGACGCGACTTGTCTGTACGTGACAAATATAAAAAAATGTTTTTGAATTATAAATTTGTGTTTTAATAAATATTTTTTTCGCTAGTAGCAAGCTTGATTCTTAGTTATTATTTCCTTCGAAGACACTTTTTATGCACCTGTAATATATTCGCTGAAATCTGAATAAAACTATAACGATTTCGAATGTTGGTTGACTTGATGTGTCCCGTACGTGACGTGGGTTGTTTGCATTTTTCTTCAGTATTTCATGACTTTTTTTAAATGTTTCTTCGCACTATTAAAGACTAGTATATACTTAGTATATTAAATTAGAGAAAAAAGTATATATCTGATAAAACAATTAAGTGCTATATGAAATATAAACCGTAAAATTAGTTGAACTTGTCTGTACGTAACAGTGGAATGCACCTGTTGCAAATGCGAAACTTCTTTTACAAATTGTTCTAAAAATTGGGTAACGTCATAACGTTTCTGCTTGACCACATATACACTAGCGGGAAATACGTTTATATTTTTAATATTAACGACTTTAAAATTATAATTTTTTAAATTTTATTTTGCCGCTTTATTTTTTTCACTTTAACGCTTTTTTTTTTCTTTTAATATATGCATGCATCATATACACAAAATTTCCCAATAAAATAAACATATTGATAACAGAGTTGCCATTGTAAAATATTTCATTAAAGACTTAGTACGAATACTGGCAACAATGTATGAAAATATTAAACACGCACACTTGTGTTAAAGCAATAAGCTGTTGTTTGTCAATAACATGGTCCATGTCTGCATTACATTGGACCATATTTGTAAGTAGTCCATTTCACAAAAATTGGACCATGTAACCAATTATTATTTGCAGGGTATGTATTAAAGGTCTGCACGGGTATGTTTGAAACGATATTCAAGACATTCTAAAAATTTCAAACACACTTCCAACTCTAATTCGTAAAAGCGAAACGAATAAAACAAACATAAAAAGTGGTTGTTGTCGTTAGAATATAAATAATGAGAGAATAGAAACAAGAGAGTATGGAGACATGAGAGATATGAAACATAAGAGTTAGAATGGAATGAATAGAGTGAATAGAATGTCTTGTTTGTAATATGATAGAAAAGAATTTCTTGTACTGGTATTATAAGTACTAAAGAACTGAATAATAAAAGTAATGAACTAAATAATTTTTCATGTTATTTTTCTTTGTTTTTTTATATTTTTGGCTTAATTTTTAAAAATACATACATACATATTTACAAAAACTTAAAAAAAAAAATTATAAATAAATTACATATTCAAAAAGTGATTAATTTTTTTTTTTGCCTTTAACCCTTCATTGCATTGTGATGGAAATTTCCATCATAAATTTTTTTAACAAAAAAGAAAAGAAATGTACAAAAACTTTGGTGTAAATTGGTTGCTGCTGAAATATTTCGGCATTAGATTATACCGATTAGACTGTAGTTTTAGATATTTATAATAAAATATTTTTAAATATTTTTATTTAAAATTGTGCATGAATTTTATCTGTGGCTTACTTCAGAAAAATAAAAAAAATTCATGCAATTAAGGGTTAAATGCTTTAATATACACACACTATTCTTCTTGCTAGATTTCAATTTGTTTGTTTTCATTCGCTTGTTTGTATTACAAACTATCGCGTTTACTTCAATACATGCTTTCATTCACAAAGGAAATTCAAGACATTCCAAGACATTCGAATGCAGCGTGACCGTTTGTGCCACTAAAGTATCAATTTGCTACTTTTCTGACCTACTTGCCACTTTTAGTGCCACTCTTTTAAAATGTGCTAAATCTGCTACTTTTTTTTAAACATTGCCCCTTTTGCCCCTCTTTAGAAATACCAAAATTTTCTTAATTTTTTTCGCAATTCCATGTTACAAACATTTTAGCTTTCCTATAGCAACTGTCACTATTTTTGTTTCTAAATTCTATGTAAATAGATATAGGAAAACCTCGTTTTTTTCTAGTGTTAGTGGACCTTTTTCAAAAGTTTTTTTTTCTCTGCACTTGTGAGTGAGTAAACGCAAATCGTTGCAAAATTGGAAGTGAATTCCAAAATTTAAATTTTTTGCTGTTTTAATTATGGAAAGGTAAGTTCTTATTTTCGTTTAAATCCAAAAGACTGTATTGACTCTTTTTACATTGTTTTTTTAACAGAATAAGCAAAAGGCTTGAGAAATTATTTAAACATATACACTCAGTCACAAAACTCTATATACAATTTAGAATATGTTTGTGTTTTTAATAGAATATCAGTAATTTTTGTTTTTTTATTTGACAATATACAAGATAATTAATTTAAATGAAATTGGCATAATTTATTACCTTAAATGAAATTAATTGTAATAAAAATATTAACCTACAATATTTTTTGTGGCAGCAAAAGTGTATGTAAATACCATATTTTGCATTTCAATTTGAAAGTTGTACAAATTATTAATGGCTTTTGCATTAAAAACTATTTTAAACTATTTAGACATTGAAGAAGCACGTTTTTTTCAAACTTTAATCTTGTATATCTCAAAGAAGAAGTTAGTTAGGCAATAGGTTAAACTTTCAGACGATATATAATTAAAGGTGATTTTATACTGTTTTATTGTCTCGAATATGACAAAACACTGAGTTTCTGAAAAGTTTAGGCTGAGATATTTTGAAAACCGGATGCGACAGGATGATGCTAATATCATAATCAGATTCAGCGCGGCTTAAACCTTTAGAAAAGCATACACTAGTCTCTTGATTAGTAATACTTAACACAATATGTGGAATTTTGCGACTAAGTGTATTTGTATCTTACGGTCTTATGGGTTTACTTGATAAAATGTATGTCATTAAAAATATGAGCAAACATTAGTACCTACTTTATAGGTATTTAATAAAACCCAATAAAATAAAAGTCAGCGAGAAAAACAAAATATTAACTAAGTTAGATTTCGACAAGGATGTTTTTACAGACGAGGAAGTTGGGTCTTCCTCTTCTGACACTGGTTCACCGGAGCAGAAGAAAAAAAGAAACCTAAAAGAAAATTTTTAGGAAAGAAAATACAAATGGCTTAAATACGATATAAAAGCAAAAAACCCGATTTCTATTGCTTGCAAACAGCAGCCAATTTGCCAAAAAAAAAAAACCAAACTGATTGTCATGCAAGAACAACCAAACATTAAAAAACAAATTGTTGGAAGCTGATCTGCAATATTGGAGTCCAACAGAAAACCTTGTAAAGAAGATTATAAGTACATTTCCAAAGAATTGAAACTTAAGAAAGTTTACCTATATGTTCAAAAAATACTTATTAAAAGTATAAAAACTCTGATTTTAGTATAAATGCTTTTATGAATATTAACGTTTTATGTGTGTTGTTTTATGTTCTTAAACTTGTCAGAAAAATTTAATGTCTAATAAAAAGAACAAAATAAACTTATAATTACGTTTTTACCTTGAATTTTTGTTATTTAAATAGTTTGCCCCTTTCTTACAAAAAATCCTCTTTTTTGTGCCACTTTTATTTTTTTCATCCCCTTTTAGTGCTACTTTTCGAAATTTGTCAACGGTCACCCTGTTCGAATGTCTCTATAATAATTTAGAATTATGAGAGTAAATTTAGATTTATTTTATTCAATTCTATTCGTTTTTTGAGGCTGTTCGTTTCGTTTCGTTTCGTTGGCTGCAAAACGAATAGAATGAATTTTTGTTTCTATGCTTGAATATACTCTCAATTAGAGTACACTTCTCGAATCATTCTAAACTGACAGAAAAGCAAAACATTCATGTAGACCTTTAGTATGTATCTCTAAATAGTGTTTTGTGAATATAGTGCTTTAATAAACAAATATCTTTTTTTAATGTCATTATCACTGGATATATCCATTATTTTTAATTATTTTATGAAAAGCAATTTTTTTTTAATAAAACAAACTTTTAGAGCAAACAAATCAATGACAATGAGTTTTTTCTGATCGTCTATTTTTGACATTTTTTATTGTGTAAGACAATTACTTTTGTTATACAGAAACCAATTTACACACAGAAAAATTGACAGTCTTCCGTTGTTTGTGTAAAACAATTACGTTTGTCTTATAGAACCCCAAAATGATTATTCTTTGTTGTTTTGACAATTTAAAAACAATAATTGTCTCCTGGAAACATACTGTAACTTTCATTTAACTTTGCTCTGAAAAATTCAAAGTTGCATTTAAATTAAATTTTAAATTTAACTGGGCCTAACTTTAAAGGAAAAGTGTGATATTTTACGAAGTCTTGATTAGGAAAAAACTATTGATCAGGTTGAGGAAAAATTCAATTTTCCTAAATCAACGATTTGCGAGATTAAATGAAATAAGGAACCAAAATAATGTAATAAACCTTTGTTGAAATGGATGCAAAAACAGAGATATCTAATGCAGATATAAAGAAATCATTTTCAGTTTATATTCAGTGGGCTGAGAAGAATAATAAAGATATGTAGAATATTCTATTGTTGAAGAGGGTAGAGCAAAAAGCACAATTCAATCTCCTCAGCACAAAATAATTTGGTCTTTTAATAAATCATAGTACATACATACGAGTATGTATGTATTAAATTCACTTCGATTATTTTAATAATTTTCACTACCATAGTCCCGACAACTCGATAATCCGAACGTGTTTTAAACTAAATATATGTGCCCGGATTGTCGAAGTTGTACTGTATTATTTAAAATGGTCTATATTAATTCTATGTAAATGAAGCTTTTATGGCAGAATTTTAAACAGGCCTACTGATACATAAATGCCACATTTTAGAATTAAAAATGAATGATTGGTTTAATTTTTGAAAAAAAGAAACACCGACGTGTCTAAGAAATTTTAATGAGTATGAAAACGAAACAAGTTCAAAAAAAAAAAATAGACAAAAATTAATTGCCGACTTGTTCAAGTGAATGTGGAAAAAGCGAAAGGTATGATAAATATTAAATTCTTTCAAATTGAGAAACAAGTCTTATATTAAAACAGACAAGAAGGCTGTCGATAAAAATGTGTTTATATGAATCACACTATTAAAGACTTGCATTATAAATTGATTAGTCATTAATATTTTTTATTCTGATTTCTCATCAAAAAAACTGGTACTTTTCTATGAAAAAATTGCAGAGCATGTACCGCGTTATAACATTCAATTATTTTCTCACACCACGTCTAGACATTCAATAATTATTTCCAAACATAAGTCTGTGTTCACACGTAGAGATTCTTATTTTTAAGATTTCGGCTTATTCTTTGAACTATCTTCGGTGTTCAGGCAATACAATTCTTATTTTTTACGTGTAGATAGATAGATAGATAGATAGATAGATAGATAGATAGATAGATAGATAGATAGATAGATAGATAGATAGATAGATAGATAGATAGATAGATAGATAGATAGATAGATAGATAGATAGATAGATAGATAGATAGATAGATAGATAGATAGATAGATAGATAGATAGATAGATAGATAGATAGATAGATAGATAGATAGATAGATAGATAGATAGATAGATAGATAGATAGATAGATAGATAGATAGATAGATAGATAGATAGATAGACAGATAGATAGATAGATAGATAGATAGATAGATAGATAGATAGATAGATAGATAGATAGATAGATAGATAGATAGATAGATAGATAGATAGATAGATAGATAGATAGATAGATAGATAGATAGATAGATAGATAGATAGATAGATAGATAGATAGATAGATAGATAGATAGATAGATAGATAGATAGATAGATAGATAGATAGATAGATAGATAGATAGATAGATAGATAGATAGATAGATAGATAGATAGATAGATAGATAGATAGATAGATAGATAGATAGATAGATAGATAGATAGATAGATAGATAGATAGATAGATAGATAGATAGATAGATAGATAGATAGATAGATAGATAGATAGATAGATAGATAGATAGATAGATAGATAGATAGATAGATAGATAGATAGATAGATAGATAGATAGATAGATAGATAGATAGATAGATAGATAGATAGATAGATAGATAGATAGATAGATAGATAGATAGATAGATAGATAGATAGATAGATAGATAGATAGATAGATAGATAGATAGATAGATAGATAGATAGATAGATAGATAGATAGATAGATAGATAGATAGATAGATAGATAGATAGATAGATAGATAGATAGATAGATAGATAGATAGATAGATAGATAGATAGATAGATAGATAGATAGATAGATAGATAGATAGATAGATAGATAGATAGATAGATAGATAGATAGATAGATAGATAGATAGATAGATAGATAGATAGATAGATAGATAGATAGATAGATAGATAGATAGATAGATAGATAGATAGATAGATAGATAGATAGATAGATAGATAGATAGATAGATAGATAGATAGATAGATAGATAGATAGATAGATAGATAGATAGATAGATAGATAGATAGATAGATAGATAGATAGATAGATAGATAGATAGATAGATAGATAGATAGATAGATAGATAGATAGATAGATAGATAGATAGATAGATAGATAGATAGATAGATAGATAGATAGATAGATAGATAGATAGATAGATAGATAGATAGATAGATAGATAGATAGATAGATAGATAGATAGATAGATAGATAGATAGATAGATAGATAGATAGATAGATAGATAGATAGATAGATAGATAGATAGATAGATAGATAGATAGATAGATAGATAGATAGATAGATAGATAGATAGATAGATAGATAGATAGATAGATAGATAGATAGATAGATAGATAGATAGATAGATAGATAGATAGATAGATAGATAGATAGATAGATAGATAGATAGATAGATAGATAGATAGATAGATAGATAGATAGATAGATAGATAGATAGATAGATAGATAGATAGATAGATAGATAGATAGATAGATAGATAGATAGATAGATAGATAGATAGATAGATAGATAGATAGATAGATAGATAGATAGATAGATAGATAGATAGATAGATAGATAGATAGATAGATAGATAGATAGATAGATAGATAGATAGATAGATAGATAGATAGATAGATAGATAGATAGATAGATAGATAGATAGATAGATAGATAGATAGATAGATAGATAGATAGATAGATAGATAGATAGATAGATAGATAGATAGATAGATAGATAGATAGATAGATAGATAGATAGATAGATAGATAGATAGATAGATAGATAGATAGATAGATAGATAGATAGATAGATAGATAGATAGATAGATAGATAGATAGATAGATAGATAGATAGATAGATAGATAGATAGATAGATAGATAGATAGATAGATAGATAGATAGATAGATAGATAGATAGATAGATAGATAGATAGATAGATAGATAGATAGATAGATAGATAGATAGATAGATAGATAGATAGATAGATAGATAGATAGATAGATAGATAGATAGATAGATAGATAGATAGATAGATAGATAGATAGATAGATAGATAGATAGATAGATAGATAGATAGATAGATAGATAGATAGATAGATAGATAGATAGATAGATAGATAGATAGATAGATAGATAGATAGCCCTGGGGGGACACTGAAACCCCTACAGGGCGCGTCCCCAGGTGGCGGATAGGGGAAAGCCTCCCAGATATGGGTGGTAGGAGGGAAATCAAATACCTCCCGCGGACCAAACAGTTGGAATGGAACCCGCCAAGAGGCATTAAGATCTAGACCAGTACGATCTTAATTATGGTATTTCTGGAGAGAAACTATTTGGAATAGACGAACCCTGGGCCGACAGTTAATGTATTCTAGGACCGCTCCTGGGCTAATGCATTATCTGCCTCCTCCTTTTAAAACTTGGCAAGTCTCAAAGTGCGATCGAAAATCGTCATTATTAAGTTAATGGTACAGGCTCGGATGTAAATTTTCCCGACTAACGCGGATTCAGCTCTGAATCTGGTATCTCATAAGGATAGCAGATCAACTCTTGCATGGCCTCCCTCGAAGAAAGATAACCATGGAATCTAAACGCGACTGCACATTCGATTTAGACAGCGGCTTTGAGTTTGGACACGAAGACAAGATGAATACACAAGAAAATTTATTAAAGGAAATTGAAGCTAGTGGGGCCAAAAACAGCCCATTTGAAAGAAGCAGTAAATTGGCACGATCACCGGTGCGGAAACTGCCACAGTTAAGTTCTATTGAGAAAACCGACCTCCTGAATAAGCAGGGGAAAATAGATCCAGGTTCTGCGATGGAAGTTTC